>OY294036.1:59238314-61738314 GCA_958510855.1 Rhagonycha lutea
TAAATACTTTTAAATGATTCAAAAAGAAATAATTAGGTTAAACATAAAACTATTTTGGTAAAGCCTTAAAATTTCGAAATAAAATTAATTAATAACCACAATTTAAATTAAACTGAAGAAAAATGGAAACAATCCGAAGGAAACCATTGTAAATTGGCATATCGTCGTTGCGCCTTCAAAACCCGACATGTGCACATTTTGAGCAAAATGCGTTAAGTACAGATTTCGATTAAGGGTTTCAAGCCGGACATTTCCATAAAAGCAGATAATGCATTTTTCTGTAAAATAGTTGTTTAATGAAGGTAAATTACAAAGCGCTATGTGTGTAAATAAATGTGTAAATAAATCAGTTTAAACCTTCTCCTGAACAATTTACTAAAATGCACATGTCGGGTTTTGAAGGCGCAACGACGATATGTACTTCCACATTTTCAAAATCTGCTTTAGCTACTGGCATTTATTGCAGTTTCTGAGCAAATCAAAATTTTGATTCACTTTTAGCTCCAATATTCATGGTCATATTTGAAAACATTTTTGTTTCATAATTAATATTAAATTTTTTCATATGATTTACATATTATTAACAATTTTGACTTGTTCAAGAGACCGCATTTTAAGCTACGAGAGAGGCAAGTTAAATTGTAGTTGCTTACTTGTTCATATTATTTAAAACAATTACATTTATTTTATCTGAAAATATTTAGTGGAAACTACGCAAATGGAAATTAGGTACCTATTACTTAACTTTTCACAAGTTTTATTAAATCCAATTTCTGTCAAAGCCTTTTTTACTATAATCTATATTATACTAACTTATTACATTAATGTTATCAACTTATCTCAAACTGATGATTGCAAGTTGCCCTCCTTATACCTATCATAGTTTTTAAATTCCGCATAACTTTCAAACAAAACAAATCAGATTTTGACAATGTGAAAGTTTGTCAATTTGCAATGGTTTCTTTCATATTGTTTCAATTTTTTCTTTCAGTTTAATTTGATTGTGGTTATTAATTAATTTTTATTGTTCAATAATGTTAAATTAATCACAGATAAATATTAGAGAATTATTGTCCTATTAGACTCCCATTGCTGAGTATCCGGATGATGTATGAACTTTAGGTTACCATATCCCTTGGAAAGATAATGACAAACCATCGATATATAGTTTGTTTAATAACATAAAGTGTATTGCATTTTCCATGGGTCGAAGTTTACTTTAAACAGTCACTTGCTTGTGTGTATGATAAAGATTCGAACCATTTATTTAGGATAGAAAAAGTCGCCTTAAATTATATTAATGGCACACAAAATAAATTTCTTTCCTTCTGATAATTTTTGAATTTCGTGTTAAGCGGTTAAATGTATTGTGGAAACTTAATTCAGTAACTTGTGATGTAAGCTTTAGGTTCCAAGATTACTACTTTAACAACCGTTCCAATTTATTAACGGCACGCATTATTATAGTGCGATGATTTAATAACCTTATAGTAGATTCTCTTCTAGAGATAATACCATGGTTTAATTCAAGCTGAACAATAAAATCGTAGGGTTATTAATTCTATTATATAATAACTATATCTTTTTTATTACACTGTAAAATTAAATTAGATAATATACATCAAGTTTCCGTAGAAATTTGTGCAATCTAAAATAATATAATTCTTTACCATAGAAATTACAAATAAACTTACCGATATCAGCACATCCACCCCATGTTCCTTGTTGAGCTTGCCGAGCTAATTTGCTAATAGCATCTACGTATAATCGTGAAGCTGCAGCAGCACCTGCAAAATTTAAGATTGCAATTATTCGTCATCTTAGCTAATAAGTCTCTTTGTGCTTAGATAATGAAGTAAGTATATTTAAATTTTTAATAAACTAAATTACAAAGTTGTTACTGCTATTTGAAAATTACAGTCTTTTCCTTTTCCAATATTTTATACATTTGATTGAAAACTAAATTAAATTCGAAAAGAAATGTCGCAATGGAATTAAATTTTACTTATAAATTCGAATAGCTAAATGCAATGAACTTCATTAATATTATGTAAATGAAAGGAAATTATCAAGAAAATTTAATTTTCTAAATCATTTTTAAATTATGTTTTCCAAGTTAGCTAGTTATAAAAGGTTGGTGCCAAAATATTGGTGCAAATTTATTGAGGAAAAAAGTAATTGAACTTACTAAACGAGTTTTATATTATGAAACAGGTGCGCATGAGATGCAATGCTTAGACGAAAATAGTTATGCATAGCTGGTGCAAATGACATTTTAAAGAAAGTAGTAGTTAATTTACTATGAATAAAATGATGATTTATTATGTACGTACGATAAAATTATTCCAGATATTTCCAAACTAATGTATTAGTAAGAAATATTATATTTAACAAAGAAGCATTTTATTAAACGGTATTATTGTAAATAATATTATTGTAGTAAAGACTGTCCTAGAAAAAAACCGACCACCTTATATTCGTATTAAATAAATGAAAAAGTATAAAACTTTTGTTTTTAAATTTTTTTATTGACTATTTACAATTATATTTCACAAAAAAAAATTAACACCAACATATATTAACTATCTATAAAAACTCCGAACTTTACGGTTTACCCCTTTCATAAGAGTTTGCACATCGTCGTTGGTGAAAGAATCAGCAGCTTTTTTATATTTTTTTTTAAACATATTTACATCTGTTGTTGACCCTTTCGTTTTTTTCAATTTTTGTTTTATTTGTGCCCAATATTTTTCAATCGGGCGAAGCTCCGGGCAGTTGGGTGGATTTGCATCTTTAGGTACCATATTTATACCGTTCTCTTCGCAAAATGCAAGGGACCTTTTGCTATAATGGCAGGTAGCCAGATCCGGCCAGAACAATGGTGGGCTCTTATGTGCCTTCAGAAAGGGTAAGAGCCGTTTCTTCAAACACTCTTCGAGATATATTTCTGTATTTATTGAACCTGTGGTAACAAAATATTGAGATTTTAAACCACAGGTGCAAATCGCCTGCCAAATTAAATATTTTTTCGGAAATTTTGAAATTTTCCGAATTTTATGTTCTTCAGCTACCTGACCGCGACCCTTTGCAACATAAAACTCCTGTCCCGGTAACTGTTTAAAGTCTGCTTTTATGTACGTTTCATCGTCCATCACTACACATGAATATTTTGTTAATAAATTATCGTACAACTTCCGGGCTCTCGTTTTTGCTACGGATTGCTGAATTTCCGACCGATTTGGAGCTTTTTGTACTTTAAAGGACCTTAACCCACTACGTGTTTTCATTAATTGGACCGTTGATTTTGATGTTCCCATCTTATCTGCCATATCCCTTACCGATGTGTTGGGCTTCCGCTTGAACTCCTTTACCACCTTTTTTTGTAATTCTGGATCAGCTGGACCAGGTTTTCTTCCAGAACCACGTTTTCTCTCAACACTTGACACTTTTTTAAAATTAGCCAGCACATTTTGTATTGTTGTTTTAGGCACATTTAACTTTTTCGCTAATTGTCTTTGCGAAATTTCCGGATATCTCAGGTGTTCGGAAATAATTAATTTTCTCGTTTTCACCTGTTTGCTCTCCATATCTGTTTACACTAAATTTTCGACTACAACTGAATGGGTACGTTTACTACAGTCTATTTTTAGTAGGTATACCATAAAATTTAAGTACTAGTCATAAAATTTTTACCTAAACCATAAAATTAGAAGTGGTCGGTTTTTTTCTGGGACAGTCTTTAGTACGTCAGGTGTAGTGGAAGTCAGCCGTAAGAATTAAGGTAAATTACACAGTGCCGGTTACAAAATATATTACGTAGACGCATATGAACTTGTTCTTTTATATTGCACTTAGCGCACGTAACGCATAAAATACTGCACGTTGACCTTTGGTAAAAGCATCCGACATTGTTGTTTAGCATTGTAAGTTCTCACCAAATTTTTTATAGTACAGGGTGCGCAATAAGCAGGGGAACTACCTTATTTTAAAAATGAATAACACAAACAGTATAGGAGATAAGAGTTTAATTATTTTTTCATATCACAGAGAGACCTTTAAGTTTTTATTTACTATGTGTTAAAAATTATATCATTAAGGTGGCCTCTGTTCTGGTCAATGAATTTTTAGATAGTCGAATTTTGCAGCGTCTCTTCACTCTTTCCAGCATATCAACCGGTTGCTGTCTATAACAAATTGAATATTCTTCTTCAGTTGAGCTGAGAGATGCGAAAGATGAAACTGATATTCATCGCTAAAGAACACAAGGTGGTCATGAGGCATATTGTCAAGAACGGCTTTGCATGCATTTTTTCGTAACAGAAAATCGCGTGGATTACGTTTTTGCACCAGTACCAATTTGTATGGATGAAATTGCAGTTCTTTATGAAGAATTCGTCTTACAGAACCATCGGACATCAACACCAGTTGCTTGTTTGCGTCCTGATCGCCTAGAAGATCGCAAAATTGACTGCCTAATCTGCTCGATGTCATCGGGTATCCTGACCGTTCTTAAACCTCCAGGATCTTTTTCTGCACATCACCGGTTTTCCTAAAACTGTCCACCTATAAAATAATCAATTTCCGATCAGGAACACGACCCCCGTGCGCGATATTAAAGTGATTCCTGAATGCACTTTGCGTGGGAACGATTGAACGCTCGCTTGAAAAGTACGTCTCTCAGGCGAACGCGCGCTCCTCCCTCGTCCACTGCATGTAGGGTTGCCACCTTTTTTTTTGTAGTTAAAGTACATTGGTTATTATAGGTAAGAAAAAAAAAGTACATAGTATCAAAATAAAGTACAATTAATTTTTCTTTATTATTATGTTTAAAAACATATTTTTTATTGCTTTTTGCAGTTTGTATCAAATTAGTATAAAGTGACCACATTGTCATTGAGACAAAGCGGGACCAAAAAAAAAAAGCTCGCTGCAGGCGAAAATATTTTTAAAGGGGGCGTGGTCAACGGTTTTTTTTTTAGTAAAACTAAAAAATAATAAGGTAATTTGGAATTTTTGACAAAAATACCGGGGAAATGCAGATATTTTCTAAAAAGCGGGACATTTTGCGACATCTGCGACATCGATTCATCACTAATAGAAAAATTTCGTTTAACGAAAAGATAAAAAATCCCTAAGAAATCAAATCATGCGAAATAAAGTATTTCGTGTACTTTATTGTTCTCATAAAGTATAGAGTACAATTACCTGAAATAACGTACAATACTTTATTATAAAGTACGGGTGGCAACCCTAACTGCATGATATTTACTAAACCTACATGACAGAAAACTTTAAGATTCGCTCGTTCGAATGAGCGCCACCCCATCCTTCTCAGAATAACAATCGCTTCAGGGTACGCGTTTCAAATAAGATAGTTCCCCTGCCGCACCCTGTATAATCCTTATGGAGTTATTTTTTTAGTTTGAATTTATTTGTTCAAAAACTTCTACACCGTTTCTAACCAATTAAGAAACTAATAAATTTCGTGGTTACATAAAGATTAATTAAGAAATACTGCCTGTACGTCTGAACCAAAAGTTACCATTTAATCTGATTAGGAGAAAGTCGATCTGCGCTTCGCTGCGAATTAATAAAAACCGAGAACATTGACAAAAGTATTTACTGTACTTATTTTGTATTCAAATGTTAATGCTTAATCTCGTGTAGCGTTTATGTTTAACTACAGATAAAATTGGTTTGAAAACGTTGTTAATACATTTAAGTATGACACTAAAAGGAAAACGTAGAAACTAATCCATTTCAAATGAAACGTGTTCATAAAAGCCATATACAAAATTAAAGGATTCCGGTGGTTTGGTATTTTATTAGTAAATTTTCTAGGATAATGGCGCATCGTTCCACAAGTGACCTCAAAATATTATCCTAGCTTACTGTGTACGCTTTGTGTTGCTGACCGTACGTATCATTTATAATACTTAAACGTTCAATTCCATGTTATTATCATTGCTATTAGTTAAAAAACTACCACTTGAGATAGGTAATACAAAATAAATAAATGTTCCTAATATTTCAAAGTAAGTTTTATCTTTAGGTATATATAGTAGAATTATGGTCATAATTTTTCTTTTTTATTGTTTTGTTTTTATATTTGGCATTTTATTGACAAAATGTTAAATTAGGTAATATTTAACCGCAAACATTAAAGTTTTTTCTTACCACATATAAGTAAAAATATAATCCATCTTGCTTATGCAGTCTAAAACTTTGCAAGTGGTAAAATGCTAATCTATCCTACGACAAAATATTATAATCTGTGCATACAAAACAATGATTTTCAGCTAACGCACCCTAAATTTTATACAAAAAATTCATATACAAGTCCTAACAACTTAGTTTTTGATGCTCGGTTAATTTGTTATTCAAATGTGCAAAAAAATCGAACCAATTTAGAATATTTACATTAAAAATACAGGGGGATTCCTAGTCATAAAAATACATACTCTTAATTATTCAGGTACCCAATTTCTTTTTAAATTTAGATTAGGTACATTATCAAAATTTTCAAATGCAACTTTGTTTGTTATTAAATATTAGATAAATATTGTGCTGCAGTACCCGACTGTCATCAAGCCTTGTAACTATTTATGATGATGTATATACCTTTCAAGACTTAATTAAAGCTTTGGAAAATATACTTTTAAGCGTATAATCCATCATAAAGAAACCGGGTATATACAATATAATATAGCTTGCGCTACCCTTTTCATTTAAAATATGATATTATAATGCGTGGAATGTTGTTAAAAATTTTAAGTTACTAATAAATTTTAACGATTATTTAAATGATTAAAATATTTATTTATGAAAAACGAGAAACGTTCAAATATTTGAAGTCAACTCAACATCATCAAATAAAATTTTGATTTAACAAAACAATAGCAAATGTCACGTCATGAGATGAAAATGAAATAAAGGTAAAAATAAACGTAAGTTTATATAAAATATTCAGTTTGACATGGAAAATCATGCAATAACGCTGAGATTGGAAAATGTAGAAAACAATGTATGTGTAGGTGTTCGCAGAATCACCTGCGTTTTGATACTGTGTATTTTCAAGGACAGGAACCCTTAAAATTCATTAAGGTTCAGTACCGAAACATGTGAGAAATGCGAAATAACTTTATACTTCGTTAACCTTAGAGGAAACATTAATATAACAAAACATAATAATTACATTAATGTATTCTGATTAGTTCGTTTTTAATAGAGCTCATGTAATGAATATAAACAAACTCCAGCATGTCTAAATTACATTAATTGGACGAATAATAACTAAATTAATCTTAAAACAAAAAGAATTTTTTGCATGATAAGAAACTATGTAAAAAATATAAAGTCGTGTGTGTAAATAAGTTTATTGCCACTAATTCAACATTTATGAGAAAAACCGCTATATAACATAATGTTTCCAGCAAATTTTAAAATTCAATGGTGTAAGTGCTACTCGAGCAAAAATTTGCATTTATATCGAATCAAAAATTAAATGTATAAATTTGGAGATATTTTAAGTCGCAAAGTAACTTTTTAAATTTGAGCATTACCCCTATAGTTATCTAAAATGGTTGAATGGCTTCCAAGAGGCTAAAAAATAATGGATGTGTATTTTCAGATTGTTCTTTTATATGTTGAATCCGAAATAAAACAATTTTTCAAAAAGAATCTTAGTAACTATGCAATCCAATTTGAAAAGTAACGTTACACAAGCTTAACTTAATCCGGGCGTAACCGCGTTTGCTGCATCTTCTGCTTTCTAGCCATTAAACAATCATTTGACAGCATCTGACTGATGAATTTAATTTTGTCTGACAAGTAAACAAAATAGGGGTTCTTACAACGAATGGAAAAGCGAATTTTAAGCAGTTTTTCTTTGTCGTCTCATTCTTGCTTAAAACGCTCTCCTGTCGTTCTTACATACTCGATAGATTGTTTTCACTCGACGCCTGGGATCGATTGACTTATAAAGAAGACCGATGTCTCTTTTGATTTAATTGTATTCAATTATTAAAGGTGCTAAATTTCGTATTTAAATCGTACATTGAATAAATTTTACTGTCAACGAAAACTTTTAATGTTTATGGTATATAATAAGGGTATCAACACATTCGCAGAGATCTTACAGGTACGTTATAACTTAAGTAGTGCTTAAACTTTTAATTATACGATTTATCATATTAACTATGCTCACCAACTCAAGAAGAGGAATATTGCGGTCTAGATCACATTAAACTGCAAAATGGGACTTTTTAATGAGAACAGGAAATAATTGCAGTGCGCAGCTTGAATCTGACAACCACTATCTTAATTTGAGTAAAATCCTTAGAATGTAAAGTGAACTAATTAAGTTTTTACTGCTTCGTTGATACTCTTCATTGAACAAAAGAAATAGTTTAGAAACAAAATTCCCTAGGAAGCTAATATAATGTGATAAGCGCTTAAAATTTAGTCCTTCTTCAAATTTAATAACTATGCTCCCTTATATTCCGTGTAAATATCCCGTTAATAATTTAGAATTCTTTACGAAGATTCCAATATTATCATTCGCTACTGCACTTAGCAGTAGTTGTAGTTATCAGCTTGGAAAATAATGTTATTCAGTTTGCACGAACTCAAGATCCATAAAATAAAATTTGCAAAACGTTGCAAATGCAGACGATTGCGTATTATTTCAGTGTGCTATAAATTTTAGTCTACAAATCACTGTGGTTATTGGTTTCACCTTTTTGTAAGTCTACCTCGATCTTGATTAAATCATCCTTATCATGGTCTCAACCCGAAGTCCAAAAATATTGACACAAGAGATGTGAAAATGCGATAATTAATATTTTGCTTTGTAAGTTAAATTTTAATTAAATATGAGTGTTATAATAACAAATCTATTTCTTGTATCCTTATTTCAACAATTTATTATATATTAAAATAAGTTATTGCATTCGGTAAATTCTAAGCACTGTTGGTGCAGCTGTGTTTCCCCTGAAGAATTTGGTATCATCAGCGACCCCAATGTTCGTGACGCCCTTGCTGTCTCTCCTAGTGAGGAGAATATATTTTATCGCCCCTTTTTTCATTTTAGTAAAGTCAAGGAACTGCTTCCGACGCTGTATTCCCATATAGGCTTTTATAGAGTTTTTTCTTTCTGTGTAAAACTATATTTATAAAAATTTAGTTAAAAAGTAAGTTGATACTAAAAATTTTTGAATTTAAAAATGATATCTGACTGGTATCTATTATGTACTTACATAAATAAATTATACATTCAAGTTTACACTACTTAAACAAACATTAATTTAGTCAATACTTCGCTATTTCCACAATCGATGTACTTCTAATAGATGGTTTATTGCAAATATTGAGATTAAACGCAGCGTATATTATCCGGAACACATTTCGAATGTTTATATAGCCCAAGTTGGCGATTGCATTAAATGAGGAGTAATAAATTGGCGATATTTTATCAACAATTCCAGTGCTTGATGATAAAAGTTAACATACTGTTTTTATTACTTATTGTTTAGGGTGCCGAGTAAATGTGCTATAAGTAAGAAATATTCACATATAAAAACTATATTATGTGATTTGTAATAATATTTTTAAATTTGTAATACTTTTATTACCCATTATAGTGTGAACATTTGCAATGATATATAATTTTTCATTCCTTTTTAAATGTTGTTCTTCAGTATTGTGTTATCTAAATTTTCTTTGATGCACGTATACATAATACTTTCGGTAGAACTATCCTTTGATGAAGATAATTTTGTTTAGAAAATTACACCTAACACCATCCAACTAGTAATGAACTGTATTGTTTGCCCCACGATTCTTCCGATAATTGGAAGATCAGCAAAAGTTGCTCATTCCATTCAACCACAAATTAGTGCGTCGCGGTTACCGCTATACGTGTCAATATAATTAGCGACATATTTCATTTGTTCATAATTCATTACTAACAACAAATCCGAGCGAAAAATGTCTCTTTATCCATATTTATGGATTTTAAAAGAGTTAACTTTGTTAATCAACTGTATAAAGTTATACCTATCATAGTCACGATAATCATCGTTTTAAAGCTTTTTCTATTTTAAAAATGCTGCAATTATTTCAAAAACATACAAAATTGCTTGAACTTTTAAATAAAAAAAAACTGTATTTCTAATTTATATGACATTAACGCCAAGTTCAGATATTTTAGGAAGCAACGAGCGGTTATGCAAATGACATCAAAACAAGAGTCAACCAACAACTTCTTGATAAAGCAATGTCTCGATGCAATGTATTTTTAAATTTTTAGAAACTAAATTATTATTTTAAAAATCAAAATGCACAATAAATTCATTATTTAAACTGTAATACATTTCTTAGTTTTTATTTATCTGTTGACATGTATTTTACAGTACGATAAACTGAAATGTAAAGGTATGTAACAATGTTATTGTGATATTTTCCGAAAAAACAGTTGTCGCAGTTCCTGCTTTAAATTTTCCAAGCTGCTGACTAGTATGAAACGAAGCTGAAAAACTCTAAAGAAAATGGTTGGAATAGTTTTACGTAACATTGGAAATAACAAATTTAAATTATTGTTAATTTATAAAATGGAAAATATATGAAAGTTTCACAGCAATTAGTTTTTATGTAATTTGTTATAAAATTTATAATATAAATAATACTTATTATAGTTAGATCATAATAATAACAATTCATGTATTACAAGTTCTACAATTTTGATTAATTGTGTCTGTTAGATTTTAATTTATTACTTTCCTACTTTACATGTGAAGAGCATCGAATCATAATTAAAGTAAGTAATTAAACTCATGTTAATAAAAATTAACTTTAGAATTCAACATTTAGTATAAATATTTAACAAATATATCAAATACCTATCTACATTATTGAATTGAAAACATTTTCTGGTTTTGTAGTCTTCCTTATCTTATAATTATTTGTGAAATTTATTGTATTACGTGAGACTATTAAGTACCTACCGCGAATATTCAAATTATAATTTTTTTTAATTAAATTTAAGTTACTTAAAGAAACTCTTGAAAAACGTATTGATATTCAAGAAAATTTTGTGTAGCTTCATTCAATTAATAATAATTATAAACAGTTAAATAAAAATTTAAATACAACTCACCATGAAGAGCTTTTAAATAAACTTTTCCAGCATTTATCATTTGTCGTGCCCCGGGGTTAAATTTATCCAGTATATTCTGAAACAGAAAAATTAAATTATTACACATTTAAAATTTATTGCTGGCATTATAACAATCAACGTACAGTATTAAGTGAAAGATTTATTTTGACAATTTTGATCTCTTGGAAAACTGTAATACTTTTACATTATATTTTACATGGATTGTTAAATGAGAAAAATAATAAATTTTGTCTCCTAAGAACTAGTAAATCATGAAAATTTATAGGGTATCTAATAATAATTAAAATTTAAAATATTATCAAGTTAATTGAACCTAATAAATCCAAATTTGCAATATTTGCTATGTATAAATATATATCTAGCTTTGTACAACCGCTTATACAGACCCGAAACGCTATGTTCAACCGACGTTCCCAAGCCAAAAGAGACGTTGTCAGACCCGTCCGCGGGTCTGGTAACGTTTACAATGCTTTTTGGGTTCCCTAACCGTTTAGGTGCATTCTGACCCAATTTAAGCTGGGTCTGGAAAAGCGGTTCAACATACCATTATATATTAATCTAGTACATTACTTTGCTCGCCAGGGAGCGCGCCGTAAAAATTGTATATAATAAATACAGCGAAATGAGACCCGGTAAATCTATTCGACGTTACCGCTCCCGAAATTTTGCAACACCGCTTTTGTTAATTACTATTATTAAACTTTGATGTTTCTCATCATGTTACGCAAAATACTCGTCATAATAATATTATGCTGTAATATTATTTCATTTATTTTACCTTAAACGTTAAACCCATTAATTTTGTAGAGTTTGTTTTTCCAATTATTATTTTATTTTGCCTTTTGTATTTTAGTGAGTTTTTTTTTATTGAATAATGCAAACATTTAACTTTATTTAAATTGACGACTTGCTGCTTTATGAGGAGGTTCTCATCAAGCGACTAAAAAATAAAGTGATTTTCTTGAATTTTTTTTTCATGGAAAGAAGTAAATAAACAACTTAAGGTTTTTGACACTTATTTATTGATTCTTAAAGTACAAAAACTAATTTTGTTTTAAGAATAATAACGTCATGGGAAATCTTTAAAGGCGTTTATTGAAAAAGGACGTTTTTTATATGTCTCCACGATAACTCAAAAGCTACTCAACAGATTCACAATTTTCTTTTTTTGTTTTGAAGTTCATTTAATTTATTGGAGGATAAACCTAAATGCAGATAATATTTGCTGTTTTTTTTCTTTTTATATAACAAATTGATATTTTAATATTCCAGGTAATGAGAGGTCAATTTGTGTTTGCTTTCGGAATATATTGCTTTTGTTGCTTCGTGAAGAATAATAATCATTAGAAATTAATAATAAACAATTAAAGATAACATAATTTCTTTAATTATATAGTAGGTACATAACATAATAAAAAAAATATTAAAAAAATATTACCTTACAAAATACTATCTTAAAAAAATTAAACTTACAAAACTAAATTTAAAAAATCTTGTACGGCATGAATGCCCGATTTCATCAACATTTATTTAAGAATATCCTAGTAAAGAATTCCTTAGCTAGGTATTTCTTAAATGTGATTGGTGAAATTTGACATAGTATTGACATAAAAAACTCATATGTCAAATTTTACCAATCAAATTTATGGAATCCTAGCTAACAAGGGGACATTACAGTGAGGTACCAACCAATCGAGATCCCAATTCGTTGGTGATTCTATGAGCTAAAAAAATTATCACTTTCTCGGCGTTTTGTCCAATGGGCCTTAGTTTTTGTGTTACGAGTTTTTGAAAATAGACAGGTTTAACCATAAGTTTTACCCTATGCTAATTCTAATCCGTAGGTCCTGAGTTCACAGCTCACGCCGGCTAACTTTTTATTTTTAAACCATCCGCAATGTCTTATTTTACACAAGATAAAGGGAGGTCGGATAAAAGGCCGACTTAATAAAAATTTTAAAATATAATTTTAATAATTAAAATTTCTAAATTGTTTAGAAATTAAATTACACAATTTAAAAAAAAATGTCCTCCAAGTGGGAAGCGAACCACGGACCTCCTGATTACCATTACCTATACGCTACTTCTACACGACTACGTCTTGTTGTAGTAACAAACATTATTAATAGCAATTCATACCTCAAAAACTAAGACCCATTGGACAAAACGCCAAGAAAGTGATAATTTTTTAGCTTATAGAATCACCAACACAAATTGGGATCTCGATTGGTTGGTACCTCACTGTAATGTCCCCTTGTAAGTAATTCTTTACTAAGAAATTCTTAAATAAATTGTTGGTGAAAACAGGCAGAAGTGTCGTACAGCGCTATTTTTTGCGATATGTATTAAAAACCAGTGTCTTAATACGAACTATATGTGCTATATTTTCTTCACTATCTGTTTCTTCATTTTCATCCTCTTGATTTTCTTCATTTTCATCCGCGTCGATGATATCTTCAGTTACTTCAATTTCTGCTAAACTCTTTCCTTTAAATTCGGCCCCCTTTCCTGCATTTAGCAGCAATAGCACCTTGGCAACTTTTGCTGTCTGGTATACATCATCTGTAAGTCTAAAAAATAAATAAATAAATAATATTATTAAATGAAAACAACATGTAGACTTACCTATAAAATTCTGCATGAGTTTTTTCAGAATGACCCATAAAACGAGCAATTTGTTCCATTTCGGGCTTTTCAAAGCTCATTAATTGTAAGATGGTAAATGGAAAATGGTAAACTTTTTTAGAAGTTGATGTTTTTGGTAAGTCTTCCAAAACCTATGAAATAAATAATACTGCTTAAGCATAATGTTTTTATCGTTTACAAACGAAAAATGATAAGTAATAGTTAAAGTGATTTCTATCATTGAACCAAATAATAGTTTTACAATAGTAATTCTAAATTATTGCTTTAATAATAAAGTAAGGAATTTGTTCATACCAGAATTTTAATGTTACCACATTGCCATAATATAACTAATAAGGGGTCACTACAGTGAGTATGTCGCCAATCGAGATCCCAATTTTTTTGGTGATTCTAGTAGCTAAAAAAATTATCACTTTTTCGAATTTTAGTCGATTGCCTCTTAGTTCTTGAGTTATGAATTTTTGAAAGGGCAGATTTTACCATAAGCTTAGCATTATGGACGTTGTAACGCGTAGGTCCTGGGTTCTAATCCCAGTCCGTGCAAATTTTTTTTCTTTAAATTATGTAATTTATTATCGGAATTAAAAAATTTATGACCTACGAATTACCATTACAAATTATTAACCGCTAAACCACCACGGTTTTTTGTAATTATAGCTAATAATAATAGCAGTTAACTCACCATAGTATTTTTAAAAATTCATAACTCAAGAACCAATAGCCAATCGACTAAAATTCGAAAAAGTGATAATTTTTTTAGCAACTAGAATCACCAAAAAAATTGGGATCTCGATTGGCGACATACTCACTGTAGTGACCCCTTGTAAGTATATTATGGTAATGAAAATTTTACTGATTTTCAACTCTTCATTTTCTCAAATCAAAGCCGGATAAAAAATTAGCTTATTTATTATTTGAAATTATGAATTATAAAAATCGCTGAAAATTTGAAAAATCCTAATTGAATATGTTGTGCTATCATCATAATTTATGGGTGAGCCATACAGGCATTTTCACATGCACTAATATTTTTAGAGAAAATAGAAAACTTGGAAGATTATTTTGGAATCGAGATAAAAACATGTAATTTGTTTTACATTTCCGTTTATTTATTTGGAAATATCATATATTTGGAATCTTAAGTCCATTAAAATTAAGATATGAATAAGTTAATAATTATTAAATTCTTTGTAATAAATGAAATTAAAATAATTTTACTTTTGTTGTAGAATACAACTTGCCAATTTTAAGATTAATATTATTTACAAACTTGTTAAAAATTAGTTTACCTTATTTTCCAATGGTATAATATCATGTTTCAAGTTATTTTCCATATTATCTGATGAAGAATTGGGGATGCACGGCATTTGTTTTTCTAAAACGAAACTGAATAAGTAAGTAGGTAGTAACACTCAAATGTCTGTAAATGAAATCTCAAAAAGAAAAAAATTTATAAAATGCACACTTTCGATGCAGAGTATTTTAAAACTAAACCAAAACTAACAATTTAATTTGTACATACTTTTTGTGAATAAATTTTGATTGGTTTAAATTTGCGCAAACTTACAAATCAATCCAAACAAAATTGGTTTAAAAAATTATGATGCAATATTTCACGTGTAAGTAGGCAGGGCGGTTACCTTCTCCGAAAATAATAATTTTACGATTGAAAACTCAACGGAATAATAATGAAAAATAATATTTTTATTAAGCGTTTTAGATATGGTCGAATGTCATATAATCGATTAGCTTACCCAGAAGTCGATTTTAAATTTATCGATTTTCATGGTAGGTATTTTTTCGATATTCGCTTGAAATCGTTAACTTCAAAACCAATTTCTGACCAAATTAATAGAAATATTGCATTCGCCCTTATCTAAAACGCGCAAGTATTAAATTATCTTTCATATTCTGTTTAGTTTTCTATCGTAAAATTGATATCTTCGTGGAACCGTTACGTAATCCGCACCTAGCTTTTAAAAATTTTGGCGCCATTTAATTTTTAGTTAATTTGAATTTTATCTTCAATAATAATAATATATTAAAATTATACTGTACCTGATTTATATTTTTTCGTTGCCAATTGAACCAAAAATTTACCACGATTCATTTTTTGCACTAAATCACACACTTGTAATATAAAATTGTAATTAGAAGTACACTGTCGACGTTACTAACCCCGAGAGCATAATTATTTCTGTGGTACGATAAAGCAAGTGGGTGGATTGCCTGAATTTGCACTTTTGCACATTCCGTTAAACCAACCAACAATAATTACAAAAAATCAAAAAATATTTGCGAAGCAGACTTACATAATGCATTTTGTCCATTTCTTGTAATTTTCAAAATTAGAGAAAAAATGTTACAAGGTAGTAGATTGATGAATAAAAAAGTAAGTTTTACAAAAAAATTATAACAAAAATCATAACGAAATCATCTTCGTCGTTATTACAATAATATAACATGTCATCTGAATTTTCATCCTCAATATTGTCGTTATTGTTATTACTTATTATTCATAATTATTATGAATTTTTGTTAAATTTTTTGCAAAACTTACATTTTTTATTCATCAATCCACTAACTTGTAATAATTTTTCTCTATTTCTGAAAATTACAAGAAATGGACAAAATGCATATAGAAAGACTACTCCTCATTTTTTTGTTCTTGTTTGAAAAATATCATCATTAAAAGATATTTTATTGGTTACCGTACTACCGTTACTACCTACGGGTAGTAACTTCATTTTTGAGTTTTAGCAAATATTTTTCCATTATCATAAATAGGAAATATTGGTCACCTTAGCAATTACAAAGAAATGCAACGAATGATTACCCACGTGATAAAAGAAAACGCGGGAAAACCATAAGATAAATTTGATTTGCATATTATATTAAAAACTACTGATACAAATTTAAACAAACGGGAAAATTACATAGTACATAATAATTTCAAATAAATTTTTACCTAGAAACTGTTTAGTTACCTTTAAAGTGAACTAAAAAGAAGCTTTAAAAGTGAGCTGTTCAGTTCGCGTATTACTCAGAGCAAAGCTTTATATTTTAAGTTGTAGGCAGCCGATCTTAAGAAATTAAAACTTGTTCTAATAAACTTAACAAACAGGAAAATCATTTTTGTTTTAAATAATAAGACATTTTTTTTATAAACAGACTAGGTACTCGTATTTCCATCCATACCTACATAGTACATAATAATTATGTGCCTACAAAAGATTAAAGCAAATAAATTTTTCACCTAGAAACTGTTTAGTTACCTTTAAAGTGAACTAAAAAGCAGCTTTAACCCTATAATGCTATCGTACGTAAAATTTACGTATTTTTTATAGTATGTAATACTTATTGTACGTATTAATTTACGATAGCATTCTAGGGTTAAAAGTGAGCTGTTCAGATCGCGTATTACTCGGAGCAAGCTTTATATTTTAAGTTGTGGGCAGCCGATCTTAAGAAATTAAAACTTGTTATAATAAACAGTGTTACTAATATAAAGAGTGGCGTAACGCAAAACTTCAAGGTTTCCCTAATATTGCATTTGATGTAGAAAATTTTATAGTTAACAGTATGAAATTCCGTTCGAGTCAAAGCTTATATTATTTGTGATAAAAATTAATTTTTATCTTTAGTAGGTATTTAATTTTTTAATTAAATTTTAAATAATTTTAAATTTATTTAAAGTTCTTTCAGTTCTTTGTAACGTAAGAAAGAGGTGTTTATTATGGTAGCCACAAAACATGCCAAAAATGTTAAGTAAATTTTTAAATGAAATTAATATAAATCTGTCACACAATTTTATTGTGTAACACAAACTTATAACGAGTATTATTATGAACCTTAATCAGGCTTGTATATTTTTTCCAAGAAAATATTGTCACCTTATGTAGTTTTAATCTTTTAGAACTGACAACGTTGCTGGAATGAGGAACGTCGATTTATTATAAAAAATTACATACACCGGGTTTGATAATGTGGTTAAGCGTACTGGGTTTGTTAACGACCATTAAATTTAACAAATTTTTATTATTCAAATTTTCCTACCCCTCAAGAGTTGCTCATATAGTTATATTTGATTACGTCAGAATTTAAAAATATATACTTCTCTAAAATGATAAATTCTAAGGGGTCTGTGGTTGCCTGTTCAATGTATCGGGTCTGGAAGCGGCGTATGAATCTATATAAATATATAAGTATTATATAAAGTAAATTTTGTAGAAAATTAATAAAATTTACCACTAATGCTAGAAATATAAAAATGTTATGCTCAGAAAGCTGCAAGTTTTATATTAAGAATCAATTTCCTTGTGCATGTATGTATATTAAATTGAAAATGCAGCAGGTGCCTTACATGTGTAAAGTAAAATCCACATATTTATAAAATATGTAGCCTAAGGTCGTTGCGCATATGTTTGTATAATTTTGTCGAAATTTTGTATTTGAATTATAAAAAAGGAACAATATATTTTAAAATACATTTTGGCCTTGTTTGAGGTTGAGTTAAAATGTTTGAAATTCGCTGTATTTGAATTAAATATTTATGTTTTGAGTTCATGTCCAATTTTTAAATGTTACCGAAAATCTAGTTCTCATTTTTGAAGTAACAAAAGCCCAAAAAATGAAAATAAACAGCAAATTCTTTTAACTTAGAATGATGATCTGCAGTTGGACACAATTACTTAAAAACCTTTCCATATTTTGTTTAACTTTTAGTCGTTACAGGTTTCGAAATTTTTTTGAGTTAATTAAATTAAGCTCATTACTAAGAAATTAGTAATGCACTTGGAAACTTAACAGAAGACTTGCACGTCGGTGTCGTCGAACAATTTCTTGTGAATTAAGATCTTAATTGCTAGTTAATTACGTGCAATCCATTTTTATGTCTGTCATACCTATACTAAATGATATGCACGAATATAAAGTAGAAGTCGTTACTTGGATCAGTCATTTGTGACGCAACATCTTCTTTAGGATTCCAACTGGAACACTATTTTATTAGTGGAAAGAATTGCAACCATTTTTACTTGTATATAAAATCTGTGTTTCTAACAGCAAATTATATCTATTTTACATACTTGGAATCTTAACAAAAGACTTGCATGTCGGGTTCGTCGAACATTTTCGTGCGAATTAAGATTTTAATTGTTAGTTAAATACAAACGATTATAATAAAACAATTTAAGTCTTAAACCAGCAGTGTGGCGTTAAACATAATACTGGCAGGCTAAAGAGCTGAATTCCGTGGTTCTATTCCTAGTCGCGCCGCACACTGCTGGGAAATCGCTGCAAGATCTGAGTCGCTTTTTTTGCATTGAACCTGGTTGAACCAATTTCAATTGGTTCGTAAAAGTGTATTTTTACGTTGAAACAGTGACGATCGAACAACGGTCGATGGTCAACGGAACTGTCATTAATATGACTTCAACTTATGACCGGTCATTTTATATATTGACATACAGTAGAGTTAATATTATAACGTTATGTAAAGAAGATCTTGGATCGAAACTACACAGACCGCGATTTATTATAAGCAAAAGAGCCAGTGGCGGATTTAGGATGAAGTCAAGGTTGGACTGGATTGTGGGGCTTTGAGTTGCGAGCTAAGTCAATATCGTGCAATTTAAATTTTTAAGCATATTCACATGTACGAAAGTTGCCACCTTTTTTTTTGTAGTTAAAGTACATTGGTTATTATAGGTAAGAAAAAAAAAGTACATAGTATCAAAATAAAGTACAATTTATTTTTCTTTATTATTATGTTTAAAAACATATTTTTTATTGCTTTTTGCAGTTTGTATCAAATTAGTATAAAGTGACCACATTGTCATTGAGACAAAGCGGGACCAAAAAAGAAAAAGCTCGAAAAGAAAATTTTTTTAAAGGGGGCGTGGTCAACGTTTTTTTTTTTTAGTAAAACTAAAAAATAATAAGGTAATTTGGAATTTTTGACAAAAATACCGGGGAAATGCAGATATTTTCTAAAAAGCGGGACATTTTGCGACATCTGCCACATCGATTCAGCACTAATAGAAAAATTTCGTTTAACAAAAAGATACAAAATCCCTAAGAAATCAAATCATGCGAAATAAAGTATTTTCGTGTACTTTATTGTTCTCATAAAGTATAGAGTACAATTACCTGAAATAACGTACAATACTTTATTATAAAGTACGGGTGGCAACCCTAGGTATCTACAGCTCCCCCATAACGGCTTTTCCGAACTTGACGGTATTTGATATTTTAAGCACTTTTATTTAAAGGCTACTTTTGCTTTTTTTCCTGGAAAACAACATGCTAAGGAGTTGCGCCACAAAATATCTAATCATGTCGTGCAAAGAAAATCTTAAGATTCAATTTTCACAAAAATTTCGTTTTTGGAAATACTCGATTAGAGTTCTTAGTGAATTTCGATTTTATATTATAAAATTTGTAGATGTTAAATGAAAGAAATAAAATAGATTAGAATTTATTATACCTATAAGGAAAATACAAATTATTGAACGTTTAATCTATTCTGATTAGTTTAAGCAAGCCTTAAGGCTTGTTATTTCCAACATCTGCTTCGTTTCCTTGGCAGTGTTAGTTCCATGAGCATATAAATAGTTTACATCCATTAGGTGGCTTGCTAGACTTGCCTACATATGTGCCTGTATCCTAGTTTTTTAATATTAATGGTGGCAATTCACCAATCCAGGGGACAACCGGCTTAACGTGTCTTCCGAAACACGGAGATTTGTCATAATATAGTTTGACTTTCCTCAGGTTTAAACCCCTAGCCTCGCATTCGCATCCAACTGCGTAAGATGCAAGGCAATGACAGTCTCCTTATTCTGTTCTAAATTGTCTAAATATACGAGTCATATTCCTTATATCGTTTTAATTACTTATAAACTGTTAAAGATGAATAAGATTAAAGAAATTTTAAATTTTCGACGAAACTCGATAGTACGTCGGGCAAGAATTACAATTTTCTATGAATACGTTTGGTCAAAAATTAGATAAATATGTAAAAATAATACATTCGTGAGCATGAAATTACTTTGTTCCAT
This sequence comes from Rhagonycha lutea, assembly GCA_958510855.1. Lineage (NCBI taxonomy): Eukaryota > Metazoa > Arthropoda > Insecta > Coleoptera > Cantharidae > Rhagonycha > Rhagonycha lutea. The sequence continues at coordinate 59,259,198 of OY294036.1, forward strand.
ATTCACTAGAAAAATCTGGATTACTTTTAGCTACATTATGTGTAACTTTGTAAAAAATATATCCTTAAGCAGAAATATTAGACATTATAAAAAATAAAAATGTTTTATATTTAAAATAAAGCAATAATATATTATAGGCCAAGGTTATGTAGACGCTAATGAGCTAGGGCTATAATGATAGCCCTAGCGCCAAGAATATATTCAGAGGCTGCTTCGCACCTCGAAAGGTACAAACATAGCAAGGATGTGGATTTCGATGTCGCGATAAAGACAAACGTATGTATTTAATGAGAGTGAGAGAGAAATATACTTAGGATTATTGCAATAATTATTAATTGATGATAGTAGAATGAAAACGAAATGTTTATTGAAATTTTAAGTTCCTTATAATTGGATTTTAATAAATAGAGCTTATATTTCGAATTAATTTACATCTATAATAATTTAATGAAGTTTTGTTTCGACAATACTTCAACTTTATACAATTTTACTGCAGCAAATTATAGATAATTAATTGTGTGTTTCTGATACAAAATTGCTAATTAAAATGTTAATAAGTTATCAAAATTAATTAAAAATTATATCATCACTTCAATTGAAGTGATTTCCAACCAAAAACAAAATATTGATAGGATATCAAGATATCACAAACAAAACAAACATACCGACATAAGGAAAGATCTAAACATCTATGACATCAATGAAAAAATCCAAGAATATAGAGGTAAATGGAAAGAACATGTGAATAGAATGAATGAAGAAAGAATACCAAAACAGATTCTAAAATACGAACCACATGGAAGAAGAAATGTTGGCCGCCCGCGACGAAGATGGAAAGAAGTATGAAGACGGAACAGGCTACACAAAGCCTAATCCATGAAGTGCAGAAGAAGAAGAAGAAGAACAACAAAAATGCAAATTCAGTGAACTCAGTAGAGTGGCATGGAGTGTGAAACGTAAGCGAATACGAATAAGTATTAGCTGCTGTGGGGTAAAATTCCCGAACCTCCTGGGTCAATAGAGAAAAGAACAAAATATCCAACCCAAAATACTTTGATGAAGAAAAAAATTATTCAAGAAAGTAAAACAAATTAAGACAATGAAAATTTAAAAGTGGTTAATAGCCTAGTAATTGATGCATGTTAAAAATTGTAGATTAAAAACATAGCAAGGTAGCTCATAAATTGTTAGTTGTTAACGGTTGTTAACCACTTCATGCACCACCATTTTTAAAAATAAAAAATTTGACAATAATAGCGTTCAGTCGTTATTGTAACCACAACAAGCAACATAATAAAATATTAATAAAAAAAAGTGCATTTGTTGTTATGTAGATAATATAATAACTGTAATTAAGATATGTACATAACACAGATACACTAAGACACCGGAACTGATAGTTATGAGAAAATGAAGAGATTGGCTTCCAATGGAGAAGAATGGAGAGCTGCTTCAAACCAGTCACCCGACTGAAGACTTCGAGAGATAATTAGAACAAGGTAAAAGCTATCCTTTTGCGATTCTGTAGTTGTTGGTAGTTACGCGTATATTATCTACTTGTATATTTATAGCAAAATTATAAAAAGGTTCTGTTATAGTACCCAGAGTATTTATTAACTTGAATTAGTAACTCCACTTCAGAGCATTTGAAACAAATGAAGTAAAAATAATATGAAGTTAAATTAATAATTAGCTTTAAACACAAAATAGGTAATGGTTTTCTAAGTAGTAAAGCGTAAAATATTGTTTGTAAAGTTAAGATTGAAGTTGCGTAACTTCCTTATTTTTTATGAGAGAGAGAAATTTATCGTAGAACTTTTCCAGCAAATCCTTATACATACATTAAATGAACAACGTACATTTATAACTTTAAAATTCGACGTTTTCATCTCTCTAACTTAGTTCAGGTTAATTTTTAGTAGCTTCTGCGAGAGTTTCCAAGTTTTATATACCTACGGCTGACAAACATAAATTTTGCATTTATAATAAATATCAAGTTTACACTTTTAAAATTTTTTGTTTATCACAAATTAATTAAATAATAATGATGTATTGATATTTAATTATTGTTGGATTGGTATTCCAACCATGAGGGTAGTACAGCTTGTGAAACTTTGAATATTGTAATTTAAACAAAATTTATTATAATTAGTTCATACATGAACCTGCGCAATTGCTGCACCCATAGATGGGCTCTATGGTTGTTGTATGACCTACATGTTGTCTTTCAACAAAATATACAAAAGTAACACTTAATACTGAATTATTAATTAATCAACTGTGGGAGCAAGTAAAACAATGCGATATTCAATTGATTTTACAACCACACAACTTAAAAAAATTTGGTCTCAATTTTTCTCTATTAAAAGTATTTGTAATTTGAGTAATAACATTTCAGTTGTGTTCAGCCTAATGCTTCCTTTATAATTAAAACAAAATGAAAAACTGTGTAGCATTAAATAAAGTGTTGGTAATTTAATTTTTTTTTTTTTAATTTTAATTATTATTAATTTAAAAAAATGAGTTGGTTTATTATATATTAATTATAAAGGCAAACTGAACAATTAATTGGTAATTGAATAAGAGTTATATAGGTTCAAAAATTGGGCACAACAGATTTTATTATAATATGTGAAAACGCAGAAGGAAAAGTTTTTCATTTATTTATATAATTATTAGTTATTAGTTTTTTTGAAATACAAAAAATACAGTGCAGTTTGAAAATAAGCTTTACAAATTGTTGCAATCTAAATTAGAATCAACATTATTTTATACTAAACTACTTAATCGTGAAAGTGTGGCATAAAATACCACAATCTCTTACAAAATCATCAACCACAACATCTTTATAGACCCTTCAACAAGATACAAGATTTTTTAAAAGTTACAAAATGCTTAGGGAAATATGCAAAGTTTTTATAATGAAAGCTTTTCTTTTGTTAAAAAGTAGGCATATAAAGAGATAACAAGTAACACGGCTTCTTAGCGTGTTTACGTAAGGTACTTATTCTTAACAAAAGTCTATGGTAAATTGTAATAAAAAGTAGGTGTTTATTTATTACATTTTATTAATTATATCAACACATCTTGGGAAAATTTACAAATACAACAAATGAAAGTAAATAAATAACACTGGAAGTTGAAACGCGAAATTTACTACATTAAAATTTTTTAATAATAATAAATGGCAAAAATAGTTAATATACACAAGTGAAATGGTATAATTTACGATCGATAATACCTAAATTCAATTATATTGATGTCAGATTAATTATAAATTCTGAAAATGTAATTACATCTCGATTTTGTAATTAATTATTTTTTGATAAAATAAAAACATTAGGGAAACAAATTTATTATTTAAAAAATTCTAATTTTGCCAGGGGTTAATCGAATAGCTTTAAAAGTTTCCTCATTTAAATTTCATTATAACTTTTTCTTTTTACATTTACAACTTGAAAATGTAGGTATATAAAAATTCTTACTTAGTATCGGCGTTTTAATTTGTTTTACATTTTGTAAGTTTATAATGAAATATAGATTTTCCATTACAATTTTCAATAAATTATATCTAATATTAAAATATAATGTATATTTGCGAATATAATTTATTATTACAAGACGTACGGTAAATATTTTAATGAAATCTCAAATATAATGTTTCTTTGAAATTTTTTTAAATTTATTAAGTTTCTTGTAGTATTTTACTTTATTAGATATTATAAGTTGCGTAGGATGTAATTTAAAAATTGTCATTCTGCTATAAGTACACTGCAAAATATTTTTCACATTTGACACACCTTGTGGCCTACATACTTGCATGTAAAACTGACAATACGCATTTACATCTTTTATGTAGAAGATTTTAATATTTACATTTCACAAGATTAGTGTAACCGTTATTTTGCAACTTGGAAGTTCACAAAAAGAGCCAACAAAGGTACAATATATCGTATTATTTATTATACATATTATATAATAGCTAAGTATATTAATTTTAATTTTATTCCTTTCTGAGTTTCTTCGGAAATCCATGTTTGCTTTTTTATATCAATTAAAATTAATTTGGGAGGGCACCCCAACATTTAATGGTAACACATATTACAATAATAAATATAGTATTTCGATTTCTGAGTATTTTCACGGTTTATCTAGTGTCAATATTATTGTTTTCCGATATTTATATTATTAATAAATTAAAGCTGTTCAACAAAACAGTTACGGAGTCATTATAAATCAAAACTGTTTTGAAAAACTTTTTTTATTGTTGCTAACCCTAAAGTTCTTGTCATTTGGTTTTAACTTTGTTTCTTCAAGTTATCGAGGTTTATCAACTTCTGTAGACCATTTCAAGCTAAACAAGACACCTAAACAAAGTTTCGTTCAAGTTTTGACATTAACGGTAATCAATCCTACTCAATTATCAACATTTGTTCTTAACCATTAGCTATACTATTCAACAGCAGCAATGAATGTATGTATTATACTTTAAATTTAAAAATTACCAAATGTTTACCTCTATGCAATGAAAATAAAAATCTTTTTCCTAAGCTTTCAGCACTAGGTTATTACTTTCTTAGAATGCTTTTATTTATAAATAAGTACATAAAAGCAGGTATATGCAGATTTATAACGTTTTGTCATTTGTATGAATCATATTCAAATAATTTTGAAAAAATAAATTTTCTATCTAGATCTTTTATGTATAATTTAATTATATAATTTATTATTGCTGATGATATTATTGAAGTTGTTCCTCAAACCGTTAATGTCAGTTTTCTTGTTCATTGGGTATTTTCTCCACTTTTCATGCATACGACACATTCGAATCACCGATTTGTACCATATTATTATCATATCACTATACGTGTAGATCATAATTAATCATCACACACTATTCTGTAACTTTTTGGTTATCGTTATAGAATCGTTATGAACCGTAAGGGTTGGTTTACACACACAATTCAATTATAGAATATGGTAATGATCTTTTAATGTTAGTGTGAATTAAATTTAATGCACCTGGCAGCTAACGTATTAATAAAATGAACTTTAGTATAAAAATAGTAATCAACACCCCTATTCTGTAATTCGTTAAGTTGTTAAGTTGGTATTCAGTAACTTCAAATTCGTAGTCACACTCGTTACCGCATTCGTTAAGATCGACGTAATGAACGAATGTTCAAAGTGTCTCATTATGAGCACAACGAATTCATTAAAAGCCATTACCATATTCTATAATTGAATTGTAGGTGTAAACCAACCTTTACGGTTCATAACGATTCCATAACGATAACGAAAAAATTACAGAATACACTGAGAAAAAGGTTTGTTAACTATTAAGAGGTAGATTTATTTGAGGTAGTTTATTTAATATAACATTCGGTATAATAATATTAAACGCGATAAGTTTATTATAAAATTTTTAGTAAATTTGTCTCAACATTATGCTTTATTTGATTATTTGGGCACATTGTGTTAATATTAACAAATATTCTTTTGGCAAGCAAATGATTTGTTAACTATGAATAATACTTGTATTGGGTACTAATTATAATGCAGGTATTAGTAAAGTATATACCTGGGTAGTATACCTGGATCGTTTACCTATACCTGGATCGTATACCTGCACAGGGTGTACCTGTGTCATTTTACATACACACCTCCATAGGTGTGTGGTTACGATGGTTAGTCTCGCGCAACGTTCACAACATTCGTCACGGGTTCGAATCTTGGTCAGATCAGAAATTTTTAATTTTCAGATTCACAAGAGTTTGATGCTACAATATTCCGAAGAAGGGCACTGATAGGAAAATATAATTAAAATAATTAAAATGATAAATAAAAAAAAATAATCCCAATCTAAAAGAAAGAGTTGAATAATATAATATGTTGAAATAATATTTTGTTTATCTAACAATCCCATAAGTTAATAGTTAATAAATATAAATTTATATGTAATAAATATTTTGTTTCTGTAACACTCCCAAAACTTAATATTTAATAAATATAAATTTACTGTAAAGATATTGGTCAAACAAATGCTTTGTTTATATTAAACAAATATTTATTTCTCTCATTCCAAATCTACCATTTATTTACTCCAAATAAATTTTATTTATTACAAAGAAACCTTTTTCTCAGTGTAGGCTAGTTAAAATTTAAACCATAATATTCTTTATACTTTGTACATTACAGTTTAAATCAGCGTTCTGATTAAATTTTTAGTCAAATATTTTTAATAAAATGTGAGTGGTTTTGATACAAAAAAGGATGAACCAAAGGTGGTATTAATAAAGAGAGCGTACAAAGACGCCACTTTCCAAAAAATCGCTTTAAAGTTTTCGAAGGGTTGTCAATTACAGTTTGATCCAGTGAAACCTTCTACAAGATTTTGTATTTCTGATGGTTTATTATTACTATATCTTCAAACAAAAACCACTCTGATGCCTAAGCAACAAAAGTGAAATTACTGGTTTTAAACAAAGTATAACGATAAAACTCAAATTTACCTTCAAACATGATGAGCAACTAATGATGAGGTCCTAAACAGGTATAAGCAACCATAATGGCACCAGCCAAAATAAAGCATTCTTTCTCACCGTTTTTCTAAAAGGCTCCAACAGCCATAAAGTTGTATTTGTTTGGATTAAAATCGAAAAAATTGTCGTACACCAATGAAAAAACATTAAAAGGTGCTGCTTTCTTGCGTGCGTTTCTAATTTGATATACACCCATCCTTCCGGAGTGTATACTGGAATCTTCTTTGCAGCTTTAAATATTTTCTGGTGAATTAATAAATCACATTCCATTAAACAATGCTCCCATTCAAAGTAAATGTGGTGAAATTGCCTAATTTTAGGATGTTTTCTGATAGCTTACAGACACATTACTTAAAACTGCTTGTAAGTCAAAATTAAATGCCAGCACTGTCTTGTCACATTGTGCCTGCTTTTTGCTGATGTTTTTCAAATTGTGAGCTGCTTTTTTCCTTTCCAAATGATAATTACACTCTTCCATCTTATTTTCGCGTAAGTTGCTTGTTTTTTTTTCATTTCCTCAAATTTGGAACTGGTTTTACAATGTAGTTTACTTGGAGTAAGAAAAGTTAACTTATAGTCACGAAAAATCTAGATACTTGTAGTTACTTTTCCTTCCGCAGTAGTACGAATTTCTCGTGTTCAGCACTAAAGTTCGTTCAATGGTGCATTCTTTGCCCTCATTTCAGGAATCATAATTCTTTAATCGTTTAATTTACTTAGTGCTCCTCTTATCCTAATCCTTCGGAGAAGTTTTAACGTATCCAGGAAAAACTCACGATAAACAGTAAATTTTTCAATATTCTTGAAAAAGGTATAGGTTTTAAGTGAAACATCGCCGCGAATCTCCTGTAGAAGTTTTCCTCCTTTTTTCCTGCTGAGTTACATCCTGAATTATAAATTGACGTCCTTCATAAACTAAAGACAGATTACGAAACTGCGTAGATATTCTCTTCTTGTCTCAAAAATATTTTATGTTAGTTATAAACCATCTTCAGTAAAGAGTGAAATGGAAAATTTGTTGTTGTGTTTGATTAAAATTGTACAATTAACTATATAAATGCGCAACAATTAAGAAAACTGACATCGATGGCGACGATCTGAGCAACATCTAATACAGCCTTATAAAAAACCTACCGATGAAAGCTTATAAAAAGAATTTAATTTTTATTGTTGAGTATTAGCTAGTTAATTTTTAAATTTTAATTTTATGCTAGCTTAGCGAATTAATAATTTATAATGTTTTAATGCATTTGCAGAAATGATCACGAAGAAGATGTTTGCAGAAGATATGCTTTATTTATTATATATTAATTAAAAAGCTCATAACTTACAGCAGAAAAATTTAGCTTGTATAAATTTAAAAATTCATCATCGTAAAGAACATCTTAAATGTCATATTTCATCTTATAATTTAAATAATGCATTATTAATTATTCATAAAAAAATCAACTTATTTATTAATTTTGACACCAGTAGGAACGCCTCCAGTTTTCAAGTTTTAATTATATTTTAGAGAACTCTCTCGTTCATCATTTCTTACTAAAGTTTTTATAACTTACAAAACTGAGAGCGTATCTTAGACAAATATTGGGCAGAATTTAAAAGAAAAAAGTTTAAATCAAACAAGAGTACATTTTTCATCTTTAGCTAGCTAACATAATTTATATGCTTAATGTATGCAAGGCTTAAATAATATGCGAGGCGTTGTAAAATTTTAAGCAATTAAAAGTAAATATATGATATTATTCTCAGTATTAATAACGAAAATATTGCTTTCAACACAGGTACATGCTACATTATTATTACGTAAGTATGTTAACATCGTTCTTAAAATTGCCAGAATGAATTATGATGCTACATGAAATTTTAAATACCCTTGCGAGTAAGTGTGTATATGTATACTCTTTGACCTTTCATTCACAATTACTACCTGATTGTTCAAGACACGGATAGTAATTTAGTAATAGCAAACAATAAATTTAATACTTGATTTTAATTATTTGGTACACGAAAACTTCTTAAACTTAATTAGCATTAAACGGTTTATCTAACGATTTATAAACTGTGCTGGAGTTTTAATTATAAGCTGAAAATTAAGATTGCCCAAAAATAGATAATTTATATGACTAGATAAAATGTTAATTATTAATGAACAGGAAGAAATTGTTTTAATGCTGCGTCAGTATTTTATCAACTTTTTCAATCATAGCATTTACACCAAATTCTGAACCGTAAAAACTAAAAAAGAAAAGCTTTATTATTATTGAATTTTAATGATAAGGCCAATTTATTAGCAGATATAAAAAAACTAGATTATTAAAAATTTAACTCTTTTTGTTATTAAATTCAGAAACTTTTCAATTACGAAAAACGTCCAGCATTTGTTAAGCACGACCGATTTTACGGTGATAGTTAAAATATTCTTTTTACAAAAATTCTTTCGTTAAATTGAGATTATAGCTATTACTTTGTGAGGGAGGCTACTTGTATATTGTCTGATTGTCATTAAAACCTTCAGTTACCAGTGCATAAATAACTCGGAAACAAAGCGTTATTCAAGAGACGAACCAATTTTGTATAAAGCCAAAGTTTGCAAATTTTTTATTTTAAATGAAAAATACATAAAATGAATTGTACCTACCTAATAAGATAAAATAATTTTAACTTTCTATTTCAAAGATTTACGTTGTTAATAAAATATTCATTTTGAAAAATTTATTCAAGGCAAAAGACGTTTTAGAAAACAAATAATTTTTAAACATAAGTTATATAATATTTTAATTAAGAATTAATAAAAATTATTAATATAAAGGTCATAAAATACACAGTAAGAAATATATTGTTAATATTACTAAAACTGAAGTTGTAAATTAATTAGAACCAAATTTAAGTAATATTATTAGTAAACTTAGCACTTACAAAAAATGTTCAAAGTGTTAAAAACGCCAGAAGTAAATTTAACATAATTACTTGTAAAATTAAATACATAGGAATTAGCATTATTGAAGTATTAGTTGAAGTTGTTTTAATAGTTGATATTAAAAGTATTCCGATGTATATTTAACCAATATAAAAATCTAGATTAATAAATTAAAGTTTGTAAAATTTAACAAACATCAAATGTAAATTTTCAACTTTATTTTTTTTTAAATTTACATTCAATATCACATTATAAACAAACTAATTTGTCAGTTTAATACACCTTCTATGCAAGATGACAAAGTGCGCTAAATAGACAAAATTTGCGACTTGCAACAAGTTCCTGCAACCATTGAAAGCTTGCAGCTACAAACGCACATTTTCTTATTATTCGTTCATCAGTTGATTCTAAACTTACGTTAGTTAGTACATCCTTGGTAAGGAGTGAATTTTTTAAAGTGTTGTGCAATTATTGGTTTTCAACCCTTAATCATCATTATGGTAAGTATATATATCACATAATATAAATAGGTACTTTTAATTTACCCCAATCTGCCCTAATAAAATTATTTCATTTCCGTTCATAGCAACATATTATTTTTTAGTACCTATTATACGGTTAGAGTCCATTAAGTGCGGCCCGGATTTTAATTTTTCCTATACAAATTCGGAAAACTGAAGGTTGATATAGTGCACTAAAAACAAATTTAAAGGATCGTTCATAAGTTTGGTCACAAATCGAATTTGAAGTTAGAAAATTTACCCATAAGAATACATGTAACTGATTCTATTATACCGTCAATAGAATGTAGGGGCTTTCCCCTGGTCACTTGCAACGGGTAAAGTTTCTAACTGCAAATTCGATTTGTGGCCAAAGTTATGAATATTCCTCCGATTGTTTTTTTAAATGTAATATATGTATAACCCTCAGCTTTCCGAATTTGTATAAGAAAAATGTTCACATTCGGGTTGCACTTACGGTCGTATTCCTGTCATCGAAGAGTGTATTACCATTGTATTACGTAATCTATAAAACGACATTTTTGTTATCTCGATGTGTAGGTGGTGGGTATGTTGCAGGCGTCTAGATTATAAAATGCATGCAAATTCTCTAGCCAAGAATAACTAGTACCTACTTCTCATTTTTTTAAGTTTTTGCAATAAATTAATAATTATTAATAATAAATTATTTTCACGAAAGCAAAATTTTCATTTTTATAAAATTACTAAACACATGTAATGAATTTGTATTAAGGATCCTCCTGTTTCGAGAGAATATTATATCAGATTACGATGTAATGAAGAAATGGAATGGATTACATTAGAATCTGGTCACGATTACTACGAAATTTTAAAGTTACAGGGTTTGTTCTTGATTAAAATATTTAAATATGTACCTACTACTTCATTTTAAATTTTTTAGCATGTAAGACATTTCCTCATTTAATTGGTGAAGATATCAAGTTTACCGATGAGGTGGGAGCAGTGATTAAATCGGACTTCTTGCCTTTGTTTTTAAATATTTCACAAGTTGGAGTTATTATCCAAGTCTTGAAAATATCTGAAAAAGAAATCTTAGGTTTGTTGCTTTAACTTTCATGTGCATGTACTTAGTATCATTTATTAAAGTATAATTAATTACAGAAATTTTACCGGTAACATCTAGTAGTAACAAAACATGTGATACTCCGTTTTCGGTATTTTCCAAAGCATATACTGGTGGTATCAATAGTTGCAGTACGGAAACCATGCATTGTCTATCAGTTGATTCTAATAACTCATGGTTAAATTTTGATTCCGAAGACTTCGAAATGTGCCCCAAAAAGAAGAAATTAAAAACTTCTTATACAAATTTTTTCGAAATTACTAATGAGGTATTATATAGCTAGTAGTTAACATTTTTTAATAATCATGATTTATTGTATTAATTACAGGTTTTAAAAAATTATTTACTATCCCATTCAGGGGGAAAAGAAATTATATCGTTTTACAAGGAACATAAAACATTAGACGATACAAATAGAAAACGATTGGTGAATATTGTGGTAGAACATATGTTCCAATATATGCCCACGGATCTTCTACCATCACACGAAACAAAACTAGCCTATGCTAAATGTATAGTCTACTTATTTCCAAAACTGAAAGATCCCCTATCAGAGGGAGGATTTGTACGTTGATATTATTATAGTTAAAATGCGCAATATTAGGCTGTACTATTTTTATTTCAGGAAGCATTTTATGATCCTCACACAAAAAAAGGATGGATTTCGACAAGAATTCGTAATTTGGCAAGAACAACTGTAAACAATAGTAGTTCCCCTGGACCCTCAACCTCCACTAACTTGGAAGTAAATGATAAAAACTACGACGCCGACATAATTTTGTTAAAGTTTGCTACAAGTGAGCAGCGAGAGATCATTTTTGAAAAAACCGAAACTACGTTTCATGTCCGAAACAACAACAGGAAAAATGTATTGAAGGATTTTCCACGATTTTTGGATACCGATGGATTGGTATAGTTGATCATACTTATTTATTTATACGTATTTAAATCTTTTTTTCAGATTGACTTAGAATTTAAATTAATGTTTCCTGCTGCGGTGGATACTTTCAAAAATAACTTTTCCAACATTTATGGAGAAATTCTTCGGAAGATGTATCGGATTTCGGTTAAAAACCCCGATTCTACATTGATTCAATGTGACGAAAGAACAGAAGAAGATATTAGTGATGGTAAGAATTCTTTTATCATCAATAATATTTTCATTTACCTCAATCTATCAACTTATTTAATAATCCAAATTTTTTATAATCATAATTATAATTTATGGTCATAAATCATAAAGAAAAAAAATCTGTTACAAATTAACAAAGTATTGAAAAAATGATGTTATGATGGAAATATAATAATATGTTTATACAGGGTGTTACATAGGTAACTAGTTAAATTTATACTATAAAAAAAGGAATCATCGCTAAAACTTTTAGCTTGGAAGTACCCAGTAAACACATCATGGTAATATAGTTTTCATTGTTTTTACAGAGTGGGACTCGGATACAAAATTATTGATAATTTTATTACACCTTCTTCTTCCTACGTCGTCGAAAAAAGAAAAGAAAATTAGTAGTCGAGCCGCAGTGGAAAAATTAATATTGTTTCAACATCATCAGACACCATTGCAAACAATTTTAGAAAATAGAAAATCAAAGCAGCCTTTCATTTTGGCCGTTGGAACAAGAAAAAGCGTTATCACTTCCTATTTCATCATCTTTGATGATAAAATAGTTCCATCGCCGCGAGGTAACATCATAATAGCTTTTGATTGTTTATTCAAGTGCCATTATGTTTTTGATTTAAAATACGATGAGCAGTTGAAATTTTTTTTTCAATTTGTCCAGGCTTACTTTTACAAAATTGATATCAACTACACTACTAGTAGAATGCGAGAGATTAGAACAAAAATAGAGAATGAAATTGATGGAAAAAAATTACATGTATAATTTTTGTTGTTGTCAACTTTTTGCCATTAAGTTTTTTAAATGTAGTTTTTTTATTATTTTGATTATTTTTTATTATTATATGATTATTTTTTATTATGATTAATTTTTTAAATTCAAATTTAATAAAGTTTTAACCTTTTAACTATATCTTTATTGTATCACCTCATCTTTTACTTTCCAGGTGCAAGGAATGTTATAACAATATTGTGCATTTAACACATCAACATACTATTTATATAAATTTTATTTATCCTATCTTATAGACATAATATATTATATTTATAAAATGGGATTTAAAACATTTGTTCGTGTCGATCGCATCGTTGTACTAAAATTTTTTTCAGAAACAATTTAATATTGTTAATTCTAACTCTAGATTTATCAAATTTAATATAGTTTTGTGTTCAACTGACATTTTTATTTTGCAATTTTAGTTATTTAATATATACTAAAACTGCATTGGAAGTTTATATTTCAACTAATAAATTTTATTAAAACTGCAATCACTTCATATGTTATAATGAGCACTAAATGAATGTTGCATAAGCAAAAATATTTTTTTAAAGTTACAAAAAAATGTGTGTTAAACCAACACTAGTATAGTGTTGCATTCGCCAAGAAGATTATTCACTATAATAAAAATATTTGGTGCAAGTTACAAAAATTATTTATTAAATCGACACTGTTTTAGTATTAAATTAACCGAGGAACTTTCTAAACTATACAAATATTTTGTATTAATATAACTCTTACTACTGTAACATCTACATACAAAAATTGTAATAATTAAATTCACAAAATCTCGATTCCAGCAACATTGATTTGCAAATTCTACATCTACTCTTCGAAATATTTACAAAATAAAGTTAGTTGATTTGTAGTTTTATACGATTCGTTAATTTGATAAAAACTTGACTAATTTTACTTCAAATTCGTAGTAGACCTCCTGGAACTAAAATTTTTAGTTAATTTAACTAAAAACTTTTTACTGTGTAGTCTTCAAATTAACTCAAGTATTTTATAAAAAAAAATTTTTATTATGGATTTCGGCAGTTAACAATTTTAATATTACAAGTTATTATACAATTTAATATAGTAGTATATATTATAATATTTTATATTAAACATTAATAAAACACACGTCTATTTTTCACAAACACTTTAATATCTTACGACTACAGTTTCATCCTCAAGGGCATTTCCAAGTTAATAGATAATAACAAAAAAATGTATTATATTTTATTATGTATTTATTATATAAATTTTATTTGTCGCATATTTTTTCGTATTAATAAAAATTTAATTAAATAATTCAAACTGAAAATGGGGAATCAATACGGAAAAGTTGGACACTCTTATCACTAGCTAAGTACGGAGATACTACTTGCAATAAAACTCTTGATCATACTCACTCAAACTTTCAGAGAAAATGTTGTCAAATAAAGTAAAATAATTCAAATAAATCGAATGAAATGTATTAATCGTTTCAGCAACAAGCAATATATTTTCACCATTGAAACTTTTTATCAACATTTAAATGTTATTGGAAACCATAAAATTACAAATTTTAGTAGTAATTATATCAACAATTATTATCAATAAGTCCTAAATTTAATTTTGCCAATTATTTCCGCCCTCTGTATTACCTACTTATTGATAATAATTAATGGAGTATTTTGACAATTATAAAGTAATGTTAGGAACACATGATAAGGTGTTACGGCTGGTTCTCGTATGGGAAGAAGAGCCGATAGCTTCTTAAACTCAGATAATATCTAATGGAGATATAAATTGATGTTATAAGGTGGAAGGAGATGAACTTAAAACAAAAAAATTTAACCGAATAACATCACAACATTTTGACAGCAGGTAAACCATACAAGGGTTAGCGGTGGACCATATGCGTTGGTTGCTGCGTGACAGTATCACGTACAGTTCAGGATTGTAAGTGCTCTCCATTTTCGAATGAGTATTCAGGTAACATTTAATATTATTCTTCACACAAAACGTAGCGGCTCATATTTAGCACCCTTACATTACAAATAAATTGACACCCAACTTGGTGGCTCTTATAATCACCTTTAACAATATATTGAGACGGTCGTTAGAATTGCAATTAAGCGCATAGACGGGTAAAAATTGAAAAGAAGAATTTTCAATTGTTGGCCTCTCAGAGGAGGAAGCTTATAGGTTCACTCTTTCTTCTTCTCTTTCTTCATCAGCAGCCTTTTCCGCCCACTGCTGGACATGAGTCTCTCCATATTATGGAGGATCTGGCCATAACTCACCACGCTGGCCAGACGGGTTGGTCAGTAGTCCGCAGATCGATTTTTGGACTATAGTTGTTTTACAACCGGTAGCAGTTTGATAGGCTAGCATTCAGATGTGCCTGTAGCCCTGTTTTTTGTTAACGGTAGCAATTCGTCAACTCAGGGGGACCGCCGGCTTAACGTGCTCTCCGAAGCACGGAGACTTGGTCATAAGAAAGCTTGACTCTCCCCGGGTTTGAACCCGGTACCCCGCGTTCGCATCCAACTGCGTTAGCTGCAAGGCAATGACCATCTCTTCGGTAGGTTCACTACCTATATTCAATTAATAAGTAAGAAGTAAGAATTATATTATGGCCGTCTCCCAAATGGGAGAGGCAATGGCAAACCATCGGGGTGTAATCTGCCTTGAGAAGCCTTTGTTAAAAAGGCCCACCAAACCCTCTTTAGGGTAAAAGGACCGAGAATGAAATAAGAAAATAATATAAACCCCAAATCCACGTAAATAATGTTATTCAAGCGCAACGAAATTTTATATACGAAAAACTAACTTTTTTTCTTGCCCAAAAACGTCTGTGACTATTCGGAGATGATTGTACAATGCACATAAGCTTCATCCATTAACCTGTCCTATTAATTTCTTTCCTATTCTATTTACCAGAACACTGAGATTTTTATATTTGTTTATACCTCTTATTTTTTTAAACAGCAATTTGATTTTTAAATTTTGCAAAGCTTACTTTTGTCCTGCCTAAGATAATTTTTTTCTTAATCACCAAACTGGATAAAATTTTGTGAAAATTTAAAACACTATTTGTTGTTCTTTAAATAAAAATCTCAGCTAATTTGCACGCATCGTTTGTTTCTTTGGTATAAGCCAAAGCAATCGTCAGATTTAATGGATAACTTCAAGTCATGAAAATTCTTATTTTTGGCCCCAATCTCCTGCTTTAATGTTGTGTATTACTTGCATCATTGCGTTATTTAAATTGTTTTTAAACTTCAATTTTCAACTGTAAATTGTTATTTTGCTCGTCATACACAATTTCCGAAACATGGCTGTAAAGGCTTCCGATTTACAAGCATTTCCATATTTCCAAATGTCAGAGTAAATCGAGATTTTTAAATATTGAAAATTCAAATTCTTATTTTTGGCCCTAAACTATTCTTTTAATGTTATGGATCACATCCATGGCGTTGTTAAAATTGTTTTTACACTTTTTTTTCAATCTAAAATTGTTTTTCTGTCCGAAAAAACACACAAAGTTGAAAACCACAGCTCTCATTGAGCATTTTACCACCGTTTCACAGATTTGTCTTAATTTACTTAAAAAAAACTTTATTACTAATTAAATTCTACTTTCTGTTGAGCTTAATTCAAACAAATTGCAGCTCTGCGACGTGCAGAAAAGAAGATTTGACAATGTTTTTGTCTCTGAGACTTTGATGTATTTTGGTATATTTTACTTTATGTTAAATCCGATTAGACAATCATTCCTGTTTTAGGTAAATCTTGATGTACAAAGATGGTGTACCAATACGAAACACTTCTTGGTTTCAGATTGCAGTATAGTTACCTCATCTTATGGGTAAGGTACTTTTCCAACCACTATCTTGAACACCTTCTCATCTACGTAGGTATGTCAAAGTACATTACATGTTAGTCAAACATTGCACTAAATTTTAAACTTCAACCCAAAATGTGCAACTTACTAAAAATATGATAATATTATCTATCAGTACATTGTGTCAGATTGTAGAAGTTCACATGCCAGTTACAATATCATTCCTACGATAAATTTCGTCCTCTTTCATTTAGCGGTAACAGATCTCTAAAATGTTGACAAGTATCCGTAACTCAAGTAATTCAATCCGTAATTCAAGATAAATAAAATTCAATAAGCTAAAATATCCCCAATGAAATATCGCAAAGCTTAAAATGTTATATAAAAAAATTTACAGCAGCATCACACAGTAAAGAGAGCGAAATTCAAGGAAATCTACTTAAAAAGGATTTTCACATAAACTTTACTACTTATGTATGTATTGTAAGATTATAAATTTTCAGAAAAGCCTTACTAAGCGTTAAAATATTTAAATAAATTGAAACACAAATATTAAATCATTTTTATCTTAAAATGTGTATTTCAACAAAGATTTTAACGTACTATAATTTAAATATTATGTACAAATTAAAACATTTGTACAAATTCAAACATTTGTAATATTTAGTTATTAAGTTTTTCGTTATTTAAATATAAAATAATTATCATTATTATTATTAACACGTAAGGTACCGGCGTATTTAGTACTAGGATGGGTGACCCTCCACAGAACATACCTTTTTCGCGTTGGTAAGGATCTCATAGTTAAATTTTTCGGTCTTTTACAGCATCCTCGTTATAATTTGCTATCACAGTTGAAATCTACTATCATCAAAGCTGGTAACATGGTCAACTTACTGTAAAATCTTAATTAGCAAACTAGCCCTTCAGCGTTAAAATCTGGGACCTAACTCTGTAAGGGAACGGCGTAATATTACATTATGTGCATTTTATTTGAATACATTAAAACTGGATATGATCAAAAATATCTCAAAAGTAAAAAATCTAACAGAACTACTCTATTGGTACTACTTCGAGGTGATCTACTAATATATTAATACATTTTTCAAGTAGATCGTATATTGCCATAGCGTATAACAGCTATTAGATATTATCAAGCGAATAGACGGAAACAAAAGTAGTTAATATGTAGAACAATAAAGGTATAACACAATGCTTTAATAACATCACATCTATCTACCGATACAAATTTGTACAGTGTTATCAACACACGCCACACCAAATTGGTAGGGCTTAACGTATGTATAGGTAAACTGAATTTCCCATAAATTATGTGATTGTTCTTATCCTCTCCTAGTTTAAATGTTTTGCATGGATATCTCACCCTCGTTTTACGTACATTAAAAAATTGTTAAAAAATATGTAAATATATGCACGACATATTCTTTTTCATGTAAATTTTAATAAATTGTATTTTGTAACGCCACGTAAAAAATTAAACCTTTACACAAATTTTTAAATTAAAAAACTTATAATAAAGCTCAGGTTTATTTATTTTATTATTTCGTAATTATGTATGTTTACTTATTTACCGTAACAAATTAACTTTATTTACTCTTTTTCATCAACGAGAAATTACAAACCGAAATGAAAATTAATTATTTATTTTTTATTATATTATTCAATGTAAATCAATTGCAGCGGTATGTTATAACTATTCATTTATGAAATTGAAAACGTAGGTGTTAATAAATTTTATAAATAATAAATGTTAATATCAAGCATTGCCATTATTCAATTGACAGAACTAATTGATTTCGTCAATGTTAAGTGACCATAAAAAATATTTTTTTCATCTCGAAAGTAGATACTTGAAAAAAAATTATTCAAATTTTAATATTGAAAATATTTACTATTACGTAACTCACTTTTGTATGACTTATTTATTTATGTAAAATTATAATACAATTACCTTGTCCGACATAATACATGTTCTGCACGTAATAACTAGCATGTAGGTACTTCTTCTAAAAGTCTATTGTTGCATTACTAATGTAAAGTACCTACTTCAAATTCCTATTTCAATATTCAAAAATAAAATTACTAGGATATCATTCATTCTTCAATCCGTTTTCTTGTTACCTATAATACCTGGGGTGCACTAAATCAAGCAGTTGAAAAGTAGAAAATATTTTTGCAGAATATTTCAGAAATTTATTATTCCATTCTTTAAACGTTAAATTCTTTATCCTAAAACTAAACTGCGTAAATTCATTGGTTCTGGGTTTCTTGTATTCATATTACTCGTATAAAGACATTTAAACCAATATTATGTACAAAGCCATCAGGAATCAGAAGTTGCTGACTCTTCTAGATATTCTAATGAAAAATAAATAGAATGGGGCAGTGCTAATTTATATGAAAAGCGATTGATACATTCATAAAAAATAGTTAAAATTTGGTTTTATTGGAAAGGAAGAAGAGAAACTCAGTTGAAAAATATTGCCTTAAATTATAATATCCACTCACATATTTTATGACAAAACCCGTTCGAATTGGTGATAAAATATTTTATGAATATCCTGGTAAAGCTAAAATCCGTCAAACGAATGAATAAAACGAAAGATGAATGTATCGCATTTTTCGATTTAAAAATTCTGTTTTTGTAACTTTTAAGGTAGTTTCTAATCGCAATTTTGAAACCAATATCCTGAATAGAGAACTAGGAAAAACTTGTGAAAAATGAAAAGTCGTACAGATGGTTGCCATAAAATATCAAAAAATATTTGAATTGGTAGGTAAATAATTGAATTTATATAACTTTACAGACAATTCAAAAATAAACTAATAGATTGTAAAATTCTTAATATAATTTACTGCTCACACCAAACTTTACTAGTCTTGTTATATTGAAGACCAAGTTGCTTAACACGTTCTTTTATAAAAGTTAGGTTTACATTAGTGTAGGTTGCATTACGGTAATCTGCTTTTCTAATGTTGCGCGTGTTAAATTCGACAATAACAAACATTTTCAAAGTGTGCGTGAGCAAAATTAGAATAACAGGTGTCCACAAAAATGGAGATGTTCAAGGAAGGCAAAATTCAAATTTTAGTAATAGTTTTTGAACAACGGCGCACTTTAATGCAAACTATTATAAATTGCTGCTCAGTGATGCAAATGTAGCGACTGCTATCATGAACGCCCCTATATGAAAATTACTAATATAAAACACACCGATATTCTGTATATTTAGGGAGGTATGTTGCTTTGAAAGATGTTTTCAGATGCTTTTCGAATACTTTTCTAATTTTTTTAAGGTAGTAAAAAAGGAATAATACATTCTCAATTTCTATTCTTGCGTGAAACTAAATGATAGCAACCAAAATTGACCATCTTTGTTGATTTTCGAAATATTCTTGCATATTATAAGTAAAAGTTGCAATTTTCAACTTTAAATTTTCACAAACTGCAAATGTTAAAATATGTCCATCCCGTACGTAGTGAATAATAAAATGTACCTTATGTATATACCTATATTATCTACCTGGTACTTAAATTAAAATTATAACTAAGTTATCAAGTTAGGATCCTAAGCGATCCTAAGGAGTTTGGGTAATTGAAATGTAAACTAATAAAGTATCCAATCATAAAGTCTGTAATACCACTTTATTCCTTCATTAAAGATAACCTGCTAATAATTTTATTTAACTTCGTATTGAAAAACTGCTAGGTACTTTTTGCAAAAATTAATTTCTTTAAAATGTCAGAAATAATTTAAAATTCATTATTTTCAAGGTGCCCAGCGCACTCAGCAATGTTTCTGACGTTGGATAACATTGTCTAAAATTAACACTATGTTGTATACATTGAAATCAATATTCTAACACAAAATATAATTGAGTTGTAAAGGTTCAGTTCGTTTAATATTCATTAATCAAAACAGAAAGCCTGTTAAGTGAACTAAGAGGGTCAATTTGTCGTGCTTACGGAATGTTCAAACGGTATATTGAAATTTTTTAAGGTAAACCACAAGCACTACGATGAGAAAATACAGCAAATTATGTAATCTATGATGCTAAGTTACAATAACTATTTATTGCTTCCCTATGCACTAACTTCAATACGAAACGACTTTTATTTTAAAATTTTTACCTGCTTCATTTTTGGAATAGAAATTTAACATATAATGCAAATAACTTTTGTATTCGCCCTTTTTATAAAAGAAGCATGCTTTCGCTGATGCGTCAAAACCTTAAAATGTACACGTTACTAAAATTTAGTACAAAACCTTTCCTTAACGAGGACATTTAGAAGTCAAAATCTTTATTGTGATAGCTATCTTGTACATAAAGATCTAGAATAAGAATTTCGACTATCAAGAACGCGTGTTTGTACGACAATTTCTTAAGAAACGCTCGTGAACCAACTTTTAAGGTTTATTTAGCTTTTGTGTTACACGAAAGGTTTCGATCATAAATAAAGGCAATATTGCGTTTATGTGAGAAATCTGCTAAAAACTTACAATTAAATAGTTAATTATACCGACATACCTACCTATCGGTCTATTGCTAATTGTATAATTCTGAAATAAATCACGCTTTTCATCTTGGAGGTCATATGTAGGTACAAATAGCATTCGAGATATGGATGCCATCACTGATGTTGCGAGCAAAGTAAAATTAAATAAATTATTAATTAATGAACAAAGTTTATAATCATTTATATGCAGAAAACGTGTTTAGCCAAAGGGAAGGACAACCATATCACTTTTTAACTAACTTCAAGAGTACAAATTGATTTTAGAATTTCTAAAGGAATGTTTATGAAAAAATAATCGATGATAACTAAGATTACAATCTCATAATGTTAACATTTAATATTTATTATCTATGTACGAGAATGTGTATGTATTATTAATATTATTATATCGTATAGAATTTCACAAATTAATTTAATAAGAAAATAAAATGTTAATTTTATTAAATTGTGGGTTACAGATATTGACGGCATTGATAGAACAATATTGTTCGAAGATATCCATAAATTAGTTTAACAATAGTTTCAAAGCTTTAGCATAATATTAGCCATTCAAGGCTGGTTCAATACTTTAGCCAACGTTAAATTTTTGTCCTAATTTAATAGGTAATTACCATAATTTTAAAGTTTTAATATTAGTTACCACATTCGAAAATTTTCAATTAAAATTAAGCTCATGGGAAAGTCTTCCAAAACTGCAAGTAAAAACGGACTGTTTTCGATTTATTTATTAGTTTTAATTACTATATTAATAGATTAGAGATGATTTATTAATATTCAAAAGATTGCACCTGAAAGGTGCGCTTTTGTGGAATAATGATTTCTTAATTTGAAAAGGTGCAAATGCAGAAAACATTCAAGAGAGATACGTGAAACGATTGGGCATAATTACTATTCATAATTCAATTTTGCTTTAAAAGGTTTCGATTCGGTGATTTTAAATTGAGCGGCTAACCCCGATCTGGTAACGCTTCTTTTAATTGATCATGACATTAAAAATGCTGCTTCTGAAAAATTGAAACTTTCGTCGGACATCAAGAAATTTGACAGAACAGTTTTGAGTCCATCATACAGCTGTTTCGAATTACCTTCATATAGTATTTAAAATTGTTTCAAAACTCGAACTAGGGATGCCTCATAAATTATAATCGAAAATAATGTAATCGATAGATTTAATGTTTGCTTTTCTTTGATTGACTAAGGAAGAAAAAGAAATATTTTTCGGTTCAATTGGTACTCGTGGGGAAAGATGACTGCTCTCTCAATCATAATAAAGCGAAAAAAGGTTGGTTTGCAAATACTGTTTTACTTTTTAAATATAACTGCAAATTTATACCTCAAAGACACGGTTGGTTTGAATGGCTGAGTATTTTATGTTAGGGGTTTTTGGAATAATTTAAAAAAGTTAGTTCATATGAATATTGCACTTTTCGATCATTAGTTATTTCCATCTTGACAAAATCGTCTTAAATAATGATAACATGACAATTTTTTTGTGCTAACAAAATGTATTTCAATGACTTTATTGAATCGCAATCAGCAAGCTTCAATGAATTTTATTATACAAATAAGGTAAAAGGTTGCCTTTTGTTGTTAGTAATGACAGAAATTATCTGAATTTCCGAAATAAACCTCTGTGTATTTCACACTGAACCATTAGTTCATTTCAAACCTATATATAAATATTATCTTGATTTTTAATTAAGGCGCCTCTCTCGTAGCTTAAAATGCAGGGTCTGCAACAATTCTGGATTATTTTGTTAATAACATATAATTTTGTCAACGATCATGTAAAATGATGCTGAGATAATAAAATGAAGAATAAATATTTATTACTATAATGAAAATTAATTAATAAAATATTGTTCTATATTCAAATAAATTAATTTTTGGAGTTAAGATAAATAATTCAATTAAATTAGTTCAAATAATGGAAACACATTAGTCATCAAGTGAATACTGTTGAAATTTCGGATTATTAAAGTATTTTTAATTTTAACGGCTTTTAGCTTCTAATTAAAAACAAAGCGTGTGGCAATTAGAAAAAAACAGTAAACAGTATTACGCGAGTTAAAAAATAATAATATAAAACATGCAAAAATTAAACCAATTAAACCATTTGAATCGAAACCTCAATTTGCATTACTCTAATAATTTTATTTTATAATATCGTGATTGCTATAACATCATTAACGTTCTGTTAATCTTACCTTATAGATGCCATCTACAAGTTTAATGAGTTCCTCGGTTTCCATATTTAGACAATTATTAATTAGCACTTATCAAATTAAAAATTGTAGCACATATTTGTTTTAAATTAACTGTACGATATAAATTTTAAGTCTTAAACACAGAACTAGTAACGGCTACTTGAACGAGAATTATAACTTGATTTTATTGCATCAATTAATTATTTATGTATTACCGTAATAAATTTTGATTGATGCAGTTGTACTTAGTTTATGTTAAATTCATTACGTTTCTCGCGTATAATAAAAGTTCACAAATCCACTTTGTCCATTACTTAGTTGCAGTGATGAAAGATAATTAATTGATTATATAACCTGAAACAAAGAAATATTATTTTAGCTGAGAAATATTATAAACAATTGCGGAAATTATTAATTATTTTTAAATTAAAAACATTCTCAATTGGTATGGTTACAAAAAATGTAATCAAAATTCTATTATAAGAAATTTACAACAATTCGGTTTTATAGAAAATATTTTTGAACAAAACGGTGTCAATAGGAAAGGCATTTTGTTACTTTTGTAGTTATTAAAGTAAGTAAATCATTCAACGATTACTGAAGCATGTACTTATTCCATATAAACTCATGTACTATGTACATTTTATTAGTTAATCTTTTATTGTGGTATTCCGGTTAGCGAGGTCCCTAGGTACTATATTAGAGAAATTAATGAGGTAAAGCATAATATGTAATTATTGTTATGTCTTTCTAATTAAAAATTTTAATTGCACGATAAATTAACTGATCCTTAATAATTTTTAAATAGTGCCTACAGTACAAAAACATAGGTACATACTACGTATTATATATCCAGCTAGAATGTCATAGCCAGAAGCAATAGGTCGCATAAAGGTAATTTATAAAAGTAAAAGCAATAAAAACATATCAAAGTATACCTACTTTCGAATATACAGAAGCTACTTTTACTCTTTTGATAAGTTCCAACTTTTTGTTTACCATTACTTAAAGTATAAAAAATCAATTTAAAATTTTATCGATGACATCTCTTGTTTATAACAGATATTATCATAAGTAATACTAGTTCAACCCAAATTTAACTTTGAAAGTTAATAACAAAAGTATGCAATCCAAATGCACTCCGACGACGCGCCTAACTGACTGTAAACAGTAAAGTGAACCACTTACTTTTTATAATAAACTGGAAAAACTAAAATAGTTCATTACTTTTTTTCAAATGGAAGTATTATTATAATGTTCACGAAACTGTAGAAAAGGAATTAATAGTTGCAACGCAAGTGCTCAATCATATTAATTATCTCTTCGAGTACTTGTTCCTTGTAAATGGTTCTGTATAATAATAGACGTCCAAATTTGTGATAAGCTGAAAGGGTGGAGAATTTGCTGGCATTAGAAATTTATGCAGTAATTAAGATAATTTCATATCTCCGCGTGCAACAAGTGAAAAAAAGTAACAAATCTTTTTTACGGAAAAGCTTTACAATTTAGGTACCTAGTATTATATATTTTTTAGGTTGAATAGCTTAAAATTATAAAATTAACTGCAAAAATTCGGTTACAATGAGATATTTTGTCTTCCAAAGTATGAATCGATAAATATGCCTTATTAGAATTCAACCCTTACTGGGAAATATTAAAATATTTAAATTTGGGTTGTTTATTACTAATATGGGATATAAATATGGAAGAATGTGAAATTTTATCGTGATTTAATATAAGTATACAGAAATCTGATATACCAATTTTAAAAATGTCTTTAAATTTTAATAAACGCTTATATTGGAAAAACTTGACCTTTTTAAGTAGGTAGGTACTGGATGAAAAAATTTTTGTGAAGATTGCTTCACGCGAGAGAGTCTATTTTGTTATACAAGTATAAGCATAATAATGTAATGATGACGTCCCATTTGTCTTTTAGAATAATTCACAGGATAATATTAAATTCATTTTAATAAAGTAAGCATTATTTGATATTTTATGTATAGTATATTATTCAATTAAGTAATTGACAAGTTGATCACATTATAGGTTTGTAATACGAGGACTTAACACTGTTTTTGTGTCAATCTCGTTTATTGAGGATTTAAGCAGTTTTACGGTTTTATTTAGAATTTAGATAATTAATCATTTACATGTAATAAACCAATGCATAGTTATTTTCTCTAGTAGTAAAAATGGCCAAATAAATACTTGAAATTAGAAAATAAACAATAATAATAATAATAATATTATGGAAATACTGTCTACTCCAACTCAAAAGTTATAGCCATTTATCCTATAATTCTATAGCCTGCTGTTCAATAATTAATATAATAATTATTTACCCTAATAAATATTTAATAATAAATGAAAAGTTATTTTGACTTATATTTCAAATAATGTTATTATATCAACTACTAAAATAATTATATTATGTAAACGCGTCGACTTGAATAATATTGAAAAGCGAATATACATAGATTGCAGATGTAAGTTACATTACATTAGGCACATTAAATTATTAACGAATAAATTGTCAAGTATTAATTACTCTAATTTTCTAATACATCTATGATAGGTTTATCGTTATAAATAATATCTAGGGTAGTCCATTCGTAAAGCCTTTCAAGTCCAACTAATCCAGTTAACTATCCTGGCGAACCATCGCTAATCCACATATAAACATAACCAATAACATTGACCTGAATGTGTCTATTATCTGCAGAAAGATTAATGTTCAATTTCATTAACAGACTTTATGTTGTCTAAGGATACATATCATTTTTCTTTTAAATATTAAAAATTAACAAATAACTTACAAGCTGCAACATAGTGAAATGTTACATTATTATAGCCTAGGCATATATTATTATGTTTTTAATTTTATTACTTTGTCAGGTAATTATGGTTTGGGCCGTGAAATGATTATACAAATAAATAACTAAATAAACCTTCAATTTAACGTTGTAGATTTAGCAATTCTTTTAAATCCGAACCCAATCAAGTTCGCTTACCTGAAGTATACTGGTTATATTAATGGTTATTTCTTATTTCCAATAATGTAGTAAATAAATTGTAATTTGTTTGTTGCAAGAAATTCGGATAAACTATATGTGGGAAAATAAAATGTGCATTTGATCGATTGTCGATATTAATTCTGTGTATACTATGGCTAATCCTCAATGTTGCTATGCTCACGGCTGCTGCTTCGGATGAAGCTTATGTATAAGCTACAAGACAATGGATAGACAACCTATGATGCTCTTTAATTTTAATGCTCCCCTGCTTCATATTCTAGGTTCGGTTTTACTATAGTAATTCTACTAATAAAGACAATGATTATTTACACATTAGTATGTTGTATATTTAAGGTTAAAAGTACTTTGCCTAAAATATATTTGGAATAATATAGTATAATATAGTTATGTATGTATGTAAATATTATTACGCAAGTTTAGATTTCCATTACGTTAAATACAATAATAAATTCAATGCGAAGGCTTCATTTAATAATATGTGCACAATATTTAAATTTGATTTTATTCGCCAGAGAAAGTAATTCGTAGGAATCTCAAATTAATGCAAGTTGAATATTCTGCAAAAATTGATATTACGAATAGAAAAATATTTGAAGATACAGTTAACATGCATAACTTACAACTTACCAAACCGGTTCAACAAAACATCAAAATTTTCAAATGCTTTGATATTAAGTAATAAAATATGTTAGCATCCCGTTTATGTAAAATATTTACATTATGCAAAGTATAATAAGTAAGAAAAAATTTCATCAAAACTAAAACGTTTTAAATATTTTACCAAGATTGTACGAACAACAATTTAATGAGACATAAATGCGATCATATTAAAATTTGCAATAAAATGAAATTGTTTTACGAGTTTATTGAAAATCGTATCCCGTAAAATATTAAAACAAAGATTAGCAATGAATTTTACGTCAAAATCGAAATCAATTAAATTTTCAATAATATTACTTGATGTGCAATATTTTAAATAACTGCTTCCTTTAAACAAATTTTAACTAAAACAGTTTATTTCTGTTGCATTTTGCTACATATATTTGAATTCTACTCGAGTTATGCTTATATGTACAACAATAAAGAATTTAATCAAGTTAAAACGTGAAAAGCATTTTAATATTTACCAACGAACAGGCTCTGTTTTATTATCAAAGAACATTTATTTTGTATAAAAGTAGAGCGATCTTATTAAGCATTTTACTCATCTACCATGATCATATCACATTTTGCTATTTAAACAAATTACTAGAAAGAACTAAATTTGTTTTGCAATTTTTATAAATTAAATTTTGGAAAGAAAATAACAAAATAGATACAATAATTGCCAATTTGTTTTTATTTTTTTTGTTCTACTGTCAAGTTTTTTTTTAGCATTTTCATTTTCTTACTCTTTATTACGTTATTTTTCTTTCGTTTTCAATCTTAAAATGCTATATATTATACTGAGTTTTTTTACGATTTAACATTTTATATTAAGTATTATCATGATTTTATGTGAGGATGGTTCCTATTGATTTTTGTAACCTTTTTATTTTTATGTCAAAACTTGCTACGCACATTGAGAGTTCTTTGAAATGTTCATTTTTATTTTTTTTTGAATTAATTTGTAATTAAATTTTGCGTTTGTCGCTCTAAGTCAATTAGCAAAAGAGATAAAAAGCATATATTTTTTTCAAGATCTGAATATCAGCAACAGTGTTCTGTAAGGAATTTGTGAATTTAAGTCTAAAAAGAACGTCTTTAAAGTATTTTTTAGTAAAACGTGCTCGAAATAAAAACTAGATAATGCACATAAATGATCCGAATAATTTCTTTGTCAGACTGAATTCAAACTGACAAGAATAACGAACGAGAGAAATTTATATTAAAATAATCGTAATTCAAACACTTCTGCAAATTAATTTTTAGATTAGCATTAATTACCTAGAAGTTAAAATGCTATATTTATTGTGGGAAAAAAATTTAAATAGTATTTTTTAACCATATTTACACTTCATAAAAGAAACCTTAATAAATTAAAAGTTCATCTAGTTTATTCTCACTCGAAAATAATTAGTGTAATAAAATAACAGGTGCTATTTAAATAAAGTGAGATAATAAATTTGAGCAAATTTCATAGGTTAGGTTGTACTCTGACCTACAAAATTAAAGTGTTACTTGAATAAGTAAAACTTTTCTGCAGATCGCATTTTACTTTCAATTCGTGCAGGTAAATATTAGTAAATTAGCTTATTTACTTGTAAATGCATTTACAGTTTTAATGCAATGTTGTAAGAAATTGTAAATAATCATGAAAATTAAAGGTTACTTCGAATTAACAAAGACTAGAAATTTTTTTCACTTTTTATAAACTTTTAATGATGTAAACAAAGTTTTACGTAACAGATTTATAAATTTCAATGCTTCCATTGGAATATCCTTGTTAATTTCAAGATTAATTTTCAAACATTATTAAACAGTGGGTGGCTTATAAATACTGGAATGATCCATTCTAACTCCGGAGATGTACGGTGCAATTTTTCATAGTACGGCGGAAATATCGAATCAAGTCATAAACTTGAAAGAACAACTCTTTTGCAAATAATATGTTCAAACCCTTGATGTATTATTTTAAATTTAAAATGAAGATATTTTAATGGCATCCACCTGTTCCTTTGCCTCTAGAAATTATGACTAGAGATTAAAACGTTATCGTAAAATTTGAAAATTATGACGACTTTAAATACTTTCCTTGAAGATTCTTCTTCACCCTTGAAGATAATATGAGAGAATATAAGATATATTTATATGTTGTTCTGAACTTCTCTGTAGAAAATTTAATTATCTGTAAAACTTTTTACTATTACATGTAATTTTATTGGATTTGTAATGGTTTTCGTAGCATTTCTAATGTAAGGTCGCTCCGCGTCATGTCAGTTTTATAGTTTTTTTCTAGTTCTTAAGTTATTTTCAACAAGAGTAGAAGAAGAATATCAAATTTCAGTTTCCTGTTGGAGGATATCAGTTCCGTTCAATTATTCTTGGCTGTAATTGGCCTTCGACGGAAACTATTGGGAATTTACATTAACCAAACGCCACCACTCGTCGCTTATTTGAACTTGTATAGTGAGTATACTTGGACCTGTCAGATCATTTGTTTACATTGTTTCTATGATGTACAATAATACATTTAACACATCAATACATATTATTAAAACAGATTTTATGAGCGAAACACACAAACACCCAAATAAACAACATCAACTATACGCACTAAGAGCGCCATAGTGTCGGTGGCGCCACCAACGGTAATGTAAATTCCCAATAGTAAACGATGGTTTTCGAAACCGACTTACCTGCTGGATATTTGAATTGAAATATCTATTCTGTTACCAGCTTCGTTGGACCTCGGTTACATTAATTGAATAGTTTGTTGCAAAAACCAAAGTACTACAAATTCAATTTTTCGAGATACTCGATTTAAAGATATCTGCTGTGTGTAAAATTGATCTCAAAATTGTATATTTTTTGCACAATCCTTCAGAAATATATTTTCTTTATATGAAATGGCAAAAAAACTACAATTTTGAGATCACTTTTACACACAGCAAACACTTTAAATCAAGTATCTCGAAAAATTGAATTTGTAGTACTTTGGTTTTGCAACAAACTATTCAATTAACATTGGAGGGAGACAAGCTGGTAAGTCGACGCTGGTAAACAGTCTCCATTCCTCCTCCTTCCTCCTCCATTCCTTCCTCCTATCCTAAGACATATTTGAATGTATCCGGTATGGAATGGAGACGGAACGTATAGTGGCAATAAACCTTAAACGAACGGACATTCTTACGGACGGTAGTACTGACGGGCATAGTTCATATTAAGCAAAAGGTGCTTTAACCCCTTGAGTACTACGAACTCTTTAATGCGAGCATACTCTCGCTCTTTTAGGCGTCTCAAATATAAATAAATGCGTGATAAAAATGAACGACGCATCAACACAGGTTCAAACCTGGTGTAATACTAATGAATCCCATATCTCTGTGGTAAAAAGGCAAAATATAACTCGGGTTATACATTTTCATGTATTTGCAATCATAGAGAGTGAAATTTCAGTTTAAGGTGCTCGAACACTTAGGCGACCCGAGCGATATAAGGCGACGAGTTTCTTGTTCTTAGAGTAGTTTTAATTTAGAAGTTATAAGTTATAACTAATTATATGTAAACTTCTTTAATCGTCGAGGAACTCGTCGTTTCACGTCGCCTAATTGTGCGAGTACCTTTAATTCTTATTTCTTTTCTTAATATAAGGTCCCACTGAATATGGGGGACTTTCTTAGAAAGAAAAATCAATGGATTAAAATATACCCATTCTAGCATCTTTGCGAAAATAATTTTAACTATATTCCTAAACTTCACTGAATATTCCGGTCCATGTGTCTTATCTGTAAAAATTACAAACAAAATAATGCCTAATAGCAGCCTAGATGGTTAAAAATTAAGTATCCATCTATTCACTTTGTTGAAACTTTTGGAAATTCTTTTGTAATGTTGTGCATGCCAATATTAATTTATTTAAATTTTGCGATGACAGTGTGACATTAGGATTGGGACCTAATCAGCTGGGGAAGATGTTTGAATGCAATTTGCAATCGTTATGTAACACCATGATGATGTAGTGAGTTTGGAGTCTCGAGGATAACCCACGAGATTCCAAAGTTACGAGTAGTATCTTTGATGTGCACATTCTTATTTAAGCAATTCGCAACAATACTCAAATTTTGTTAATTTTAACTGTTAATTTTAATATTTTTAGCTACAACTTAAAACAAATGATATCAATTTCTCTAATATTTCCATATAAATGTCAGTTAATGGGAATTTTCTAAATTATGGAAAAATAAATTAAATTTTATTAAATATTAATTTATTCTTAATTTAATTGCATAAACTAAAACAAAACTTTTAGAAAAGTTGAAAATAATTTAGCAACGAATGGTATCTAGTATATAGATATTTGGACATAGTACATTTCGGCATTTTCACTGTATTTGTACCTTCAGTCAGTTTTCATTGTTTGTTTAGAAGAAAACTAAATGAACTAAATACTTATTCTATCATTTTTATGTTATATTTTATTTTCTAAATTAATTACTATTTAACATTTAATCTCAATTTATCATTATTCATTTTGCGATAATGAAATTGCGATTATTGTCAGTTAGTTAAAAATTATTATAAAAAGTCTATTTTTGGAAGCGGTAATATTAAAGAATAATACAAATTCTCTAACGGCGAGTTAGGTGTTACGTGCTCATTTGCTTATTTAGATTAAATTCTTAACGACCTTCGAGTGGTAAAAAATATATAAAATAATTAATTTTTGCACTGCAAGGTCTAAAATTTGCATTAAAACAATTGTTAAAATTGCGGCTGATAGATAAAGTCTTCTGGACTTTAATTATACAAATGAAAATAGTTGTTTTTGCAATAAACGTGAAGAACGACAGCACTATCACTATTATCACATTTTCATATTGGGTTTTGCATGTTAATTTCAGTATCTATTATAGAATTTTGCCTTAGTATTTCTTATATAAATTTAAAATTATGAAGTTAATATCTCTCGTAGCATGGAATCGATTTTCTCTATACTATGTGTGAAATGCATTATTATCGCACTTTTGTAATTCGAACAATTTCAAGAAATATTAAGAAAATAATTTTAAATATATTATGTTAAGAATACCAAGGTGAAATTTTAAAATTTAATAGGAGATGCTGAAATGAATCTTGCCCTCGAAACACTGCAAAAACTTTAAGATAAAAAAATATAGAAACAGACAACTTTTTAAAAATTAAGCTTCCTACAAAAAAGTCTATAATGGTATTATGTGAATATTACTTGACATTGCATATTAACATCCGTAACATCCCGAACAGAATACAAATAAATTACATAGTGAAATCTCTCTTGAGTAAACACCTTCGGGACTGTAATATGGAAGAAGAAGTCCGTATATGAGAGAGGGATTTCTATGCTATTATGGGATAAAAAGAGATATGTACATGTTAGATGTAGGTAGGTTATAAGGAGAGGATTGTTTACTTCAACAGAAGAAAGACGGGCGAATGCAAACAGGGCACAGTGTTAGCGGCTAAAGATGGAATGTTTGTTGAACGAATAAGTTGACCATTGAAGATGACATGGTACAATCTTGTTAACGAGTAATTAATATAGTAATAATAAAGGTGCTTATACTACATTAGTTCGGTGAATCCAATGAGTGACTGTTCCCCCATAATGGTTTCCGCATTGGTAATTGATATATTATAATATCAAACGATGTATTGTTGTGTTTGCACAGAACGAAAAATTGACGTAAATATAATAGAAAAAGTGATTACAATAATGTATTTAAACATTAAAATTCAACCGATGCTCTAACTAATTAGCCTAATGTAAATTCTTTATTACTTGATGTTAAGATGATTAAATTAATGTCCGAGGGACATTGATATCATGACATAACTTTAATATCTAAATACATTGTATTGATGTTATTATTTCTTGGTCAATCACCGCAATCCTTAATACAAACCTATGCAGCATCAACTTTCTATCATTGTTTCAATGTTTTCTCTACATTGACCAATCAACCTTTTTCATAATAATGATGATCAAGAACTTTAATTTAAAACAACAGAAATAAAAAATCTATTAATAATTTTACTTTACACTTTATTAGACATTTTTTAAGTATTCACATAAAATGTGTGTTTTACCAATAAAAAATGATTTGAGTACATCCATTTTATAAAAATGCTTTTCAAAAAAGATATTATAAAACTTATACCTATCGAATATCGTCAAAATAAATATAAATTTCCTTAATTTTGGTTATATCCCCTCTCCGATTGCATATACGAATGGCTGTATTGCTGTCTTCCTAGATTTTAAAAACTCAATTCAATCTTCAACCTCTTGTATGGTAGTACCGAGGTAAAGACAGGATCGTTGCGAGTCCTGAATGGTGAATTTGGTGGTTTGCTTTTTATCACCTTCATCCTTCTTCACTAGTTTGTTGGTGGGCACAAAATAGCTCTTCCAGCTATAAAAAATAACATATTTTTATAATAGAGATTTGATTTATAGGCCGCGTGACATGTGTACTAATTTTTTTAAAAACATAAAAAAAATTTGGTAACAGCTCATTGATTGGTTATATTACCCGGCGTTCAAACGACCCGAAACGTCGGACAATAATATAATATGTTATTATAATATATAAATTATACGATAATATACTTACTTCTCATCTACATTTTCATGTTTTAATCTTATCTAGAATAGGTTTAATTGATGTAGTCCTTCACATTAGTTGACAAAAATGACATAATATGCAATACTTCGCCCTCCCAATTTTTGAGCAGGCCATCACCATTCTCATATTTCGTTGTGAAATCCATATCAATCTAAAATTAAGAAAATCTATTAGCTGTAGAAGAATAGTTTTGTGCTTTTTAATATAAGTAGTTAACAAAAATAAATTTATCAGCCTAAAATCGGATGGTTTTTTTATAAAAAGACCATTTTTCTAAAACGGCAGTAGTCGAGTCCAATGTATTAATTTCTTGCAATCGAAATTTGGCATGCTTTCCAGCAATGGTCAAACTGCTCGAACGACAAATGGTCAAATTTCAGCGACCTTAGTGTCGCCTCCGCATCTTCTTCTGGTACTAAAATAATTCACAGATAAGTCATTTCAATATTGATTTACCGACATATAAATAGAAATAAAATAAGAAATATATATTTACCAAATTGCAATTTCAATCGAGACTCCTTAGTGTCTCTCTATGGCCTTTGTTGTAAAGTAAGGTGGTCCGAAACTGCATGTTTTAATGAAATTTCTGAATTGCGGCATTTGTTATACGGCTTTCCCCGTTCATATGTAACGGTAATATTCCTACAAGTATTTTAAGTTAGTAAGTACAGAAAAGATTTACCAAAATGATATCAGTAAATTTATTACCGGAAATTTGTACGGATAATGCAAATAATTAACAAATTAGTATCTTACCTTTTAAACACTATAACACTAAAATATTCAATAATAATAACTAAGAAAGCAGAAAACACAGGTTGCATCAGTTGTAAAACACTAGAAGCTAACTGTCGATGTTGTACTAGAAAAAATGCAATTCCTATTAAATAGTTATGTAGGTGGATAAGTCCTATTACAATTACATTAATACAATGATTTTCAGCATTGATAATGTTATTATAACATTAGGTAATAAATGAATGTTAATATTTATGAAAAGGAACATAGACTAATGTTTTTACCAAACATTAAACTATCAACTTTTACATTGGCATAATCACTGGACAACATTGTTCTAATAGTTCTACATTATTATAAGGAAATGTGATTTATTAAACGTACATAATATTTAACACTTCGTGGACATTAGTTTGATGCTTTTTTGATATTGTTTCAAGGTAAATTTTATTGTAAACATAATTTTTAACATTGAATTAATAATATTGTGGAATCATTATAATGCAATCGTGATCATTGTATTAATACAAATGTTGATTAGGTAATCACTAATATTTATTCTTAATATCACCTTTCTACATTGTATTAATGCAAAATACCTGATATTAATGATTCTGGAGTCAATCATCAGTAAACATTAATATTATGTCAATTATTTCTTTCTGTGTGGTGTTCAATAAATATTATAGTTATTACATGATCAGTTGATTACTTTTATTCTAATCTGTACTATTAACGAGTTTTGGACTATGACTAAGTGTCCGTTCATTGCAGGTGTCCCTTATAAGAAATTTCACTGTATTGTTATTTTATTTTATAATTGAAGATGATTGATACAGTGTAATGAGTGAAAAAGTCAGTTACCTGACTCAAAGCGTTTCGTGTGTAAAGTCCACTGACTATCAAATTTAGCGCCTAACATCGATTAAATATGGCGACACCATATAAGCATCCATGATTGATGAATATTTGACGTTATGGCGACTTAATATCAGAACTTTTTTCCGAAATCATCCATTTTTCGCATTCAGTGCGAAAAAGTACCTCATTATTAACCCAGTTACCTAGTTCCTCACCCAGTTAGTAGTATACTACTGGGATTTTATGTAGGTAGCGAAAGCGATGACAAACCTTTGATCGAGAGTGGGTTGCATGATCGTAACTGACTCCAATAAGTTACGGAGATTAAATGGACCAATTTACTACAA
The DNA here is from genome assembly GCA_958510855.1 of Rhagonycha lutea. Taxonomy (NCBI): domain Eukaryota; kingdom Metazoa; phylum Arthropoda; class Insecta; order Coleoptera; family Cantharidae; genus Rhagonycha; species Rhagonycha lutea. The sequence continues at coordinate 59,295,036 of OY294036.1, forward strand.
GCCACCCAATAGAAAAGAAGATATTAGAAAATAATAAATAACAAATGTATGATAATGAGATAATTTTACTCTGATTTCGAAGTTTTACTCGTAAATATATTAGAGAAACTACTGATGGTTAGAAGGTTAGCCCGTTGCACAATTTAAAAAACGTTTGAGTTTGTATAATAAAATTAACTTTCCCTACAAATACCGACAATAACAATGTACACAAACACAAAAACAAGTAATATAAACTTTTATGAGCAATTCTTTCAAACTTTTGCAAACGTAGTCGAGCTTTATAAAAATAAATTGTATAGTAGAAAATCTCAGGTGTTACCAACTTAGTAACTGTCAATATGTAAGTCCAATATAACAGATGATATTATTACAGATACTTTCATATAAAAATAGTTAATAGTAATTTTGGAGTTATAAATTAAAAGTACAATAAAATACAACATCACTTTTTTTATAATAGTATTATGTAAATTTGTACACATACTACTATTAATAATTAGATTCTATTAAAATTAAACAATGTGTTAATGTTATCGTAAAAATTAGAATAATCGTTGCATTCTGAATTAATAAAAAAATAATTAAATATAGGAATACTAAATAATATGACTTCCACTTTCTTCTGAATTGACTTTCATTTTTTTTAATTAAAATTTTTTAAATACTACCGTAATAAAATTTTCTTCCTACTTAATTTATAATAAAATTAGAACAAACCAATTATTATTAACTAGTAATTATTAAAATTAAATTACAAAGTTAAAGGTAATATGTCAACATAATATGAATATCAATTTTTAATCACAAAACCGTAAAAACCACAATCCAAGTTAAACTTTTGGGTCGTGTTTTCGAGTTTAACAACTTTGAAGCATTTACATATTCTTAAATTTAATATTTTAAACAACATTTTTAAACTTTGTTGAGTTTTTGAAAAAACAACACACTGTAAACTTTAGAGTTTACACTTATTTTAAAGTAGGTAAACAAAATAAAACTTTACTGTTTACTTGGAGTTATTTTCTTATAATGGATATTTTCCATTAAATATAGGTAGTATTTTTAAAAAATCGAATAAGATTTCCAACACTTTACTAGTGCTGTAAATAACTAATGAGTATAACTCAAGTTTCAAAAATATTGTTTTTGCAAGAATATTAAGAAAAATTTGATGCAGAAAGTAAGTTCTGGTTATTATAATCGTTATTCGTTTATTAAAATAGATTTCCAAAAGATAACGTCCAATTTGCTAAATTTTAAAATACAAAGCATAAATAAAATTATTGTAATCGGACCGAACAGACATGATTAATTACAATTATGAGCGTACCTGATGAAATTCTAAAACCTAATATGTTCTTTGTAGTCACTACAATATTATTAAATTAATGTAATTATAACTTTCTGTAAAGTGATTATTATTAACGTAGAATTTAATAGATAATTTAAGGAACAGATGGTTCATCTGTCAGAGAAAGTTACACAAAACAATATTTTAAATTGAATTAGTTGAAAAACTGAAAGTTATGAAAATTAAAATACGAATTTAAATATTTGCAAAATTGCCGACTTAAAATATTATGGAGTTATGTATTTATAAAATACTGATTGATCTACGGTGGGAAGTCAATGCTACAACTTTCACTATGCAGTTGCCATAACTCGTGATCGTGGAGTACTTCAGTTCATTATACCTTTTAGAATTGTGGACACTAATTTGAAATGTCAGCAACATTCCACATGAGAATAATACCTTAAATTTCTGCTCTGCAGTTTCTAACCACATTTTGTACCGTTAACTTTCAACGTTAAATTCATCGATTTATTAAACCGCAGCTAGTAGATAAAAAAATTATGCACGAACCACCGCAAATTTGAAAATTTAATAAGCGCATGCATTTGGAAAATTCACACATTTTAAATTGCATTACATAAGTTAAATTTATGTTTTTAATAATATAGGGAAGCCTCCAACTGCTGCAATTTTAATGTAATCAATATGCAAGCGCTTATCAGTACCTACTGTAACCAATTAAACAAATTAGGAAATTATTCAATATGAATTGCAAATTGACAGTTTGTAGCCGTTAGTTTGCATAGTACATTTTATATTAAAATAAGGTATGCACTTTGAATTAAATTGAAGTACTACATAGTATTTAACTGTAAATTTCGGTTAAAATAAACTTCTTAACAATCTGCACAAAATTGTAGGTGTTTTCTTTATTCTAAATGGTATTCACTAGACCTTCACGGCAATTACATGCAATTTTCATACTTATATTATTATTCTTGAAACTAACGTCTAATGCAATTTAGATAACTGAGGCGTTACCGGCATGCATTATTAATAAAATGCCTTTATAATTAAATGTTATTTGTAAGCACATAAGAAAAACTAAAATTCTCATGAGTACACCTTTTCCTTTATTTAGTTTATTAGTTGTTACAATATTACAAAACAAAGTTTATTATAAACTACTTTATTATAATTTAATGCAACTAACAGAGTAATTAATGTTAAAACGTGAACTTTCTAAAATTTCGATCAATGCACCTTTATAAATTATTATTATAAAAATTATTAAATAAGTTACCGATAATTTTATGCTACATAAAAGTGACCGAGTTTTATTTTAATTTTAAATTTGCAAAAAAAGAAACGTTAATAACTGCATGCTCAGGGTGAAACAAAATATTGATTGTGTTTCTTGCTTTCATTGAGAAATAAAGAAAAAATTAGGAAAGCAATCAGTTGAGTAAAATGGTATTAATAATAATTATTTTTAAAATGACCAACAATTCAAAATAACCTTGCGCATTCTCTAACAAACAAATATCCAGAAAAAGTAAGGCCAAGGATATCCCAACATCTAAATTATGACCTGAAGCTATGAAATGAAACCATATTGAGTGGTTCAACTGGTACAAATATTTTGGTATATGAACTTTACCAGAAATATCATTTCAAGAATAATTTCATCCGTACTTTTCATAATTATACAAAAAATGAGTTTTATTTTTAAATTAAATACAAATATTAGTGTACCTCAAGTAGACGCAGGCATAGCAATACTTTTTTAACTCCGCAATTTTTTAATAAAAAATTACTGTTATTTAAAAGGTAAACGGTTTCTTCACCGTTGCTTGATATCTCAAATTGGAAAACATTTTTCAAATTTAAAATAACAACTTTATAGTATAAAAATGTTTTTAATTATAAATAATAGTAATAGATAAATTGAATAAAATGATAAAAAAAATATATCCATATTTATCATTGTCATTTTCTAGTATATTTTTATAAGATGTCATTGAAATTAATGAAAGCATTAGCAATTCTCAAGCAATTTGCATTTATGACCGAGTTAAAACCTTGAATTTGAAAAAAATTAATGGAGTAGGTTTAAGGTGTGCATAGAATGAAGCATGCAAGTCAAGTGAGTCGATTCTTATCTAAATTTTTTTATTAAATTATATATTAAGAAGGATGTTTTTATAATTTATGTGCGTATATTAATAATTTTGCTGTAACTAATTACATTCGGCATGTTTATTTCTTTAACGATGCGTTTCATTCTTGCATTTTTTATATGATAGGTAACGTGAGTCATTGATGAAGGTAAGATTTATCGAGAAACGAAACCTGTCTTTCACTACCGGTATCAGTAAATACCGATTTAATACTCTTGTCATTGATAAATACTTATAGCTGCTAGTAAACAATTAATCTAAGATATCCTAAACTTTCCTACCAATTTTTCTTATTTGCACAATCAGTTACAAACCACTCTTTTAAAAGTAAATCCTTAAACTTTATAAAAGTCTTTTATTTGAGAGACGAATTCAATGGTTAGTATTTACTCACATCTTGACTTTTATCTATGCACGATTTTCTTAAGTATACATTATGCAATAAGCATTGGAAATCGCATAGAAAATTACTTTTGGATTTGCAGGAAAAAGCTCTTATTGGGTTCCCACTGACTCTCTAGAATAACATTCCACTACTTCTTCAGGATGTCCATCACAAAAAATCATACTTAATCAAACCCTTTTAAAGAACAAAAAAATTTGCAGGCAATTTTAGAACTTTACAGGATGCTCAATGTATAATACTTGAAACGTTTGTTGAAGTTTACTTGATGAAAAACGATTAGGAAACTTTATTTCTACTTCTATTGCAAACCCTACAATCAAAGAAAAACCATTTCTAGGATGTCAAACATACTAGTTAAATCAGTTGACCACAAGAAAAAAAACATATGCAGTGGTTATTTTATCCTAACTATAAGTTAAATCATTTAAAATTGCTAATTGAGATTACTTCTTTCTCATATTAGTTTACTATGGATAAAATAGTAAATCAGACTGTCAAGGGAACTTTAAAAGGAACAAGTTTAAAATTTTTAATTAACAAGAACTCATTTAATTATTATTGCTTCTCCATTTAATTCGTTTTTAAAGAACCATTCCTTACCTTGACGTTCTCAAAAAATATTATATCTTTTAAGAAATATTTTATAAGATCGCAGTATAATATAATTTGATAAATAATTTTGTTTGAAAAATGAAAGGATTCATTTTTAGAAACCCTTTCATGTTAAAAAAATTAATTATCACAAAAATGACTTGCAAAGCAAATATAAAGTATTTATCATATTACATAGAAGTTAGAAGTGAATTAATTATAAAGGTATTTGAAATATTTTGAATAAAAAGAGGCTTATTTAAATCTTACTGGTGGAAATGAATCTTTTAGATAAATGGTTTGCGTTCCTTATATAAATAAAAACGAAAAAAAATACAACTTTTAAATTTAATTATAATTAGTAGATACTTAGTAATTTATTAATGATATATAATTATTAGTAAATGAAGTAAGTTAGTTACATAAAACTGTTTTCAATTATTAGATACCAATCAAGATGACTTTTAAATGTATGTAATCGTATAGATCTAAATGTAAATTATTAGAACTACACCGTATCCCTCTGTCCACCCTAAGGCTGAGTTTAGAAACTCCAAGAAGTCCAATATTCAAACCCGAGTTTACACCGTACAGTAAACCATAGTTTAAGTCAAAACCACTGTTGTGGTCTTGATATAAGATCTATAATTCTATCTTTGAGTTAACAAAATCAAGTTTCAATTTTTAAATTTAAAACATTACACTTGCAAAATCAGGTATGGTACATATTTTTAAATAATAGCATAATATAGTATAGTACGTAACCTGAATTATTATAATGAAACAGATTTTAATTATAAAACGTTTCCAATATTATAGTGAGTTGACTGTTTTTAAGTTATAATAACTTTTCAATAAACTCTGTCAATGTTTTCCAATCTACTGCAATGGGTTTGGTAAGTTCTGAAATGTATGTTTGTGTGAATTGGTTGATGTGGTTTCAGATTTGCTGTCTCGTTATCGAATACCTAACATCTTCCTTTTTGTTCATTGTCACAAGGAAGTATTAATAGTATTGTAAAAAAACATATCGGTTATCAAAAGAAATGCATACGATTTATAGTTGAGAAACCATTATCAGCTTGAAAAGTTTTAAGCTCTAAAACACCATAATTTTAATTTAATTTTATATAATATCGCTTTATTTTTGTTTTGGTTTGACACTCCCTAAGTATGTCAAACTTTCTTAATAAAAGTATAATTTTTTCATTTTATTTATATGTATCTTATCTATTAAGAATCGACAGCTTACAACAGTGATTCTCAACTTGTGGGGCGGCCCCCCTTTTGGAAACTTGAAAAACTTCTGGCCCGAAATAGAAAATTGAAATCAAAGGAAACTACGTGGGAGTTCAAATTGAAACAATGAATTATTTGGCAAAACGAGGCAAATACTACCTTAAGTTCCGCAGAAAAAAATATTTTATTTTTTTGTAAATTTTTCTAAGATGACATTTGTAAAAGTATAATAGAATTCAATTATTATATAATGAAATATCAAATGCCAATAGTAAGTTACGGATGAGTGTGTGAAAGAGCGAATGCACGGCGAATTATATAACGCACATCCTAAAAATCATATAAGAGAGAAACCCATCATTGTATATTCGTATCTTATAATTATTAAATGTCTTATAAAATAAAATTTAACAATACTAAGTTTTTTTTGTCTCTTAACTTAAACCACACCCTTCACATGCCTATTTATTATTTTGACATAGTATTTTAAATAATAATGTGTAACAATAACTATGTAGATGAACAATAAAACTTGAATTTAAATAATTTTGGAATTGATTAATTATTAATTAATTATATGTTTACACGAACAACTTTAACGCACATTTAATTTTGAAAACTTTTCAAGATAGTTGATCTTTAAACTCATTTTATATTATAAACTGTTACAAAATTATATTTTATAATTTTTCGACTTAACAATGTATAAAAAATAATTACATACCAATAATAATTATTATTGAGTAAACAGTACGTAAAGTTTCCGGAAACACATTAAACATTCGCGTATTGAACAAGAATACTCCGGAACAGAATAAAACAACTTCGAGCAAGAAAATCACGAAGAGACTGATCCACGATTCGCGTCCGGAACGCGGACTTTCTAATCACACCCGCCCAGATCCCGCGCAATGCAGAGCTTTTCGTGCGCGTCATACACCTCATCCACAGATATCTTCACTTCTGATAATGAAATCAATTATTTAAAGTCTTTAAACTTTCATTTTTGTAAAACTTTATAATGACGTGCGTTCATTAGAATCTCAATATTTCAGATCTTTCAGCTAAGCGTAACTAAAGTTAAAGTTAAGATTCTATGGAAACTTATTTTTCAAAAAAAAAAAAATATAATTTCCATTGACATACTTTTGTTATAATAAAAGTGTAGTACGTTATGATATTTTGTGCTTGACCTGACATATCAGGTATTTTTATAATAATCTTCGGGCAAAATACAAAGTGAAAGCTCACGAGATGAAATTGCAAATTCTACAATCATACTAAAGATGTTGCATTTTAGCAATAAATTCTATCCGAGAGCAAAAACCACGTCTCTATGTAGGTTATTCAACTTTTACTTGTTTTAAAATAATGCAGGAATTAATAACTTTTTTTTTTATTTACATTAGCATATTTATTAAGTTTAATAAATAAATAAGAATACCTTTAAGTGAAGTAAATATTTTTACGGTATTATATCATTTTCTGTTTCACTAAACTGTTGAAAGAACCAATTTGTTCCACAACAGTGGAAGTAGTCTATTGTGACCGCAAGTTAAGATGCGGATAGGAAAGTCTCGAATGGACTATGGGCGCAGTAGTGGTGGTCATGAAGTAAGAATGAATGAATTTTATATAGATTTTCTCAAGTTTCTATTAATCTTTTATTTTCGACAATAATTAATATAAATAAAGTTTAACTTATTTCTTTTTATTTTCTAACTGTGGTTTTGGAATCATTATTTTCTACCTCATTGATTAGATTTAAAACAGTCCAATCTAAACATAAGCAATACATTGTTATATAAATTCTTTTGTATCGGTCAAAACTAAAACGTACTAAATTTTTGTAAATCTTGTGATAACATCATTGAGTAATAGACAGCAAGAACGACGACCAGAATTTATTTCATCGCCTGATGTCATTGTATGACGAAAATTATACTTTTGCTGCAATTTATGAATTTTAATATTAAAAAGTGCTTATTGCAGGGATTTGGGGATTCTAAAATACCGAAATGGTAATTATCAAATTTCACTATGCGTTAACCCACGTATCAATCGAATATCCATAAATAGTAGTTAATTACTTGGAGTTTCTTGAAAGTTACAATAATTTATGGCAAATTTAGAAAAATTTATGGAAAATATATTATTGTATTGTTAAATGTAATAATTTAATAAAGAAAAAACGTTACTTTCGATTAAATTTATACATGTAAAATGGGTGGTACATTTTGACATATAAATGTATATTTGGTATATTATACGGACATACATAATATATTATTTTATACATTTAAGTAATGGCAAAGATGACTATACAAATTCTGAATTTTCCCAAACCCGCGGTATACTTAAAAGAATGAAGAAGAAAAATCCTTTATTCTAATACACATTGTCAAGTAAGTACTGCAACGAGCGGCATTTTTTGGCAGTTGCGTTTCTCAAGACTCTAATTGCATCTTACAGTTCGTTCATAAGGTACGAGAGAGTGTTTGCATAGTAATGTGGTTTAAATGGCTTTATAGAAGGAGTTTTTGTAATTTCCATATGAATAATGCAAATTTTCAGGTATTTAGAAAATATAAAAACTATAAGAAACTTACTTCACACTTTTCGTTTTATTTTAAAAATGGCTATAGTGAAAATTGCATAGGTAAGTATTTTTAACATAAAGTTGAAATTTTGCTGCATATATTTTGTTAAATTACTTAGTTACTCTTACATAATATTATAATTTAAAATGTATGTAACAATAAATTAATTTATTAAACAGGTTAACAATTTAGTGTTTATTACTGTTTTCTTTATGGCTTAATTATTGTGAAGACGAATGCAATTATTTTAAGCAAAACAAAAATTAATTTTATAGTCAAGGATGAAAACGTAAATGATAAAATAAAATGTACAAATTCTTTTAAAGCTCTCGAAATTTCTGCTCAGGTCAGGTTTATATAAAGTCAACTACTTTTGGGACTCGGGTTCAAAAATTACAAAAGGCCCCCTTATGTTTAGCCATAGGTACATCATAATTTATTGGAATTATTTACATCGGTCGTGAAATATTATGTTCTGGACATAATGTATTATCGTCATTTTTTCGCTTTACAAGGTTGTCCTCTTTCAAAAGCATTTTGAAGCATCGAATCGAGATAATTTAATAATTTTCTAAGTAAGATTTAATTGTTTAGGTTCTAAAGTTTTAACTCTAAAATTCTAAAATTATAAATTATTCAAATCAGTAGGTGGTACCTTTTGCATCTTCCAGTAAATGGGATAAAACCGAAAATGGAACCCAAATCCCTTACCTATATACGCTGCACACCCCTCCTATGACCGACCATGGCTCCACTATGCCGAATTTCTTCGATAGTAATGAAAAGTAAAATTGAAATTAATAATAACTAGAAAAATAAAAATCGAAAAAATAAAATTAAAGAAAATAAAAAAGGCCCCAAGTATCACCTTGTTCAAAAAATATTTTTGATGAATAGTTACGAAATCTTCAAAGCAATTGTTTGTAACTGAATGTAAAAAGGATTGTAATCCATTCCAATCATCTTCGAAAAAAGCTCCGTTAGAATTTTGTTTATTCAGGAGTTTACACTGATTGTATCTGTTTAAAAATGTTAATCGGTAGTCGTAGTCAGTTATTCCAAGTGCAACTCATGTATTAACTTCATAATTTTTACAGATAAGAAATGTATGTAATTTTAAATTGCAAATTCCATAATTGGTTTTTAGAGTTATTTTAATTAATTTTTGAACTTTCATCTTCGAGGCCTTTATTTATTAAATTCTCCCATTTAAGCTTACTTGATCTTTTTATAGATATAATAGCGGTTTTAACCATTCCTATTAAATGCAAAATTCCCCCCTTTGCATTTTTTTCCCACATTTATTTTTACATCTAAAATATCCCAAACACATTTTTTGTTGATTTTTTTTTTGAATGTGTGTTTCTTAATTTTTCTGTATTAAAAATATAGTGTTACTAATTTTTTTAATAAATTATAAAGTTGTTCAATTTGCTGCAAAATATTAAACAATCAATGGATGGTAAAGTTCTCGCATGGAATCGTCGCCGGGCGGAGCTAATGTGCAGGCACGAAAATTAGTCCATTCGACTTTATTTTTCGTGTCGATTAGTGGAATTTGGTTTCACATGTCATTTGCTAAGCAATATTTTGGCTCCGCCCGGCCACGATTCCTTGATTCGAACTTTAGTTATAAAAGTTGTCTCTTTTATATTAGTAAAGCATCACAATAATGGCAGCAACCAATCTTACACTACGAAGCAAGAAAGTTAGATTATTATTAGAAAATGTTACTAGAATTTTAATTGTTTTCATTTAGTAAATATTTCTTATTATTTTATACTTTGTTTAATTATTTTTTGTATAAAAATTCAATATAAATTTTTTAATCCCTAAACTTATATAAACCCCTTGAAAAGCATGTGTAAACACTAATTATTTCAAATTTTAGCTATAAAAGCTGTCTTAACAATGTATGGTTAGTTTTTATTTAATGTGTTCCTAGGGCAAAACCATCTGTGTGCATCGGTGTAAGATAATCAGAAATTAGTTTGCCCCAATGGATTGCATTTTGTATTTCATTCTTGTTTATTGTGGTAATTTTATTTAACTTCAGGTTGTTGATTTTTATATTGTGGGTCTGAAATTATAAATACACGAAAAACAAATAGATAGCATCGATGGGAATACCTAGAACTGTAGTCATAAAACAAGTAAACAGGAAAATTGCGGATAGTTTATATTATGTAAAAGAGTATTCTTTATGTACGAATTTTGGAGAGTTTCATTTTAATAGACAATATAGGCAGTTTACGTAATGAGCCGAAGGTAAAAAGGTAAAAAAAAAACAACAAACAAATAAAACACGCATTTTATTACGACATTTTTACTGCTTTCTAGGTTATGATTTGAAAAGTTATTAACCAAACTTTTAAACAAACTATAAAATAAACACAAAATAAAAATAAGGCATTTACTTTGGGGTTACAATATGATATTTTTGAAAAAAAAAAAGTACTTTTCGGCGAGTTATTTTATGTTAATTTAGCTATCTTACTAAAGCACCATGAGTTATTTTCCTAAAATATTTGAAATTTAATAATTTTTCATTTGTTAATCAAAGCATTTTTTAAGAATTTGTGTATTTTGTTTTTCAATATTTGGCTTCTGTTGCAAAGAGGTCACAGTAACCCCTAGTTAATTTACAAGGCGCTTGTGACTGAATAACTTTTGAATAACCAACAGCCCTGCTTTAAAACGGAAATTTTCATTTTATTAATTTGGAATGGTAGGAAGTCTAAATTTGTGTTGGCACCTGAAAATTAAGAAGTGATTAATTTTTAGAAAAGTGAATACGTGGGTTGACTTTTATATTTCGGGATTCAGCTACCCTAGTGCTGCCATCTGGCAACTAATATTTTTATCGTAAAGTTTGACATTTTTTAAGGTCTATGTATTCAGAACGTTTTGCCGTATGAGCGCCATTTGTGTTGTTTAAAAATTCTTGAAAAATAAATTCGTCCAAAAAATTGAATTAAATCATGAACCATATTTGTGTGACTATTTTTTACAACTTTCGACGTGAATTGACTCAACAGCAGTGCATCGATGAACTTAATTCGACTATTGGCAATGAAGCACCATCAAGGACCAGTGTTTATCGCTGATTAAACGAATTCAATCGTGGCCGTAGTTCTCTCAACGACGAATTTCGTGAAGGTCGGCCAAAATCGGTTGTTGTTCCCGAAGACATTGATGCTGTGGGTGAACTGATACTGCAAGATCGTCATAATAATGACTTATCGTTAGATTGAGGCATCCTTGGGCATTATGGGGACCAGCTCACATTCAATATTGAATAAACATTTGGTTGTCAAAAAGATTTCTTTGCGTTAGATCCCGCATAATTTGACAATCGCTTAAAAAAGGCTCTTGTCAATTGAAGACTCTGATGCAAGAAGGGGATATGTGTAATATCAATTTGTAAATTCTTAAGAACTTCAAAAATAAATAGCTCATTGTTGCAGCATCTTATGGGAGGGGAAGACATGTGATTTTCACTGGTAACCCAAGTAGCATTTTGATGCTGAATTGCAGCAATTTGCTAGCAATTTGCAATTAAAAATTGCTATAGGCGCTGCCGCAGCCAACTAAATTGCTGCAAAATTGCCGCAATATTGCAGCAAAATTGCTAATTTGGCCCCACTATTTTTGAGCAAGCAGCTAGCAACTTTGCTTGCTGACAGCGCGCAAATTGCAAGCAAGTATTTGGTAGCAACTTGCAAGCAATTTAAGTATGCAATATTGCTGCAAAATATCTGGCTGATATTTTGCAATATTGCTGCAAAATTGTTGGCTGATATTTTGCAATATTGCTTTTATAATTTTACAAAATATTGCTGTTTTTTTTTTAATGAAAAAGAAATTTTGTGGGCGAATAAAAAATTATTAATTAAATTTAAAAATATATTTTTATTTTTAATTCAGATATTAATTTGTTAGAATTTATTTTTAATTAACATTTTATTATTATTATTAACATTTTATTATTTAATATCTCAAATTATACCTACCTTTTTATTTTATTAATTAATTTTATTAATCTATTTTTAAATTATACCTTCATTTTTTTTCCTACACGATGAATAATGCTGGAAATGTAGTATCTGTAAAAATCACATAAATTAAATAATTTTTAAATTAAATTATACTCTTACCTAAAGGCTGAGGTGAGATTCGAACCTAGGACCTACCGCTTGGATGTATACGCATATAAAACGCTTAATCGATTCGACCACGCAGGCTTACGTTAAATTAAGTTTAAAATGAAGACTTTATAAGTATTTTAAATTTACTCTTGCTTTAGCAATAGAAACTGTTTTATTTAAGGATTTTTGAGGGAAATTTAAATTTCTTCTTAATCTTTTTAAATACATGTTAGTAAATGGCTGATTGGATAAATCAATGTTAGGAAAACACTTTAGTATAGGTAAATGGAATTAAAGAATTCTTACATACACAAATCAAACAAAATACAACTAAAATCGTAAAAATGGCTAACTCACGATCGTGGGATAACTATATAATACAAAATGCGGGAATCAAAAGAGATAAATAATATCGATTTTATCAGTCTTCTCAAAAAGTTTAAAAGAAGTGACACATATAAAAGACATGAAAATCATACAAACAGATATTCCGACGGTCAATCCGACAACACGTGACAATGATAATATGAATTGTTTGCATGTTATTTCAGCTTGCAATTTACTATAACAATTTTTAAGCGGTATTTGCAAGCAATTTGCTAGCAATATCTTTGACGCAATTTGCTAGCATATTTTAGGCGCTATTTGCAAGCAATTTGCTAGCAATATCTTTGGCGCAATTTGCTAGCAATTTTTAGGCGCTATTTGCAAGCAATTTGCTAGCAATATTTAGGCGCAATATGCTAGCAATATTTTTGGCGCAATTTGCTAGCAAATTTTTAGGCGCTATTTGCAAACAATTTGCTAGCAATATTTAGGCGCAATATGCTAGCAATTTTTAGGTGCTATTTGCAAGCAATTTGCTAGCAATATTTAGGCGCAATATGCTAGCAAAATTTTAGGCGCTATTTGCAAGCAATTTGCTAGCAATATTTTTGGCGCAATTTGCTAGCAATTTTTAGGCGCTATTTGCAAGCAATATGCTAGCAATATTTTTTGGCGCAATTTGCTAGCAATTTTTAGGCGCTATTTGCAAGCAGTTTGCTAGCAATTTTGAAGCGCAATTTGCCAGCAATTTTTAAGCGCTATTTGCTAGCAACTTGCAAGCTATTTATGCACCGCTGTAGCAATTTTGCATATTGCGCCAAAATAGGCAGCAATTTGCAAGCAATATTGCAGCAATTGAAAATTGGTAGTCAAAAATGTCAAAAATTTATGAAATCTTTCTCATAAAAAAACCTGTGAAGAGAGAATTTTTAAATTAAAAAAGAAAAGGTGTATTTTAAAATTAATTTCTCCAGTAGTACTACATCATGGGTACTTGAGAAACTTACCACCATGAATGATATAGATGACACAGCTTAATGTATCATTAATCATTATTATTAAATTTTTTTGTAAAATTAATAAAACATTGCATTTCAGATATAAAACTGTTTATCTCTTCTTGTTTTCAAGCAGGCACAAAATTTTTCTTCGAATGTTGGTAAAGCAAGTCAAAATAACATTCATATTAAGTAACTGAGGTAAAAAAGTTACATAAATTTGAACCTAGGAGTAAAATTTAAATGATTTTAAGAACATTTGAATTTTTTATAGTTAGTTTTGCAAAACATTAATTACTGAACAATTAAGTAATTACGACTTACTTCAGTTATTCTTCCTCTCACATTACCTACATAATAATATGATACGGTTGACTATCGACAGCAACAGAGAAAATATTTTGTATTGGTTCACGTTTCTGGAACCAATAAGTAATTGCATACCCATCATATTAAAACACTTCGCAGTACCACTATACTCCTAACTTCTAGTTGAAGAGGGGAAACTTTTCGTCTATAAAGCTTTTTCAACTTGGAAAGTAATAGAACAAAATATAATGTGAAATAGATCCTCGGATTCCAATTTTGAATTGTAGTTGAATCCTGCGCATACTCTAACGATTATTTAATTTTTAATGGCATAATAATATGTACTATATTAGGACAATAACTTTGTTAGACTAATTTTGTAACATTTCTATTTGCATTTGATTTGTGAACGAAATTAACTCAATTCAATTATATTTTTATATGTTATTACATAGCATAATTAAAGTTTTCGAAGTGTTATGCTCTACTTAAATTCTTTAATATATTTTTCTAGACAACTTTTTACTATATCTTAATTTTTGATAAAATAAATTGATAAATTTGTTATGAACCAAATTTCTTTTGTTAAAAAGCAAATTATTATACTACCGAAAAATTTCAAGTTTGTTATTATCAAAATAGTATATTCTACTATAATAAGTAGTTACAATAGCCTAAGATTTAAAGATTTTTAAAATATAAATAGATAATGCGTAGCTCTTTCTAATGATCAAGTGTATTTTATTTATATTTTGAGAGATGTCGAAACGTTTAAGGTGATATAGTTTAGATGTAGGAGATCAAAGTTGCGATTGTAGAAAGAACATTTTGATATAAAGCATTTGTATGCATCACATATTCTTATCCCTATGGACAAACATGGTATCAAATTCTAGTGTAAATTAAAGTGTTTGAATACTGTAGTTTTGAATACAAATGATATTTTGATATAATGAAGGAAAATTTTTGATTTTGTACTTTTATAAATGAACTACATCAGTCATATCTGCATAATTTTGTTATTTTGTATTGTATTATCATTATGTTAGTATTAGATAAAAAAAACCTAATATTTTCGACACGAATCCCTTACATCTATATAAACAAATTTCCATTAATTATGGCATTTCCTCAAGTATTATTATTTAAGATATGTATTAAAATAAATTATTTGCATATTCATTAATTTTTATTGAGTTGAATGTATATCAATGCATGCGTAGTGTTAACCACTAAAATTGAAATAAAAATTTATGTGTGAGGGCTTCTGTATTATATTCTAAACGTCGAGCAGGGGCCGTAATATAAAAAAGTTTGAGAAGCACTGATATAAAGCACTCCTAAATAAAATTCTGATTTATTTCTTTATATATTTTCACATTTAAATAAATGTATAATAATATGTATACTAATGAAAATATAACTATTTTTAAAAATATTATGTGCCACAATGGTAAACCCAAAATCCTAGAAGGTCAATACTGTATAAGAATGTTTTCCTTTTAGTTAGAAATGTACGATTTATTTCCAGCAGAACTTAATCTAGACTTGTATCATTTATTATCTGAATCGGCAGCTTGTTGATAGTCTTTGTAATCTCTTGAGATCACGTCACAAATTTTACAATAGTTTTCGTATAGTGATACAGTCGTGTATCACGCTCTCTCGCAGGATAACATCTTCAACTGATAGTATTGACTTGAACAAAAATGATAGTGCAATATTGCTGTCATCTATTTAAATATCGCTTATAATTTATTACAGTCAAAAATGTAAAATATAAAATTTTAACTAATAGTAAAAATTATTTTATAAATAATATAAAATTTTAACTAATAGTAAAAATTTTAATTTATAATTTTATAAATATAGTTTGCTAATGGAGCTTGTAAAATCGGTTAGGGCTATTACAAAAAGTTATTTTATAATGTAATGTGTGATTACTAATTGACAGTACTAATAACTGAGCGGTAACTGCATTATAGAATAATTATTTAACAAAAAGTCAATGATCTAAAACAAAAATTTTAATTAATCTGGCAAAATGCATTTTGATAAACTTCAAAGTACTTTAATTTATATTATAATAATGTACTTGATCATATTAAATTTTGATATTAATATATGGGATATTATTTATAAATAGAGAATTTTGATAATAATTACCTGATAACTTAAAATTGCATTAACATTTTAATTATACCCATACAGTAATCTAAACAGATAAAAGTAATAATGACAATGGATAACCATGTCGCTAAATTATACCAAACATCAGTAAAAAAAAAAGTAAAATTGAATCTAGATTTTATTTACACCGTTTTTCAAAAATTTTTTAATTAATTATTATTAATATCATTAAGCGGCAAGGGCGATTATAAACGGCTACGTAGTTAACTTAGCCATCTCTGTTTTGTAACAAAAACTACACTCTGAGACTCAACCCCTAATTAGAGGGTTGACCTAAACAGAGACCAGAGTGTGTCGCAATCTGGAGAATACCTCTCCAGTTTGTGTAGCAACGAAGTTAATAGACTAGCCCTCGATTCGTTGCGCAAGCGAAGGCGGTGGATTCTGAAAAAAAAGTAGTTTGAGGAACTCCAATGAAACGCAGGTGAAGGCAAATGCTTTAATTGACAAAAATAATTTAGAGATGTAGTCACAATTTCAATAATTGCAAAAAGTGCACCCACCTTCAAATAAGTTCCCGCACACAGTAAACCTCTAAGGGCTACCCAAAAATTAATTACTTAAGCCAAGATCTACATGAATTGGAAAAGCTAATATTGCTTACCTCGAGCTCTGATAAGCTTACAACTTAAATAACGCCAAGTACTCCGTTCCAATCGAAAGGTAACGTGCGGCTTGCAGGTGAAAACTGGAAATCATATCACTAATCATCAGGCGACACTAGACAGACGCTCGCGAATACACGAAATACTGCTTGTCGATGTTGCTGAAACCGTTGAGAGAGTCGATGTTGGAGATGCTAAGCAAACTGGACTATCCAGATAACAAACTAATTCGCCAAAGTGATCCGTCTTCCCAGGGAGAAACGAAGTTTCCATAGGGAAATGATCATCAGGCTGGCTCACGAAATCTGCGTAGAGCTCGTGCGTCCTCTCCTATCACCCCTGCCCAATAAACGGTTACAGAGCTCAAAAACACTATACGACAACCGAACTATGTGTCTTAAACGATTTGATACGAAACATTAGTGACGTTTTACTTGATGTTTAATTCTTTAGTAGATGTAAAATTTTCTGACAAAGTAGGTATTGTCATTTGGACATGAATTTACCCAAAATTTTCATAATTACAATTTTTGGGTTACATAGTAATTATATTGTTTATGGTTTATTGATGGTTATTTTACTACCATGAGACTTCAATTAGGTAACATAACTCAAATGTAAGTTTTTATTTTTTAAATTTTATTTCAACTAATAATAATAAATTATATTTAAATTTCAGAATTTCTCAGAATAGTTTTTCATTTATATTATATATTTTAATTCATTATAAATTGAAAAAAATAATTGTTACATTTTAGTAACTTAACGTACCTACCTACATAAACGTTATAAATTTTGTTATTATGTTTTAGGAAAAATAGATTTACAAAATAATCAAGAAATAATCCTTTTAATATTAACTTTAACAATTCTAAAATTAACTTGAAAAATAATAAATAAGTTAATTCTTGTATATAAAAAAACAATATTAAATGAAAATTTATGAGGAAGAAAATACGCGACAGATTTTTAAGAAAGTGCGTAACAAATTTATAGTCACTTGGGGAATTTAGATTCTGCACGCAAGATTATATTTCGTTCCATCGGTCTTCTCAGTTCGAGCTTTAACCCAAATGTAATGGTTTGGCTTTTGGTTAACTAAGACTAACGATGTAATATCAACTGTTTGGTTTACAAGTTCGACTTCAAACCTTTGACCACTGTTTCTATGTCGGGTTATCGGATTGTAAAATAAGATTCGCATAATATAATATGTAAATAACATATAAATTAAGTTTGAAATATATTACCTATGTATTTAATTACATCAACTTAGCTACAAACTCAAAATTTAATCATAACATTTTACATTCGATCTGAGTATTTAAATTGTATAATTAATTTCTCTACATTGTTATTTGTATTTTGATTATTTAATTAAGGAAGTTTGCTTGGCTGTTTAATTGAATTGGGAATCTAAATTTAGCTTAATTCGTTGATATAAATACTTTTATTACATATTTATTACAACAAAAATAAAACATTTTCAATAATATCTAACTGAAATGTTCAATAAGTATAACACAGCTTTAAAGAAGTTGGAAAGAAGACTTTTAGTAAAAATTCATTTTAAAGACTTTCAAAATAATGCAAACAAATTGTAAAAATTTAATAAAAAAGTAAAAAAAAATATGAAGAAGAACAATAAAAAAAGAAGAAAGGAATTATTGAAATATAGCAGGAATTAAAAACGATAGAATATAGGTTCAATTCTAAAATTAAACATCAACAAATAACTTAAAAACAACCCATGAAAATTATCAAATTAAAAGTAACATTCGTTACTTTAATTAAGTAAAAAGTAAAAATGTTCACCTGGATCAACTGAGACATTTCTAATGAATTTTTAAAATAATTAAAAGGATAAAAAATCACTTCAAATCTACCATAAATTATTTGCAAGCAGCAATGAGATTTTTAATAATGAGAATGCTTCGAACCAAGATACAACATGTGAGTAGAAAAATAATGTTGTAAAAATAGAAATCTTAATTATCTCTTTGAAAGTTTGTTATAGTTAAGTTAAATTTAATCTAAAAAAGTTTTTCACTTAAATTTAACTTACATTAGTAAGTTTTATATTAAAAACTTAAAGTGAAAGGTTATACTGTAATAATAAATTTAATTTAGAAGTGATATAAAAGTATAATAATAAAAAGAGTCGGTAATATAAAAACCTAAATTTAAACCATTCATAGATTGTTAATTATTACATAGGGTTTGGGTTTCGATGTAAGTTTTTGTTACACATGATATGATACTCTCAAATCTGACAGTCGCTTAAAATATAAGCCTTCATTAAATTTTATTAAATCATCATACGATGCTAAGTTTTTCTTATATTAGATGTAATTCAAAATGTTGCAGCACAGTGTATCGAAGGCCACCGGAGCCGAGCTAAGAAATTCCTCGAATTAGTTGAATCGAATTAGAAATTTTCCCTTTATAATTAAATAAAGATCACATCAAGCTACTGCCAGAAGGTCTTGCAAGATTTTAAAGTGCATCTGCACGTTTCTTTCTTTCATTTATTTAAGCAACTTTTAAAATTCAATAATATATTAGATCAAATGACGTGCATTAACTTGGAATCCTCAGGGACTACATAACATGCAAACTTCTTAACAATGAAAATTAGCTATACAAAAAGTAAAGTTTCTTAGCTTATTCTTTATTCAAAACTTAACAATGATAAATTGAAATAAACCATTATATTAGGTACTTCTTTTTATACTGTTAACATTTTTTTTAATTATTATTTTTAGCGTGCATCCCAGGTTATTAGTACCAACGCGAGAAGCGAATGGAAATTCGAAGCCATAACTATACTTGATTCGTAGTTGCTAACGATTCACTCCATGCCACTCCGCTGGGTTTTAAATCTATTTATTAAAAACAAAATACTACTGCTTAGTATACACCGTAGTATACTAATGCCCGTATTCACAAACGTTCGTAACTGATTTAACGATCTGTTAAACGTTAAACGTTACGGACCGTTAAATAGTCATATTTTATTTCGTAATCGAGCATAATAATAACGAGAGCTCTTTGGGTCGTAATAAAGATAACAGTCCTTTAATACAATGTCATGAAAGGTTTATTTAAAAGTGAAATTAAACGATTAAAGTTAAAAATTTGTTACTTAAACAATCCGTTACGTAATCGTTCGTTATACGTTTCTTTGTGAATACGGGCATAAGTAGTAAATAATAATTTATTTTATTATTTTATTAAAAAAAAAATAAATAAATTAGTAAATACTTAAATATTAAATAAATGCCTGTCAAGTTATGCGGAAGTATTAGCAAATACTCATTTGAAATCCAAATAAGTAAAGAATGTGAGTACTGCATTTTGAATTGAATTCAGTAATAGTTACACACGATTGATAAATAAATAAATAAATTTATATGTAATATTATATTACAAAAATAATTTTTATTTGTAGTACATATTTGTAAAAGTTAAACATTTTATACTACAACGGTCATTATATTGTTAAACGCAAAATGTTTTGTTACTTCAGCCAATTTCTATAATTGGTAAGGGTTACTTTGATAAGAAATGTATTTGCTATTCACCCCACGGGCTGATGTAAGATAATATGAAGTCACTTGTTATTTTAATTAATTTTTCAACTTCCATCTTCAAATTGCCTTTTATTTATGAAGTTTCCATGATTAATTTTCCTTGATGATATTTTGAGAAAATTTTACTAAGGTACTTATGGGGGTAATAAGGCCTAGCTAATGGAGATTTGCAATAAAATGAAAAATATCCAGTTTAATTAGCAGATTTTAATAATAATCATTACTTTAATACAGTTTCTATAAAATATAAACGAAAAATGGTCACTTGTGCCATAAATAAAGACAAAATTAAACATTTAAAAAAACGTTGCCAGTAGGCCTTATTTTACTATGGTAGGGTAATAAGGCCTACGGCTTTAACATACTTAATAATCAAACTACATGTAATACTTATATTTGGTATTTCAGATCAATAATAACATGAATGCACCAATTACGACTTAAAATTTTTAATAAAAGTCTTAAATGTCTCGCCTAACAGCATTCAGAAGTCATTAATATGATCCACTGATAAACCAACGTACTCCGCATGAGATGAGTACAAACCGTCGACCATGTATGTAAGAAAAAGCAAATAAAAAATATTTGGACCACGATACGATATTCCAAATATTCAAGATCATCAAAGCATGTATTAATAAGGATAAGACTTCGATTTGTGGTTGGACGCCTGCGTCTTTTGATGAAATATTTAATATATTTGGCGGGGAGCGGGGTATTGCGCCGCCACAAACTTATAGCAACATCTTTGTGCAATAGGCGTCTGTCAGTGTGGCCTTAAGCGAAAGGGGTTACTCTAAATACGATTTTTGGCACCATAGGCCTTATTAGCCGACAGGCCTTATTACCCCCAAGTACCTTACTACGTTTTCAATTTTCGATCATTTAATTGTCTTCCTTTCAGCTCAGTTTAGTTTGCTTGTAATATTATGTTATCCTTATTTTCCAAATGTAAATCAGTCTAAATTAAACCACAGGAAATATATTATTTTCATTCATTCATTAATGTGCTAGGTAGCTAGGTAGTATTAAATCTGGAGGCAAGGGTTTGGTTTCATGGTAAAATTGAAAGCATATTATACAAGAAGTAACTGATTACAACTTTATTGATATTGTGTATTCGTTATTATTCTATTGTGAGGCTATTTGGTTTTGCAAACCTTATGGCTCTTCAGTTTACATAGATTTAGGAACTTTGTAACGTAAGCATTAATTTTACAGCTTCATAACAAAGAAGCTTGCACCTGCAATGTTTTTTGTGATGGACTTCTATCATTTGAGTGTCCAGTTCACCCTTTTGTTTTCCAAGATGCAAAACTATCCTCATTATGGTTACTTACAAAACAGAGAGTAGTGCCAAAGTTAACAACTTGGAAACCTAAAGCGGATATAGTAGTATATTTATAGTATCTAAAAGTTTGTGAAAAGTAGCACATCACCTACTTTGAACTACAAAACGTAGATTGTATGTATCCTTCGGATCAATCCATCCTCTGTTCGCGATCCGATCTGAAGAGACGATAGCACAATCAATTGTGTCCTAAACTACCTCTTTTATTTACTTGCAAAAGAATCTTATAACTTTCATTCGCCATAACCAATATGGCAAAGGAATTCGGAAATTAATATTTTGAATTTATTTTAGAATAGATTTGTTTGGAAAGTAGCCCATAACTTCAGAATGGCCAAATGCACGAAAAGTTTGATCACTATGGGTAATAATTTCTAATGTTTGTTCCACATTTCGCAGAACATTTGCCGCCCATGGCGTGGATAGTTTATCCGTAGACCATCTTGTTTCGCAAACATTCGGTACGAGAATTAGCGACAGTAGGTAAATCCATTGTTTGTAATTCAACCATTATAATATAGCATGAGATTTTCTGAAATTAAATAAACATTCTTGTTAGAAATTGTTAAAATTAATTCATATCAGTTAATCCTATTTAATTCAGTTGTTAAAAATAATTGCATGAAATGTGCATTAATGTTAGGTAAACCTGCTAGTTTAAAGTGTAATTTATGGGCATGTATTAAAAAAAACTTCAAATTCCGCATCAAAACTTTAAACTAATATGTTGGCCAAATTGCTTTATTATTAAGTTTCGGCTGCACGTAAATAGATTAGATGGTCTAATAAATATAATTTTTTATATCGTAAAATATCAAATTTAAAACACATTTATCTATAAATTGTTAAAATTGTAAATATTTTAAAAATGGACATCGTTCGATTATAAGATACATAATCAAATAATGGTAATATAGTATGTAGGTAAGGTGCATATTATGTATACACTCAGAGAAAAACACTTTAAAGATAAATGAAAACGTACTTGAATCAAACATTTTTAAACATGAAAGGGAGCTTAGGTTGGAAATCTTTAAATTGAATATTTAACTTTTAATATTAATATGAAAACTGAACATAATGCATTGTAGATTTAAAGACGCACCATATTGAATTAAGAGTGAACAACTTTTAATTTAAATAGTAAAACATTGACTCAAAATTGAATAATTTTCATATTAAGAGTTAACATGTTAACTCAAAAGTGTAGAATATATAATTTTAAAAGTGTAAAATGTTGACTCAAAAATGAAAAACTTTCTATTCAAAAGTGAATAATTTTTGATTGTAGTACGATGACTTTTATATTAAAAATGCAGTTTTTAAATTTAAATTTGGTTTATTTGAATACAAATAAAATCGTATAAATTAAAAAATTTATTTTACAGATAATTACAAAAATTATAAATTATTACATAAAACACACATTATAAAATTACAAAACACTCATGTTAAAGAGAAAAAATATACTTAAACATACATAATAATCATTTCACTTTTGTCCTTTGGATGTTTGACTTAATACATTTTTCACAGTTCTTTTTTAAATTATTTTCACGTTGATACCTTTCGCAGATGAATATTTTGTGCCGAAGAAGTTGACGAGGATGAAAAATTGGTTACAGCACCTCCTTCTTCATAGTTAAACCATTCTTTAATCTTAGAACGAATCGAAATCGTCTCTTCGTCAGTTCCAAACTATGTTTAAAAAGAAAAAGTTATTATAACACAATAAAATTAAAATGAAATTATTTCAAAGTTAAAAAACTAAAAATCACCAGAATATAAACAGTCACAACTATACAGTCGACTCCCTTAAGTCAGCAGAACTCAAATTGTCAGTTTAACAGATGACAGTGATAATTTGACTTAAAGGAAGTCCACTGTATTGCACTAATTCCTTTAAGTACTACAGCAGAAATCAATTTTTTAAATTTTAAAATAGGTGTTTACCTTTTGATTTTATTTCCTCTTTCCTTTTCCAGGTAAGGAGTTTCTCTCGGAACTCCATTCCCAAACCAAACGGTTTTATTATTTCGGCAATATCATCTCTTTTTCATATATTATCTCAATGATTGAATGTAACACCAAATGCTGAAAATAAAAATGAATTAGTTTAAAAAATAATTAATACATCATCGCACTTTATCGTGTGATTTCACGGGGTTTTCTTACGTTTTAAATCGGAATACAAATTCTCCAAGTCAAATTCTTGTAAAAGTTGAAATTATTTTTCATCATTTTCGTCACAAACAAGGGTATAAATAATATCACATTGGTACTCCTTCCCTCCAGATTTGCCTGCAGTTGTATTTTGTTCTCGGTATCATTCTGATCCACATTTTCTACCATTAACATTTTATGGATTTTAAATCACAATAATTAACAAAATTCTCTACACCTTGCACTCGAAACTAACTAAAAGAAACACTTCCGTCACTGTTACACGTTCTACTCTGCACGATTATGAACAATTCTGCAGATAAAATAATTTTCTTCCCGGGTTTTATTATCAACGAGTCTAGTCTCAAGTCAATCCACGCATGAATTGTATAATTTCATGTGTCAGCAGCTATATCACCGTTAGAATGTATCACATACACCTTCAATTTTATACTTTAAATTTTTGAATTAACATTGAAACTTTTGATATAAAAAAGTTATTTTTGAATTAACATTGAAACTTTTGATATTAAAAAGTTATTCTTAATTTTATAATGTACACTATAAAATTGAAAATGTTGCTTTTAAAAACGCGACAAATTATAATAAAAATGAAAACTTTTGAATTTAAAGTGTTAACTTTTATTTTCAAAGTCCGAAATTTCTCTCAGTGTACCTAATACCTAATCTACCCTCAGTTCTTATTAAATTAATTTCACTATTTCTATAGCAGCTGTAACACTTATTCGTATACTTCAGTTTGCATTAACATTGAAAAACAACTAAACCATCAATAAATTGTTATCAGTGCACCCCAATTCGTATATCGACATTTTGCAGGCCACTAACGACTGCAAGTCCGGCTAGACAAACTCATTCAGGCGAACTATTACCATTAGTTACACTCTACCTCGGGTTACTACTGTCCTTCTAATACATGAAATAAGGTCGATATCCTGTAGTTTGATGTTTATAAAGTTTTAGGATAACATAAACCTACATACAATAACAAATTTTTGACAATAATTATTATTGAGATAATTTTATTGAGTTGCTACAAAATTGGAAAATGTATTGCCTTTGCAGCAATAGGTAGGAAATTTTTTTTAACTAAATTGCATAATATTGATTTATTTATTAAAAAACTTCTTCAATGGAAAGCTTTCTCTGTGCACAACCCAAAAATCAAATACATTTCGTAATATGTTTGATACAAAAACTTTTTAAATTAAACCACAACTTTTTTAAACAGTAGGGTATACGAAAATCCTATAGGTATACTCTCAGAAAAATTTATATCTAACAAGGGGAAGGCCAACTTTGGTCGTCACAGATCTGCACCATTACCTCTATACCTTTACAACATAATGAGAACGTCACTTGCTGAAAGTTTAACGACCCGGAATTGAGAAAATTTCAAAAAAATATTTTTTAAAAATATTTTATAATTTCTTAAAACACACGGGTAGTTCAACTGTACCAAGTATAAAAATTGAACAATAGCAGCGACAGGTGATCATAACCTCAAATAACTCGTCGTGAAGGTCGTATTGACATGCATAATTTATTCAGTATAACAAACTTATTTCAACTTTGAAGTAGTACCTATAATTATTACACACGGTAAGCAAAATTTAGTTAATTTTGTTTTGATTTATTTCGATAAAATTTTTATTAGGTTACAATTTGAAAAGTTTTAACTTTTAACGCAACTTCATGTGACTCGAATCGAAAAATTAATCTTCAGTGATTACCGCAGAAGCTTTTGGCGCCATTAAATTATTTGCGACAAGGAGCTTGCTCAAAATATATTATATTTGCATATTTCAATTGTCTTTTTGAAATTTCACTGTATCGTGATGGTTCATCGGTAAGTTAAATTCACATGCACTAGACCTCTAAACCAGGCTCATTCTAGTTTTGATTTTCAGCTCCTCGATACTGGTCATGTCAGCATCGATCTTCTCATTGAAGTCAGCGCTGGACAGTAACAAAGTACATGCTCAGCTATTTACATGATATCACAAGACTCGTTTATTTCTCAATGTTTCCTTCAAGAATGGTACACGGTCATCGAATCTGGGGTCATTCAACATACTTAAACCGTATTTTCATAATGCAAAGGACAAACCCAAGGTATAAGCCAAAAGAACCAATTACAGACAATACTGGTCAAACTTAAATGTTGTGAAGGCAAACTGCAGTTGTCATAAATTTGTCACTGAAGAAATTGAGAAAGTGAATCAATAATAATAAATCAAATACTTACTATAATAATGTCAATGAAAATAATTACTACTATAAATATAATTTTTATTGTAATGCTGTAACACAAAACTGTAATAACTAATATTTTCTTATATTTAATTTATATAATCAATATAAAAATGTTATCGACAATTCGGCTCCTATTACTTATCTGAAGTATAGATTCTAAATATTTCAGTCAAAGGCGAACTTACGATGAATTCTTGAAAATAACGTCTTGCTGACATGACCAGTATCGAGGAGCTGAAAATCAAAACTAGAATGAGCCTGGTTTAGAGGTCTAGTGCATGTGAATTTAACTTACCGATGAACCATCACGATACAGTGAAATTTCAAAAAGACAATTGAAATATGCAAATATAATATATTTTGAGCAAGCTCCTTGTCGCAAATAATTTAATGGCGCCAAAAGCTTCTGCGGTAATCACTGAAGATTAATTTTTCGATTCGAGTCACATGAAGTTGCGTTAAAAGTTAAAACTTTTCAAATTGTAACCTAATAAAAATTTTATCGAAATAAATCAAAACAAAATTAACTAAATTTTGCTTACCGTGTGTAATAATTATAGGTACTACTTCAAAGTTGAAATAAGTTTGTTATACTGAATAAATTATGCATGTCAATACGACCTTCACGACGAGTTATTTGAGGTTATGATCACCTGTCGCTGCTATTGTTCAATTTTTATACTTGGTACAGTTGAACTACCCGTGTGTTTTAAGAAATTATAAAATATTTTTAAAAAATATTTTTTTGAAATTTTCTCAATTCCGGGTCGTTAAACTTTCAGCAAGTGACGTTCTAATTATGTTGTAAAGGTATAGAGGTAATGGTGCAGATCTGTGACGACCAAAGTTGGCCTTCCCCTTGTAAGTAATTCTTTGTTTTAAACACGGAAACTAACTTTTTTGTAATTGCATTTTAAAGAACAAGAATATTTTACAGGAAACTGCTAATCGAAATTATACAATAACATCTTAAGAACACGAATTGCTACAAAATTCTTTTCTTGTAGTTGTAAACTATTCAACTTAATTTAAATCTGTATAATATATAATGTGCGTATTATTATTTTATATTTTTCAAATTATGTTAAATCAAATCAAGTCATCTGTCGATGAATTTTAGAAGTGAACTCAGCAAGGATTTGTGACAAATGCAATACCAAGAAAGATATCCATTTGGCCAACCGAGGCAAACTAATGCAAATGTATTGCTTTGTCTTATTAATTATACTACCACTACATCTTTACATAATTATCTCCTGCATCTTTATCTTTCTCTCTCCTTGTGTCCGCAGTGCTCTAAGTTGATGCGCCTCTAATGGGTATTCCCAATTTTTTGGGTATTTTACAGAATTTTAAAAAACAAAAATTACATTTGATAATTCGCCACAAGTGACAACTATGTACCAAATATCAGTTCTCTAAGACGTCCGTCGTCGGGAAGTTGGTTAAAAATGACCTTTAAAAAGTCCACCCACACGGACGACGGACAACGCTCACACCAAGTTAAATAAAAGCTTTTAACAATAAAAAGAGAAAATAGAATCTTTTCTTTTGATCTTGAAAAGTACTTTCTTAAAAAATATTGAAAACATTTTCTAAACTGTATATCGTTTTCAATTTTGTGAAAAATGTTTATAAGAAACCAGCACCGATTCTACAAATTTTAAATCTTTTTTGTTAATGGAACCTCCAATTCCTTCTATTTTTTATCATATTCAATTAAAAATGGTAATCCAATGAACACCTTGTTCATTAGATTACCATTTTTAAGAATTGGTTTATTTATTTAAGAATTTAAGAATTGGTTCTATATTAACATAGTAGTTAATCGAGAAAACGTCATGATCAAGAAAGAAAACTATATTTGAAAACATTAGTTGAAAAGAAAAATCAAAATGTCCTTCGGTTGTTTTAATAAAAATATATTAATTACTAAAATATATTAATATAATTATTACAATAAACGAATGGAAATTATATTCATTTGGCACTTTCAATGTCTTTTGAATTTAACATGATTAATCTTGAACATTTTTATATTCTATAATTACTACTAACTAATAGAGAAGTCTTAAGCGGTATTATCTAATAAAACGTAGGTGTTCGATTATGGCATTTAAACGATGTCACTATATAAGCTTAAACTATGCATAGTTTACAAACCCATCATTGTTCCGTTGAGGTAGAAAATTGCACCCTAGGGCACGCAGCTTCAATATAACCTACAGTTCCTATTAAACTAAATATAAAATTACTTTAGATAATGAAATTGTTCAACTTACATAATAATCACACCACTTTAGTTCTGATTCCTAATATTAACTAAGGTAAACTAGAATTATTATTGCGGCATTATCATTCTACAGCAAATATTTATATAAACTTTAATGTTATTTAATATAACAAAAAAATTAAAAATTAAAGCTGAAAAAAACTAAAAATTAAGAATGTTATTATTAGAACAAAAATCTCTATTGTTATGATTACTTTTTAAGAAGTTATTTTGATATCCACAAATCTTAAAAAGACATATTTGTGTTAGAAGAAACTTAAAAATATTTCTGTTTAATATAAAAATATATTTTACAGAGATAAAACTTTTTGACAGCTTGAGAAGATAAACTAGAAATCAGTTTCTCTGATTCGATACTACAACATATAGGCGCCGGTCAACACCGTTGAACAGCAAAAATAGGAATCAACGACAGCCGTCGCCCTAATCCTTCCGGAACTTGACAAGAAAAACCGACAGCAGGACGGAAATCGAAGGAAAATAGAGGTTATCTATATTAGTAAATTTGAAACATTTCTTAACAATAATGTATTTCTAGAAGTGGTGGAACATAAGACGGGAAATGTACAAATTGTTTTTTTGTTCATTGCAATTTGAAAATATAACTAAATTTATATGCAAATGGAAAAACGAATAAATTCAAAATATAAATATTATCCTCGAAAGTTTATTCGGATTTTCTGGTTTCTAATATTTAAATCTGTTATATTTCATCATAAATTTTATAGTGAAAAATTTGATATTTTCGTATTTGTTTTAAATCAAAAATATCGTACACTGTAGATCTACCGGGTTATATCTCAAAAGTTTTCACTTTAGTATGTAAAGCTTTGAAAGATATAAATTCAGATAGCTTTGTACGAAATCTAATGGGAGTCAATGGTCCAAGGAGGTTAAAAAATTTTCAAAAGTACATGCATGCTTATTGTTATTACGCTATTCCCCCCCCCCGACCTTTTAGTACCGCAGCTTTAAATAGTATTAAAAATAATAACTCTTAAAAGTCGCTTCATAATAAAATTAAAGCTCTAAGAAAATGCTCTGTTGTGATGTAAAATGCTGATATCTAGTACAAGCTCTACGCTATTCATTGAAGTGCTTAATTTTATTTTCATTTGAAGTTTGTGTAAAAGTGGCAGAACAATTTTCATTTGGTTTTCTCTTTGAACTTATGCAAATTTTTAATAATATAGTAAAATATGTAACATTGTATTATTGTATTGTAGTATTTGGGGTAATTTTCACAATCATACTATAGGATAGAATAACTCTGGCGCAAACGAATAGTCGAAGCATAAAATATGAATAAGATTCACAACAAATTAATACAGATATGTACCTAAAATGGGGTGAATCACAACAGGCAGGTGAATCACAACAAAAGTTTGGAAGGTACAAATAATAATTTTTCTGTACTGCAACATTGAATATTTAAGGAATATTGAATAACAATATGTTATTGACATAACAGATTCATCAAATATTCAATGTTGCAGTACAGAAAAATTATTTGTTCCTTCCCAAACTTTTGTTGTGATTCACCCTGCCTGTTGTGATTCACCCCATTTTACGGTACCTACTTATTATCATTAGATATACAATAGAACCTCGATTATCCGATATTATAGAATCTCCTCCAGCAATAATGTGTTAAAACAGGAATCGCAGTGTTTCACTCTCTGCCCTACTGTTCTTTTTGCGTTTTTGCATTTACGTCGTGTTTTTGTGCGATGGAAGTTTGTGTTTTGGGTTCTGTTGTTGCCTACATTAATCTGGAGTATTTCCTTTTGAAATTTCTAGGTTGGCTATATTGAGCAATACTTATCTCCACATTTTTATTGAGGTTATGTGAATGTCAATAGCTGTGTTCAGTTAATTCATTTTTAATTACATGGTTTTTACATTTTAAATTATATTATCATGACTTGGTTGGAGATGTTGCCCAATCTGACATGGTTTCCATGCATATTTGTTACGCCGAAACGCATTCCATCGTTAATTGTTAGGTGAGAGTGACACTTTTTACATTTTTTAACATTTCTATGATTATTTTTTTCCTCTTGTAGTCCTGAGGATGTCGACAGACAATTTATTTGTTTCTTTGTGCGTATCCAAAATCCTGCGATTCCTGTTTTAACATATTTGTAGCTTGTTATGCCCCCCCTTCATCCGGCATTACGCTCCGGTTTACTCAATCGTGAACAAAAGACTATCTCAGGGTGGAATTTTCGTTGAATACTTTTTCTGATATAAACTTACTAGGCATTCCAATAATGTATACAATCTGAAATTAAATTAGTACTTATTATTCGTACTGTTTCTTTTTATAAAAAGTCAATAATAATTTTAAATGATATAATAATGAATAACAATGACTGTGTATTTAAAACACAATAATTAAACAAAAAGGAAACTTAACTACTTAAACCTATGATTCTAAATCGATCGATATCAAACTTAACACTAGATAAATCTTAATAAATGTAACATTCTTTCAAATAAGAATTTACTAATTTAGTTAATTATTAAAATGAACAATTAGTTAAAGTTGCCATAATAAATAGGCAACGCCAAAGTTATATATGGTAATTGAAATACTTTGGTCGATTCTTACTAATAAATAATTTACAGTACCTCAATAATTGCTGTAGTAAGCTTAGATAGAATTGGTTGTATGCTTCTAACCACGTGAAGAATTGAAGAAACACGAATTGGTAGTTTCGCCATAATATTTGAATCATCATTGTTGATGTTTTAGGAAATAGGTTGAATTCCATATTAGTTGGATTATAATTTAAATAGTTCGAAATTAAATAATATCCGATAACACGTTAATTAGTACACTTTTTATATTTAGTGAATCGACACTGCAACGAAATTGATTATTATAGTTTGGGTGTTAGAACACCCTACCATTTTGATAGTTTATTCATCACAACGTTTAATTATAACATTAACATAAATCACGTAATTAGATAAATTATTAAGTTACTTTACTGTGGCATGATAATTATAACATGCGCGTCTACTCCGTCTTAAAGCTAAACGGATTCTAGATGCTTCTGACTACTTGCACGCACGGAAGTGAATAATATTAAAGTAGGGATAGTGCTGTTTACTTGCGCGTATTGACCAATAGAAACGCTGAATATAAAGCATTACCTTATAAGGAATGGTATTTATGCTGGTAACTTTACTGGAAGAAATATCTTTGTATTACTCGACTTAAAAAAGTAGATTTAATTCTTAAATGAAATAAATTTGATATTTAAAAATGTGAAGGTGATTCATAACCGTAACAAGCTCTTAAGTAAGCAGAAATTCTAGACGTTTGATTTTATTTAGTATACTATCAAAGTTGAAAACGTCCAAGGATAAACCGCCGCACGGATAATCCAACATGGATAATAATCGATATATAACGCGCCCACGAATAAACCGTCTCACGGATAATGCGCGCATGGATAATCGGGGTTCTACTATACCATAATATTTCGTATTTTGTATGGATTAAAGTTATAAATTTTCAAATAATCAAAATTAAATATTGATACCTGGAGATGGTTGGAGCATAACAGTCAAGCGAATTGACTATGAACGCTATTTTCCCGGTTCGACTCCAAGTGAAGTAAGAACTTAATTCTGGCCGTCTCTCTGGTCCTCCAGGTTGGCGGTTTTACATCGGGCTTGCTCTTCGCCGTAGGTAAAAAATATAAAATGCTAACAAACCAAATTCCAATTCGACGAGTTTAATATTTGGGAATCGGATAACGTTGTAATCGTTTCAAAACCGACTATAACACAATAATTTTGATACCTCAGAGAGTTATAAGGTGTTGCCAGAAAATTATGCATGCGTCAGCAAATTTTTTTTTTTTTTTTAACTAAATGATCGGCAGCTTAAGTATTAAATACTTACTAAAATTTATAAATTTTATAAAGAGAGGATATTAATACTTAATGTATATTGAACTTGAGCAGTATTGTACGTATTGCGATTGAGAAAAGCTGTATTCAGATAAACGACGCTCAGTTGTAGTCGGCAGGCACAATAATTATGTATTTTATTTTTATCGAACTACTACTACATCCGCATCCCTAATGCAATCAACTAAAATAGTTTGAATTCTGTTTGTTCAAGTTCAAATATATGAAATAAAGATAAACTATTTCCTTGAAATTACTGATGAAATTATTAAGATTTTTAAGAGAAAAAGAAAAACATTAATTCCAAATTTGTTTCGTAATGCAACTCACATACTGCGCGAAAGAGTATTTGTTTTACTTGTAGCAAATGAAACAGTTTAGAGTAAACCTACATTTAAGTATTTATTTACCACTAAAATTTATATTAATAAAGTACTGTCAATTGCATACTGATATGCACTTTCAAATTTAACCAGTTTGATGATAAAATAGTTGCCATTGTGACAATTTAGAATCATTTTGAATTTTTTCAAGTGTGGAAACTAAGTAAGATTTGAAAAAATGGCCGTAAATGGGTTAAAACCCTAATTTTGGTACATTACCGCCACTATTGAGTGTTGATCACAGGCAAGACAGGAAGAAAACTAATGTGTATTTTTATATTAACTTAATGAATAGTTTAAAACCATCATAAATGCTTCGTTTATCAATACGCCGACTGCGACTGGCTTTTTCTGCTTTTATAATAAAATAAAAAGTCTACGAAGAAGTACGAAAGGACAAAGTATAGTGTGGACAGCGAGTACATGTAGACATTCCAAATTTTCACGGATATGATGTTTGGATACTAAAAGAAAATCTTAGAGATAGCACTAGTCATCCATATTGACAACTGAAATATATACTTACGTTATTTGATAGTTGAAAATAATGAAATTCTATAATTAAAAAGGATATTATGTTTGTTGAATTGAAATTGTATCAATTTCAATATTTTCAATTTATTTATTGTAGTTACGCCAAGTTGAGTTTATTTCATTACAGTAAATTATATTGTAAATAAAATAATATATTTCATCAAATGTCATATTTTTGAAAGTAACTTTGGTTGTAATCTGAAATAAAATGTTGGGGCAGATGTGTATAATGTTGATTTATATGCATTTCAAACACTTAAAATTTTAATTTCGATTTTTCAAGTAGGGTAAAGCATATAGTTATCGGACAGTTAAGCAATTTATTTTTTATAAAATTCATTTCTCTCCTATTTCTTATTATTTCTTTACCAAATTTAGTTTTACACAAGTTCGATCTTGCATGTTAACGTTGCGTATTTAAATTTTTGATTCTGATAACCCGATTTTTAAAAAAAGAAATTATAATAAAAGTATGCAAATATGTACAGTTACCGGACAGTTTTTCAGTTATCGGACAGGTTATGGCTCAATGGTTGGACAGGGTTAAAGATGACCAGAAAAATTTTTTTCAATAAAAATGTATTTATTTAAAACACAATCTTGGCTTATAAAGGTATAATTTAAAATGAAAAATGGTTTTTTGGTACACATATAGTTTATGAAAATACTTTTTGCATTCATCGCCTTGTATTTCATCCCTAAAAATGAATGATTGGAAATTTGATGTTATTTTGCACAAGATGAGGATAAATACATTGGCCATGTATTCGTAAAATGTTTCAGAGGTGATTCACTCATTATTGTTCCGGCTAACACCCCATTGAGGGTTTATACATTTTACAATTTTTTCGGGGATTCTTTGATAGGGGTAGATTACCATAGGTACACAAATGTTACCATTAGCCGAAAAAGTAAACATAATATTCTTTGGAAGGACATTTGTCTACTGTATAAACATTTTTTGAACCTCTTTAAGGTTACTGAATAGGCGTCCGATAATGGAATTTCAATAATATTTATAATGCAGTGACTGGACACTTGATTTTAGGGTTGCATTTAATATTTTTTTAAAAACGTTCGAATTAGCATTTACTAGACACCCGTACCTCTATATTAGTACATAAATTCTATTTATAGAATAGATAATAGAAGGTGTAATAAATGTTTTTGCATAATGCATTTCTTAAGAAAATATTAAGAAAACATGCCGCGCTGCTCCCACACAACTTTTAATAAATCATAACAATGCTGAGGGTGACAATAAATTTTTGCGCGTTTTTCCAAAACATCTATACACTACATATTTGTCATAATACCTAATATTTGTTTATGCAGCATTAGTAATAGTCTTATTTTTAAGGTTTATGTGAGCACTGCCCGATAACTGTAAGGTGTCCGGTAACTGTATCGTTTACCCTATTAAAGTGCAAAACAAATCATTGATATTTTTTTGATAAATAGAGATAAAAAGAAGAAATAGAATAAAAAGAAATCGTTCAAAATCCCAACAAAATCTAGTTTTTCCAACATATCTCCTTTGAAATGTTATTCTTTTGTATTTACAATTTTCTCCTATCTCTAATAGATGATAACGAGATAAAAATGCGTATAAGTTTGGAAAATACATGACTAGGTTTTGTTTTTCTTGGGTATCTCGTTTCCAGTGCAATTTTGAGAAAAAATTATTTTGTATAGCATAAAATTTCAGAAAATATGTGTAAATTTTATGATTTTACGAGTATCTCTATTAGGTATCGAAATTCTAATCCACTAATAACACAAAACGATATCTGTTTCAATTCGAGACCTGATTTTGGTAGATTAGAGTTTTGATTCCTAATAGAGATAAAGAACTTAAAACACAAACTTTTATGAAATTTTATGCTGAATAAAATGAGTGTAGGCAAATGACAACTAATTTTTTGGTCAGTATTTTTATCATTAAATGGTCAGTATTTTTTTAAATAAATGGTCAGTAGTATAATAATATTTTGGTCAGTATAATTTATTATTTAAGTGTCAGTATTAAATCGAATTTTGGTCAGTATATTGTATTATAAGTTGCTTGTTTGGTTAGAATATTTTATTGCTTAGTTATTTTTTGATGTCGTAACCATTTTTAATATAAAATAAGAAATCCAAATAATTATTATAAAAATTTTATTTAATTAATTTATGAAAATGGAAATGGAGAAAAAATTTCTGTATACATTTTATAATAGTTATAATTATAGAAATTATACATAAAATATTTAGAATATTACAATTTAAAAAAATTTACGAACTAAATATAATATTAACGGAAATGGTATAATTAATCGACGAGAAGAGCTCGAGTAGCAAATTTTGGCCTTCCCCTTGAACGCTTTTCACCTATCCTATAGGTATTTGTTTAGCTGCTGGAGGAGGTTTGGCATATTTTAAGCGTATAGCTAAACCTATTATATGTTTGCATATATACTTCTTTAAAAAACCTGGACCGGTACAGCGGCCATGCATCCAGTTTTCTGCTTCTTTTGGGAGATTCACAACCCACACTTTGAATCAGTTCCGTAGCCAGGATTTTATTACGGGGGGGGGGACACTTTTAAAAAGCCTTTTGTAAAATGTAAAATTTTCGGTGGTTCGCAATTAAATTGAATACATTTCAATTTAAGGACGCACGTGCCCTCAAGTGCCCCCCTTAGCCACGGGTCTGCTTTGAATGCTCTTCGTTTGAACTGATCAAAGGTATTCCATCGCATTTTTAATATAGTCGAAATTTCATCCTCTGTAACACTCGGTTCTTCATTGGATGGACAAAAATATTGAACAGAATTTTCGCATATCTTTGATGTTATTTTAACATTTGCTTTTGCCCAATTTATAGCCTTTTGTCCATTGATTTAATTCAACTGTTGTCTCAGTCTTGAATACTATACTTTCACTGGAATATTCTTTGGACCACTTTTGTACTGTTTTAATGGTTAACAAATTTTGGATACGTAAAAATGTTATTAATTGGTATATTTTAATATTTTATATTTTTTTAATCATATTTTAAATACTATATTTATATTGAATAAAATATGATTTCTTTCATATTTACTTATTATCAAAATAAACTTGTTAAAAAACGTGGATGTGTACTAACAATCATTTTGCACCTCCTTGGTGTAAGCAAATATTTTGCTGAAAAATATTTTGAACGTATAACTGATTTGTTTAAAATACTGACCATATTAATTAAAATACTGACCATTTATTTAAAATACTGACCATATTATTTAAAATACTGACCATTTATTTAAAATACTGACCATTTATTTAAAATACTGACCATTTATTTAAAATACTGACCATTTAATATAAAATACTGACCAAAAATTGTTTAGAATACTGACCAAATAAATACAAGGCTTAAACATTTTTTATCAAAATTGCACTGGAAACGAGATACCCACGAGAAATCAATCAACTGAAAACTTAATTACTAGAAAAGATTCATAGTTTCTAGAAAATTATTAAGTTAACAATCAAACCATTGGAATATTTTAAACTAATAATTCGAATTTTCAATCAAATCTCCAGCAAATTTATTGAACAAAAATTTCGTAACGAGCTTGAACAATTCGTTACAACTGAATTAAATACTTACTGTGGGCAACTACTACCATAAAGTGGCAGCTATTGGAAAGGGTCTGGCCGGTTAAGTATGTTAAAAATGCCTTATTTGAATTTCATGATGGCAATTTTTTTCAAAGTTTGTTATGTAAAAAGACAGTCATGTACAAAATTTCAGCTTTTCAATTTACTTCCTGTGGATTTTAGAAGGAAAAAACTGCTTTTTCACATTTCTTCATTTTTCTTGTACTAAAAGATATCCGAAAAATCTCAAAAAATTCAGAAAAATCAAAAATCACCTAAGAAATATGAAAATAATTTTTGGAATTCCTTCACAGTTAAATTCAACGAAATACGAATTTATCAACTTTAAAAAAAATTATTTAACCATGGGGGAATTTTCCGACTAGAACAAGAAAATTTGACAAAATTCTACTTTGGAATCCCTACAAATTAAAAAAAAAGTCATCTCAAAATTCCACCTGCAACACTATCAAAAATGCAAAATTCTCTTCAAAGTTGTGACGTGATTCAACGAAATACGAATTTATAAACTTTAAAAAAAATTATTTAACCATGGTAGAATTTTCCGACTAGAACAAGAAAATTTGACAAAATTCTACTTTGGAATCCCTACAAATTAAAAAAAAAATCATCTCAAAATTCCACTTGCAACACTATCAAAAATGCAAATGCAAAATTCTCTTCAAATTCAATTTCGCAAATTAACATCAGCTGAAATTCTCGATTTCCCAGAATTACTAGATCAGTAATTGAAGATTCTCTTCACTGGTTCCTTCCAACTACCTCAAGCTGTATCCTATCTGATCGAAATGATGGATGAAGATGAAAATATTATTATGAGTTATTTAAAAAAACTTGAAAAATGAGAGTAATTCTATCATTCAGATTCTCGTGAGGTCGAGACATATAAATGCTACATCGATTATGCTCGGAATTCACAAGGTCCTTCAGGAATCCGGTTTTACGTTTGTGATTGTCCAAATAGTCGACACACTGTCGGATACTGCTCGCAAATGGTAGCCGTGATTTTTTATTTAGCAAATTCTCGATATTTATCTAGAATTATAAGGCCAGTCGCGATTCTCACAAGACTGTTCGGTGTGGAAGAAGTGAATGCAGTCATTAATAGTGACAGTGAAGATGATTAATATGGATTGGGCTTCAATTAAAAGGCTATGCAATGACTGAATCCTCAAAGTTGGAAAAGACACTTTTCCAATTCGCTGTTATTTTGATTGTTACTTAAAAAATTGCACAAAACTTTTTCTTTCACAAAAACAATGCGATCTGTGTCCAAGTGTACTCTTTTAATTAATATTACTTTTATGAAATTTTTTGAGTAATAAGCAAAATAACAGCGAATAACGAAAGTGTGCTTTTCAACACAATTTACATGTATGCTCAATTAAACATAATTTATTTAAAAAAAATGTTTGTTCAATTTTAATGTTTTAGTAAAGTATTGATAGTATACGCGGTATTTGGCGAAAATTTGAAAATAAATTATTGGGTTTGTGAGGTGTTCTGTTAAAATGACCCGGTATTACCCGGTCACTATGAATAGTTTTCATCGATCATCTAGATATATACAGGTTGTCATTTCAAATCATAAAACACCGTGAAAAGCAGCC
The DNA here is from genome assembly GCA_958510855.1 of Rhagonycha lutea. Classification (NCBI taxonomy): domain Eukaryota; kingdom Metazoa; phylum Arthropoda; class Insecta; order Coleoptera; family Cantharidae; genus Rhagonycha; species Rhagonycha lutea. The sequence goes on from OY294036.1 coordinate 59,333,705, forward strand.
ATAGTTGAAGTTATTGAAGTAAAATTTCTATAAATTATAGTATTCTGACAGCTACCAATGTAGTAAATTGACTCTATTAGTGTGATTTCACAACTTTGAAGAGAATTTTGCATTTTTGATAGTGTTGCAAGTGGAAGTTTGAGATGATTTTTTTTTAATTTGTAGGGATTCCAAAGTAGAATTTTGTCAAATTTTCTTGTTCTAGTCGGAAAATTCTACCATGGTTAAATAATTTTTTTTAAAGTTTATAAATTCGTATTTCGTTGAATCACGTCACAACTTTGAAGAGAATTTTGCATTTTTGATAGTGTTGCAGGTGGAATTTTGAGATGACTTTTTTTTTAATTTGTAGGGATTCCAAAGTAGAATTTTGTCAAATTTTCTTGTTCTAGTCGGAAAATTCCCCCATGGTTAAATAATTTTTTTTAAAGTTGATAAATTCGTATTTCGTTGAATTTAACTGTGAAGGAATTCCAAAAATTATTTTCATATTTCTTAGGTGATTTTTGATTTTTCTGAATTTTTTGAGATTTTTCGGATATCTTTTAGTACAAGAAAAATGAAGAAATGTGAAAAAGCAGTTTTTTCCTTCTAGAATCCACAGTAAGTAAATTGAAAAGCTGAAATTTTGTACATGACTGTCTTTTCACATAACAAACTTTGAAAAAAATTGCCATCATGAAATTCAAAAAAGGCATTTTTAACATACTTAACCGGCCAGACCCTTTAATTTTTAAATTCAAACAAACTGTGATGCGAAAGTTGTGAATGTCAAGATGAATGTGTAATGTTATTGTATGTAATTGGTATGTTATTATGTGTTTAAATATGTCTAAGTGTTTATTTCGTTATTAAAGTGTTTTAAAAATGTCGATTAACGTTTCAGAAAATATAAAAGAACATAATTGAAATTAAGAAGTGTACAAAAGTAAATAATATAAAAGACATTTAATCCAAATTATAATTCATCGGATAATCGGATAAAAAACTCTAAATAAGTAAAAATTATTTTAAATTTTAATAAAAGATATCAATCCCACAATTATTATGCTTTTTTCTAAGATCACAGCTAGTTTTCTACCAATAAATACGTTAACTTAGGGCCTAACCAAGAGTAATGAGAAAAATGGAAAGGCATTATTTGAAAGTGGTCACGTAGAAAATTTAGAGAAATTTGGAAATTCTATTCGTGCAAAAGTGCGAAGACACACAAGTATTTCTCTTCGAATTTATAATGTTACCTTTACTCTTGATGATAACCGCGATACACTTGCAGCCTATTGTAATTGCATTTCTGGAAAAAGTCAAAAATGTAAGCACATTGCTGCAGTGGTATTTGCTGCCAATTATAAAAGGAAGATTCTAAAACATCCCACCCCCAAGTATGGGATAAACCTAATAATCCAGCGTACTGCTTGAAAGGGAAAAAGCTCGAAGAAATGTTCCCTCCAACAAAGGTCAATGTTGAGTCTACTTCAGTACGGCCTATCCCTCTCGAGGAGATCGACGACTGTCCTTTAAAACAGATTTTAGAATCGGAAAAGAAAATTATGGGAAACCGGGGTAGAATGGGTTAACAAGTGCATTTCTCACCATAATTGATGCAATGAGTCAAAGCTCTTAGAATTATCTCATGTCGCGAATAAATAAATAATAATTCTTTATTCCATTTCTTACAGCTAGAAAGGCTTTAATGTTCAGTTCTCGTTTCTCGAGAAATTCAGTTGTAAGAAAATAATTTTTTATTTATAATAAAAAAATTTTTTAATTAAATTCAGCGGGTAAGCTAATTAACAACTTTTAATTTCACATCTAATTTAGTTCATTTCAGCATTTAGGTACATTCAGTATCTTATTAATGACACTTCATTTTTATTATAATCCGTGATGTTTTAACCAAGAACCAAATCGAGATAACGCAGATTCTTTTATGAAATCTAAATCTTTCCGATGTTTTCGTAGAACGTTTCAAAAGATACTAGGTTTATAAAGAAAAACTAAAAATAAATTAGATTTCGAATTTGTTAACATTTTTTTTTGTTTAATTTAGTGTATAACTCGGAAACCGTGAATTAACACAATGTTTAATTAAAAGACTTATTTTATGTTAAAATTATTTTTTCAAAAACTTCTTCAAAAACTGCATCAAACCTTTGTGTTTCGTTCCATCCCGGTCTACCCAATTAAGTAATAAAACTACTTTTGAGATAGTTGGTGTACTAACTTCCTAAGTTGGAACTAAGTAGATATTATAATGCCCGAGTTGTCTAAGAAACTACGAACAGTAATACATATAGTAAATAATGGCGCATAGTACATTTTTTGTAATTAAATTTATTAAAAATTAACTGGTTTAACTACATAGATTGATGTTATAGTAGAATAATATATTATTTTTCCTGATGTCTCAGTGTTTAAACATACTTCTGGAAGTTGTAAAAGAATTATATTGGAAAGTTGGTATGCCATCAATTTTTAAATTTTACGAATGTGAAAATATATCGGTAAAACAAATTTCAAGTGTCGCGTAATTATATTAAGAGATAATTGTGTTACAGGATGGGTGCGGTCTTTTGTTCAAACCGAGCAAAAATTTACATAATAAGCTTGAAATGAGATTATTTCAAACGCCAAGTTAAAAATACATTATTCTAGTGATTTTTAAAAAAGGCGTTAGAAATTTTATTTACTAGTAGGTACTTCATAATTAAATACTTTATTACTATTTTTTGTATTTTATAGACTGCTTGCTTATAATATTATATTGTATTAAAATATTTTTTAATGTACCTACATGTCATGCACCAATATTATAAGTTCAATATTATCGTTTGATTCTTCATATTGCTGAAATAGAGGGTTCAATCCATGCGTGAATATTTTGATTAATTAACATTATTTCTGTTGCAAATTTGACATCCGTCCAACTTTATATTTTACTTAATAATTCTAATTGTAGCATTAGGAATTTCAAGAGGAGTTACAGCATTAGAAGATCTAATCATACAGTCGTATTATTGCTCAAATGCGGTTCCAGTTGAGAGATATAATTCATGTTCTCAAGAAATGCATCAATCAGAATGTTCCAAGTTATTCTTAAACTGGAGTTGTATTCAAATTTTCTTAATTAAGAAACTCAAATTCCTAGAGTTCCGTTTCCCTGGCGCCTATTGTGAAAACTCCCATTGCCTGCTTTTCAAATCAAAATAAGGGTCGCTTAAAATATGTTCATGATCAGTAGTACTCTTTGACGTTATTAACTAAATGTTAAGTGCTGCTACTTAGTAGTTAAGAGCTGGATGATGACTTGTGAAGTGCAAAGCCATAGTTTGGAGATATTTGGAGATTAAGTTTCAGAGAGTCCTAAACCGAATATTCGTCCTACCTCGGACGTGGCCAGTCAGCTGATTTTCAGATCATCAGTTGGCTCCTTTGGAGACAATATTTGATATTCCTCGTGTATGCGTCCTGTTCTCAGGAATGTATTAAACCATTTTTAGTTAATTCCTATATATTCGCATTTTGTAATGTTTGACCTGCCATCAAGAACGGATTAATGACGAATATTTGAATTCAGCTGTACTTGTATTTTACACTTTCAAGTTATGATTAACTGCTTTTGGTTGTAATTTAGCAGAACTAAGCTGTTTTGGCTCTAAAGCTCAAAACAAACTCTTCTCGTAAATTGTTTATATAATTGTTGCCGGTTTCGGCCTCAAATTTTTTTTTTTTAAATTATAATTATTTCGTTAATTTTGCTCGTTATAGCTGCTTGAAGCCGAAACCGTTGACACTAACTTATAAAATGATATATATACCTATATTTTTATTTATTTATTTAATCGATCCCTTAATTTATTTGTAACTATATTATTCATAATTTATTAATTAGAAGATAATAAAATATGTAAGATTTAATACTAATAAATCCAAAAACCAAAGTCAAAATTGTTTGAATTAAGTTCTTGACTCATTTAGTATTATAATACCAAACTGACGTGGTTGCTTGACGTTCGACATTATATTTTTAGTAAAAAATTGAAAAATGATTTATATTATAAATGTATATATTTATTAGATACTTAGGTACTACGGAGAAGTCCATACCCGTATATTTTTATCTTCAAAGGTTTATACATATGTAGAAAATACACACAATCGCATATTTTAGCTTTTAGTTGTTATTTGTGACTTTGTATATCTTTCACACATAATTTAATGCATATAAAACTGTGCTCGCAGACACATTTTGTAGGAAACTTGTGATTTTTGCGGTTTCAAGTGAAAGCTCTTTCTTTCGACTTGTTTCAACGGTGCAAATATGTATGTAGAAAACAATTTACTTAATTAATTCGATATCAACAAATTGTAAACACCAAAAATTGTATCTAGATTTTACGACACATTTTATCCTAAGATTTCAACTTTGACAAAAATTTGAATAGCATTGCATTTTATACATTTTCTTAAGCTGAAAATTTTGTTAAAAATAACTAATAAGTAAAAAATAAGTAGTATCTGCTTTTTGAAATAAAACAAGATTCTTTTATTTTTCTTATCCGCTATTGCATCGTTAAACGAACGATAAAGCGAAAAAAGAAAAACGCTTCAGCCGCCTAATCCTTTCTGAGGTTTAATTAAGAAGATTTTCTTTTTACTAACTTCACCATTGTTCGGTTAAGAATTATACTCTACTTTTCAGTTACTTATTTTTTAACACTTTTATATAAATCGTCAAATTTAAAACCGGATATGAATGGCTGATATCGGGAAAGCAATAATAATAATCTAATAAAACGATCATCTTTCTTAGATATATTATTAATGTTTTTTATTCTACTTAAGTAATAATAATATGTTTATTTAAGAATCACTATAAATTTATTTACAACTACTATACAAATTGGAATTTCAAGCTCTTCACAATAATATTTATAGGTAATAATTACTTTCTCTCGTTTTATTATTACCTACACTATAGCACTGTAACAAAATTAGTAGGAATAGAAAAATATTTTAGTTTTGTTAATTCAATTTTAATTAAAAATGGTTGTTATTCGTGCTCCTATGGTTTTATGTTTTAGGTAAAATTTCAAGTATTTAATTAAAACTAAGCAGTGTAATTTAAAACTTCATTTAATTTTAATTATGTTGCAGTTAATTTGCTAAATTGTATTATAAAATAATTGCAATATTTAACTACCTGAGAGCGATATCAGTTTTTGTATGAAAATGTCTTTTTACACAGATAGGGGAGACCGGGGATACTTTGGACAATATTTATTAAAGATTTTCAACAGGCTCAGTATAGTAAGTGCTTTATCACTATGGATTAGGTATCATTCGTAAAAACAAAAATTACGTCTTGTTTTTTAGTACTGTTTTGAAACAAAAACAGTACACAGGTGAAAAGTGTATTTTATCATCTCATCACCTAAGAGGTATACCTGCATCGCGGAGACACCATGTATTTGTTTTTTAGATTAACTTTCAATAAATAAATTATACTAGGTAACAAATTCCGTATCAAGAAGATGTAATATTCAGAAAAAGAAGTAAAAATATCAAAAGCAGATAACTTTAGTTTATTAGCTTTCGGTTTTTGTACATAATATAATAGAAAAGTCTTTGTTATTTAAAAAACCAGTGATATAGTGCAGCTTCTACGAAAAGATACTTGAACAATTTATGTTTCGAACGATATGAATAAGATTTTTAGAATTTTAGAAACAAATGTTAATAACTGTTGCAAAACTTTGAGGATGGTAATTTATAGATATTTTAAAATTAATAGAAAACTCTAACTTTGATTTATTTTAAAATGGTGAATTAAAAGTTAAATTAAATCACCGTTAAAAATCCACAAATAAAAACAGTTATTTATGTAGTAGGTACATAGATTTTCATGTGATATCAAAGTCTTGGAAATTTGAAGTGGGTTTATAGTTGTTCCTTCATGGTATACGTTAATATGCATTATAATAACAGAACCTAAAGCTTTAGAAAGACTTTCCATTGGCATGTCGTCAACAGCAGGTATGACAATGGAAAAACCAATGAAAAGCAAAATTTTGTGGACGAAAATCTTTTCAGCAACATAGAATTCATAGAAACTCATAAAAGTCACGCTAGATGAATTTTACAAAATGAAGTTGATAGATCTATCAATTTTGAATAACGGCATGTAAATAAACAACATTGGCAGCCTTGACAAAAATATGGTCATCCACAAAAGTTGTTCCATTTTTGCTCTTTTGTATTGTAACGCAACCTTTTGCTGACTTCCCAATGAAGAAAACCTCTTAACATGAAATCCGAACCACGGCACAAATAAATTTGGGAAAGATTGGGGATGGAATACATGATGACCATAGTAGCATAGCTTTCCGGCTCTGTAATCCAACTTCCTATCCACTACAGACTACACTATGTAATACGATAGGTATTAGATACGAGTACAAGGTGTAGCTACATACTTCTTTTTGATAATACACATACATAATACTTTACAGTATTATGTGTAAAGCAGGAGACGGTCATTAGCATAGCGATTAAACGCATAGACGCTAACACAGAGAACCCGGTTCGACTCCGGGCGAAGTAAGAATCACATTGCGGCCGTCTCCCCTCGGAAGGCAATGGCAAACCACCGGGGTGTAATTTGCCATGAAAAGCCTTTGTTAAAAGGCTCACCACACCCTGCAGAAGGGTTATGGACTGAGGAGGAGAACATACATAATAGCATAATATATAATATTATCCCTAGAAGGATATTTTTATTTTTACAATTTTTAAAGCAACATTACTGAAGTATTCAAAACTTTAATTCAAATCTTTATCTTCTAGTACTTCTGTCATCTCTTCCAAATTCGTAAGAATATTTTTCATAATGTTTAATAAGCTTTCATGTGCGGAAATCAAGATATTCGGTTACTATAATATAATGCAAAAGCTTTTATTACCTCGGCAAGCACAAAATATTACTTTGTAGATATTCCCTTTCACAAAATTTAGTATTTCTCCTCCATTACTCAATCAATCACGATAATTTTTCTTTTTCTCAATAAATTTCTTTCATGAATGCATATTATATTTTGTAATAACAGCATCTAATACGTATGTAGATGTAGATCTGCAATAAGATATTTTAGAATATTGAAAAATGTAGAGCATACCTACTTGCATTGTCGGATGTCCTGCATGTATATGATTACGATTGATTACTCAAAAAGGATCCAACAAATCCAACTCAAATGTGATCAAATTACATTATATGTCAATCTATAATTCGATTAGGCCAAATCGAGTTCAAAATAAATACATTTTTTAAATTAAAATTTTGAGATTTTAAAAACCTTTCAGAAAATATGACATTGGTCCATCACTTAGGTCATCTACCCAATATAACTTAAATGCTACCAAATAATTGCCTATTAAGGACGTTCATACATGCTTGTTAGTAGATAAAAAAATTTTTTTTGGTCAATTGTGTAGCTCAATTATGTTGTTTTTGACTCTCTAAAAATAAAGACCTGTTACCGATAATTTCAAAGAGTAATTATTGATTAAAATTCAAATTTTTAACATAGGATCTTATGGAGAATAGAGTTTTTGTGTATTTAAAATTATAAAAACAATATTATTCAAGTAGATATCGTAATATATAATGTTTATAAATATTCTTTAAAGTATATAGTTTATACAGGGTGTCCCCGCACTCACTTTACATAACTTAGGTGGTGATAGAGGACACTTTTCTAAGAACAATATTTAACAAAAATTTTTTTCTAAATTAAAACCTTCGAGAGTTAGGCCTCCTTAAAGCATTTTTTTAAATTTCCACCTTCACTTGACCATAGCCTCGATGATATTGATTTTTCAGTAAAAATGGTTTAGTACTTTTTTAAAGAGCGTGAAATAATCTACAAACTAGATTTAAACCTTTTATTGTCTAAAATCAACGGCTTTCGAGTTATGAATTAAAGTAAGTTAAAAAATGTCGAAAAATTTGTGCTTTCTTTTTTTTTGGTTTTTTTTTCAAAACCCTGTATCTTTTAAACGAAATATGTTACAAAAAATCTGACGCCCCATTCCGGATAGGAAATTTAACGGACTACAACTTTTGTCTAATAAAAATTTTTGAGTAACCAATCCATTTCACAGAAAATCAGAAAATAATAAACAAGGTAGCTACAAAACAAAAAATTAAATTTACTAAATTTTTTATTTTTTTTTTTAAATTATTTTATTAATTAATTTTAAACTATTACATTATTTAAGCAAATGTTGAAAATGACCACCCTCATTTTCAATACACAGTCGTGATCGTTTTAAAAGATGTTTTATAGTATTATTTATAAAATTTCCTCTTTTGTTAAGAGCCACTATAGCAGGGGTAGTCAACAAGGTCGAGGGATCGACCGGTCGATCACGAGGCCAATTTTGGTCTATCGGTGATTGTAAAAAAGTGTCAAAAAATCGAATTTCTACGATTAAAAGTGTCAAAAATTCAACTATTTTCGATTTTTTCTCGACAAACATCTTTTAAAACAATCACGACTTTGTATTGAAAATGAGGGTGGTCATTTTCAGCATTTACTTAAATAATGTAATAATTTAAAATTAATTAATAAAATAATTTTTCAAAATTCATAAAAATTTCGTTAATTTAATTTCTTGTTTTGTAGCTGTCTTGTTTACTATTTTCTGATTTTCTGTGAAAGGGATAGGTTTTTCAAAAATTTTTACTAGACAAAAGTTGTAGTCCGTTAAATTTCCTATCCGGAATGGGCCGTCAGAATTTTTGTAAAATGTTTCGTTTAAGAGATACAAGGTTTTGAAAAAAACCAAAAAGAAGAAAGCTCAAATTTTTCGACATTTTTTAACTTTAAATTCATAACTCGAAAACCGTTGATTTTAGACAATAAAAGGTTTGAATCTAGTTCGTAGATTATTTCACGCTCTTTAAAAAAGTATTAAACCATTTTTACTGAAAAATCAATATTTTCGGAGCTATGGCCACGTAAACGTGGAAACTAAAAAAAATGATTTAAAGAGGCCTAACTCTCGAGGATTTGAATTTAGAAAAAAAATTTTGTAAAATATTGTTCTTAGAAAAGTGTCCTCTATCACCACCTAAGTTATGTAAAGTGAGTGCGGGGACACCCTGTATAATTGCATTAAAAACAGGGTGTTACCGAACATTTCAATTAATTATTAATTATTTTCATAAATAAAACTAAAATTATTTGGTTAGGTTTGTCGTCATAATAAAACTGGCAACAACGCACTATTGTATTGAAAATTATTGAAAACTATAATACGTAAATACATGGGAAACAAAGACACCATGACTGTTTCTAACATTATAATGATTATTACTATTCATAACTGATAGTAAAAATAATAATTTATATAATTGTCAACAAAACAACTCGATACACTGACATACAGTTCTAGTGTTTTTTATTTGAAAACCGCGGTGTGGCCAAATTTAATACGTAATTTAAAACAAGTCAAATTAATTACTAATTTATATTTACTGATATTTTACAATAAATATCGAAAAAGTATTTCCGATATTCAAAACAAATTAATAAATCATTATATTATGATTTTGGATATATTTGAAAATTTTTCCAAAGCCCTAAATAAATTTCATAAAAAATTAGTACTCAATTGCTTTCAAAGTCGCATTCGTACGTCCTTAAATGACGACCAATCACCCCCTGTGTGACCTATTATCATATTTTTTAGGTCACCTACCATAATAATCAAAGTATTATGTAGGCTACCTAAGTGACGGGTGTAAACGAGGTAAGTGACAGTTTATTTACGTGGATGTTATTTTTAATTACATGCAAATTTCCGAAGTTAGTAAAATTGAAAAATTGTATAATAGATTCCAGAATCAAATCTGGAACTCTTGCTTGAAACAATAAAATAATCATGTTGGAAGAGTTAGTAATTATTTGTGATTTCTACTTCTGTAGGTCGTGAAAAAACAACACAACACAAAAAAATAAACACACCAGAATTTTAGCTACCTTGCCTTGTTGCTCTACAAAAAAGGGATGTCCAATTTTTTACTTTTAAAGTTCACGAATTATTTTGAAAATATAAAGGGCTTAATATAAAGTATTAAGCTACATCAAGCTTATTGCTACAAGTTATTGGTTATGTCTCGGGTTATGTAATACTAGCCCATTATAAAGATTTCAATTATAAATGGGTTAAGAGTTTCGTACTCATACCTTTGTAATTGTAAGCAGTTTCACAACTTATTACATAAGTAAAAGACCTTTGTTTTATACCATAATATTATGCTCTTTTCTAATTTTTAATGCATTGTTTTTTTTAAATTCATTTTTAATTATATTAATTTGATTTTCGTTCAGAAAAAATTTTGTTAAAAGTACTAATTATTACTGTTTATTATTGTTCTAATATCTAAGAAATTGAACAAATTATAAAGAATGTTTGACAAAATAACATTGTGCAGCTACAACTTAAAAAATATAATAAGTTTGTATGCTTTTTAAGATGATATAAAATTTCTAAGATGGTGCGTAAGAAAATGATGAAAAGTGCGTGACCGCGTCGTAGAAAAAAGCATAAAACGCAGCTGTGTTTGGCTAACACTATATTTCTTGCTTATATCTTTTTGATGCCGGGTTCTCACATCTTATATCCCCTATTACTTTCTTTTTTATGTATACTTTAGTTTTAATTTTATTTATATGCTTGAATAAAAATTTAAATTAAATTCATTGTTAATAACGACATTCGCATACAGATTTATACTACTCGTATGTATACGCTATACGAATAATTTGTAAAGCAAACCAACTAAGAATTATGGTTCGTTCATAAATTTGTAATGTTTATCCTGCGTTTCCTACATAATAATTTAGGTACGTATATTCAAAACAAATGAAAGTGCATGCAATCCAATATACAAATGCTTCTTCTATTACACAATAGAAATTGCAAAAGGTTAGATACAAAGGCTGTTTTAATGGGTTCCTTAATTCCACTTAAGTATCACCTACAGCTGGCTGTTCAGTGTGTTAAGTATAAAATGGAAATTTAGTGTTTGGAGCCAATATATCGTTTAAAACGTCCCTAGAAAATTATATAAGTGCATTAAAGTAAACTGGGTTATATACGGTAGTAAATTGCATTAGTTTTAAACAACTACTGTAGTTTTCATAAAGTAAATAATATAAAAATATGGCGATTATAAACTGGAAAATTAAAACTGGAGTTCTTGTCCAAAACACCCACTGGATAATATATTCAATATCCATGTCTAAAATTAGTTTATTAAATTAAAATAACAACTTTCAATTAACCAAAAGACAAATTTTAGGTAAGTGGGCATAAGTGGAATAGATATTGGCCAAGTAGTTTAGAAATTGGGGAGATTATATCGGAATAATTCCTAACTTGCACTTAAAGCAAATTCTACTAATGAAATTATTTACGTTCCAATGCTCCGTTTCAATCCTCTAATTGTTTTACGAGATGGTGAATAGCACTTGCAAATGCAAATAATTGTAATTTAAATCAATGTCTATATTTCAAATATACATAAATTTTTTGTAAATCCGAGGTAACATTATAAAAAGTTAAATTAAAAAACTTAAACTAAAATTGGCTAAAGAATTTATAATTATTATGAATTGCTTTATTTAAATGCATAAATATATAAAATTCTTTTACTTTAGATTAACCTAAATAATTCTTACGATTTAAATTTTAATTAAACGGGAAGCAGTTGTAGAATTACTGTTTTAATTAAAACGAGCAATTGGGATTGTTCGTAATCTATAAAACGAATAAGGTACTCGCGTATACATTGACTTGTAATAAAGCATTATACCTATGTAAGTAAGTTTCAGTACATTTGTTTTCTTTTCACACACGAAAATTTAAGCTTAAATAGAAATGTAGGGTCAAAGCTATTTGTAAATTAGTTATAGTTGGACAACAAATTTATTAATGGTTTAGCAAGCAATATGAAAGCAAAGAAATCAAAATTTCATAAGTGTTCTACATGATAAGGATAGTCATGAAAATCAATTTATTATATTTTATAATATTATGGCCAACGGTTAGTCATTACTCATTACATAGAATACTTTGTGTTAACGAAAGATTCGGTAAATAGAATAAATTGAAAACACAAGTAATACCATAATAATATTCGTATGTAAGAGAGTGGGGTTAAATGGACCGCTCTTTTGTAAAGCTGAATAAAACCATTATTTTAAAATAAGATTTCGGTTATTGATTTTCTCTTAATATACTTCTAATGTATCTTCCTAGAAATAACTTTAAACTATTATTGAGTCTCCACCGAATTTCAAAGTCTTTACTTGTATACTCTAGATAGACTATTAATTGTCCTACCACTACCAACGCGGTCACCTGATCGTGTGCGATTTGTTCTTGATTAGATTATCCACTAGATCCCGTGGAAAAACATTTGTTTGATTGCTATCGTCCTAATATTCTTGACTTCGATGGACTGTGATCCCTTTGATCAGGACGATAGCATCAAACAACGGTTACTAACGGGTTCTAATATGGATAATTAATTAATTGTGAAATTGTAAATATTGTATAATATAGTTTCCTTTTATTTTTATCATGTAACCATTCACTTTCTGTAATTGGGTCCGCCTGTTGAAAGATGAATAAAAATAATTTGATAGTTAATAGTTAATCTGATGTACAGGAAACAAAAACAAGGGGAAGAGAGACCGACTCTGTAACAGCGGGATTATCCAACTCAAATGTAACTCGTGCAACGTGATCTATATCTACATGTTGTTATGATTATTCTTACTTAAAGAATAACCACCCCAAAAAAAGAAAGACCCTCAAAGCTAACGTTTTATCGGAGTAGAGTTTTTCTCTTCCTCAGAGTCAGTGGATTCAGTAGACTAAATAAGAGGGCAATTTGTTGTAGACATAATTTATTAAGTAGCATAAAGAATCAATAAAAATTTGCATCAAATTAACTTGGACAACAATTTTGTCTAAAACCAATGTGTTATTTTTGTGCAATAATTAAAGCATCCAAATTACATTTAAATCCTTGTATTTAGGAGCTAAATTTGGATATTTCATTATTTGGTGTAATCATGTGAACAAATTATAATCATTAAAATCAATAAAGTCCTTTAATTAATCTAAAATCAACACAATTCATTGATTCATAATTTAGATTAATTAAAAATAAAACAAATCTTGTACCTTGTTACTTTTTACTTGATCTGGTGTGTTCCCATAAAACAGTTGGTAAACATCAGGTTGCCCATTCTGTTGGAAGCCATTAACGTCTTCACAGCTACCGGTGATCGGTGAATGCGTTCCAAATTTGGTGATTAAAAGTGCTGCTTCAATCCTTTAATTTTGTTAACCAACTTTTGAAAAACTGTTGGTTGAATAATCTTCGTGTTTAGTTACACTTCGGTAAGTAATCAATTAATTTTCCAATCTTAACCTGCTCACCACGTGTGAACACAACCTCCAAATCGTACCGATTGTACAAATATCTGTAATCTGCTTTTATTTCAGATATTCAATTCACGAATATCCAATTACGCACGCAATACACAACTTTCATCAAATACTCGAATTCCGTAAATTTATTTACTTCCGTTTAATTAAGTAAATTAATGCTTTGGTCTTTTTATACCAAAGAATCGCAATTGAGTTCCTTAATTGGGATTTTATCGAGAAATTTACACTTTCTCAATCGACGTCTCCCCAAGAACTGGCTTCATTCTCCTTCTCTTTCATTTTTGTCTTTTCAAAATTCAAAACTTTTTACTTTTATGGTGGGAATCGACGTTCTTGTCCGCCAATATCACACTTATTTTCAGGTAACATGGAATTATTAATTGCTTGTGCACCGAATCATCACTTTCACCTTTTGTTTTACAGAAAATCGCGGCTGTTATCAAATTTAAAAAGCACTCACAGGGTGTTACAAAACTTTTGTATCTCACAAATAAACTCAAATTGTGTCTCATGTGTAATTATTCGTTACATGGGATGGTTTTTGTTTTTGATGCAAATCTTATTTTTTTTTGTTAGTCGTATCGACTGACTACTGAACTTAAATCATAAATTTACCAATTATCTGTCTACCAATCCATCTGGATCTCTTAAACAAGGAAATATCACTACAATGTATGAAGGAACACTTAACGGATATAGCCCATGGTCGAACATCGACCGGTTTCTCTACGCATTGTTTGGAGACAGGTCACTCCTTAAGCCCCAATTCCACTGAGGCGACTTTTAAGGCAACACGTAGCATGCGGCATTGACGCATGCTACACATAGTCTTTCCATTGAAGGAACACGAAGCGACAAGAATAATCTCCAATTCCACTGAGGCGACTTTTAAGGCAACATGTACCATGCGGCATTGACGCATGCTACATACGGTCTTTCCATTAAAGGAACAGGAAGCGACAAGAAACAGATCACCTTCCGCATGCTACAAGTTGTTTTTGTTCCCGGAACGATGCGTCACCTTTCGACATGTTCTACATGTTGCATAGTGTGAACATTTATCCAATAGTCAGCGGATCGGTGCGGTTTGTATCGTGCGACATGGAGTGGAACAATGAAATAACAGCTGCATTATAGAAGATTACTATAATTTACCCGAATTATGGAATAATAAAATAAGTACTTATAAAGACAATCGAATAAAAAATGATAAATTAAAGAATTTAGCAAGTAAATATAATCGTACAGTCACTGAAGTGAAGAACAAAATTAAAAATTTGCGTGCAGCATTCCATCGTGAACGTAAAAAAATACAAGCAAAAAAGAGTGGTTTATCTCCCAACAAAAATATCAAGTGGTTCGCTTATGAACTTTTAACATTTTTTGTGGACGTCGATATTCCTAGAGCAACATTGTCGACTGCTGGAATCAGGGCTGGGCAGTATTTCAATTGGTAGAATAGAATAATTATAAATATTCATTCAATCAACGCTGAAGGAATAAATATTTATAATTATTCTATTCTACCAATCAACACTAAAGTCTACATCTCGACCCATTTTTTTTCGACACGTTCTTGTTCGTTAGGCTGCGTATCTTGTTAAATTCTTCAATCAACGCTGATACTGTAGTACTAAACCTAGACTATTTTACCTAGACCATTTTACCGTTGATTGAAGAACTTATAAGATACGCAGCCTTACAAACAAAAACGTGTTGTAAGAAAATGGGTCGAGATGTAGGTGACGTTAGTTGATTGGTTCACTGTCCGATGCATAATTTGAGCGATTGGTGTTTTTGGAAGGGAACAACAATTTCGTAAAATCAGGCCCGTAGCCAGGGGGGCAAGTGTCCCCCCCCCCGAAATGTATGAAATGAATTCAATTTAATTGCGAACCATCGAAAATTTTACATTTTACAAAAGGCTTTTTACAAATGACCCCCCCCCCTGAAATGAAATCCTGGCTACGGGCCTGCGTAAAATAATGTATTTTATTTTAATTAAGTATTTTAAATACAAATGTATTTTAGTATCTTTGAGTATTTTTCAAATGTATTTTGTAATTGTATTTAAATACTCGACTTTCAAGTATTTTGTATTAATTTGTATTTCAAATACAAAAAAAAGTATTTTGACCAGCCCTGGCTGGAAGTGATAAGGAGGACTTTGAGGTAAGCTTTTCAAAAGTGCAGAAAAGCTGATTTAAAATAATATATTATATTATTTGTACTATATTTTTTCTTCTCTTTTTTTTTCATTCGGAGTTTTATACTAAATAATTACATGATGCACCAAACTGAATGGAATCGGTTTAGACCAGTGTTTCCCAAAGTGGTATATATCGACCCCCAAGGGTCGATGACGACTTGCAAGGGGTCGATGTCAGCCAAAAAAGAAATTGGGGGTCCATGAGATGTAAATGGGGGTCCACGACTTTAATTTTTAATTTTTTGTAAAAAAGGGGTTTCAGCGCGGTTGCCAAACTTTTAACAAAAAAAAGAAACAGACTGGACATCACTAACAGAGGAAATTTGAGAGTAAACCTAACTAAATTGATACCAAATGTTGAAAATTTATTATTAAAGCACCAGGCTCATCCCTCCCACTAAAATTTCAAAAAATTATTTTTCCATTAGTTATTTAATGTAAATTTTAATTTAAATAAATTAAAAAAGGTGAACAGCAGAGGGGGGTCTACGCAAAACCGAAAATCATGGCAAGTGGTCTACGAGACAAAAAAGTTTGGGGAACACTGGTTTAGACGTATGCTACAAGCATAGACGACAAAGCGCATTCGACTTTGTGGATGGATGCAAAGGCCGTATACTGACTCTATTGGAGGGATTGGAGATTAAGAAAGCGTTGTTAAATAAGAAGAATCTATCCAATCTGCAAAAGGAGCTACATAACATCACTTCACCACTGTTGTTCCAAACCCCTTACCGATTGGATTGAGTCTTTTCTGTTTGCACACTTTTCTTTTTCTCATTCCTCCTTACAGTTATTCGACAGCATATCCCTTAATTCTGCTAGGTTGGCTACCATGAACATAGAAGTAGAGGACTGGTAACTGCCTTTGAATTTGCGTGCGCTTAACCGTATACCCCCCAAGTGGAACCACCATACTTCTATGTTCATGTTGGCTACTACAGTTTCCTATATCAAGGTAAATTTTACGTGTTTTAGTTGTAGTTTTTGTGTCCCTGAAGAAGAAGTGGTTTATCCCTTCGAAAAAATTGTCGAATTTTTTAATAAATTTACATAGGGGCCTTCCAATAATTACGTAAGGGTTTAGGGGGAGGGGGAGGTATCGGAAATCTTACGGACCCTTATGTTGGGGGGAGGGGGTTCGACGTATTCCTTACGTAAGTTTTTTAATACCGTATGTTGTAACAGGTAAAGATAAGGGAGTGTGCAAAATTAATTTTTTTTAAATAATCCTTACGTAAAATGGGGGAGAGTGGTTGCCACAATCTTACGTACCTTTACGTGGGGGTGGGAGGGGGCAAAAATTATAAAAATCGTTCTTACGTAATTAATTGAGCATTGAGCAAATATTATATGCCGATATAAAATATCAACAAATCTTGATTTATAACTTATTATTCTTTGAAAAAGAAGTGTACCTATACGATTAGTTTAATCGAATATGATAATATTACTAATAATTGAATTTAATTCGCAATAAAAATTTAACGTTTCCTGCTTTTATTTTATGTTTGTATAAATACCATTTCGTGAATTAAAATTTGATTGTAACAGGTATTTTTCAATATTTAAAATTTCTTTTTAGCTTCATCTTCTCGTAATTTAATTAGTCAGAGTTACGTTATATTGTGCTCTACAAATAATACACTTCATTATAAATTTTACTGTTTTATGAAAATAATGTCGAAATAATAATTCCTTTTGAAGTTTAAACTATTAATTTAAAAAAGGCGATGTAAGATGGCATAAAGTAGATTATCTGTTATCGTCTGTTATTTATATTAGCTAACGCTAATGACTGAGACTCTTGATTGTGTAGATACATAATTAATTATTATAATATACTTGCGGACTAACTTTATTTGTATACACCGTGTATTCAAAAAGTTCCATGACTACCGTCGGTAAGACACTACAAGTGGCGCTATCTCTGCGCGACAAACGCCATCACGTAGCAGTAACATACGAGCGACTAACGGCAGCCGGGTCTCAAAAATCTCCGGCCAATAGGAGCGAACTAACGTCGCGCGCATTCGTTTTAAATTTGACGTTTAAAAATGTAGAAAGTTAACCTATAAATTAATGTTGTCTGTAATCTATAATTTTGGCGTTTAATTATTTATAAATTTTAAAATTCTGTTTCAAATTCACGATGAAAACAAATTTTCAACCGTATTTACTATATTAACAGTTTATCTATCGCTTTTAAACGTTCAAGTTGTTGTAATAAAAGCGTTTGATGAAATTTCATAATTTTTATTAAAAAGAAACAAATAATAATTTACAAAACAAAATTATATAGTAACTTGTTTTATTATGAAGAATTTCTTAAATGGTAAGTTTTTCTTCGGGAGTTGGTTTACTTAACTTGGGTTTTGCAATCATGGTAGAAATAAACCGATCTCGGATTACTATATTCGTATTCGCAGGAACAACAGACTACAATGCTAATGAATAATTATGAAACAGACTCGTGTATACCTGAAGTTCCGTTTAATGTACCCGTTAAAGCAATACACGAGAACCATGGTATAATAATGCACCATGCACGAGAACTGTTAACAGTTTATCGTTTTTAAAAGTTCAAGTTGTTGCAATAAAAGTGTTTGCTTTCTACATTTTTAAACGTCAAATTTAAAACGAATGCGCGCGACGTTAGTTCGCTCCTATTGGACGGAGATTTTTGAGACCCGGCTGCCGTTAGTCGCTCGTCAGTAACATTAGAGATTAGAATATTAAACCATACCCATACCAAGTTTCATTCATTTCTAACAAGTTCTGACTTGTCGCTGTTCATTTGTATAAAGCGAGTTGGCATGCTATTGTCATTGTGAAAAAAATGGAGCAAAGAACAAACATTACATTTTGTTTTAAATTGGGTAAATCGGCTACAGAAACTTACGAAATGATTAAAAAAAAGTGTATGTCGAGGATGCAATGAGTCGTTCACGAGTGTTTGAGTGGTTTTCGAAGTTCAAATGGGAAGAGATCCGACAGAAGATGATGAGAGAGCAGATCGACCTCATTCGTGTCGGACTGATGAAAACTGTTGAAGAAAATCAAGGTTCCATTGTGACCGGACCATTCTACAAAGTTGTTTTGGATCGACTGTTGAAACAAATGCGGCGTGTGAGACCAGAATTGTTGGACAGTCTAAAATTTAGACTCTTGCACGATAATGCACTGACACACAAGTCCATAATTGTGCAGGAATTTTTGGTTGTGGTATTGACCACCCCCCGTACTCACCTGATCTGTACTCCCCATACTATTTTCTGTTTTCAAAACTTAAATTGAAGATGAAGAGGCAGCGGTACGAGTCGATCGAGGCGATTAAAAGGCGGTGACAAGGGAGCTGAATAGTGTTGAAGTTGAGGAGTGCCAGAAAGCTATGACGGACCTTTTCACTTGTTCTAAAGGTTGTATCTACTTGCGAGAAGACTATGCAGAAGCCTGATATTAAATATACATGTTTTCCCTGTATTGTGTGGTCTATGCGCGATCAGTCCTGGAACTTTTTGAATACACTGTGTATAACTTTAACTGACTGACTTATCTTTTCCTGTAAAAACCACATTTTTAAAAATTGGTAAACTTTAAAAAAAATGTAACGTTAGTCACCTTACACACAATAGTCGCTAAGTTTACGAAGCAAGTGGGTAAGTTAACGAGATATATCGCACCCCCAGAAAGAAAGGAGTATCAGTCTCAAAACTGACTTTTTGAGTCTGTAGCTTAAAATGATGTTTTCAGACTTATACCCCTTTCTTTCTGGAGGAGCGATATAAGAAAGTAAAAACTGACTATAAAAATGAAATAAAGCGATATGTTATCCTTTCTTATCTTATCCTCCTTTTCTGTTCGTCAACTTAGCTACAAATAAAATCTGACATCTTCTTGTCGTGAACTTTAAAATTTTCAATTTTAAGTTTTATGAGACACTCTTGTTGGGGGCTCATACTACAACTTCATACTTCATTTTTCATTTCATAATTAAATCACATAAGCCGATAACACTTCTACGCACACCGTTGGACTCCTGATAATTTTTTCTAGCACCCTGTATTTCTTCTGCCTCCCCCACTCGGTCCACTTTGTCGGAATTGTAACAATCTTTGCAGTCACGTTATTTGAACCACTTTTGGTTTTGTGCCGCAACCCATATCAACGATACAAGGTATTTTTTGTTTTAAAACACTTTACACCTTTTACTCGACAGCCAGTAGACCGATAGTAACGAAATTGGTATTCCCCGATAGGCCTCGGCTTCCCGCGCCTAATTCGCACTAATACAAAATTCTTAGATTTCCGGGACCATGTTGAGCTCTTTAAATCTACAGAGCTCACTTTCCATACACCACCACCGAATTTAAATCTGGAGAGAGTCATAAACTTTCTGTTATTTATTTATTTGTTTATTTAACGGGTAAACCCATTTACATATTGTGGTGAAACGGAATTAGATTCAACTTTGTGTTTAGAAAGTTATCACAAATTAAGGGATGTTTTTATCCATAACAACATGGTCGAGCACAGTTTTGTTGAATGTAGGTCGATTTATGTTACCGCTGACACAAGCACACGATTATTATTGAATGTTGGTGAAATCCAGTGATTTATAAAGTTTACGGTGATTTAAACCTAAAAAGGAACAAATTTAATTAATTTCATTTGAATTTTAACCGCGAAAGATTTACCTATTTTGAACTGCAAAGTGGCTCAAAATTTCGTTTTGTGTAGTGGCAGGTTGAAGTTTCTAAACATAGAAGGTAGACGATGTTGGCGAAAGAGCTTGGCATGCGACTGTAGAGCCAATAAGGCGTATTTTTGGTGAGGTCCACCAAAAGTGACCAATTTTCGATTTTTCTTGGAAAACCAAGTGTTTTTCAAGCTGACAAGTAGTGCAAAGTGTGGTCTAAAGTAGACGAGTGTTTCTAGATTGATTTGGAAGTAGAATCTTCAAGTTGCAGCGTTTTTTGGAAACGCACATTTTGGAAAGTTTTGTATCACACAGATGTGTGAAAATTGTCATTCCGCCATTGACGAATGATCGAAAGATTTTTGTAATCACGACAATTACGTATGCCTACAATAAAATGTTTAGAAGAAGGAATTCAAATTCGTTGAAATTGGAATTCAATAATTTTACTCACCTAAATTTTGAGGTTAGTTATACAATTTTTTGAGATTGGTTCAAATCAGTTGCGTTTTGCCAATAAACTTTATTATACGATTACCGATCGTCCTTATCTGGATATTTGTGGAATAATTGGGAAGATTTGGAGTCACAATTCAAATTTTATGAAGAACGCAGATGTTCAAGAATGCAACAGGTTGCCGAATGACAGGTGTCGAATACAAGAAAACAGCGGTTCGAAAACGTCGACAACAAGTGCCGCATCACTGGTAAATAAATGAACTTTGAATTTTATTACACCATTTATTTTTATTGTAAATTTATTTGTGTCACACGATTACACATAAATAGAAACCTGGAGTATTTTGAGTTCGATTTGCAAGTAAGTGCAAATGCGAAGGGTTTTCTATACCACAATTTTGAACTCTGCGACCAAAACGAATTTGTTTGTAAACAGCTCATGCTCGACCTGTTTTATTATTTTAAAATTGAATGTATTTATGAGAATTAAATTAGTCTTTTTTCACGAAGCTGAGTTTAATTTTATTTTCATGCAGCGAATCTTACCCACATTTAATTTTTTAGTATTGTCAATAACGACAATAAATTTGATTAAGGCAATTCATGCAATTTTGTTCTTAACAAGGAAAATTCGATTGAGCAATTTTAATGCGGCAACAAGGCCGTACAATTTGTTTTATTGAGCGACCCGAAAAGGAGAGAAGGGCGAATCCAAACCTGAGATCTGTCTCCGTACAGAAATTATATGTGAACCGACGCATAGCTGCCACGGTACTCTAGTGTTGAGGTATTGTCCTGAATTAGAAAATAATTAAAGTTACAGGGTCGTAGGAAATATCTTTACAATATTTAAAATACAGAAACAAGAAAGATATAATATGGATGCCAATTTATTTCTGACATTCCTAAATTCCACATAATATTATCCTTAAACTGAAGATCTGAACTGTCCAACAAATTAAAACTATTAAATTTATTGGCACATTTTAGTAGAGGGGCCATGTATTCCATAATTAGCTCCATCATAGTCGATCAGAAACAAGTCTTTTTCCTTGCTTTATAATATTAATTATAATATTTATAATTATAATTATAATATTAATACAACAACACGAAACTTTAAAAGATCAGGTAAAATGTCGCAACCGATTCCATTCAGCAAGCGGTGGAAAAAGCACAAATTTTTGATGATTCTTCTATATCGTGGGCTTACAAGTAAAAGGCAAAAATAAATTTTTTGATATTTGAATTATTCAACTTTCGTTTTAAATGCATTTAGAAAGCAACCCAATGGTGTGAAAAAACTGCAAATATTTCAATGCAAAATTCTATTTCAAGCAGTTCTGATATGGTACTTTTTAAACGGGCAATTGCGGATTGCACCGGTGGTCAAAGGGTCACATAATCTGACATGTAGATTGCACCGGGTTCGGTTAGGGTAAGTATGTGGACTGCACCGATGGTCAGTAAGTAATCTTTTTTAATTCCATCAAAGGATTGAGGTATTTAATTTACTACAGAGGTATGTAAATATTACAGATTGTATTTACATTTTCTGGTTTTCATTGCTTCATAATGTAAAACTTATAGCAATAATTTATGGGAAACCCTCATTTCATCCATGATTTACGTTTAGGGACCGCTAAATGAGGGATCCACTGGTCGAGTTTAGGTTATTGTTAGAAATGATTTTTTTTTTAATGAGGGGACCGTTGAAAGAGAGATTCACCGGTAGAGCTTAGGTTAGTTAGTTAAAATTTTACGATTTGCTACCATTCTATTGGTCCATAAATTTTTAAATAAATTTTGATTGGCTTGAATTACACATTTGCGAAAATTTTTTTAGAAGACTGCAGTTATGG
This sequence comes from Rhagonycha lutea, assembly GCA_958510855.1. Lineage (NCBI taxonomy): Eukaryota > Metazoa > Arthropoda > Insecta > Coleoptera > Cantharidae > Rhagonycha > Rhagonycha lutea. The sequence continues at coordinate 59,356,467 of OY294036.1, forward strand.
ATTAGGGGTCGTTCATAAATTACGTCACGCAATTTTAAGCATTATTCAACCCTCCCCAACTGCACAAAAACCTAGACTTATCTCCAAATATTACATTATGCACCCTTCAACCTCCCATCTTTCAATATTTTTTTTTATTAAGCAAAACCCAAAGAACCGTACCTATTTTTTATTAGCAAAACAAACATCGTTAGTTAGTTATGTTAATCGTTAGTTATGTTCTTAAAATGATTTACTTTTTAAACCAATAACAGCAACAGCAGTTGATTTTGAACTTGCTATTCTTGTAAGCATTAAGAGCAAAGTCCAGTGCTACCCCCCTATACAGTGTGAATATTTGTGTTTTATGTCATTTATTTCCAGGACGTTACAAAAATTTAAATAATTGCTAGCATTGCAAGATCTTTCTACTTTTTTTTATCTAAAAACGCTAAAAGAAATTGATTTACTTATTTGAACATCGCGTAATTCGAAAACTACGGTTGGAAGGGGGGGGGGAGATTCCCATGTTCTAATTTTCGAATAACATGGTTTTCTAATAAATAAATCAACTTTCTTTAGCGTGTTTATATAAAAAAGTGTTGAAAGGTTTTGTAATGTTAGCAATTATTTAAATTTTTGTAGCGTCCTGGAAATAAATGACAGGAAACACAAATATTCACACTGTATAGGGGGGAGGGGTAGCACTGGACATTGCTCTTAACATGTTTGGGAAAATATTGAACTTATTGGATTCCGATTTCATTTAAGCCAAATGTGGTATAGAAAAATTCAAAAAGTAGGTTTGGTCGCAGAATATTAAAACGATCTTTCCGAAATTGATCAATGGTTGCTCTTCTCGTTTGGTTTGCAATATTTACATCCAAACGAAGTTGATGCCGCTTATAGTGAAGATTTAATATCGATAATGCCAGACGATGTACGACTGAACACCTATTTCGATTATATATTTCGAACCTATATTGATGCAGATTCACTTTTTCCATCAAAGCTCTGAGCAGCACGCACATCAAGTATATACCGGAATACGAATGCCTGTGAGTCGTTTTATAACGTATTTAGTTCACATTTTTATAACTCCACCCGCTGATTTACACCTTCTTGGAGATATTAAAAATGATGCAAATTAAAACATACCTAAGAATAAGCAGAGTATTGGCACAGTTAATGCCGTCAGCCCGAGATCTATGATTTTTCCGAACCCGGGCAAGAACTTGACATTGGCGCCCCTTTCCTCTAGTATGTGAGTTTAAAGATATCAAAAATCTCACGAAATATAATTTGGTGCTCCCTTGAATTACCTCGCGGGACAGATGCCCTGGTTAGCCCCCCCCCCTAGATCCAGAGCTAAATGCCATTACAGTTAGTAAACAACCCAAATTACAACATTTGTATTCTGACAAAACAATTACCAGGATCCAATTTATAAAAATTCGAATTTTTTTCAATAAATAATAAATTAAAATAAAATTAAATATTTTGGCCATCTATTAGTGTTATTTTAAGTTTTTCAAAAGTGTTTGGGACGACTCCTTGTATACGTCCTTGTTTCATTTTCAGTAAAAACATTACGGGCAAGCCTTACAAGATTACTGGTAAGTCTTTGACTTACAGGGATTAAGTATTTATATCGTGCAATCCACATGTGGGGATCGGTGCAATCCACATCTGACCATCGGTGCAATCTACATATGACCCTCGGTCAAAACCCCCAAAAAAAGGATTAATTTCTTTCCATCGGTGCAGTCTACATACGTCATTTTAAACAGTGCCAGCGCACTGATCGAAAAGATCTGGCCGTGGTTGAGCCGATTCAATGGGTGATTAATTTTGTTTTATCTATTAAACTTATTTTTATTTTGTATGTCTGTTTACCAAAAGATATACTGACCATTACATCCAATTACTTCTTTTTATAATGTCAGCTAGTGGTGCTGTTACCTTATTATTGTTTTGTTATCCGTTTCTCTTCTGAAGACTTTCAAATACTATTAATTTCGAGAAAAATATTAAATTTAAAAAAAAAATTTATTCAACTGCAATAAAATATTTGCTTATGCAACTTGATATATTAAAGTATTATTAATTTATTTACAATTTAATAATACTGTGCATTATTCGAGTAATTTTTGAATACATCCTAATTATTAGGTACAAATTGTTTCAAGAGCTTATTTGTTTTGATCTTGCACCGAAGCAGTCACATACTTTTCAAATCTTACGTAAATATTTTTGAAGTAAAATTGTAGAATTACCTAATTAGATAATTAAATTTATAAAACAACTTCTCTCAAAAGTATTCATCAATTACTTTTTATGTTTATTTAAATTGAAAAAAGTTTAAAATTGATTTCAAGATAATTAAATATGCAAACTAATTCATTTCATTGTTTCTCGGTTTCTTATAATCACAAAATTATTTTTTGTATTGTGTTATAACTGCACACAATAGATATAATTTAAATGTAAACAATGGTGCAATGCTTAATATCGTTAATTGTAGTTGTGAAACCCCTTTATGAATTTAACTTTATGTTTTATGCTGTATACTGAAAACGTTTTTTCTCGAAAACTCTGACTACACTAAATCGTAGGTTGTAGGTAATCATTGAAGGAATCCACTAATTTCATTTACATTTTAACACAAGAACAATTTACAGATTAATGATAGTTGATTGAAATGGAAACAAACAAGAAATTAAATATAAGAAATTTTAAATAAAAAGAAGTCAAATTCACGTACTCGTAACGAAAATAACATAATGAAATAAGAGAAAATACCCTGTTTTCAACGTCACTTTATGATTTACTTTATGAACTTAAGAAAATAACATTGTAAATCAGTTTTTTTAATTTATGGCTTCCATCATTACTACTGACCGGTCTTGATCAACATCAATAGAGACAAATGAAGCTGGTAACAACAGATACTTCAATGCAAATATCCAAGCAGGTAAGCCGGTTTCGGCAACCAGCTTATACTCTGAACGTATCCTTAAATGGTACATATCGACCGGAGAAACATTAGTAAATACCTGTTTATTAATAACGGTGCTATTGTTTACTATCTGTCAAAAATTAATTAAATGCATTAATACGCTGGCACGTTCTCTCTCCACATCTACTGCGCAGAAAATTGGCACCAACTCTACATAGATACTTAATAATATGTGGATTTTTTGTTCGAAAAGATTCATACTCGATTGACTGGGAATCCAAATTAACTTGAATCCCATAACATTGGATAACATGAAACATTGTATTCAACAGTACAACTTAAATCATGTCATAATTTTAGAAATCGATTAGAAATTTACCAAATATAAAATTACCAAACCCAAAAAGTGTGGGTATTTAAACAAATATTTATTTAAATATACCTACATGTTACTGTTAATTCATTTAAATTGCTACATCTGCCTTTTAAAGTCAATATGAGATCCTCAAATTTTGACTTTATACAATATTATGTACATAACGTTTATATTATTAAATTTTGTTCCAACTCCTAAACATAAATAGAGTAGGAAATTAAATTTTTCATACGCCAGGACTGTAAATATGTTAGTTGCTTGTGCTCTCTTGATAAGTAGCAATACGGGAAATAAATTTAATCGTGCGTAAAATGATTTTAAACCCCTCGGAGCTTTATATTCACATTTACAATTATTTATATAATGCACCACATACAATCAATTAAACAAAGTACTATATTATTTTACCACAGAGTTACACTTCCTAGCGATTCCTATATTTTACAACTTTTTTATTTTATGATTGATTTTTTCAAATGATTAGAGAAGGCTCATCTTGCACAATAGGTTTCATCAGTATTATAATAATAATTTAAATAACCATTTATATTTACTCAAACTATTTTTATAAATTATTATTGATTAAAAATACAGTTGTAGTTTCTGATGGTATATAATATAATATGTAATGCAGATGATTCGCTTTTGACTTGACAAATAATACATTTTTTAATTTACAACAAATTTAAACCATTTAAATACATTGGAAAATTTTTATATATTAATGCTTTATAAAATTATATAAATGTATTGTTTTGTTGTTGTTTTTAAGAGATCCTTTTATGTAATTATTTATATTCTAAAGAACTAAACTCTACGTTTGAACATTAAGAACGTTAGAGAAAGAAATATGTTATATTTAAGAATGTCACCAAGGATTAATAATAAAGACAATACTATTTTTGCGGTGTCTCTTTCGTTAACATCAAGCTTTCAACTTGGGTATATAAAGGTTTGAAATATTTAAGATGAAACGGTGAAAGGATATATTATATGGTTATACGAATACGTTTTAATAACTAAAAATAAAACAGCAAAATTACATCTAGCGTAAAATTATATGACACTAAAATATTACATTATAATCTTATTTTTAGCATAATGTAGGGTAACGTTAATATGGTATTAAAGAAAAATGGAGCTTTTATAAACGGTCTAAAATTTTAAAACTCGATATTTTATTTAGGTGTAGCTAACTAAATTAAATTTTAATATCTGAGAAATAATTCAACCACGGAAATTGAAAATCTTGGGGTAGGCTTTTATAGTTACGTATTTATATTAAAATCGTTAAAAGAAAATTACCAATTTTATCTTTCAATATTATTTTTCAATACGAATTTTAAAATTTCCTAGCGCTTATAATCTACTATAGCAATAGCTGTGTAAGCAATTTTAAGTTACGCATAATATAAATAAACAAATATTTTATTTCTTATAAAAAATTATTACCGAACTTTTAACTTGATTAAAATTTTATGAATACTGCGAAGTAAATTATTAATATATCTTTTAGTCCTCGAGTAAACAATTTTTATAATGTTTTTATTGCAATTTTCGTCCCAACGATATAACTTTATGTCGATCTTTGCATGGATATAGAAATATTGCAAATTGTAGCTGTAAAACTTAATCTAGCAAAAATTCAAGCGATATGAACTATAAAAATATTAATCGAAAGATATTTTTCAATGCGATAAATATAATATTAAAATGGTATTTTATTTATTTAATGTTAAATTTTGCCAATTCTATAATAGATAATATAGGGTGTTTTTTTAGCTGCATGAGAACTTAAAAATGAAATAAAACATTAAAAACCTGACGGAATGTTTTGGTTATAATTTTTTTATGAAAGTACAGTTAAAGGCATTTATGATTTGAACATGACTTCCGGCATGTGACCACCACGACTAATGGTTACGAAGCGCATCCGTTCAGTCCAATTTTTGACCACTTTTTCCAATATTTCTGGCTTTATTTCATAAATGGCTTGCTGAATATTAGCCTCCAATGCTTCTAGAGTTGTTGGTTTGTTAGCATAAACCATGGATTTAACATACCCCCACAGAAAATAATCTGGAGGTGTCAAATCACACGATCTTGGAGGCCAATTGATAGGACCACGTTTTGAAATAATGTTGTCACCAAATTGTCCTTTCAATAAATTGATGGTTTCGTTGGCTGTGTAGCACGTAGCACCATCCTGTTGGAACCATATGTTGTCAATGTTTAGCTTTGAAGTTTTGGAAACAAAAATGTATTGAGCATGTGTCGATATCTCACACCATTCACCGTAACGGTAGCTCCTTCCTCATTTCGAAAGACATATGGACCAATGATGCCGTTGGCGTGTATTCCACACCAAACAGTTAATTTTAATGAATGCAATGGAGTCTCAAGATAATGTCCCGGATTGGTCTCACTCCATATACGGCAATTTTGTTTGTTCACATACCCATTTAACCAGAAATGTGCCTCGTTACTGAACAAAATTTTACGGTAAAAAAATGGATCCACTTCCAATTGGTTGTGAGCCCAATTTGGTAGCGTTGTTCAATGGTCAATCTATGCATTATCAAATGCCAAACCTTGCTAAACACAAATATCAAAAAACTGTTTCCATAGCAATCTTGGTTCAATTGTTATCCCTATTGAAAGTTCTCATGCAGCTAAAAAAACACCCTATATAATACTTTATGTTGAATTTAGGGACCCAACTTAAAGATGGATATACGAATTTATTAATGACTTAAAGCTAGTATAAACCATAATAGTTATTGGACAGTTAAGCAATTTTTTTTTTATAAAATTCATATCTCTCCTATTTCTTATTATTTATATACAGTGTGTTCATGGAAAGTGGTAACAATGAATAATTTTTATATGTTAGGTACTTAGATATAAAAAAAAGTTTAAATAGTTTTTTATTCAACTGAAAATTACTATCGGAAACTGCTGAGGTAAATTTTTTTATACTTCAAAGTCAACCGGAAGTGAACATCAAATTATTTTTTCAAATGGCAACAGGTCTTTTTTTTAACATTTTCGCAATCTGCAGTTTTTTCTTTATAAATATCTACATATAAAATTTTCATAAGGTTACATAAGAAAATATTCGAGAAAATACAAGATTTAAACAAACAATGATAATATAGCTATTTACGATATAAGCATCGTAACGTATCATATTATTATGATATGAGATGGGAAAATTGACCAACGAGCCCGAAGGGTGAGTTGGTCAACCCATCGAGTATCGTAGTATGACGTTACGATGCGAATATTGTACAATGCTTTATCTACTATCATTTAATAATTTATTTTATTCTGAAATTTTGCGTTTTTTTAAATTTGACGTAAATGAAATTAAAATGATCAAATAGGTACCTATCAAAAAATGTACAATTATTAATAATGAAATAATGAAAGACATTTTTCATAAGTTGAAGATTATTCCTCACTTGAGGAGAGTGCCTTTTCATTGTTTCGTTGTAAAATGTATCCTCAACTTCGATAATAAAATAAGTTTCTTCTTTAAATACATTATAATTTCGTCTTAATTTCCCGTGGGGTAAAGTGTTACTTTAAGTGGGGTAAAATAGGCTATTACGATTTTTCACGAAACATCATAAAGTTTGACATTATTAAATGATAGTAGATAATAGTATATTATAGGCCAAGGTTGTGAAGACATGCATTATAGCCCTAGCGCCAAGATTATATTCCGAGGTGCGAAGCACCGAGGAATATAAGGCGCGGGGGCTATAATGGTCTTCACAACCGTGGTTATATATACGATTTTTTCCACTACTAGGTTTATTACAATTCTTTTAATTTTTGTTAATACAAAATATTCTAATTTAAAATATTTATTTTAAATAAATTATAAAACAAATGACAGTCTTTTGTTTTCTTGATTTGACATTCTTGAAAATTTTAAATTAATTGTGATTAAAAGTAGAAATTTGAAGTTTATGAGCCGTTTAGTGAGTTTTTTTAACTGTTTTGTAATAGAAAATCTACTACTTGAAAATCCTTTGTGTTTTCGCATTGAATTTTATTAGTAAATTAAATAAATCGTGGTTCGTCAAATTAACAAAAGATGGCGCTGTCACTATCTGTCACATTAATTCGAATTTAATAAAAATTTTAAAATTCAATTAATCTGTTAATAAAGCGTTTTTAATAGTTTAAATACAATTAAATAGCATCTCTTGATTATTCTAAATCATCTTATAACAACATTTTTCTTTAAAATAGTCCCCAAATTATCGAAAAATATCATTTTGTTCATTATTAACTAGTAGTTAATAATGGAAAAATTGTTGACCACTAGTCTATAACATGTCACTTCTGGAGCTTCATACCTAAGTAAAAATGATAGCCTATATGACTAGTAGTGGAAAAAATTTATTACTTACTTACACATAAACGTATGTAGAGTGTTTATGAAAAACAAAACATCACGGCACAGAAAACACAAATGACATTTTTTTATTGGATAAATTTTTCAAACTTGCCACCATTTTGTTCAAGACATGATTCTAATATACGCAGAAGTTCATCATTAGATGCTTTTTTTTTTTTATTTTGTGATATTTGATCGCATGCTAAATTAATTTTTTTGGTTTTGAAATCTTCTAAATTTAATGGCGGATTTGGAGTGGACTAGGATAGACTGAAGAAGAAGGTACACTGCTTTAAATTTATATTTGTATATTGCGATGTTAATGCCTTTCCCACTAACACCGCATATTTCGGAGTGGGAGTTTTCCCTACTTATTTTACTATTCACTCACTTTATTTTTAACTCTCCGACCACAATCAAACAATGGGCTTCTCCAATCTTCCGAAACCTCAAAAAGAACTACCAAGATTTTGTTCCTCTGATCCAGCGCAAAAAAAAGTTCGGCGTTTGTAGATAATGACAAGAAGTGATTAGATAACAATAATTAATTTTATAATAGAAACATATTTACACAAATTGTATTAAAATAAACATTCAATACAGCAATTAAATACAAAAAAATTTAATTTAATCATCATTTAATGATGAAACAATTTATCAGGGTATCCCAGGCGGTCACGTCTTTTTCCGATCATGGCTCTTCTCGACACCCACTTTTTACTTCGGAAGCCAAACGGACACTGACTTTTTACTTCGGGAGCCCAACGGTAACAACCTTTTACAACCTTCCCTTTTGGGAGAAAAATCGTCACTAACTCTCTTTTTATTTATTATTGCTTGCTTCTTTTTTTTTAATTAATATAATAAAAATAATTTTACATTTCGGCCTATTTTAAAATAGCAAATCAACATAAATATTTAAAAGAAACGGAACGCTTTCTCAAAAAGGAAATGAGAAATGTTTCCAGTTCGGCAAAGTGTGCTACTGACAAGGGGATGGATATCTCTTTTTTTCAATTGCACAATAAATTAAGCTCCTTGGCGCTAGGGCTATAATGCGAGTCTTCACAACCTTGGCCTATAATTATATCAAAAATCAATTATTGGATCCAAGATGGGAAGTGGTTGCGTTGTCAAAACTGACTCTCCGCGGCCTCCACTCCGGTCCCCTCCATTCCGAGACATTTTGATAACGCTATACCAATTAAAAATATCCACTTGGGCCGTCCAACTCGGCAAAGTGTGTTACTGACAAGGGGATGGATCTCTCTTTTTTTTTTTCAATAACACAATAATATATATATGTAATGTAAAATAATGTTTTGCGTATTTCGTATTTTTTTTTTATTTATATCAAAAATCAATTATTAATTATAAAATAATTGTCTGCGTCTTTATGGCCGCATCTTTTTGGACTTATGTCTTTATGGTCTGCATCCTTTTGGGTCTGCGTCCTAAACGCTCGCGGCCTAATTTTATCAATATTTGACATAATGATCAAGAAAAGTGTGTTGATTTCACATGGAATGACCCTTCAACAATATTTTCTTACTCAAACGTTGCAATACCTAATGTTAGTTAAGAAATACTTATTGTAATAATTAGTGATGTGATGACTCGAGTATTACTCGGGTTAAAACTCGAGTAAGATCTGTATTCGAATAACTCGAGTAGCTTTTTTGTGCAACTCGAGTTGGCGAGTTTTAAATGCGCACGCAAACTGCACAAGCACAAATTAATAATATTTTATAAACGAGAGAGAGAGAACAAAATTTATTAGTATTAACATTACAATAAGCAAAATTATTATTAGTTTTTTACTAACTGATTTGCCTTTTCAAATTCTCACAAGTCGCAACTCAAAAAAAAGATTAAATCATTAAAATTTAATAATTTTTAATGTTATTTTAATTATTAATGATACAAAGTGCGCGCGCAGCCGAGTAAAATTACTCGAGTATTAACTCGAGTTGAAAATATTTCGAATTCGAGTTACTCGAGTTTAAAAAGTATTCGACTCGTCACATCACTAGTAGGGGAATGTCGGGAGGTTTGGGTCAGCGGAGGTTTGGGTCGATGCCAAAATTACATTCCCAAAGCGTTTAACGTACGCATAACTACCTTCACCAAGGTCCCATAAGGTATCGAAACTCATTCCCATTGTTATCGCAGCGTGACTGTAAATATTAATAAATTGTTTTATGGAATAAAACGGCTTTTTGACCAGGTAAATTTTCGTTTTATATATCTATTAGTATATGTCAGTTATTTTTTATTTCTTTTGAAATATCTCTAAAACGACTATTACATTGGAATGATTAGTTATTAAGCTTAACATGACTATTATTCAATATAATCCAACTTTCCACATGCGAAAATTCCAACCACATTTTTGTGTTTTGGCACCAGCGGGAGGAATGGGTCAGAAATGTGAGAGATTGCTAAAGGCTAAGAATCTATAAGAATAGAGTAGGGAGTTAAGAATTGAATCTTTATTGAAATATTTGTTATGTTGCGTTAATATTTTGTTTATTTTGCTTCTGATAGTGTTGCTTATTAATATTATTTTAGTTTATGTTCATTAAAAAACAATTCTTTTAGTTTAAATGACTATAACCCATACATCCCTATTACCTACCCAAACCTCCCCACATGCGGGATAAATGGGTCAAATTTTCTCTGCTACTACAATTTAAAAAAACTTGTGTCAAAATTAAAGTGATCCATTCTACATTATTTACATAGCTTGTGCAATACCTGTTCTATGCAACGGTATATTTAAGGTTCGTCAATTATGTTTGAGAAATTAAATAAAATGTATTTATTAAAAATTGACCCAAATATCCCGACTCTCCCCTAATAATAATTATTATTATATTTCATTCGATGAAAAATGTATTGGTCTAGACTTGTTTCACATTTTTCAAGTAACTTTAACAATTTGGAAGGCCTATTTTATTTTAAAAATATTTTAATTCCATGCAACTTTACAAAATATGTGCACATGACCGGCTTTTAGAAATATAATTTTAGAATAATAATTTGAAAATTGTTATGAAATAGTATAATTATTTTTTATCAAAACTTAAGTATGCGAAAAAAAACTATGTTTAATTAAATAATATAACAGGGGAAGATTACTATAAGACGAGCTCATTTCGCCCTGTGTGATGATATGTGAATGAATGTTGAATATCAATTTTAAATGTATTAAGTATTAAAATAAGAAAGTACACTCCAAATTTGTACATACACTAACGATTATTATTGTTATAGCACTCATTCATGGCACACTAAAAACAAATAATATCTACCCAGTCTAAAGAATTGAGCTAAATAATTATGATCAGAAAGTAAACCATCAGAAGAGCGTTTCCCCTAATAGTTTCGTAATCGTTCTGCAATTCAGAACCCAAGGAAATCTACCAGAAACAGATTGACAATTTAGGTGATGGGTTCACGATGGACAGAAGTTATATACAAAAGAAAGAAAATTTAATGATTAAAATTTTGAAAATCAAAGTTTTTGTTTCATTTAAAAACTTGGTAAGAAAACCTGATTTACTTATGGGAAATGCTATATCAGTAAAATCAATCTTTGGTTTTCGTATATTATAACTTTCTGTAAAAATTTGATGAAAAAAACGTAATTTGATTAATAGATAGTGAAAAACACTGAAATCTCAGAGCAAAACATTGCCCGCCAAAATATTAAATAACAATAAATTTTTAAATGTTTATTGAAATGTTTGCTTGTAACACATCATAATTCTATGCATTATATAATTAAATTAAACATTATTTAATTTAATAACAAATAAAAAACATTACTTAATATATCACTGGAATTTCTAATATTACTCCTACCACAACCTTTCCTTATCTGTAACAAATTAAATTTTATAAAATTGATTTGTTAAATTATTTTCTCAAGCGATACAAGAATGAATCTTTTCTAGAAATGTTGTTTACATTATTTTTCATTTAAATCCGTAGATATATCGATATCATTAATGAAGAATGTGCCAAATATTTAAGTTAAATTGAAACTTACAAAAAGAAAGTTTCTATAAACTTTATTTTGCAGATATAAAATATAGAAACATTACTTCAACCATCAAATATTTTCTTTTCTTATTAAAGTTTTGTAAGAGTTAAAATTTTTCAGAAAATGTGGAGGAATAAATTGTTTTTGTAATACTACATTCCATGTCTACACATGAATGAAATAAAAATATTGTAAAAATTCAGGTAGGTATTGCTGTAATTTAAGTACAAAACAAATTATCTTGTGAATGAAATGTGACTTCTTGAAAAAGCTAATATTGTTTAGCATTAATGTAAATCATCAATGAGACCAGAAAATTGTGTATCTCTATTTTAGTAAATTTTAAAAGAAATAAAAGAGTAAAATTGAAGTTACCAAAAAAATACATTAAGTGAGCAACATGGATTATCTTACTTCAGAAAATTTAGTAAAAGGAGATACACCATTTCCTGGTTTGAACAATGAAATACCATTAGGCTAAAATAATGTCAATTATTTTCATATATTCTATGAACCAAAATAAAATAAAAAACATCAATGATTACAATCACGGATGTATAATAGGTTAGGTGACGTGACGGCTACCTACGGCATGGACCTTGAACGTCGCCGGCTGTGTTAGACAAGGATATCCGAGGATATTATGTTTGAACGTGTTTGAAGCATTGTGGTAGTAGGAACAATTTAATTACAAATATTAAAAAGTTAAGAAATTTACATACTTTCATGAAATTAAGACTATTTGAACTCTTATTACATTATTTTATTTGTTACCTATATAACTATATACTTTTTAATGAATTATTTCCCAATTTAGTCGTTTTACTGGTCCTTTAATAGACAAGATTAAATTATATCATCAAATTAATAATTATTTTATATGCATGGGAATTTATAATAATTATTAATTTAATGATATAATTTAATTTTGTCTATTTAAAGACGAGTAAAACGAATCAATAGTGAAAAAATTCACTAAAACGTACACAAATTTCGTACAAGAGAAAATTTAATTAATTATGACCGATCTAATTTTGATTTTTTCTTATCGACAGTTGACTGTTTTGTTAATTTCTCTTGTTTTTGTCTATGATATAAAAAATTAACACAGAACTAATTTGTATTCGACTTAAATCTGCAATAAAATGCAGTTATGCCTATGCATTATGTGTTTTATCACGCTACCCGTGACGCGCCTCGTCTATTCTTTATGGGTAATCTCTCTCGCACACTGACTACAAAATTGTTTCAATATTTTTCGATCAAATCATAGCCCGTCACTTCACCTAATCTATTATACATCCATGATTACAATACAATCTCAAAATAGTATTAAGAATAAGTATTATATAAAACATAATTTAGAATAAAACCAATACATTGTAAAAATTTTAATATTAAAATAAATTCCTTCATGTTGTACTAAAACATTATGCATAAAGATTAGTTACAAAATGTACAGCAAGTGGAAATAATATTTGTAGCTATAAAATAATATCCTTTATAAAACATAGCAGGTAAATATTACAAATTAAAAGTTATAACAGGATTATGAATAAATAATATAGTGTTCTCTCCTATTGTTAAAAAAGGTGCTAAATTAAAATAATTTCATATATCAATCACACCTTCACAGCCGATTTTTGTTTAAAAATAAATCACGTTAAGCTACCATATTTGCGACCCGGTGGCCAAACACTAGGTTCGGAAGAACCAGGAGTAGGAGCCCTCATAAAAGCAATCGATATTGAATCGTACAATCTCTCTTTAAAGGTCTTATACTCTAAATCGTTTCCTTGCTGGCCAAAATCAAAATCAGCAACTTCCACAATATATCTAAAAAAAAAGTGATTTAAAATCATTAAAAAAGCAATCCATTAGTATCAAATTTACAAACCTTGATCTATTTTGAATATAATATGCCACACCAAATACGATAAGCACAGCAGCTACTAAACAAAACGATACAGGAACTACAATAACAGAAAGTTGAGCTTGCTGTGTAACTAAAATATTAAAGGGTTAACAAATAATTATCAATGTTGTTTTACAATTTATGATACCTTCGTATACGGTAACAGTAACAGGCGACACTACTTTACCAACGTCGTTGTATACAACAATAGCGATTGTATACTTTTGAGGTTTAAATAAATACCTCACGATAGGAAATTCACATACATCTGAAGAGTCTGGTGTTGGTACATCACACGTTTCATTTCCAGTGACATTATATATTCCTTCGTAGATATGTTTACAATAGTAAAATTGTGGTGTACCATGACATTTAACCATTAAATTTAATATATCTCCTTTATGCAACCAATAATTTCCAGTGACAGAAATATTTGTAACTGGAGCTATAAAACAAATTAGTAAATAATATAAACATTATATCATAGATTTAGGTATATTCATACCATGGTACATGATTAATAAAGTAATCCGGCAAGCATACTCAACAAAATTAGATAAGGACTGGCAACTAGCGATTGCAGGCTGTTGGCGATGAGAAATCCGCGAGTCCCAGATTACCTTCTCAATCATATACCATGATTCACACTAATAGATGTCAATGCAATAGATTTAGAAATTATTAAAAATTCTTTTATGAAATTTATTGTCGGATATTGGTACCAAACTGGTAGGGGACAGGTTTGCAGGTTGCCACCCACTGCAGGTTGCCACCTATCTTGGATTTTGGTGTTGGACCAATGTCATAAACTAAATTTTGACTGAAATCGAAACCTAAGGAGGTGTGATCACTTTTAAACTAGTTCTGGAGCGGACAGAGCCACTAATACAGTGTGTGTTGACAAAAGTTTGAAAAGTTGTATCGTAAAAATTTAAAAATTAAAATTGTGTTTTTGTTCTGTGGTCATAAATTGAACATTTTAATCGAGAAATCAAGGTAAATATTTTTTCTGTGTTGCTTTTACATTCAACTTACATTATCCTAACAAAATTTCAAACATATCATGAAATAGCAATTTTTTTCAGATATAATTCTAAAATAGTGCTAGAATGCAGGTTGCCACCCTTTACGATTTGCAGGTTACTACCTATCGTGTTTCGCTTGTTTACACTCATATGCCCGTTTTTATGATTGTTTGATGTTTACAATTGCTATTGAGTCAAAAGTGAAGTGTTTTTATTGCATTAAATAATTAAATTTGCAAGATAATATGGAATCATGCAAATTAACATGAAAAATCAAATTTTGATTTTTTATGCCAATTTACACTAATTTTTTTATGTTTACGACCACTGAGTGTCAGTAAAAACCCATAAATTTTATAAATCAGTTGGTTTTCTTTCCGTTTTTCTACATTTTCAGCAATTTCTCGATGGGTGGCAACTTGCAAGCCTAAATTTCAAGAGCTCGATTTTAGGTACTTTTGAAAAACTCCTGTATAACTTTTATTTTTTGAAAATTCAAATAATTTCTACGTCAGGATTGTGCCTTTTGAGTTCCTCTTTCCAACGAATATTATAATATCAACAATATGTTGATTTTGTGACGAGCTATGAGCAAAAAAGCTAATGGGTGGCAACCTGCAAACCTCTCCCCTACCTATTTACTAAAATATTAACACCTCTGTTGCTATAAACTCGACGGTGAATGGAATCAATCGTGTCAAAATTTGATTATTACGAGCTCATTTCATTGTGAATATTCAGTAAAATTTAGTTGGAATTATTAGATTTCAAATTTTATACCATTGTGCTTGGAAAAGTTGGGAGGTTAAGATTAATAATGAAAATTTACAAGATACTAAGAAGAAAGATAAGAAATAAAGGTTCCCAACGTTTGCTTTTTCCATGGAACCAAACCACCAGGAAAGCCTCCAAGAGATGGAGGGACAGTTGGTCATCAGCATCCCAGGAAAAACCAGATTTAAACAGGTCCCAGACCTAAAACATGCTGAAGAAGAATAATGATTGTCCTGCTTGTGTTTTTAAGCGACAGGTTACTTTGATATTCAAATATGTATAGGGTGTTTTTTTAGCTGCATGAGAACTTTCAATAGGGATAACAATTGAATCAAGATTGCTATGGAAACAGTTTTTTGATATTTGTGTTTAGCAAGGTTTGGCATTTGATAATGCATAGATTGACCATTGAACAACGCTACCAAATTGGGCTCACAACCAATTGGAAGTGGATCCATTTTTTTACCGTAAAATTTTGTTCAGTGACGAGGCACATTTCTGGTTAAATGGGTATGTGAACAAACAAAATTGCCGTATATGGAGTGAGACCAATCCGGGACATTATCTTGAGACTCCATTGCATCCATTAAAATTGACTGTTTGGTGTGGAATACACGCCAACGGCATCATTGGTCCATATGTCTTTCGAAATGAGGAAGGAGCTACCGTTACGGTGAATGGTGTGAGATATCGACACATGCTCAATACATTTTTGTTTCCAAAACTTCAAGAGCTAAACATTGACAACTTATGGTTCCAACAGGATGGTGCTACGTGCCACACAGCCAACGAAACCATCAATTTATTGAAAGGACAATTTGGTGACAACATTATTTCAAAACGTGGTCCTATCAATTGGCCTCCAAGATCGTGTGATTTGACACCTCCAGATTATTTTCTGTGGGGGTATGTTAAATCCATGGTTTATGCTAACAAACCAACAACTCTAGAAGCATTGGAGGCTAATATTCAGCAAGCCATTTATGAAATAAAGCCAGAAATATTGGAAAAAGTGGTCAAAAATTGGACTGAACGGATGCGCTTCGTAACCATTAGTCGTGGTGGTCACATGCCGGAAGTCATGTTCAAATCATAAATGCCTTTAACTGTACTTTCATAAAAAAATTATAACCAAAACATTCCGTCAGGTTTTTAATGTTTTATTTCATTTTTAAGTTCTCATGCAGCTAAAAAAACACCCTATATTTGCTTACAGGCACATTACGGGTTTATAAACTGTTTACGAGTTCAAATTCCAGAACGGAAGTGTTGAAATTTTTCAAATCAACACATGAATCCTTTTGATAAAATTAAATTTTTATTGTCTATTAAATATTTTTTTAATGTGATTCACAAATTAATAGTGCTTTATTTTATTTACAGGAAAAGTTAAATTTCAAGTTACGTATTTGCTAATTGCTAGTTTTTCCCCGTTAATTTTTAATTTCTTTTTTACAAATAGTATAGGACCATTCGAAGACCATATATTATGCTGTCAGGTATTTATAGGAAATTTAATTCCCAAAACATTATCTGCAATTTTTTTTGTAGGTACCGTAAAATGGGGTGAATCACAACAGGCAGGTGAATCACAACAAAAGTTTGGGAAGGCACAAATAATTTTTCTGTACTACAATATTGAATATTTGAGGAATATTGGATAACAATATTTTATTGACATAAGACATAACAGATTCCTCAAATATTCAATGTTGCAGTACAGAAAAATTATTTGTGCCTTCCCAAACTTTTATTGTCATTCACCTGCCTGTTGTGATTCACCCCATTTTACGGTATTTGTTATGATTTTTTCAGTGTTATGAGTGAAAAGTTATAAAATGGTATACAAACAATACAATAAAACAAGACATTATTCTTGAAATGTCAATTTCCTTCTTTGTTCTGATACTTCTGTGGGGTCCATTTATTTTTCGAAATGCTACATCACAGTTATATATGAAGGATCTGCAGCTGCTCAAGATGCAGAAAGAGAAAGTTAAAAGTATCTTCTGAACATCAAATTCATGTTAATAAATTGGTAATAGCTCATGTCAGTCAAATAAGCAGAAAAATAAGGTAAACCTCAGAATGAAAGATAATAAGCTGAAAATTTGCATAAGTTTTTGTTTTGACATTTTATAAGTTAGCTCAAAAGTCTCATAGAATCTTGTGTCCACGTCTCAAGATATTCATGGTCAAAGATCACAAAAGCGGTTTTTTGTTGATATCGTGTTTCTCTAAATGATATTTGGAGTTATTAGGAAAGCTGTAGAGAACTTTTTAAGAATTTTTTAAATTTAAACTGACCAGAAACATAACTTTCAACTCTATCTACCTTGGTGTTTAACAATAGCCAAACTTTAAGAAAACAAAAACTTCAAAATTCATGCAACAACCCTATTCTGTTTTCAGAAAAATCCTGAACATCATTAGCATCTATGTTCAAATATGGTTCAAATTTATATAGTAATATTAATTATTATTTGTGATTTCCAATATTCAAACCCAATTAAAGGAATCATTATTACATTATTAGGTACTTCTCATTATTGGGAAATCCCATAATATGCCTTTCCACATTATTTATTTTATATTGAAAATAAACCCAATATAAATGAGAAGAACATGGAATTTTTGAAAATGAAACAGATTCACATGGAATCCAAACCACAGCACCGATAAATTTTGGAGCTAGTAGGTTTCAAACCTGGAACCCCCAAGTCGTCAGCCCTTATCACTAACCCAAATTATCCGTACCATGATGGTCAGCTGATATAACATCAGTCTGGAACAGCTCCATTAAATTTTTGTTCGTCATCAAAAATTATGTTCAATCTGCTATGCCCAGCTAAAAGGCTTTTTTTAAATTTTATTTTATATTAAAAGTTTCAGTTAAATCTCTTTTGGTAAAAAATTACAAACTTCCTAGTTTAGCATTCAAAGTTCTCAAATGAAATTCACAAATTTAACATTGCATTGTACAACTATCCGTATATAAAAATAATGGTAATTAGTACTTAATAACAATATTTACTCACCTTTAACAGTAAATTTCTTTGAAAAGTAACCATATGTTTTATTTATATTTGGAGCAACTGAATTATTGTTCATACATACAAAGGGAAATGAGCCATTATAAGGAACCAATTTACCATTAACATTTATCATTATTTGATTAGTATTATTTTCATCAACAGATCGTTTCTGAATATTTTTTGAATTTGCTGTTGATTTAACTGTTGCATTTGTAACATTAACGGTTAATGCTTTTGTTGTTGTAGTACTTGGTGCTACTGTAGTAATAGGTGCTTTGGTAGTAGTATTTGGAGATTTTGTTGTAGTTGTAGGTGCAACTGTGGTACTTGGTGCTGGGGTAGTAATTGGATCAAAACCAGCAACAATTAAAGCTTGAACGTTATGTTTTTTATCGAGATCTGAATATTTTTGCGAAAACGAATAATTCGTAGTAATTCCATAATAAACACAATCAATAAACCAATGAGTCAAGACGCTAGTAGCAGTAGAATTTAAATACTCGGCATCGGAAGGATTTAAGGTGATATCGAATAGAACATCTTCTGCATTTGATACAAAACCACTATCTACGATTTTTCCATTTTGTTCTATATTCATGTTCCCATTCAACGTTTCTAAAAACCATTATTGGTTATTGTAATTCAATGGTAAACATAATTATTTGAATTTACCCGTTAACTTAAATTTCGCACGGCCTGAAGTAATTGGGTAGTAAACAATGAGAATATATTCATCGATTGAAACTTGAACTTGATAAGTACCGGGAGGATAATAATCGTTGTTGGCATACGTTACATTCCAAGAATCTATTGGTGATTGTGATTCATGCTAATAAAAAGAGAAACTGTTTTGCAACTTTACCACTAAATAGTAGTATAGGGTTACTTACACTAGCCATATGTCTTCGTTGACTGTTGTCTTCCCAGTTATACCTAAACTTTCCCGAAGCCAAGTAACCATTATCGTCATACAATTTTACAACAAAATGAACTGTTCCACCTCGAACAACGGGACTATCACTAGTTAAAACCACGTTGTAACCCTTTGTAAACACTAAAAACAAGACAATGATTCACCAAGATAGCACTAACACATAATAATAGCCAAAAATTTACCTATTTGAATTAACACTAACACTCCAATTTTCAAATAAATAATCATAATGATGTTAACAAAACTAATAGATTAACAATTTAATAATAGGTCGTTCGCACATCTAAAATTATTATCAATAAATACAAAAGATAACCTCTGAAATATTAATATCAAAACTGCAGTAAAACGTCAGATATCAATTTAACTTCTTGCTACAACGCCATCTGTTGTTTCATTTAAAGAACTTGAAAATAGAACCATGTGTTGCGATAGCCGTACTTCGTTTTTAACTCGTGATACTGATAAATAAAAATAATTAATTTTTTTAGTATTTTAAAATATATCTCCATTAACAATAAAATGATACACAGAACACACTCAATTATGACTGACTGCAATGTCTCATAAGAATTTGATGGAAGGCTTTAGTAGATCTATTTATCTTTTTGACCAAAATATTTTACCCAATCTACACATCCAGGTTCTTCCAATAATTTTCATAGAAGATTAGAAGAACATCATACCGAAGAAAATCCGAGATAGAGTAATGAGAACCTTATAGTAGGTACCTATCAAATGAAATACTTTATATTATGGTAGCTACTTATAGTTGAAGTATTAGGATTCTGATTCTGATTATGAGTATGACAAACATTAGGCACGTTAGGAATCGGGGGATCTATTGCACCGCCCCCCGGGAGTCTTTCTATGCGAAATTCGTATAAAGCACAGAATTTATATAATAAATAATTGATTACTATGCACATTTCATATTTTGAGTGAATATAAATTTTAAACTTTGTCTTGTTTGTCGATGTATGCATTAATTTCCGGGTTTCTTAATGAAGAAAAAAAATAAGTTCGTTTAAGAGAAAAACTAAAATTGCCTTATTCAAAGTATTTTCCATCGCTAGCTATACATTTTCCCATCTATCTGGCAATGTGTGGATGCCACGCCAAAATAAAACTGTTCGTCCTTATTCAGATACCCAATTTTCCACTTCTTCGTCTGTTTTGAAGTGCTGCTCTTTGTGCGTGTTTCATTGATAAAAACAAATGGTAATCAGAAGCAGCCAATTCTGAAGAATAAAGCGGGTGGAGGAACAAATCCCAGTCAAATGATTTCAACGTATCCTGGACCGGTTTTCCGATAATGCGTTGCATGGAGAGAAATTACCTTTCGTGTCTTCTAGCCCATTTTCGGGTTACCTTTTTTACCCTCATGACGAACAGTAGCACTTTACTCCCTCGGTGTATAATATACTATTAAATTTGAGCTCTAATGCTAGAGCGAATAGTGCCAATAATTTGTACAATTTTAACTCGAGTTTTCTACCGTTAAGGGTGGAATTTTTGTTTTTTAAATTTAAATTGGACCACCGTCGAACTGTACCCTATCCAATAAAAAAAAGAATCATCAAAATTGAACTACTCTGTAAAAATTATAACACAATATCGAAGCACCTTTTTACACGTAAAAGCATAGGGAAAGTAGTAAGTTGGTCCCAACATGGGGCCGAACATCTAGCTGTCTTATTCTATTTCTCGCGTCATTCTGCTCTTCAACGCAAGCGCTGTAGTTTGCGTGAAATGGTCTATTTGACTTTTTGCAGGTAGACTTTTGAAAAAATGTCTATCGTTATGTTGGTTAACAGTTATTTCAGTTTTAGTATGAGAATAAAGATAATATTATGAATAAAATACTATAAATAATTATACTTATCGATTATTACATTATTAGAGTTACCACTGTTACCAGATTTCACATAATTATTTTTATTCACTTTCAAAGTTTAAAAAATTATATTCGAAAAGATCAATTCTACAACACTAATTTAATACTAGTGAAATTATATCATATTTCATATTCTTGTGATTAAAACTTCAAAGTGTAAATTTTTGAAGTACATGGCATCGTTTGGGAATTGTTGCAATTATTGGAATTACTATCGGAATTACTAAGGGAGTTACAGGAATTACTCTTCTTCTTCAAAGCAAATTTTTACTTAAATTGTTGAAATATTTCTGTAAAGTAATACAATACTATTTTTAGTAATTTGTTCCATTTATTTATTCAACTATTTAGGTACACATAAAAAGGTTGTCAATAACTATTCCAGTATTTGCAGGTGCGAATGACTTTTATTTTCTGTAACGTTTGCATTTATACGTGAATTTAAAGCATTCCACACATGACACACTATGCTTGAACTGATTACATGATTAGAGGTAATTTTATTCATAGTGGTTGTCACGTAACTTTGGCTTGCGCGGCAAAATGTGGAGGGAGAACGCTTCACACCTAATTCCACCAATTATTGACACAAGCATAGAACCGAAATGACGAATATTCGTTTCTGCACATTAGCCACTCCCAACCACTATGAATAAAATTGCCTCTACTGTCAGATTACATTAGATTATTCAGTTATTATGACCTACTTTAATACTTACTTAATAATACACTACATTACTATTTACGTTAAATTGTTTACAATCATAGTTTTTTATAGTATCTACCTACTTAAAAAAATGTACTAAAACACTTTTAAAATTAAAAATATATAGTTATCACAATATTATAAAATGTACTGAAAATATAACTTATTCACAAACATTTTCTTCATATACTATAACATCAGCAAAAGTGACAGTTTAATTTTTGTTATTTGAAAATGGATACATTGCATAACTTGAACTGGGTTATCCTTCGAGATCAAAATACTCCCACCACAAAAGTTAGCTAGTGTTCTAAAACTTGCACTGCCTACTCCTCCAATGGAGGTCGAGCAAGAAGTTCATGTTCGGTCATGAACTGAGCAGCCAAACGAACACAGTTCATTTGCACTAACTTGAACCGAGCAAGTTAGTTCATACAAACGAACAAACCTATTCGCTATGTGCAAGGTATGAGAGGGGATAAGCAAATCGAACGAAGCGTTCGGAGTGGCCGATAATAGAACCTCAACGGGACTTGCATTATGTCATAAACACGTGATCATGCAAAATTAATTAAATTATTTGCTATAAAACAGTTGGTATTCAAATTTTATGACAGCAAAAATATTCAAATTTCTCATGGCGTACTATTTTCACAGTGAACATAAAATGTTCACAGTCCCGAGTAATTTTCTTTATTGAGCCACCAGAGGGCATTAGGAGAAATGCACATAGCGAATAGACTCAATATTAATTTTTTAGGCCATTTCAATGATTTATTTAACATTTAACAATGCCAAAAAATATTGGGTTTCATAATGAGGCAATGTTAATTGTTGGATCACTTCATAATTGTGTCTTGAATACTAATTTTGTATTATTTTAGGTAGGTAGCTTTCAGGTTTTATAAGTGGAATTATTTGTGGAAAAACTTATATGCAAAAGTATTATCACAGCAATATGTATATGTATAATGCAAAATAAAGCATGATAATGCGATAATAAGAATAACACTTTGATGTGTAATTGTATAAATATTTGGAAATGAAGATAAAATTGTTTCAAAATCGAAAATCAATGTCCATCATAAACAAAAAAATTTTTTTAGATTGTGCTTTAAAATTTATTGCAAAATTAGGCAAGTCTGTACTACATAAATACATTCATGTACGTTATGTAGTTGTAACAGACATTTTCTGTGCAATTTCGCACACGAAAGGAAAAACTACCATTGTAGTATTGAATTCTTTCTGGTATTAATTTTTTGCTACTGTTATGATCATAAACTAATTCAAATTAGTCCGCCTAGTGACTAAGGAAAAATTTAACTCTAGGGGAGAGCGAGGTACATTGATACACGAGGCACATTGATACACATTTAAAATTTCCTAGCTGAAGAGGTCAATTTGTTTCAATTTATTACCATAACATGGCACCAGTGGGGTTATAATGTCATAAAAATTTGGTAATGCAAAATCAAGTTTTAGTGAAGTTACATGTGTTTTGTTCATTTTGATGCCATAAACTATTTTTTTGTAACTTTTAGATGTGGGTCTTTTTTCTGATGTGATAGTGATAGAGTGTTGCTTTTGTCATCATTTCAAAACATAAGTATTATTTAAACATTGTTTACAACCAAGTATATGAACTGTAAAGTTAGGTATGCAAAATGTGATTATTTGTGTCGGAGGACATTTGGGGCATATTGATGCACATATAAGAGAGGTACATTGATGCAGTGTATCAATGTGCCAAATTTTTAACAAAAAAAACAGTGGTGCACTTTGTTGGACAAATTGCCACTATTTATAATGATCATGAAATAGAGGTAATTTTTTTACGGAAAAAGAAAATTGAAAATAATACATTTGTTTTTCCTAACGTTCCAGACATTACTTTACTGCTTCGAGAAGATGTGGTATTTAAACTACCCAAACCCATTGCTGCTGGTGGTACCCTTCGCCAAAATAGATCTTTTTATTTTCCGACAGTTCCAAATTTTGTAATTCAGTAAATATTTCACTACAAAATTATTTTTTATCTATTTTATTTTATATGTATCAATGTGCCCTAGCACTGTATCAATTTACCTCACCAAAGAGGCAGATTGATGCAAATCTAACTATTTAATAAAAATGTGAAAACTCAAAAATTGTTTGTATTTCTCACTTAAATAGAGTATCATAGCAAAGAAGAATATACAGGCTGTAGGCCTAGTATTAAAAATTCGCGAAAAATTGTTTGTATTCAACAAAATTGTTACCATGAAAAAAATTGTATCAATGTGCCTCCCTCTCCCCTACATTATAAAAACATAATGAAAAATTAGTACTATGTTGTAAAGGTGCGATTAGATCTGACGCATTTTGCCATTTTATGTCGGACAGTAAAAGATAATAAGAGTAAGACTCGGAAAATAAGAGACAGTAAGAGAGACAGAATTTCTGTCCGACATAAAGTTCATGCAATAAGTGTCAGATCTAAACGTAGCTTAACTACGAATACATTAAAAACTAACAAAAGTGTTGATTCGCGTAGTTACAGCACATTATTTCAAATTGTGGTGAAGAGAGAAAGTGGAAAGTAAAAAACTTGCGTTTTAAAGTACACTCTTGTTTGACTAGGAATTTCGAACTTAATACATAGGGTGCGGTATCAAATAAAGAAGAAAAGGCGTAGCCAAAATCCGGTGCAGTAGAGATCGCGTGACACCCAATTCCACTAATTGACACCAACATAAACACGATTATATGAGTTTTGGTCTCTGCGCATTAGCTCCACCTTTTCTTCTTTATTTGACACTACTCTACCATTTTAAACTATGACGCGAGTTAAAAATACATAGAGTCAGTGGCGTAACTACCGGGGTGCGCGGTGTGCGAATGCACACGGCCCGTCAGTCTGAGGGGCCCAAAGGGCCCGAAGCTACCGAAAAAAATTATAAGTAAAAAATAATATTTGGAGAAATTCAAAATTACGAAATTTAAAAATTTTTAATTTAAAAAATAATAAATTGAACAAATTAAAGATTACGAACTTTAAAAATTTAAAACCATTATTATAGTTGGGTTTTATAACGTAGCTCCCTTTGTTAATTGTTAACAGGTAGGTACTTTGTGAATAACATTAATCTATGCAGAAGGTTTGACAAGTTTATTCTTTATTATGTAAAATGTACAGTTATTTAAATATACCTACCCTTGCTTGTTTCGACCGCATTTTAAAATTTTGTAAAGCTTTCGAGGATTAGGGATTAATTTTTGAAAATGATTTAACGCACGTGTACTAATTTTTTAAAAATTTTAAAAAAAATTAGTAACTACCCATTGATTGAATGATTTTTAATCATTGGACAAACGATTGAACAATGGACTGTCAAAATTTTTTTTTAAATTAGTACACGTGTCTCCCCCCACCGATCCCTATAGGTATTGAGTGTTTGCGTTTGGTTCAAAAAATTTATGGTAAATCTCGCTTTACAGTATACATTTTTGAAATTTTCTCCCAGAAAGTAGATTATCCTATCACTTTCCAACTTAAATCAAATCTAAAGTTGGTAATGTGGATTGTAATGTGGGAGAAGGAAAAAAAGAAGAGACGGTCGGAACATAGTGGTCATGCGAGTTGACTATGAACGTTAAATACCCGGTTCGAATCCGAGTGAAGTAAGAACTTTATTCTGACCGTCTCTCTGGTCCTCTAGATTGGGGGTTCTTCGTCGGGCTGGCTCCTCGTTGTAGGTAAAAAATGCAATGCTGTGAATACCATTTGATATTAAAAGTTAATATATAATGGTCAGCCAAGACCCATCAGGGTTGTAGCGCTACACGATAGATAGATAGAGAAGGAAAACAAGTTTGCTTGCTAAATAAAAGCTTTTAAAAAGAAATGTTTGGTAGCGTAAGTAGCTTCTGCCCCAACGCAAGGTATATCTCTAATATCTTATACCAAAGAATGGAGTAAAAAAAGAAATAAGACTTTATATCGCAAATAAATTAATAGTTCTGGTGAGTTGCTTCGTAAACAGAAATTTGAAGAGGAACAAAAGAAAAGCAAAGTTCTAAAAATCACCAGTTTCTTTACATTCAACTCTGGCATAAATGATAACATTGAATCCGCTCATTCATATTCGAGTTCATCGGGTATTGCTGAAGGATAAGATAGAGTAACAGCAAGCAATCAGTGTAATTCAAATTTAAAATTTTTGCCTGCGGCGCTTAGAAGGATTCCACAAACCCGCCTCGCACCCATGGTGCTAAGATTTGCCCGGCCATACAAACTGTTTGCCCTACATTCATTTTCAGTCTGGCTACGCTATGGGCCTAACGGGACTACGTCGCGGTCGTCGTACCCACGATCTAGAGTCGTACCATTAATAATGCTTCATTTTGTATTTATATGCCTTTTATTTATTTTTGAATTAAATAAAGTTAAAATAAAATTTAATGTGACAGTTTTTATAAATTTTTTTTCGTTAAATAATATTTCTAAGTAAAAAATTCTGAGTATGGGGGAGGGGGGGCCCGCTCCACAATTTGGCACACAAGAAAATTTCACGTTGTTACGCCACTGCATAGAGTAAATCAAACAAATATAAAAGTATAAATACATTACTTATTCACTTACTGCATGCTTAATTAAACCAGTGCTAATGGTGAAAATGCATTACTACTTCCAAATTATTTTTTTTATTTTCAAAATTAAATTTTTAATAATATTTTGAGCTACTAAATATTCCATTATTAATATAAAAACACTAGCGAAACCTCCTAACATTAAAATTAAATATGCAGATAATAAATAAGATATTCCTACTTGAACAACATGAGCATTAGCTAAACAAGCTGGTTTTGTAGTAATCCAAATAGATTGTTGACGGGATATAATACCCGACTCCAACATTTTAAGATACCTACAATTATAAAATAATGATTGTTATATAGTTAAATGATTTTGATTCATTAGGTACCCAACAGCAAAAAGTTTCTTATATTGACTACGCTTTTGTGCCAGAATCCATAGAGTAGAGGGGTTAATTAAATTAATTTCTGCTAAATTGCAAATTTCATAAGATTCAAATTTACTTTGGATTATTGAATAACCTGTAAATGGTTCGGTATGGTAAGCAAACCCACCACGTTGAACTTGCGATATTCCTTCTTCAACAGATAAAAATACAGGCTGCTTATGCTTTTGCAATACCTTTGAAGAATATAAATTTTTAATTTTAGAATCATTCGATACCTATAAAATTTTTGATGTGTAAATAGAAAATATTTATTACAAAAATAAATATGTACTTACTTTAAATAAAGTTCGGACATATGGAGTATCTTCTAGAGCAACGTCTAAATTGCTAGCTGTTAATTCTTCTATAGTAGAAATTGGAAGCGGCAATCCACTTAAAAGGGATGATACAATACTGGAAGTATAGTAATTATATAAAATAAGAGACATTATCAGTAAACTTAAAAGTGTAAATCGTCCAGATATGGGATTTGGAACAAACGTGGCACCTAAAAACATGAAACAATTTAAATACAAACATAAAAAATAATTTTTTTTTATGCAATAGTAACCTTGCTGACAAAGAACTGCCCATATTAATAAATACGTAGAAAACCAAGAATTATCTTGATCGGAATGAAGTGTCGAGTATTCTATTATTAGGATCCACTTTAAAATTAACCAGAATAAGAATACAAATCCTGAAATATAATACCACACCGAAGAGCAAAATGGTTTCAAGAATGTATTCTCTAGTTTTTTGGGCGTTTCAGAATTTATAAACATAAAAGAAGTTCTGAAAGAAGAAATTTTTTGTTAATGATATAAATTAATATAAATTTAACAAAAACTTAAAACGCCACCACACGGAATAATGTCAAACTAATAATTAAACGTATGGTAAGATGCAATCACCAGTGTGTTTAAAGTATTTGGTGTTTTATTTTGTGTAAATTGTTTGCTGTGTTAATGTACTAAATCGTGAATATCACGATTCAGTAATTTTATTTGTGAATATTCTTTGTGAATATTAAAAGGTATTTAGTGCACTTTTAGGTGATTCTAGAATATCGATATGGTTACCATGAAGTTTCACTGTTTAAACCAAAAATCTATTGATTAAAATTTGTATCGTTATCTATTTTACTTGCCGAAATGGATAAGTTGGAGAAACGAAATCCAATACTTTCATTCTTTCAGATGTAAGTAATGCACTAGTGGCACTAACATCAACAATATCATTGTACAATAGCTCCGCTAAACCTCCATCTATTCCATAACGTCCATTTCCAAACCATTTATCAGTGATTGATATATGAAATCTATTATGAACAAAAATAATAAGTTAGCAGTAAAACGCAATTGAACAAAATAGTACTTACGTAAAATTATATATTTCTTGAATGTGTAAAAATAAATTATAATTTAGTTTATTAATCGTATCAAAGTTTTTCAGATTTATATGGCGATAATAAACATCAACAGAGGTTGAATTTAATATTTCAATAAATAAGCACTAAAATTTTAATATATTACTAAATCTAACAATTTTTCAATGTTTCTCTAACAATAAGACGTTCATAGCAGTGAATATTATAATAGCGATAAATGGTAGAATAAAACAAACATAATAGGTATAAGTATTGATAAAAATTAAATAAAAAATATTATTTTTTCTATAAAATTAAAAAAATTATTCTTTTAGTTTTATTTTTCGTTTAAATATTTTAATTAGTGCCCATTACATACGTTTCAGTTTTATCATTTTTTATTTGCTAAGGACATCTTATTTTGAGCATCCTATTTCTAAAAGCGCGTTTAATAATAATTACCACAATAGCAGCTTTCAACATCGTCCCTGTCATATTTTTTCTTTGATTATATTTACTGATCCTGTTTTCGGTAAAATTATTTAATTTCCAAATTAATACATTATTAAGTAGTTTCACTGTCTTGGAATATTTAGAATTCATTTTATACAGATCCGATAAAGTAATGTAGTAGCTACCGTTTTCATAAATACGATTTGCTATCAAGATATCAGAATCCATTCTAATAGGAATATTAGTAATCTCATGAGGGATAACAGAGTTATTTGTGAATAGTCGACTTTTGAAGTCTATAAATAACCATTTATATTGAGACTGATATAAATTCAATTTCCCGGCCTAAAAGCTTTCAAATTATGGTTATCAATTCATAAAGTACTTACCTCAGTTACATACTTTGTTTAATACGCTTAACGAATTAGCACATGATAAATCTATTATAAAATTTAATTCGTTATTCGAAGCTATCTCGGGGTTAAATTCAATATTTAAAAAACTCATCGGTAGATTCAAGCCATTAATATTTTTAACAAGTTCTATGTTTTCTACAATAATAAATATTAGAACCAATTAACAAATATTTAATTAGTGCGATATAATAAAAAAATAAATAAAAATACCTTTATAGTTGAAGCATGTGAAACTATATACAAAATGTGCTTTTCGATATATTAAAAGTTGTTTTAAAAATATCACGAATTCATTAAAATTGGAAGAAGTAACGCAGGGTTGAATTAAAACTAAACATAATAATATTGTCAATTTCATTCTGATAATTCACATTTCCAAATGTAACTAACTAAATCGAAGAAAAATTATTTTAAAATTGATCTATAGTTTTCATTTTATACGAAAATTATTTCAAATTACTCTCTTCAATAAATATGCAGTAACTGTAGTAATTTGTATTTTACAATACTTCAAATGGAATACCTAATAATATTATCAACTGAAATTTGAGGTTTGCAAGTAATCGTAGGTAACTTTGAAATAAGTAGTACTACCTATTATAAATTGATCTGATATAACTTGAAGTAGGTACCTAGTCCTTACAGAAAAACGATCAATATTTTAAAAGCGAACCATTAACCAATTTCGTTCATTACACATTTTTGAGATACAATCAGGTCTATCTTGTATCACCTAGACGCTATATAATAACATAACGTTTAACCGCTATAATAGCGTCTATAGGTGATACAAAATAGACCTGAATGTGTTCTTTTTCAAATTTCCCAGCAAATTCTTGGAAAAGGCGGTTCTTTATCCCCAATTGTTTGGAAAACCTCCATTATCTATCTACATGCATAATATTTGATGAGTAAAAATTGATTCACCACTTGAGTCGAACTTTTGATTCATTACAACAGCATATTAATAATTATTGTTTGAACACTAGTTCATTATGTAACAAAGGAGCAAAGTAACACTTTTCAAACCAAGGGTAGAAAATTATTATTTAACTACACCACCTGTAGTTAAATCTACATACTTGTTCTCCGGCTAATAGCTAACCAAAGCCTTTCGTAGTGGTTGTTTCGGTAGCGTAAGTACGACGGCGACGCCCCGTACGCCCGAAATAACGTAACAATATACTATTTTTCGCGAGATTCCCTTAGCCTCAAAAAAATCTCTTATCAAAAATGAAAGATTATTGTATGGTAATTTTAAATATAATGAGATACAAAGCTTCACCACAATTGCTTCATTTATTTCCTCTTTAATGTGCTTGAAAATCATTTACAGGTGTTTACCAGTGGATCAAAGAAAACTAAGCAGATTCGCACCTACGTAGTGGGCAATAAGGGCTGGTGGGAGAATTAATAGTTATTTATGGTACAAGTGTGTTATATGACAAATAAGTCACGCGAGAAAAGTTTAGCCCGCGAGCCCACTTATTTTCTTAAGTGACTTATTTGTTATTAACACACGCGTGGCATACAAAACTTTATCCAATATCTCGTAATAATACTAATTTAAAATGTAATTAAATTTTTGATATTTGACTTTTTAAAATAACAAATTTAAATTCTGGAAACTAGTAGGTGTAAAATATAGTCACTATCTAGGTCACTACGGCAATTAACAATGTAAATGATACCCAGTTTCCTTACTCACTAGTGATTTATACATTACTCACTCAGTGAGTTATAAGGCACTTTACTTATTTAAAAAACCATAGTTATACCTCTATTATTGCGAGATATTGGATAAAATATTTAATTTGTTGCTAATTATTGCTAATAACCATGGTTATGCAATTTTACTCCAATAGGTATTAAACAAAATTATTATACTTGCTACTTATTATACTTATTATACTTGCTCATTTTTAGCAAGTTGCTAAAGTTACAGAATAGGCCCGATTATGTACTTTTCCTTTTTTAAATGGGAAAGTAATGTGTTGTGTCATATTCATACCAGAAGTTTTAAGAATATGACTACAAAATTAAATAAAAACGGAAAACCTCGATAAGGCTTACTATTTCTCAATATCTGCGTCGTTTTCCTTGGCAGTGGTAGAAACTTTGAGCATATATAAATATTTTTACATCATCAGGTATATGATGTAAAAAATTATGTAAAGTTGAAACTTACACTGTAACAGATTGGCTGCCATTTGCGAAACCATAATGCAAAAAAGTAATTTTATGTTGTTCTAGAATCCACCCTTTACTTTTGGCTTCTATACCGCTCAAACTATAACTTTTACAGAAAATCTCATTACATCAATTTTATCGAAAAAATGCTCAGATCCACCCTTTGGGGATGGGTTTTAATTTTTGAGAGTGACGTATTTTCAAAAACGTCAATATCAGTAAGTATGGCTTGGTGTATTTAAAAATTTTTATTTTTAAAATAGAATTGTTTACAACATTAATATTTTTAACGAGAGAAAACTCGAAGAATTACAAATTATAACAAATCTATTATTTAGAAACAATTCCACACCATTGCGTAATAAATGAAATAATATTAGGAATATTAGAATCTGGCGATATTTTAGCAGCCATTACTAATTTCGACCAAGCATCTTTGTTTGCTTTAAAAGACGAATTCTGAAATTCCAAACCTTGATCTTGCACAGGATAACCAGTTATGATGCAGGGAAGTTCGCTAACTTGCAAACTGGACTCATATAATTGTCTATCATCAACTGGTAAAGACTGAAACCATCAATTAATAAAACAAACTTATGAGTACAGAATATTATTATATTTTACGCACCTGATCCACATTTTGATCCATGCTCACAGTTAATACCCATTCTCTAATATTTTCATGGACTTGATGTTCATTACGTAAATAAAGTTCACCTGGTAAAGGAATGTTAGATGGAAAATCAGTTTGAACCAAATCAGAATGATCTACTAATTGACCTTCCGCTTCTTCTATAGCTTCGCAAATATCTAAGTAATGATTCAAAAATACAAACGCTTCCGAAGTTCGTCCATTTTCGCGTAAATCTACTCCTGCAATATTTAGATTATAGACAAATATAGAATAAAATTTATTCGATATCTATTACCTGCTTCGTAAAATGCTTTATCAGCTGGAATAATGTCGGTGTATCTTAAAAGAGCTATAGACAATTTTAGAGCTACA
Organism: Rhagonycha lutea; assembly: GCA_958510855.1. Lineage (NCBI taxonomy): Eukaryota > Metazoa > Arthropoda > Insecta > Coleoptera > Cantharidae > Rhagonycha > Rhagonycha lutea. The sequence continues at coordinate 59,388,966 of OY294036.1, forward strand.
TGTTTAAGGCTAGATACTTGCTGACATGCAATTTTTATAGTGTAATAGTGAGCAATCAGAAGTAAATTTTGAAAATGTGCTTTATTTTGCTGAGATACATCAATTGTGGATTTTAGATTGTTATTCTGTAATTGATTTTAAATTAAAAATAATGAACTACTTTATTTATACAATAATACATTACCAATTCAAAAAGCATTTGGCGTGTTTGTATCCAAACTTCAAAATTTTCTTGATCTGATATGCCAGGCATTCCAAATATATCTGTAGCAATTCGAGTGTAAATGTTAAAATTTTGTGCTATAGCTGGCGTTCCATAGCTATTGTATAGGTTTAACGCTTCAATTACAAATCCATCTTTCAGAAGATGCGTTGCATATAAAGCAATGTATTTATGTAACACTGGAGCGCTGTGAGTTTTAGCCTTTTCAATACATCGCAGCCATTGTCCTTGCTCGGCAAGTAAGTCGAGTGCACCGATTATATCTGTACGAAAAAAATATAATTTATTGATTCATTAAAAAAAAAAAGGAATTTAAAGCGTAATATCAACTATACATTATAATAATGTTTACCATGTCAACAACTCAAGTTGTTAGTATTCCATTTCAGAATTTCAATTAATTTTATCACCATAGCAAAATAAAATTAAATCATACAAATTCCATGAAAAATTTTAAATATTTATTAAAAATCATAATATCTATAAATTTGTAAAAAGTGTTAATAAATTTTTCTACCTATATCAGCTAATTGTTCAACGTTGCAGTCTTTTAATAATCTATCCTTATATTTGCCTTCAATGTAAATTTCGAATTTTGGAATTAATTGTTTAGCTAATTTTCTGGCTTTTATCCAATCGTCTGCCGCGATGAAACTATCGATTGCTTCTTGCATGAGATCTGCGTTAATATATAATTCGGCTGCAGCTTCGTGTTCTCCCATTTCGCTAAGTCTAATAATAATAAATATTTATTAAAATAATAATATTTGGTATTAAATTTACCTGGGTCCCAATATTTTTGTGATGTCGACAGCATCTTGATCCGAAAGAAATTTATTTAACATATCGGATGCCCTCATTAGAGCACGCTTAACAACATGAGGATCTGCCACGTTCCTGTTAACTTGTAATAAACATTCTATGGCTTGCCTGTGTTGACCAGCAACAGCCCAATCATTTGCCTGTGATAATAATGTTTCCAAACTAATATCAGCTGATTTGTAGTTTGAACTGGAATATTCAGCTTGCAGGGAGGGTAAAATCGATGGAAGGTAATCTTTACAAACACGAATAGCGTCTATCCACATATCTATAAATTTAAATTAAATTAGTTAAAAGCGAGGGGTAAATCACCTGACAAAAGTACGTACACCACTTCTCCTTTTCCTCAAAATCTCCCAACATCTCCCCACATTTCCTCACATCTCCCCATATTTCCTCACATCTCCCCACATTCCCTCACATCTCCCCAGATTTCCTCACATCTCCCCACATTACCTCACATCTCCCGACATTTTTTTTGTTTTCCCACCATCTCATCATATCTTTCTAATTTCCATACATTTCATATATTTTTTATAAATAAATTTGAAAACAAAAATATTAAAAGCGAGAACAAAAATTAAAATTAACATAGGTTTATCCAGAACATAAGTTGTTTTACTGAATATTATTTTTGGCTTTCTTTCTTCAAATATGACTTCTTCTAACTTTTTCTTTTTTACTTACGCGTCCCTTTTGCCACGTTTCATTTCTTTGTATAGTTTGATTATCCTAGATCTCTGTACAGGGGACAGTGGCGCAACTAGGATTTAATTTGGGGGGGGGTTGGCAGACACAATTTTAACAGTAAATTATTAGGGTATTTTTATTTAATATTTATTGTTAATACATATTAAAATTTATTTTTTAATCGGCCTCTGGGAGGGGTTTTAACCCCCCCCCCCTCGGTGCGCCACTGACGGGGATATTGTCATTGGTAAATTGCCAATCATATTTATGGGCCCGAAAAAAATGAAAGAATCTTCAACTGTCTAGACTAGTGATGGGCGCATTCGGAATACATAATCGGAATTATGTATTAATTTATTTATTATTAATATTAATATTACCGTATTAATAATACGGATTATTAAAATAATCGGATGATTCCAATTATGTCAAAATGGTAATGAAAAATAATCGGATGATTTTCGAATGCGCGTGCAATACGATTCTTGTTTCGGCGTCACTCGTTCAAGAATCAGAATATTCAATCGAATGATTGCTCGAATGAAAGCTTGCAACCGAGGTATGTATACAATTTTATTCACAATCAGTTTGTAAATAATTAAATCTCATCAAATTTAATTTTATTTAATTTTTAAAAATAAAATTTTTTGTTAGTTCCTTTTCTTGCCACACTGCGACATTGCAGGTCGGGAAGTGATCACTTCCCAACCTAAGGTTTTAAAGTAAAACAAAATAGCTTTCTGATTGGTTGGCAAGTGAAAGTCAATAATAAACTGCTTCCCAACTGTTTAAAAGTCAGGAATGTGTCGATTACTAACTGATTGTGAATAAATTTCATTTATTCCGATCGTATTTATCGGCCACACCCCCCCCATAGCATAACGATGGATAAAAAAGTCTTATTCCCCCCCCCACACACACAGGCATTTTTTCTGAATCCCCCCCTAAATGACCAATGGTTAGCTACGGCCCTGCTAATATTAAAATTTTGATGGACGGTTTCCATACGAAACGGAATATAAAATAATCGGATAATATTCCGATTATTGAAATCATCCGATTATGCTCATCAATAGTAAAGAACTTCTTAGCTAGGTATTCCATACATTTGATTGGTCAAATTTGACATAGTATTGACATAATAAATTATTATGTCAAATTTGACTAATCATATTTAAGGAATACCTGCTAAGGAATTCTAGGAAATTCTTAAATAAAATGTTGGTGAAAACGGGCATTAGCAGTAGCGTAGCTAGTGGGGGCGGACCGCCCCGGGCGGCACATTTTTTAAGGTTAAAAAAAGGTCATTCAAAAATTTTTAGGGGCGGCATTAAGGGCGACAAAAGAATTTTTTTTTGATATTTCATCAATTAGGAAATATGATTAATAAAAGGTCATTCAAGAACATTTTCCGCCCCGGGCGGCAAAAGTTCTAGCTACGCCACTGCATTTTAGCATCATAAAATAATGCGCCTGAACTGGCCTATTGTGACCTATAATAATTATGTCAACTTTCTGTGAACAATAACATAAAAGCTACACATATAATAAAGAATAACACTACAAAATAATGAATATTTGTAACATTTATACTTCTACTAATGTAACAAGAAAACGAGACGAAGTGTAAACAATACAGCCTTTCAATTGACTCGTCTCAACGCCATGTGTCGACCCCCAACTTTTCTACTTTGTTTCAACATCTCGCGAATATTTCCGATATCTCCCACATCTCCCCGACATCTCACCTACATCTCCCAACATTTCCTCACATCTCCTCCATATCTCCTCACATCTCCTTCATATCTCCTCACATCTCCCCACATCTCCTCACATCTCCTCGCATCTCCTCACATCTCCTCGCATATCCTCACATCTCCTCGCATCTCCTCACATCTCCCACACATTTCTTGCCTCATGTACACCAAATCTCCCCGGTGATTTACCCCTCGGTTAAAAGTAACTCGTTTTATATTACTTATTTATTATATCTACCAGAACTTTTGTATTTCTGAACTATTGCCTCGGGCATTTGAGCTTTTAACAGAAGCGATTCAAATTCTGGATAATCTTTATCAACAAAGCATTGAGCAGCTTGAGCTTGCAAAACTTCCACTACAGCATTGGGCTCGTGTATTTCGGCAACTCGCAATGCATTTATCCAATTTTGACTGTGAGTATACATCAATATTGCTTCTTTTGGTTTTCCCGCTAAAATAAACTCTGCTTCTGCTTCAGAAAACTTTCCTTCATCTTCAAGTGCTATTGCATATTTATAATGAACTTCAATCGCCTATTTAATAAAAAATAATCACATGAAGAACAGAAATGTTATTGCAAATAAACTTACTTTCGAAGTTAAATTTTTGCATAATTGAAAGGCAAAATCAAACTGATATGTTTCGCATGCATAATCGACGCACGCCTCTAAGAGTCCAAATTTATTTAAAAGTTTAATAGCAGAATCCAGTGATAGCGTTCGAGCCCACAAAAACGCTACTTGATTAGCAGCTCCTGAACCACCAGTTTGCTTGGCTACTCTATATGCTTCTTCCCACATGGATAAAACTCTATACATGTTCATAGCAGCCTTCCATTCTCCGGCAGCTAAGTAATGCACTTCTGCAGATCTATGCTTCCCTTGCTGTTCTAACTGTTGACCAAGATGTAAATGAGTAGTTTGCAATAAGTCTGGATGATATCTTTCAACTAGGCGTATCTGAAAACGAAAACCATGAAGTTTGCTAAGTTACCATGTTTAATTTATTTACCATATTATCGTATTGATCGATACGCTTATACATTGCAATGGCATTATCAGGTGCGTCAACAGAAATATACAATTTTTCAGCATCTCTATACTTTCCAACTTCTTCCAATTGCTCTGCTTGTTTCAAATACATATCTGAAACTTCAATTGGATCTAAAAATCTTGATGCCAAATTGTAGGCTTTTTCCCATTGACCAGCTTCGTTATACATTTCTGCTGCTTCTTTATACATTCCACCAGTTGTGTATAATTTTTCCGCTGTTGTGTACTCCTGTAAAAAAAAAGATTAAATTTCAACCGTTTTAGACAGTATACAATTGAAATACAGTATTACCTTAATACTTGCAAAATGTTTACCAATTATTTGATAATATTGAACAACTTCATCGGAATCTCCAATGACTTGAACAATATGCATGGCTTTCTTCCATTGCCTTGCAGCAATTGCAGAATCTAATGCTTTGCGTGTTTTACCAGCTTCAATGTAATGATTGATTGCTGCATCCATTTGTCTATTTTCTACTAAACTATCACCCCATTCTTCTTCTAACTGTACAACTTCTTCGGGATTTACTGTTCTTGCCAGATCTACTGCTTTGCCCCATACCTTACCTAGATAAACAATATTTATTTTTTAACAATAATATCATTAATAATTATTTTAAAACTACCTTTACGGTAACAATCCATTGCCAGCGCTGGTTTATTAAGTTTTTCATAAATTTCAGCGGACGATTCAAACAATTCATGTTTCAATAAAACCTTTAGAACATTTGTTACTAATTGATCATCATTCAATAAGTCTGAGTGTTGTTGTAATAAAACCGCAGCTCGAATAAAGCAATTTGATTTCAAATACAAAGTCATGGCTTGCTCGTAATTTCCTTGTTTTTCCAATATTTGTCCAGCTTTCTCATTTTGGCCGCTTCTGAGCATGAAACTCATTTGCTCATCTTTCAATTCATTTAATCTATAATAACCACGTTGTTCCGCCAACCTAAAAACATAGCAAAGTAACAATTTTGCATTGTATTGGATGAATGAATTAAAAAGAAAAATTAAAAGTTTGTTATCAAAATGTGTACCTAATAGCATCGTCCCATTTATGCAACTTCTTGTACATCTCCAAAGCACCTTCCACATTTCCTTGCTCCAAGTAAATATTTTCAGCGGTATCTAAATCGCCATTTAAAATTGACATTCTAACCCATACTTCTGTGCAGTTTGTAATATCCTCATTTTGCTTTTGGGTAAACTCTTCGCCAACCTTAATGGCTTCGTGTAAATAAAACGATGTCGAAATATCTCCAACTGCAGCATAACATCTTTCGGCTAAGTTTAAATTTTGTTGCTTAAGTGCTATATTCGAAAGATTGTGCCACATTGCCTCAGCTTCACCAGTGTTTCCTATTGTTTCCAAAAATAAAACTGCTCGTCCATAATCGGTGTCGTGAATTGCAGTTCCTAATAAGTTTTATCTAATATGATTGTTTAATAAATAATTTAAAAAACTTACCAAATTCTACTAGACTTTCATCTAATTCAACGTTAAAGGTATTATTACCGTCCATAGTAATGGCTTGAGTTTTACCATTTTGGCGTATAATATCTATTACCTCTCCTTGAACATTTAACATTGTCGGATGATCAGGAACGTCAATATTATACCAAACTACTAATGTATTGCCAGCTTGTGCAGCTGCAACATCGCTTTCCATTACCCATTGCACAAAGCTAACACCACTGAAGATGCACTTTTTTTCTGAAGTATTAATATCCACTATCATTAATCTGCAAACATTTATTATCAACGGTGTAAAGTTGAGATTTTTAAAAAATTACCAATAATTTAAGATACTAACCGTTGCTTTTTGTCTCTAAATAAAAGTTTATGTCCAGTTTCACTCAATTCCAGCCAATCGATCTTTGATTCGTGACTTATTTGAGATATCACTGTTCCTGTTAATAAATCTAAAACGCATATCGTTTTCAAGTCCAATAAGTAAGCCAACTTCTTATTTTCTTTGGCTTGCTTGCGCTCATTCAATCTTACGCTTATTACATGAGGATTAACGAACTCTGTTCTTACTGAACACAATATATCATTTCCACCATATTCAATTAATGTTAATTCTCCGGCGTTAAATATCAAGCAAACATTTATATTCTCAAAATAGTATTTTTCATTTTGACCTGTATCGCTCCAAGGGACCTAATGAAAAAAGTATTTTTAAATCCAATATTATAATTAAGTCATTATAAAGGGAGCAAAGTCGTTCTGTTTATGGCCTGCCTGACGTTATGGTCATGGTAATGAGATCGTTGTTAACTGACAGTACAACGACAGAATAATATTAAGGTTCATAGATAACAGAATAGTGGCGGATCAACATTAATTAATTTAAAACAGTGGTAAAACAAAATTGACAAGTTTGACAATGATAAATCATTTGAATTAGAATTTCCTACATTTAAAAGAGATCGTGATTTAAGTTGATTGTTCCTTTTGAATAACTGATTAAATATCCAAAGTAAACCAATACCTCGCTTAATAATTGATTGTTCAAATCAGCAACTATTAGGGTTTCATCGGTATGAGCAATCACGTATTGATCTTTCCCCATAATTTTTAAATCTCCAATTTCTCTGCCATATATTGATTTAATAGTTACTCCTTTCTTTTCTGAATTTAAAGGCTTAATTAACACTTGGCTAGCTCCAACATAAGTTACTTCAAATTTGTCCTTCCAAACGGTTCTTTTTAAAACTACAAGTTGTTATAAAAGTAAGCAAATATTTCAGCAATGAATATAATAAATTTGTTACCCGATTCAAACAAGAGAACTGCACCACAAAGTGTACCACAGACAACTCGAGAACCATCTCGCTTCCACGATAAAGCAGTAACACTGTACATATTGATTATTTCTTTTGGTGTCGATTCTTCCCAAATTGTTTTCCTAGAATTCCAGATATAAACTCGAATTCTGTTAAAGCTTCCTACTACAACAGCCTGAAATATTAAGAAATCATCATTCACGTGAGTTGTCATTGTTATTGTTGTTATTATTGTAGTTGTAAATCACTTACTTGGCCACTAGGACTGCTTGCAGCGGTGGTAAATTCGTGTTCGTTATTTTGTTTTGTGTAATCAAATTGTTTTACTTGTTTTCCCTGCATGTTATAAACAGAAATACGTTTGTCACAACCTCCTGCAAATATTTGATTTTGTACCCAAGCTAAAGCACAGGGTGGTACAGAATGAGTAACAATGCGTCCATTATCTGCTTGTTCAGTGTTAAGAAAATATTTATTGATAGTACCATCGACATGCCCCGATATAAATGCAGTATATCGTGAATTAGGTACTATAGAAATTGGCATACTATCTGCTACAAAAAGAGTTTGTGATTTGTTCGACTTTATTTGTAAAATACGAATTTTTCCATCTTCCAAACCACATATTATAGGACCAGTTAAAAACCAATTTAAACAAACAACAGGCGACGATTGTACAAACTTATTACAGATTGCCTAAAACATAAAGTTAATTTATTCGACTGAAATTTGTTTGTAAAAAATTTGTTGAACCTTTTTATCGCCCCATTTTTCTCCTATTTTATATACATAAATTATGTTATCTGTTTGAGCAATTGCAAGTTTAGTTGAATCTGGACTGAATGATAAGTCTTTGATCAAGTACGACTGTTTTCCTGATTCAGAATCAGCTGGTTTAGTCCCAAACCTGTCTCTTTTTTCTCCAGAATCATCATACATAAAAATCTGTCTATCGATTGTTGCAACAGCTAATTTTAAATTATTTGGTGACCATGCCATGGCAACTATTCGTGCTTCTCGTTTCTAACAAAAAATTTATTTGGAATATAATTTAGTTTAAAATAAAATAAAAATATATTACTAACCTGAGCTTGCATCAAAGTATTTAAGTATTTGAGCTGCATTGCTGTATTTTATTACAAAGTTAGTACTCAAAAATATAAAATGGTATGCTTAAACTGACAAATCATTCTATAAAAACGTTGTTTGTATAAAGACCATTATGGGTTGCCATGGTAGCGTTGTGGTGACGGAAGACTGCACATTGAAGGTGATTGTATAATACCTATTATACCTATGTATATAATTCTTTAAAATATTAATAGATATCCTACCATTTAAAAATAAATAACTTTTGTCGATATTTTTCTTTACTTGTAAAATTACCGAAATTAATACTAAAACAGCATGAATAAACTTCAGTAGCGTAACTCAAGAACAAAGGTAGGTAAATATAATAAAATATCTATTATTAAACTCTGCATTGATAATAATTAATAACTATTGATTGTATTAGGATATTGAATTATTGTATAATCGAAATAATTGTTTAAATATAAAGTATCTGCTTTAAAAATATATTTCTTTGCTTGCAAAACAAACTAAAATTAGCATACAATACATAAATATAATATATTTAGTTATTCTAATGAACCCCCAAAAAGTTACTGTACTTACACTTCTCCCCTAATTGGGAATATACAACACGTAAATCATTTCATTATACTGTAGTGGAAAAATATTATCAGATCAAAACAGACCACAAAATTGTCTACAAAATAAATTAGTTTAAAATTTGTTTACGTTGTACTACGTACTTGGACACAAATGCAGTGATGTTAAGCATCGTTCACATAGAATTATTGCGGCGCCTTGCTTTCGTTGCCTTGCAGAATTTGTTGCTTGATATTTGCTTTCGACCGTATAGCGGTCACAATGAATTAGTGCGGTGCCTTGTTATGTGCACAGACTTCATTGTCCAAATCCTTAGATCTAACAGTAGTTTACCTGTTATATTATGAAAAGTAGTTATACAATATTTATTTAAAGTCGTCTCCGAATATAATCTTAAAATAATTAATATACATAATCTTTAGTTTTGCAATAAAATTCGCATTTACTATTTCGATTTAATTTTCAGATTTAATTTTGACTACATTAATTTATTCATTTATTGCAATATAAATGCATAAAAATTATTCAATAATGGTAAATATTAAATTTATATAAATTTTTAAAAATAGAAACAGTAATTAAATTTTTCAAACATTACACACTATTCTAAATACTGTTAGGTTTTATGGTCTATTTTATTGCCATAAATCTTTTGGTCCTGAATAGGGTTGCTAGGTATAATTTTAAAAGTTTTGTACCTACAAATGTGTTGAAAATATTTCTACAAAGAATACTATAATATAATTTAAATAGACCTATTTTAAATGTTAGTGAATCAATAAGAGAAAAAATGTATACAAAAACAAATAATATTTTATCTAAATTGAAAATCATCTAATTAAAAAATGGCTATTTGCCAAACAAATAATATTTTATCTAAATTGAAAATCATCTAATTAAAAAATGGCTATTTGTTTGCGATAATTTAAAATTCACCTATTGGAATCTAACCACAATTTAAAACACAATTAGCTAACAGGCTGATTATCAATTATTATATTATTTAAACTTCTACAAAATGCGCTCTGTTTAAAATGAAATTCTTCAATTTCATTCGTTATAACTTCACCGTGATGAACCAATAAAATTTAAAGCCATGCAAAGATTTTACATTTTATTGGTTCTTGCTACGTCTTCGAAGTAAAAACCTTGACATGGTCAAGCTTTTGATGATTTTCAGGCAAGAACTTAAAAAGAGAGGAGGAAAAAGATATTAAAAAAGGATAGAAGACAAAGCCGGGGCTTGAAAGTCCTTTTTCAGGTAAAATTGTAAATATTTTTATTTATGTACTTAACCAACATCCAATATCTAACCAAAATAATTTAAAAGATTGTAGTAGTAAATTTATCTGTCAATAAATACCATTATTTCGTAATTTAATTTAGTAATCTTAAAAATAAAATCATTTAGAGCTATTAAAATCATTCTGCAATTTAAGTTTTGGGGTGCTTTTTTGCATAAAAACATATAATAGGTACTTTTCAATTATCAAATCAGTTTAAAACAGTATAATCTTAATACTGGAGCTCATTTCAAAATTATATGTTGTCTACTAAATTTGACCATGTACATTTAAAACACTTTAATTTTATTGGTTGTTGCTTTCAAACCTTAGCAAAGTCTGCAAGACCGCGGCTAGGCAAACGGTAATTTTAAACATAAAAAAGGATAGAAGACTATACATCACTCTGATTGGCGCTTGCCATCTTCTACCGAAGCAAGGCAAGGCAAATTTTTCATTGTGAACGGCGCTTTACTCTTTCCCGCTCCAATGATGGTTTTCACCTATAATGATTTTTTTAAATAATTTCACTTTTGCATAAAATATAATAAAGTCAGTTATAACGAACTACAAGGAACTTTGTTCATAGGATCTCGATGTTAGTTTCAAACGAAGTAATCTACTGTCAAATCTGCAGGTACCTATCTAGTGGCGGATTTCCGAACAGGCTCAAGAGGAGAGCGCCTGGGGCCTCGTAAATTAAGGGGGCCTCAAAATTCAGCCCTCAAAATATTTAATAGTAGTTGCTGCAAAATTTTTTTTTTTTATATCTATTTTTCCGAGCGTCAAGGTGTGAAACCCCTTAATTATTAAACAACTGATACACAGGGAAATAACATTGAAGATTAACCAATAGGTAAGTATAAAATGACAACTACTTGGCTATGTTTAAAAGTTTTCTGATGTTCAGGTTTATTAAATTATTACAATTGATACTTATTGGTACAAGAATTATCAAGGTTCATCAGGTAAAAAGAGTTAAAAACAAAATATAAAAAAACGACATTCAAAAGTAAATTTAAAGAAAAATAAAAATAAATTTCTAGTTAAATAATAACATTTGGTGAAAATTTGATGGACGTAATTTTATGAGAAGTTATTTTTATAATTTTTAAAATATTTTTTATAAGTACGTATTTATATTGGGTATTAAAACAAGGTCTCAGGTGCAATATTCCTATATAAAATAGGTACCTAGTTTTTAAAAAAGAAATTGCCTGTGACGCTAATGCAAGTGGGACCCTTCCCCCCTTGTACCGGAGATTGAAAACCATTGCTGTAGGGTGTAGGGGTAGCAAAATTATTTAAAGGGGGACCTCAAAATTGAATTGCGCCTGGGGCCTCCTACGTGATAAAACTACCACTGAAGGTATCGATAATATAGTATAAGTACCATTAAATAGCAAATCAAAAAGCACATTAAAGAAATCACACAAGATTAAGTACTCATCCTAATATACCTACTATAGTTGAAAAACTTAATTCGAGAGCCAATATTAACAAATATTAATGATTGGTTAGATGGATTTTATTTTGTATTACATAGTATACTATTAGTTCAAATTAAAAAAAAAAGGTTGAAATCGTACCATTAGAACCAAAATAAAAATTGTATGGGGACGAATTCGCAGAAACTGTGCAGTTTCGACAAGGAAACTTGGCTAGAATCTCAATATTAGTCACCAATCAGCTCATTTAATTTTAATAACAGATCTGGGTTTAAAGGCATACAAAAAAAGAAAAATTCATTATCTTTCATAAAAAGAAAATAGACGTAAAAAATGCAAGGCATTGTACACGCTACACAGGCACGGTGATTGTGGAATTATCTTCTCAGATGAAAAACATCTGATATTTCAAGAACAAGACAACCCCCAAAATGACCGATTGTTTACTGGTAGTATAGCTAATATCCTAAGAAGTAAAAAAGTATCGAGGGGTTTCAGAATAACTCGTTGTTAATGGTTTAGGGGTAGATTTCCAAAATAGGCAAGCTTTCAATGCGATTTATTGAAAATGGTGTGAAAATTAATGATTCTTATAACATGGACAATATTTTAATTGATCATCTACTACCCCATACTAAAATCTTATTTCGTGTTAATAAATTTTACTTCCAACAAGATTCGGCACCCTCCCATGAGGCAAAAATGATCCAACAGTGGTGCCAAGAAAATTTATTAGTGTTGAAGAATGGGCTGCAGCATCTTCAGACCTTAACCCTTTGGACTTTTGTATTTGAGATTATATGCTTAGCAAATCAGGCAATCGAAAAAATTTAAATTTGCAGATATTTAGAAAGTTTTAACTAAAGTATGGCATGAAATACCAGACGATGTGGTGCGTGCCGCATGAAATCATTTTAAGAGAGTCTGAAGGAAATTTCAAAACAATAAGGGGAAAGAATTCAATGAAATTGTACAATACTACTTACTAAATGTTATCAATAATTTGTAATAAAATTTTTGTATGCCTTTATACAAAACTTTCCTTTTAATTTAATGTTTTTAGAGCGACAGTTAATATTTTACACCTTGTAATGTATTATTCCATAAACTAAGGTATATGGAGTCTATTAAATTGGAAATTTTCTGAGATACAACCTAAAATGATTGGGATATTACAGTTTGAAGTTGTAATCTTACATTAGTTTACATAATCTCATTGGTTGTAATATTAAATTACTGTCAATAAAAAAATCTACTTCTTTAAGACCATAATTTTTTTAAATATAATATCAGTAAGACCTACAATAATAAAATAAGTTATCTAATTGAAAATATTTATTTAAATTTTCATTAAATTATGTTTTTAATTCAGTTTTAACTCTAATTCTATGTTACAAGTAAATAGCAGCCCACTAACACAGATAATATAATAATGTATATGTAGATCAAATATCACAATGCAAAAAAAGCACAAAGAGAAAAAGAGGGGAACTACAAGGAAAAGAACTTGAGAAACGCGGAAGGTGGAACTGGACTAGGTGGTAGCGGGCCACCAGCTTCCTGTAAACGCGCTCTGTATTCTGGGCATTGGTCAGCAATACAAGGATGTCCTAAGGAACGCCAAAATAAGCAACGGCAATGTCGACACAAAGATAACGTTTCAGCATATTGACGGTCTTCCCGTATACCAAATGTTCTGTAAATAACGAACATAAAAAAATATAGTTGTAAAAGTAAAATTCGCCAGATTTACCGTTTTAATAAATGATAAATTTGCTTCCAGTCAATTTTCTTATCTTTATCAACCACCATTTCTACTTGCTGACCTGTAAAATGAAATCTAGCCAATTCTCGCCAGACTCTTTGTTCGTCGACTAAAACAGCAAGCTGATTGCAGGACTGTGAAGTAGAAGTTAAATCACTGTGGTCGGATAATCTTAAAATAACTTCTCGAAGACATTCTTCAGGAAGCTGTAAAAGTTGAGGATTTGTTTCAGGACTGGGTTCTTTAATTTGCATATCTGTTGCCATAGACAAAATCCTCTCAATTGTCACAGCATGTTGATGCCATAAAACTTGAGAACCTAAAGGACCACCCCAACATGCAGCCCTTTCTGCAGCACTTAAAGCACTTAACTTGGTCAATAGTTTACGAAGTACTCGAGGATTATGTTGTATTGAAATTGCATGTGCAGCTACTTCTTCCAACATACTTAAAAGTGCCTTTTGTGCACAACCAGATAAGGTAGTCATTTGTTGGCCAACTAGTAAGTCCAATAGTGCACAAATATAATTAAATCTTCTAACATCATGAACGGCACTTCGAAAATCTAAACGTTTTACTGCTTCGTCTAATTCATTAAATCCAGCAATCTATCAGAAATTAATTGTAACGAATTATTATGAAAGTTTAACACATTTACTTACTTCTCGTGTACATTTTATAGTAATTTGGCAATAAGGCTGCACGGCATTATCTGCATCTTCAATTTCTTCCACTGAATTTTGATCCCTAAAATAAAATAACAATAATTATACAGTTTGCTTTATTAATATGAGAATTTAACTATTAATTTTATTTCAAACGGTCATTTTATTTTTCATTTTTTACCAGGTTCAAACCTGAGGAGAGTCAAACTTTCTTATGACTAATTTCGTGCTTCGAAAGGCACGTTAAGTCGGTGGAACCCTAAGTTAGTGAATTGTCACCATTAATATGAAAAACCAGGATCCGGGCACATCTGAAGGCAAATCCAGCAAGCTACCTGATGGATGTAAAATATTTATATGCTCAAAGTTTCTAACACTGCTAAGGAAACGACGCTGATGTTGGGAAATAACAGGCCTGAAGGCCTACTAGAAGAGAATTCTCTAGAGAATTGCTTCTAGAAAGAGGAAGAAGAAGAAACTATTAATTTTATTTGAAATCCGGTAAAAGTAACTAGTAAAACTTTATTAAACGATTGATCAAGTACATGATAATATTGGAGCAACAATTATTTAAAACAAATTTTGTTGTACTTTTGCTAAATATCTAATTGTAAGGGGCCACCTAAGATTTTAGTCAGTGAATGAATTAAATTTCAACGAAAATTTTTATTCGGTTTCTTATTAAACTAAAAATAGATTTCCATGTTAATTTTTTCCAGAGATTCTATTAGGTTTTATATTATCCAGATGGTAGTTGGACGCTGTCATAATAATCTATAAAGGAAAGTAGTAGTAGGTATCTTGCGAGTAACCGTAGATTAGAAATTTTTAGTAAGTAAACAATTTTTTGGGATGAGTGAAGTTATACAACGAAATTTTTAGTACAGTTTTTTATGATGGATATTTAAATATGCTATTTAGATTAATATTTTTGAAATGCTTTATAGCTTTATACTATACTAAATTGTAATAATATATTATTAACCTGATTTTGGTAATAAAATGCAAAAATACAAAGAATTAATTTTAAATACGTAGGTATGTGATTTTAGAATATGGGAATTCATTCATCCTAATTGATTTGGTACCACTTTGGTTCGACGAGTTAAGAGCTCCTAATAACAAAACGAAAACGAGAAAAAGTTAAATCCTCTTATTTTCATTTTTTATGGATGCTATTATTATAATTTATATATTTATGTAATAAAGTGCAATAAAGTGCAAAATTTTAAAATCTAATTATTAGTCCTCTATTTCTAAACTGAAATTACTGATTATAAAGCATTCAATAGATAAATCATGTCAAAACTTGGTTAGGCATGAAAAACCGAATTACAAGTCAGTAATTGATAGTGCTTAACTTGGAATCGAATCAGGGTAAAAATAAATTTGTGTTTAGACAAGATGCGAATACTAACTTAACCATCTAAAGAATTCCAAGCAACTACCTGGTACGTCTAGAGATGTAAGTATTGCCGAAGATTTCAGATGCATTTATAAAGTTAACGGAATAATAATGATGCAAATGAGGTAGGTCAAAGTTAAAATGAATAATTTTTCAGGAACTAGCGAGAAACATTAACTCATGGTATTCCAATTTTAGACTCTTAAATTATTATAAGAAAATTGTGCACATATTTTCATTAAAAAATTCAAAATCGGGTTGCTGCAATTTTTCGATGGATTTCGTAATGCAATATCTGTCTGTAGTTTAACATACATACATGGCATAATTCAAATGCAATGTATAACAGTAATCATACGAATTCGTTCTTCAAAATCGATTTTCTCCAAATTGGCTGACTGAGTAATGGAATTTTAAATTTTCACCTGATATTTTAAAATTACATAACTAATTATGATCAAAAAGTATATTAATAATGGTGTAAATTGGAGAGTGCCAGTTTTGGCACTCCCCTTAAGGGTCACCACGTCCTACCAATTTGCGTATCTGACCATGGAATATTAATGCTGATGTCAAGTTTCAACAAAAATGGTGTTTTGTTGAAATTTTCTCATATCAAAATTTATCAAATGATTCGCAAAAAAACAAAATTCAGTGAATTTTGAATATCATTTAGCCCTATGTTACAGATTTCGTAATCTATAAAGTTATTATAGATACCTACCTAAGAAAAAGTTCAAGTTTTCTAGATAATTTAAAGAAGTCAGTAAAAATATTTCAAAATTAGATTTATTTTTAAATACTAGAGAAATAAAGCAATAAGGTTGGTAAAAACGGTATAAGGAATATTTTAATTATTTAAATCGATAATTTTTGTGCCAGCTAGTTAATTAATAAAATAATTCCTTCCGTGTCTAAAGACTTGTGGCTATAAGCTTACCAGCCTTATTTTTCCTCCAATTCACTGCGTCAACTCATTTTTTTATTCAAAGTTATGATAATGAATTCATACACGTACACGTATCTCATCATCAGTTTTTTTTTTAAATTTTTATAGATTCAGAACCTCGCTCATATCTAAAAACTGCCTAGAAGTTTCGTTTCGAAATTACTTCTGTGGGACGGCGTTTTCCGTACGGCATGGCCGTGAGCAACTTGCTACACGATGCTAATGGAGAACAGGCCCGGACTGGCTAGGTCGGCGATCGCCGAGGGCCCCAGATTGAAGGGGAGCCCCAAAGAGGCCTCAAAAAAAGTGATTTCTACTTGGGGTAAAAGTGGTTTGTATTGTTTATATACCTTCCAAGCGTTTAAATAGCGGAAAATGTAATTTTCAAAAATCTCTCCTCTTGGTAAGGGGGCTCCTCCTCAGTCTCTAGCCGAGGGCCCACAAAGGAGCAATCTGAGCCTGATGGAAAGTGTACTAAGGCACTTAAAGTCAGATTTCGTGTATACCTACTCCAAATATAAAACTTTATGTTTATTTTGTACTTTTTTTCTATTAAAAATTTATTTACAGTGCGACGTTAGATTTTCTCAACTTTTACAAATACTGAAACACAACTACCATTCAACGTTGAATAACAATCAAAATTGGTTTATTTAACCGTGACCTTCTATTCCATTTTGTCACAAAAACAATTCCTGCATTGTTTTAAAAGTAATAACGTTGTTTCTGAACTTATTATTTATATCCCCTCGTATTATTATCATGTATAAAAGAACGATAATGATGATTTAAATTAAGGAATGAATGAAAAGTTGAGTGTTATATTGAATTGTGTAATTTTTTAAGGACTTGGTGTGTTTTATTAAGTAGTATCTGAATATTTAATTCTACAATTTGTATATAACCGACAGGGGCTAAATAAACACAGAATTTATTATACCTAAAACTGCTTATTACGTTTTAAATGTAATATACCCATTACACGTTTATTAAAACGCTTATTATTTGTTTAACCTGTAGGTCGAGATAGGACAATAAATTATTTGACGGACCAAATTTAGAAAATGTTACTTTAACCATTTTAAAAAAATTATAGAATTAAGTTTCCTTTTGATCGTCTTCGTGTTTCACATGTGGCATATGAATTGCCATAATTAACAAAGAAAAACGGTCGCAGAAGCACATAAAGAGGAAACTATTTGAATTTTTTTAAACTTGTAGATAGTTTGGGCGAACGCTATGAGAAAATTATGGCGCGAAAATGTTTTTTTCGTTTCAAAAAGAAGCCATTTGAACATGATTGATTCTCCACATTTCGATTTTGATCAAAACCGTTTCAAAGCATCAATCCATGATGATCCACGTCAATTAATTCGAGAATTGGACAATGTCATAAAATGTAACCCGTACAGCAAAATAAATTTTTAATTTATCAAAAACGCTAAGCACTTATGCATCAACCCATTACTTGTAGGTTCAAATTTTAAATTTTATTGTTATGTATTGATTGAATGATATATTGGTTAAATTTATTTATCTTTTCATTACATTCTTTTTGTGTTATTACACAATTGTTTTATTACACAATTAAGCGATTGATTTAAATTTTAAAAAATTTAGACTTTTCTGGATAATATCTGGAATCTAATATGCGAAGAAACCTTAGTCAACTGTGCTATAATTACAATGGTGACTTGATATTTTAATAGTTAGTTTAGTATTTCGTATTTCTTTTTTGAAATTTTGAGTTCAGATCTAGAAGGCATTTCTATTAGTTAACACCATAGATCAAAGAATTGGTTCTAAATTTACATAAATATAAAACCAATTGATGAAAAGTCAAAGCCAACAAAGGAAAAAACTATCATCTATTTTTAGATCGAGATATTTGACTTTAATTAATTATGAATGATTGTATGTATGTTGTGCTCTTCATTAATAGGATTTTGCACTAGTAAGTTAAGTAAACCAGTTCAACTATCAAATAATATGATCCAAGATGTCTAATAATAATAATTATCGTTTTCTAAATCTGCGGTATCGTCGAGTTAATATCTTTATAAAATCCCTTGCATGTATGTTTCCCAATTTTATTCCAATGTTTGTAAGGAAATGCAGATCTTGTATATCCGAAATTTTGGTAAATAGGTAATTATGAAGTAGGCAAGAGTAAATGGATTAAGGTAGGTATATTACCATTTTTATATTTATCCACTTCACAATCTGCATAATAATTACTTACTACATAGGTACAGGAATACCTATCAATTTATTAATACGAGTATTATGCAAAATCAATAAAATGCTAAAATTTGTATTGGGAATAATATTAATTATTCCAACACGCGTTCTACGTAAATGTAAATAAATACCTTAAATTATTATTAGTAGCTGCAGATATTTTGATTCTATTTAATTTTTTGTAATAAAATGAAAAATACTTTTTGTTTTAAGTACCTATATCTATCATTTTATATTAAAATATACCCACGATTATTTATAATTGCGTCAAGAGTGAATGTTATTGAACTTTCACAATCTGAATCTCCTGGAAAACAGGTATAGCATCATGAGTAATAGCCATTGTTTATAAACAATATTGTCGGATGATAATAACAATAATTTAGTATTCGTGTTTTGTTAGTTCAAGTTATAAAATTGACATAACCAGGAAAGAAAGTTAGTTTAATATGAAAACTGGAAGTATTAATTTTACTTTTAGTACATAATATAACAAAGAAGACAAAGAAATATTGCAATCTGGATCGATCGTAATAGAAGTTCTAATTGTCTAACCTTAGAGCTTTACAATTTTCCAACACTTTCTTCTTTTCCCAACCTTCTTGTGTTTTAACCCATGCTTCTCCGGGGGATCTCCAATCTTTTGATATAAATGGCATTGCACAATAAAATCAAGCAACAGCAACTAACAGCTGAGTTTGACAACAACAACAAAATACTGCGCAACCAGCTGATTGTCAAACTGACATTAGTTTCGCATGCGCGTTATCTGGCGAGAAACAATTTTTGTTCGAATAGAAAGTTGGTGGGCATTTTAAAATTTACGTTTCGCTGTAATTTATATAGTTTATTTAGTGTTGGTTTCAATATAACAAAAAATATAAGTGATGAGCTATGTATTTAAATTTATATTTCTCTTTTCATTATTATAGGGGTACATTCATGTGACATACACTCGTGCATACACTGTAGAAGTACGGGGTTTGATCACATACAAATCAAATAACTACATGGCGTATCCGATAATATTGTATCAATTTTTTTTGTTAATTAAAATTTAAATAAGTGTAAAGTTTACCATGAAAACGACTAATACATGAAAATTGCAAAGAAATTATATTCAAAACAAAATGAAATCACAAAAACATATTATTAGAACAATCATTAAAAAATATTAGGTTAGAAATAACGAAGGGGAAGCCCGAAATTCGTTGACTTGTTGTATTTCATCAAGGACGTTCATACATGAGGCTAGTTAGTAGATAAAATTATTTTTTTTACTGAATTGTGTAGTTCAATTATATTGTTTTTGGATTCTCTAAAAATAAAAACCTGTTACCGATAATTTCAAAGAGTAATTATTGATTAAAATTCAAATTTTTAACATAGGATCTTATGGAGAATAGAGTTTTCGTGTATTTAAAATTATAAAAAACAATATTATTCAAGTAGATATCGTAATATATAATGTTTATAAATATTCTTTAAAGTATATAGTTTATATAATTGCATTAAAAACAGGGTGTTACCGAACATTTCAATTAATTATTAATTATTTTCATAAATAAAACTAAAACTATTTTGTTAGGTTAGTCGTCATAATAAAACTGGCAACAACGCACAATAGAACAGTGACGTTTTTTTATGTTTTGACAAAATGACGAAATTTATGTTTTTGGGAAACAAGACACCATGACTGTTTCTAACATTATAATGATTATTACTATTCATAACTGATAGTAAAACTAATAATTTATGTAACTGTCAACAAAACAACTCGATACACTGACATACAGTTCTAGTATTTTTTATTTGAAAACCGCGGTGTAGCCAAATTTAATACGTAATAGAAAACAAGTCAAATTAATTACTAATTTATAATACTGATATTTTACAATAAATATCGAAAAAGTATTTCCGATATTCAAAACAAATTAATAAATCATTATATGATTTTGGATATATTTGAAAATTTTTCCAAAGCCCTAAATAAATTTCATAACAAATTAGTACTCAATTGATTTCAAAGTCGCGTTCGTACGTCCTTAACTCCGCAAAAGCAGAACATTTTAAAACCAATCCTACCAATAAAGTTTTTTAAAACTATTATTACCCCAATCTGTTATCCTAAAACAGGATTTGACATGACCCACACGAAACGACGTTATCGAGAAACAGCAGAAGAGGTGTTTAAATTTTTTACAATAGTTTTCCATGCAATTCTTAAGGTAGAAACATCCCTAATATGCAATTGATATTACTATATCAATGTTTAAAGCGATGCAAAACTAATTATTTAAATATGCACGATAAAGATAAAGTTATAATACTGCTCTACAGGTTTGGTTTTATGACAATTGATTAGTTTAATATTGTACTTGTACAGCGGCGGCTCTAGCAAGATTTTTAAGTGGTGCGAGATCTCATTTTGCCCCCCCCCCGTCGACTAAAACGTAAAAAGAAACAATATTTATTTGAAAAGGAGTATTTAAACAAATTAAGAAAGAAAAATTAACTACAAAGCCACTTTCCTCGCTTTTGCGCTTGCAAATTTCAAAAAAAATATATTTTTTTTCAAAAGAAACCCAAATTATTCATTTTTTCGAAATATTTTGTCATTTTGGCGCCCCCTTTAGGATGGCGCTCGGTGCGACCGCACCGCCCTAGAACCGCCGCTATACTTGTACATAAGTTTCAAAGCTACTTGTAAACTAGCGATTATTTAAATTTTTGCTACATTCTGAGAATAAAAGACATAAACCGTATAAATCATTCAGTAATCATAGTGATCTTAAAATTTACATTTTTAGTAAAAAAAGGATACATTTTTAATGTCGCTCATGAATGGATTAACGAGATTTGTTTCGTCTCAAATTTTATAAAAAATAAAAGATTATTGTTTGGTCGTCCGAAATATAAAAGAAAAAAATGTCTTAGCGTAATTTCTCCGATGAAACCTCTTTTATTTTCGTCTGGTTGATTTTTTAAGGAAGCGCAAGAAGTGGATTAATGATTCAATTCGTCTCAAAAAAATTAAAGAATATTATTTCGGGGGAAATGGAAACTATTTTAATTATAATTTATTGTAATAATATTATATTACTACTTACAATTTGTTTATATTGTGTTACCTAATAAAATATATTTTTATTTCAATCAAGTTACTGGATCCACTCCACAAACAATTAATACACCCTAAAACTGCACACTTGCAGATGGATCAAGTAGAGTGAGTATGGTACAAGTAACTGCATGAAACCAAGCAAGAGCTGCAATACGTGCGCCTTCTTGGAAACACGCGAGATATTATCTGAAGCTATCTAGAGTCACTCCGTGGACAATTGCAGTAATCTTAATAGGACGCTGTTAGGTTAAATAAACATCTTCACACGATGGGCTATGCTGATGACTCTATATATCGTGCATGCAATGACAAGCAGGAAATAGTTGAACATGCACTTTGTTACTGTCCGGCGTTAACTTTAATGAGAGGATCTGTATTGGGGGTTTCTGGCTCAACATTACCAGAATCAGTAACACTCCACCTGCTAAGATCCTGGAGTTCATTGTACAGCTGGAATGGCTTGGGGAGTGACAGGATCGGGGTGAAGCTGAAAACCGGAGGTAGTGCAATAGATCCGATTTAGAAGCCAAAGTGCGTGTGAGTTTATCTTACCTTCCACAACAAATCCAGAATCCAGAGTAGTATGCTAAAGGAACAAAAAGTTTTCCTTTATTAATAAAACAACGACGCATTTACGAAGATCCAAACAATCTCCAAGACTACCCTAACATGAGTATAGTCTGAGCTTATCTCAATTTGTTTGTGCCTAGAACGCATTCTGGATGATTTTATCTCTCAAAGAGCTCTCCCTCTCTCTGGTCAAGAGCGGCACTTTCTGGATGTAGATTCTGTACCTATATATTGTGGTGTTTAGATCCAGCAATTAGCTATCGACACTATCAATCAAGGTAGTGGGAACAACAAAGCAGTGAAATAACGATATAAAATCCTAACTTTTGTGTGCAACGTTTTGTGATATGCAGTTTACATATTCAATTGAATTCATTAAGAAAAAGTAACAAATAAGATATAAAGTTGGAGGACTATCGCGGAAAGAGCAACATCATGGAGGTTTGCTCCTGAAAATAAAAATTAGAGTTCTTTGTTTAACGAAATCAACGTGGATCTATTTGTCATGTGATCTTAAAAATCAATTGATGTGATTTTATGGAGCACTATTATTAAATAATCACAAATTAAAGAAAGCGGTGTGAAGACGAACCACAACAGAAATTGGTCATCAATATCCATTATTATTGTAATATAACAATAGAAATTTTAATGTCGATACCAAAATTGTAATATCACATAGAAGTAAAGGAAGATCCAAGGAAATTTTTTTTGGAATTTTATTAATTTTTAAGTATATTGTATTTTCCCATGGCAATTTATTTAAGTAACACGTTCAGCGTCTACACTTTTTAATTTCAATTGCATGAAAAATTGTAATTTTACAATTTTAAATTTGAAAATAAAATTAGGTAATATTAAGATGGCGAAGATATCGCAATACAGTCGGTCGCGAAATAGTGAATAATTAAATATTTTCCTTTTTTGGCGTTATTTATGGGAACATATGGGTGCGAAAAGTTATGTCTTTCTTTATTGTACTTGCTTCTTAATTATTCATCTACCAATCTTTTTACATTATCTGCATTCTACAGTCTACACTATTATGCAACCGTTTTGTGAAGTCGGCAGAATTCTTGAATATTTGGAAAATTCACCCCTTTGCCCCCACTTATCCGTCCGGGAAAAACCTCTGCCATTTAGGGTTTTTATTTAGCCAACATAAAAAATGGCTATCATTATGATACCTAATCTAAATTCGAATCTTATTAGTGGAAGTAAATTTTACACAAATTCATGCCTTAATTTTTTTAAACTTTTGTATCATTATAGTTAACAATTTAATTGTTAAGATAATATTAATTTTAAATAATTAAAGAATGAAACGCAATTGTTGTTTTTATTGGAACATTTATAAATAATTTATTACAAATACGTACACTTATATTTTGTATTCTAAACGATATGAACACACACATTTAACATTTTCCCATGTATCAGAAACAAAATTTAACAAATATTCACATCTTTCACACTTACATTTTTTCCCTTTAATTTGGATTCTTATGCAATACACATCAGCTGCAGTACGTCATATTATGAAGTTTCTTATTTTATAACATCGGTAATAACTATAACAAAAATATTGCTAGCATATTTTGGAATTACAAGTTAAATTTTTATAGGAAAATTTAAATTCATATTGATTCTTTAGTTACTTTGTGTGCAGGTAGATATGTAACATATTTATTCAAATGATTCCTGCATTCTTATGAGACGTCTCCAGCACTGCAATTTCTGACAAGACGAAGAATTTTGCGATATTATAAAACATATTTGTGTATACGCCCAATTAATTTCGCAATTACAGCGAGCAATACATATTTCTGATTGTAACTTAATGAGTTTTAAAATTTGTAGAAAACAAGGAACTTAATAAACACGTTAAGTTTATTGCAAATTATAAAACTTGTGAAGCTTTAATTATCAATTATATGTACATGGATGGAATGAAAATTATTTACTAAACGATTGTTTCGTTATTTAACCTTTCTCCAAGATAGACTGCAATAACTTGCTGTATTCATCTTCATTTAATAATTCATTTCCATTGGAACTGAAACAAGTAATAACATTGTAAAATCGCAAATTGCAAATCAATTTTTCAACATTTATTTTTCAAGAAATCAGATATTCACATGCTATAATGGAGCACATTACTCGCAATCAGGTCCGGACTGGCTCCTTTGGGGACCCTCGGTTAGAGATTGATGAGGGTCTTACCAATAGGGGAGATTTTTAAAAATTACATTTTGCATTATTTTGACAATTAGCCGAATATTTATTTTTGCCCTTTTAGCACATGGCGACGATTTCTTTAAGTAGTTCTGACTACGGAAGTGAAAGTAAAGTTGTATAAATTATATTAAAACAGAAATGCTAGAGTAATAGCAGTAGAAAATAGCAAACAGCATGCAATGAAAGTGGTTCTTTAAAGTCTGAGTACTTCAGATTTCATTTGCTGTTTTAATAAAATTTTATTACTTTTATTTTTACCATATAAATTGCATGGCAGTATGTAAATTTGAGAGATCCGATCTTGTACAGAGTTACGGCCATTCGTTATGATTTAAGAGTTAATAAATTAAGTTCAATTATTATTTAGCACTACTTACTAATGTTTGTCAACTTCTCGCCTTCTTCTTTGTATCATTTGTTCACTGGTTGCTTCAATGCATAACAAAACTAGCCGCGTATCACAAGAATAAGGGGTCTGTTCTAATAATCTTGGTCCTCGTAGTGAAGCGGCAAGTCCCACTTTATCTCTGGAACTAGCATGCCAGGCATCGCAAGACGTATCGAGAGCTCGTTCTCCATTTATTAAAGCACCATGCCAAATCGCTTTATGAGGCCAAGATAAATCTGTTAAAACGTTTTTGCCATTGAAGGAATAAATTCGTGGTGGATGTGAAAATGGAGCCCCATCCCCTTTGAACATTTCTGCCCACGAATTGAAAAGTACTTCTCCACGTATATTGGTTACTGGAAGTTTACGATCAGCTTGCCTCACTATCGAATCTACATTTTGCACTCTTGATGACAAAAAGGCTCTAAAAGTACCCCTAAGACCAGCTCTACGGGACTCCCTGTAACAAGAATAATCGGCACCCCGTACTCCGTGTATATCGCCAGTATATGCTTCATTTAACGCCGCCAATCGTAACTGAAATAAATATGAAAACTATTACTTTTAGTACATTTACACTTATTTAAAAAGTTTTCTTACCATCTTAGGGTGCCACTGAAGTACAGCGTAATTAAAATAAATTAATATATGAAAATTTTTTTATCTAGGTTGAATATTATTATATTTACCTGAGGTACATCGGCAGTTTGCGGAATGTGATTAATTAAATTACTGGCTTCAAATGGAGGCCTTAATTGTGAAGAGACAGTTGTAGGTGGAGATTCAGTTGATATTGGAAGAAGTGTTCCTAACTAACAGTGAAATAAATTAAATTATCCAACTTGGCAACATATTTGTGAAATTTTAAAATAGAAATTACTTACAGCTATGTATTGCCAGCCTTTGTTGACACGCACAAGAAGAGCTTCTTCTTCAATAACATAAGCAATCGTTCCAACTGGACTAGCTGATGACATTTTTGTCATTCCTTCTCGATCTTGAAAAGTAACAGCTCCTGGAACTATTCTGTTTTGTACTGGTGCATTTTCTGTTGTAAATACAGGTGGACTTGCCGTAGATCTTCCTAAATAACATGCAATTCATTTTAATTATTACAAAGTAACAAATTATTAAAATAAGTTAAATAAATCTAATAAATAAATCTGGTAATTAATGAAAATACCTGAAAAGTATTTTAAATCCTTTAGTTCTTTTAATTCTCGTAGAGCTTTTAGTTCTTCAAGACTACTTTTTGGTCCTTTAGCAGCACAATTGAATATAATTATTTATACGCTAAACCACATCAATATACAGTATAACTAACCTGGACGTAAATTATATGTAGGTTCTCCATAAAGGGAAATACCGGGTTCTCCTTTAGGACCTGCAATTGAAATTCCTGGTGGGCCTGGAAGACCTGGAGGTCCAGGAGGCCCAGGTACGGGAATATATTTCGTAATATCTTCATCAATATTGGAAGAGGCTGGAAGTCCAGGAGAACCGGGAATTCCATCTCTTCCTGGTGTACCATCGTTTCCACGATCACCTTTATCGCCTCTTGTCTAAAACAATGAAGGTAAACATACGTATCTACCTAATCTAGTATACAATTTTACCCCCTTCATAGTCCCTGAATCTCCTTTTTCGCCTTTTGACCCAGGAGTACCCGGACGTCCCTTAAATTATAAATAACACGTTTTTAATAATTATTATACCATAAGGTAAAACATTTTCAACCATTAACATAAAAGTTACATACCTTAAAGTTATTCTGAGTGCGTTTAAAATAAATACTTTATAATACCAATGGGAAATTAAAAACATATTCTTACCATCCAACCAGGTAAGCCAATTTCACCAGCTAATCCTGGTTTTCCAGGAGGTCCTACTGCGCCTGTTACTCCAGGTTTCCCCCTTCTTCCACGTTTTCCCATTTCACCTTTTTCGCCCTTAATGAAAATATTATATAATATTAAATATTTTTAAACCTTCACAACTAACCTTGACAGTTGTGAATTCTGAAGTGGCATTTGAAACAAACATTGGTCCAGGTGAACCTCTTTCTCCACGTTCACCTTTTGTTCCTGGTGATCCTACAGGTCCAAGAGCTCCAACCGAACCCGGTTCTCCTTTTTCACCAGATGTACCGATGGCTCCATTAATTCCTGGTATACCTGGAAGACCGGTTTCTCCACGATCGCCTTTCTCTCCTTTGAGACCACTTTCTCCTCTTTCACCCCTTTCGCCAGGTTTACCGGAAATAACAGTATCTGTTTTATTTTCTGTTGTAGAAAATCCCATAACACCTGGAATTCCTGGTTTTCCTGGCTCCCCTTTTTCTCCCTTCTCTGCATTTTTGCCATTCGAACCTGGAGTTCCCGGTAAACCATCAAGACCAGGTGACCCCGGTTCTCCCTTAGATCCTTGAGTTCCTTTTTCTCCTAGATATCCCCTTTCGCCCTTTTCACCTTTTACTCCTGATTCTCCACGATCACCTTTACTTCCTAGGTTGTAATTTATAATTTAAATGTTACAATAATAATAAATAAAATACCTGATAATCCACGTTCACCGCGCGGACCGATGGGACCTTCAATTCCTGGTTCTCCTTTACTTCCAGGTAATCCTTGACGATTTGCAGATTCCTAAAGAATTAAAATATTTATGAGAACAATTTGAGAAAGATGCAACCCCAAAAATTGATTTTGCTTTATTTAAAAAGCGATGTGAAACATTTATAAAACTTATAATAGGTGGCTTTCAAAAATTAGCCTACGTTTAGATTTTACAGAAAGAAGTTTATACTTAGGTATATATTTATTATATATCAAGTAAGTAAATAAAGCTAAAGTAAGTTTTCTAGTTTACTATATGAATTTAACAATAACCTTAAAGATTCCTCTAGATTTCCAACTAGGCTATGTAAGCGGCATGTAAAACAATTTTTCCGTTACAATAATAGTTATTATGGATAATTAAGTTCTTACATCTGCATTTTCAAATTCAACTGGTCCGGGAGGTCCTGGTGGACCTGGTGGTCCTATTTCGCCAGGAGTCCCATCTCTTCCATATTCTCCTTTAGGACCTTGCAATCCCTCCACTCCCGGAGAACCGCGGTCACCTCTTTCACCTTTATTTCCATGAGGACCTGGGGATCCACGTTCACCTGGTGCCCCTGGAAGACCAGTCATTCCAGGAGGACCTGACTTTCCTTCGGCTCCTGGAATTCCAGGCGGTCCAGAAACCATGTGTGGCATCGTAAAACTTTCTAAGAGACTAGAAACATTACATGAACACGATCCAGAAGATACCTATAACAGCTTAATTTATCAATTTATTTTTAACAAGAAACTGTAGTATTTACTTCTTTGGCAGATACTCCTGGTATACCTGGAGGACCTTGAATTCCTGGTGGACCAGGCGGACCTCTTATAGATTCACCAGATTGTCCCTATTAAATTTGTAATAAATTGTGTTGTAATAAGATTTTCATCCCTCCGGACGAGAAACTGATGAAAAGCGCATTTCCTCAACTCGGATGGTAAATCGCCGCTACATCCTCGGGAGCGGTCGAAGCCTCGGCTCCTACTATCGCTCCCGCGGACGGGAAACGGCGTTTTACAGCCTTGTGATGAAAAGTACTATTCTAAATAATAATTCAAGCTAAACTATGCTTTTAAAGTAATCAGTTGGTAAATGAGAATTCTTGAATTGGACTTTAATCCAGTGTATCCAAATGTAAAATAAATTTACTCAAACAATAAAACACAACAAAAATGGAATGTATGCTGTTAATATATTAAGGTTTGAGTAATAAATTGTAGCAAACGTTGAAAAAATTTCACCGTTACAATTAAACATAGTTCCCGAAGGTGCATTTAACAGGACAGGAATAATCGGATTTCAAAATTTGAAGCACTATTGTAATGAGTATTTACTGTACATTCAAATGGCATATTATTAGATACTCCCTGCTATTTAAAATTTTTGGAATATCGTTCAGCCTAACCCCCATTCTGGAGTTACAATTAGCTGAATAACATTGATTAAAAAGACCTCATTATCCTTTCAAATATAATTATTGTGAACAAGTTAGTGATATTAAGTGCGAAACATACATCGAATGGATACTCGTTGGAAACCCTGTATGTTTGACTTTAAATATGGTAAGTATCCAATAATAAATTTAAATACAGGTTTTCGTACAGGGTGGGCAAATTTTGGTGTTTTTTTTTATAATTATTAAGTGTATGCCATAACTTCAAATTAATGAAGATACTTACAATTTATCAGTTTCATTTCATTTTTCTTAAGATAAATTTTTCTTCATAAGAAAGTATCTTTTTGATATCGAGTTTTCTTATAATACATCAAAATTTACCCACCCTTACTTTAAAATATAATTTGAAAATTTTAAATTACCTTCGGACCTCTATCACCTTTTTCTCCTTTTACTCCTGATTTGCCTTGCGTTTCATTAAAAAGATAATTACAACAATTTTGTTGACCACAAGAACAATCCTTACCATTCGGTGACGGAGGGGGTGGTGGAGGAGCTGGAGGATACAAATCTTCTTTTCCACTGCTTGACCATAGTAATGTATCAGGGTCTCCACCGTTAACCTGATAAAAGAATTGTTGTATATTATAATATACTAACATACGAATTAATAAAAAGTGAGTAAAAAGGTGTTGAAGTTTTTTATAGAGTACAAAATAGAAAGGGGTTAATTTCAGTTACATGAGAAAATAAATTTCGTTATTAGTTAGGTCAAGCAACAATTCATTTCGTGGGCGCTTACTTACATCGTTTGGATCTAATTCGGATTTTTCAGGGAACGATTCATCTCCTGATGGGAAACCCTAGTTTACGAATAACAATATAAAATATAAACTAAACATTTACACGCATCCTACGTTGTGTAAGTATTAACAAATTACTACAAAAAAACTAAAATTATTTTAATACCTAGTCGTATATTATACATATTAATTAACAATGAAGTAACATTTAGGTTATAAATGCAATAAATTTACCATATTGAATTTCATACTCGTACTACTTTTTCATAAATTGACTGACCTGAAAATCTGTGTCGCATTGCTCAGCTGCCATATTAGAATCGCCAAACAATTTAAGTTGATCCAAGATTCCCTTTAAAATTCAAAATGACACATAATTGCTTCGGCAATTTTTGTAAATTGTTACTAAAGTAACCTCACGAGTTGTTACAAATTGACATTTTTAGATATTTGAAGAGCTGGTTAATCTCTATTCTAGTACCAATTATTGATTTCAAGTACCTACCTGCGTAAATTCTAATTGGTAATATTAAATATACTTATAACTTATTTTTTTGAAAATTCCAAATATAAGTTATAATAATAAAGTTAAATTGCAAGTGGTATGAGCTTAAATTTCAACTGGAAAATTTCATTAGTTTATCTTAAAATAACTTTTGGGTTAGATCTCATACAAATTTAGTAAAATATAAAATTTCCTTCTGTAAAGTAAATAAGCGTAGGTGCTATTTCTTATGAAACAAGAATGTATTTTTGTATTATAAGGGAAGAAATCTTTATAGAAATATTACGTATTATATCAAATGCGTTTCAAAACAAACTTCAATTTTTCAATTCAAAGAAAACAATGGGCAATAAGTTTGACAAAACTTAACTAAGCGCTAAAATATTAGAATTTTAACTGTAAGTAAAACCTTCCATGATGAACAATAGTTGCATTATTTAAACATCATTTCCTTAATTATAATTTTAAATTGACTAAATAAGTTGGTAAATCGAAGTAATGTCAAGTTTCAATTTCGTTATTTATTAAACAGAATTTATTTATTAAATTATAATCACAGATTATAAGCATTTATTATCGCATCAGCTGTTGATTATCCTAAATTCAGCGATAACACCACACAAAGTTTATGAAGCGGTTGCCACCTACAACACTTACAGCATACATATTATTAGATACATAATATAATATATTATGTAAAAGTTTACATAATATTTAATGAACTTACGACCCTTGTGTTAAGGTTGTTTTAGAAAATTACAGGGAATATTAGAAAACTGTGATGAAAAGTTTCAACATTGTTTAAATTTAAGTAAAATTAAATATGTTATACAAATTATAATTTTTAGCCAATCAATACTTTTACTTTTAGGTTAAAATTATAAGGTTGGGGAAAAAGTAATCCATTATTTTGGCGATTACTTTAATGCTTTATTTAATACGGTTACAATCATTTCATTTGAGCCAAATATGCGTCGTTTTGTTTGATAATTTGTTGCCATTGTGATGGTAATTTCATAATTCCTCTCTCATAAAATCCAACTTTTGGGGCCAGTTTTACACCACTAAGAGAGTTTGAAATGGATTGAAAAAGATGATAGTTCTCTTGGTACCAGGTCTGAACTAAAAGGTGGATGCATTAAATCCTCCCATCCGAGCTCTCAGAGTTTCTGGCGAGTCACTATTGGCATGTGTGGCCTGACATTGTCCTAATGGAAGACGACTCCTCTCCATTTGGACAATTCTGGTCGCTTATGGTCAATTGCCAGCTTCAACTTTCACACAGCATTGTCGTATGTGACCCATTCTTCATCCCCAGTCACCATCCGCTTTAAAAATAGTTCGATTTCTTGACGTTTGGCCAAGGATTCGCAGATGAAAATACGGCCCATAAAGATTTTTTGCGTCAATTCGTGTGGCACCCAAACATCGAGCTTCTTTTTGAATCTAACCTACTTTGAATGGTTCAAAATGGTTCAAAATGGATCGCATGCTGGTCTAATTTAATCATTTTCATCATTTTATTGGCATTTTCGATGATTAACCGTCCACAGCTTGCTGCATCTTTGACATCGAAATTACCGGAACGGAATTGACTAAATTTTTGCACTGTAGGCTAATTATTTTGTATATTTTTAAAACATTCTTCATCTTTACTTTTTTTTTAAAAAAACAGTGTTCTTCATAAAATGTTATCAATTTCCTCAATATTTCGTTTTCTTTTGTGATTCAACTTGTAGATTTTTAATAACCATGAAATGACGCCAGATTGAATTATTAAAGCGCTAAAAATCTAGAAGTTTTGACGGCAAAAGGGCGATGTGTAAAACAGGGGTCCTAAATTTATTTTCTGGCGGCACACTAAAAATTTTAAATAAAATTAACTATTTTGACTTTATTAAATCTCATCAGTGTCTGTCGCTCTTGAGTTCTCAGTTATAATAGATTTAAAATTTAATTTAAAAAAAAAAGTTGTTTATGTAGTTAAGTAAAAAGCATGAACTTGTAAAAAGTAAGTTATTTCTACAATCGAAACAAAAATATATAACACAAAAGTTGTTTTAAAGGTGTTTGGTGATAAAATGTGAACTTGAAGTATGAGAATGTGAAGTATCTGCTTAATGAAGATTACATATTTTGTGGGCTTGCTGCAAAAATTGACCAAGTTCATATTAGGACCTATAATGACTGCACTGCATGGTCAGTTTTTAATTCTCTATTTTAGGCTTTAATTTTAGTTAAAACTTAAAAAAAGAATGTGATTAAGTTGTTCGGCTCTCGGCCCCACTGGTGAGATTCTTTTTTAAATTTTAACTAAAATGTTAGCCTAAATATGAGAATTAAAAACTGATCAAGCAATGCAGTCC
The DNA here is from genome assembly GCA_958510855.1 of Rhagonycha lutea. Lineage (NCBI taxonomy): Eukaryota > Metazoa > Arthropoda > Insecta > Coleoptera > Cantharidae > Rhagonycha > Rhagonycha lutea. The sequence continues at coordinate 59,421,733 of OY294036.1, forward strand.
TTATGGATCCTAATTTGGACTTGGTCAGTTTTTGCAGTAAGCCCACGATTTCTTTTATATTGGGTCGTTTTTTTGAGAGACATACTCTCATCTCATTTTTAATGGTATTTAGTCTTTCTCTTTTCTTTGTTTTAATATTATATGAGTGCAAACAATCCAAATTCACACAAATACAATATGGAAAACAACTGCAGAAAGATATTATGAAAATTTTGTACACTTTTGATTATTTTTAAAATGGAGCATACTGAAGAATTTATAAAATTCATAGTGATATTTAATAGCTATTTTTCTAACGTTGTCAATGGCAACGTACTTTATTATAGAATTATAATGTAACGTTGTCAATGACAACGTACTTTATAGGATATAATAGTTATTTATGTATTTAGGGCGTAAAGAAGCTTTTATGGCGTAAGACGTAATTTTTAGCCCGAGGCGGTAGCCGAGGGCTAAGAAGACGTCGAAGGCCATAAAAGCAAGTTACGCCCGTGGTACATACACAACTTTATGCATGGATGAAGATTTTTTAATTTAAAAATATTTCTAAAATAAATTGAATTTTTGACACAAATCTAGTGTTGCTTTGATTAAATTTGAGTTTTAAAACGTAACTATGGTAGCAAGGAAATAGCGGTACTGTCATTAAAAGGTGAAAAATGAACGAAGTTGATGAGGCTGCAGAATTTTTAATTTATTTGGTTAATTATTATTATTATTGTTCACATAAAAAACCCACAAGAAATTTTCAATAAAAAGTACTACAATTTTCGGTTTTAATAAAAACTTTTCATTTTGCAAGTATTTAAACTGTTTCTATTAGGTACCTATGATATCGTAGTTTGACGTTTCATTATAGCCCGTGGGTATAAAGAGGCCCATGGGCTATAAAGAGACGTTTATGACAAATAAATTCGTGTATAAGTGTCAATTTATGATACATCCGTGCATAAAATAAGTTAAATATATTAAATAAATTATTGACAACGTTACATTATAATTCTATACGTTTTCAACGCTGTTTTAATGTTATAAACTTTGGGTTCGAATATAAAACTTGACAGTATCTTAACTCCAACATATTATTGAGGATAAATACTACATATAAAAATTGGAGATCAACAGCAAAACTTATTTAACAAGTTATGCGTTGTTGAAGTGTGTAGGGATCCATAATAAAACTTGGATGTTTCTACAATATTCTGGACCACTAATAGAGAAAAATTTATTTATATTAAACGAACCTTGAATTATTAAAATCAGTCAGAAACAACTCCGTATTTTTCAGAACTATATAAATAATTTATTAATAAAAATAAATAAATAATTATTTGATGAAAAACAAAAAAACTAAAGTTTACTACTGTCATCGAGAATTTATGTTAATCTGCAAACAATATCAAACATTTAATCAGTTATAAATTTGTAATCATCAATTTCAAATTGGTATAATCAATTTCAAACCAAACAATTAATAATAATCGTTATGGACTAGCTTCACTTTTTTATTTAAAAGTAGAGGTTCTGTGGCTTCACAATTTTTTTGAAATAGTTTCGAGTAGGCTTACGCAATGAATCGTGACAGTGACGTAGCTAATGTGCAGAAACGAAAATTGGTTCGGTCCGTTTACACAACAGCAGTGGCACGTTTTCCCCCCACCTCTACTGCGCAAGAAATATGTTACGTCACTGTCACGATTCATTAAGAGCGCTCCGGATCACGTGACTTTCTCTGTCTACGTAGGGAACGTTTAATTCGATTATTATATAAAAAAAGTTAATTTTGCTTTTGCTATTTTATTTTTAAATGTATTTTGAATCGTGGATACTCCTTAAAATTTGAAAAAAAAATTAAATTATTTTTTTTTTACTGAATTTAAATATTATTCGAAATAATATTGAGTATCCACTATTTGTCTCTATATATTATTAAGGGTTGGGTACATTTCGCCGGGAACGATTCGCCGAGGCACGATTCGCCGTGGCACGATTCGCCGGCAAGCACGATTCGCCGTGACACAATTCGCCGTGACACGTTTCGCCGTGACACGATTCGCCGAGAACGATTCACCGTGACACAATTCGCCGATAGCTTCTGGCGCCATTTTAGATGCATATTAATATTAAAATGTATAGATAGATTTTGGTTCTAACTTGTCATTATTAAGAAATAACAATGATTTTAAAGTGATATTAAATAAAATTTATTATATGTTGTTCTTTACATAAAGTTAAAATTCTAATATTTTAGCACTTTAGGTCCGATTTCATAATAAAAGCGTTAATGTCCACTTAAGTACAAGTTCCCAATTAACCAATATAAAACGTGTGTTAACTCTAACAAGCCAATAGAAATCCATCTTTACTTTTAACGGCTCTTTAAAAGTTTTATGTAATACATTAGGCGGTTGGAAGACTTATGGCCGGTTTCAGCAACATTATGTTACTGAAAAACATTTGAATTATTAAGCGGCAAGGTATTGGCGTTTTACATTACTATGTAAAGTGTCACGTAGTGTCCATAATAGTAACTAAATTAAGTAGTATTCGTGTAGTAACGAAAATTCGGACATCCGGGTTTATGTTGGTGAGATTGTGTATCAAGCGTTCTCCCTCGTCATGTATCTACTGTAAACTCCGCTAATTAGGGGGGGGGCAAGGTAAGACAATACCCTTGACACGTTAGGTTGCTTGTCGAATGTTGTTCTTTCTTTAGCATAATTTTGTAGTCAATATGTAATCCAGTTGTAAGTTTGACAAAAAACCTAAGGTGTCGTCCATAAAAGACGTTCGAAATTTTGTCTCACTCCCCTCATTAGCGGAGTTTACATAATATGGTAACCCATAAATATGGTAAACCAAAAATATGGTAAACATAAGGTTTAAGAAGCAAAAAAAAAAAGATTTAAAAAATGGAAACTCAAAGATTTTCTTTATTTTAACATAAAATAGGATTTAATAATTATTAATACTAACAAATTTTCCCGACGAATCGTTCCCGGCGAATCGTTAACGGCGAATCGTTCCCGGCGAATCGTTATCGGCGAATCGTTCACGGCGAATCGTTCCCGGTGAATCGTGCCTGCCGGCGAATCGTGTCACGGCGAATCGTTCCCGGCGAAATGTACCTTTCCCATTATTAATAATAGATCAAATTGTTTACATAAAATAATTTCGTTATAGCCTACAGAAGTTTAATTAAAAGGAAGGCGTTTGATTGGCTTTCGACTGAAAAAGTCACGTGATCCGGAGTGCTCTTAAGAAAAACCTACAAAAAGTGGGGTTTTAGGAATCAATTAGAATTGCCGTGTTGCATTACCATTTCCATATTTCCATTGAAACTTATTTATAAATATTTGCCATTATTATTTTTTTAATAATTATAATAAATAATTATATTATTAGGTAATGATAATAATTTATTATTACCTATTATTAGGTATAAGAATAAAATTTAGTGGAACAAAATTAGTTTTACTTAATTACAACATTGTATGAACAGAAAATGTAAATGCAAGGAATTCATTTTATTTACGCTACACTAATTAATTAAATTAGAATAATTTATTAAATGTAGCCAAGACAAAAATATCAAGGGAATCATTTAAGTACGTATACCTAGCTGTTTCATCAAGTGTACTAATAATGTTGCCCTTTTGCTGTAAAAATACAAATAAAGAAGTTGTATTATAAGGGGAATGTCAAGCATTCTTACAAGCATGTAATATTTTTTACTGTAATTGATTTCCGACGGAAGGTGTGCGTGCGTCAGCCAATAATATTTGAATATCTCCGGTATAATACGGAACGAAGACGGAACGTATAGTGGGAATAAACCTTAATTCTTATCTTTCTACTATGTCATACTTGACTTTATCAACTGCTCTGATTAAAAAATTTAAGACGAAAAATTATCTTTTAATTCTAGAACTGCTAAATTTTTTGCATTCAGATTTACAATTTTCCAGTGAACTAACTAAATTACGACACCCCTGAACTAAATCATCAACATGAAATAAAATTTCATAAAACATGTAATTTGATTGCAATTTATTATTTTTACAAACCAACAAGGTTTTCTACATTTACACCAACCAGATTATTGAAAATATCATTTTCGCGACGAGCGGTTGGAAGGGAGGTAGTTTTTGGTTAAAATATTACTTAACCAAAGATAACCAATCAGTAGTTACTTTTACGTTTGCGTTATATTATTATGTTTTAGAATATTATGAATTAAAAAATTCCAACCGTCTCTTCTGGTTAGAGATAATGTTCGTTTCGTATTAAAAAGGCCTAAGGTTTTGCTTTTTAAAAGCATTTATTAATTTAATTTGGTGTGAAAGTTATCCGTTGTCCGTGTGGATGGACTTTTTTGATGTCGTTTTTAACCAAGTTCCTAGAGAGTTGTTTGGTACATAGTTTTTACTTGCAGGGATTTTCCATAATTTAATTTTGCTTTCAAAAGTTCTGAGCGAAACCATAGCGCTTTTTTACCAGCGCTTTTACCATAATATAGGTTTTACCATATAGAATGAAAAGTAACATTACTAAATCGCATTTACATTTTTACGGACCGCATTTAAGGTGAAGTATTTTGTTTTAATGATGTTTACACGGTGAAGCATCAAACATTTAAAACACATACATGGAGAATTCTGATAGGATGAAGCTGCATTAGTTTAAATACAGAAGCGATACAGAAGCTGTATTTAAAAAAAATTACTAAAAATGAGAATCTTCCCCAAAACCATACAGTTCTTGTAAACGAATCTTTGCTGGAAAATTATTACCCTTAAACAGTGTAGGTACATTATAGAACAATAAAAAATTCAGTTATAGTTGGTGAATCTAAATAGGGTCAAGATTATCTTCAAATCTTAACAAAAGAATCTACAGCTCATAAAGTTACTTCGAACGAAATTGTTCAGGTTCAAATATTGGTTATAATTCAGACGACAATCATAAAGAGATAAGACTGGTGCCATATTCAAAGAGTCTTAATTCTGATTCGGATTTTCCACAAAAAGTTGAAGTCGTAGAAACCGTGCACAAGTAAACAAAGATTTGCAGAGAAAAACAACATTCGAAGAGAAAAAGGTCTATCATATTTAGGACGCATTAAAACTAATAATAAATGGACTCACGAAAAAGCCAAGGAAGGCGACGGTACTTATATCTGACAGTGCTAGAAAAAATTGTTTCATTATATTTGGAAACGGCTAACTTGAGAAGAAAATAAAGTGTATATCAATAATACAGTGACAGTTTTTCCAATAAAAAGGAGTAGGGACAGAAAAGAGGCTGATAAGTCTAGAAGAAAACAATCAGTAATTTATAACTTAAGAATTGATGACGCTAACATTTGGGTTTGTAAAATAATGTTTCTGAACACGTGGTGCATCGGAAGGTGGGAATCTTAAGTTGAAAAACGACTTTAAAATTAAAACAATCTCTAATCGAAGTAAGAGCATTAGACAAGGAGCTTGAGAAACCATTCAATGAAAAATATGAAAGTCAAAAGTTTGTACTTTATATTATTGGATCAAACTTCAAAATCATAATATGTGTTTTTAAGTAATTAATAAGGATGGTTCCTGTTTCTTATGGAATGAATCTAAGGGACGTGTAAATGCAGAAGAATTTGCTTCAATATGGACTTCTTTTTTAAAGAAAAAGTTTTGGCCAGTATCAAGTAGAGTGGTGACATAACAATAATAATATACAGTGATGGGTGTAGCTACCAAAACCGTAATGCAATCATGGTAAACTCGTGACAGTAATAGAAGGTATCACAATAGTTCAAAAATATCTAGCGGTTGAGCATAAGCAAATGCATAAGCAAAAAAATAAAAGCTAACAGCTGCATTCTACTATAGAAAAACGTGTACGTAACAAGGTAACATTAACGCGACTTTGAAATCAATTGAGTACTAATTTTTTATGAAATTTATTTAGGGCTTTGGAAAAATTTTCAAATATATCCAAAATCATATCGTCCCCTTAGTACTATAACTAGGTAACTTGAATTTTGGCTGTTTTGAGTTAGCTACATGTAATCACCTAATGTTAACCGCTTCATTTAGTGCTACAACTAAAAAAGTTATATTATGTTTCTAAGGGCCAATCTATTCATCTCTTCGTAAAGTAGCTATTAGCGTTACGGGTAAGGTAGTAGTTCGTAAACGTTTATTCACATCCCAATAGCCACTATTGCCTTGTAAATATGGGTTACGGCTAACATAAATTTAAGAGCCCTTTGAAGCGGCAAATATGTTTTACAAATCAGATTTTAACTTAAAATTTCTAGAATTGTGAGTGTTGTATTTATGAGAAATTTAATTTTTGATAAATAATTGATCAAAACGAATCTTTTAGATGATATTAATTTTATCCAAGACAAAAACAGAGTTCAGTAATAGGATAATTTAAATTGTCGGGACTGTAAAAATGTAATCACTTTTTTAACAAAATGATTTAACAAAAGTTTTGTTGTTTAATTATGATTTATTTAAAATACACTTTACTCCTTTGGATAAATAAACTGTTAAAATGTACAAATTGCACATATCAGGGATGCTCGGGGTTGAAATCGAGACGATTGTGGGAAGGGTAGTTTCAGGTAGTTTTTCGACGTGGTTTCTTGCATTTCTAATGACCTGGACCAATACTATTTTATCTCTTTCTCTCATAACAATATATTATAGCGCTATCCTACTCTGTCATATACTAACTAGAAGAAAACATCGATCGTGTTTAGTAAGTTCGCGATACCTACGAACACGCTACGACAAGATGAATATACCCAAATTTTTTGCAGGGCGCTTATAAACTTATTCGGTTAGTAATTACGATGCGCTTTACGACGAGATGAATAGATCGGCCCTAAATATTAAATATCCACTTGCAAAATGTAGATACATTTTAATCCAAATTTAGAAATTATTTTTTTACGGGCAAATAAATAGTTTCCGCGCAAAAATTTTTTGTGATTCGTGTTCAGAACATCATGGAGCATGTCCACACCAAATATGAAGAAGATCGGTTTGTAACCGTAAACTAGAATCATACCTAAGTCTATCCTGCCAATTGCTATTCTAAACTTTAAACTTGATTTTCTCAATATGAGTAATTTCAAGTTACCTAGTTATAGTACTAAGGGGACGATATAATGATTTATTAATTTGTTTTGAATATCGGAAATACTTTTTCGATATTTATTGTAAAATATCAGTAAATATAAATTAGTAATTAATTTGACTTGTTTTAAATTACGTATTAAATTTGGCAACACCGCGGTTTTCAAATAAAAAAACACTAGAACTGTATGTCAGTGTATGGAGTTGTTTTGTTGACAATTATATAAATTATTATTTTTACTATCAGTTATGAAAAGTAATAATCATTATAATGTTAGAAACAGTCATGGTGTCTTTGTTTCCTATGTATTTACGTATTATAGCTTTCAATAATTTTTAATACAATAGTGCGTTGTTGCCAGTTTTATTATGACGACAAACCTAACCAAATAATTTTAGTTTTATTTATGAAAATAATTAAAAATTAATTGAAATGTTCGGTAACACCCTGTTTTTAATGCAATTATATAAACTATATACTTTAAAGAATATTTATAAACATTAAGGTAACACCGGGTAACATTGACAGGGTGCAAACATTGACACAATTTTAAAAAAACCGCCTAGTGCCTTTATTATCAAATTGAATGTAACTGTACATGCTCTAATAAATTGATAATGGTGTGTCCTATATTGAGAATATCTAATATTTAAGTATTTACTGTAGTATCAGTTTCTGTAAACTTTTAAATTTTAACATCAGCTAACACAGTTAAAATAAGGTGCCTAAAACTTCGTTTTTAAAAGTTATTTTTAAAGATTTATTAGTTTTCTTTGCAAGGTAAGTTGTTTTATAGCAACATTGATAAAGTGATTCAGTTATTATATTAAATTTGAAGTAATAAAAAGAAATGTTGGAAAAAAAATTTTACGGTTAAAATTGACACATGACGAAAACCACCTCGGCAAAAACCAAAATAAAAAAGAGGCAGCCGAAAGTAGTTGAAAGTAGTGATAGTAATGTAAGTTTAAAACTAAATAAAGATTCTGACTTAGAGGTATCCTCGGAAAAAGAAGAGAGTGACGATGATTTACTGTTTGGACCTGTGGTGGACCCAGTACAGATCGATCCCAAGAACATTTTGGTAAATTCATGGGTTCTTATTAAATTTAAAGTAGATAACCAACGTGCAACTAAAAATGAATTATACTATTACATTGGAAAAGTGACAGAAATCGCTGCAAAAGGTCGTGAAGTAGCAGTATCATTTTTACGAAGGAAGGAAAAACATTTTGTTTACCCAAATGTAGCAGATGAGGCAACAATTCTGCTTAAAGACGTTGTAAGGATTCTCCCAGAACCAACCATTCGTCGGGGAATGCATGTATTCAAAACTAATTTTATTTGTGTGAAAACTGGAAAAATCCTCAATATTCTTCAATAAATTAAAAGATTTTGTATAAAAATTGTTTTTTTACTTCGTATTTTAGGTCACTGATACACCCCCATTGACAAATATTAATATTTAAAGCTCTTTACATAGAGTGTCAATGTTACCAGGCGCGAGGGTAACATTGACATTTTGTCGGATTTAAAAAAAAAAATTGTATCAATGGAAATGAAAATTCAATGTGGAAATTGACATTCTATATATACGCATAACATACTCATTTAACTAACTCCACGTTTGCAGATTTCTATTGATAATAATGCGCAAGAAAAAAAATTTTTTGTAAACTTGTGTCAATCATACCCGGCATTACCTTATATATTACGATATCTACTTGAATAATATTGTTTTTATAATTTTAAATACACGAAAACTCTATTCTCCATAAGATCCTATGTTAAAAATTTGAATTTTAATCAATAATTACTCTTTGAAATTATCGGTAACAGGTTTTTATTTTTAGTTTATGGATATCTGATAACTAAATACATATTATTATGTAATATTTCATTACTGAAAACGAAGACCTGATGCCAAACTCCTAAAGTAAAAAACAACTGAATTACGATCAAATTAGGTTTTTCTCTGTTTTCCAGAAAAGGTATTTTTACTTATCTATAATGAGTACATCAATTTTCATTTATATTAGGTGTTTAGAAGTTTATGTGCGGTTTTAATGCTTTCCTGTAAATTTATGTTAAATGGAGCTATCAGGTTAACACATTTCAACGACGATAAGCCATTTACACTTACGTGAATAACAGGTAATAGTATATTATAGGCCAAGGTTGTGAAGACATGCATTATAGCCCTAGCGCCAAGATTATATTCCTAGGTGCGAGGCACCGAGGAATATAAGGCGCGGGGGCTATAATGGTCTTCACAACCGTGGTTATATATACGATTTTTTCCACTACTAAGTTTATTACAATTCTTTTAATTTTTGTTAATACAAAATATTCTAATTTAAAATATTTATTTTAAATAAATTATAAAACAAATGACAGTCTTTTGTTTTCTTGATTTGACATTCTTGAAAATTTTAAATTAATTGTGATTAAAAGTCGAAATTTGAAGTTTATGAGCCGTTTAGTGAGTTTTTTTTAACTGTTTTGTAATAGAAAATCTACTACCGGAAAATCCTTTGTGTTTTCGCATTGAATTTTATTAGTAAATTAAATAAATCGTGGTTCGTCAAATTAACAAAAGATGGCGCTGTCACTATCTGTCACATTAATTCGAATTTAATAAAAATTTTAAAATTCAATTAATCTGTTAATAAAGCGTTTTTAATAGTTTAAATACAATTAAATAGCATCTCTTGATTATTCTAAATCATCTTATAACAACATTTTTCTTTAAAATAGTCCCCAAATTATCGAAAAATATCATTTTGTTCATTATTAACTAGTAGTTAATAATGGAAAAATTGTTGACCACTAGTCTATAACATGTCACTTCTGGAGCTTCATACCTAAGTAAAAATGATAGCCTATATGACTAGTAGTGGAAAAACAATATTATATTATTAATATTATAATTACCAATACATATGTGATAATTTCATGACAGTTAGTAACTAATCAAACAATTGCATACTGAATAACAATTGAAGAAAATGTTTTAGATGTCGATAATGATTTGGTAGTGTTTTGTCTTGACAAAGTTATGTATTGATACCAAATTGACTTGATTTTGAATACTTACTTTTCTGTTAGTGTTTAAAATTTTTATTGTTAGTTACTTAAAATTTTATTATTAGGTATATTTAAATTTTCAGCCTTCCTTATTTTCATTACATTTTCTAATACAATGGGATGAAACTTATCGTATTTAACTACGATTTCCATTTAAAAAAACACTCAGATATTTAAAAAGTCTTTAGTCCATTTTATTGCTCTTAAAAAGTATCTGAAGAAAGTGTTAAAGTTTATTCGGTAACTTTAAAAACAACAGAGATATCGACATTTATCGAAAAGTCCAAAAATCGGGATTTTGTCAATAGCTCGAAAACAAAAAGGAAATATCGTATTTCAGTTCTCACCATTGAGTTTCTATAAAAAAAAAAAGGAAATCAAGGATGCATCATCTATTTTTCCTATAGTTATCAAGTTCTCCATAAGAAACATCGAAATTGGGCCACGCTGTTTGTACACAATTTCAATATTTATCTTGACTCGGGACAAAACAAAATTTTCTAGACGAAAAAAACAAATTTGAAAAATCGAAATCAATCGATGGTCGATGGAGACTCATTGGAACTTCAAAGTCATATAATTGAAATTGCTACACGATAAACGGAATTTTCAATTTTTGAATATCTTTCTACTATTTATTTTTGTCTTTCTTATGATCTGAATTCAGTTTAAATGTGATGAATTTGAATAGAAAATGAATATTGTCACGCGTAACTTGCTGGGAATTACTCAAAATTTCAAATTCACATTCGTTTAGGCTGAATTGAGATTTATAAAAATCAAAGAAAATACCAAAACCATATCACAGTTTAAAGAATTTGCAATCACTCCACCCACCAACTGTTGAGATTAAAGAAATTAAAAAGAGTAACTCAACGAGGCTTACACCCCTATTCATTAACTCGTTCGTTATCGCCGTTATCGAATCGTAAAGTTTGGTTTACACTCACAAGTGGTAGTGGTATGGTAGTGGTATATGGAGACTAAACTTTACGGTTCTTAACGATTCGATAACGATATCGACGATAACGAACGAGTCAGTGAATTGGGGTCAGTGTTAATTACTATTACAGAACAAATGTCACTAAAATAATTTGACAATAATGGGGTGGGGGAAACATTTAAAATTTAACTTTAAATTGGAGTCTCAAACCTGCCTCTATGACCTCTGGCCTCATATCTAGAGGATTAAAATTACTTATGTATTGTGGTGATTCAAACGAGTTGAAGACTCAGGGGTTGAAATAAAATCAAAAATGGGGGTACAACAGTATACCGCATGCGTTGATATTTATATCTGGTTTTACAGGAGCTAAAATTGTTACCATTGACACCTATTTTGACACTACTTGTTTTGTTTGTTTACGTTCTGTGATATTTGTGTGGTTACTATGACGAGTTCGGTGTGAATTTGAACTTGCTGCGAACGGGTCCACCTACGGATGTGTAAAGTTTGATGAAAATTTTGGAAATTTGTTTTTTCTAATGTGGCACTTCCATAAAATGAACTATCAAAATGTCTGCTGGATAAAGCGGACGTGAAAATTTAGGTGGTTCCAGAGAAGTGAAATTTTGATTTCTGGGGGTCGTAGAAGCTATCTCCAGGAGTTTTTTTAGCGGTTTGAATGCGTGTCCGATAACGGGAGCGATTCCATGTTGGTTTAAAACCTAAATTGCAAAGATTTGTTGTTAAACTAAGGATTTTAATCAACGCATTGGCATTTTTCATTAAATTACTGAAATTAGCCCAAGGTTTTTAATTGAGTTTGAATCCAAGCCCTGGGGAAGAGTTTCAATTAATGCTTTCTGGCAATAAACCTGTCGGTGCACTTTTGTGTGTTAGTGCATAACACTACAGTATGTATACTTATGTAAACTTATTTTGGTGCGTAATAACGGTGCACATTTTTGTTTGATATTTAGTTAGTTTTAAAATTACACGCTAGACTTCTCGTCGCCTCGCGATTTTTTAAAAAGATTTTGAAAAAAAAAGGTTTTTCTTATATTCTATTGCTTTTAATTCATTTGTTTACATAAAAAAGTTTCTTTGCACTTTTACAGAACTCTGTGAGAGTTTTCCAAGTACAAAGACATTAACAAAAATGTCTGACGATGTGGGTATGCATTTATTTTGTATGGTATAAGTAAACTAATAAAATGTTAGAATACCTATGTAAAAATTGAAAATGTCGTTTTAAATAATATATGCTCAGTGGATTGTCTTATTTGTATTACCAACTGAAAAATTCTATATCTACCGTACTCCATGAAGCGTAAGGCTGCTCGGTGAACGTTCAGACTTTCGTGAAGTGTAGGATTCATTATGATAATATCTATTCTAGATCGTACAAAACTTACGAAATTATATTCATCATTATTAAGTATAATTTATCGCTAAGGTAAGTTTAAAAAATAATGTATTAATAATTGTTCGTGGTCGGTATGCCCGAATCCGAGCATCGTGGTAGCATTCATGATGAACAATTGTTTATCATTTGCGTATCCTGCTCTCTTGGGACAAGGTAAGTATACAGTGGGAGGTCCCTCTCCCTTCTGCATAGAGACGGCCAGAATAAATTTCTTACTTGATCCGAAATCGAACCGGGCATTTAGAGTCAACAGTCAATACGTACTTAACTGTTATGCTTCGACCGCCTCTTTTTTTAATATTAAATTCTTCTTCTTCAGGTGCCTATCCGATTTCGTATGTTAGCGATCCTCCTGGCTAAGCCAAGAAGATTTTACTAGGGAAATGTTAATGGGGTGGTTTCCCGTTGCCTTCCCCATAGTCCACAGATCGATTTCGGACTTTTTAGATCACAGCACATATCCGACGCAATCAGGATTAGAACCGCGGTTTCCCGCTCTGTAGTCTATCCGTGTTTGATTTACGCCAGACTGCTGGTCAATATTAAATTAATAATTAATATTATCTAAAATATGTAAATAATCAATTCATTCGTGGTTAATGTAGTGTAACTTGATAATAATACTGATAATTTTTAAATGATATCATTCTAACGCTCACAATCAAGCTCATACGGTCATACGTAATATAACCAGGTCCAATTTCTTATTCAGAATTTAATAAATAGTATGATAATAATCCATGGTATTATACCATTATAAAAATGTTAATTTACTGGTATCCTCAATTCTCCAAATTAAGGATCAATAACTACTACTTATAAACTGTTCCTAAGCGGAATATTTCACTTTCTCCAGGAGTTCTAAATGAAGCATAATATAATATAATAATGGATATTATATTAGGATAATTAATACGAAGGTCAAATCATGTATTTATAATTTATTCAAATAATATAGATTTTATAAGATGTTATTATTTTACCAGAATGGTAAACAATAACAAGATTTGCTTTTCAATAACTGCCAGTTATTAACTTCAAAATTGTTAAAAACAAATACTTATAGATTGAATGTGGTTCCATAAGATAAGTAGATAATGAACTTAAAAGTATAAAGTAATTTCAAGCGCTTGTCATTTGTGCTTTAAATTACATAAAGCGATAGTAACGTAGGTACCTAATATGAAAGTAAATTTAATAAAATTTTCAATAAAGATATTTGACAAAAACATTCTACTATTATAGAAACTTTGGGTAAAGATTAAAAGCCTTACTGAAGTAAATAAATTTAAAAAATTAAGTGTGCACGCTACTTCTATTTCGGCATGCATATTTGTTTTCTTATTAACTTCAGTTATCAGCTGTTACTCTCAATGTATAGCGGTCGCTCTCAACGATTTTTGTCTTATAAAAAACAAAGAATAAAGTTTTCAGGTACGTTTTCTTCATTTACTCGGTATTATTACAAAATTTAGACATTCCGCAAATTGCGTACGGGCGTTATTGTGTCGAATATCGTCTGCATATTACATATTACATATCATGTTAGCAAAGCTTTCCCAAGTGTTGATGATGCCAATTCATTCCACATCTCAATCATCTACTGCAGACCTGAAATCGCCCAATATTGCCATGGAACTGCCCGCTACCACACAATCGAATTGCCGACTGTAGTTTCTGAAAACGATACTATGAAAACTGTGACTGGCCTTAATAAGGATGCCAAAAAGTGTCAAAAAATGTTAATAAGAGAAGATCGGATCGAGTGTAAATAATGCGCTCGGTGGTGGTATAAGAAGTGCACTTAACATGCTGGCATATGATGCGATCTATGCTTGTGAACTGAAGGCACACTCTTAAGCGGCGTTCACAATGAAGTGTGGTCTTGCCTTACTTCGGTAGAAAGCTGGCAAGTGCCAATTAGATTAAAATATTTTATTCTATCCTTTTCTATGATTTAAAAGTTGTTTATTTTGATTGGCTCTTGCTAGCTTTCTAGCGAAGCAAGGCAAGACCGCACTTCATTGTGAACGCCGCTTTACAGTTACCAGAAACTACATACCAAAGGAAGACTTCATGTTGAGGAGTGAATTTTTTAAGGCTGTAGGAGAGAATAAACGCATAACATTTTTATGAGCTTTAAAAAACGAAACAATGAGGTTTTCATTATTTATACATTACACGACATATTTCGACTACAAAAAATGTCACAATGCCCTTCCCTCGAATATCGGAAATGTAAGAAAAAAATTAATGCTTTTTCAAAGCATATTTTTAAATTTAAATATCTATATATCCAAAGTTGTTGACTGTTCATATTTTATCTAACAAAAGATAAATATTAATTAAAAATTGTCGAGTTGAAAACTTGTATATTAAAAAATTAAATAAGTTAGTACTAATTATACTACTTTTTAAATAAAAGATTTAATTTGCGATTATAATAAAAATTAGGTATTCCACATTATTTTATAATTTATAATAAAATTTTATTTTGTTCTACTATTGTACAAATTACTGGACTACTGCTATTTTGAGCTTTATACTATGCCTAGTCAGTCAATATAGGAATATTAGTCAAAGTGAAACACTCCTTTTCATTTCCACTTTGATCAATGTTGGGTTAGCAAAACAGTAGAACGACAAATAGAGATTACCTAAGAGACCCTTTATGTGAATTTGAAATGTTTAATATGTGCTTTATTTCAATCTTTCATTCGCTTTAGGTTTATATTTGGCAGTTTCCTTTTTCCAATTATAGAACAAAACAAATTTAAAATTATTTTGAAAAAGAAATAAATTTCTGAAAATGTAATTAACTTGAACGTGTTCCATCATCTTTTACTATGCAATTATGATTCGTAATTTTTCATTGTAGACAGAAGCTTATTTTGTTTTTGTTTAATTAAGTTTGGATTTAAATGTAAGAAATGTCAGTCTTTACGAATTTTTTTATTATGTATGTCTATAATATTTATGTACGATGAATGTGATACAATTTAGGTACCAACTAATTAATATAATACGTTAGATACAAATAGCTTAGTTTAGGATAGTCCATTGAGTATAAAATTGGAGTGAAGTGTAAGGAAACTACGAATAAGTAAATAGTTACGGGTTCGAGTCCCCCAGCACTTGTTGGACTGGTGCTAATAACCTAGTAGCTGATGCACGTTAAAAAGTAAAAAAGTAAAGGTTCACGAAAGTGTCTTTGCAGATTTTTTGATCTGGGAAATGCAGTAATTGTTAAGAGAGACTATTTAAAACTTTTTGTGGACAGATATTGTATAATATTATGATATCTGAACGATATGTGGTTTCAAAAGAACTGCGCCACATATCACGCAATTCCCGAAACCATGGGCACTATGAATTAAATGGAGCATGTGGAGTAAATATTCAAAATTTTGAAATATTAATCAGAGTTAATATGTTAATAAATAAAGAACAGAAATTTAAATAAATGCAGTGTTTTCTTACAGTTGAAAATACTTCACCTCTATGATTTTTCTCATGACAAACAGGTTAAGCAGTAAATTGAGTCGGCTGCGCAGTGCGCGGGATTAAGATATTTTTGACAAAAGTTAATTTAGATCAATTTTTATAACTTGGATTAAACAGGAAAATATCAAGAAAATTAGTGAGGATAAACCTGATACTTCATCAAATGAGATGGCATAAACCTTATAACTGTAGCCGTCTCCTTTTATTTCTCCGTGAAGCAAATATTTTATTTAAGATAAAAGGATAATATGGAAGATTCGTGTTTATAATAAATTATTATGATTACAATATATTTTAGTTCCCAAATACCGTTTTCTTGCAAAGTATAATAAAGGAGTATTTTTCCCCACCTTTTACCCTTCTCTCTAAATAGCTGGAATATAAAACTCTGATCTATTTAATTAAAATCGCTGGACCGTCACAGCATTTTATTTGAATTCTGGCGTTTGTAATAAAACATTTTAAATAAATCAATACCTTTTACAATTTTTTTCATAGTTTGTGAAATAATATCTAACGGTATAATTACAATCAGGGGATCTATTTTATTATTTATGTATTAATTTGTGGGTTAAATTCTACTATGAATCCAAAATTTTAAAATTTATTATCTACGAATTCCAAGTTTCAAAATGTTATATCTGAGACAACCCAAATTCACCGTTGACATTATTTTTTTTCTTTCTATAATTAGCAGCTCATTATGAACCACTTTATAAGTTTCAAGGTTTTGATCAAAAATATTTTGATCCAACCCACTACACTACACGTCGCGTCGTTTCCTCTGTTCTAGTTCTCAATTTATTGAGTAGATAAAATCCATTTTGTTTTGACGTCCCTAAGGCCCTAATATGCCGGGTGAATATTTTACTAATTTTAAAAAGGTTTAAATAATTAAATCGGTAAAAATTTATAGTAGTAATAGGAACTTATAACTGTTGTGTAACTTCGTCACAAAAATAATATGCTTCATGATCAAAAGTGAAAAAGCCACAATGAACAAAAAACTGCCATCGATGGTTTAAGCAACCTACAATAAATTGACTTACTTGAACAATAATTATAAAACTTATTATATCTAATCAAGTTTTTCCTCGCTCTTTTTGATGGAAAGAAACTAATTAAAATTTTCCTTTTAACTGATACCTACTAAAATGTTAATCTGTTACCACTTCAACATCCAATGTTGGGATTCGAGTAAGTTTTGAAGCAAAGCAACTGTAGTTTTTATTTAGTTCCTGCTTTCCATTGTAATGGATAAGAATGAAAAAGGTATCATTTGAAAGATCTTTTTATTCTGCGTCTTAAGATATCAAACACTTAGTATTTGCTTTGTAATTAAACATTTAGAACTAAAATAAAAGATTGTCGAAAAATCAAAATTGTATTAATTGGATAACTACTGGCTGTCAACCTCATTGTAGATTTCCAAAGTAATACGTTTGACACATTGCCAAGTTAATAATCATTAAGGATTATTTCAGACGGAATTTCACGGATCATTCTGTTATTTACTCAACTATTATTTAAATTGTTTAATAAATTAAATTATTTGCACATTTAAGATTTGAAAAAAGTTAATGATTAGCAATTTAAATTAAGTCGGATTTTATGAAATTTACTGATATTAATTTTTTTTAAATGTAATGAATAAATTTGTTAAATTAAGCTTACCATTTACTACATCTGCGAATAGTTAATTGCCCCAATACTACAGTATAGTACGTCTCATAAAACGTATAGTATAAATTGTAGGTAAATATCTACAAGTTATTTAAAATTTGGAATTGACAAATTCTAACTGAACAATTAGTCAAAACACACATATTAAGCTATTAAATTGTTTCATATTATATAAACCGGCGTATTATATTCTCTTAGAAATAATCCAATAATTCCGGAATTACGGAAAATCTTATGGAAGATGCTACCAAATTTATCTAGCAAATTATTATAAACTCCAGAATGTTAAATCATATTATATTTTAGCATTAATTTTATTCGTGTTCGTTACGATATTATTTCAATTTTAAATAACGCAAAGTTTGGAAAAACATTTCGTATGTTACATATTTTACAAATAACAAATTTCACAAATATTTTAATTTTGACTAAAGTAAGTAGGTACTCGTATTAGATAGAGCTTCATATTTTTTGAGTTTTGTTGTTAACAAAAATTGGAATTTAAAAATTAACGAGTTTAAAAATATACTACCCAATTACTAATATGAGTTTTGCTGAAGTAGATTTTGAACTTACCATATGAAAATTTGATTATTCTAATATGGGTTGGTAGGTAGTACCCAAAAAGCTACTTAACACACCATTAAATGTTGAAAATTTAAATTGGTTAATGTGATTTAAAGTTATCCTCAAATTTCATATTATTGAATTTGAATAATATAAGGCATATTAAATTACTAATATACGTAAATCGCATACTATGGAAAAAATATAAACCGAGAATCAAATTTTATTTTCAGTGTGCGACATTTACTAAAAGGAAACTCCGTAATATTTCATAGTTCGGTAACGATTTACCTACAGTCCACGAACAAATTAAATACAAGATTTTAAATAAAGCAATTTAAAAATTTAATTGGTTAATTCTAAAGGGAATTTTTTCAGCTCTACAAAATCAAACTCTCGTAAATCACCTACTTTCATAATAAAGCATTAAAAATATTTAAACAGCATTTTTTAAAAACTATACTACCTACATAATACTTAAATACGTATTACAAAATTGGCAATTGATTTTTAAACCATTTTGAGGTATTATTCAAAAATATAATATCGAGATAATTTAAAATGTGATACCTATATATATGTATACAATTTTATTTTATAATTTAGTTTCTTCGGCTTACAAAATATAAATTGTTTTTGAATTTTGTTTGGATACAATTTTATAGTAACATAAATTGAGTTCCCAACTTGTTTTTTGTTATAAAATAGTTAGTTCCATGGGTTAGATTTAAAAACTTATTGTATTTCTTAAATTTAAAAAAGTATCTATGTAGCTACTTAATCTAAAATAAACATTGCAAGTAATAATATAAACAAACCGAATAATTAATATCTAGATATATTACATACTATAATAATGTAATAATGTAGGTACTACTATGTAGTTAGAATTTCAGTAGTTTAATAGTTATACGATAGGTAATACTTGCCTTGCTAAGGTAATAGTAGTTATTACTATAGGTAATAGTTATTAATTACGTACTTAAGTAATTACTAATTACCTAAATAACGAACCTGTTTGAATTTTAACAACATTTTAGTAGTTGTTGTTAAAAAGAATAGAAAGAGTTTCGATAATTTTTATAAACATATTGATCTGGATATTGTATGAAAATTTCTCAAATTGTATTATTTGGAAACAAAATTTGCATTTCACAATAATGTTTCATGAGGTTGCATAAACCTTGCAATCTTTTACGCATGAATTACCAAGAGCATGGAGTATAAATTAGAAGTTTTCAGTTTTTACGAATAAAATTTATTATTGTAGCATTAATGTTTAAAATACAGAGTGGTTTATAATTTTAGCGACATTTATAAATAATAAATTTGATGAGGATTTGCGTATGTTAGTACTTAGCTTTTCTGATAGATCACGTTAAGGGTGTTGTACCTGTGTCACTTATTTCATAATTATTGTGTATGTAATGTTTTATTTTTGTAAATCGGCATTTCTAGCACATTTGTTTTCATATTCCTTTCTACGTACTATATGAAAGGGTAGAAAAGTGTTATAATTTTAATTCAACAATGTTACTTGTTCCCTATATCACGTTTTAGTGTCGCATAATAGGAAAAAATATTACATTCAAATGATGATCAGACTGAAAAGCGATTCTTTTGTAGCTAATATTATGACAATAAGCAGTTATTTACTTAATTAGTCGAGGAAATGCTACTTTTACAGAACACAAATAACATTATTTTTCAAATTAATGAGGATATTTTAACCTTTGTGGAGAGATACACCAAAAATGCACACGGTCGATATTTATTGTAAGGCCTAGCACTAATTGCGCACATTTAAATAAGTATAGGTAAAAGTTTGTTCTTTGGAAAAAGAAAAAATTTCTTATTTACATGTGCGTGATTATATTGCGATACACCTCGCGGTAGGCATCGGCGCGCGTATCTTTGGTATGTTTGTACCCTAACAGTGTGTCCTAATTGAGGACAAAACCCCTTGACTCCTTTGAAATTCGTGTTTTGTGACGACTACAAAGAGTTAAATTTATATATTTACATAATTTATGTTTATATATTGTATATGTTCAATAAAATCAGCGCTATATAAGCAATAAGTGGCAAGCTTTCAGCGCTTTCGTTGTCAATTAGGACATAGTGTAAGAGATAATACCTTATTGTAAGTCAAAAATACAGGAACTAGGAAAACGTTTTAAATAAGTTTCACAAAAGCAAATTAAGCGTAAATCATTGTTTTACTTTAATATAAGATATATGAAGTTACGTTAGACAATTTTTAAGAATGACACTAACGTAAGTAATACAATTATTGATAAATGCACATAATAAACAGATTTGAAAAGTTTAATTAAGTCCCAAATGTAAAATAACCTAAGTAGTTAAAGCCAAGAGCCATTTGTAAAAATTCACAAATAATTTGTTCTATTTGAAAATAATGGCGATCTCATTATGTAGAGTATCTTATGTGACAAATTTGCAATTTTCATATTTTAGTCATTTTTATGAAATATTGCAAATAATAATGTAAGAAATTATAATTATTATTATAAAAATAAAAATAATTGAAATAAATTATTACATCATTATTCATTTATTTTTTTTTAATGATTTATTTACCCTGCTAATTTATTATGAGCAGGTGAATAATTATTCTACACTTTAGTGTAGTCCTATCTAAACTGCCACATAATGAATCCTAAGCTATTATAATTTATTAAAATAAATGGAAACTTGAATTGACTTAATATTAACACGGGTACTATCTATTTCCAACCTTACTTAAAAGTTACCTAGATCTAGCCGTAAATGGGTAAACATAAATATAAAGGAATGGAGCTATGTGTGAGAGGCAACATACTATATACTTTGCTTTGCAAGAATTATCAGTTATCACTAAGAAGAAGAAGGCGGACCTGGACCGGTAATTCTGTAATAATTATATCCAACAATATTTCTGAAATACTTCAATATTATAGCCCTGACGTCAACAAACGTATACTTTTAAGAATGAACAGTAACAGCACCCCTGGACGGTATGGTACGAAAAAACTATAGGAAGAGTTTGAACATGAGGTACGAATTGCCAAAAGGTGAAAAAAGGACCATCAATCCGATCCCAGTCGCAACGTCTCTTCCGAGGCTCGGAAATGATTCATGAGCTATTTTTTTTTTATATATTGTCGTGTTAATTTTGGATAAGGAACAACCAAAATTGTAAATTGGGATAAATTGTTGGGGAAATTTAAATTTAAATTTTGCGGCGGTTGGATATATGTCGCTGTGGAGCGCAGGTTCCGGAGCGCAGAGGTGAAGAGGTAGACTTGCGTACGCCGTCCAAGCGTGGACGGTCGACATTTTTAGTTTTGTATGAGAATAGTTGTAAAAATTGATTAAAATTTGAGAATAAAAGTCAAGTGAAATTTGAAAGAGTGTTATTCTTTCAGACCAAGGATTTGGAAGAGAAAATTGGTTAATAATTAATTAAATTTTGAAAAGTTAAGGTATAGAAGGTCGTCGCGATAAAGCCGGCGTTGAAAAGATTACGACTGAGCCAGACGGGGTGAAAAATAACATTTCATCTGTCGCAAGTAACGTGGGGCATTGGTGAACATTTTTCGGTTGATTTTGGATCATTTTATTTTATGGTAGTAAATGTTCACCACAGAACCGACATTTACCCTGGGATATTAATAAGAGAAGTGTGACCATGGTTATTACAACGATGGATCGAATTGATCGAATCCTGTATCAGCTTATGCAATGGAGCATCGAAGACAGAAGAGAGAAGGAAAAGAATGGGGTAGAAGACAAAAGAGAGGCAGTAGGGAATAGGATAGAAGATAATAAAGAATTAGCAGAATATTTGGAAAAATGGAGCAGAACGAAAGCCGGTCCTAATTATGAAAAAAATGAAAATGAGGAAGAAGAAATAGAAAATAAAGAAATCCCCAGAGTAGAAGAGATAATCGTCGAAAGGCTGGAAGTAAATGAAGAGAAAAAAGGAAGATGTTACCCAGACGGCACCGATAGACAAGTCCAGATATTTACAAGAAAGAAGATGCGTCAAGTAAGATGGAGAAAACTCCAAAAGAAAAGAAAGATAAATTATAAAATAAACAAACAGAATGACGGATTAAAAAAAGCCAAGATTAAAAGCACACCAACGGAGATTCATTCAAATGGGAAAGAAGATCCGGGTCTAATAAGATGGGAGGATGAAAAAGGAGAGAAAAGTAAAAATGATTTGGTGCTGTTAGACAAATTATTATGGTTCTTTCGACTGGGTGAAAATTTTAAAACGAGAAACATTGGAAAAAGAAGAGAAAATTCTCTTGATAAGTTTTTCAGGAAGAATTGGAGGAATGGAATTAAAGTCGTCTTGTTAAAGTGGGCCTTTCGAAAAGTGAGATGGAAAACAAATGAAGCCAACAAACCCTAATAGACAATCGAGAAGGATGGGAGAACTGGATAATTGTGATAACAACGGCGAGAAAAATGGAAATAGTTTTAAACATAAAGAGGTAAAACCTTAAATAATAAAAATTGAAAGTGTAAATATGATTGATAAACAATTTGTAAAGATTTAAAAGTAAAAATGAATGCGGGTTATCAATAAGGTTTAATCTATTGTAACGAACAATTTATAAGCTAAGATTTTTAAGAAGAACGAAACAACAATTCACGTTAAAATAAAATTTCAAATAGTTAAAAAGTCGATATTAAATTAAACGTTTAAAAATATAACGATAAAGTAATCTTCAAGTGTTAAGCAAAGGAAAAGTGAAAAACTTTGATAAAATTTGAAACATAAAAATTTTCTAAAAATCAAAAAATTAAAAGTGGACAAGTTACGGTTGTTGATAATATTAGAATCGTATTCGAGCAATTGTATGAAGTTATTTGATAAGGAAATCGACAATTTGGAAAGGATTGGTCGCTGTGAAAAAGAAAAGTTAAAAATTATTAATTAAAGTTGAATTTATGATGATATGGAATAATTAGTTGGCTGCACCTTGTGAAAGGGTAGTTTTAGTTTATGGAATGGTAATTTATGGAGTTGAATAGTATTGAAAATTTTAAAGTATGTAATTTGAAAATTAAAAATAAGTAGCAGCGAATAATTTAAGTATAAAGCGTTAATTCAAATTTGGATGACGAAAGAATTGCAAAAATACGAAATGATCGAGGGTTCACCGAAGAAAAAATGGATGTTTTGAAGGTTATACATGGTTTGGAAAATTTTAAGAATTGCTGAAGTTTGAAGAAGATTTAGTCTACTCATTGGAGATAGTAATTGAGATGTTGTTAATTGGAAATTTATCGAAAGAAGATGAAGGCAAATTTTGGTATGAAGGAGTTCTTAGATTAACTTACTGTGGTAATTGCATTCTTGATTGTAAATAGGTTATAAATTATTGTAACATTGTTAAAATTTAATTTTTCTGTAAAATTTAAGATTTGGTTCCTTATTCCAAAGACACGACGTGGAGTATCTTTCTCAAAATCCAGTCCTGGACAAATCCCGTCAGGATTTATCGAAAGCTGGAGAGGCTTGATGTCGTGTTAATTTTGGATAAGGAACAACCAAAATTGTAAATTGGGATAAATTGTTGGGGAAATTTAAATTTAAATTTTGCGGCGGTTGGATGTCGCTGTGGAGCGCAGGTTCCGGAGCGCAGAGGTGAAGAGGTAGACTTGCGTACGCCGTCCAAGCGTGGACGGTCGACATTTTTAGTTTTGTATGAGAATAGTTGTAAAAATTGATTAAAATTTGAGAATAAAAGTCAAGTGAAATTTGAAAGAGTGTTATTTCTTTTAGAAGCAAAATTTTGAAGAGAAAATTTTGTAAAATATAACAATTTGCAAGTGGAATAATTTTGGAAAAGCATTGAAGGTCGCTTGATAAAGCCGGCGTTGAAAAGATTACGACTGAGCCAGCCGGGCAGAAAAAAAAAACATTTCAATATACATGATAAGGAGGTGGTCCATCGCTACAACCCCCAATCTGGAGAACCAGAGAGACGGCCAGAATAAAGTTCTTACTTCACTCGGATTCGAACCTGGAATTTAGCGTTCTACTCGTTCTAATTTACTCAACCACTATGGTCCGATTTTCCTAAATAATAATTAGATTATTTATTCTTGAACGTTTCGCTAATTTTTTTAAGCTTCGTCAGGAAATACAGAATTTATAGTAAAATAAATATGACAAATTCAAATATGAAATAATAAAATTAAAATTTTTTACTGATTGATTATACTACAAAGTGAACTAGATGAAATCATCTTCAATGTAAAAGATCAGTTTAGATTGTGCTAAAGCTTTGTGTGTATTCTCTAAACTTTCCGTTATATTTTGTTGTTTTTATTTAGAACATTTCACATAACAGCCTATTAAAGTAATTGGTTTCTGTATCCAAAATTTATGTGTGATCAAAATCAAAATTATTTGGTTTTGTTCACTTGCATTATCTCTTTTTGGCGTCTTGCAACCATTCACGTGTTGATAAATTCTGTCCTTCAACCATTGCTTGGTTTGACTAATATACGAATCTTCACAATCCTTGCATGGAATTTTATACACTAACTCCGATTGGTATACTAGTACTACTGAGGTGGCAGGAGCATAACAGTTAAGTACGTTGACTGTATTGACTGTATATCTTCGGATGATGTAAAAATTTTATTCTGGTCGTCTCTATGCAGAAGGGAGAAGGACCCACACTGCATACATACCTCATCCCAAGAGAGCAGCATTCGCAAATGATAAACAATTGTTCATCATGAATGCTCCAACAAAGCCCGGATGCAGGCGTACTAACCAATATACTGATCTGTATACTCAGAGTTATATGGAAAAAAATCAAAAATAAGTAGGTATATGAGTAGATAGACGATATAATAAACGTGGAGACGGTCACTAGCATAGAGATTAAGCGCACCGAATGCTAATGCAGAAAACTCGGTTCAACTCCAGGCGAAATGAGAATCTTATTCTGGCCGTTTTCCCTAGGAAGGCAATGGCAAACCACCGGGGTGTAGTCTGCCATGAAAGGCTTTGTTAAAACGTCACGACGCTTCCATGAAGAAGCATGCTTAGCATTTCCAAGAAAAAAGGACGAAGAACATAAATAGATAATGCTCTTAAATAAGAACACTTACTCACGTTAAGCATCTACTTACTATAAGCTCTATTCGTATAATCTGAGGTATTTAAATCAAAATTTTGAGTATAAACTTCATCCTTACTTTTATTCATATCACCTATTAGGTAAAATCAAAATTTAGCTATTATGCGAACTATCTGATGATTGGTGCAGTTTTTGTTAGATTAACCCTGGCTGACCTCGAGTTCAGTTCACAAGTAAATTTTATGATTATACCTAGTCCACTTTTACGGAGACGAGTTTTAGTAAACTAGTCTCATCCATCAGCAAACATTAGAGACTCAATAAACCATCTCCAAGATTCCATCATAGAACTAACTAGAACACTAACTAATTATTATGCACTTCCTATTTTTCTTGCCCAAAAGTTCTGTGCTGAATTCTGTGATGTTTTGTCCAGTCTATGTTGGACATCTTCTTTTATTTTATATATATATGTTACAGTTAAAACCCGAAATCAGTTAAAACCCGAATTAACTAGTAAATTCTAGTTTTAACTAACCTCTCTAGTAAATTCTAGTTTTAACTGGTTTAATTTTAGTTAAAACTTAAACTAACTGATTTCAAATAAATCTTTTTAGTAAATTCTAGTTTTAACTGGTATTAGTTTAGTTAAAACTAGAATTAACTGATTTCAAATAAATCTTTTTAGTAAATTCTAGTTTTAACTGGTTTAATTTTAGTTAAAACTAGAAATAACTGATTTCAAATAAATCTTTTTAGTAAATTCTAGTTTTAACTGGTATTAGTTTAGTTAAAACTAGAATTAACTGATTTCAAATAAATATTTTTAGTAAATTCTAGTTTTAACTGGTATTAGTTTAGTTAAAACTAGAATTAACTGATTTCTAATAAATCTTTTTAGTAAATTCTAGTTTTAACTGATATAAGTTTAGTTAAAACTAGAATTAACTGATTGGTGTTGGTAAATTCGCGATCTATCACCTTTACAACTAGATTTAAACAACGTTTAAAGTAAAATATACGTAATTAAATAATAATGCTAATTCTTTATACGTTTACAAGGGAGGCCAAATACATTTGTGTTTTGGATTGAAAAAAATAGAAGGAAACACGATAATTTAGAATTTTCTTGTATCTCATTATTTTGAATTTAAAATAAAAATTTCAAAATCTTTTGCATTTTGTACACATCTTTCAAAATACATTTCAAATACGAAATTTGAATTTTCCAGTTACGATTTCACTTAATTATTATAATTTTTTAATTTTTTTAAACAATTATTTTTAATAATATAATTAATTTTAATTTAAAAAAAAAACAAGTGAAAACGAACTGGAAAATTCAAATTTTGTATTTTGAAAGATGTATTTCGGGCACTTTGAAGTAGCAAATGATTTTGAAATTTTTATTTTATATAAATTCAAAATATGAGATACAAGAAAATTCTAAATTATCGTGTCTTTCCTTCCATTTTTTTTAAAGCTACGTATAACAAATTAGCATTTTTATTTAATTACGTCTACTTTTACTTTAAATCTAGTTGTAACGGCGATAGATCGCGAATTTACTAACACCAAAGAGTTAATTCTAGTTTTAACTAAATTTATATCAGTTAAAACTAGAATTTACTAAAAAGATTTATTAGAAATCAGTTAATTCTAGTTTTAACTAAACTAATACAAGTTAAAACTAGAATTTACTAAAAAGATTTATTTGAAATCAGTTAATTCTAGTTTTAACTAAAATTAAACCAGTTAAAACTAGAATTTACTAAAGAGGTTAGTTAAAACTAGAATTTACTAGTTAATTCGGGTTTTAACTGATTTCGGGTTTTAACTGTAACATATATATAATAAAATAATAAACTGACTGACTGACTGATTGATATATCAACTCACAGCCCAAACAACTGGGTCCTTAGCGATGAAATTTTGCACAGAGGTTGCTGTTATCACGTAGGCGAGCACTAAGGAAGGATTTTATGAAAATCCTATCCTAATGGGATTTATCACCTATTATCTAATTAGTGGTGACGCGCATGAATGGATTAAATAGATTCCCACTTTTCTTTATTTTCTTTCTTTATTTTAAGAATTTTCTTTATGTTAAAAAATATACATCAATATGGGACTTATCAACTATTATCTAATCAGCGGTGACGCGTGCGAATGGATTAACGAGATTCCCACTGTAGACGTCCCTCAAAGAAAAAAATATTTGTTAAACAAAATGTGAATTTAATAATTCCATGTATTTCGTAGTGTGGTATGTGGTAGTGTAGACCACGGTGTGGAGTGATGTGATCGCTGGTTGAGTTACGGAGCGGAAATTCTGAGTTCAAGTCGCGGACTTCGCAGAATTTCTTAGCCCGACCTTCCGGTGGACATCCACACGCTGTGGTGAAAAGTAGTAAAAAGAGTAGAAAAAGAGGATTAATCCACCTCGTGAAATGGATTGTAAAGACTTCAATAGAAGTGGCAATATTCCGACAGGAATGGAAAAGCCCTTGATGATGATGATGATGTATGTCGTAAATAATCTTACTTCATATGCTAGAACTATTAATTTTTTTAAAGACCGCTCAATTTCATTTACTATTTCCTAAATTCAAAAATAAAACAACAACAACGAAAAATCGAATGTGTACGGTTCTGCCTGGACATAGAATTTGCAAAACTACAGCATACCTATGTTCGATAAAAATCGAGATAAACGTTATTGCCAGGAAGCCAGCGAATTAATGACTTGAAATTTTGAGTATCTTCTTCTGCAATATTAACCGTGGTTTTAGGTTTAATTTGTATTATGTACCTATGCCAGTTTGTAAGGTATTTATGACTATGCTAGGCCTATACAGTCTGCAAGATATGATTATTATTTTTAAAAGTGAATTCCACGCGCACGAAGTCGCAGGTTTCAGCTAGTATACTTATAAAAACTAAGAACATTTAGGGCGAGATCACCAAAGTCAGTTAGTTTATCCTCTTGCTAAATAGTTGGATATAATTGATATCGTGTAAGTGGGACTTTGACTAAATTTCACGTTTAATTTCCAAACGCCATCTGTCATCTGTAGAACTGAAAGTTAGCGTAGAATCTTGTGTAAATTAGAAAATAATTTACGTTGAGTTTACTGTTTTAACTGCTTTTACTGTTTTATGCGTGATTTATATTAAATTCGAATTCGAAACAGATGACAGATGGCGTTTGGAAATTAAACGTCAAATTTATTCAAAGTCCCACTTACACGATAACAATAAATTATATCCAACTATTTAGCAGGAGGATAAACTAACTGACTTTGGTGATCCTCGCCCTTAGTCTTATTATAAGTTATTATATAAAATCTGCCTTATATACTGACAGGATATCCCTGGGTATGATGGATATGTCATTAACTATTTTAAGAAAAAGTTCTTTAATTTATGGGATTCAGAAATTTAAGTTTAAAAGTATTATTTTATTTATGAATTAAATTTCACTATACAATACAATCATGTAATACTATAATGGACGATACCCATGAAATCAATTAAGTATGAAAATAAGAAAGTAAAAGCAGAAAATCAAAGGTATACGAAGATCTGCTTATTGTACCTGCCGACTGTGGAATGGAATACGTGAAGCTTCCATCATATATAGGTACTATCAAACATATAAAAAACCAGTACGCTCCTTCTCCAGCGTGTCATTTTTTTAGGACACGCGACGTACTGTGATTGGTCGTTGTCAAACAAAAAAAAAGCAGAAGAAAACCCAAATGCAAAACAAACTTAAGCGAAGCGAAGCATAAACAAAACTTAACATAAGAATATCCAAAATAATAAACGGCCAACACGCTGTACCTGCTCCAGCGTGTCATATTGTTAGGACACGCAACGCACTTTGATTGGTTGTACAAACCCCTCTGGATTCACTTCCCCTGGGAACGAGTTGGACACCAATCGAGTTTCTAACTTTAGCCAACTTTATGAAATGACTTGCTTGTTTGCATATTTACGGAATTCATTTTTAGACTGTCAATATAACCAATTATAGCACTCGTGTTAAATTTATAGTTATGCAAGGTTCTGATCAATCTACACTGTTTCAACAAAAATCCGTTAGATGGCACCACGAAATGACTCGGATGACTCGGGTTTGTAAACCGGGCAGGCATGCGAACGCTCCCATTATATTTAATTTTTTGGTATTTTTCATATTTATTACAATTATTAATATTAATATACAACGCACATTATTATTATAATTAAAAGCGGCAAATATCGACCGATTTCGACCGATTAGTTTGAGGGCTGATTAACTTGCTATAATTATGGTTAAAAAGCTGGTGGGACAGTCCTTACTGACTTACCTGTAAAATAAATATGCTTTTTAGGTTATTTTTGTAGTTGTCAATAAAGTTAAATTAATTAAAAACTGTTGAAAATATAACCAAAATCATTTAAACATGTCGCACCGTAGGTATACGTACTATGTGCAATTTTACAACGAAGAATTTGCTATACTTGATGCCGAGTGAAAATTAAAAGTATGCGTTTCTTTTAAATGTATCGTAGTGTATAAAAAAAATAATGAAAAAGAGAATAAGGTGTTCAATTTTTGAGACCTCTTCAGTTGTTACCCATAAAATAAAATGTTGTGGGCTCAACAAATTTTTATTTCATTTACTAGCTAATTAACAGAGATAGAAGTACTATCCATATAACAAATTACTTATATTAATTCGTTTTGCAATAATACTCTTATAATTTTGACGTAGTATTTCTGTATTCCTCTTTTCTTATTAACCGTATAATTATCCACATAAATGACAATTCATTCATAAAGTTGGAAACGAACATAATCCGTAGTATTATATAAATTTAAGGTGATATTATCTATAAATAAAATCAAATAAACGAATAAAAGTATGGAAATGCCAAATTGTTTATCATAATTTATTAGAAAAAATATTGAATTAATTATTTAAATTTAAATAGTGAACAAAATAATTAGATACTTATTAGAAATATTTAAACAAAAGTAATTATGGTGTTAAATTTTCTTGTGCTGGAATTAAGTTTGACAATTCATTAAAAATCAATTATTTGGGATGATATACCTACTAATATGTAATACGATTTTGATATCATAAAAATTTTACACCTCGTGTGTATTGTAACAGTTAATAAAAAAGAGAATTGTAACTTATAATATAACAATAATCCGTTATTTCACAACATGATCAGTTCGTGCTCAAATTCAGAAGTATTGTTATAAAAAAACTTTATAACAATGACGTGCGTATAACTCATGAATACCTTTTTACGTTGTAAGTGACAACATGTTAAATAATGTAAAAATTAAAAAATATTGAAAAAGAATAAAAAAATTTTCAAATTAAAATAAAGATCAAAATGCTTTTGGATGAAATTTAACTGTTGGGAGATAAAATATCGCCTCTAGTACTTACTATTTCAATGATTTGCTTAGTATAAATAACAACTATAAACTTTAAAAGTAAATTTACGTCCTTTTCAAACGATCCTCGTAAACCGTTTTTTATACATGTTACTCAAATAAGAATTGGAATATTTTCGGCAAAGAATATCTACACTAAAATGAAGTTAAAATCAAGCACAAAATTTTCTACAAATAATATTATATGCTAGAAAAGTTTATAACCGCAACTCAGAAAGGTTAAATCTCAGAGCAAACAGACTTTTAGTAGCAAAATTTATAAACTTTTATAATGTTAATTTTTAAGTATTTTACTGACATTTGATTTTATCCTCCATCACATACATTATTAAAAATTAAACGGGACCCTTTTAAATAGTAGGCCTTAATTAAAAACTCACTAATGACCTTTTGAATTATAAGTTTTTAAAAGAACTTCCGAGAATTTATGTTGTAGATGCCCAGAAGTCAATTATGTAAATGCAAATTTTTAATAATTAATTATAAGATTATTGATAAACAAATTTTGATTAATTTTGTGAAATTTAGCAGTTTAAGAATGTTTATTAATAATAAATAGGTAAATAGGTACGAAAATGAAAGTTCAAGTTTCAATTACGAGTAATAGTACAAAAACATAATCATTTTAGAGTGAATTCTATTTTATTTACACTGAATATAATACGATAAAGCACGGTTACATTTTTATTATGGTATGTCAAAAATATGAATTATTCGATTTTCACAAAAGTTAGTTATTCGCGAACTTGAAAATACAATAATATTATAATTAATTCGCAATTACAATTACATGGTAAATACTAAATCACAAAAAGTGTAGCGATACATAACGCCATAGCAGATTGTACAAAATTTATTATTGTTAAACATACTTCAGAGCAAAATTAATATTCTACAATACTTACCACTTTGCATGATGTATAAATTAATTATTAATAAAACACAAAAATAATAAAATTAAAAATTACTTTCAAATTGTTATTTTTTGGAGTTTATACCTGTTTACCGAAGTGTGAATTATTCAAAATACAAATTTTGAAGTACGAAGAAGTTTTATTAAAGTTAAATAAACAAAAAGTACATAAATTTGAGATGAACGCTCAGAAATAATTAAAAATAAACAGAATCGATACAATTATTTAAAAATTCATAAATGTTATAGGTAAGTACACCGAAAGTTTTCTTTAATTAAATCAGTTAAAGTTTTGTTTATACTAACTTATAAATTTATTATAAATATTTGTTGTTGTAGTTGATGAAAAAAATACAACGAAACGATTAAAAGTTTACCTGGCGAAGTCGTGCAGGAATTAAATCTTGTGCACGCGTGTGAAACCACCCAGAGAACGATCCAACGGCTAAAACACCAGCCAGCACCAAAAGACAAAAGCATAGACCTACCAGCAGCCGACTTTGACCAGATAAAACTATCGCCATTATAATATATGTCTAAATAACGCGTTCCTCTGTTAGGCTTCATTTTCTTTAGAAAAATTCATTGTAATAAAAATAAGAGCGTAAACTTTAAAAAGTGAAGACAGCGCACCTAGCGAGTTACGAGTGTACTATCGTTATCAGCGTCGCAACGATACTGTGACTGAGAAAGCATCGTGCTGCTCGGTGGATTAGTGCAGTTCACACTCATAGTCTGGCGGAACGTAGAATGCGCAGAATATAAAGCTCCGCTATCTTTAAATAAATTAACTAATTATGTTTGAGTGTGATTTAAAAAATAATTATACTTTGTAACATTTAATGAGTAAGCAGACGCTTTGTACGATGCGTCGCAACACTCGTTACCGAGATAAAAAGAATTATATCAAAAACAAAAGTTTCGAAATAAAATAAAAGATTTAGTCATTGTTTGGACAGTAAAAAGTTCACAGAGCAGACTCTTATCTCGGGGTTTATAGGATCTCATTTCCCCAGGGCAGGTTTTCAGAAGCTATCGGTAAGCGCATCGCCGAACGGGTATGGTTATCTCCAATCAACTCTGTCCAATTCGCATCATATGCCACAGATCACTCGCTCAGCGTACTTTCTTCCTGTCCGGATAGTACGACAAGAATGCTTTTCATTCGATTAACTTAATACAAAAAAAATTCTTTTGAATATTTTTAAGTCCTGCTTTTAAAAATGTTTGTTTCAAAAGCTATTCAATATAAATTACTCAATGCTTCCTTTGCATGAAAGGAAACAATCCTGTAATTATATTTATCAGTCGTAATTGTTTTTAAATTTGATAAAAAAAACTAAAATAGGCTGATTTAGATACCTGAACAGAAAATCTTGGATTTTCAATTCGGTGATAAATTCTAAATTTTTTGCTTATAGGTACATACATATATGTCTACCGTTCTTATAAGTTTAACTTTTACCTTTTCAGTGAAGTTGCTTTATATAAAAGTCTTGTAAAAATCAAGATATTTAAGTTTTTGCACCTACGATTCGTTAAGCGCTATAATCCTTTCCACTTTAGTTAAGAAAATGCTGTTTCTAGATAGCTTAAAACTATGGTAAGTTTAATAAATGGCACGTCTTAACAAAGTACCTACAAAAAGCTTGCTGCACCTACTTTCTGTGTATTCTCTACCAGTGGTCTTAAAACTTATTATATCAGAATCACTTTCTCTAAACTAAATGAACAACATTTTTATTTCAAAAAACTATATATTTATTAAATTTTGCACTTAAAGGGGCTGTAAATGAACGGTTCTTCTTATTTCAAATAAGAAATCAAACTCTAAATATTAAGACGATATCTACATATTGTAAATAGGCTGAGTTACTTCATATTATAAAGTGGGTAAAAATAATTGATTTTGCGAAATCTCTAAATGTTCCACTTTTATTGAATTTTAATAGCCGCTCTTATTGCCGAATTCGCACCTTCTAGTAGATTATTATTAAGAGTAACTCCGCCTATAATAATAAACTGTTTTCAAGATTCAAATACAAAAGATGATAGTAAACCAGGAACACGAATTTAAAAATTTCGGAAGTAAAGGATATGATAGCAAACGGTCTAAAAAGAAATTATAAAAAAAAAATTGCAGATCATTGCAAATTGGCCCTAAACTTTGCCAAAAACTGGAAAGTACTACATAAACTGGCATTTAACGACATTCAATATTGTATGTAACTATGAGGTTAGCTCCGTCCATCTCGACTGAGAAGGTACTAAAAAGTGCCATGCTAGCAGGAGTAAGCACTGGCAAGTTCTGCTCGACAAGCCTACACAACAGGTAACAAGACTAGGTAGAAGTACACGGACTATTAATAGAATCAGGCTCATAGCCAGGGGGGCACTTGGGGGAACGTGCCCCCGAAATGTTGAAAAGACAAAGAAAATGGAAGGGAAACAACCGAAAATTTTACATTTTACAAAAGGTTTTTTACAAGTGCCCCCCCCCCCCAAATGAAATCCTGGCTACGGGCCTGAATAGAATGAGTCAATTAGGTCGACATTTGCGTGGAAAATGCAAAACTTTAAAATTGATTATTATTGGCTGAACTATTTAATATTGGTGATTTCTCCGCACATTGATATTCGGTAACAATAAAAATCCAAAAATGTTGTATTTCATATTTAACAAAAAGGAGTTGTATAAATTGTTCAGTACTTGTACCTATCTAATAAATTTTTTACTGCAAATTTCAGTGCGATTTTTGCTTTAAATTTTAAATTACACCTACATAACTTGTTTGGGTAAGTGCTTGATCTAAAAGTAGAATAATTATTTTATTAGGAGCAAGTTAGTGTCAATTTATATGGAAAATCTGTAGTTTGACGGGTGACTGTTACAAAATTAATAAATAAAAAAACTTTATAAATAACAACATGGATAGGTATTATTTACAAGTCATTTCTTACAAAATTATTCCCTACAAAAAGAGTAAGAAATTCTCCATCTTCATTAACTCTGCAACAAAATCACAGAAATTTGAAAAAAATGCGCGAAAAATTTTAAGAATAATAATTTTTTTCACTAACTTTCAAAATGTAGGTAAATATTTATACATGTTTTCAGTTTCTTTATAACACTTTAGTTATGTGACTTCTACTGTTTCCGAAATGACTGATTTATTTAAAGTTCATGAATGTATTTATTATCAGTTCTTTCGGAATTTAAATAATTTATCAAGTCTCGTTATTTTTAGCTTAATTCAATTTCAATTAACACTAGCAATTTAAATTAAATTTTAATTAGCTAATTTATGGACCCATTACATTTATTTATCAAAACTATTTATTAGTAATATATTTATTGCCTATCTGAAAAACCCGTCCACGGACGGGTTAGTGTTTCAAAATTCGATTGATATGCTACGTAGTAATCAACATTAATTTATGAAAACAATTAAAGTTTCTATTATTATTACAAGAGTAGAACGTCTATAATCGGAACATCAATAATATTGATAGATTACTTTTCTGAATAGCAATTGTAGGGGGAGTGCGGAACACTTGAACCCATTTTCCGTTTAAATTATTTTTCTCAGATTTGTAAATTTACCAGAGTCGCGTCGTTCGGGCTTTTGAAGGTTGTTTAAATAATCTTTATCTACGTACAGTGACACCATTAATAAAAAAGAGAAGGAAATGGGTCATATCTCCCCAATTATGGAGAGAGATGAACCACCGATTAGGGAGACTTGACCATACCTTGTTTCGTAAATAAGTGAGATTCACTTGAGAAATATTTTTATTAGAAAATGGGGAAGCATAGTCCTCTGTCAACATTAATTGTTCATATTGTAAAATTAATGTGGGTACCTTCCCTTACGGTAGCTAACAATAGGTATAGGTAATACACTTAAAAATAAATAGAATTTGGCAAGATGTTAAAATAGTCAAAAACGTTCAAATACTGCAATTAGGACAATAAAAAAACACAAGCCTCATGAACATACTTCTTGCATAGAGCACTACATCGTCACATGTTCATTATTCATCAGTTTCACAAATATAGCAAAATCAATTTCCATCAGGTGTTTCCTATTGATGAACCATGGTTCATCTATCCCCAAAACATTTGGTTCAAGTTTCCCACCCTATTACACTCATGTGTAGTATTTATGGTAATAGTGCAACTGAAAGGCAGTCTAGCCAACCTCGTAACCACTATATTCGCTTCAACTTTAAACTGAAATAAGCCAGTGGCTTATGTCTCCCATGTGGTCATGTGTCCCGGACGCCCTCTACATTATGCCTTTTTTTTTACAGAAGTTCAAATGTCAATGAAATTATTACTACCCCAAATAATATGGTCTATGAATCGTCTATTCAGTTCAACAACATTAAGATTTTATACGATTTTGTTGTAACAAGAATATTAAACAGTAAATATTATAACCTCCAATATAAGAAGCTGTTAGAAGCCATGTTGCGATGGTTGCAACATGGTCGTAAAAGATCATTGTCTCGGATTATATGCAGACGTTCTACTGAATTTTCTTTTTCTTATAAATATTATAAAAAAAACAATCTATATCGCAGTTTTTTAATTACTAGTCTAATATCGTAACCCAATTAGTTACCTAATACTACACTATTTGTAAGTTCAATAATTGTTGTAAAGGAAAACCACATTTGATTAAAACAAATTTATTTTTATAGCTTGCCAGCTGCATACATGATGTAACTTGGGTATATACTATACATACGTAATATTCAAAGATAACAAAAACTACAAGCAATTAGAACTTTTTAGCATTATAGAAATCCGATATAAATATTACGTATAACAAAATGAAAACTACCTACTAATAATGTTGTATGTCATGTTGTTCTGGTTAAACTTGGTCAATAACCCATTTTGGCCTATATAAATGTAATAATTATTATAATCAATGTATAATATCCTTTCACGTGAATACGTCTGTAAAATCGATAACATGTTCCAAAAAAATGTAACCATCAAAACCTCGATGTATGTGACAATGTAACGCCGGTAACATGTTCAAAGTAATTGAAGGAATTAACCCTCTTTTCCGATAACACAATTAATACAGAGAAACCTTTATATATGGGGGCTAAAGCCTGATATAAAATCAGCATACCAGTTACTCATAGTTACTTATTTAGTAATTATTTTTGGTCAGTATTAAGATAATCCGTGGATGAATGGAATCATTTTCCGTAAAGAATGGAACATTTAATAAAATTTGATTATATACTTGTAATTTGTGTGAAAGTCAAACCGAAGTTATTGCAAGAAAACCTAGTTCTCCAGTCGCTAGTTATGAAACGCGCCGTTGTGGAGCGCTACTTGTACTCGCGCACGGTCTCTATAATTTCCAAACTAAATTACTGGCTACAATATTGAATTATAATAAATTCTAAGTGTCCGAATAATGCCTTGAAATATTTTTAAAGTAAGGAATCAAATTACTACTCATCTTTCTGACGTACCTACTACTTTATATTTAAAACTGACTTAGTACTGAAATAGAATTTTTTTGTAATTTAAGAACAAGTAAATGATTGAAATTTTTTGAAACACCTTTACTTTTACTTTTTCCCTATATTTCAGAAGTGAATGTACATAAATGGTAATTGAATTACCTAATATAATATTCAAATCATCTTTTAAAATTGACCAAATTTTCTTCTAATTCCATTACTAAGAGGTCCTGGACAAGACCCATATTATAAAACTATCAGAAATGGGCCATCCTGTATAGTAAAAATTTGAAATAATATTTATATACTTAATTTGATTAAAGAAGCACCAACCCTCTTACATAGTAGAAAATTAAACTTCACAATACCTTCATTTTGGTACTTCAATTAAATTTACTGCGTTTACCTTTATTTATAAAATGTTCTTCATTAGTTATACTATAGTACTTATAAAATTTATGGTATATAATTAGAAATTTTGGGTGTTCTTATAAATATTCAGACACATATTATTATAAACACTTCAAGTAGTCGATGTTATAATATAATATGTATGTATATAATTCGTTTAAAAATTTTCATACCTCGACGCTAGTGAATTAAACGCGCTCATCATTTGTAAAGTTATTGTTTTCGTTTTCCGAATTAACTATCTTGAGGAAATCCACCAGCTGCAAAATTTGAATAATGCCTTCGAGGTGGGTATTATGCTTTCCTTGTTACGTAATAATGTAATTAATATGTTTGCGTAGGCATTACGATGATATCAAGTTTACGTATAAAATTGGAAATAATAATTGTACCTATGTACAAACATTTACCGACTAGAATCAGAAGATACAGAAAACTACTATTCATGAATATGCAAGATGCTTTTCGAATGCACATCTTAAAATTTTGATTTAATTTCGAAATAACTTATTCTGTTACCATAAATTATTATTATCTAGTATAAATGAAAAACAAAAATTATAATTTCTGAAGCTTCAATTTAAAATTTAATTTTCATTGTAATTTGTTTAAAAATGTCAATTTGTTCAACTCGCTAAAATATATTATTGCTTTAATAAATGTTAATTTAACACTTACCTCAAAAGGATCCTTAATTCTGGCACCAGCTTGACCAATATAAAGAGTAGAAGCAGCATCAAATTGCAACTTAACGGGCTTCCTTTCCACCGTTACGGTTGAATGTTTTTTACAATTATAGTAAAGTGTAACACTTTCTTTGGTTATTTGAAAAGCAAATTTTACCCAAACATCGACAAAATTATCCAACTCAAAATTTGCTAAAGTATGTGAGGGAAATTGACTAGGATCAGTATAAATTAATGATATATTAGTTGTTTTAGGACTTGATTTCGATAATTTTATTCCTAATTGTACAACTGTTTCCAAAGGATTAACGACTGCAAATAAATAACCGCCTCTATTCCCAGTAGGTTGGATTCGTGCAAGAATTGAAAATTCGGGAAATAGTATTTCTGGTAAGAAAAGTCGATATGGAGATTTTACATCCGAACCTATTTTTAATCCGAAAGCTGCGAAACCATCTTCTCCGATTGATAAATATTGTGTTCTTGATTCCTCAAATCCCATTTTCAATGCTCCCAATAAATCATATTCCGTATCTGAAACAAAAAGTTCTATAAATTTAATGGTTCATTATCAAATAATAATAAACAATTTGAATGTTTAACATAAGGTAATAAAATATGGAACTCTGAACTCGGCTTTAAGCGCACCTGAATTTAGGAGTCGTAATTTGTTCCTTCCCGATGTCTCAAGATTTTCTCAGCGATTAACTTAATTTTGAATCTCGTAAATTAAATTTATTAAATATTTTTTATGAGTATGAAAAAGATGTATCTACCCAATGATCTATAATAGTAAAACAATAATTAATAATTAATAAAATTATTCTGGATATAATAATAGTGCAAATTTTTTTGAAGATAATTCTTAAAGGTTAGCAGTTTCTTAAAGAATCTTTTATGACCATTTACGATATTTTTAAAATACAATTTTAAAATGTTTTAATTAAAGTGGAAACGGCTAGTATAGGGAGCAGGGAGGGCAATATGAAGTTGTGCTATTAGGGTAATCGTTATATTGTCCATAAGTTTCTAGCTCCAAGTCCCTGCTGGCTGATGGTGGAGCGTATTTTTTTAGAAATAAAAATAGCAGGATACTTGAGGCACTGTATAATTTCAAGTGACTTATTTCCAAATACCATTATAATTAATAATAATTATAATACCATTAAACTGAACTATAATGTGATAATAGGCTAGATTATAATAAATAATCAATTACTTTATTTTCAAACTAAATATATTATACATACAGTTCTTGCCACTAAACTTTGGTGTTACGTCTTCCTAATCTAAGTAATCACAGAGGCTGATTCGATTGGATACCCAATGGCGGTGTTTTACGTAAGACGACAGAACAAGTTTCCATGGAAAGATCATATTATCATAAGTACATAATATTGTAGAAATTTCATTCGGTTACTTGGAAACAACTCATCCATTTTCAATCTTAAATTGATAATCTTATCTTATTATTATTCCATTGCAAATTCGTTCAGTCCAATCATTAAATTTTTAATGTAATGTTAGATTATTATTATCCACTAGAATACTAGTGGAACCTTTCGTAATTCCTTAATTAACTTAATTCGTGTTGCAATATACGAATGTGCTATGATCGGATTTCAACGAAAGGTTGACTTTCAGGAGAAATAAGGTTCAATGTAATTTCATAATTTTAGAACTTTCTAATATTACTAGTAATATCAAAATAGCAAATATACTAATAATAAGTAAAAAAATTGTAATCGCTAAGAGGTGGTTTTGATCGGGGTAAGAAATATTTTTATTTATTATTTTAGTTATTTTTTTTCCTTTTTGTTCCCGTAAAATGACCCCCTTAGTGGTTAATATCATTTTACTATACATAAATATATTCATGCCCACAGTAATGTTAAATTTTCTGTCATAAAATATTCTATATATCTTTTTTCATAAATGTGGTTTTCTTTTATAAAGCTGGTGCACCCACTTTTTTCCCAAATTAACAATATCAATAATAATAAGTAATAACAATTATAAGAACAATAGTAAAAATAATAGCACACGAAAAGGCGTTTCAGATTTTGTTTCTCAACTTTCAATTATTACTTAGATTCTGAATATCGCCATGGTCGATGATAAGTTGCACAAAATGCAGAACATTTGTTGTAATAATATCTCAGAAATGCAATTAGGAATGAATTATTAAAATATTAATTACTATAGAATAGAAGTAAATAAAATCTAAAAGAAAATGTAGTAGTAAATAGTAGGTATTATTCCCAAGTTTCGTAATTACTAAATATTTTAAATATTCTTAGGAAGTGGAAGAACTTCACTTGAAAGTCTTTTCAGAGGAACGAATAATAAGGGTAGGTATTATTCATTCGTTCGGTTGAAAACAACAAATAATCGGAGGATAAATCTAGAAAGACGTAATCTGACTCTAGTATTAAAATACCGACTTTGCAGTAATTGTTTCCGTGTACAAAAGGGTTAGTGATGCAGCAAGGAAGACAGCAAGTTTCATTATTTACAAGTCAGTCTGCGTAGCCCAAGTATTTACTCTAAACATGTCTGCTAGTAAAACTACAGTCAGCTGAGCATACACCTGTGCCCAAAGTAATAACACAGGTTCAAGTGTAGTACAAATATTATTTTCCAGTTCATCGAGTGGCTAGAGACTGCAAAGTTAGCCAAGAGCATTTTGTCGATCGATTGCAGCTGATAATTCTCAGACTGTTATAATAAAAGTATCTATTTTGACTGACGTATATATAGATTGTTCATGCAAGTTTCATGAAGTTTGATATTTACTCAGGAAGTGGTAACGAAGCTAACCGAATTTTACGCACCGTATGCCGTTTCTTGGTTGACATTTCATATCTAAGGTACAAAACAAATATACTCAATTGCCAGAAGAGACCCTAGAGCATTTTCCGCTCAGAAAACAATATCTACATATAACAAATAAATGTCTTGGTTTTGATTTCTTTTGAGTGCTTAATATAAGAACGGTATATGCCTTGAAGCATTTCATTTTATTACTGCAAGAAAAATATACAACACGAGCAAAAGCAGTATACATAATATACATTCTGATTTACAATTTTATAAATTTATTTATTATACACAATAAAGAATTTATTAAATTATATTTTCTTGAAATTTTTCTAGAAGCTTTGAAATAATATTAATTATAATTTATTTTAAAGAAATTTCAAGACGTCTTAAACAGTTTGAGAGTTCAAAGCAAGAAGTTGCGAAAAAAGCACATACTTCATTAGCAATAAACTTTTCACTTAAACTACCACTTAATATCAAAAAATGATTAATTGTATCGTAATTATGAGGTATTTGTGTAAGCGCTTATTATTATTAGAGGTAGTTCAGCCGTCAAAAAGAACAAATTGTAATGTATTAATGGTTAAACATTTTATGCATAATAATAAATGGTGAACTGTTAAAATTTTATGCAAATATATTCGTGATAGCTTTTAGCAATTCTATTAAAAATTGATAGAAAATAAACTCTTAAAACTCTATTAAGAAAATTTAAATTTTATTAATTTGCAGCGTTCTAAAATATCAGAAAGCTAAAACAATCAAACTCAAAATAAGCCACAAATTGTATTTTTAGTATTCAGAAAATGTCGACAAGAAAATTATAAAATTCCAGTGTCTTTATTTTTATCAAGTCTTTGCATGCCTGACAAAAGATCTTTTCCTCATATTTCGAAATATTATCACGAGAAAACAATTAACATCAAAGCTAATGTAACGTAATGTAGTTTCAAGAATTAAATGTTAATATTGTTGATGAAATTCAACTGATTACTTTTATACTAAAATTCTAAAAAATACTAAAAAAAATTCTCTTCTTTACTCGTCAAATGTTTCAAATAATGATCAATTTGCAAATAATAAAACTCAAAATCCTTTTTCATATCAAGACCGCGAAGTTGGAGAGACTGGAATTCAGAATTTGTGCTCTGTAACCAACAATCTATTTTCTATTACATCAAGCCACAGGTGCACTGAAATTATTTTTTAAATTCTAACGCAAACTCTTACAAATATTTCATTTTTACTGAACATCCCTAATACTATAATTTAAATTTCATTTACCTTGTTTAAAGGTTAAATTATAACTGTTAAATTAAATTTTTCGATAAAAAAATATGTAAAAACAAATTTAAATGTAGTTTTATAATTGGTATCTGTATTTCTGTTTAAAAATCAACTGAAATATGTTGAACCACGGAAAAATTAATTTAACAACAAAGAACCACTGCGGTACAATTTCATTTTCTAATTACAGTGCAATTAGTTTTCGTACTTTACAATATTAAATCGTTAATTAATGTTATACTGGATGTTTCATCATCCTAAACTACTTTCATAGTGTCAATATTATTTTGTTTTGCATCGACAATAACGTGAATTTGAGTCTACCGTTTCCAAAACCGGCCAACTCCCCAATAAATGATTTTTCAGAAAATAAAAAGAGAAAGATTTTACTTCTTCTTGTAATATTTTTGTAATTTACACACTTAGTTTTCCCCTAAACTAGTGTTTCTCAAAGTGGGATATGCGTACCCCGTAGGGTAATCGAAGAGTTTGATAGGGGTACGCGCTGCACTGGGCTTCTGTCAAAAATTTTTATTTTTCGTTTATTAAAGGATACCAAAGAAAGACATAAAAAATGAAACATCCGATAAAAGGATATAGAGTTAAAAAAAGAATCATTAAAAAAAATTTGTTTTGAAGAGGGTTACTCAGCGAAAATTACAGATGGGGTTTACAGATGGGGTACACAGATGTCGAAAGTTTGAGAAACGCTGCCCTAAACAATATAGAATTTCATTCCTTATTTAAAAAAAAATCGTTTCTATGTGGTAAATTGACAGTAGATACTATTAGTCGGGGGGTTCTAGAACATCTTGTGATTCCAATTATATACTGCATCAGCATCTTGGACCAAGATAAAAAAATTCCATATTATGAACATCCCTTTTTGTATTTTTGGTAATCAAAGGAAGAAATCAGTAAATCTTCGCGATTCTATTTTAATAAGGTGTAAAAACCTTAAGATCTATGTATTTCCCTTATCAAGTTATCCTCCGTTTAATAATAATCAACACGCATCGTCTGTGGTGTTCCGAAACCTATGTTGCAAGGGTAAGTATTGAGAATATGTCTAAAGTATTTAGCTTCACATTTTAATTGCGACAAACTAAAATCGATTACTTCTATTTAGCATTCCGTATGTCTCATTTTAAAGCCAAAAGGAGATGGCTGGATTTCTAACTGACAACTTCATGGAGTTGGTCATCTTTGGAAATTTAGACATATTTTTTCATCTCAATGTTAATGAAACGAGCCCAGCTATTGAACCAGATATTAATTACTTCTACAGTGGACATATCTTAAACCAAATTTTTGCAATAAAACAAAAATTGTTCGTTCTTTTGGAGATAGCCGGTTCTGCAAATAGACAATTAATTTCCGAATCGGAACATTACCGATATTATGATTATTAAAGGTAATTTGAATTTATTTATTATTGGTAATTATTTATCCATAAAGCTACGTTTTCATAGGGTAGTGTATTGGTAGTGTAATGTGTAGTGGGTAAAAATTAGTGTGTAAAAACTTTAGCGTTCACATTGGTAGTGGATGGTAATTGGCTTTCTGTCAAACTAAACGTCAGGTAACCATGAAAAATGTCAACGCAAATGTCAAACGAAACGGGTGAGTACATTTGTTTGCTTTGATTGGTCGTTGTAACGCTGGGTATGGTAAAAGCTAAAACCTACCTAGCTTTTACCATCCCCACTACACCTTACTACGCTTCTTACACATTACACAGTCATTAGAACGGTACCATTAAATACCGTTACTTAAGTTTTACACAACACACTAAGTATTACACTACACTACCCTATGAAAACGTAGCTTAAGTCGTTGTTCATCATATTTAATATCATCAATAATAAAAAAGGTGTGAAAAAAGGTATTACCAAATTTTAGGATTAGGAGAAGTGAAATAAATCAGCTATTTGAACACAAAATTATTAGTAAACAGAAAAAAAAACAATAATAATATTAACTTTTCGAAACCTCTTCAATTGATCAATATCCTTCCCAATAACAACCAAACCGTTAAATTGTTTACGTTTTCTAAAGTTTCTGGATTACATTGGCCCTTTCCCAATTTTGAATAAATTATAATGTGAAACTATGGGAGTTATAAATTAATATAACATAGTGTACATTCTATTTTTATTATAATATGTGTATAAATTAAGAAATAAAATTGATCATCACTGAAAATTTACAAAAAAATTGTATTTCGCAATTTACCTAACTTTCTTATAAAAAAAAGTATTAAATTTCACAAATACATTAGTAAAGCAAACTCCTACCTCACCATTTATACAATTTTCTTTTACAC
Source organism: Rhagonycha lutea (assembly GCA_958510855.1). Lineage (NCBI taxonomy): Eukaryota > Metazoa > Arthropoda > Insecta > Coleoptera > Cantharidae > Rhagonycha > Rhagonycha lutea. The sequence continues at coordinate 59,466,601 of OY294036.1, forward strand.
AAGTATTACAGACATCTTATTACGTTAGTATCCACTCGGGAGTTATTTCATGACACAAATATAAGATTTTAAAAGCGATCTTTTTTTGGTTCCCCATTCTTCTACATCAGAATCCTTTGCCTACTCCTTCTTGTGAATTTTTGAAAGTTCACATTCAAGCAAAAGTGACCAACTACAAAAATGCTCAAAATGAGAATATTGACTAAATAGTATTGAATAACCAATACGGTTGCAAGAAAAAGTACACATCTTTATTAGAAATGAAATGAATAAGTTATAGAGATGGTGAAATTGACTATTTACATAAACAAGCATCCATACGCATTCAAAACTGACCTAAAAACTGCTCTCCTGTAAAACTGCTTTTGCTGTTGGTCACTTTTGCTTGTATGCTAACGAAATATTAAATCAAGTAAATACTATAAAAGTAAATTAAAAATTTTCCAAAAAATAATTTTTGCTACATAAAATTCAATCGTCGAAATTTTCTAAATCATACACCATGACTTCGCTCAATTGTCTTCTGCACCGCAGTTATTTCGCGGCTTGTAGTAACTATCCAAAATAATCTTACTGTAAAATTCCAATTTTAATTATTTCAAAACTCTTTCAATTTTAATTTTTTTTTATAACATTTTTAAAAGAAATAATGTACACTTTTTCCCCAAGAATTTTTTTAATTTATTCAAAAATTAATTGAATTTCTTTATATCGCAACTACACCATCAATCCGTACGACTTCACAAGACCCAGAGGCGTCACATAAATTTTTATACTATAAAAATTTTTATACAAACTTCCACACCCCCCTTGTTCAAAAAATAAGATGAGAATATAGTGGGTATAGATTTTCTTTTTAACTTTGATGAATTTGATAATAATAAGTTATTGGCTGAATTTAGAATGGATCTTGAGTACTAATTTTTAATTAACAACTTCCCATTGTAATAATATGTGAATATAATTGAATATAATTTATTGTGAAATGAAATCATTCACTTGTATTGTCAGTAGGAAGTTTTGACTACTAAATTGCAGAGTTAGAACACATGTAATATTATGTTTGCAGTAGCTGAAACGAGCTGAAATCTAGTTTATTCAAATCTAAAATTTCAAGTTTTATAATTTTTAATAAATATTGTTCAGAATTTCTTCAAGCTTAATTTTCGTATAACTTTGTTGCAGTACTGATCAGTTTAATTTGTTATATTTGTGGTCGACTAGCATATTAAACTACCTTAACAATTCATTGATGATTAAAATTGAGATGGATACTTGGTAATGAAGTGATAGTTGCAGAATATTGATCGCGATTGGAATTAATTCGGGTAACGTTGCAAGAATCCAATACGAGTGAATTATGCAGTTAGCAAGATTAAAATGAAACAAATTTAATAATAATATCGTATAATGTGTACCTACTTTAACAAAATTAACGTCATTTTTATTGAAAGTTCTAGGATACTTCAAGTTTTATTTTTCTAACCGTTGGTTTCATCATATTTTTTTACATGTTGCATTGCTGTTTCAGTATAATACGAGTAGCACCAACGCCAAAGGTGGTAACGTAGGCCCCCGCTGATAAATACCCCCTTTGCTTTTTATTATAACCACCCACATTATTTATAATTTTTAGTGGATATCTTAGAGAAGGATGCAATTGCAATTATGCACTTGTAAATATCGCTGTTCACAATTCATCAATTAATTGTTAAAACTATTGGAGAAAACAACCTATAAATTATTTCAATGGTTAACATTTTCTTATTCATTTTTTTTCTATTTAAATATTAAATATTTCAATAAATATTATTACTATTATTTTAGTTATTGTTTACTGTGCATATATGACGTGTTTTCTAATGTTCCTCCGCTCTTGCTGTTTATATTTTTAATACATAACTGCTAGTGCAGATTTTAATTTTATTATTTTACTTCATTGATTTTCATTTAGATGCCTCGCACTTGTAAAAATTATATTAAAAGGAAAAGGCAGAATTGGAGATTGTAATAACTAAAAAAGACAATTAAACCTGTCAGAAACAAAATTTAAGGGCTACAAGAGAGCTGGCAAAAATGTTAAAAAACAGATAAGAGCTCTAACTGCAGCAGAACCAAGATAGCTATTGACATTGGTGTATTGCATGAGTGCAGCTGAGAACTTTATACCGCCTAGGATGATATTTCTCAGAAGGAACTTTTCTAATAGTTAAATGAATGGTACTCGCATCCTGGTGCCATTGGAAAAGTACACCATTCTGGTTGGATCAATTGTAATTTATTTATGAAATTGTTTCAGCACTTTGGACATTACAGTCATATTAAGAATTTAGAACTAATAGATGTTGCTTGTGAAAAGCCCTTCTCCATTACTTCTTCCTTTTCACACAACCCATAAACTCCAACATTTGGATAGGATATTCAGGTGTGCACTTAAAACTCACTATAATATGTGAAGAAATTAGAAAGTTTTTATTGCATTCTGATAGGATTCTTAAAACACATGGCATTGCAAAGTTATTTTGGGAATGCTTATTTGAAATGTAACAACAGGCGAAATTGCGGTCAAAGAATTTAAAATATCAGAGCGGAAATTCTGTGTTTAATTCACAGAATCTTTTAGCTCGGCCTTGCAGTAGGAATCCACACATTACTTCATTTTATTCTAGAGTACTATAGTACTTCAAGCCAATAGAATTCAGAATTATTTAATATAAATTAATTGATCCCAAAATGTAACTTTTCTTTTAATGTAGAAAAACAAATTGTGTCGAAGGGAGGCAACTCTTTGCTTTAATGTTCTTAAATGAGTCGCTCAATTATTGGTTTAGCAGTTATTGTATAAGGGTGGGCGAATAGTCGAGATTAATGTGGTTCATCTGTAGAACGATTTTTCGCTCACCAAATTTCTGCTCTTGGTAACATTCTATACGGCCAAAAATTCCTAATCTAGAAGACTTGGTTACATTGTTTTATAGATTAGGTAAAACAATTTTCGGAAATTTCAAGAAAAGAATCCATTCAAATCTTTGTTGACCACAAAAAAAGCTACCAAAGTAGTAGAATGTTAATTATTTAACAGAAAGTTTGTTTCATTAGTTCCGCCCCCAAAGCCAATAATATTCTACGTTCCCCTTTTTTCATCCTTTTTCAATTAATTAATTTCCGAATATAAAATTCCCTGAAATTCAATAGAAAAAACGAAAAACCTTCTAGCAAATTCTCTCCTCCCTTTTATCCTGGTAATATTTAAACAAAATGCATATCGACATTTTCTATTTAGTTACCTATTGATGTTATTGAATATCGAAAACGTTTGTGAATAAATTATCAGAATATTTTACACTGTTTTTTTAAGACTTTTAATTGATATACTCTAACGGTATGTTACTATCAGGTTATACTACATTAATCACGAATCAATTGAATTGACAAAATTGATCATAAAATTAATATTTCATATTCTTTTATGAAAGATTTTAAATGAGTTATGATATTTTGAATGAAATTAATAATAGCAAATTAATTAAATTTAGAATCTGACCAATTTAAAAAAAATCTGCAGTGATAAACCTATTCATTTTATAATCTTACAAGTAATAAGTTTTCGTCTTTTGAGACAAATTTTCAATTGTATTAGCTTAATATGATGTATAAGTAAATAGTAATTAAATACATATTTTATTAATTCACCATCTCTAACATAAAAAAAATTAATTTTCAAAAAATAAATATAATATCTATCTGTAACATAATATTCGGGATTCAGTATAATAGGTATAAATACACCAAATCGAGTTACAATGATTTACTATTATATTATCAATGTACCTCCTTGTTTCAATATTTTAATGAAAAAAAAAAATGGAAAAGTTAAACATCTCAGAGAAAAATTATTTCTCTGAGAAATGAGAAATAACTTTCTAAATTATTATAAAGTATACATAGGTAATTCAAGATAATACTAATACAATAATTTAGTTTTAAATATGTTAATTATTAAAGTAATGAAGTGAGATTAATAATTAATTAATCTACTCGTAGTATAAAATTACATAAAGGGTAAAGGCACAAATTTTCTACCCAAAATAATATGAGTACGATAACCGTAGTTGCAATAAAAATATAAATAGACCTTTTAAACTTAACGGTTTGATTATTTCTATATGAGAGCGTGCTTTCAAACAATCAGACCTTAAATGTGGGTACTTTAAGAGCATTTTAAGTGGTCCTCTAACTAAAAAGGGTTATGAATTTGAATGAACGGATAAAACTACTAAAATAGCCAAACAAATTCAGAGCTTTCAATTAGAACGTTCAATAGGTAATGGTTTCCTCTTTATACCGACTTCAAATGAAACAAAAGAAAAGCGTCCTCATAGGTGTATTTATTTCTATTATTAAATGCAACATTTTGTTTTTGTACAAATATTTGTTTGGGTGTAATCTCGGTTTTTGTATAAGAAAAAAATGGTGACCTGAACTGCATTATGTAAAACAGGTTATTTCACGGAGCTCGCATCTCTTGATTGTGCGCACCGTACACCTTTAGCGCGGGTCATTCTTACACCCTATCAACAATTCATCATTCTTGTTATATAAAACACGCGTATCTTAGAGAGGCACAGTAATTATTGATGATATCTACAAATCTTTCTTCCGGCGGAACTGGAGCGCTTCCGTAATTTACCGGAATGTTGGCAGTAATTTCCTCTGGAGAAATTCGAATATTTAAGTATTTGGAACTACCACGTTCAGCATCGAAACAGTAATAAACTATCCAATATCACAACGACCACCATTCAAATTTAAATAAAGTTGGAATACATGTCAGAAGTTATCGAAATATCTTATAAAGTATGCTACGTTTCCTTTATTACATATATCAAACTAAAATACTTTAAAAAATATTAATTTGGCGAATTCAGTTTTACACAAAAATCGAAATGTTGCTGTCTAAATAAAATTATTTCTTTTCTGAAATTGTAGGAAAACTTTTATTATTATTTTCTAAAATAAATAATACCCTACATATTACGCTGGAAGCGCAATTACATGTACCTTATTGTGAACTTATTAGGTATAATATACTGGGTGGCTCAGAGTATATCCATTGTATATCCCAATATAAGATAAATATAATACCCATGTTAATACATGGTAAATTAGTTATTTTTTTTTTAAATTTTTGCTTCCCATTGTAATTAATAATAAAGTGGAATAGCTTTTTATTCCGCTTCTGAAAATACCCAACACTTGGTAGTGTAACGAATTTTTGCAATTTGTTACATGGTACACTATATTTCTAAGTACGGCCCATGCGTTTTATTTAATTGTAACCTTTAAATTAATCACACTGCATTAATGCAGTGTAATGCATTAGCCAGCAGATGGTTGATTCCCTAGTAGCACACACCTTCATGGAACGTCCCATGGACGTCCACGGACCATGTATCTACAATACATGTCCAACGGACGTCCATTGGACGTTCCAGGAAGGTCTGTGCTACTTGGGAGCGTGAACCTTTGGCGTATGAACACCTGGGTCTCGATTCTCACAATAGCTACGACGGTGAAGAGCGATTTTGGACAAATAGTTTTTGGTCTAATGTCATCATTTTTGTCATGCTAGTCGTTTGAAACAGTAGTTCAACGGTCGTGTAGTATTTCTGAGCAACTGTATTAACATCTGATCGAGCAAAAAAAAATTTTGTTATTCTTCAGTCTCCAGATTTATCACCAATTGAGTTGACGTGGGACGAATTATGGAAGAACATTCGCGAAGATTGGATAGCCATTCCTGCAACTGCCATCAAACATTTGATTGAAAGATTTCCGCGGATTTGTGCGGCAGTGATTAAATCTAGAGGTGGATATTTTTAGCAAAAAATGTTTAAGCTTTTTTTATCAATTATTTTTACAATTTGCTTTGAATTTTTGAAATAAGCGTTTAGATTTGATATAGTAATGATTATTTATTTGTTTCTAATACAAAATAATAGTATAAAATAATAGACAATGTGAAAAATGATTATGTGTATTCAAACTTCTGCACGTTAGTGTATTTAACTATATATTTGGAGTTAGCAAACAATTTTAGGAGTTAAACAACTCCAAAAACATAGGTAAATTCTTCCTTTAGTATTACGTAATTAACTTCGGTATGTAGTCACAGACCCCGCATGTTTAACTAAAGTGGAACTATTCTTCTTTAGGGTATCCGCACTTCAGCGATCAAGTCTGCACTGTTTCTTTGAATTCAAATTTAAATTGTACTAAATTAAAATTATAAAAAATTCAATAAATTTAATTAAAGTAATACACATGCAAAATATAAATCTTAACTTAGTATCCGGTATTAAATTTCCTTTATGGTGCTCAACATCTCTTTAATTACGTTTAAAACTTTAAGCATTATTCTAAAAATTTCTATGAAGTTTTTTGTTTTGCACCACTCGCTATGCTCGAATTCAAAATCAAAATTTATTAGTACTCTTGACGACTTTAGACGACCTTAATTTACTTGCCAACCCAAGTATCTTCAAGAAAATTCAAGATATTGCTTTGTTTTTGGTCAACTTACCGTCAATGTGGTGCTCGATGCACATTTGACGAAACTTTGGTATCTCAAATATCAAAGCTAATTTATTTACTTTAGGTTGGTGTGTAATCAATATTCATCTTAAATATTATAATTCAGCTGTATTAATTTATTATTCATTCACATAATATACATGTTGCAATTATTTCTTTAAATTACCAAAACTAATTATTAAGGGTAAAATATTTATAAAAATTGATGTATCTATTCCATTACTATTAAATGGTAGTAAAACACAATTCAAATTAATGTTGTGAATATGGCATTTAGTTCCAGTTTATTATAATTTCAAATTTATAAAGTTATAATTTGATCGTTAGTGCATGTCAGACTTACTTTGATAATTTCTCAATTCTATCATATACACAGCTTCGGTTGTAAACTAAATGTAGCGCGATTATAGACAAATTAATGATTAGCTACAAAAAATATAAAGATTGTTTTCTAAATTTTCTAGAAAGCTGAAGCTTTTTCGATATAATAGATATTGGAAATCTTCTGTAGATTTGTAGTAAATAATAGATATTGTGAAATTATGAATTTCTGGACATAAAAATTTTTGTCATCGTAAATCTACCATGAAATAATACACATTTAGTATGTAAAATACATCGCTTAGTGGTATTGTTATGTAATTCCCTTATAGATAATTGAAATTTGTGTATGCTTCTATGGTAAATTAATTTTAGACCATTTAAACATAATGAAATGAGACTCATCTTTGAAATATTAACTGTCTTGATATTGAATTCTTAATTGAATTTATATTTGATTTCAAACAACTGCTTACTTTAAATTACGAAGTTTCTTAACGAGCCCCAAATAGAAAACCTGTTGCAAAAAATTTCATTTTCAATGTGATTTTAATTTATTTTTTATTCTTATACTAAAATGAATAATATGTGCAGTCTCTGTTATCAGCGTTCTTAATTAATTTATAGTTTATCTTACTTAGTATTACGAGTAAGCTATATGCCATTGAAACTAATTATAGCTCTAGGGTAGATTTAGTAAATCATATATTTTACATAAGATAGATTTTAATTATGAAATTTTAGATAAATATTAGATTAACTACATTTTATGAACTGCAGTGTTTTCCGTTACTTTATAAATATTATATTAGGCAATAGAGTGTTTTCACGTAGTTAAGTAACCATATATGCAAAGTACCAGCAAAAATATTTTTTTCTCCAACCGTATTAAAAGCAGTACATTTTTAATAGCATTACCTCAACTAAAAGTTGACGTTTTTGTTATTAATATAAAGATGCCAACATTGCTAAGCAACACTTTGTTTTTACGTGTACTAAAAGTACTTTTAGTGCTAGACCTAAAAGTGAATTAGATATATTTTTTAATGTCAATAATTTATTGGTTATACAAAATTTTACATGAATAACAATAATAATCAAAAAATACTTAATACCTTAATCCTTCATGTTAATATTAAATGTATAATTTACACAAGATTGATAAAAAGTAAGCAAACCCGTTTTGTTACCAGTATTGGAATTATTAACAATATCGGTGAATGTTACGCTACTGGTACTCGGATCTTCAGAGTGTAATTCCTGAGCAATAGGTTCATCTTCATCAATTTGTTGATTATTGATGCTATATAGGATAGGTAATATCAATAATGGGGGTTAAACTAGTACTAACTTCGTCAACTTGACATATTTTTTTGGCTATGTCTTTTATTTTCTAAAAAATCTTCTATATAGCCCTCGCATACAGTAATAGATTTCCAACCTCCATGGCGTTAAGGCAGGTAATGTCACCACCAGAATCGACAAGTAGTGTAGCCGAAGTTCGACGTAAACTGTATCCAGTATTATCCCTTATATTATGCAAATGTAAATATTTTGCCACTTATTGTGGAACACTACTAATTTTATGCATACCTACCACTGGGCGAAAACATTTTCCACCTTGGTATCTTAAAATTAGCGTCTTCTCTTGCTTAATAATTTTTTGGACGAAGAGCAATATATTTTCTATAAAAATTTACTATGGCAGATGACTTTGACAACTTAATATAAAAAAACAAAAATTGCAGTTACTGGATTTTCATTACACGAATATTCAAACAAAATGTTTGAAGTAATTTAAATTTTGAATTTCGCATTATTAATGATGTATGTTATTTAATTTTTGGTTGGAGAAAAAGTAGTATGTCTCATTTGGATTAAAAGTGTCTTTGTTTGACGTGCAATTATTGCATTCGCTCGGCTCCGCTAGCGCTCCGCCTCGCATATGCAAAAATTGCTTGTCAAACAAAGTTTCACTTTTAATCCGAATAAGACAATGTACTATTTTAAAGTATCACGTCTGAGTAATTTCTTAATAAAATTTAAAATCAAACAATTACGCGTAATCGGTTCGACACAGTCAGCTAAGTTTATATTAATAAAATAATATAGTGCATCCAAAAATGTGTTAGAGAAACGGCGAGCGTAAGAGAACCGCCCAACTTATTGTTATGGGAGAGGTCACAAAATTACGAGCCCAATAAAGGGCTTGAGGTGGTTGTGTATGTTAAGACCGCAAGGACGAGGTAATTTTTCAACAAAATTTGTTAGAAAAGTGCTTCAAGAATGGAATGCATGTGAAGTGGCCGGCACCTCAAAATGTTGGCCCATAAAATTTCTATTCGAAGATGCTCAAGAAATTAAACCAAGTCTTCGGGGGCGACGGTAACGAGCGAAAAACTTTTTGAAAAACAAAAAAATTTTAGAAACCCAATGATGGAGACTATTAGTCCAACTTCCCTCAAGTGTGTTGCTTTAAGTAACACACTTTCGTAAATTTATTAACTAAAATTATTGCGCGATTGTCATCGCCCTTGTTGGTACTCGTACATTATAGCTGACAATTCGTAATTCTAGTTATTATTTCTTTGTGATAGTAATTATTTATTATAAGAATCTTTTATTAAACACCAGGTAGGTATAATTGCAAGCTACTAAAATATCAATTTTAAAATAGAGAAGTAGCTATCCATTTGACATTAATGTAGTTATGGAAAATTTATAATATAACTTAAATGCGATGACATTAAAATTATTTTAATGTAATAGTATTTACTGTATCAAAACAACCAAAAATACAACTTGTCTCAGCTGAGAACGCTTGCAAAGACTGGATTAAAATTTTTCATTTTCAAGCAATTTTGCCAGTACAAAAAATTGATCTACTCAGCAAACTTATTGCATGTAACATTGAGGCAAAAACATCATATTTAACTTCATTAAAAGCATAAAAGGTATTACGTTTTAAAAAATGCTGTAGAAAATCCGTTAATCATTTTAAAATTATTTACTGAAAAAATTTGATGTTGCCGTGTAATTTTATTTTTATCTAAGCAGTACATAAATTATTATAAAGTAGGTAAATATAACACTACAGTAGCATAAAAGATGACAAGAAATGATAATTTAAATTGAAATAATTTATAGTTAACTCTTCAATATTTGCACAAAATATAATTACAACTTATGAATGACATTAACCTGTTATATTTTTAAGGCACTTTTTGCATTGAAATGATACAGCATTTACTTACTAGCAATAGATTACCAGAATAAATTTAGTTGGTACTGATTTCTTTCATACCTCTATGTAAATTGGGATACTATTTCGATGAAAAAAGTATCTAAAATTTTACAACCTTTACTAAAAAACATAAAATAATATAAGAAAGTAATTTTTACTGAATGTTTTTATTCTTGTGGGTTTCGTTTACAATAAAAGAAATATCGCAACAAAATAAATTTATTCTTTTATGAGAATGTTTTCAATAAACATTAAATGAAAAAGGTTAGAAGAAAACTACGCAAACTTTAAAAAAATGTATATAAAATTATTATCTTAAAGGCAGAATAAAAAATACAATTCATAAAAAAAACAAATCAAGTTTGTATGATATTCAAGTTAGATACATAAGTTCAGCTAACCAAGAAGAAGCTATATTGGATAAGTAATCCAATTCGGTACGCTATTGCCATAAATAAATATTGTCTCAACTCGATTATAAACTTTTCCCGTTGTTTAGATTGGTATGAAGTCCATGGCAACATCTTTCTCATGCATTTTATATTTTTACGACAATTTTCATTATATGTAGTAATGATAAAATTTTTATTACAATAGCAGGATCTAATACTAAACTGCCATTACAGTTTAAGTGTGGATAAAATTAGTAAGTAATGGTTACCCGATAAATAATTACAAAAAAATTGCAGTTTCATGGCACTCAAAACTATTGACAACGTTAGAAGAAAGTGTGATTTGCGTGTTTCATAATGTATTACAACATACGTAGGTAGTATATAATATTATGTACTAATAGATACATAACATACTTGAGAAAAAATATATAGAAATTTGTTACATATGAAGAAATCAGCAATGAACGATAATATATAACTGAAATTACTGTATCACACTATTAAAGGAATAAAATATAAGTTATTCTGCATTTACATTCAAATACTTTCAATTAGTAACCTTCATTAAAGCAATTTCGAGCAGGGGCTATTTGAACATATTAAACCATATAAGGATTTTGTATTAATGTTTCAGCTTTATGAGAAATAATATAAAGTGAAAATTCAATGGTTTACCAAATTAGTCTGCAGGCAATTATAAAATTAAGTTTAATTTATTGTAAAAGAAAAAAATATCTAAAACGAAAATATAAAAATAACAATAATTAAAGTTTGTTATTTCTTAGCCATCCCAATGTAGGTATAATAATGTATAATAATTAAAAATAATAATATAGTAATATAAATTATTTTTGAGAATTGAATACCTATAAACAATTATTTGCAGTGAAATCAATGACTGGAGGATTGGCATAGTTATATGTAATTTATACCGGATTTTGTGTAATTGGGATTTAATTTGACGATTTCTGAACAATTTTATATTAAAATGAATAGGAAATCACTTATAATTTAATCAGAAACCCTAATTGGTTTTTCAAATTTTCTTGTGGTTGCTTTATAGAGAGCATATTCCGACAAAAACCTAAAAAGAGACGGTCATAGCATTCATATTTACTTAATTAAATTTTTATAAATAAGCAACAAACGGCTAATTACTCATTCAATAATATGATTATGTTCATAAGTTGTAACATTCAAAATTGAAATAAGAAAAACCGTTTTCGAAGACATTAATTTTCAGGTTTCCTCTTCTGTGACTATTATACAAAGGCATAAAAATTAAAGTTAAAATATTTGAATTTTCTGTTCATTTTATGATATGGTTTACGTATTAGTGTATTAGGATGCTTATGCATGAGCCACATATCATAATGGACACAAAAATCATAATAGAAAATCAAAATAGTTCAATTTTAATTTTTAGGTTTTATACTTGTGTAAATTATGAATTTATGGTCATTATGAATGGGCACTAAAGGTTAATCGCAAAAATAATATATATTGTCGTATAACCTTCCCTTAAACTATTTTCCTTCTAACAGTATCGGGAACAGGTGGAAGTAGACGCCTTCTTATACCTAGCCAGCTCAGTCGATTTTAATAACACGTTGAAAAGTACTTTCAAATTAACAAATTTTATTTTATCATGAAAAAGGATGGTATTAAAATTACAAATATTACATGTACAGGTGTACATTGGCATGAAAAATTATTTCTCTTGAAAATTTATAACAGTTTGTTCAGTCAACTTATGATCGCATAGGTCCAGGCAAAATTTACACATTTAAATTTTCAAATAATTTCTCTAACTTTGCCGTGATCTATCGAGAGGAATATTAATCTAATAAAAATTTTACACAAATACATTCAAACGAATTCATTTAAATCTTGTTGATTTTAAAATAAAACTTTGTAGAAGCATATAGTTTATGTTTTTCAGTTGGACCGTATAGTCGTCGCAAAATATCTGCGTTAACCCCCACTTTATTCACGCGACTTGTATGTTTGAATAAGTTTGCTCATGGTTTGCACTCGAACGCCGCACGTTAGAAAAAGTTAAAATTTTACCTGATGTTTTCATCTTTATTTCTTGGTGATTCGTATGTTTGGATTCGAAATTACTGCATAACTCCGCTCCTTCTGTCATTACCTACGATTCCTATCATTGATTCAATTCGCCCATTAATTTACCCATTTACAGACAGGTTTTCCAAATTTTTCGGTAAAGTTTTCTACCAGCTTCAAGACTTCAATGTTAACACTTTAAATTTCTCCGTCGATTACTATCAACCATGGAAATTCTTATCATAGAACTAAAAATCACTTTTATAAAATTTTTGCTCCAACGAACGTCATAACTCATAGGCCATCTTTTTGCCAGAGACCGATCACGCTTCGCTCGCTACAATTTTCAACCTCTCCCCCTCTTTTTTGCAGCACTTACAGTCCAACTTGTAACTAAATTACCCGCGAAGTATAATTCAAAATATTACAACCAAATAATTCACATCAGATCAATTTATACATCTACCTTCCCCTCTTAATTTATCAATGTTGACTGCTCAACAGAAATTTAGTTACGTACACAATTATTGTACAACACTCGTGTCTAGAGACAGTATATTTTGTTTTTGATCCTGAATCCTTACGCATGCGCATTTGTTTCTTTTTTGTACTTAAGAAAATCAAATGTAATTTTGACAGCTGTCAAATTTCGTCAAAATAGTACGTTTATTATTTAAATTATTTCCTTTATAATAATAGATCGTAAACGATAATATTACTAATTGTTTAGCAGTTTCAGTGTGAAATTTGTGATTACAAATGTAAATAAAGGACAATTATTAAAAAAATCACTTTAAAACTCATACAGGCGAAAAGCCGTCTTTAAAGTTAACAAATTAATTATTTAATATAATATATTAAATATATTATATTTAATAATATTAAATATATTATATTAATTATTATGAACGCCAGTTTATTGTAGAAGGAAATAATTTAAATGAGGTAATTTAAAGACGGCTTTTCGCCTATATGAGCTTTAAAGTGATTTTTTTAATAATTGTCCTTTTATTTACATTTGTAATCACAAATTTTACACGGAAACTACTAAACAATTAGTAGTATTACCGTTTACGGTCTATTATTATAGAAGGAAATAATTTAAATAATAAAAGTACTACTTTGACGTAATTTGACAGCTGTCAAAATTACATTTGATTTTCTTAGTACAAAAAAGAAACAAATGCGCATGCGTAAGGATTCAGGATCAAAAACAAAATATACTGTCTCTAGACACGAGTTTGTACAACCTCTTTCATACCAATGCTTGTCCTTAATAATAAATTTTAAAATTAAAAATTAAATTGATTAACCAAACTTATTCGCATCTCTTTTCACAACTTTGCATTCTATTTCAAAATACGACAATATATACCGCACAAATTATAACTTGTAAGGCAAACCAAATTAAACCATTTTCATTTAAAATTTAGTTCCCATCAATTTTACCCAATATAAAATTTTAATGCGATGCTCCGTTTACGGAATAATAATTGCGAACAACTACATGAGAGTTCTCAATTTTGTATACCTTTACTATGTATGCTAAAGTAAAAAATAATATTACAATGTTTCTGTAGCAGTACTTAAAAATGTTTTTTACCAAAGTAGCCGAAACGTTGACCGATAGTTAATTTGATTTTATTTTGCGTTTCAATATCCTGCTATATTATTATAGAGAGTCTGGAAAGAATGTATTTCGATTTTCGGATGTGCTTCTGCATTATGCTGATCATTATTGAAATGTTATTTTGTCCTCATCCATTATTGTATGAAGTTAATGTTACGCCTCTGCTTCTTACAAGTTGGGGAGGTTGAGAATTTGAAGTTGGCATGAAGGTCCGTGCAGTCGTGATATTTTGTAAGAAATAAATTTGTAAAATAAAATAGCAGAAGAAAAAAGATTATTTGTGAATACGTTTGTCTATTTTTACAGAAAGTGAAATTGGTGGAAAAGGAGTATTACTTTAATTACTAATTAAGAAAATTTTTGAATAAAAATAAATATTTTTTGGAATTAGTTTGGCTGGTGCTGTGACACAAAAGTTTTGTAAATATACTTCAAGTATCAAACCTCAAGACTACTTGAAAATAATGGAATAATGTTCTGCATGGCATTAAAAATGACAAATTTAGAATTAAAAAAAATATTTGCGGGAAATGTTTTTCTTTTTCAATTAAATGAAAACTGCTGCGAAAGTTTGTTTGTATACAGTTATGATGAAAATGTTTATCTATAAAACCATTAAATATTAGTTATGAATTATGATGCTTTAAAAATAGTGATTTTGAGAAAGAACTTTGAAAGAACGCTCTGGTCCCCAAAAAATATCAAGGATGCTAATTGTAAGTATTAATTTTGGATAAGGATTCATATCAAACGCAAGAAAAACTTTCAGAAGCATTAATGCTTATTGTTGGAAAATGTTTACGTGCATTGTGAATCATTGAAAAGGTAGGAAAATGAGTACCATATCAAAAGATATAGTAATGGAGTAATGGTATATTAGGTTGCAGTTCGTTATTCCGGACCCCAGAATTTTAAAATTATTAAAGAAAACTCTACGAATTTACATAGATAACATTAAAATGAAGCAATTTGGATAGGAAGGAAAGTCACAATATATCGATTAATTTAGCTAATAAACGATTTTAAAGTTTCCAATTTTACACGAAAATCTATTTCTAATGACTGCATTCTATTTCGCAGTACGTGAAAAGTTACTTGGGCTACAGGCTGGGGGTGGCGTAAGATCTCAGGGATGCAGCTGAGGTGTTTACTCAATACCTTGGCACCGTCCTAGATCAGTCTCTTCAAGATTGCTATAAAGTATGGGAGTTGGATTAAATTGTACTGAAAACCTGCGTTTGGTTTGATATAAATGTACTCGTAATATTCACGTCAATTTCTTTCAATCCTACCAAGGCTGATAACTGCCTCACGTGTTACAGCGATTCCATGTCAAAACGTCGAAAACAAAAACGTCGAAAACAAAAACTGCGAAACATTATAAAATATGTCTGGTGATACAATTAAAGTATATGATTGGCTTAGTGCTATCTATTACGTAATTAGTTAAAAAAGTTTTATTAAATAAAATATTAATACAAAATTTTACTAGCTGTTTTGGAGTTGAAAGTTGTATGCGATACCAGTCAGATAGTCATCCAGACTACGCTCAGCATACGACTTGACTATAGATTTTATCCTGGCCGCAAGGTCGCGATACCTCTTTCGTCCTCGGGTTGGTTGTTGACCGCTGATGTATTGTTCTATTTTGAACTCGTTCATGCCCTGTTCTTTCTTCAAAACATCAATAAACTTCCAAATTGAAGGGTGGTTGGAGCTCAAGAGAGAACTGAAAGCTCGGTGCCATCCTTCCACAGAATTGTTTGTTTTGGGAAGATCATTTAGGACGGTTTCATAACAATTCCAAAGCGCAATTGGAAATCTTGGAGGACGTCTGGTTGTTCCGCGCTGGCGGCCGATCCAAGTATCTTCGAAATAATCGATCAGCGGTTCGAGTAAATCAGCGTTTGTAATGAAGAACTCGGTTTCAATTAGTTGTTCATAGGAGCGAACCACTTCGACAACGGGAACGAAACTCAAAGCAGCTAACTTTCTAATATTAACTGAGAACTGAATGTCCTCCCTGTTCTCGCACTGGACTCGAATCAAATGGTTTCTTTGAATAACCCTCCATATGCATTGACTGAAGTGGAAAAAACAGCCCCTGTTATTAATTCCTTCGAATGCTTGTCGAAAAGATCTGAAAATTGATCTGCGCGACTTCAAAATCTGTCATGATGCTCTCAGGAGTTAGCCCAGGCACGAGGTTTTTGAGAGCATCAAGGACTCTACCATATGTCTCCTCACGTTTATTTGGCAACAGAGCAAACACGGTTGGAATCACGCTATTGTACCTAACAGCGTGAATGGTGAACAACTGTTCGAACAATGGGGGAACAGTCTTGAATGTTCCGTCTGCGTACCAGTGATTACAATCCTTCATTAATTCTAAATTTTTTTTGGTACTAAAAAAAAGAATACGTTCATCCGAGGGCCCACTGTCAAAGAGGAGAAACGGTTCGTTTCGTTTCTCTGTACTGGCCAACGATAATCAACTCCATAAGATTTCTAGGGTTGGCGAGTGGAGCTGTGACTGCTGTTCTTACGCGTTGAACAGTTCTCGTCATAAGAGAAACTGAAGGAAGTGCCGCAGCCACAGCTAAGGGCAGAACATCGACAGACGTGGAGATAATCTGAGCTGGAGTAGCAGTCACAGTTTCGCCATCGTGCTTGATTGTTTCAAGAACTTTCTTTGCTTCAATTTGTGCGACGTTGACCACATGGTTATGAGATCCCGAAGTACGAACTACCTGATCTCTTTCAGTGATAACACGACCTTTACACTTAAATTTTAAATATTCGACGCACTTGTAGTACGTTCTTTCATTGTTTATTTTATCTCTTCTGTAAAGATAACCTTCATGAAGAAGTTGGTTTTCGTTTTTCTGACTTTTAATGAATTGTAATGCCATTGTTGCGAGTGTCGAAAGGCTGGAACATTTCGACCCTTTTATAATTTCAAATAAAACGTAGATTTTTATAAAAATGTGGGTTGAAAAATTTCTACAAGAAATAAATCTCAATGATATGTACAAAATAATAACAAAAGATAGTACTTACAATTTCTGCTATTTTCCGGTTTGAACTCTAAACTGATTTTCTAGTAGCCGGTATTTGTATTAAGCATACCTGACCACTAATGTTTAGGTTGACACCACCGGTAAGACAGAACTTGCAAGAGCTAAATTTAAATTTTCTTGGGACGTATCAAGGGGTGCTTCAAGTTTTTGTAACAGTCATATTGGGGTGTATGCGTAGGCGCAACTAGGGGGGGGTCGGGGGGGGCTAAGCTAAAATCTAAATTTTTTGCATGCAGCACGATTTTACCCCCCCCCCTTCAAAAAAATTATTTAAAAACTTTTTTTAGCCCCCCCCCCCAAAAAAAGAGAGCAGGGAATTATATGAAACAACAGACCAGTCTTAAGGTAACCCTATTCGTATTGTCTCAACGGGTGTGGCTCATTTAATCCACCTGCACTGAAGCAAATTAGCTTATTGTACCCCGCTCCATGCTGAGATCTTAGATGGATGGTGAGGTGGAGACCTATCAGATAGATCTCGATGACTACCTCGGTCACCAACAGTGTGGATGTCCTCTGGAAGGCCGAGCTTTAAGAAATTCTGTTCGGTTCGGTTCACGTTGCTCCCCGTTCAATGTCGCCCATCTCTCGGTTCGGACACGAGCCCGAAGGTGTAGGTCCACCTACGTTCCCCGCCACCCGAAGGTGTAGGTCTACCCAGGTCCCCCGCCACCCCGGTCGCATCGACCCTGCAAGGTGGTACGACACGGTGACCGGGACCGCTTGTCCGCGATTCGAACCCAGAATTTCCGCTCTGAACTCAACCAGCGATCACATCAAGCCACCACTGCGGCTCAAGCCACCACTGCGGCTTCAAGCCACCACTGCGGCTCGTAACCCTAACAAACTAACTAATAGAAAATGTAAATTATCAATTTAAAATGTATATTATTAGCTCTAATAAACGTTTTCTATTGGTTAATTTGTTAGGGTTACTTTAAGACCGGTCTGTTGTTGCATATAATTTCCTGCTCTACCAATAACCAAGCTACCAATCACAACCATCCGCTGCAGCATACCGTTCAATGGCAATGTTTTAAAATTGATACTTATTTATGAGCCACCCTGTATAATACATATTTTAGCGTTTATCTATATTGTGTAAATCGTAATAAAAACTGAACAATTTAACAAAAACTATGGAATTTAAAATTTTATTATATTTTATTATGTATTTTAAAATTTGTATTTGATATACATTTTGCCCACCCCTGTGTGTTACGAATCAATCGATTATTATGTCAACTATAAATAGTTACATAAACATATATAACATAACACTAAATATTTTATCATGTTTCGCCGTTTTTGCTTTCGACGTTTTTATTTTCGACGATTTTGTTTTCGACGTTTTTATTTTCGACGTTTTTGTTTTCGACGTTTTTGACTTCGACGTTTTTGTCTTCGACGTTTTTGACTTTCGACATTTTTGTTTTCGACGTTTTTGATTTCGACGTTTTTGTTTTTCGACGTTATTGATTTTCGACGTTATTGTTTTCGACGTTTTTGATTTTCGACGTTTTTGTTTTCGACGTTTTGACTTCGAAGTTTTTGTTTTCGACGTTTTTTTTTCGACGTTTTGACGTGCTACCGTTACAGCACTTGACTTCGTGCTATGCAAAGGCCCCATGCTCGCTAAATATACTCATACCATTAATCATCAATTGCGATTTTCTAAAATGTTCTGAGATGTTGAAAGAGGTTATGGAGGCTCTGCCTCCACCAAACTCTGTAAACAATGAGATACTAATCGATAATCGAAAGATAGTAATCGAGATTTATTTGTTGCATTTTTGGTAAGCTATTGTTATCAAATATTCGATAAATACGAATTTTTATTTTATTTGTTACAGCACTGCAAAGATTTTTACTTTCGCACGGCTTTAAAGGTTCGAAGTTCGTAAAAACATAAAATAAAAATATAAAAAAATTTAATTATTGCTGTTTGAACAATATTATTTGTTTGAACTAAAATTCACAGTAGTTGAATTAATAAAATATTGACATAATTAACTTAATATTTTATATTTCCTTTGTCATCCTGAGCTGGTAGAAAAAGAGGGCATCTAAAATATAATGATTTTTTCATAATATAAAAAGCTGTCTAAAAATTTCAAAATCAAACGACCTTTGTGATAATCTTAAAAGTGGAAAGGTGAAACTTTTCGAAATGATATCTCATAAAAACCATACGTTAAATATGAAAACAAAACGAGTCCACTCCGAGTGCTGTATCTCAATTAGGGACTGGGTTACAAGTATTTCAAATATAACCCTCATGCAGGTTTTCAGTAACTTTTGCCATATTTCAAGTAACATAAATCAAAAACTGGTCATCGAAAAAATATATTAATTTCATATGCTCGCTATGGGTACTTACTACAATGCTGTGAGTTTCATTGAAATTGCAAGGGTCAGGTTGTGCGACTGGTTGATTTGATATGGAATTACTCATTAGCATTCTTTGTGTAATTAACCAAATTTAAAAAACAGAGAATAAACTCTAAAACTAATAAACTCTTATATGCATTTTTACGAAATATAAAGTAAAATTTAGTTACAGCTTTGCTTTGTATTGTAAATTAGTTCGATTGAGTTTACAGTTGTTTAAGAAAGTTTTTCTTCTTTCCAGTTTTCATAATGTTTATTAAATTATTTTTGAGCGCTAACTTAAGTTTTTTTGTATAACATTATTTCAATTAGGTACAACAAATACTATTGCATAGGTACCGAATGCAAAGCATGTAATGAAAATAATTAATAATGGCACGTTTTTAGAGTAAACAGGGTAGAGCATAATAACGTACAAGATAATATATGTGGTTCCATTAATAAAACAAAATTTTTCATATTTTTGGTAATAAAAATGCAGTTGGCAAGCCCATAAAAGGAATAAATTCAAAAACGTATTATAAATCCAAAAATATTACAGCATATTATCATGTTCCCTTCAACTAAATCATATGTTTATATTTTACATGAAAACATTTTATACGTAAGTTAGATAAATGAATTACTGTACAATTTAAGTATGCATCATAAAACTAAGAATATGAAATATCAAGAAAGGTTTCTAACACTACACACTCTTGAAGAATAGAAAAGAGAAGTACACTAAATTTTTGAAACGAATGTAGTTTTAAAACAACTATATGCCTTAATATTTTCTAAGCTTCACAAAATTTTCTACAGTAAAATAAAAGTGGTCCATCAAGAATACAAAGGAAATTATACACTGATGTAAGAAGAAAGGTTGCTATAAAAAATTACCTAAAAACCATTTACACTAAACTAATAGGAAAACATTTCATCAATTACTTTTGCACGTAGGGATTCTGCTGCTGAATTTTCGCAATATTCTAAGTGTTCGTAAATGAAACGGCAGTCATTATTCTCTTCGCCATTATGTTTTCGATTGAATTAATTTTAATCACCGCACGTATTATTAAACACAAAAACTTTTAAGTGGTATTTGCAAAAGAATATTCAAAACTGATAATAAAATTTTATGACTTTAAATTTTTTACAGGTCTTACCAACGCATTTCATAATAAGACAGTAGTAGTTGCAAACATACATAAAAGCTTCAGCATCAAAGGAAATGAAGATTAATTACACTTAGATATTGTAACACGACATCAAAGAGAATAAAAAGCTATCTTTTATTATAATATAATAATTATATTTGAATTCAACACATACCGAATAGAAGCACTAATGTACTTGCTCTAATTAAGCAAACGAATACATAAATTACCCAAGTGCGAATACATTCAATTCCTAGTATAAGAATTAATCAACGGTTACAAGATTGCATTAACTACTAATAATCTTATTAGCATTCGGAAAGGGTTCCATACTAAATGGAATAAATAATTTTAAAAATTTTAAACCTGAATAATATGTATAATACTAACCGCATAATAATCATATTATAGTATCGATGAAAATTGATGCATGATTATTTTTAAACATTTAGCAAAGTCTGTATGTTTTAGTATTATTTTATAATCTTTTTTTCTCTAAAATTTGAAAAAAATTGTATTATAAATGAAACAATTTTTTGTAATAAAACATTTCAACAAATTCAATTTTTTGAAAAATTTTCATGTAATTTGACCGAATACAAACAGTGTCAAGTTTTGCTTAATTCAACATTCGGAAAAGTTTATTAAATAAAAGAGACTGCATTAGCGGCTTGCTCTTACGCCACTTTTATATTATATGTAAAAACGAAAACTTTGGAATCGAACATCGGATTTCAGGAGAGATTGTTATTAATTCTGTCCTCCTCCACTCTCGTTGGCTACAATAATTTGCTTTGATTATTTACACTTGATGTGGCAAAATACTCAAATAATATTAAATTAATAGAGTAATTTCTTGGTGTCAAAAAATTTTATTACAAATAACTAAATCACAAAAACATTAATTGCAAATTTAAGTTTTTATTCAAATTTATATTTTAAGAAAAGTTTAAGTGGTTGGACTAATTTAAAGGTCGAATATCTATATTCAAGGAATAATTTATTACTAAATCATATTTCTAAGACAAATTAAGTGCTATTAATAATCAAAAAGTTTTCTGCCTCAAACTTCGCATTAAACGAGAAATTAGCTCGGTTTGTTGTTGTCATTTATGAAAAGATTTCTTTAGTATTCTGCTTTATGCCTTACTTACCCCCACAATTATATAAAATATTTTTAAATTTATTTTATTTCATTCACGATAATCTAGTAAAATTGTTTCCATTTATTATTTAAGTACTTATTTGTCCAAACTGGATTACATATTTAATAGAGAAACGTATTTTATTATAAATTATTTATCACGTTCAGTATAGAGTTATACAGTAAGTTGATCCAGTGGCGTGCTTTGAATATATTATCAACGGGTTCGAAGTTTTGTCACAACTTTAGAACCACATGCAAACTGCATTCCGTTATTAATTAATTTTAATTATTGCTTTATAACAAACCAAATTTTCATAAAATATATAGCAGACAATATTTACAGAAATAAATTCATACAGAAATACATAAAGGGTGTTTTTTTACAGAGGTTTCGCTTTCCTATAAAGATTAAACTGTCACACGGTGGTCATATCCAGCAACCCAAATGTCATTTGTGCTCAGTTTGGTTCGCTATTTTACCATAATTACGCCAGAACAACGCTTACAAATTGTGCAAATTTGTTTCGAAAATCATAATTCAGTTCGAGAAATTTACCGTGCGCCATTTCCATTTTACGGTCAACATAATCGTCCATCCGAGCAATTGATTCGAATAACAACGGAAGTTTTCCTACCACGCACACTCTAATTGATAATACGCATCCACAAAAACGTCATACGTGCGCACTGAAGAAGCTATTGCTGCTGAAGAACGTAGTGTTGAGAACCAGAATGAGTCGATTTGTCATCGTGTACAGCAATTGGAGCTGTGTCCATCCACTTTACGGAAGATTTTACGGAAAGATCTTGGTTAACGAGCTTACAAGATCCAGCTCATGCAAAAATTGAAGGAAACATTCGATGATCGCGTAATGGTCTTGCAAATTGGCTTTCATGATAATATAACCTTTGGATTATTTTCTTTAAGGATATGTGATGTCGGTCGTATATGATAAACCAGAGACGATGGACGTTGGAATCCAACATTCGCCGCGTTATTGTCGATATACGACCCCAAAAGCTCGAAGAAGTGTTTGAAAATTGGACTTTCAGATTGCGCTTATTTCAAGCCAGCCATGGCGCCCTTATGCCCGAAATAATATTATTTAAACCCTAATGGCATAAATTTATCTTACCAATAATGCCAATACCATGATTTTCATGTATTTTATTCCATTTTAAAGTTCTATACCCCTAAAAAAACACCCTATATAACAGAAATATTCTTATTATTAGATACTACGGTAAAGCGGGATAAGTGGAATGGTAATTATAACTGCTGAAACCTGTTAATTATTCTGACAGTTTCAATTTTTTAATATGATTTATAAACTGATCTTCTGATGTAAAATCCAAGTTTCGACCTTGGCGCATCTGCGTACGTGCAGCCATCTTGAAAAATCCAACCGAAATTCTAATAAATTCTAATTTTTTCCAAATATCTCCTTTCCCATGCAAATTCGGTTAAAGTAGTCTTAACAAACTTTATAGAGCATCCAATTTCCTACCACATTTATGTTTACACTTTTCTTCTATCTCTAATAGGCACGGAAATATAAAATCATAAAAATATGTATACGTTTGCAAAAAGAAATAACGTGTACGGATAGATTTACATTTTCATAAGTATCTCGTTTCCAGTGCAATTTCAAGAAAAATTTGTTAAACAAATTTTGTAGAGCATAAAAATTTACAATAGACGTGTTAGATTAAACATAAAACTATTTTGGTACAGGATTAAAATTTTGATACTAAATTTAATTTCTGAGCAATATCTTTAAATATGACTAGTGAGTTTACTTGTTGGTTTTAAAACATAGTTACCCCAAATGAGTGGCGCCATCTGAAAATGGGGAAGAAAATTAGTCACACAATCTAATTACTGATATGAAGACCGATCCCCATCTCTAAACAGATCTATAAATCCTGAAACAGGATAGCAATAGTTTTATGAATGAATAGCATAAAATAAATCTATTTGCCTAGGAAAAAAGAAAACATATACATTTGTATAGCGTTATCCAACTTTACAGCTCTTATATCTTTGATTACAGTTTACACAGAGAGTTTACGTGTATTTTCTGGACAAATCAATCATGAAAATTAAACCATTTTCATATTATAAAATATTCATAAATTTAAAAGACTTTTTAGTTAGTTGCAAATTTCCAAACAAAGAGTCGGAAGTATTAAGATACGCCAAAAACAATTTAAAGTTATAGAGTATAATAACATTTAACCACTATTACCTTCACCACATTACTCTGTATAATTGTCCAAAAGTAATCATTCCCCCAGGTTTTCCTCGCGAATCACATAATTGTTTTTTTAAGAAACTTATCTACTCTTCCACTTCATTAAATTTATTAATGAAACCCTTATAAGTAATACTATGTGTTATTATAGACTTATTATTAACAGAAACAACTAAGAATTGTTGTGTTATAAATAATTATTTCTATATTAACAATACCAATATTAACAATTTAGTTCTTTACATCAATCGGCGCGGCGCGGGTACACTCAAAGAGTTATATGATTTATCTTGTTTATTTGAAGAGAATGGTGGTTTTAAAAGCATCAGTTTTGATATGATTTTCTGTCAACTCGAGATAATTTTTAAGAACAGCTTCTAATACCTTCGACAACTTGCGCACAGCAGAATTTCTTGAATGCAAAATACATATTAAAATTATTATTTATTAAATTTTTTAATTGATTACAAAAATCATCACTAAAAATTGAAAATGTCATAGTCGGGAATAGTCCTAGTCGGGAATAGTCCTAGTCAGGTATTATTAATGACAGCAGTTGGCAATTTTATTGGTTTATTTTTTCGTACTCGCGCTTTTTATTTATTAAGGCAGTCTTCTGGTTTAGAGGCATAAATATGGGAGATTTGTCGAGCTCAATAAAAACAAAACAAAAAATATTTTTAGCATTCAGTTTTTTACAAATTGTGGAGCAAGAAAAAAATTAAGTGCAATTAATTTGTGTTGGTGAAGCGAATAGGTTCCAAATATTGGACCTAGAATATAAAGTGCAACGAATATCTGGTACAAAATTAAATGGTTAATGAATGTTAATGTGGATGTACCAAGCAAAGGAGATTACTAGGCCAAATAATTTGAAGGTATGGAAAGAATGTTGGAACGAGGGTATGCTGAATTGGGAAACTGACTAAGGAGGATATCATAGAAACGACAACGAAATAAAAGCATATAAGGAATCCGGGTGCTCAAGGTTTTTTTTAATGATTTTAAAATTTATTTGTATATCGTAGAAATTGGGATTTGTTGTTTGAGAAATTGCGGGTGTGTTAAAAATAAATCGTTATATTATAAACATTTTTATATTGAATTGCCAACGCCTCGTCATTTATCAAATTTTAATATTTGTTTACCACGGATTAGAATCCCATATCTGGGTGGTTTGTTCTCGACGCCGTTGCAGAGCGTGAGGACGCTATTTTACTTGTGGTAAGATTAAAAAACTCATATTAGTTGAGAGATTTTCGGTAAGTATGCGACTTGCTCAGAGAGAGAGACAGTACAATACATATACTGTTGTGTTTAAAATTTTGATCATTTCATTGAAATACTGACCAAGAATATTTTAAAATACTGACCAAATAAAATTTTGTTTTCTTCTTCAGGTGCCTATCCGATTCGGTACGTTGGTGTTCATCCTGGCTAAGCAAAGAAGACTTTACTAGAGAAATATTAATGGAGTAGTTTCCCGTTGCCTTCCCGTCAACATCGTCCAATCATCCACAGAACGATTTTGGACTTTTTAGATCACATCACATACCAGACGTGATGCAATCAGGATTATCCGTGTTTGATTTACCCCAAACTTCGGGTCCAAAATAAATACAAGGCGTAATGTTATATGTCATATAATATAGTACTACTGGTGGGCAAAAGAGCTATGAATAAGAAATATTTCCATCAAAATTCGTTCAATGTTCAAAGCCCTAGAGAAGCATAAAAAAAGAAACATAATTACCTATAAACATTTGATATGAAATTAGTAAAATTTCAAATTTCTGCGTATATTACAAAAATTTATGTAAGAGTAAAATAGCTTTGTGATTCATTCATTTTATTTTTTCTATTTTAATGAATTATTATTCCACGTTTCGGAATAAGAATAATACATGAACCTATCGTTTTTATAAAGTAGGCAGGTATGATTTAAAATTAGTATAATAATTTTTACCAAGATAAGAAAAATAAACAACTTTTGCATTCAACTACTATATTATTTTAATGTTGTAATAATAATTAAATTTACATATATTTATATGTAAAATAAAATTAAAAGTAAATATACAGGGTGTCCCCGCACTCACTTTACATAACTTAGGTGATGATAGAGGACACTTTTCTAAGAACAATATTTAACAAAAATTTTTTTTCTAAATTCAAACCCTCGAGAGTTAGGCCTATTTAAAGCATATTTTTTAATTTCCACCTTCACGTGGCCATAGCGCCGAAAATATTGATTTTGCGGTAAAAATGGTTTAGTGCTTTTTTAAAGAGCGTGAAATAATCTACAAACTAGATTCAAACCTTCTCTTGTCTCAAATCAACGGCTTTCGAGTTATGAATTAAAGTAAGTTAAAAAATGTCGAAAAATTTGAGCTTTCATTTTTTTTGGTTTTATTCAAAACCCTGTATCTTTTAAGCGAAACATTTTACTAAAAATCTGACGCCCCATTCCGGATATGAAATTTAACGGACAACAACTTTGGTCTACTAAAAATTTTTGAAAAACCAATCCATTTCACAGAAAATCAGAAAATACCAAACGAGGCAGCTACAAAACAAAAAATTTAATTCACAAAATTTTTATTTTTTTTGAAAAATTATTTTATTAATTAATTTTAAATTATTACATTAATAAAGTAATTGTTGAAAATGACCACCCTCATTTTCAATACACAGTTGTGATTGTTTTAAAAGATGTTTGTCGAAACAAATCGAAAAAAGGCGATTTTTCGACACTTTTAATCACAGAAATTCGAATTTTTGACACTTTTCACACTCACCGATTGACCAAAATTGGCCTCGTGATCGACCGGTCAATCCCTCGACCTTGTTGACCACCCCTGCTATAATGGCTTTTTAAAAAAAAGGTAATTTTATAAATAATACTATAAAGCATATTTTAAAACGAACACGACTGTGTATTAAAAATGAGGGTGGTCATTTTCAACATTTACTTAAATAATCTAGGGTTGGGTACATTTCGCCGAGAACGATTCGCCGATAACACTTCGCCGGGAACGATTCGCCGAGACACGATTCGCCGAGGAACGATTCGCCGAGACACAATTCGCCGAGAACGGTTCGCCGAGAACAATTCGCCGAGAACGATTCGCCGAGAACGATTCGCCGAGAACGATTCGCCGAGAACGATTCGCCGAGGCACGATTCTCCGTGACACAATTTTTAAAGTGACATTAAATATTAATTTCTTGTATGTTGTTCTTTACATATTAGTTAAAATTCTAATATTTTAGCGCTTAGGCCGGTTTTATAATAAAAGCGTTATCTAAAAGTTCCTAATTAACCAATAGAAAACGTGTGTTAACTCTAACAAGCCAATAGAAATCCACCTTTACTTTTAACGGCTCTTTAAAAGTTTTATGAAATATATTAGGCGGTTGAAAGACTGAATTTTGTGATGAAATTTCAATTTTTAATTGGAGCTAATGCGCAGTAACGAAAACTCGTACATGCGGGTTTATGTTGGTGAGATTGGATGTCAAGCGTTCTCCCTCCACATGTATCTACGACCTATCTAATCTGAATACACACCATTTCGCCGCCTTATATTTCGCCGCCCACCCAGGGGGTTTTGACGCAGTCAAAATCTACTACTAACCTAACTCGACCTTGGATTTTTAACGGTCCCCTCATTAAAAAGAAATCGATTCCTACCACTAACCTAAGCTCGACCGGTGGATCTCTCTTTTCACGGTCTCTTCATTAAAAAAAAAATCGTTTCCTAACACTAACCTCCTCTCGACCGGTATATCTCTCTTTTCACGGTTCTCTCATTAAAATAAATCGTTTCTTACCACTAACCTAAGTTCGACCGGTGGATCTCTCTTTTCACGGTCTCTTCATTAAAAAAAAAAAATCGTTTCCTAACACTAACCTAAGTTCGGCCGGTGGATATCTCTTTTCACGGTCCCCTCATTAACAAAAAATGAATATTTGGACTTTATGGATATTTGAATTAATAACTGTAACTAAACTGTAAATTTATTTTTATTATTTTAAATAAAATTTTAAATAATCTACATTTAACTAATCTATCTACCTTGAAGTTAATTATAAACTACACACAAAAAAATATATAGTAAATAATACTCTTTAAAGGTTATATATTACCACTTGTAGTGGTGAAATAGATACTAACTAATAGGAGGAGTATTATTTACCACTAGAAAATAGTAAACATAAAATAGTAAGACTACACTCTACTAGTAGTTATTCTCACACATATACGTAGCAGTACGTTTTACTACTACCGAAGCAGTACGTTTTACCACTACAGAATTAGTACCTTATACTACTACACCTTTCACCACTACGTAGTAGTGAAATAGATACTAACTATTTTGTAGTGGTAATATATGTCACTACAATATTATTATTTTGTAGTAGTATTATTTACCACTACAGAAGCAGTACCTTTTACCACTACAGAAGCAGTACGTATTATCACTACAGAAGTAGCGTTTTACCACTACACAAGCAGTACGGTTTACCACTGCACAAGTAGCGTTTTGCCACTACAGAAGCAGTACATTTTACCACTGCACAAGTAGCATTTTACCACTACAGAAGTAGCGTTTTACCACTACACAAGCAGTACGGTTTACCACTGCACAAGTAGCTTTTTACCACTACAAGAATTAGTAAAAACTAGGGTTTTGTTATTACGTACTTTATTTTCATAAAAATATATTCAAATTATAATACAAAAAATATATACAAAACAAGTAAAAAATACAAATATACACAAAATTAAATTATTAAATTATAAATCATCGTTTTTAAATTGTATTCAATATTTTCAATATGTTTCACATCAAATGTGTTACGAATAACTTCGTTGATTTTTTTTAAATTTTAACCAATCAGAAGTAACGCCGGCGCAGTTCGTTCAATTCAAATCGTACGTTCAATTCGTTCGTTCAGTTCAAATCGTTCGTTCAATTCGTTCGTTCAAAATCGTTCGTTCAATTCGACTAGTTCGCAAACGAACTAACAAAAAGAACGATTCTTTTTGGTGAACGAGATCGTGCGAACTAGTTCGTTCAAGTGAACTAGAATTCTCATCACTATTATGTATATTACCACACAATATAAATATTTGTCCGGCTTCTTTCGACGTAAACGCACTTTCCGTGGAAGAATTATGGCGCATTAAAAATCTTCTTGGGGGAATGCGACCTGCAGATCCTAGAATTTTGTCGGAAATCTGTGTGAAATCAAAAAAATGTGTTAAAACGTATACTCAAAACGAGATATTGCTACTTACTTTAGAAGCACAATATAGCGAAGCTATTGTAATTGTAGGCCAACAACGTGGTCGCATAGAGGCAACAATTCCAATTTCGCCTCTTTGGCCATTTCCTCGATGCTTTTCATTTTCTTCACGATGCTTTTCACATAACTGACTCCTACAAGTTACAAATAAAAATGGCGTGGTGCCGTAGACATAGTACTACCAAATACTTTACTTTACAATACGGGAAACTCATGCACATTTTCGGCGATACATAATCGCAGGCTTTAGTTGGTACTACGTAACAACTAAAGCCGTTTACACCAATCAAAATTTAATTTTAAATTTTTAAATTTAAAATTTTTAAATTTAAAATTAAAAATACACCAAACAAAAATATTTGTCACGTGGTGATGCTTCGCCTTAATTCTATTACAGCCTAGGCTGATGAGCCCCCCCCCCCGAAATGAAATCCTGGCTACGGGCCTGATAAACTACCCTGTAGTGGTAAATTGAGCACATCATTAACCACTCTGTAGTGGTAAATTGACTAAATCATTAACCACCCTGTATTAAAATTGTACGGCTACATCAATAACCACCCTGTAGTGGTAAATTGACTACATCATTAACCACTCTGTAGTGGTAAATTGACTAAGTCATTAACCACCCTGTATTAAAATTGTACGGCTACATCAATAACTACCCTGTAGTGGTAAATTGACTACATCATTAACCACTCTGTAGTGGTAAATTGAATAAATCATTAACCACCCTGTATTAAAATTGTACGGTTACAAGAATAACCACCCTGTAGTGGTAAATCATACTCTTCGTAGTATTTAACTATACTATCTATCATAACTATTTTGTAGTGGTAAGGGTTACAATTGTATAAGTAAAAGTTAACATTTTGAGTGTTATGTAATAACGTATTAAGAGTTTTATTAACTAAAATCGTTTTACTACTACAATTAGTAATTCAGAAATTAAAAATTTTTTTGTGTGTACTATTTGATTTTAAAAGAAAAAAAACTTTGAGTTTCCTTTTATTAAATTTTTTTTTTGCTTCTTAAACCTTATATAAACCTTATATTTTACCATAATATTAAAAATGTAATATATAAAATTACTCTCGGCGAATCGTTCTCGGCGAATCGTTCCCGGCGAATCGTTCCCGGCGAATCGTGCCTGTCGGCGAATCGTTCTCGGCGAATCGTTCTCGGCGAATCGTTCTCGGCGAATTGTTCTCGGCGAATCGTTCCCGGCGAATCGTGCCTGTCGGCGAAACGTTCTCGGCGAATCGTTCCCGGCGAAGTGTATCTCGGCGAATCGTTCTCGGCGAAATGTACCTTTCCCAATAATCTAATAGTTTAAAATTAATTAATAAAATCATTTTTCAAAAACAATAAAAATTTTGTGAATTAAATTTTATGTTTTGTAGCTACCTCGTTTGTTATTTTCTAATTTTCTGTGAAATGGATTGGTTTCTCAAAAATTTTTACTAGACAAAAGTTGTAGTCCGTTAAATTTCCTATCCGGAATCGGGCGTCAGATTTTTTGTAAAATGTTTCGTTTAAAAGATACAGGGTCTTGAAAAAAACCAGAAAAAAAGAAAGCTCAAATTTTTCGACATTTTTTAACTTATTTTAATTCATAACTCGAAAGCCGTTGATTTTAGACAAGAGAAGGTTTGAATCTAGTTTGTAGATTATTTCACGCTATTTAAAAAAGCACTAAACCATTTTTACTGAAAAATCAATACTTTCGAGGCTATGGCCACGTGAAGGTGGAAATTAAAAAAAATGCTTTAAAGAGGCCTAACTTTCGAGGGTTTGAATTTAGAAAAAAAATTTTGTTAAAAATTGTTCTTAGAAAAGTGTCCTCTATCACCACCTAAGTTATGTAAAGTGAGTGCGGGGACACCCTGTATAAAAAATAGTATTAAAACAACATGTAAATTTTAAATATACGTTAACACTATAATTTTTATGTGACAGACATTAAATGTGTTTTCAGATGTAAAGCTTGAAGTAATTTTTAATACTACTTCTAAGGATACACCACTCTTGGGAAATTCGGGGTTTATGAATTTACTTAAGATTAGAGAGTTTGTCACAAAATGTTCAGGTGTATTCTCTTAAACTAGGTAGTTTTCGTATTGAAATGTTGCGAAGAGGTAATCCCAGGTTTGTTGTTAAAGTCACAAAGTAGGCAAGCAGAGGTCGGTAGATTTTTAAATAAACGAGTATAAGAAAGTTAGCCACCAACTTTAACGCTCTCTGCGAGACCTATATATATATCTAGGTGTATACCCAGAGTAAAATGGAATTTTATAGCGTGTTGGATACGTAGCGGAAATTATATAAATACAAGATATCCTATCTAAGTTTTTTGAATATATCATACCAAAAGATTCTGTTTAAATAGGGGCTTGTAAAAACATTTTGTTAGATACATTCGATATGCGGCTAGGCCAACTTCTGAAATCCCAAAGAGCCGATTATGAATTATTTATGAAGGCAAATGCAATTTTCTACAGATTAGTTTCCGATATATTAGAAATCTATATGGGAATTCAAAATTTAGTACTTAGTTCTATCTTTAAATATCCAAGCGGGATGACATATTTCTGCACAATGTTAAAATAAGCAACGCTGCTTATATATTATTTTATTTTACTGCTTTGCCCCTTTCTTACCCTGTAATAATATATATATTTTTGTGTTTTACGATATTTCACCATCATAAAAACTATAATAAAATAGGAAGCTTTTAAATATTACATCATATTTTCTATACCTACGAACAATTTAGCTTATTGCTTCAAATATACAAAGGGTAACTTGAAAAACAATTTTATCTCAAGCTATAATTTTGTATAAAATTGAATTCGGTGGTTTTAAATTTAATAATAAAGAAAATTAATTAGAACTTTATTACTAACTTAACTTTTAATTATTGTTGTACTTTTTTCTTCAAAAACGAATAGGTAAATATAATTAGCAGAGATTTCACTGTAAATCAGATTTTCACGATCCTGCTTCCCTTTTTAAGAAAGATAAACGATAATATTATAACACTTACGGTTGGTTTCAGAAATGATAATTAAAATTTGATTGCTGATTAACTATATGGAACCAATAGAAAACGTCTAATAGCGCTAACAAACGTATACTATTTGGTTCGATATAATTAATGATAATAATGATGAAATTTTAATTATAATTATTATTATTGTGTCATTAATATATTACTATTAATTTCCTTGCAAAAGTAATCATAAATATACTTCTACAAATATACTACTTCCAGGTTCTAGTTCTAGTAGTCCTTTATTGTGTTAGCAGATTTAAAAACTGAGCTCTCTCGATTTAAGTTGTAATAAATTGTAGTGAGGAAATACAATCAGGTAACAATTTTTCTAAAAATCTGTTCTCCTTTATGCTGAAAAGTTGAAAATGGTTCTGAAGTGAGACAACAAAAACAAGTAAAATGCGTCCATAACTAATCCAAATTAAATTTAAGCAATTTTAAATACTTTGTTTACGTCAAGAACTTGAATACTTATATTTTACTGTTAATTAGTTTGAAAATATACTGACACTTTTACTTTAAAATTAAATATTTAAGCTAATACAATTTATAAAATATATTAATTCATAACAAAACTTAAAAAAAATTAATGTGAACATAAAGTTAAAATTACCAGTTTGAACCCTACCTGATATCATACTATGAATTTTACATATTAGCAATATAAAGTATTTAAATGTTTCCAAAGTTGAGATATGTAAAATAAAATAAAAAAAGGACAACTTTTTGTTTACTTAAAACGACCGGTGTTGCAACTGGAATAATATTCACAGCGGCTGCAGAGTTCCCCAGACGACAATTGTCTAATCTTGGGCCGTGGGTAAGTATTCATGAGACTACTTATCTTTTAAATGCGACGTTTCCTGAATTACTTTTTAAGCTCACTTTTTCAAGTAAAACCATAAACTTGATATTGTTCTTGTCAATAAAATTGAAAGTAATTTACAGCGTGTAGTTTGATCAGTTCTTTGAGAAAAGATATCTGCTTGGCTTTATATCATCAGACATAGGCTAGAGGCTGTTGAATATATTATGGATTACTTTTTATATAGTAGTACAATACACATAAATCCTAATTTCAAATACATTTTTAGGATACTTTTTGGCTCTCTCGCTATTAGTCTACTCGCTATACTTTTTTCGCAGTGGTGTATAGCAAGCAAGTTAGTATCAAAAAGTATATTTTTACTAAACAATTTAAGTTTTCAATGATGCCACTAGGGCTAGTAGGCCCTGCACTACTACTACTGCTGATGCACTGATGACTACGCCACTGTTCTTGCCTCATATTCATTGACAGTGAAACTTCAATAACTTGAACTTGGATAAATCAAAGTCTCGATAAGTCGAACGACATTCGTTGCCAATAGCCGATCTTTTACGTAATCGATAAAATCTATAATGAGATTTCGGTACTGACATTATAAATAATAAATGTATCGGCATCCTGCTTCCTTTTCAGCGTGAGCTATTCATACCGATTCGAAAATTTATCATCGCAATATTACGTCGAATCCTAATGACGGCCCTGATTTTCTGTTGCTTTTATGTTAATCATAATAATTAATTGTTATTTTTATAAAATAACCACAATATTCGAATAGAGAAAGAGGTCTATTATTATGAAATTGTTTGGAGAGAATAACTTAATATATAATAATAAAACTTAAAAGTTTTAAATTTAATTAAACCCAAAAATTTGTATTTTTTTTAATTAATTTGTCAAGTTCACACTGTTTAAGGTTGCTCACAGTAGAAAATCTCCCATTTTACACACGTCAGTATAACCCAAATAGACCTATCAGGAATTCTAAGTTAAGTAATACTACTCACTGAGGTACCAAGAAAAGTTGGTAACTCAAAATCGAAAAATTTGTATAAGTATAGGGTGTTTTTTTAGCTGCATGAGAACTTTCAATAGGGATAACAATTGAACCAAGATTGCTATGGAAACAGTTTTTTGACATCTGTGTTTAGCAAGGTTTGGCATTTGATAATGCATAGATTGACCATTGAACAACGCTACCAAATTCGCTTCCAACCAATTGGAAGTGGATCCATTTTTTTACCGTAAAATTTTGTTCAGTGACGAGGCACATTTCTGGTTAAATGGGTATGTGAACAAACAAAATTGCCGTATATGGAGTGAGACCAATCCGGGACATTATCTTGAGACTCCATTGCATCCATTAAAATTGACTGTTTGGTGTGGAATACACGCCAACGGCATCATTGGTCCATATGTCTTTCGAAATGAGGAAGGAGCTACCGTTACGGTGAATGGTGTGAGATATCGACACATGCTCAATACATTTTTGTTTCCAAAACTTCAAGAGCTAAACATTGACAACTTATGGTTCCAACAGGATGGTGCTACGTGCCACACAGCCAACGAAACCATCAATTTATTTAAAGGACAATTTGGTGACAACATTATTTCAAAACGTGGTCCTATCAATTGGCCTCCAAGATCGTGTGATTTGACACCTCCAGATTTTTTCTGTGGGGGCATGTTAAATCCATGGTTTATGCTAACAAACCAACAACTCTAGAAGCATTGGAGGCTAATATTCAGCAAGCCATTTATGAAATAAAGCCAGAAATATTGGAAAAAGTGGTCCAAAATTGGACTGAACGGATGCGCTTCGTAACCATTAGTCGTGGTGGTCACATGCCGGAAGTTATGTTCAAATCATAAATGCCTTTAACTGTACTTTCATAAAAAAATTATAACCAAAACATTCCGTCAGGTTTTTAATGTTTTATTTCATTTTGAAGTTCTCATGCAGCTAAAAAAACACCCTATATAATAGTAACTAAGTAACCTATCGCTTGGGGTAAAACCACTCTAGCGGCCGAAAAAAATGCCTAACTTTGACGATTTGTTTTGGGAGTATAGAAAAAGGAATAGCATTTATTTTCAGAGGATTTATTTAACACATATTGAAGTATGAAAAGAAAAATTGTGTTATCATTTTGATGCAAAATGGCGGCGACATAGCTAATCTTTGAAGTAGCCATTTTTTAAAACTCCTTAACGGGAGGAGGGATTTCTCGTAAAGTATAAAAACTAGAACAAAATTTCAAAATTTTTTATAATCTATATACTATTGTCTATAGAAATACGTAGCGGTTTTTCTTTAAATCAAATTATGTAGAAATGGCGCACTTTTGAGAAAAAAATTGAATTTTAGCTAAAAAATAAGCAGTAAATTGGTTATAAAAAAAAAGTTGACATTCAATCAAAAAACGGCTACGTACTTCTATAGATAATGTAATTGTAAAGCTACTGTCAAAATTTCAAATCGATCCATTCAATGGTTTTCAAGTAATTCGTCCTCCTAGTTTGAAAATGTGGTTTCGAGGAAAACGTGTTTAAAGTTTTATGAACACATAGCAACACATAACATATCTATACAAAGCAATGCAAAAGTGAAACCACAGGCTTCGGAAAAAAAATTTTCACTATAGGACCAACTGGGTATTGTTTTTACAACCCCAAAGTATTGTTTAAGCCCAAAAATCAAAATCGATTTTTCCAAATTGCTAGAGTGGTGTTAGGCCTTCTAAGGATGACAGTATAAATATAATAAACTCGTGTATTATTCTTTTTTAACAAAAAAGTTAATTTTTTAATAGAAAGGTTACCTAATAAATTAATAAAGGAATTCCTGTTGACGAGTGTACCTAATAAAATATTTTCACTGTGTAATATTGCTAACACATTTTATGGGGTTAAATATACCGAAATAGACACATTAATAATAAATCAATACTTTTAAATCAAAATTTGGGTTGCCTTAAAGCACACTCGCCGAAAGTAATCACAATAAATATTTTAAAACAATAACAATAATTACGCTTCGCTCACATCCGATACGGGCAACCAACCAATAGGGTTCCTTGAAATGAAAATTTTTTCAACTACTGTAAAATAATGAAATAAAATAATGGTTATACTAATATAATAATAATTTTGTATTATACCAAATTTCGTTTAATAATTTAAAATGAATTGTATTCTAGCGTACGAAAGTGCACTGGAAAGTGATTGGAAGGGTTATAAATATTTCTTATTTTTGAAGTAATAATTTATTTTTTCAACAATAGATTGTATGAAAAAAATTTGTGTAGTACCTAACATTTTTTAGCCTTGTTATATAGAAAAATGATACCACGAATATATTTTTGATATTTTATAAACATTTATCATCTCCTCTTACAGAAGGCATCATCTTTTACGTTTTATAAAATAGCTTGATGTTGGTGTGAGAAAAATTATTTAACGTCTGCACATAAATTCTAGCGAGTTACAGGGTGAAACTAGCGCACGTTTGTTTATGTAAATATATTATCTCAGCGAGATGATGACCAGAGAATACGTAATACAGAAAGCTCATATGGTTTAACCGAATTAAAAGTTCTCCTAGTGCATACTAACACGATGCGACGCAAACTTCGGTGTTCTTTCTCACACCAGCAGACCTAACTTTAATCAAACCCTTGTGATTATTAATAAGCTAATTAGCAGTCTTTACACGTATCTGTAATTATAAGCGTCATGTACAATGCCTTGCACCTACAATGGAAAATGCAAAGATAAAATATAATTTACGCTGCGTCGAGTTTTCCCCAAGTTCTTTATAGAACGTAGACTGGCTCTAGGTAATTATTTATTGTTCCTTATTAGTTTTACAAATAAACAACCAACTACAAGCGACGGTACTTTCAAAGCTGTTAAAGCAAAACATAAATAAAGTACGAAATAATTCTACACATTTTACAGGTGTATGACTTCTTTAATTAGGGAGAGCCATTTATTATACATAATTTCAAGTTGCTTTATCTATTTTTAGTCGTAAATTATAATTACAAGGATTTTAATTCTAAAAATTTAACAAAACAATACAATTTAAACTTTAAAATACAAAATACGTTACGAAAATGTAGAAGAACGTGTCGTGAATATACTACATTGCTACAGCTCGCCAACGTCAAAGCTGATTCACTTCATTCTCCCCAACTACTACGTATTAAAAATAGATAAAATAAAATTTTATTTCACGTTAGAATGCTGTTAAAATTGGTATTTGACTTC
This sequence comes from Rhagonycha lutea, assembly GCA_958510855.1. Classification (NCBI taxonomy): domain Eukaryota; kingdom Metazoa; phylum Arthropoda; class Insecta; order Coleoptera; family Cantharidae; genus Rhagonycha; species Rhagonycha lutea. The sequence goes on from OY294036.1 coordinate 59,504,327, forward strand.
TATTTTAATAGTGCGACTATAAAATTCAAATCAGAACATTTTCTTTAGTCATTCCAGTTTCAATAAAATAGCAATTTATCTATGAAGATAGGGAATAACCTATTTTCTTTCCGTATTACATACAATATTTTTTATGTTTTGATACTTTATAATATTTTTTACTTAAAATGGTCGTTTGCTCTGTAGATAGCACTATCAGCTGCTAATTCGGGTTACCACGTTCAAATCTGAGGAGAATCAAACTCTCACACTAAGCCGTGCAGTTGTACTTTTCTCTAAACATAAATGTACATTATTTTAACACAATTTGGATTTATCAAAAGTCTACACTCAAATTATGCTATTTTAAACCTAGTTTACCTAACAGTTGCAGAAGAAATCTTTTATTAGTCAATGTATAATATTTTAAATCAAAACCTTCAATTGTGCAGTTGTTGTAAAACATAATTTAGTCACCCAAAATAAATTTAGGTTTAGGAACATTTAATGCAATTCTTGTAGTTATTAAATATAAGTACACGTATACAGTATTAGGTAATATAATTCTATTCCAAATTAACTTTCATGGATACTACAATTTTTATTACACAAAAATTTTAAATACAAATTGCTTTTTAAGTAGCACAAAATTTAGGCAAACTGCACGTTAAAAGTAATCGCTGAATATTTTGTTCCGGCTAACGTTACAGTCCATCAACTCTTTTAATCGCTTCTATTTATAACGATATATTTTTAACAGCATTAAGCTACGAAACTTAATAAAATGTTTTTTATTCTTTTATATCTAAACATGCAAAAAAGTTATCATGACGGGTTGTCTATAAACTTGATTGGAAAATCATAAATGCATGAACCGTTACTTCTACGTTTTAAAGATTTTCCATTTCGGTAACTATTCAATTATTGATATTTTCTTATAGAAGGTGTTGAAAACAATAGTTTAAAATTTTGGAAAAAGTCATCAAAACAATCAACGTTTGTATCCATATTATACAATAATAATACACAAATTAATGAAGTCCAAAATCATTTTTAATCATTTAACTCGGTCATTCTAGAATTCATGATAAAGTTAAGAGTTTTTCAGGAACTATTTGTTGCTTCACAGCTAAAAACACAATGATAATCTTAAAGCTATTTTATTAAAAAGTTTGACTTACGTAAGTTTATAATAAAATTCAAACTACTTGTACATACTACAGAAAAGTTTTCAAAGTTATTGTTTTAAAGCTCAGAAATTAATGGTTTTTGGACCTAGCCTTAGCAAAATTTTTATTTGTTTCTAGGAGTTCTTCTAAAATTTGGTAGCACTTTTTTTCAACATAAATGCATGGAATGTGCTAAGATGGCAAATATTAATCTTATGAAACATCTAGGAAAATTTAACTTTTCACCCGTCCTTCTAAACTTATATCCAATCAGGATAATCGACCCACTGTTTATATTTTATTGTGAAATGTCGTCAGTTACATTTAGTTATACCAAGAAACTAGGGATCTACCTTCAGTTCCAGTTCAAATTAAAGATTTTTTTTTTTTTTGCTTTTTCTAAATTTATAACAATTAGTATAGCAATCAAGACAAAAATTTTATTGAACAATTTAACGTAATTCTGCAATCACTTATTACTGGTTTCAGAAACGACATCATATAGTTATTCACTGATTAGTTAATCCATATTAAGTAATAATCAATAGAAAACGCTTATTGGCCCTATATTGCACGTTTTTCTGAAACATCATTGTCGATTTCGATATAATAAACTAAATATTTTTACTTTGTTCATCTTAAACTTTCGTGGCTGCAGCTGTTGCTTTACAGGTAGGTACATTACAACCCATTACAACCATTACGGTGATAGATAATTCTGGATATGCCCGGGTAGGACTGCTACCATTGTATTTTGTAGTCTTAGTATCCATCGGTTATCGGATTCAATTAAAGCGTTTATTTAGAAAATACTACAGGTTGGAAAAGTAAAACTGTCTGAAAATTAAACAAACAGCCTAGACATTTCATTGCTTTTACTTATACAACTACCAATATTTTCACATCATTTATTTCCCAGAACACAGCTCTTTTTACAATTTCAAATACTTCAAATATAATATATAAAGAATCCAATGTATTATGTAAATATGCGTAAGGTTGAATTTTGGGTAAAATGGACAACCTGTTGTTTTTCAAATAAATGTTTCAATTGTAACAAGTACTAGTTGTATTTAGCAAAGGACAAGAAGGGCAAACGGTATTAAATAAGAATTATGACGTAAAACGATGAAAGAAGATTAATCAAAAGCTAAAATTAATAACAAACCTAAATTAGGGGGGAACGCAGCAAAATATTAAAAAAAAGTTTCAACTTTTATATATTCTCCTTCCAATCAATCTGTTTTTGATATTCATTCTTGGAACTTCCTTCTCTGGTCCTGAATTTGTTATAATGATAATCTCATCAATGATTTCTTTCAACGAAAAATCACTTGGATTTTAATTAGTTCTACTTCGCAAGTAAATTTAGCAACCTCTTTTTTAATAAATAAAAATACAAAACTGAGATTCCTACTTTTAAATCACAATTTATTGTAGTTTACGATTTAAGGACAAAAACCTTAACTTTGGCTCACGTGTGGTACATATTGTCGTGATGCACAGCTCAATCAAACCCTCCAGTAAAATAACAGAGAATAAAATCTTGCTTAATGTGTACACTCAAACCAAAGAGGTCCGGCTAGCTTTTTGTCAGGTTCACAAATTTTGAGACCACAATATCTGCAGGTTGTAGAATTCACCGATAGTAAGTCAATCAAAGAATATAGCAAGTCAGAAGGCAATTTATTTAAATTATTTAGGATCAACGCTGGAGCAATTTTAGACGTTATTGACGCAAATGTCAAAAAAGATGTAAAATTATGTAACTGTGTACGCAGTATGAAATGGATGGTATTATTTAAGTTCAAATGATATTCTATACCTCCATTTAACACTGTGAAAATGTTTAAAGTGTGATAAATTAACAAATTATCAAAAATGTTTACAAATATAAAGTTCTGTATCTTACTCATTAAGTTTTTGATTTGCACGAGTTTTGAAGCACCCTGTACCTCGTAGGAACCACGATGAAACGATAGGCAACAGCACTGCAGTATGGCTTCCAGTTTGGTTTGAAGTGGTAGCAATTGACTCCCGTTTTTATCCAAATCTTCTTCTCTTTATAAGAAACCAGTGAAATGAATGTGTGAGTTCTTCTCGTGTTGTGTTTAAATCTCGAATTTCGATTTAAACAAATTTGTTCGATTTCTGTGTCGAAATGAAACGTGGACATGTGTTGCATAAATTTAACCTCCAAATTTCAATTATGATAAAAAATCATCTAACTTTTCAATCATCAAAGTCGGGATGTAAAATAAACCTTAATTTACACAACGTAGAAATCATGAAATAATTATTCTTCACGATATTTTAGACACGATGGCATCCAAAACGCAAATTTTAATAATGGAATCGAGAAAATGCTCGCGATTCGTAAAAATGTGTAAAAACCTCGTTTTTACAGAGTAAAATTTTTCAACAAACTCACGTTTACTATTTGTTGCCAATATGTTCGCTTTTGTGGCTACAAAAGCTTGCAGAGAGGTCTTCTTTGGGAAAGTCGCGGAAAAGTCCGCAACACACAAACGTCTCCCAACACAATTGGCACAAGACAACCTTCTCGCCGTAAAATTGGCTTCAAAGTTCAAAATACCACAATTATAAAATAAAAATTACAGCCACAGATTTAAATATCACTTTTCACTTTCAGAATAAAATCACATTCTACATGAGTTAAAACACCATAAATTCTCATCAAATTACAAATGGAAAATCGAAATTGTATGTTTCGTGTGTAATATGTTACAGAATATCTCTTTCGTCTTTTAAAATTGCATCCAGCTTAAATGTCTTTAAAGTCGACATAACTTATTTTAAGCAAATTCTAACTGGCTAAATTGACTGACTTTCTGCACACTTCAACTCATTACGTTTCTTTTTCGATTATAAGGAATTAGAAAATCTAATTTTTCACTTCTAAAAAGCACCTTTTAGGACTAGGCCGAAAAATTAAAATACACCCAGTCACTTTAGCAATCGTAATAAAACTTTAAGAAGGTTACTTTACGTCCAAATATCTGAAAAAAAATGTCACTTTATGACACATACAAATAACAATTTCTTTTATTTGTAAGGTATACTCTGAAAATTTCAATACAAACTGTTTTATTTTGACGGGTCGTGTGCTTGACATGTATTTGAATCTCTTTTTTGCATTGTGTATAGTACGTATTTAGTTTTCAACTAAAATATTATGTACATAGGAAGTAAAAAAGTGTGCAACTATATTATAAAGATTGTAATTATTACTACCCAAAAAGAAAGAATAAAAAATAAATTACATTTTTAAAAAATACATGCAGTAGTACGTAATATGCATGCACGTGCTATCTTTATAATAATTATTTGTCAGCCTGAGTTATGTCCCAAAAAGCAATAATAATCTACTTTTTAGAAAATGTAAAAACTAAAAAAATTTAATTAATATAGCTAATTAACCGAATATGCCAATTAGTAGACATTCAAGCATAACAAAATTAATTTACTTCAAAGTTTTAAAGAACATGAAATTTGTAAAATATTTGATATTTTGTGAAGAACAAAGTTAATAATTACTTCCACAGTCGTTAAAAAATAAGTTTTGTAAAGAATTTTTAAAATACTAACAAAAAAAAGTTGCAGTTTATATTCAAAGTTGGATAAAATTAATTGTCCCTGGCGGTGAACGTCCTGCAGATGTAGATTATTTTAGTTCATAAAAATTTAAAACTAAAGTCGTTCAGTTTCTACAGCCTATAACTGTTAAATATTTCTTTTTGCACGCCTTCGTACTCCAACGAGAAAGGGGAATGTAAGAAATTGTAATTGCAAAAAATTTAATATTTACTTGGACATAAATATTGAAATAACTAGAACCAAAGTTAAATGGTTCACTGTATTGCTTTCCAGTCCACTTCCAACTTTTTAAATTTGTTTTATTAACTGTCGTTATAATTTTGTTCAGGTTTCTGTAAATTTCGCACCAGTATGAGAATGCATCTACTAATATTACACAAAATATATGTTAAAAATAAAAATTCTATTATAAATTGTGTGGAACGCATGCAAAGATTAATTTAAAAATTTGTAAGCAAGTTCGTTACCCCTTGTGGATTATTTTAAGAACTTTTAGTAGAAGAATTTGCACGTCTAATGAAACATTTTTCCCTATCGCATTTTTAAATTTCATTTCATGCACTTTAAGGAAAATAAAAACTTGCGATGTCGTAACATAATGTAAGATGAGCATATGTAAATTTTTACCATTACCAAAAATATCATGATATTTCTAGGTGTGATAACAGTTTAAAATTTCAAATTTAAATAATATTTAAATTAAATTGTTTCATTTTCTTATTAATTTGATTAATTAATCTGATTATTATTAAATCAGAAACCTTTTTAACAGTTTTGATGAATTACTTATCTAGCGAATAAATTTCGTGTTTGTGTACTAGGTAGGCAAAGTTAACTTCGTTGTGGTACACCAAATAAGAAGAGGTGACATGGAAGAGAAGATGCCTTTATTACCAAAACTATTTAAAATAAGATTGTTTTGAATTTAGTTAGTCTCCAAGCTTAGCAATGACAAAGTTGGTCCAGTTTTATGTAGTACAAGCTGTGCTGAGTACAAGGGGTGTATTTATTACTCAATTGTGTTAATGACAGAAGGATATGGACATATTTATTTTATTAAGCAATAAGAAGTCTCTAACGATAAGTAACGATGATTCAATCGATATTGGCAATCGAATTTTCGCTGAATATGAAACTTGAGTTCATTTTAATGGTTTTCGTTCTAAACAGGAGTTTGCATTGGTATTCACCAAAGATATATTGTTTCTGCTGGAAAGGTGATGATTTCCATATTTTAAGATTTCGAAGGAAATCGAAGGAAATTCAAAGATGAACTTATTATAAAGGTAAAGGTACTATAATAATGAAAGGTACCCTCCATCGACCTCTAAAAATGCAATTTTATATACTACCACAAAATATCGTACTTGGGCTGTCCTCGAATAGATTTGTACTTTAGCTCAAAAGAAATTTTTAGGTATTACCGGGTATTACACAACAAAACGTGATTATTCAGGGTTCCTTTGCATTAACACTTACTTTTATACTATTTTTACCCAAGACTAAATCCGGTAAGATTTATAGATTTAATGTAGTACCTATATATTCCTACGAATTCTGTTTCTAATTTTATCGCAGACAACAAACTGTTAATAAGGTTCTTGCTGCACAACTTATTACTTCATCCAGTTACATCAGAAATTACTCCAAATATATTTTACTCCTACTGATCACCCCCATCATAACAATACAAAAAGCAAATATACTAGACTATTGGTCTAATTTATCTGTTAAAAGTGTTATAACTTAGTTAACTGGCTTCCAGATCAACTACTAGAGCGGTAAAATTACAAAAAGAAAATTAAAAATAGGTATTAATAATTTAAAATATAGTACCTAAGTAAGTTTCTAAGTAGTAAAATGAAGAGTGATTAAAAAGTTATGAATTTTCGAGATTACTATTGAATTTTCTGATGAAGGCTGCTCGAGTAGCTGACAACTCAAAAATATTATAATTGAATTTATGACGTTTAATTAACTCGATAATTTTTTAACATATTAAATTAGGGGTAAAATTATTAGAATTATTAGAATTCGATCATAATAATCAATCCTAATTATAATTCTCTAAAATTATTATAACATTTTGTTATATTATATAACATCTTATGGCACGCCGTTTTACTTTTTATTACAAAATTTAAATTGCCTAAAGTTTTATTTCTAAGGTTCTAATTCAAATCAAATCGACGTTACTTCAAAATTTTTTTCGCAATTTAAGCAGTTGTTTAAAAATATATGTTCATTTAATACAATTGTTGAATTATTTTGTTTTTAAAATTTTTCATTTTTAAAATTATAAATTTTATTTTCTATCCTTTAAATGACAAACGCTCTAATTCTAATCATTTAAACGTTTGTTCAAATTGTTTATTCTAATTTAATCAATTGTTAAAAGAAATATTTGAATTTATGCAATTGTCGAATTTTTACAATACAATTTAAACAAATGACAAAAATTTTTATTTAATGATATCGATTTAAAGCAATACACAGAAAATTTTTGCCTAACATTTTATTTGGCTCTGCCCATCGGTGGAGAAATTTTGAACTTCGCTTTAATTTTTTTGGCAACTATGTTCAAAATTCAAATCCTTAAGGCAGGTAGTGAGTGGCGTGGGTTGCCTATGTAATGCGTAATTTTTACTTATTTATGTTTAAATTAGACAAGAGAATCAAAATTTCTTTTTTATTATTATTATTACCTGTTTTTATTAAGATATTATTGAATGGTCCAATTCCCAAAAAAATTAATTAATAAACGTAAAAATAGGAATTTTACATGGAGAAATAAAGTAATGTGCTTTACAGCATATAGGGAAACTTTGTAGATTTGGGTACGAATGAAAACAAAAGTTGCATAATATACGAATACGAAGCCTCTTGAAATAAGGTAATAAGCCCTCCTCCTAACATAAACTATTTTTTGTCAAAAATCTATGTTTATTATATGCAGTGGGCTTTATTTATTTCGGATTCAAAATAGTCTCAATCGATAGCACTTCGTTAGTGCCTGTTTGTGCAAACATTTTTTTTGTTTGTACCCAAATAGTTTTTGAAATATTCGAGATTTTCGGTAACATCGCACATGGTAACATATAGAGTTATTTATAATTTCGGATTCAAAATAGTCTCAAACGCACCTGTATGAATGGATTAACGAGATTCTGGGAAAAACTTACAGCATGAAGACCAAAATAGTCTCAATCGTTTGTGCTTCGTTTGTACCTGTTTGTGCAAGTTTTACTTTCGTTTGTACCCAAATAGATTTCGAGATAATTCAATTTTAAGTTTGGGGGGGGCTGGAGAAATGCTGTTTTGAATTTCGAATTTCGGATTCAAAATAGTCTCAATCGATTGTACTTCGTTTGTGCCTGCTTGTGCAAGTTTTATTTTCGTTTGTACCCAAATAGTTTTCGAGATAATTCAATTTTAAATTAGGGGGGGGGGGCTGGAGACATGCTTTTTTGACATTCGAATTATTTTTGAACATATTATTTTTAACAGACTGGGGATTTTGCTAATTGCTTTCATAAGAAAATTATCAAGATTTGTTTATTAGAAAAATGGATAATAATAAAAAAATTACTCGATTTTAACAATATTTATTAATAAAATTAATACAAAAATTATATGTGTAAAAATTATTTTCGTTTTTACCTAAATAGTATTCCAGATAATCATAAAAAAGAATGTTGAAAAGTCAAAGAAAATGGAAGGGAAACAACCGAAAATTTTACATTTTACAAAAGGTTTTTTACAAGTGCCCCCCCCCTCCCGAAATGAAATCCTGGCTACGGGCTGACCGACGTGTAAGATTTTGATACCGAAATTTACAACAAAATTAAAAAATTTAAATTAATTTATTTTAATTATAAAAATAAAATTAAAAACATAAAAGCATAGACAAGATTACATTTACATTGGTGATTATAACGAAATATCAGGAATCCACGATTTCTTCATATATGATTGGTTGCGTCGAACCGCAAATTGATCTGGCATGCTTACCGAGGTGCCTAGCCCCTCTGGAAGAAACGCCACGAAGCCATTATCATATTGATGCTGCTCACAGAGTACACCACGGAGAACAAATTCCACGGGGAAGCGAAAATCTTTTAATTAATCCATTAATTAAGACATTGGGAGCAGGGGTAGAAAAAGTTTTCACGAATTGGGGGGTGTGTCTGCACTGACTGAGAGTTTGTAAAGTGTTTATAAAGATATTGCTCTAGGCCGCTCGCGAATTCAATAGATCGGACCGCACTAGACCCCCCCCCCCCAACTTAAAATTGAATTATCTCGAAAACTATTTGTTTGACACTAGTTTGACACCAGTTTTTTTTTCATTTTTCATTGAGCCTCAATCATCGCGGAGTTATTCACGAAATCTTCAGGGGGGAGGTCTGTAGACATATTTGACAAAATGAATTAGGTCACGATTTGAAAAAAATTTTATTTAGAAAGATACTAAAGCAGTGAAGTTTTCCAAATTTTTAAATAGTGATAATTTTTCAATAGAATTGCAAATTATTTAATTAAAGTAAAAAGTTATACATTTTTTTTGTTTATCTCAAAATATAATTACATGACTTAGGTCCTTTTAAAAGTAAAGGATTCATTTATGCTAAACATAAAATGGTTAAAGATTTAGTTATTTTTAAAATCTTTAGAATATCTTAATAATTATTGATTTATAATATATAGTTGCTGTTATACATTTCACTTTCAACGCATCTTTTATCTCTTGTCTAATCTGAACATAAATAAATAAAAATTACGTATTACATAGGCAACCCACGCCACTCACTACCTGCCTTAAGGATTTGAATTTTGAACATAGTTGCCAAAAAAATTAAAGCGAAGTTCAAAATTTCTCCACCGATGGGCAGAGCCAAATAAAACGTTAGGCAAAAATTTTCTGTGTATTGCTGTAAATCGATATCATTAAATAAAAATTTTTGTCATTTGTTTAAATTGTATTGCTAAAATTCGACAATTGCATAAATTCAAATATTTCTTTTAACAACTGCTTACATTACAACAAAAAAACGGCACTCTAAAATAAAATAATTCAACAATTGCATTAAATGGACATATATTTTTAAACAACTGCTTAAATTGCTAAAAAAAATTTCAAGTAACGTTGTACTTTTTTGGGAATTGGACCATTCAATAATATCTTAATAAAAACAGGTAATAATAATAATAAAAAAGAAATTTTGATTCTCTTGTCTAATTTAAACATAAATAAGTAAAAATTACGCATTACATAGGCAACCCACGCCACTCACTACCTGCCTTAAGGATTTGAATTTTGAACATAGTTGCCAAAAAAATTAAAGCGAAGTTCAAAATTTCTCCACCGATGGGCAGAGCCAAATAAAACGTTAGGCAAAAATTTTCTGTGTATTGCTTTAAATCGATATCATTAAATAAAAATTTTTTGTCATTTGTTTAAATTGTATTGTAAAAATTCGACAATTGCATAAATTCAAATATTTCTTTTAACAATTGATTAAATTAGAATAAACAATTTGAACAAACGTTTAAATGATTAGAATTAGAGCGTTTGTCATTTAAAGGATAGAAAATAAAATTTATAATTTTAAAAATGAAAAATTTTAAAAACAAAATAATTCAACAATTGTATTAAATGAACATATATTTTTAAACAACTGCTTAAATTGCGAAAAAAATTTTGAAGTAACGTCGATTTGATTTGAATTAGAACCTTAGAAATAAAACTTTAGGCAATTTAAATTTTGTAATAAAAAGTAAAACGGCGTGCCATAACATCTTGAAAGCACTCGACAAAACTTACCTTCGCCTGGTATATTCAATTTAAAGGAATCAGGTAATGTTTGAGCAAATGTTCCAAACGAAGTTATGCATTGTGCTACGAACACTGCAAACAGCCATCTAACCAGCAATCTGAAACAAATAAATTATATAATTCCACACTATGTATTTCTAGAAATTGCAATTTTCTTAACAGCAATATTTTTTTTACTATTACTAAACAAAAATTTTGTTTCTGCTCATCTATACAACATATTATCTCTATTGTTATTCTATTACATCACTAAATTTCGGGTTCCTCATATCTTAAGAAATACCTAAAGTTATACCGACAAATTGCCGCTTAAACTGTTCCATAATAATATCTTAAGATAATCTCAGCGATTAAATTAGCGATTTTTGCCTGAAGTTCTTATTTATCGTGTTGCTTAGGTTCTAAAGCTTAGCGTTTTTAACTGTTTATGATTATTTAAGAATACAAGCCGTAATATGCTTGTATACAAGCGACATATTAATAATAATGTGAAATTTTTTATTGGCGTTTTAAAAAAGTGATATAAAAAAAAGCTAATTAGCAAAATGAAAATTTGTGTATACGTACAAAGAGAAATCTACTTTCAATTCAAAACATTTTCAATTGAATTTTAGAAGTATTTGCTTTAATTATGAAATAATTGCCTTAAAATTAAAAGATTCCGAGTATACTTCTACTTTCAAAAACTGCTATCGATTTTATGTGTCAATTTACAATTAAATTAAAATCAAATTTGGGAAACAAGTGCATTTGTTTTCAATTAGCAATCCAACTTTATGTCGAATAAAATAATTTTAAAATTAAAGTGTCGCTAAAGGAAAATATTTTCTAATATCTTTTCAAACGTAATATTTATATTTGAGATAATTTTGTAATCAAACTGACAATATCTTATAATATTTACAACTTAAACAAAAAATTTTGAAAAATTGTCGTTTTTATTTCTATTCTAGATAACCATCGACACATCTAATATTTTTTTACAAATTCATTTACTTTAGTACGTGCCAAATGAGTGCTAATTATCATTATAGCAATTATTTATAGGGCTATCACGCTTTTACTATATTATTATAATTTTAAAAAACTTGTTTTTTTTCTGATTTATACTAAAATTGACATTTTTGTTCAGGATTGTTTGTCAAATCGTTACGAAAAAATACAAAGTATAGTGCAACATGTGGAAATTGTTAAAATTTATTACAAAAGTAATGCACGTCTTCCATCTATGTTTTTCAAGGATTAGTAATGTAAAGTGACAACTTCATTGGACTCTTTTCTTTGGGGTTATGTGAAATCATTGGTTTACCCCAGTAAATTACAAACACCCAATAACCTTAAAACCAACACAAAAATTGGTGTTCTATAATATTTAATTATATCTTATTTTAGAAAACAAAGGAAGTGTTACACTGTTAGAAAAACTGTACCTATTATTTTTTGTAAAAAAAATTAATGTGACACCCCTACCTTGGAAAACAAGTGGGGAGAGAAAGTTTTAATGGTTTTAGTTAGATCTAAGTTTTGCAAAGAGATTGAATAAAATTTCTTGGATGAAAATTATTTGGTATTTTGCTTTTTAGTCGTGAAACAGAAAAATAATTTAGATAATCAAACATTCCGAAGAATTTATAAAACGTAATAACTGAGTTTTGCGAATGAAGTTGGTGATAATGGTCGCCTGGACGATCAAAATTGAATTCAGATAGAAAAACAAGAATCAAAACTGAGTTAACGAATTCGAAGAAATCTTAGATAATTTCATCGAAGTTTAATAATTATAAATTATTTTGAAGAATTTATATTTTTTTGTTTTACTTCAAAAACAATGCGTAAGGAATTTTCGATTACAATATAATCGCCGCACTAGTTCAATATAGTTACAAGTATCTACCTACTACTATTGAACGAATCCATTTTTTATAAGGTTTTTTTATCAGTAAACGGCGGAACATGTGTAGCTCATTGAGGTCTTCTCTTTTAGTTATGTATATGTTGGCGACAGATGCCGAATTCGGCCCGTGGCCGAATTAGTTGGACATATCGGGATATGTCCGTGACAGAAATGCCAGATGCCGAAATCTGGCATCGGACTATGTGAATTTAGACACATCGCGAAATGTTAGATTACGCTTTGGTCATATGACAAACACGATTATTTAAGTATAACAAAAAGGCTTTATAGGGACTAACGCAGGGATGAGCAACCTTTTTTTTGCAACGGGTCACTTACAAATTCAAAAATGTTGTGCGGGCCGGACGAAGGACCGTATATAAGGGGGGGGAGGTTCAAACAAAAAAAATTTTTTTCTAAAAGGCAAATGTTTATAAAATTATTATAAAAAGTTAGTAGTTTTTGTTTTATCTCCTTAATATCGCAATAATATATAATAGAAACCACATCATCATTTTTACGTTTTGCAATAATTTTCTCTTTTCCCCTATTTTTATAATTTAAAATCTATTTAGTCGCCTGTATTCTTGGCAGCTTAGTTTTTCGCCGGCTTCTTTCTTTCTCATGCTATCCTTGACTTGATTTAAAATATTTAAATACTGATCAACGGTTAGTATGGTGGTAAAATTATTCCCGCTACTTTTTTCAATCAATTCAAGAAGCTTCTTTTCAAACATACACTTGTCAACTACATATTTTTCACTCTCCATAATTAAAACGATTACTTGCATTAAAATTTTGTATTTACGGTACAAAAACCACTAAAAATCAAACTGCATTTGTTAAGATTATGTTGTTTATGTTTAGATCGGCATCAGCTCATTATGTATATGCGCATGTTGGGATGTGTTCAAATTGAGTTAGCCAGATGCCGAATTGTATCATTATTTCGGCATCTGGCATTCTGTCACGGACATATCCCGATATGTCCAACTAATTCGGCCACGGGCCGAATTCGGCATCTGTCGCCTACATATCACTGGCTTGGAGTTACAGCGTTCTATGTTACAATTTCGGTCAAATTGAGTTATTTGCGTAATAAATTTCTAATTGTGCTAATCTATCACCTAAATTAATTTCAGATTTTTATGTGCATATTAAGATTGTCAATTTTAGGGTTTAGCATAGTCCCCTCTATGTTAAACCCTGCAATAAGAATCTTTGAAGCTCATTTCCCAACATTTTAGTTTTTGTAACATAGAACCCTATAACTCCAAGCCAGCGATATACATTATTGCACTGATAAAAGTTGATAATAGGTTTCTTCCAATCAGCCATTAAACCGTACATTGTACGGTCATGCTCCTGATAAAAGAAACACTTTTTACCTATTTCACATGAGCGTGATCGTAAATTCTACTGTTTCTCGGCTGGTTGGAACAAACTTATAAGGAATAAAAAACCACAATAATTTAAAAAGTACCTTTTTTTACTTGCTTCGGTATTTCATTAGCACGACGATATATTATGCACCTAATGTATTTAATTTTATTTAAAATCTCTGTTAACGTATACTTAATTTTCAATTTAATATTAAATTTAATTAAAATATACTGGTAAAGAACTTACGGGAATAGTGCAGTTTCTACAACGTAATTGTGTAAAGTGGTCAATAAATAAAATATTATGAAACAAACAAATCAATACCAAAAGTTTAATAAACATTTCAGGGACCTAGAAAACTGTTGGCGGAACATTTTTATTATTAAAATGTTAAACCATGTAACATTTCAAAGTTATGTAGGCTTATATTTGCACAGATCACACTCTCCATTTTGTGTATGAAACTTCAGACTTGGTCAATAACTTACCCTGGTACAGGTAATCATAAGGATTAATATTAATAATCAAGTTTCAACTGCGAATATCGCGACTACTATACAAAATTTCCAAAAGATCAATAAACAATTTGAAATAGTTCAAACAACACCTCGGGTTTTTCCAATTTCCTTAAATAAATACAAAGCGACTGTATTAATTGACAGTAATTCAGAACACTCATTAAACACAAACAACATAATATTATATTGTTTATTTTACTGTCGACTTTATATTATTGGCAAATCTCAAAAAACAAACTCCCATTGGGTTATTGACGAGAGGCAAACAGGAACTTAAATTCCTTTTATATGCTCGTACTACCAAAATCGTCAAGCTTTTGTATCAACCGCATGACAGGAAGTATTAATATATTTATTATATTTTGGAATTAAAACACTTCCACAACTTAAGCATGTTACTGACGTTTAAAATGTGAGAACAACTTGCTTATTTAGTAATATGTGTAAATGGACAAATTCTGGAAAGGAAATAATTACTTCGTTTACAGTTTTTAAATTAATTCAATTTGCTGCTCAAATAATGTTTAACGAGTCATGTATTAATATAAAATACACATTTTGTTGAGTAATTTATTTATTTTATGTGTTGACAACTTTTTTTGGGTTACGATAGGCTTACGTTAATAATATATTGCATTGTTGTAAGTGCTGCCATCTGCCATGCCAACATTTTCATATTCACTTCTTTTTATTTTCATTCGTAATAGGTACAGTATTTCAGTTATGTATTTTAATTTTTATTAATATGTTATGTTTTTTAACGAAATAATAATTAAAGGAAACTTCAACTGACAGCAAAATGTAGTCGCAAAATTTGGAAGGTGTCGCAAAATGAAGCTAGCAAAGAATGTATTGGTGTCCAGTGGTCGACTAAAAGGAGTCGAATCTCTTAATTAATTGGTATGTAAGTAAGTAAATAAGAGCCCGCCTAGGTTTTTATTGTGATGAAATTATGTTTTATAACTGGGAAAATTTTGGCTTATGCCGTTACACAGGTGTTGAAACAAGGTGGTATAAAATTTTAGAATTACACGGAACCCCCAAAAATAAACAAAACGGTTTTTATAAATATAGATTCTATATACACGTCTACATCAATTCTGGTAATAAGAATAACAAGATCTTGCTGTAATAAAATAAATAAAGAAAATTGATTGCACAGTTTGAACGTTTTAATAAAATAGCCGTAAGCCCGTTTTCACACGGGACCAGAAATTGCGTACTGAAAAAAGTGTGCGTATCAAAAATACACGTATTTAAATGGACTGCTTTCACACGAGTACGTTAAGAAAAATGGTATGGCGCCAGGTTAGCTTATGTATTTTTGATCGCACACTTTTTTCGGTACGCAATTTCTGGTCCCGTGTGAAAACGGGCTAAAGGTATTCATAATTCACACCACAGTCATAGTTCTGAAGCGATAAAGGGTTCGTACGTTCTATTTCGTTTTCGTGAGATAATATGTCGATATGTATTTATGTAAGTCTTGAAATGAAAGATATAAATAAATAAAATTTGAACTCTTTCGTTTATTTTGATGAATTTCGTGAGTTTCTATTCTTAAATTTTTGGTACACATATTCAATTAATTTTCTGGTTACAGCTATGTAATTGACGATTAGTGAAGACAGTTATTATTTAAACACATGCAATTACTTATAGTTAAGCTGTAAGCAACAAATCAGTTTTAAACCAATACACCTTATTGGTATCCCACGTAAATGTTATGTAAATAAATCATGATTTATTTGATGGTACACAAAATCATAAAGAATTTCGAGAATATTAACTGCTAATAGTGCATTATTATACTTGCAGTTTTCTTAATGTACCTATTGTATAATGTAATCGATTAAATAAAATAAGGTATCTGTGACAAATAAGGTTCAATTTCCAAAAACCCAAACTTCTGCAGATTGAATATTACAGTTTTAGTTTGTCTAAAAATTATGATATGTTTACTATCAAGTTGCACTATTATAGACTACGCTATTATAGCATAATATAACATTTAAATAAAAAGAAAATCAAACAACAATAAACAATTTAACTCATTGACTTCCGAACGCTTCTGAACTAAAATTTTAATGTTCGTACTAATTAATAATAATAATCATGGAAAAATAAACAAACGCCATTGCGTTTTATTTTGAAAAAGGTAAATTCTAGCAAAACCTACCGATAAGTTGACATTATTTGTTTTAAAACTATGGTGTTGTTTCTCATCTTATTGTCTGGTAATGTAGTAGTTGAATTTAAAAGCATTTACCGATAAAAACTACCCTTATATAAAATAACAGGTAGTAGGAGAAAATTACAATTTTAAAATGTCAACACGTTTAAATCAATAATAGTAAAGTTAAATATATTTATAAACTAAATAATTAATTTTGTGCATATAAGTTAAGCTTAAATTTCTGGTAGCCATACCTCTTAGGTAACTGTTAGAATTTTTTAAGGGGGTTTCTATACTATTGCCTGATATAATTTGATGCTTACCTCATTTTTTGAATATGTGTAGCTTATGTTCCAGTAACAAGCCCTTCAATTTATTATAAAATTTAAAGACATCTTATTGGATAATATGTTTCGATCTTATTCATGACGTTGCTAGGATAAATACAAAAAGTGTAAAAATACAACGAAATATGCAAGGGAGTCTGCATACCAGTAACGATAATGTAAATATTTCGCATATTTATACTTAATTATTTAAACAATTACTTGCAAAACGTAATAATGATTGATTATGCAGTACACAAAAATACTGTTAGTTCGGCAATAACAATTAATATAATATAATTTTTATTATCATAATACGATACATACTACATAATGTATAAGATATCTACAAAGATAATACAAATATTTACCAACAAATACTAAACCTACCATAAATATCAATTTACCATCTCTCTGTATCTTTTAACGTCATTTTCATTTTTAATTGTTTCTTTTAGAAAAGTGACAGGGCTGTGATTTCATAAAGCCTACATCGAATAATCTGTATAATTTAAATATGAAGTAATAATGTTTTCATGCGTTAATAAATAATATTATTCCAGAACAAATTTGCATAGCTGTATACTAATCATGTTCACTTCTGATATAAAATTATAACTTAGAATTGATGTATAATAAATTACTGTTGGCATTGACCATCTAATGTTAAAAATAATCATGATCTATATTTTATAAAGAAATATTACGTGTAAAATTTTAATTTCAAAGAATTTCAATAAGGTAATTTAAAAATTTTTTTATTGTGTGAATATAACATATAACATAACATAACATATAACATTATAATCATAAAATTATGATACTGAGTAACTGACTCGTGAGTCGCATTTAAGAATCAAGGTTTCCAATATTGAATCAAAGAAAAGCAGTAAAATGAACTATTACAAGCAGTAGAATATCTATATGATGTTCTTACAATGCCACTCATTTGCGTTAAGAATAATATTACAATAAGCTAAAAATACTCTGCCCGAAATAAATATTGCAATGATCTTAGGTGCATATCGCTGCCCCCTATACCCTAAATTAAAGTTTGGGAAGAAATTGGTATCAAACGTTTGAGCCACAAGGGTTTCCATGTTTTTCATTTGAATCTTAATGGTAACGGAGTTATACACAAATCTTTGAGGGAGAAGGCCTGCAAACAGACTTTTTCATTTTCTATCCCATTTCGAATTATTGTGTGAAGTTGATGTCAATAATAAATTGATGTGGTTTGGTTTGAGCTCCAATGAGCATTCATTGCCATTATTTTAATTCCATATTCTCAAGGGATGTAAGCATTTGAAATTTTTGGACACTCCAAGCCAGTTTTGCAACAAAAACTCCAAGCCAGTTGTACATTCTTTACAGAATTAAGTTGACCCTTTTGGGACTTACAAAATCCTTTTTGAGAGGGAGATGAGTCCTCATCAATATACAGTACAATTATTTCGAAGCACTTCGATTTTTCATAGCCTGGGATGTGTTTTCTGCCGCCTGTTTTATTGCCTTAAAATTATCTTTCATTCCTTTTTCTGTTCTGGATAATGATTACTACATCGTCAGAGTATGCTATTACTTGATAATCCCTATAGATTATTGATAATATTTAAAGCAGTGTTCAATTAATATGCCACGCCGGCGCCGCGCCGATGCCGTTTAAAAAATTGTTTGATAAAAATAATGTTTTCGGACTCGCGGACCTAATACAGTATTATAAAATGTGCGTTGTTTCAAAGAGAATGTGTAAGAAATTATCAGCTGAATGTCGCATATTAATTACAAAATTGCTGTTTTCATTTAGTAGTAAATTTATTAGGTACATATTAATGAAAATTTATGAAAATAAAAGTTCTTAAATAATAAAGGATCTAATAGAAGCCGACAGAAAAAATTACGCTGTATGTACTACATATTTTTAGATAGCTATTTTTAGGAGGCGCGTTTTAAAGTTATTTTTTCACATTATACTATAAACACTTGTTGCAAATTTGAGGACACTCCAAATTCTTTATAATAGACCAAGAGTAATATCGCATAACTTGAAAAAAAAAATGCTGATTATTACAAATTAATACTACATAATATATAATATATGTAATTCTACAGTAATCCAATGAATTATTATTATTTGAAGATTAAATAAATTATAAAATAATTTATTATAAAAATAAATTATGAAGAAATTATAATTATTTGGTAAATAATTCATTAAAGTATTACGAAATCAATAGTTTGGCA
Source organism: Rhagonycha lutea (assembly GCA_958510855.1). Taxonomy (NCBI): domain Eukaryota; kingdom Metazoa; phylum Arthropoda; class Insecta; order Coleoptera; family Cantharidae; genus Rhagonycha; species Rhagonycha lutea. The sequence continues at coordinate 59,523,470 of OY294036.1, forward strand.
AACCACACAATAAATTTATTTTTTTTCGTTTAGTGTAGAATTAATTACGATATCTGTCCTATTTTGAACAAAACTTAACAAATGATATTAACTCTGCAAGTAAAATTTGCAGATAAACTAATTATTGTATTAGAGTTATTTTCTATCAACAATTTTTATTGTGAACATAGTTATAAATTCATCACGTTGAATTTTTGTTTATCTAATTCTGATTCCCTACCGAATAGCCTTAACCACGCAGATTAACTTCTTTCAGAGCCTTATTTCAGTAATTTCAGTAACCACTTGTTGACAGTGTCACTCAAAATTAATAACTTTATTTTAGTAATTCCACAAAACATATTGCTTTGCAATTGTACAAACAATACAACAATGTTCTTTTGAATTCTAGAAGTTTTATTGTTGTGATTAATGATACATCAGTTTAAACCATTTGAATATTCTTTTGCATAAAATGTTACGCTTTACCCATTATCCATTTTCAGTAATAAGTTTATTTTATTTCTTGTTTTTCTTGAAAACACATAAATAATATATTTCATTCAAGTATACTAACTTTAAAACCATATAAATTTGAAAAATTAGTAAAGAAAATTGATAAACAAATTGAAACTACAAATAAATAGTTAATGCACTGCGACGTTTGAGCGAAAAATTTTGCAATTTTATTTTTCAATGTAAAAAATTACACGTTACAACTTTTTTGCCCTTGTTTGGTTTCGTAAGTGTATCGTTCCTTATTTATTACACAACCCACTAACTTGTAAAAAGCTAATATTAACTTATCTCGTAATTAAAATTCCAGTCAAAGCTCAAGCTCAAAAGAAAGTCTGAAAGAAAGTAGACATTGCCTAAAGTACTCGTTGCAACTTATTAATAGCTGTACAGTAAACACGAAAATAATAAGTAAACTTAATTATACTAACTTATAATGTTTAATTGAAATAAAGCAAATGTAGAAAACTAATTTTAATCTCGAAAACCATCATTAAAATTTAGCAAACGTATAAAGGATTTTAAATGTTCAGTTTATCATCTACCCTTATTTCGTACAAATTAATTTTTTAATAGCCCGCATTGCTTTTATTTTATGTCAATTTTGTAAAGCGTGACTTATTTAATCACACTGTGGAGTCCAAAACTTGAACTCGTTAAAAAGTTTATCACTGTAAAGAAATTTAAATAGATATACACTTTCATTCACTTCTCTAAGTACATTAAAAGTTCTTTAACCCATCAATCAACGAACTCAATTAAAACAAAAATTAATTCATTAAAACAAAAATTATTATAAAATTTCACACCTTATTAAGCAAATTAGATTATCCGGTAGGACTGGATTAATTTTAAAAGGTGCCGCGTTTAATCGGATTGGTAATTATATTATCGTTTATATTCTATTAGAGAATCTCAACAACCGTTTAAAAGTATGGTGCATAAAACATACAGTATACCTATAGGAATGCTGAACCTTAAACAAGTTCCTATACATGAAGTTTAATAAAAGAATGCATAAGTAATAACGTAGGTGTAGCTTGGGCACCACGTATCCCTTTAAATTTTAGATTATGCATAAAGGAGTGCCGGTGGATGCATCCTCTTGCATGGGTTCAAAGACGGGCGGTACATTTGATTACTGAAAGAAACGATGTGATTGTTATTTGATAGCACGCAATTAAACGTATGCAAACAATGGAATTAAATTTTCAAAATTATATTAAACTAGAAAGTTGCTAACTGGATGTTGCTAATTAAGTTGTAATTAATTAACTCGGTGAGCAAGGATAGTGTACCTATATGAGACTAGAATTTATAATATTATACTTGTATATTAATTTATACTATAGTAAAATAATCATTTCTTCTTGTATTTTAATACATAAATTAAAATAAATTTAGGCATTTCAAATATTTATTTATAGAGTTTATAAATATATTCTCAAATTGAATTAAATTATGTACTATAATAGTCTATTTATTTATCGCATGCAGTGGAGAATAACAAATACATGCAGTTTGCACGTGATTTATGGGGAGGAGTTTGTCATTGCGCAGGGACGCATCTATTTTGACCTTGCAAACACCCAATCGCAATTACAGGTGCAATAAACATAATGCAATTACGTGCATGTCACGCGTGGATCACTGTTTACATCCACTGCATGCGATGAATAAATAGACTATAGTATAATGTACCTAAATACAGTCCATCAAGAAATAATGTTTGGAATATTCTACTAGTTGGGAAACTTCTGCTCTGTTTTTGCTTTAATATAATTAATATTATTAAAATTAATAATTCAAGTCAGATAAAATTTAGTTCTAAGAACTCACCTCAAATTTTAAATTAAAATGATTTCCATAGCATAGTTTATTTTAGAACATCAGACATTCTCATTATGTTGTAGTAGAGGTATAATAGAACATACGAATTATTACCACTTTTCATACAATGAACTAATATCAAATTTGAAATAAAACTTCAACATCCCAAATAATTTCAAAAATGAAAGGTTTTTAATTTTTATTTACATTTTATTTATTTGTAATTACATTTTGTGTGTAAAAGTTTCTCAGCTTTCAGAAAATAATATCAAATTTGAAATAAAACTTACCGCATGTCAGAAAAATCGCTTCTTTCACTTTATTTGAATTTTTAAGGGTCGTCTGTTACTTACAATAACAAATGAATATCTTTATTAAAAAGATGAGTATTTTTTACAAAAATAACTGTAGATACTGTTTGTATTTTTATGAAAAATGTTTCTACTTCAATAAATTAACGAAAAAATTAAAAAGAAAAAATTGTTAAAATTCAAATAATCATTGCTACGGAAATACTAAATATTAAGAGCTAAAATCTTCAGTGAGTCTTTATTTTTATGCAGAGAATAACTCCACAAAATTTGAAAAAAATCTGCGGGGTCCCACTTTAAAAATAATTTTATTTGGTCTAATGATATATTTCAATTCTTTCGTAGAAACTCCGCAGTTTTATTTTCTGGTTTTGTAAAGAATAAAATTATCTACAACTTTTGTTCTAATATTTTTTGTAAAGGATTTAGTTTTAAGTTGACAAGTAATTGAAGAAAATTACTAATAAGTTAGTTATTACGACAACGTTATAGACGACGCTCATAGCCTTGTGGCTCGCACAATGAACTGCGAATTCAGGGAATCAAATTCAAATCCGTGTTTCGGAGGGCACGTATTGATTGATGAATTATCATCACTGACAAAAATGACCTGGGTCACTGGAACATCTGTAGGCCAACCTAGCAAGCGACCTACTGGATGTAAAGCAACTATACGTCCACAGAACTAATACGGAGTAATATTTTATTTGTTTATGTTTAATTCCTTAATTGCTAATAAACATTGTATCTATTTTATAAAGTTGGTTGATAACATTGCGACAGGCGACGAAATTCGAACCTATTCGTAGGCCAAAAAAAAGAAGTAGTCGATAGTTTGGGTTTTCCAAAGTGAATCTGCTCCAACAAAAGTTGTTCGTGAAAATAGCCGTAACAAAAGTAGATTATAGCTACTTTTTTATATTACGGGCCCCATTGCAACTATAGCTTTGGATGATTGTTTATAAAATATAATATACTATCCGGTATTATACCGCCATACGCGGCTTTCTGGTTCGCAAACGCCAAATGTTTCGGTTCAGTGCGTCTTCTTCTTTGACCTGGTAAGTTAGCATTCTCTCCTTAGTACCGTTATTCCAGGATCTTCTTGATCCAGGATATTCATTTGAAGATCTTCTTAGGCCATCTATTATCCGGTGTACCGTCAATTCATCGCGCGTGTCAATTTATCGCAATTGATCTACTATTGATCACAATTTTTGGTACCCCCTCAAGAACGCCCACACTGAAACTATTTAATTTTAAGAATTTTGATTTTCTTCGAGGTACTATAGCTCATAATTTCCAGCTACAAATATAAAATTACTTATTTTCTTTATAGTATGTTAATATAATTTATCTCTATAATTTTAATAAATATTTTTATCAAAAAAAATATTCTTTACTCTGGTAGGTGTAAGCTGCTCGATATAGGCGAGTTAAAGGGGGGGGGGTAATTTTTTTTTGCAAATATAGTATATTACGGTAATTAAAATTTGTTAATATTTATTTATTTTGAAAATAATTAAAAAATCAGTTTTAAGAAAGTGTTTATTTGCGAATATTAAGTCAATTGATTCTTCATAATATCGCCATTAAAAACTAATACCAGGCCGCGATGATTGGACCCAGTCCCCCCCCCCCCCTAGTTGCGACTATAGTTCTCGCACATTTAGGCGAACTTATGTATTCGTATGTCGTGTAACTTCTTTTTTAGAGAAAAAAAGGTACTTCGTACATACACGTGCTCCGATCTCTACGGATAGCTTCCGATCGATCACAATGACGATTAATTTGTTGCTTTACTATTTCTTATTTTCGGCGGAAATTTCAAGAATGCCACCTGTTGCCTTAAAGCGTATACTAACGAAGCTATAAAAATTTGGTTAAGTGTGCTGGCACCTTCATCATCGATGATTTATTTTAGGCGATGAATTGTCGCGCACGATGAATTGCCCGCGATGAATTGACGTAGATTCCTGTGGTCCTCCATTCTCATTAAGTGACCAAACCATTTAAGGCCTCTGCTGTCGATTCTGTCCAATGTACTGTCCTGGACCCCCCATTCTGGGCCTTATTTCTTCATTTGTTATGTGTTCTATTCTTTATATTCTAGCGCTTCTCCTAAGATAGTCCATCTCAACTGCCAGAAGTATTCTTTTATATTCTGAGTATTATGATCGTAATTCGATCAAATATAAATGATATACTACGTTCTGATTGTCTGAAATCTTTCAAAACATTCATGATAATTAACTATCACGATATCACTCGTCCACACACACCCGCTCGAACGATGGCATAGTAGTTAAATGAGAAAAACGTTGAATTGATAGGTCCTCCACCATATAGTTCCCAAAGACTTTTATCTCCATAGGTTTAAATAAGTTGCGAGGAATGCGTTTTATTTTGTTCAAGAAAACTGTCGATTCCTTTAATACAGAGGTAAATAACATGTGTATTGACTGTATTGGGAAATATTTTGAAAATTTGTAATAAAATTTTCAGAAAGCATTTATTTTAAACTTTACAATAATGAGAATGTTTTAATCTAATTTAGACGTAATAATTTAAAATTTGCTGAAAACTTAAGATAGAATCTCATATTATTATTATTTTATTCACGTAACACAAAGAGATCAGCTTGTACAGAAAGTTTAATTAGCAGTTTTATATCCCCCAAGACAGCTATGCTAGGTTATGTCTATATAAAACAATGCAAAAACTTTAAAAATATACCTATTAAACAGGCTTTAAAATTTTTTTAAATATTTATTACGCTTGTTAATCTGAATAATACATAAATAATAACGCATGCAAGGTTCCGCGCTTTTAAATCCACTTATAACAAGTAAAACATTCACATAGAATATAAACATTCTTCGAATCCTTATAATACGGTGAAGATGACCAATAACTTTCAGTTACTTCGTGGTCAATAAAACTCAATTATACTTATGGACTTTCCGTAATAACTATCGTTAGATATTTAATTATACAAAATTACATGGAAATAATAATTAAAATTTTAAAATATTATCGAGTTAACCAGGATATAATAATATTTTAATAACTTAATAATAATAAAAAATTTTATTAAAAATTTTCACTAGTCAAAGACTTATATAATTTATATGGAAATAGATTTTTATGGTGTTAGATTTACGTAAAAAAAAAACTATATTCGTAGGTATAAGTATTTTAAATAAATTTTAGCTCTATTTTAATATTAAAATTTCGCATATATTTAAAAGGAATGGATAAACATGCAAATATTATGTAAAAGAAGAATGTGAATGTTAAGTGAAGAGCTCTTTTGAAAAATTAAATAAAAACTGCAAAAAATTTATTAAAATTTTTATCTATTTTTTTTATATCTTATTTAGTAACTAACAGGAAAAAATTATTTGAGAATAAATACAACTAATTAAGCTTTGAAGATACCTCCAAGTAGGAAGCTAATTCCAATAGTTTATTCAAATTTCAGTTTACATTAAGAATAAACACAATATAATAATATGTACCTTTTAAAAACTTTTGATATCGATACTAAAAAAAGCACTTTATCTAACATGGTTGAGCAACATCTGTTTAGCACCAAAATCTAAGCAATTAATACCATGCGTAGACCTCCGTGAAGTTAGCACACCAAACATCAAAAAGTTAACAATTTTCTTGTAAAATCGTTTGGTGCTTTTTTTATTTTAGAATGAAGCTTTTCAATGGAATGAACCCATTTTTTAAAAAAATTAACTACAGTAAAGTTATATATCTCTCTTCAGTCCTTTATCCTTCTGCAGGGTGTGGTGAGCCCTTTAACAAAGGGTTTTTCATGGCAGATTACACCCCGGTGGTTTGCCATTGCCTGCCGAGGGGAGACGGCCGTAATATGATTCTTACTTCGCCCGGAGTCGAACCGGGTTCTCTGTATTAGCAGTTTATGCGCTTAATCACTATGCTAACGACCGTCTCTAAAGTTATATATTTACCATTAAATTTCCTGCTGGAACCGGATGGCAATTTATTTTTTTGTAGAACATTTCGTTTATAAGATAACAGGTTGTACATAAAAAAAAAAAAAATTTTATTTCAAATATTTTTACATTTCTTTGCTTAATTCAGCGTGTCCGACCTTTCATATTTGCTCCATTTTATTACACAAAAATAGTATGGATGAGTGAGTAGTGGTTGGCTAAAGACTAAGCAGTAGTCGGACGAAGTCCGATAGGGGGGGGCAGAGGTTTTTTGAAAATTAAGTTCACTATGGTGAATTTTGAGGCTTTTCTAGTTAGAATTTATGAAATTTATAAGAAAAATGAACATACCTAAGTGATTAGAAAAAACAAACGTAAAATTTTTGCCGGAATGTGCCTATTTAAGAAAAATTCATAACCAGAGAGTCAACGTGAACCCGAAATGGAACAGGAAAAAGTTCAAATCAAAACAGTGTTTTTTGCTTTCAATTGTGCAACTTTTTTGTATTTTGCAGCACTATGCCTTTTCCTACAACTCATTTTTAAGAAATAGTTGAAGTGATGATTTAAATACAAAAATGCTTACCTACTTGCAAGAAATTTTTATATTTTTTTTCGATATGCTCGCGCCCCCCATTTGAGGAACGCTGGATTAATTGCTTAAATTAGTAATGTAATAAAATTTTTAAAATATTCTCGAGTTAACTTGAACACAATAAAACCAATTAGATTATTATTATTTGAGGTTGAGGGAGGATATTATCCTATAGTTTATAGTAGGCGAATCATCAATTTCTATAATATTTTTTTATATGAAGTTACATCGAAAATTAAAAGGCACGTGTCTCGGTATTTATTCTAATGCGCCATATTGTGGAAAAGAAATCCCATTTAAAGTTAATTTAAGTGCAGTTTTAAAAGAACAGTGGAAATTCTCAATAGTTGTAGTAATTAGATTGTCAACTCTTTTTTCAATTCTGAATTTTTGTATTACTAATTTAATAGATAACATTAATAGTCTTTATCTAAAATTGGTATTATCAGTTGGTATGCACAAAGATAGTGTGATTCATTTACCAGTTATTGCATGACAGCTTCAATGGTTGCATCCTAACCGAAAGTAATTTTATAGTGCTTTATGACCAAGTGGTGAATTGTTATAATTCCAATAATATTATAACTAATATTTAAAATAATAAATAGGAAAAAACTGTAAAGGCGACCCAAAGCAGTAATCTGAAGATATTCGTATTAAAATATCAGAAATGATAAATTACTTTTCCTAAAAAATAATAATAACTGAAAATAGTTAGATAATACACCATGAGAAATTATGAGAAACTAAGATGACAATTCGCAAGTATATTATTGATATATCATTATCAAACCGTATGTATTAATTGTGTGTGTATCAATTAAAAAAAAAAATTTAATTTGTTGATTTTAATCTTCAAGGTGGAAATGACATTTCTTGGGGGAATGCAGCAAGTGATGATACAAATACTTTCATTCAAATAAATAGTAATAACTTATAATAACGATGGTACGCTAAAATGTATAAAAACTTAAATGAAGTGTACTTAAAAAGTTAATTAATATTTTCTTGAATTAAAATGTAAGACAAAAACAATTATATTAAACGAAATAAATTAAGAAGAAAATATAAAATAATTTATGACGCTAATTATTTATTTTACAGTTGCTGAATATCAATTTATTGTCATAGCCAAATAATAGAATTTCTTAGCTCGGCCTTCCAGTGGACATCCATACGCTGTGAAATCGGAGGTAGTACAAAGTGCCCGATTAAGTGGTCCAAGTGAGTGCGAGTTATATAACTCTCTCTCGTCGGTTATATAACATTTTTGCTAAATTTATTTTCTCATTAATATAATGGGTTCAGAATAACGTTATATTTAGATCTTAAGGGAGTTAAAATAATATGCCTACCTTGATTTGCTTAAATGTGGCAGGATGATATTTTTTCGCAAACTTAAAACAAATAATGTAGTTCTGATAGTAATTTAAGAAAAAAATTATATTTCTGACATATATAATTATTTTAAATTTTTATGATAGATGAAATTATATTAGGAAAACATTCAATAAAAACTTTAACAATCGTTTCCAAAAGACTTCCATAGCATAGGCAAGGGATTTCAAACTGCTGGCCCGCCGCGTATATTTTTGCGGCCCGAATAAAATTCTGTAATGATTTGTATATCATAAAAAAATATATTTCTGTGAATATTGTATATTAGGATAGATCATGGACTTAGGGCCGCTTTTACAATAGTCGGTTAACGCTAACCTAGGGATAAACTTATAACTATTCACCAATCACAAGTACAAGCTACTACAAGCTGTACTGTGATTGGTGAATAGTTATAAGTTTATCCCTAGGTTAGGTTTAACCGACTATTGTAAAAACGGCCCTTAGAAGGTTTAGTGCTTGTTTTCACCAACAATTTATTTAAGAATTTCCTAGTAACGAATTACTTAGCTACGATTCCATAAATGTGATTGGTCAAATTTGACATGAGTTTTTTTATGTCAATACTATGTCAAATTTCACCAATCACATTTATGGAATCCTAGCTAAGTAATTCTTTACTAGGAAATTCTTAAATAAATTGTTGGTGAAAACAGGCATAGGACGCGTATCTAGCGCAGAATTCCGGTTGAAAATATTCATTTGAAATTAAACTATTTAACCATCATACCATACAGTTATTTTGCTTCTTGACAGAAGCGTCGTGACCCTCAAATGTTGGTGGGGTGGTTACCCTTCCCCATAGTCCACAGATCAATTTTGGACTTTTTTAGATCATTAACATTTAAGGATTCCCTTGGCATATTACTCTCGGTGGGTTGCCATTGCCTTTCGAGTAAAACTAACTTCCGAGACTAAACAACTATTTAATAAAAAAATCTATATTATTTTATTTAAAAGGAAGGTACAAAGAGATGCGAAAACTAATAAAAGATTTAAAGTTCCGTTTTTAATAATTTCGAATGCTGTAAAAATGTAAATTTTCTTTTATTTTTGATCATTATTCCAAGCATTCGCATTTCTTTCTGTTTTGTACTTGTAGAAAATAAAAATACTAAATATAATTTTGACAGCTGTCAAATTTACTTAACTTCTTTTCCTTTGTAGTTTGGATGAACGTTCAGATACATGTATGTACATACTACATATTATATTAAAATTACGTTTTTAATTTTTTTTTAATAAATAATATATTTTGGGTTGGGTACATTTCGCCGAGACACGATTCGCCGAGACACGATTCGCCGAGAACGATTCGCCGAGGCACGATTCTCCGTAACACAATTTTTAAAGTGACATTAAATATTAATTTCTTGTATGTTGTTCTTTACATATTAGTTAAAATTCTAATATTTTAGCGCTTAGGCCGGTTTTATAATAAAAGCCTTATCTAAAAGTTCCTAATTAACCAATAGAAAACGTGTGTTAACTCTAACAAGCCAATAGAAATCCACCTTTACTTTTAACGGCTCTTTAAAAGTTTTATGAAATATATTAGGCGGTTGAAAGACTGAATTTTGTGATGAAATTTCAATTTTTAATTGGAGCTAATGCGCAGTAACGAAAACTCGTACATGCGGCTTTATGTTGGTGAGATTGGGTGTCAAGCGTTCTCCCTCCACATGTATCTACGACCTATCTAATCTGAATACACACCATTTCGCCGCCCACCCATTTTGCTGCAGTCAAAACCTACTACTAACCTAAGCTCGACCTTGGATTTTTAACGGTCCCCTCATTAAAAAGAAATCGATTCCTACCACTAACCTAAGCTCGACCGGTGGATCTCTCTTTTCACGGTCTCTTCATTAAAAAAAAAATCGTTTCCTAACACTAACCTCCTCTCCACCGGTATATCTCTCTTTTCACGGTTCTCTCATTAAAATAAATCGTTTCTTATCACTAACCTAAGTTCGACCGGTAGATTTCTCTTTTCACGGTCTCTTCATTAAAAAAAAAAATCGTTTCCTAACACTAACCTAAGTTCGGCTGGTGGATATCTCTTTTCACGGTCCCCTCATTAACAAAAAATGAATATTTGGACTTTATGGATATTTGAATTAATAACTGTAACTAAACTGTAAATTTATTTTTATTATTTTAAATAAAATTTTAAATAATCTACATTTAACTAATCTATCTACCTTGAAGTTAATTATAAAACTACTATATTTGATTTTAAAAGAAAAAAAGTTTCCTTTTATTAAATCTTTTTTTTTTTTGCTTCTTAAACCTTATATTTTACCATAATCAGTGGTGTGATGTACTTTTAAAATAATAACATAACGTAAACACGTTATGTTATTATATAGTGTTTTTCGCGAAACAGTATCACGTATCATTTTGACAAGCCGCTATTATTATAACGTGAACGTTATAATAAAGGTTTTCCTAACCGTTATAGTGCGAAATATAACGGGTGTAATTTAGGTGCACTTATATTTCGCACTATAACGGTTAGGAAAACCTTTATTATAACGTTCACGTTATAATAATAGCGGCTTGTCAAAATGATACGTGATACGTGATTTTAAAAGTACATCACACCACTGAATATTAAAAATGTAATATATAAAATTACTCTCGGCGAATCGTTCTCGGCGAATCGTTCCCGGCGAATCGTTCCCGGCGAATCGTTCCCGGCGAATCGTTCTCGGCGAATTGTTCTCGGCGAATCGTGCCTGTCGGCGAAACGTTCTCGGCGAATCGTTCCCGGCGAAGTGTATCTCGGCGAATCGTTCTCGGCGAATCGTTCTCGGCGAAATGTACCTTTCCCGTATATTTTCAATCTTATGCAATACGATATTGCTTTATTTTCATATAGGTTCAACTGATTATTTGCTATTTTAATTTAATTTTTGCATCGGTTTACAGCGCACCTAGTGGTAAAAGCATATAACACATACGCTTAAGAGATCACAAATTTTAAGCTTTCAGGTATGGAGATGAGAGTCCTAACCTTCTAAGTCCATCTTCTTCTAGTGCCATATCTTCTTTAGACGTAGGCAATCTTCGACTTTACTAGGGAAATGTTGTTACCTTCCCCATAGTCCACAGATCGATTTCGGACTTTTTAGATCACAGCACATATCCGACGCAATCAGTATTAGAACCGCGGTTTCCCGCTCTGTAGTCTATCCGTGTTTAATTTACGCCAGACTGCTGGTCTAAGTCCATGGGATAGATATATTGTTAAAAAATGGATATGTGTTAACAAAAAAGTCATTCGTGTGGCCCGCAGAACGTTTGTTTCTCAGAACATGGCCCGCGGCTGGAAAGAATTTCACACCCCTGACATAGACAACGAATATGAGAGCAGTGTGATATAATTAATATTTTATGATGTTGTTATGTAGTTAATAATATTTTTAATTTAATATTATAAAGTTAATTTTTCTTCCTGGTCGTTTTTGCCAGAATTCGGACGTCGTGATAGATAAGTTAATAGAAAGTAATTAATAGCTATTATTACAACTAGGGCAATATGAATAGCATATTTCCCAAGGTTGGTTAGTTACATCACGAGGGCAAAGCCCGAGGGATGTATAGACAACCAAGGGAAATATATTCATATTTCCCGTGTTGTAATCAATAGTTTTCTTCTGATTGAAACAATCATGTTCTGAAAATGGATCAATATTGGATTGTAAATTTTTGAATTAATTGAATTGGTAGCGTTGCTAAGGGCCGTGTTTGTAAAAATCATGGTTGGCTGGTTTGATTTTCGTGTTTTGTCATATTAAATAAAATTAATGAAATGTCAAATTACGTGCTAACTCAAGCGGCGATGGCCCGTGAATGTTTGGTTCCGGCGAAATCTAAAGCTGCTTACACTAAAGCTTATGAAGACTTTCAGGAGTGGAGAAGAAAAAATTTGGTGAACAGTGTCGACGAAAATATTTTGCTAGGGTTTTTTGAAGATTTGATAATGTTGCTCCGATTCTTGCTTTTTTCGACGTATGACTAATGTGTTCTATCCGTAGTCGCTGAAATATTCACCAAATACGTTGTGGCCAAAATTATCGATGCTAAGGTCAATGTTACATTTAAAGGAAAAAACTGATGTTAAAATGTTCGATGCAGTGGAAGCATTTGTGAAGAATAAAAATGAAGGATATGTTCCCAAAAAATTAGAGGTTTTATAAATCATAGATTATTTTGTTGCTTTAATTGAGTCCATCAGTGGTGACGTCACAACGCCTAGAAATTGGCAAACCATATTACGCGAATTGACTAAGTGGTTTGCGTCCATTTGAAAAAGAACATAACACGAACAGGTGCAAATACGACGATCGCATCAAGGAAAGTGTCAACTGTTTCAACATAACCCTATTTAATTCATTTAATTGTTATAAACTTATATTAATTATGTAAATAATTCACTATTCTACTAATTATAGTCTACTATTTTATGGTAGAAAGTTCCTTAAGTATTTAAAGCAAACCATTTTTTAAATTTAATTGGTTGCTCTCATTCTGGTGAAAAACCATTAGAATGCATGACATTATAATTAATAGTTTAAATAATATAAAGACCTTTTAAAACCTTTTTAACGTATAGATTTAAATTTTAGGAAACATACTGCGATTTTCACCTCTACGGTGTCTTTTTCTTTGAATTATATTTTATTTAAAAAGTGTTAAAAATAATTGTCAAACGTAGAAGGTTTCTCGCTACTGTAAATTCAATCACAATTGTACAATATTGTGCACTTCACTCAATTTTTCTCATTAACTAAACTTTCACATACCGTAAAATGGGGTGAATCACAACAGGCAGGTGAATCACAACAAAAGTTTGGGAAGGCACAAATAATTTTTCTGTGCATCAAGGATTAATCAAATAATTTTATTCAATGTTGCAGTACAGAAAAATTATTTGTGCCTTCCCAAACTTTTGTTGTGATTCACCTGCCTGTTGTGATTCACTCCATTTTACGGTATGTGAAAGTTTAGTTAATGAGAAAAATTGAGTGAAGTGCACAATATTGTACAATTGTGATTGAATTCACAGTAGCGAGAAACCTTCTACGTTTGACAATTATTTTTAACACTTTTTAAATAAAATATAATTCAAAGAAAAAGACACCGTAGAGGTGAAAATCGCAGTATGTTTCCTAAAATTTAAATCTATACGTTAAAAAGGTTTTAAAAGGTCTATATTATTTAAACTATTAATTATAATGTCATGCATTCTAATGGTTTTTCACCAGAATGAGAGCAACCAATTAAATTTAAAAAATGGTTTGCTTTAAATACTTAAGGAACTTTCTACCATAAAATAGTAGACTATAATTAGTAGAATAGTGAATTATTTATATAATTAATATAAGTTTATAACAATTAAATGAATTAAATAGGGTTATGTTGAAACAGTTGACACTTTCCTTGATGCGATCGTCGTGTTTGCAAATGTTCGTGTTATGTTCTTTTTCAAATGGACGCAAACCACTTAGTCAATTCGCGTAATACGGTTTGCCAATTTCTAGGCGTTGTGACGTCACACTAATGGACTCAATTAAAAATTAAAACATTTTTATAGTGACATAAATGACGTTTCATATTTCCCCGGGTCAATATGATATGACGTTTCATATTTCCCTTGGGAAATATGAGTGTGTTATGACATATCGTCCCCTTAGTACTATAACTAGGTAACATGAATTTTGGCTGTTTTGAGTTAGCTACATGTAATCACCTAATGTTAACCGCTTCATTTAGTGCTACAACTAAAAAAGTTATATTATGTTTCTAAATATTAAATATCCACTTGCAAAATGTAGATACATTTTAATCCAAATTTAGAAATTATTTTTTTACGGGCAAATAAATAGTTTCCGCGCAAAATTTTTTAGTGATTCGTGTTCAGAACATCATGGAGCATGTCCACACCAAATATGAAGAAGATCGGTGTTGTAACCGTAAACTAGAATCATACCTAAGTCTATCCTGCCAATTGCTATTCTAAACTTTAAACTTGATTTTCTCAATATGAGTAATTTCAAGTTACCTAGTTATAGTACTAACGGGACGATATGGTAACTAAGGCGATATTGCTCCATATTGTTTCAATCAGAAGAAAATCAATTATTACAATACTTTCGAACTTTCAAAAATGTAATTGTAAACGTTAGCGCTGCTAAAAATTGTTCGTGACTGTGCAGCACAACACTTTAATTATTTGTTAAGCGTGTGTGACACTATCACACTTTGGTTACATTTTCGTTCAACTTTGTTGTCAAATGTTTGATGAAAAATATTAAGCTGTGTTACATTATCACATTTTCATCACACTTTCGTCACACAAAAAGTAGCGCGTGTCACATTTTTAATCACACTTTCGTTCAACCTTGGCTACGCAAATTTCGTGAAGTATGTTTTCAATTTAGTTGCCAGCTTCACTACAAACATATCCCCACCCAAAAATTTTCATTACAATTTCAAACCAATGTTTGACAAGAAAGTTGAATGGAAAATGTAACTAAAGTGTGATAGTGTCACACACGCTTTATACATACTATTTTCTTATACCTAAATATGTACCTACTCAAATAATAAATTGTGTTATTAAGATGAGAGCTAGTCTACCACGACTGGGAATCAAGAAATGTCCCCACATAAAAGACTTTAGTAGATTAGTAAAAATTAGTTATATTAAAAGCTGCAATAAATTGCTATATACATTTTTTTAAATATTCACCCCTTATTGACAAGAAAAATATAAAATGGGTAATCAAATGTCCAACTTCTCTCCCAGTTATTTATGCCTATTTAATTTCATTTCGAAATTACCACCCTTTTACTGTTCGCGATTTCTTTAATTTTCAATTGACTTTCTCTCACAGTAAACCCAGGTTTAAATTCAAAGTTTGGAGTGATTTTATCGATTTAGATTTTAAAATTAGGTCTACAATTTCTATTGTAAATATTGCAGTAATTTTAGATACTTTAAGGTGGCCGATTTCTATGGGGATTATCTACTTAACTAAAATGTATGTAACCCCCACTGCATTTCAATAATACTATCGCCAAAGCTACGAAAATGTTACAAGTTGTTCCTCAATGCTTCCCGTGTAACATATTGAAATATGAGACAATTATGTGTATTAGTTTTCGCGCAATCATGAGATTTCGCATACGCATGCGCAATACGCGTCATCGCTTTATTTATTTAATTATCAATGTAATAATTATCTTATACGCCTCATATTTCAATATGTTACACAGGAAGCCTTGAGCAACAACCTGTAAAATTTGCATAGCTTTGGCGATAGTATTATTGAAATGCAGTAGGGGTTACATAAATTTTAGTTAAATAGATAATCCCCATAGAAATCGGCCACCTTAAAGTTGCGAAATGTTGATGATCTAAAAATGGATTTAGCTAACAAAATTGTTTTTTAATTTTTGTTACATTTGTTTAAAATGTGCTGGTTTATATCAATAGAAATTAAACATATCATACATTTTTATACAAACTAAAATTGTATTAGACACTTTTAGAACTAAAAATATAGAGTTGGTACAGATGTAAATATACATAATATAATTAGTTCTAAAAGTGTCTGATACAATTTTAGTTTGTCTAAAAAATTATGATAATATGTTGCATTATTTAGACCACGCTATTATAATAGACCAATAGAAATAAATTATAAATTGTTGTAAAACTTTGGCGTTTTGTATATTTTTGAATTTTAACAATAGCGATAATACTTATAATATTTATGAATTAATTGGCAATTTATTAAAACAAAAGAAATTATTATATCCATTAGAAAAGTAAGTAACAATAAGTATAACTTGGCAAGTTTTCAGTGTGCTAATCGTTGTTCTTAGGGTCAGAACTTTTGCACTTAACTTGAAAAAGTAAAAAACCATCACTTGTATCCGAATAATTTATTTGCAGGACCAATTTGTTAAACAAGTAAAGCACTTTATCGCTTTTTATCAAGGAGGATATAAATTCGAAGAAAATTTTCATTTATTTTTAATATGACAAGTTTTAAACTTTGTATTATAGCAGCAGTTATCTAATAATTCATCAAATGTATTTTATTTCTGAAAGAACATTGTTTATTTAAATTGAACTTTATAAAATATAAATAAGAAATGGAGCTTTTCCTTATCTAGTTACTACTACCTACTACGTGAGTGATAATTTTAATTCAATTTTGTATATTATAATCTAATTAATCTTCCAGTAGACATATGGGGTCTTTTTGGAGCAGTAGGTCGAGCGGGTCGCAAAACTTAATTTCTTTTATGCCAAGATTACCAGTTAAGATGTCTAATGAGAGAGATTCAAAATAGCCATAAAGATGATACATACGTATGGACAGAAGTCTAAGAACTATGGTATGGGGCAACGAATATATGAGAACTGATGCCAAGACCTGCATGTATAAAATAATATAAACATCCATATGCATATGAAGCAAACGTAAATAACGATACAACTATTCAAAGCCTAAACAGATAGGTACAATCGTGAGACAGTAATGCAACGTTATATAGATAAGATAAAATTTTTGAGAAATCAAAGAATAGCATGAAACCGGCATGTCGACTATATGAATGACGAAAAGCTAACCAAGTTTACCAAAAATTCTCTCATTATTCTCATCATTAGTTCTCATCATTAGTGCAATAATTAAACAAGACAAACAAAATCATCCTAGTTATATGGAGGCAAGGAAGATTTGCGGTGATAACTGACCAAACGAGGGGTCTGCGACCACAATCAAAATAAGGTCATCTTGTGTACATCTGCAATGGCCGAGAGAGGAAGCGCCAATCACATAAAGGCTTCATCATTAACATCAGATTATTTAGAAAATCTCAAAACAAAAATAGAAGAACCTTTTATGTGGTGTCCTTTTGAAAAGGGTTCGTCATCGAGGACATGCTTTCATTACAACGAATAGAATGATCAAAAGAATGACAAGATGTGAGTGAAGGTCAGAAACTAACTTGCATAACAAAATTAAAATGTTAAACATAGTTGTATATAAAATTTTGTTATTATGTCAAATTAATTTGTATGTGTATTGGCAAATGTATCCCGGAGACGGTTGTCTGGAACGGAAAACTTCTAAAATAAAAAGTAGGCAGTTGAAAAAGAATTGAATTTAATAGAGATGGTCAATAGTATGGTGGCTAAGTACAATGACTGTCAATGCCGAGTACTCGGTTCGACTAAAGTAGAAGTAAGAATCTTATTCTGACTTAACTTTTTAATTATTTTACAAATCGCCAAATAATGCTTAACTTATAAATAAAGTATATCATGTACTATGTATGTACAAGCTTAAATTTTACCTATAAAATGATGATCTAATAGAAACCTAAAAGCTATAAATATCCTTCTGAGAATACTTTATAACTATAAAATATTTATAAATCAATAAATACATTTAAAATTTATGTACAGGGTCAGTCACTTAAGGATTAACAACCAGTATTGCTATAAAATTCTTACTGTCTTACCTGTAGATAAACTTGTTGTGAAAAATTAGTTATCACCATGACTATTGTTATGGTGTATTTAGAATAAAAATGTATTTTTTTCATAATTCAAAAGAATTATTATATTATTAATTAATAAGTTTCGTGCTATGGTATTTACTAATTTACTACAACGTTGTATGATATTTTTTATAGAATGTGGGTTATTCGTCGACCAGAAATAATTATAAGTCACTTTTTTCTTATTTAATTGCTTTATTATTGAATTAAAGTTACACCTTGAAAATAGTATTATGTAGTATACATATGAAATAAAACTGTTAGATTGACTGTATTAGTTTGAGACAACTAGAATCTTAATTCTTCTGTTGTCATTTCTTTTTATTAGAATTTTTATCTCCAATACGAAATACGTAAAGATGTTTACTTAAAAGTTTTATCATTCTTTTTTCCCAAAATTTAGAAATCATAAAATTTCGTAGAAAAGTTCAGAAGATGCTTATTTGCGAATATGAATTTTAGATAAACGTATTGAATTGGCAATTTTCTTATAATTTTATTAGTTAGAATTATTTGATAAGTAAGATAACTAAATGGTTACTTAAATTGGTTAGTTGTTAATTCGTGATAAGAAATTAATTGATATATTTTAATTATTTTACGAGTTAATTAAATTAGATATTATTATAATATTATCAAGCTTTCAAGCATTTGTGCGCTCTTCGTCAGAATTATGAGTTATGAACCCATTATGTATTATTCTGGCACACAAATATCCTTAAACGCTTGATAAAAATATAATCCAATAAATTTAATTAACTCTTAAAATTATATAAAATATAGATACCAATTAACTAAATGATTACAATTAAAATGTGGGATGATGTAAGTTAAAAAATAATATTATAATAAGGTAAACGTACATAACAATATATTAAGTAAATCATAAGAGTTCAATCCGTCCTGACAATTAATATCACTTCGACTTTTTTAGAAAAACAATTTAATATAAGTGATGAAATCATGATTACATCATTTAGTCATTTAGTTAATTATAAAGCATTCCGAACGTTTTCGTGAGGTGGTAGTCAAAGACTTGTCGGTCAATCTAAAAGATTTCTCCCAATTAATAATTCAACTAGCGTTTCCTGGTTTAAGTACTCGTGTTTAGTTTGATGTCTGCTAATTTGTTTTAAAAACTATTAAAAACGTGCATAATTTACAGAATTTTAATGTCACGTCAAATTTCGTTGGACTTTTAAAATTACTTACTCAATAAATTCATAAGTGATTGAGTACGTTACACAAGTAATAAATGCAATGCTACATCACGCGTTTAAATATTTGAGCACGTTCTATAATTTTATTTGCTACGGAAGTTTCTAAGATTATTAACAGTAAGCTTAATTACCTGCAGAATTAAAACAAAATTTAAGTTCAAATAATAACACACTTTGATTATGTTTTGTTACAACATGGCAAATCCGTCACTACATAATTATAATTAATACCTCTACGTAGGTACTTTATTAATAACGAACATAATCTGCAACTTTTAAATTCCACTGTTTCATTAATGAAAATCTAACTCCCATATTTAGTAAACATTATAGATTTTCAAAACTTGCAAAAATAACGACTATCCTAATACTAGCAATTTTTCGAATTTAAAAAAGAAGTCAAAATGAATCCACATAATATCGTGGGTACGCTATAATCCACCACAGATTGCAACTCTAGGTTCGTTAATTAAAATAAAGTGGAAAAAGTGGAATAAACTAAGAGTAAACTAATAAATATAGGGTGTCCCAAAGACACTCATATTCCACCAAATATTTCAAATAAGACATTTTTCATACCTAATTTTCTCTTTGCACCAATTGATATTGCGCCTTACTGCGTTGCAGTGCAAGTCATATAGTAACTACAGTTGTCATAATTAAAAAAGAATCAATATGAAGGTATTGGTAATTGGAACACTCTGTATAACAAAAAGGGATCTGGAGGGGATAGGGAGATGAACATAATGGAAGCTCGTACAGAAGATTTGATAGCAGCTCGGTAAGAGCCGCACCATTATTAACCCTTGTCAGGCGGCATAGGTACAATTGTAACTTTTAAGAGTGTAAATTGCAATAACTTTTTTTCTAGAAGTCATTGAGTGCTGAAATTTGGTGACATCTCTACATTTTTGGTCTAGAATATTTAGTGTAAATTTCAGAATAATATCTTCATCCCCTCCCGAAATAGGGGCTTGAGATGTTTTTACACCCATAACAGAGGCGGCATAGGTACAATTGTACCTTCGTATTATAATGCAAGAAAAAAAAGAATATGTTTTCTTTGTGAATTATCATGTTCTTTTATATTATAAAAAAGTAAAACATAAATTATTTTTACATTATAAATCAAAGCTTCTACTTTTTTTTATATATTTTCTTCGCAAGTAATACACGTTGTATTTGGTACTGAGTGTCCATCGCAAACAGGTTTCACGCAACCCACACAGCACCTCCTAGTTTTACGTTGTTTTCTTAAGAAGGTACAATTGTACCTATGCCGCATGTTAACGTTGTAAAATTATGCCGCCTGACGAAGGTTAAAGTGCTTTTAGACGACGCGAGTTTCATTCGCGAGTCAGACTCGCGAATGTAACTCGCGCATTACTCTTACGAGGCAATCCCACGAATCGAAGCATGGTGAGTCAAGATACAGGGTGATCGCATAAACGGAAACACCAAACATGTCTACAAAGCGCGAAACAAAAGTGCGAATCTCCTGTGATACGCGCTCGAGACCAACTGACCAACCAACGGCTCGCCGTGAGTGCAGCCCTCCCCCCTTGGCCTTATTATTAGACTCAAGCACAAAATTTGATTTTTGGTGAAATTATTTAATTTATAATAATGACAATGCTTGTAAATTAAAGTTAATGTAAGTATTAGTATAATATTAATAATATTTATTGTACAAAAAATTATGAAAACTTTAATAGTACTTTGTCAAACCCCCTTTTGCTTGAATCAGTGCGGCTACTCTACGGGGCATTCCGTCAATGCAGTTTAGAGCCATTTGTTTCAAATTTTCACTATGACTACAATGATAGATGAACCTTGCAATCAATTGCACTTTGGTTGTAATAATTTCTTTGGCAAATAACCTCAACAGCAGCTCCCAAACGTTCTCGTTGGGATTCACATGAGTTGAGTTCCCTAGCCATTGTAATAGTAGGATATTTTCCCACCAAACCAACCAAAACAAATGTTGTTTTAATTTCAATTTTTTCTTTCTTTAATGTTTTGAGTCTAATAATACTCCCAGAGACTCTAGTAGTCTCGCGAGTAGCGATTCGCGTTGAATAAACGCCTACAAGACTAGACGCAGAATGCAAAAATTGCATTTTGCTTGGCTTTCAAAAACTTCCCAGTAAAAAGGTTTTGAGAAAAACGAAATTTTAAGTCCTTGTCCACATTCTAAGAGATTTTTCTACACAAAGAATAATATGTAAGAATACTAAATTTTATAATAAATATTATTTAAATAAATATATTATTTTGAAGTACCAAATTCATTATTTTTACTAAATAAGTGCAATATTCAAATATACGAAAGTGAGGTTACTGCATTACTTACAAATGGCCACTGACGGTACTAGTTTATAACAGGAAATATCGGTAGTTAGTCTACAGTTTAAAATCTCTGACAAACAGTGAATTGAGAGATGCTTGACAATTTAAAAAAAAAAACCATGCACGGATAAATCATCATTTAAGCTCTATGCGTACTTCTCAACTACATATCTCTTTCATCTTAAAATATCTCTCACCAATGTTTGCGAACTTACGAGATATTAACATTTAAAAAATTGTCCCTCTTGATAGATACTGTAATACAGGGTGTTTAAGAAATAACAATCAGATGTCTATCAACTGGAATACGTTTTGGTAAAAATATAAAACTACTTTTTTTTTGAACATATAAAAATAAACTTTCTACATTTTGCTTTTAATATTAATTTTATTCAAACTGTCAACATTATTTTTACTCCGTTGAAAAAAATGCGCATGCGTCGAGCATTTAACCGTGATTAAACTCGTTTAATCTGCCAAAATTGGTAGATTCTTATGAGGGCTGATTACTTTGTTTTAACCAAATACAGTACTCCTCAAACTCCAAACAATGAGTAAGCCTTTTTCTGAAGTTTTCTTGCACTCTTTAAAGCATTGCCACAGGAATTTCGGCGATTTGCGCTCGAATGTTATATTTGCAGGCTTCCAGGGTCCTGGGACGATCGTTGTAAACAAAGGTTTTAGGTATTCCTACAGGAAAATATCCCAAGGGGCCAAATTAGGAGAGAGCGCTTGCCAATTCAAGTTCTTCAAACTCTTAGGGAGATGAGGTAACCGGGGAGTCTGTCTGGCAAAAAGTTCATGCAAACCCTTGCTGTGTGGGCTGTGGCCCCGTCCTGCTGAAACAAGACGTCTTCCAGCTTCATCCTTTCCAACTGAGGAAAGAAAATTTAACGGTCAGGTAACGTACAGAAGTGACTGTAACAGCAAGATCATTTTCTTCAAAAAAGGAAGGGCCGATGATCCCAATTCTTGAAATTGCACACCATACTGTTACCCTGTCGGAGTCCAAGGGTCTGTGGCCTAGCTCCCTGGAATTCGTATCAGTCCAATTTCGATCGGGAATTCGGCCGCGGGGAGCTACAGGGTGCGGCAGGGGAACTATCTTATTTTAAAAATGAATAACACAAACAGTATTGGAGATAAGAGTTTAATTATTTTTCATATCACAGAGAGACCTTTAAAGTTTTTATTTACTATGTTTTAAAAATTATATCATTAAGGTGGCCTCCTCTGGTCAATGCATTGAAATAGTCGAGTTTTGACGCTTCTCTCCACTCTTTCCATTATATTGACGGGTATGTTATCGATAACAGCTTGAAAATTTTTCTTCGATTGAGCATAGAGTTGAGAAAGATGAAAATGAAACTCATCGCTGAAGAACACAAGGGTATCATGAGGCATATTGTTAAGAACGGCTTCGCATACATTTTCTTCGTAAAAGAAAATCGCTTGGATTACGTTTTTGTACCACTACCAATTTATATGGATGAAATTGCAGTTATTTATGAAGAATTCGTCTGACAGAACGATCAGACATCAACAGCAGTTCCATGTTTGCGTCCAGATCTCCTAGGAGATCGCAAAATTGACTGCCTAACCTGCTCAATGTTTTCGGGTATCCTGATCGTTCTTGAACCTCTAGGATCTTTTTATGCACAACACCGGTTTTCCTAAAGCTGTCCACCCATAAAAGAATTGATTTCCGATCAGAAACACGACCCGCGGGCGCGATATTGAAATGATTTCGGAATACACGTTGCGTAGTGATGATTGTACAGCAGTTTGAAAAGTAGGCTTCTAAGACGAACGCGCGCTCCTCCCTTGTCCACTGCATGATCATTACAAAACCTACATGACAAAAAACTTTAAGTTCCGATCTTTCGAATGAACGCCACCCCAGCCTTCTCGGATTAATTGTCGCTTCAGGGTGCGCGTTTCAAAAAAGTAAGTTCCCCTGCCGCACCCTGTATATTGAACCTTAAACGGAATCGAATCGGATTGAACATGCGGACGATCGAACGGGCGTTCGACAAATAGGTCTGCACACAAAAACACGTTGTTCAACGTACCCCACTCCATTATGGAGATTGACACCGCGTGAAACATAAACTTCCCTCCCCCTTCTTTCGATGCACCCCACTTTCAAAACCATCTAAGACCGTTAGGAAGGGAGCAATTTCCTTTTCAAATATATGTGTCTGTCATGCTCCACCCTGTACAATATTCTATTCAATACTAAGCCACCACACATAAACTGTTTTCTTATTAATATCATCAAATCTTCTGATTTTTCAAAATTGTTTAGTTTTATGCTCTACACAAGACGGCATTAATTGTCCATTTTGTTTAAATTTTATATAGATGTATATTAATTTTTGACGAACCTGATCCGCCAAAAAGTTTGCTAGTATATATGGTCGACTATTAATGTTCCATGGTACTACACTATAGGTACTTTGTTTACCCAACAAATGCACCTAAGCTTATCCCAAAATATTTGAACAGAATTTTTCTATTCCTCGAATTTTGAAACTCCCGTTTACAATTTACTTAAATCTTTGGGGAAGAACCTAGGTGCATATGTTGGGTAAACAAAGTATAATATAATTATGAAGTATTGCACAGTAATATTGACCATCTATGGACCACTTTAGAATTATTATACTACAATATTTTAAAGTATTTCTTTGTGTTAAGTAGGTACTTCTTATTATTGTTTTAGTTTTTTATTATTATTTAGTTTGCTGTAACAATGTTTAATAAAACTTGCTTGCACTATATTTAAATTTCTGAACTAATTTCATATAGTAGTTGCTTTACAATATACAATATTTAAAAACTAAATTTATACAAATTTTAAACCTGTTTTAATTAACTTATAAAATGTACTTCTAATTAAAACATGTTTTAATTAAAACTTTTCACATTTTTATTTCAAGTCACAATGCATGGCTTACACGCTCACTTATTTAACAAATTTTAAATATTTATTTAAAAGTTAAACTTAATGGGGAAAACTGAAGCATTACGTATTTCAAAGTATGGATATCTCATGATTCCCATCTATACAGATGCGTTTGTTATCAATTTACAAAACAATAAATAGGCGGCAACTAATTTGAATAAACTTTTAGTGTCTTTTTTTAAATAAATAAATTAATTGAATCAATTTTCATGATTATTTACTAGCCACAATAAATTAAAATGAGAAATAATGATACATTTTAAATCAAAATGGCTAAAAGTGATTATATATTCCCTTTAAAGTAGTATATTTATTATATTATGGAATCGAATATTTTTTTAATACAATGTTTATTTTAAATTAAATTCAATTTAACAAAAAATAATAATTTCTGGAACTTACTTAGCCATAAACGCACCAGATGGCTAAAATCTTTATATTTCTTGTAGTTTGTGTACACTTACATATTATTTAGTAAACAATTTACTTATTCTAAAAAAGAATTTAATCACTCAATTTTATTTGTTCATCATTTAAGTACAAAAATAAATTATAAATCCTACAAATAAATAAAATTGGGTTTTAGTCCAAATGCAAAAATTGCGTTTGAATTTCAACTTATACTTAAGGATTTGTTCCGATAAAAAAGCTATCTAAAATAAAGAAGATAAATACTCCAGCAATAAATTAACTGTAACAACCAATTTGAATTTATATTTAAGATGAACATAATTAATCAATAATTTTATATTAAGGTCTGCATTTGTCGTACTTCCTTTGGTCATCTGTCAAACTACAGACTCACCATAAAAAGTGTCACTTTTACTCTTGATGAAACAATATTATCTATTAACGATAGTTTTAAATTTAATTTAAAAACTTAAACCCTGTACGACTTCTTTTTTCATTTTAGAAAACTATTTTGGTACTTATTTGTTACTTTATATGAAAAAGACAATTTTAACCTCAGACTTCATTTGCCTATTGTTTGTTATCTACGCAACAAAATAAATAAAATTAGGTGTCAGGCGGTGAAATCCAAAATTGGAATTTTAATTTCCACTTCAACTTGAGGATTTTAAAAACGCTATCTTCTGTAATAAAGATGATAAATACTTCATCAATAAATTAACTATAACGACCAATATGAATTTATATTTTTAAGCCGAACATAATATTAATCAATAATTTTTAAATTTAAATTTCAAATCAGTGTAAAAAAAAATTAATAAATAAAGCATTAGTTTTTAATAAAAAAATGAAGTATGAATGGATTCTCGAGATTCTACATAATTTTATCATATACCGACTACCATACTAATTTTATTTAATTAACTCATTAAATATTATTGCTACATTAACCTTCTTAAAGATCAAAAGTATTTCATAAAAACATCACAAGATTTTATAAATATTATGAATTCATTTTAAGTTTTAAATTCTCTCTACGAACGTTATAATTCTATAAAGCAGTACACGTAATTAGGATTTTTAAATAATTTTAATAAAAAAAAAATTCTAAAATAGACCTCGTATAATTCAATTTATTCAGCGCATATTTTGATAGTGTTCAATTCATATTCCCTTTATATTTTCAAGATTTAAATTTTGATCGACAAATCAAAGTAAATCTAAGCAAATAACCATAAAGCATTGAAATAAATTATTATAAATATTTAGGATACGTTGTCGTCCATTTATCTAATAATAATAATTTAATTTATTTTTGGGTTAGTGGACCATTAAATAATAAAATTAGATACTGATGCAAATCTTCAACGTTTCGCTATTTTATTTAAAGCTTCGTTAGGAAATACAATAGTACTATTAGTATAATAAAAATTAAAATATGAATTATTATTATCAATCGTTGAAAAACAATGTAAAAAATTTTATTACTTCATATTTAAAATATTTAAAAGATTTACAGAATCTAATTATTATTATTTAATAGTCCACTAACCCGAAAATAACAATAAATAAGTTATAAATATTATTTACCTATTTAATAGACAACTTGAATTTTATGTAATTTATTTAATAATCTACATATTATTGATTAAATCCATATATTTATGTGACGGTCGTAGTTTAGCTGTTAGTAAATTTGGCCACCCGGTTTAATCCCAGGCAAAGTAATAGCCTTATTCTGATTGTATCTCTTCGAAAGTTGTTAGTAAACCACCGAAATAATCTTTGTAAATTCTTAACAAGATGAAATGTATGTATGCCCCCTAAGCGTGTGACCACATTTCACACGTACACAGGTTGCCAAAGTCATGGAAATCAAGGTATTCGAAAAAAAAATAAGAGAATTATTTATTTAGAAAACTTGGTTTATTTAGAATATTTTTGGGAAACTGAAGAAATATAATGTCGGAACTACATTATAAAATAGGAGGAATTGTATAGTTAATTACGTTATTATTGTATTACTTATGACAATTTTTCAAACTTAAAAAGCTTTTTATTATTTACTATAAGTATAACTTCCATGTATGTAGGTACTTCATTTTATAGTTAAATTCAAATATTTTAATACTCTGTTAAGTGTTCTTTGTAACTTATAATTTTTGCTAGTGTATACCATAATTTTAGGTAAATTTCCATAATATTTTAGAAGAGTGCTTACATTCACCTACTTAAAACGTATTGTACGTTCGAATTATATTACATTAATGCGTACTCAATTTTACATTGTACGTATAGATGAATGATAAGGATGGTTGAAATTAATCGAATTACCTATATCGCGTAGTTATATATTGCCATTGTAGCAATTTCCCAAAACCCCTAATCATTACTTGCAAATGTTATAGCTTTTAACTTCAATATTTTTTTTAGTAAAAATGAGCAGTTCAAATGTACGGGTTTATTTCTCGTTGGAAGTATAAAAAGTTAATTTCAATGTGATTTTAACCTGCGAGTTATTATGAGAATACAGTATATGGTAAGGAAGCTTTTAGTGAAATATGGAGAATTTCATTATAGCAAATTGAATAATTATATGTTAACATTACTTTAATAATATAAAATTTTAAAAGGTGACGCTTCCTAGTAATAATGAATTTAATTTAAATCTCTTAGCTATTTAATGTTTGTGAAATGTACGGTATACTAAAATAAAATTACTACCTATCATAATATTTTTCCAAAGAGAAAATTTCATATTTCAATTTCGTTATGCAAAAATAAAAATATATTTAGAGAAATATTTTGCAAGTAAAATATTTTCCAAATGAATTTAACTGTAAAATTAAACGACTTGCCGATATAAACAAAATTACTATTATTAGGGAGTAAACGATAATATTAAGTTTGAAAAAATGGAGTTCATTTTTAGTTATTCTAAATTGGGTGACTTACCTTATAGCCGAGCATAGAAAATTAGCATGGTAAATTAGTTTTTTCTCCTGATTCCCATTATGACGGATAAAAATAAAAAGGTATCAATCAAAAATGATTTCTTTCTGTCTCTAAAGATGTTGAAAATACAACATTAAATTCAGAAATTTTCATAAAATCGAACTTACTTTGCATATAATATAAGCTGTAAAATTCGAAACTTAAAATGAAAGCAAGTTTAATTTTTCAAAAATCGCTTATTTTAATTTTGAATGTTTAAAGATAATTAACCAGCAAAATACCAAGACGAGAGACGAAATAAAAAGTAATTTCGAATGATACTCAATTTTATCTATTAGGTACAATAGGAAGCAGGAATATAATAAAAAAAAACTAATTTACCATATTAATCTCCTATTATATTCGGGTTATAACTTGTAAAATGGGCTAACCGATATAGTAACTTAAAATAAAATGAATTAATTTAATGATTTACATAATACATGTTAAATCCTCCCCGTTCAAATTTCATTTGATTAAAATTTTCAACTATGTTACTATTGGGTCAAAATCACCAAGGTGGAGAATTAGCTTTGGCAGGAAATAACTGACTAAATTCAAATTCTTTTTGATTAAATTATCATTAGTAAATACTTAAATGTATTCAATTCAACTGGACATCATACAATATACTTCAAAAGTTAAATATATTTAATATTATTTTAAAAAAATAAGTACAAAAAGTCATTTCGGGAACGCGTCCGAAGTAGCAATTCTTAGAAACGAACACCGAAAATTCTTATAAAATAAAATTAATTTAACAGTTTTCATTACTTACTAGCCTTAAATTTTATCAAATATCAAGTTTTTGTAAGCATTATTGAAAAAATTAATAAATAATAATGAAAAATATGTTAAAATATCTTGTCCGATAAAGTAAGCATCATTTCAGTGAACGCAGTTTTTACTGTTCGGAAAATTTTTGTTATTGAAATTATTTTTGTTATTGCTAGGTAGCGCAGTTGTAGTGGAAGATGTAAAGTGATTGTCGCCAGTGATTTTCGCCAAAAGAATTTGGAATAAGAGGTAAGTATCTTTCGATTCATTATTTACAGAGCGTACATCAATAGTTCGTCATACCGGGAACGCGTTGATTAGCTAGGAATATTGAAAAAATACGTTTTTAGAGTATAAACGTATAACATATCAAAAAATATTTTACATCAACAATGTCGGTTATGATGTCTAAGATAGCTGTCGTTATAAAAGGGCTCGTTTATTTGAAAATGTCATTTCGGGAACGTTCCCGGACATCTCAAAATAATGATGACGTTTCCCAATGACTATTTGTTACCAAAGTGATATCTGCTATTACTATTTCTCAATTAATTTACTGTGAATGTTGTGCTAACATAATTTTCAATAAAATGGTTTGTTTTCAAAGCAAAATAGTGTCTCATTGAAGCTGCAAACAACATCCGAAAAAACGACTTAAAAAAAAATATTGAAAAAGCTAATGCTGAACTTAAACATAAATATGAGACTGCAATGAAAAAACTAAGAAGAAAAGAAAACAGAGAACAGGAGAAAGACCAGGTACCTAAAACTCCTAAGAGCAAAGTTGATGTATTGATAAAACACGTGGACCTACCTCCTGAAGTAAGCAAAAAACTTTTGTTTAGTGAAGTATTGACTACGCAACTACAAGAAAAACCCAATACTTTGCCAAAAACTTCCAAGGAGAGAGAGAAGTCTTCCAGAAATGTGTTAGTGGAACTGTGGTAAGGAAATACAAATTGTTTCACATGACCAAGAAGTTTTTGCCAAAGGAGAGGAACAATTCATCGATTCTGAAGTCTGATGCCAAAGGTTGAAGCCAGAAGTTCGTCAAAAAGTCAAGAATTTCACACAAACATCATTCCGTGAACACCTCATCATTTCCGGGAACGTCTCTAAAATCACGGAAAACACATACAATTTTAGGTATTTTGAAAAAAGAACATAGTAATATTTAAAAAAGTTGGATTCTCAGTACCTACTGTTAATTCATTTTTGTTTAAGTTTGCGACATTTTCATATTTAGATAATTTAATACATAGAAATTGTAACACAGTTTCGTTTGTGGTGGTATTTTACTTCCAAACGTTTTTAATGTAAAATTCCTTAAGATTTTTATTCATATTATTAACTGCATATATCTATCCTATTGTATATGCTAAATAAGAAATATTTAAATTATTGTTTAATTTTATTAATAAACCTTACAAAAACTTTCCCGAAATGACTGTTTTCAGCGATGGTTCTCTTTAAAAAGAATATTACAAGAAAAATAATTAATTCTATGCTTGCTCTACGTAACTATTGTTTATACACAAGTTTAGTGATGATTTAAGCTTGTTGTCAAAATAATAGCTGCTAAGTATTTTCATCATAAAACTGAATTTGGAATTTGCCACCTTGGTGATTTTGACCCTATTATATAAGCAGGAAACGATACGGTAAGAATATAAATGGCAATAAATTGCTATAAGTAAATATTTAATTTTATACGTAATAATAATTATCAATGACCGTGGTATTTTTACACTAAATCAACGTGCTCAGTTTGGTAATTCCGACATACTACATAGCTACTAACATGTTAGATAAAAGTAGTGATAAACTTAATATTTATACAATAAACGTAAAAGTGGTATAATCTTTACAAACCGGTCAAGAATAATGTTCCTTATTAGCTTATTATATTTAGGTAGAAGAAAACCCTGAGGGCCCAAAACTTAATGAAGAAATTAAAATAAATGATACCTACTACCTATCTATTTTATTTTCACAACCAATATATAGGGTGTTTTTTTAGCTTCATGAGAACTTCAAAATGAAATAAAACATTAAAAACCTGACGGAATGTTTTGGTTATAATTTTTTTATGAAAGTACAGTTAAAGGCATTTATGATTTGAACATGACTTCCGGCATGTGACCACCACGACTAATGGTTACGAAGCGCATTCGTTCAGTCCAATTTTTGACCACTTTTTCCAATATTTCTGGCTTTATTTCATAAATGGCTTGCTGAATATTAGCCTCCAATGCTTCTAGAGTTGTTGGTTTGTTAGCATAAACCATGGATTTAACATACCCCCACAGAAAATAATCTGGAGGTGTCAAATCACACGATCTTGGAGGCCAATTGATAGGACCACGTTTTGAAATAATGTTGTCACCAAATTGTCCTTTCAATAAATTGATGGTTTAGTTGGCTGTGTGGCACGTAGCACCATCCTGTTGGAACCAAAAGTTGTCAATGTTTAGCTCTTGAAGTTTTGGAAACAAAAATGTATTGAGCATGAGTCGATATCTCACACCATTCACCGTAACGGTAGCTCCTTCCTCATTTCGAAAGACATATGGACCAATGATGCCGTTGGCGTGTATTCCACACCAAACAGGCAATTTTAATGGATGCAATGGAGTCTCAAGATAATGTCCCGGATTGGTCTCACTCCATATACGGCAATTTTGTTTGTTCACATACCCATTTAACCAGAAATGTGCCTCGTCACTGAACAAAATTTTACGGTAAAAAAATGGATCCACTTCCAATTGGTTGTGAGCCCAATTTGGTAGCGCTGTTCAATGGTCAATCTATGCATTATCAATTGCCAAACCTTGCTAAACACAAATGTCAAAAAACTGTTTCCATAGCAATCTTGGTTCAATTGTTATCCCTATTGAAAGTTCTCATGCAGCTAAAAAAACACCCTATATTACATTGTTATATACAGGGTGTCCCCGCACTCACTTTACATAACTTAGGTGGTGATAGAGGACACTTTTCTAAGAACAATTTTTAACAAAAATTTTTTTCTAAATTCAAACCCTCGAGAGTTAAGCGGCGTTCACAATGAAAAATTTGCCTTGCGTTGCTTCGGTAGAAGATGGCAAGCGCCAATCAGAGTGATGCATATTCTTCTATCCTTTTTTATGCTTAAAATTAGCTGTTGCGATGTCGTGGTCTTGCAGACTTTGTCAAGCTTCAAATGGTTGATATTGTATGTTGGCAGGTATACGAAATAATAAATTTTACAATTTTACCTGAAAAAAGGTTTTATGTTTAAAATTACTGTTGACTTTTGAAGTTTTGCAGAAGTTTGCCTCTGTCAAGCTTTTTCACTTCAGATACAAAGCAAGAATTTGTATCCTTTTAAATTTTATTTGTTTGATTGGATTGGTTTAATTCGATTCGAGATTTTTAACAATTCAAAATTGTTATGTACTTATTATCCGAAAAGATTCTAATAGGTGAATTTTAAATCATTGCAAACAAATAGCCATTTTTTAATTTGGTGATTTTCAATTTAAATAAAATTTTATTTGTTTTTGTATACTTTTTTTCTCTTATTGATTCCCTAAAGTTTATTGCTACGTTAACTAATTTATTTTCTAACATTTAAAATAGGTCTATTTTAAAATTAAATAATTTGTCAAGAATTTTCAAGAAGTAAAGTATTTTATGCAGGTAATTTAGTAGGATTATAAAAAGTGCCAGGACAACCCTAACAACCAAAAGATTATTTATGGCAATAAAGTACACCATAAAACCCAAAAGCTGTTTACAATAGCCTGTAATATTATTTGAAAAATGTAATTACTATTTTATTTTTTAAAAAATTTATATAAATTTAATATTTACAATGTGTAGTGATCTCACAATTATTAAATAATTTTTATGCATTTATATTGCAATAAATGAATAAATTAATGTAGTCAAAATTAAATCAAAATAAGTAAATGCGAATTTTATTGCAAAACTAAAGATTATGTATAATTAATTATTTTAAGATTATATTCCGAGACGACTTTAAATAAATATTGTATAAGTACTACTTTTCATAACATAACAGGTAAGCTACTGTTAGATCTAAGGATATTTGGACAATGCAGTCTGTGCACATAACAAGGCACCGCGCTAATTCAATGTGACCGCTATACGGTCGAAAGCAAATATCAAGCAACAAATTCTGCAAGGCAACGAAAGCAAGGCGCAACGCTAATTCTATGTGAACGATGCTTTAGGCCTCTTTAAAGCATTTTTTTTAATTTCCACCTTCACGTGGCCATAGCCCCGAAAATATTGATTTTTCAGTAAAAGTGATATAGAGCTTTTTTCAAGAGCTAGAAATAATCTACAAACTAGATTTAAACCTTTTATTGTCTAAAATCAACGGCTCTCGAGTTATGAATTAAAGTAAATTAAAAAATGTCGAAAAATTTGAGCTTTTTCTTTTTTTGTTTTATTTCAAAACCCTGTAACTTTTAAACGAAAGATTTTACAAAAAATCTGACGCCCCATTCCGGATAGGAAATTTAACGGACTACAACTTTTGTTTAATAAAAATTTTTGAAAAACCAACCCATTTTACAGAAAATAAGAAAATAATAAACAAGGTAGCTACAAAACAAAAAATTAAAATTTTTATTTTTTTTGAAAAATTATTTTATTAATTAAATTTAAACTACTCGTATTAGATTATTTAAGTAAATGTTGAAAATGACCACCCTCATTTTCAATACACAATCGTGATCGTTTTAAAAGATGTTTTATAGTATTATTTATAACACTTCCTTTTTTGTTAAGAGCCACTGTACCAGGGGTGGTCAACAAGGTCGAAGGGTCGACCGTTCGATTACGAGGCCAATTTTGTTCGATCGCTGAGTGTGAAAAAGTGTCAAAAAATCGAATTTCTGCGATTAAAAGTGTCGAAAAATCGACTTTTTTCGATTTTTTTCGACAAAAATCTTTTAAAACGATCACGACTGTGTATTGAAAATGAGGGTGGTCATTTTCAACATTTACTTAAATAATCTAATAGTTTAAAATTAATTAATAAAATAATTTTTCAAAAAAAAAAAAATTTTGCAAATTTAATTTTTTGTTTTGTAGCTACCTTGTTTATTATTTTCTGATTTTCTGTGAAATGGATTGGTTTCTCAAAAATTTTTACTAAACAAAAGTTGTAGTCCGTTAAATTTCCTATCCGGAATGGGGCGGAAGATTTTTTGTAAAATGTTTCGTTTAAAAGATACAGGTTATTGAAAAAAACCAAAAAAAAGGAAAGCTCAAATTTTTCGACATTTTTTAACTTAATTTAATTCATAACTCGAAAGTCGTTGAGTTTAGACAATAAAATATTAGAATCTAATTTGTAGATAATTTCACGCTCTTTAAAAAATCACTAAACCATTTTTACTGAAAAATCAATATTTTCGGGGCTATGGCCACGTGAAGGTGGAAATTAAAAAAAATGCTTTAAAGAGGCCTAACTCTCGAGGGTTTGAATTTAGAAAAAAATTTTTGTTAAATATTGTTCTTAGAAAAGTGTCCTCTATCACCACCTAAGTTATGTAAAGTGAGTGCGGGGACACCCTGTATAAATTCTCAACACTTTCTAGATTTATCAAGTTTTTCTTTACGTACGTATCAGGAGATTGCATATAGGGTGTTTGTTAATGAAATAAAATAGCACAAAATAAAGCCTTTTCTTTTTCGATTAATATCAACCTCGCTAGAAGTAATGTGCTAAATCAGCGAGGATTTGATAATTGAGTATCGGCTGAATAACAGAACATTAACACGTTGAGCCCCAAGTATACCAAGAAAATCTTTGGTATACTGTCCACATGGGTTTCTTTAGTTAGTGAATCAAACCTAGTGTAACGATTCACGCGGCTCCACGGTAAATATTGCCTTGTATCTTTATGGATATACTTGGCGCTTAAAGGGTTAAATATTTACGCAATGCTATATATTATAAGCTTCACGTCCATCTCGCTCTAAATAGAAACTTGAAAGTGGCAGTCCCATCACTGACCTGCTTGCTATTGTTTAGTCCATTATTCAATAAAGTAAGTTTAAGTATGACTAGCAAAGATATCCTTTTTTTGGGGTGCATTTGATGGTACACGGAATTCATTGAATTTGAAAAAGTACTCAAAAACAATTGATCCAATGACTCACGATAATTGGATTTTTAACACGATATAATTCACCCATAACATTCATCAATGATTTCTGGTATTGTTTCGTGACAACCAACTTCTTCATATATTTCCTTCTATTGACGCCTAAGCATTCCCCATAATTATGTTCTTCGATATATTTCAATGTTATTAGGTATTATATTTATTTATGCATTTTTAATAGATTTCAATAATAAAGTTCCAATAATTTGATGGAGTAGTACTTCAAATGGTATTATTTTTATGATTATGTGCAAGATATTGGGAAATTCTTGAGTCCTGAAGTGAGTCTTACAATGGGAGTGCTAACATTGTTACTCACCATTTGCACCATTTTTGGTAATACCTTTAGGTCATAATTTGTTATACATACATCAGGTGAAAATTTAAAATTCGATAACTCAACCAATTTGGAGAAAATCGAATTTGAAGAACGAGTTCGTATGATTACTGTATAAATTTCATTTGCATTATGCCTAGGTTAACAATGTAAATCTTATGAGAACATCATGTGTTACATAATCATAATGCATATGTAAAATTACCTGCAATTTTCGCTCTTCAAAATCGATTTTCTCCAAATTGTCTGAGTTATGGAATTTTAAATTTTCACCTGATGTGTGTAACTGATAACGACCATAAGGTATATTAAACCTGGTGCAAATTAGTGAGTGATAATGTTGGCACACCCCTTGTTAGTACTTGACAGCTTAATAGCAATTTACTAACTTCTCTAAAAGGAAGTCTTTTATAACTCCCATATTCTATTGTAGATTAAAAGATTTCTACTTTCAATTCCGATTAATTGCAATTATGCACAATTC
This sequence comes from Rhagonycha lutea, assembly GCA_958510855.1. Lineage (NCBI taxonomy): Eukaryota > Metazoa > Arthropoda > Insecta > Coleoptera > Cantharidae > Rhagonycha > Rhagonycha lutea. The sequence goes on from OY294036.1 coordinate 59,559,383, forward strand.
AACAGTAAACTTAATTTGCATGTTGTTTACACATTTTGCGAAAAATTTCTAAATTATCAAGTTATATAATACCTCGATCATCAAGTACCTATTCGAATTTCTTTTGAAGTAAATTATTAATTTTAAAATTTATGGATAAGCAGGAAACATAATTATGTAAACGTAATACAATAATTATTAGTGTAAAGCTAGATCAAACTACATAATTTTATAAATTGTCGATATAAAACAAAGACCGCCAATAAAGAAGTATCGCACTGCTGGTCAAGCGAATAATGGCCAATTTATATTATTAGAACATGCTGATGGTTGAAAATAAAGTGTCACGCTCATACACTGGATCAGTTAATCTTTCAAATTTAATAATGGTGTATTCCCCATTCCCAAGAGTTCCTTCATTCATCAGTGGATATAAGTTATAGAAGTTGGAAAAGAATTATATCTTTTTACATACAGTAATAATTTATAAATATTATGGTACATATTTTAGGATTATGTTAATTTAGCTAAAATACAACTAAATTCTGACATTCAATGGTTAGTACTAGGTAGATACTAATAAAATTATAAAACAATAAATATTATTGTTGTATTTAAATATACAGTAGAACTCTTAATTTTCGTCATTAATCCGTTCCTGGGGGAAGATGAATATGAAAAAGGACGAATAAGAAATAAATTGTCACAGTAGTACTGTACTTATTAAAAAAATTATCTACAAAAATTTGTAAATATTAAAAATATTAATATAAAATAGAACGTCGCAGGTGGGACGAATATGGACTTTGCGGACGATTATCATTTAAAAGTTTCAACGAACATTGTGTGGACGAGTATTGGAGTTCCACTGTACTTATAATGAAATTTTCTGAAGTTAGAAAATAGTCAAAAGAAAAAATCTGGGTGTTCCTGATTAGTTGATTACATTAAGAACATTTGTTTCTCCAAGCAATTAGAAAATGATCTTTTCTGTCAAAACTACATTCATAAAAGTATCCCCTTGATATTGTAATATAATTTTCGCTCCCTGATATTTAAAATAAAATAAAATTAATCAAACTGTAATACATAAACGATCATATGAAAATAACATGGAAAATGTTTTTCTTGATATTATTCTAGACTCAACAGATTACGAAATTCACCCTCTCCTCATTCATTAGACTACCTGATTCGTCTAGTAAAATATCCCTTTCTGTGGTTATAGTACTAGGTAATATTCTATAAATAATAAACTCTATTTTTATTATGTTTCAATAGCTGGCATTTCTATAGTGCTAAACTTTTTCAACAAGAATGTAATTTCTAAAAACTAATCTCGTTGGTAGTAAATGTAAAGAAAATTACACAAACTAGTAACAGATGCTACACCAATTTGATTTTAATAAAAGAATCTTATGTAAACACGTCTAAATTGCATTTTCATCCTTCCGGGCATGTAGAAGTAAATATAGGCTTGAGTGGGAACTGAAAATATTGAAAAAACTAAATTGAAATTGAATATATTGAAGCAGAAATATTTCAAATGCTATATACATACACTATGTGTTGAGTACTAATGAGTAATAACAACCATGTAGCAACTTTAATTTAATTTTAATTTTCTTGGCGGCTTCCTGGTTTATTCACTAATAATTTTCATATAAATTTTCTTTCGACTTACTTCATTATTAAAATTATTTTATGTAAATATTATCAGTATCATTTCATATAATATAAAAATTTTGTTAATTTACTTGCACATGTTAGAGATGTGTAAGTTTTATAAGGAAGGAAGTCGTTGACTTAACCTACCACGAAGTATCGTCAGACTAAACCAGTACAGTTGTAAATTTTTGTACATAGTTTCATTCATTAACCGACACTAAAAATTTTATTACTCAAGTGTCCATATATTTATTAACATCACAGGATTTCTATATTTAGAAATTAATTAATCCTGATAGAAGGAATTCACATTATCATGACTTCAAATTTGTAAACTGTATAAATTAAATATTGCAAGTCATAGGCAAAATTAAAAAATTTCGAATAAACTTACTGACAACTTCACTCGTTTTTATAAAGCAATTCCTACCTACATTATAATACATAGTTTAATTGACTCTAAAAACAATTCTACTATACTCGATAAATTATTCTGGTATGTACTTTTTCACATTCTTTGCACATTTATGTAAAAATGAATAAAGTTAAAAAAATCAATTTTTTATGATACCCAAGGGTACAAATACCGATATTGATATAGTATGGTATACACCATTATACATTTTAATATTGTTAATACAAAAGAGTATGTGATTGGCTGCAGTGCCGGATTAAGCCAGCGCGGAAAATGAGTAGAAAATATTGTCCTATTTTTCTAATGAGCTTTTTCTTAGCTTTTCATAATTAAAAACGCGAAATGAGCTTCTTTTTACTACCCTTTCCGTAAAAAAGCAATTATCTTCCTCGTGCGGGGCCCTCAAAGGCGTGGGGCCCGTAGCATTTGCTACTTCCTGTGTTAATCCAACACTGATTAGCTGAAAACCACCTTGCCATATAGTTAGTTATTTGCTAACACTTAACTTTTTTTATGTGTTATTTTTATTTGAGAGTTAATTTCAACCTAACTTAACGTTTTTGATATTCACTCCTTTTAAAACTCATTTTTTAATTCCGGTCAAATTCTTTAAAAAATTAGTAACTTTTTCTGCCATAAAACGCAACGATTTTTCGTGCCCCTTTAAGTCAGCTCAATTTTCAGTCGTTTATTAGCTCGTCTGTGTGCTAGAGCCACCCCTGCATTACCCTGAATTTAATCTATTATAAATTTATAAATATACGTCAATATATTATGTTTTCTGCAGTTACTTTATACAATAATGTTTAAGTTTACATTCAACTATGAATCAATTATTTCGCCTTGAGAATTGTTCCGGGATTAATTCGATATTCATTCCAAGAGTCTGGAGTTTTCGTACCAGAAAATCACAAAATCGAAAATTCGCAACGAAAAATAAATCGGCGTTCCAATTTCACGACTGGTGTCGTCGACGTTCTCAAGCGGAAGACCAAAATTTTCTACATAACCTCTTGCCCTTGGAAAAGTCCAAAATTATCTAGATTTCCAAAAACACACAAATTCGCATGCAAGTTATTTTGGCGGAAGATTCAAATTTTTAATAACTCTCACTATCTTTTTTTAGGCATACAAATCAAACACATAAAAAGCATAAAATCACTTTAAATCAACAAACATCGTAATTATGTAGTGTTTATAGTAACAAAGTGATATTGGATGTCAGCAAAATCAAATCTTTTGCAACTCTTTTAGTATCGCTTTTTGCTCCCTTTTGACAGAATAATCCTTTCACATTTCCCATTCACTTTAATCATGTCAATATTATTTATATTATATTAGAAGATACCTTGTAGATAAGTAAGATAAGATAAGATAGATACGCCCTTTTAAATGGAATATAATAGCTAATACATAAATTCAAATTACCTTACTGAGTGACCGGTTTTGATACTATTCTTGTATTATCGTAAAGCTTATATCCTTAGACTTATATTCATGTAATTTCCATATTCGTGTAAATTTACAATTTTTTATTTTTCAAAACAGTATTTTTTAAGAGTATATTGTCACAAACGCCTCCCTCTGAAAGGTAACCCCTAATGGGAGTAGAGTTAACCCAATCGGAGTGCCGCGTTCGAAACAATCCCGAGAAACTCTCAGGTTTTGTTGGCCACGATAGTAAATGTAGGCTCGCTCGCAATTCGTGTGGAAAGCGGGGACCGTAGGTTCTGAAATAAACTCTGTAGCCAGGGGTAAAAAAACACAGTGATCTTAACAAGTGTATAATAAAACAAATTACAAAATCAGAGACGTGCTCTCTGCTTACAAACAATAGCAACCGAACCGGCTGGTCATTAATAAAACACAGCCCACTGACTTTACTGTCAAACAAGCGTTCGGAACAACAAATGCAAATGCACAGTTCTGTATTAATAATGGTGCTGACAACACACGTCAGAGACAAAATGGATACTAAAAATGATGACTCACCCCAAGAGCTCTTGGAAGATCTTAAAACGGTGACAAGTATGCCACTTGCAACCGACGTGTCCTCCGGTAGAATGAGGACTGGCATTCGCATCAATTAACACAGAAGCACCTGGACAGCTTCGCAACTCCAGACGCACTTGTCAAACTGGCCTCGATTATAAGAAAGTGCAGATACAGTTGCTGGAACGGTTGGAATGATGTTGAAATGATGTAAAAGTAAATTTGGATAGATGTAGTATAGATTTAAATGGTGAAATAGTTGACCATAACCCAAAAAAGTAAAATTTTGGTCCGTGTTTGTCAACACAGAATCGAGCCTTCACGAGTGAGCTCGAGCTGATACGAATCAGAAAATGCCTGCGTCGAGAGAAATGCGCGTGAGCACGATAGCGTCGGCCACATGTGGATACAGAAAAATGCTACTGTGTACCGGTGGTATCCCAAATACACGTACAGGACCGCAAAAAATCACTGGTCACAATGATATAAACTTCAATGACGTCACACAAAGATTTCCGCCAAAAATGATGTTTTTACGCACTTAAATATTCTCTCGACCGTTTTCTATGATTGCCAGGCACTCACTCCCGTTACCTCGTGTCCCTTCTACCTCCAAGCGCGTGTCACATGACAGCCCTAACCAAATGTAAATTCGAAGGTCAGTAACACAAAGCAGATATTAAAATATCTAGAAAATTAAGACTGGGCCGTACTCAGAATATTTGAGTAATTATTTGTGGAGAAGTTTATGCAACAGAACTAAAATTCGTTACAATATTTTCAATTTAAAATTTCAAAATTTAGCATTTCTTTGTTTAATTAATTATTTTACAAAAATTAGATATTTGGTTATATTCGACCAAATTCTAAAGGATTAAAATTGAATTTTAGGAATGAATATAATTTAACACGATTGTACGAAATTATTATTTAAAATAATGACACATGTCAATAATGACATATTCCCAGTTCACACCTCATTTCTCCATTATCTATTAAAGTTTTCAACTAACCATATAAATTATTTGTGTTCGAAATTTTCTCATCTAGCAAAATTAAAAATTTTATTTCTAGTGTTCTGAAATACGCTAGTCCTATAATAAAATATTGCGATATAATTTAGTAGCAAATTGGTTCCATCAGTAACAACCAACTTCATCGTTAATGAAATGGAAGTAAAATCCAATACCTCTATTAAAACTTACCGTTACAATACATTTACAAGAAAAGTGCATTGTCGCTGCAAGATTGAGCGATAGTTTATTACTAATCTTATTTGAAATGGTTATATAAAAATTTGATAATATTTTTAAATCTTATTTTAAAATATAATATATCTTCATTCCTTCATGAAGGACGTGCCCACGTCTAAAAGCTCAATAAAACTATATTATTAGTAAATAATTCAATTATAGTATTTATAACTCGATATATTTTAAAATATCCTATTTCATTATTATCACAAGTTAAATAATTAATAATAATTAATAGTTAATAATTTAACAATTAAAATTTTATTTTACTATACAGTGTGTTAGCAATTAGTGGTACCAAATATATTGGCATTTTTCAAAATTTACTGTAAAAATCGAATCATTGCAGCTGGAATAAAAAGAATACATTGAAATTTTTGATCTTCCTACAACAATTTAGTAATAATTGTAAATAAAATTCGTAAAAAAGATAGTAATAATTACCAGTTTAATTTGTATTTTCCCATAGGAAATATGATGCTTTCAAATAAGATAAGGACGAATGTGCTCAGTTTATAACTTGTTTTAATTATTTTTGTACAATATAGTAAAAATTATACAAGCCACTATCGATACCTTATCGCTTCAGTACCTAAAAGTACTATGACAATCTTACACCTAGTTTATTAAAAAATTTGACTTTTGAGTTAACTTTTGAGTTAACAGTTTTTTTTATTTTGAATTTATTTGTTGATTGTTTCGGTTGGGGTACCTTCGTACAGTTCGAGTGGGGTGGATTCGTACTGCTTAAAGTGGACAGGAATGCACCTAAAAAGATGAAGACAGGAAAACTTCCAGGAAAATCAAGGATATATACACATACTCCCGAAAAAATAGACTGATAGAAAAAGAAAGAGCAAAAGAAATGAAGAAACAAGAGCAAGAGAGAAAACAAAAAACTAAAGAGTTTAAACGCGCGTTAACTTTTCTATTAGACACAAATAAAGAAACCAAACCAAAGAAACAGAAGAAAACTGTAGATACTGATAGTGAAGATGAGACTGGCATAAGTTTAAGAAAAAGTTCTTACTATGTTCCACTATGTTCCACTATGTTCCACTATGTACGAATGTACCCCACTCTATGTACGAATCTACCCCGCGTGTGGGGTGCCTTCGTACGATTTCCATTTTTTGGGAAATTCATCATAGCTTTTCCATGTTACTTTATATCAATACTGAACTAAGCTATTATTAAAGCCAGATGTGTAGGTAATTCAGCAGCATTAAAATTATTTTGAAATAGCTATTAGTTTTTCTTTTACATGACTTAGTGTTAAAAGTGTACGAATCATCCCGGTTTTCCCCTACTGTTGGAAATACCAATAGTTTTTGAGATTATTCTAATTGTCGCATTTCGATCCTCAACAATGCAATGATGCACTTTTGGACGTCTTCAGGTGTGCAAGACATTCGAAACTATAAATCATATGTTTGCTTTCCATTAACTTCCACCAAGTTGTTTATATCAGTCTAAGACGTTTTTGCGTGCTAAAAACCATCGGCATAAACTTGTTACAATATTTTGAATGGTTTTGTAATGCTTTTTGGCTAAATTTTGAGTGAAATTTAATTACAATTCCTGTACAAATTTTTCGCGACAATGAAGCTTTTGCCCTGGCAGGTTCAATTTAGTAACTTTATTGGTTATCAATATGTTTTAATCACTATTCCGCGATAGATAGAAAACTGATAAGCCTTTGCAATAACATTCCGAGCATAGCGTGCATAAGTAGCTAAGTGCTGGTGATTATTATAAGGGACTTTACAACTTGTGCAGAAGTGAATAAGTTTTATAGACCCCTCCCCATTTTATCACTATCACTCAGCAACTTATTTACGTCTGAATAAAATCCGAACGCAATAATATAACTCTGAAATAAATGGTTTTTAGTCCTATATTTATATAAACATTTTGTTGATTGTGACGAGTTCTAATAACCTACTACCACTTTTTTCGTAACCCTGCATCTCTAAATAAATTAATGTTCTTAATTTTAGTTTGACTATATTACGAGTATACAAGAACAAGGCTAATATAATTTCGAAAATGTTGCTAATACATTACTTAATTAGCTGTATAATTATGAGACACTGCGGTGCAAGATTATAATAAAATTAATGCAATCTGCATCTAAATATCGTGTCATTAGAAATGTGGATTAACGAAATAATTATAAATTGCATAAAATTATAGGATAATTATAATATACTAAGGTAAAACACCCAGCACTTGAACACCGCAAGAAATGGAACTAGCACTTGAACAGATTTTTGAAATTGTATTAATGCAAAAACGGAATATTCATAATAAGTAATATCCGTATTTTATAATTACTAGATGATTTAGCAATTGATTTCTATAAGTTTTTTTAAATTATAAATCGAAATAATTATATTTTTGTTAACTTGAAAGTTGCAATGTGGAATAGCCGATAAGCATGCTACTTTTGCCATTGAAAGTTACTACACCGTAAACCGCGCAAACACAGTTTTTAGGTTATGAACTTGAACTCGAAAAAACTAACATAAAATGATCACGTTTGTCCATTACGTTTGTCATACATAAATAAATCAATGTTGCCAAATGTATCTTTAGAATATCGATTGGATTTTTGTTTGATTTTGACTGATTTTGACTATTTTCACACGTGTTCAAGTACAACCACCACCGGAGTGTTCAATTACGACTGCGATTCAAAGAGATTGTTCAATTACTGATGCATTTGAAGTATATTTTAAAAACCTTGTAAAAATATGATAATTTTATTAATTATTCCTTTTTTCTTTGCTATTATATGCAAAACTATCTATATTTTCATAAATAACATATTTTAATCAAATTAATCGAATTTTATTTGCTTAAATTAGAGTGAAATAGGTTTTACTTTCAAAACTGTTCAACTAGTGGGTGTTTTACCTTATAAGCAAGTGCTACATTGTTGAATGCTTGAATATAGGAAGTTGCAAAACTCAGTCACTAATTGACTAGCTAATTATTTATTGGTTTACATAAAAATTTGTTTATTGGGGTACTTGACAATTAATTGGTTTGCAATATTTGAACTTAATTAATGGTTTATATTAATCATTGCTTTTTTATGATATTCTCATTAAGCATTTTAAAATGTATCAACAAGATGTAAGCAGATCTTTATCAACCAACGAAAATAAAAAAACTCTGCATGAATCTATAAAAAAATAATTTTTCATACGTATGTATGGGTGCATACTACAAACTACAGTAAGTTCATGTTTGATTCATTATGCGATCCTCGGAAAGTAAACTACTGCCTCATAAAACCGACTTAAACGTTTTTGTTACAAAGTAAAGATCTTAAATTTTTGCATATTATTTAATTAGCGAATCGGCATTTTCTATTGGCAAATTACATTTATGCCTGTATTACAATGTAAGCAACTTTATTGAAACCCATTATAGTAGAACCTGTCTAATTCGACACTGTGTTTATGAATTCTTTGGTGTAATAAATTCAACAGAAGTGATTGGATGCTTATCTTATTTCAGCTTCTGTCTATTTTGCTGATGTGATTAAATATCATGTTATCAACCTCACCTTAAATCGACACTTTGTATCATACCACAGGAAATGGGTTGCGTATGTGTCAGGCCACACAGGCTTTACTACTGTATGTATAAATAAACTTGTTAAATAAAATCATGCATAAATTATTTATTATTGTAATAAAATATTGCAATGTTTTCTTATTTATATTATGTTAATATAATATTATGTAAAGTAGTCTTTCAATAAATTGACCTAAAATTTTGGTCAAACTGAAATTATAGTGTTATACTTATCAACCTATCAATTCATTATAAGTCATTTATTCATAAATTTCTACTATATTTTTTACTCCTAGTATAATTTTAATCCATGAGTCACAAGCAAAATTCCAATGTAGATAAATAGTATAAAATTTAAAAATGTTCAAATTTCTAATTTAATATTATTATTTATAGCACCAGTTCAAAAAGGTTATATATTATAGAAATTATTAAACAATTAAAACAAATAATTGTTCAGCAGTTGGTGGTATCTAATAATTTGCTATTAAGAGGCTACTATACCAGCTCGATAGTTTCTCCTGAGGGGCAACGGTGTGGTCGGAAGAAGAAAAACTTAAACGATGGGCGTGTTCAAAACGAAATCATAATACACTAACGTTTTCAATAAAACATTAGAATGAGTGAAACAAAAGTATTTTTATACGTGTTTCTAAGTTGTTTCGTTTCTAGCGATAAGAAACAGATTACAGCCACTTTATAATCTTATAAAAAATAATAAACAATTAGTTTCGCTGCGCCAGCTTTTGTATGCGACGATTTTTCCACTTGTTTTACATTGAAAACTTAATAGCAATAACCCAATAACTATTGCTGAAAATAATTTACAAAAAAAAACTTTTTAACAAAAAATTAAACTAAATTTTAAATAACTATTCCCTTGGTGGGTTTCTAATTTCCATTCCCCTTTTCTGTCTGGAATCAATTATTTCAGGAAGGAGGCATTTGAATTTTGAAATAAAAATTTTTTAATTCATATATCATTCTGTTTTATAAAATAAGCCTTTATTTTCTATTACATTTAAAAAAAAACAAAGAAAGAAGCCCAGTGTTTTGTGATAACGTAAGGCTCGGATTTGTAGGCATTTGCCTTTTTTGATTCCGTACAGGCTCTGAAATTTTTTTGCAGCAAAATGTGTTTTGCGACTTGGCGATCATTTTAAACCACTTTTTAATATGCCTAAAATGCCTATTTTCTATATTTAGTGCCTTTTTTCATCTAAATGGCTTTTTTAAATTGATTTTGTCCTATAATTTGCCTAAATTTGTAAGTATGTAAGTATTTTTGAATGAATACCACGTACAAATTTTAAATAAGACACAGGGCCGTAGATAGGGGGGGGGAGTTGGGGGTTCAAAGTCCCCCATGGGAGAGCGAGATATTAAAAAAAAAGGGTCTAAAATTTCTTTTTGCGTGAACCCCCCCCCCCCCCATGGCATAAAAAAACTTGACCAAAACTATGACCATTCATGTTACCATTACCATAACTGTCAATTCATATTTATTTGTACTAATGCAGTTAGTGTCACTTCACTTCTTCATGTTGATATATTGAGGGATGACTCCGACAGTTACTGGAGCTATTATTAGGTAATTTTACAATAAGGGTATTCACACTCCCTTGTAAATTTATTACTTTATTATATTTACAACACTAAATATCACAGCTGTGAACACACCCAGGTATATAAGCTGGTGTATTTGGTTTTCTTGATGTAATTTGATACTTTTTAGGGTACCTGTTTTATCCCACTACCCTTATTTTACAAAGTCACAAATGATTCGAAATACGCAACTAAAAAAACTAGGGCGAAGGGTACTTAAATATACAAGGATATTATCCAGGTATATTTAAGTTGTTCTGATGTTCTGATTGGCTAAGCCAAATAAACTCTAGTAAAGTTGTTTATGCACAGATGTATCATAAATTGACACTTATACACGAATTTATTTGTCATAAACGTCTCTTTATAGCCCACGGACCTCTTTATACCCACGGGCTATAATGAAACGTCAAACAACGATATCATAGGTACAGTGGCGGATTAAGGCTAAAGCGGGCCCTAGGCAACATTGTAATTCCGGGCCTATTTTTCAGTCATGACGCATACATAGGCGCAACTAGGGTCAAAAGTTTGGTGGGCTAAAAAAATATTTTCAAACATTTTGTTAAGGGGAGGGGTAAAAATAACGTAAAATTGCGCCGTAGGCAAAATTTTTTACATTTTCAAGGTCAACGAGCTTAGATTTGAAGTTAGAAATTATAAAAAGATGTTTTCGTGCTAATTTGTGGGATTTCAGGGGCATATAGGCATATTCAGTAATTAAAATTTATTAATATTTATTTATTTTTAAAAATTACCACACTATTACTTCAAAAATCAGTTTTAAGCATAGAAAAATAAAGGGGCAGTTCTTAATATTTCTTAAGAAATCAACTAAGTGGGTTGATTGCCAACTCAAAAATAAATTAAAAACCTAATTTCGGGCCCCAGGCAGTTGCCTAGGTAGCCTAGGCCTTAATCCGCCACTGCATAGGTACCTAATAGAAACAGTTTAAATACTTGCAAACTGAAAAGTTTTTATTAAAAACCGAAAATTGTAGTACATTTTATTGAAATTTTCTTGTGGGTAATTTATGTGAACAATAATAATTAACCAAATAAATTAGAAATTCTGCAGCCTCATCAAATTCGTTCGTTTTTCACCTTTTAATGACAGTACCGGTATGTACTCGCTACCATAGTTACGTTTCAAAACTCAAATTTAATCAAAGCAACACTAGATTTGTGTCAAAAATTCAATTTATTTTAGAAATACTTTTAAATTAAAAAATCTTCATCCTTGCATAAAGTTGTGTATGTACCACGGGCGTAACTTGCTTTTATGGCTTTCGACGTCTTCTTAGCCCTCGGCTACCGCCTCGGGCTAAAAATTACGTCTTACGCCATAAAAGCTTCTTTACGCCCTAAATACATAAATAACTATTATAAATAAGAGGGTGTAAGTATACCACGAAATATACAAGGGAGTGTGAATACCCCTAATGTGGCCCTTTGCCGATCCTTAATTTTAAGTTATTTAGAAAATACCCCGAAAAACCTCATTTTTTGTGTATGCATATGCGCTCCCATTACTTCTTGTGATGAAGAGCGGTGAATCTGTGAGAAGTTTTTTTACTCCAGAAAATTTGGAAAAAGCTTTAATTTGTTATATAAATGTTTATTTTATTTTATTTTTTCTACAAAATAATGTTTTAATACTTATTAGTGGTTTTCTTTATTTTAATTATTTAATTATGCATTTTTGACTGCCTATTAGTGCCTATAATCTAAGTTTTGATGCCTAATTGCCTGCCTATTTTGGTAATTTTCAGTGCCAAAAAATCCGGGCCTTATGATAAGTGCTGCAAAGCAAAAGATTACCTATACGAGTAGGTAGTACGTCTACTCATTTAAAAATGCGCTCTATAGCTGTTTTTTTAAAGAATGTGCCGATGTGCGATAATGTTCCTCTGTCACATGCTACATGACCGTGGACAACATTTAGGCGGAGCTATGAAGCGAGTTCATAATATTGCCGTCGAGGGCGTTGGAAATCGAAAATTTTTCACAAAATCTGTTTTTCGCATTTTATTTAAAAACCATAGCCTTTAAAAAGTTCCAATCAGTCTGTAAATTCCTAAATAAAAATATTCTTTCGCGGAAAGCCAATAACTTTATAAAAACTACACATTTACTATGAAAAATTTTGCTATTTAAAACAAAAAAAAGTTTCATTGACTTTCCGGAAAAGCTTATTTTTTTTCCTATTTTTTTTGTCTGAAAATTTTTTTAATTCATTGCGAAACAACTGCGAAATATGCGAACAAAGAATCGGCAAGATGGCTACCACTGTAATAGGCTCTTAAAGCTACATTCATTTTATATGAACAAACCATTGCCATGTAAAACTGTATAAATTTTTAATTTTGTGTTATCTTTTTTCATTTCTTATTATGTACACATGCATGAAAGACGATTCTTTAGTGTACAATTACCCACAGTATTTGCCCATGATTACATTAATTTAAAAAATGTGTATAATTTAAAAGTACTTCGTAAAATTCATATAGGAATATAATAATAGTTGAATAAACACTTCAATGAATAGTTTAAGTAACTACACGTTATGTTATAAGCAAGCATAAGGATACAAGAGAAATAAATTACGTTTCAATGGAACCATTACTTGTTACTACTCAAGATATTACTAAACCATATTCATTTATAATGACATCAATGCAGAATTTGTATCGCAAATCATAATTTAGTTCTATATAATTTTGTGAAGTAATTCTAAGTAGGTAGTAAATTGCAAATGCTATTCTTGTGTTCATGGTGATTGTGAGATGGTAATTTTGTACAGAATATAATATATTATTATATTACTCGCAAAACAATTTTAAATCGTATTTTCCTCCTGTATCATTAAATACGATAACATTTTTGTTTTAGACATCACATTCAACAATTTTTAAATAAAAACAGTATTTTTAATTATAACTTGTATTTCGAATGTATTTCTCCTACGTCGCACTGGCATTTACCAAGATAAATCGTGAAAAAAAAAAGTAAGAAGTGCCCAAGGTAATAATAATTTCTCTTGTGTGAAATATATGGATTGTGTGAAACTGTAGCTATTCCAAATTTAAAGCAGCTATGTAGGACTTGTAAAAATAATAAATCAATCTTACTCAACCAACCAATATTCGAAAATACAGTTTTTAGTTTGAGCTTGAAGATTGTTCAAATATGAATTCAGACCTTAGTGTGACGCTTAGGCTTGATGGATGACTTACTTATTATTTCAAATTTGTTTCTTTCTTTAATCAATCTTTATTGTCTTTTTTAATATTTATGATTGCGTACCTACACCATTGTATTCAAAAAATTGAAAACCAATGAATTTTGCAAGAAATATTTAGTTCATGGTATTTTGATCATTAAACAATAAAAATAAATTTTTTTAAGGTCGCCGAAAATAATTTTAATGACAACAAAATGAATACATGGATTAAATTGAATTGAAATGTGTCTTGCAACTGATTAGAATCTAACTGTCTTAATTTTATTATTTCTTAATTTCTTTTTACTCACTTAAGTTTTGATGAAAATTATATTAAAATTTTGTTTCAACCATAGCTATGTATGATACCTAATATTATAGTACAAGTAATGCATTGGAAAATTATAACTTTAACAAAGAGTTAACTAAACCATAAAATAATTCTAAAATAAAATAATGGATGTAAAATGTTTAACAAATAAACACAGAATTATTAAGACAAAAATTGAAGTGGATTTCATTTAGGTACAAGTGCGAGTTTCCCTTCATCACATCATTACAAAACGAAAGCACATCATATTGAAGTTATATTCCGACAATAATTTTATTTGGATATATTTTTTCTTACACAAGTATCTAACGTCTTAACTACGTTTTCATAGGGTAGTGTATTGGTAGTGTAACGTGTAGTGGGTAAAAATTAGTGTGTAAGAATTTTAGCGTTCACATTGGTAGTGGATGGTCGTTGTCAAACGAAACGGATTAACTGATCTGTTTGTTCTGATTGGTCGTTGTAACGCTGTGTATGGTAAAAGCGGTAAAAGCTAAAACCTACCTAGCTTTTACCATCCCCACTACACCTTACCACGCTTCTTACACATTACACAGCGATTAGAACGGTACCATTAAAAACCGTTACTCTAAGTTTTACACTACACACTAAGTCTTACGCTACCACTACACTACCCTATGAAAACGGAGCTTAACGGGGTGCATTTTACGATTTTTACGCAAATAAAACTATAACCGGTCACTTAGTAAGGTTAATTTGAATTTTTGTTTTATAAGCTGCTATCGTTCACTTAATTTTAGGAGAACACTCTCAATGTTTATGTTTTTAAGATTAACGATAATATAAAAACATAATATCTGTATTATAGATTATATTACTTAATCCTCAATAATTATTATTTTACAATTATTTTATTGTTTGTAAAAATTTTATTGTTATTATGGACCGCCACATGTAGCCCCCATTTAATAATTTGAAGATTATTGATTATAGTTATAAGTAGTTAACGTAGTTGTGATGGGTATTTTTTCTATAGTTACAGTAATTAACACTTGATTCTGAACAGTTTTTAAAATGTGTTTAAGAATTTAGATTAATATTAGTTAAATTATTGGCTAGGAATTTGAATTATAGGGATGAACAGACAGACAGATAAGAATAAGGGAAGGATCTCACCCCAAATAATAAGGATAATAAAATCTTGGGTATAAGGGAGAGTAAGCAATAAAACTACACGTATAACGTCAACCGGTTTCGAACATTTAATTTAGTTCATCTTCAGGACTATAAACAGAAAGAAAGGATGACTAAATAATAATGACAAAAGCAAAAATATATAAATATGCCCTACCTCGCTATACAGATGGTAAAGTTTATTTTAGCTTGAAAGAGATCGACTTCAACAAAGTCAAACGGAGTAAAAAAAAACAATGAACAGTGACTAAAAAGCATGTCAAAAACATTAAAAACATGGAAATTGTAACAGACAGATATTCTTGCAATATTGCGTGCCTATTCACGATAGACATAAACATTAACACAAACATAAGACGTAAAGAACTACATAAAGTTGAAGACCCTGTTTTATATGACACTCTGTTCACAATGCGAAATATTTGAACTTTATATTATATAAATCGCAGAAAATCTTTTGTAAGCTACCACTAAACAGAAGGTTCTTTTAGCTTCATTGTGACATGTAAAATTTTAACACTTTGCAGTATACGGAGCTACGCACATTCAAAATTATACAATTATTGTGAACACGTTTATGCTTACGGTTAGAAATGATTATATAGGGTGTCTCATATTATGACCGCCTATTTTGAAATTTGAAAAAAACGCAATGTTGATTTTAATATTTTTATTGTAATAAAGAGTGTATACATGGAGGTTATGTATGGAACACAATATCTGATAAATGGTCGCCTCGTGTCTGATGGCACTCGTTAGTTCTTTTGGTGAAATTTTCGATGACATTTTGGCATAGTTCCGGCTCAGTTTCATCAATGGCGGCGTTGAATCTTGTCTTTCAGTTCAAAAATTGTTCTTGGATTATTGGTATATACCTTTCCTTTAAAAAGAAAACCAAAGAAAGACATCCAAAGGCGTCAAATCGCGTGATCTTGGTGGCCAATTCACAAAGCCGCAGGGCGAGATAACTCTCCCTTCAAATTTCGTCTTCAACAATTTCATCGTTTCGTTCGCTGTGTGGCAGGTTGCGTCGTCCTGCTGAAACCACATAATCTTCGAGATCCATTTCAGCAATTTTAGGCCAGAAGAAGTATGCTGATCATCTCACGTCTCAATTATTGCTGAGAACGATGGCAAATTAAGGTGGAAGGATTCTGGTCAACACTTTCAATGATTGTTGCACGGACAAGTTTCTTCTGGGTTTGAATTGACCAAACTGCCTCAAATTTCTCTATTAATCGGACCACTGCACGGCGAGGGTGCGTTATGGTGACCTAAAATCCACGACATTTTCGAACTGTCTCCGCAAAAATTTCACCATTTCGGTAGCGGATTTTTACAATTTCTATGCGTTGTGCATCCGTGCAATTCTCCATAACTAAACCTCAATGTTCACACAATCATGACACCTATCAAAAACCAGCACTCTACGATCGACACTTAAAAAATTGCGATAAATTCATTGGGCGGTGTTACTGGGACACCCTATACATATTTACATAGCTTACGGTCATTGTGAATGGGTACTTATGGAATAAAAACAGTTGAGAACCCCTAATTTAAATTAAAAGCACGCAGATTTCTTGCCTCATTAAATGTGTGTTTAGTATTTTATTTTAAATGTTCTTATTTCAATGCGATAATTATTATTACGAAACTCTTTAAAAAGTCGTTAAACAGTATGGATCGTATTCGCAACCGCTTGTTACTTGTCAAATATATTTAGTTCGTAAATTATTGTCACCAGACTTACATTTACAGGTAGTAAATCATTTTGCTTAATAATAACTCAAAAAACCAATGTCAAGGACTACTTTCTAAAGAGTTGCATAAGCTTGACTTATAGGTGAAGATTACATGCATCGTATGGGAACCAGTAGACATCAATAGAGCCTTTTAGTAATTATTTATAGCTCCCCTGGACATACCAGAGTTGTATTTTACTACAATACAGATTACAAGAGATAATTTAGTTATAAAAGGTTTATCATTATTAATTTTTGGAATAGTATGTTACTAGGCGCTGCTGTATAATAATTAATAAAATAAATCTACAGAAATCAGCAGCCAATTACCATTTTTATAAATTGTCTTATAATGGAGAATTTCTAAATGGAAATAATTTAAAAAAAAATAACCATACCGTCTCTACACACCAATTAGCAAAATTAAATATATAGTATAGTAGTAGTATAAATAAATAAAAGTAATCAGTATGACATGATATAGCTTTCAAAAATCTCCTAAAAATCGCAAACAAAGTAATTATATCAAATTTTAACATGGGACCGAACATGGGAAATTAATTTTATAAATTCCTGCTTCCCACCATAACGGATAAGAATGAAAAAGGTATTAATTTAAAGAGATTTTTATTCCAAGTCTAAGCTAGTTAGCTTAGAAGGAAATTATCAATTCAATTTATTTTAGTAAATAGATTGGGAATAGCGAAAATTTACTATTAGAATCCCAGTTTCACTCCATTGTCATCAAACCACATCGAATAAAATTCAAATAATTAAATATTATTAATTAAATTAATAAATTAAAATATAATAATAATAAAGTCAACTATTGATATCAAATTCAATAATTTTAAAATTCCTAAATTCGTGTATTGTAGATGATATTTTATTCATTTTTCTCTACGTATGTCTTTTCGTTATATTTCCTTCGATGTAGACATAAAACTCTTTGCCCATTTTTTTAAGGTATTTCCGGGTTCAGCTTGGTGTCTGACTTTCCCATTTGACGAATTGTACATCATTTATATTACATATTTGCTTTAACTTGGATATTATGTAATTTAGCTAGTTTTTAGTAGTAAAGTTTTCCAATTACGGCTGGTAAGATATTAATTTCAGTTCTTCAGGGCTCCTCCATTAATTTTCACTTTTTATGTATAAAATCGATACTAAATTTTAATTTAAAATAAAACACAGATCACAGAACACATTTTATATAAAATATGAAAAGTGAAAATTAAACATAGTGGAACTCCTTATTTTATTATTACAAAAAAATATCTCGGAAAAATATTATAAAATGTTTTTGGAATAATTAAACAACTAATTAATTGATTTTAATTTTTTTTGCCATAAGAGTAGAGTGAAATTTTTCCTTAGTGACTAGGCGGAGCCAAATTGCTGTGCAGTAGATATGGAGGGAGAACGTGCAAGTGCCGTATAAGTAAAATTAGGTTATGCACGATTATGCAGTCCACATTATCAATTTAACCTCACGCCCCTTTGTTGCAAACATGGACGCGAGCTAACGAATATTCGTTTCTGCACATTAGCTCCGCCTAGTCACTAAGGAAAAATTTCGTTCTACAAACATAACATAATAGTGTTGTAATACTATAAATAATAATCTTGTAGCATTCCAAATGCTATTTCTTGCTTGAAAAATATCTTAATAACGAACTACTCGTATATTATATTATTTATTAACAAAATTTCGAAACTGCCTTTGAAAATTTAGTGTCACCCTGTATATTGGAAGACACGTCTGTACATCCAACTACAAATAATCAAAATGTTATTCAATGGAAGTTTCAATTTTTGTTCTTGTTTAATATTTGAAGCTAAAGTTATAAACGATTCTACATAAATAGTACTGCAGTAATGAAACTTTGATTCTTTTGTCCCAAGGCAAATGTCAAAAAACGTTTTTCAGTTAGTAACCTCAATTACTGTGAAAAGCAAGCAAAATTTTACATTTTTGAAGAGTTAGTGATTCCATGCGATTATTTATACAACATACTAATACAACGATAGTAGTTTAATAAAAAAATGCATAATAAGGAAATTTATTATAATATTACAACTTTCAAAAAGCTTTTCTGAAAATTTACATTTTTAATTTACTTTATTATAAGCTCTACTTTTGGCCTAGGTAATAGAATTATTAAGTTTTGTGGGTTTATATGGTATTCCATCTTAAATGCAATTTTAACGTCTATAATTTTACCTTTAAAATTTAGTAGATAAAATCGTCTTCCGAAAATCTCGGTAATTATTTGGCAATGGAAGATTTAGTACTTGAGAGGCCCCAAGCACAATTCAATTTTGAGGCCGCCCTCTAAATATTTTCACTACCCCTACAATCTACATTGTGCATTCTATGCCCACGTGTTTTACTCTGGTATGTACTATACGAGTGGTCCAAGAAAAGCTGAATTTTGAGGCCCCTTTGATTTATGAGGCCCAAGCGTGCACCTGTTCGGAAATGCGCCACTCTTGCCTGGTGCGTTTTGATTTATGCCACATCCCATGCTTTATATATCTTTTCTGGGATTTTTTTGGGAATTAGCACAACTGTGAATTTAATTGCATAACTGGATTTTCTTTGCTTGTTCTCACTCCACAACATATTTTTCAATAACTCCTGTGACCTTGTGTAACCCGGCATTTAGAGATTTAACTTTTTTGGCCTCTTTTTTTCATTGGTCAATGAAGACGAAGCGACTCCTTTAGGTTATTTTAAGTTATCTACTTCACCGCTTAATCTACTCTTTATAAGAAGTAGATCGACCCAGTTGATACTCATTTTATCCCCTTTGACGAAGAACCATAATATCTTCTTGAATCCCCCTCTGCATATTTCCAGTATCGAGGGATTGCCTTATTACAATTATTGTGGTTTGAGATCGACTCTCCTTACCATTACGGTAGTCTTTGAATTTTAATTCCTTCCAGATTACTGAACTATAATTCTCAGAAGAATTTAATCATTTTTCCTTGATTAGCTTCCAGACAATTGCGTGTGTCATTTGAGAGCATTTTACTTGTTTTTCTGTAAGAAAGAATGGCACGAAGTTATCATAACTTGATATTGAATTATGTAGATGAATAGAATCAATATTTTTTATGACTTTTATGGCAAATATGACTTTACAATTTTCTACTTCGATGTAACTGAGACTTTACTCTAATGTTATTGTTTAATTTTACAAATTTATTCTTTACCCTACTTCACCTTATGTTATCAAATACATTTCATTACATAATTAAATGTGGAAGTGGTGGTTACCACACACCACTTATAATGTTTATAACATCGTTATAAACGGTTCAAAAGTGAGGTTATGCGAATATATTTAGATGAATGAGATTATGTTGATGACGACCGACGCCGACGTGGTTATACGTCTCGTGGTAAAATTTCTTTGTAATTCGAATTTAATTATAAATATTCTAATTATTTCTAATTAAAAAAATGTTGATAACTTGAACAATATTTGTATGTACTTCAAGAGTTAGCTTGTAATCTAAAAATCCTTTTAAACTTTCTTCTAAATTAAAATTAACAAACTCTATAGAATTATTTATTATGTTATGCTAAAATTTCGTTATACACATTTAATATTAAGAAAAATAATTCCCAAAAATAAGCATTGAAAGCAAATAAACCAAGTTTTTCCTCTTAACTAAGTACATAGAAAATAAATTAGCAATAAAAATAAATTGTTTGAAGATTATTTAAATTGAAAACCTATAAAATGAATCTTTAAAATATTTGTTTTGACCTAATAATTAACTCTTGATCTATATGCACAATTTATTTATAAAAATAATTAAATTTTCAAAATTTGCAAATAAAAAAACATTAAAATAATGATTACTAAATGTTTAGTGTAGTTTAAACTTTATATCAAATTGGTCTGATAGTTAAATATTTACAGTTACTTAAATGTAATTTAATTTGTTTAGTAAACAATCGGCAATATTTGTTGTTCTCAAATGGTTCAACCAGTCGCTACCGAATGGTCGTTAAAATACGAAACTGTGCATGTGTAACCAATTACTGTAATGATTTTTTAATGTTGGTCAGATAGCTTCAATAAAGTAAAATAGTTGACATTATCATTTTAAGATTTAATTACATATTTGCAATACCATATCGATATCTACATTGATAGAAGGGATACTATCATTTATAATAAACATTGTAATGCGGCAATTAAAGCTGTATGCAACTTTATTAAGTTAATTACAATGGCACTTCAAACTGAACAGGAGTGTTGCCAGCGAGATATAAACAAGTTTTTCAAGTCACCCGACTTGAATTTAGCTTTTAAATTTAGCTTGTATTTGAATAAATAAAAAAACTCTCGCGGTATAGAAAACTTTAATGTAGTGGCCCAACAAGTAATTAATTACTTTTTAGCTATAAAATAATCAAGTTCGTATAATAAACTCTTATTATTATTACTATTTTCAATTTATCATTCCAAAATTATCAAATTCGAGTAGAAACTTTTTTGTCCCAGTTTTATACATCGTATGCTAAGATGATAATTTAAAACCATCCAAATATTGACGCCACTATCACTACACTTTCGAATTTCCATGGTTTATTCTTCTTATACGAAAAATAATAAGCAAGACATTCAAGTTTGCTTAGAATAACAGCGTTCCGATTGGATATCAATTGGATGAGTGAATCAAAATATACTTGTGTGTTTACAATAATGTTCCTACATCAGAGAATACGATGACAATATACAACTATAATAATCATTAGATTACTTAGGTTTTTTTGGAAAATTGGTGAGTAAAATTGTATTTTCATTCAACCAGTACGGGTCTGATGAAATCAGTACATATTTCAGATTGAAATATGTAATCCGGTAAGGTGTTAAAAAGTAAAGTGATAAAACGTATCTTCTTTACCACAAAAATTCTTAGAAGAAGTTTCTCTTAATAAATTAATAAAGAACATAAACTAACCAATAACCTAAGCTACTACCCGAGATCCTTAAAATAGGTGCTAAATTAACGAAATATGATTAAAAATAAGATTGTTTGTTCCTATTACTAAATAAGTAACATAAATAACATAATAACCTAAGATATAAACCGGAATCTTTGAAAAGGGTGCAAAATCAATTAAAAATAACCTATTGACTCGAAGTTCTCGCTACAACTACTAAACATCTACTTAGGTAGCTCTGCCCCTTTCGGTGACGACTTCTTGAGGAGAACTGTCTTAGGTCATAGCTGAAATATCGAGGCAATACTCCAGCAGTGACCATTCCACCCCTTTCCATAATAAACCATAACATCATTTTTTAGCTTTACATAGTTTATTTTACCTTTTATTTCGTTGCTACGCCTAAGGGGAAAATGGCGGTGGGTTGTTTTTTTTTATGAAAAAGTGCGATTGGCAGTGTGAGAAGCCGTTTAACTTTTGTTGGTTTACATTAATTCCGTTTAGTTTTATACCGCTAAACGTAGGCGAAAAGCAGCTTTTCCTTGCTTTGGGTTAATTGACGACGGACGCTCGATTGCGGATTTTCCGTATTTTGTTGATTGACTTATGCTTAGGCTACCACGTTTATAAGTAACCTTTACAATCATTTTCGGTTCTAATTCCTATCGACTTAGATCGGATTTCTACATTTTCAACGTGGACCTAGAAGGCTGTGCAGTGGTTTTTATTTTACTATACCTTTGGGTTTTGAGTATTCAACTTGTAACCTTGTGGGCTCCATATTGGCGGGTTATTTCGTTTAGGACTGGCAGAAGAGGATCGTGGAATACCTTATACCATCTTGAATTCCGATCGTATACAGAGAATCTGTATAAGGTAAAATTTGTGAGCACCGAAAGATCTAAGGTGAGTCTATCCTCTGTAATGCGATTGCCTTATTTAATTTAAAACCGGTTCAGGTACTTCCAGGTACCTTCAAGCCATTTGACCTTGTTCAGTTTTATAATTTGGAAGATGCTCCTTTGTGTGCGATTATTGTGGCATTAATTAATAAACATAACTTTTGTTCCGACCTAATTTTATTTACCTCGAGAAGTGCCAAACCGAATCCTCGCCTTGCCTCCTAATTACCATAGAGCTAGTTTTTACATCAGGGACACCACATGCAAATTTACCAGTATTTACTGGGTATGGAGAAATTTCGAATTGCTTTGGCGATCTGGAATTTCATTGCAGACGGCGCGGCGCGGTGTGGTGCTGTACAAGTCAATCAGTATCAGTAACCGTCGGATTTTACAAGATAGCAGACTAGAGCATCGCGACCCTCGGAAATACATAGTCATGTTAATCACATTACACACCCATGGCATGCCTTGCAGTAAGTAGTCATTGAATTTACACGTATCGACGACAGAATGCAATAGATGTAACCAATGACAAACTAAATTTCACAAGAAGAAATAGAGAAAGATACCTGTACGGCTTAAAAGCTGGTTCACACTATATGATTTTTGATATTAGTTATAGCTAATTAATAAGCTCGGTCATAGCAAAATAATAAGTGATTTTCAGAATAGGACGGTGTCTATTTTGCTATGACTTCTTGAACGATTTTTTTTACAAAATTTCAAAAACTACAATTTTTATCAAAAATTATTATTTATCGAAATAATCACAAAAACTGAAATATGGTTTAACAAAAATGTATCGAACATTTTCGAAAATTTTTCTTTTTTTTGTAATAAAAGAACTCTAAATCCATCACATTATAATATGATAAATAGTACAATCGGCAAAAAGCAAGTTCGGTACAATCCTGAGCTACATTCAAAGTTGTCCTTGCGGCAGTTCTTGGTAAAGACTTAATCGTAAAGTTTAAATCGTTAAAGCTTTAGGAATAAATTGATGAAAATTGTTTCGATATTGAATTTTATTTAATTGTTTTACTAATTTTTTAATGTGTAGTGTTTCCAGATACAGAGCGGAATGTTAGACTCTCTCTCGCGATTGAAATCGGATACCACAGTATTAGCAATTATTGTTAACAACTACACCAATTACGCCTTTTCTGATTTTCAAAAATCAAACAATTTTCTTTTTAAAATTTAAGCCTATTTCATTACATAAATAACTGAAAGGACAAAAACCTTCAAACAGCGAAACTGAAGGTTTCTACTGTTTACCCTACTAACCTAACCAAACTAATACTGAAATCCTCTTGTAAGAAGGTTAGGGTAACAATAAAAAGTTTGGTTATAAAAATCTAACATGTAACAATATATTTTTAGAAGTATTTGGCTGGTAACGTTAAAATAATAAGGTGTTTGTTTACTGGTCCCATCATTTTTTTATAGCAATAGTTTCCTATAATAGGCCAAATTGTCCACCTTTATTGCATTTGTGAATTAGCTTTAGTATGTGGTCTTCTTGAAAACTGTTGTCATGTTATGATCTATGTACAGAAGATATTTACTGAAGTTAGAGTTCGCACCATTTCTTCGTGTGTTATAATCATTTGCTTCAGTATTCCCTCTTATTTTCCCAATGTACAATATAAATGCGCGTACACGTTGAATGCAGGTTTTATGCTCCGGTTAACCAGCTTCGAGATTTGCATTGAAATATCTGTCCTTGTTTTCTATATCATGATAACATCGTGTTTTTCAGTATTTTTGTAATGATTTTGTTAATTCTTCCATTCATTAATATAATATAATGTAAATTATGTATTAACGCGATTCTAAATCGCTGCAGCGGGTGAAAAAGGTGTTAAGTCATTTTTTTTCGAAAATGGGTTTTTGTCATTTTTGGAACCTATAAGTGTTCATCTTTGCATTGGTAAAATATTTGAGACCTATCAATTCAATTAAGAAAGATATGCCAAAAAAATTTTTAGCGTAAAAAGAGATAAGTCAATCAAAAGTCACTTTAGCACAACTATTTTTTAAAAAATTATATATTTCTTTTATCTTTAATGTTATCACATTAATATACAAAAAAAAATTCCGCAAAAAGTTAAGTAAAAATACGTTAAAATCGAAAATGAAATTTTCCAACTATTTTTTTGACAAGCGTTTACTCAAAATCGACTTTTATGACTTAACACCTTTTTCACCCGCTGCAGCGAAATATTTTGTAACAATTTAATTTCCAAGTTTTCTGACGATGCTTGTAAAGCAAAACCATTAAAAAGGATTACATAATACAGGGGTGGCGAACCTTTATGTATCAACGTGCCATTTTTTCTAAAGAAATGTTTAATGAGGCCATAGACGTGCCATCAGATAATTAAATATAATATTTAATAGTGTATTTTTTTATCGGTGGCGTGCCCAAAATATTGTGTCGCGTGCCATCAATGGCACGCGTGCCATAGGTTCGCCATCACTGACATAATACGAGCGAAAAGGTTTTTAATGTTACCTAAATTTAAATACATTTTATAACAAATAAGCTTGTCAATAATAAAGAATTAAAATAAAAATGCAGTACAGACTCAAGTTGGTTTAGTGTTTACAAAGAGGAGGTGCGCCATATGTCATATTGGATATACCTACAGTTTGTTATTTCAGCCCATGACAGACTAAAATTAATGCTTCGAGCAAAACATAGAGCTTAAAACTCACCCCCGATCTTACCATAGTTGTATCATATTATAATTTTGACATTAAATCTGTAGATTAACTATTTCCTTCAAAATATATTAGTTATTTAATATTTTTCAATTATTTCTTATTTAAAAAAATAATCTCACGCAAAATGTTGAAGGTAATCTAATCAAATATAATACGAGTATTATAATGCAATAATATAAATACCTAAAATACCTCAAGATAAATCCTTTCTCCATAATTTTTTATTATGAAACTTATGGGAGCTGAAAACCTTTAAAATTGACTTTATAAGGTGAAATGTTTATAAAAATGTACCTACATAATAATTATTTTAAAGAAGATTGTATTCATTTAGGTAATACAAAGTATGGGGTAATTACTCTTTCAGTTATTATAAATATTATTTATACCACTTATTAGTTTTAATAGAAAGCAGGTTATTAAGAATTATAAAAACATTATTAATTAATTGTTGATAGGTACTCCAATTGAAATTATTAAAAATGTCAGGGCTATTTCAATTTACTATAAATTAATTTATATAATTATAAAGAGATTTGCAATTAAACAATTAACTAAAAGCAAAAACAACAGATTGCCTTTATCAGTTATAATGTCAATTTAATTAAAATTGATTGAGTGAACAATCGATTTTTAAATTAAATATATTTTATAACTATTTTGCGATAGCCTGCAAAATATTACATTATTAGTATAACATTTACTACATAAATAAGTTACTAGCGTTATTTTTAATAATTAACAAAAATAGTTAATAAATAACAACAGTTCCATAAAAAATTGGGTAGTGTTATAAATAAATGAATCAAGAGAAAAAAGGAAATTTATTCTAATACAAGCAACTTTTTCAGAATTATATGTAGGGGAAAGCGGGGATACATTGAAAAATCTTTTATGAAGGATTCTTGGCAGACTTGCTAAGTATTCTACTACTATGAATTACATAGGTATTATTTGGTTTAAGTTCGAATAGGATCTGCGCTATTCAAAAATTGCACCTCATTCTTACATAATATTTTGGGAAACGAAGAGATGAAAAGTGTCCAAACTATCTACGTAGCTGGAGTATTATTAAATACGTTATTATTTATATAAAAAATAAACACATCTGAAGGTTCATAAAATGGACATTTTGGACATGGAATACAGCCTTAGGAGCCCTATTACTGAGAATGAACCTAATTTCCCCCAGGATAGCAGCGAGATTGAATTTATTACCAAATCGCTTCTTCCAATAGTCACTTGCTGGTGCGCTATATCTAAGGTTGTCTTCACTTCCTGTCGGGAGGAGCGATGATGTGATATTGCAAAAAATGTCCTTGTCGAAAGAGTAGTTTATATTTTCTGGAGATGGTCCTGTCCCAGGCAGAATTGCATAAGTTTGGAAATTCCTAGACAAAGCGATCTACATAAGACTAGGGACAGATCAGACAACTGGCCGCTAATTGAACTAATTATTAATAATAGGTCTAGACTAATTCAATATTTTCAGAAGAGTATAGTATAAGTACCATTCCGCAAATATTGATTGTTAATAAAAAAATTACTTGTATTTTTAATTAGTTGGATGGTTCCTTTATTCATAAATTATTAGTAGAAAAATCTTGCATAATGAGCGGAGTTAATTGTTAACAACAATTCAAAATGTAGTCTAGTTGCACGATATTAAGTTAATATAACTTTAATATTCTGGCAAACCAGTCTTGTATAATAAAAAATATTTAAAAATATCTTTGGGTCATCACATGTTTAATTTAATAATTTACGAGTGACTTATGTATAAACAGTTATTCATGTATGTTATTGGTGGATCCTCTTCGTTCTTGTGCTATTAACTCCCGCGAATTTTTTTCATATTATTTACTATATCACAATTTTAATTGACCACTTTAGTTTTAATTTATTTGAATCTCACACCCAAGAGTTAATCACTGTCATAAACAAACTTTAGTTAGGTACCACTGAATAAAATATTTACGTTCATTTTTGTTATTCCCATATTTAACTTTTTTGCAGTTTTTATACTCTTCTCACTCCCAAGTTCACTTTTTTAATCGTTAAATACGCTAAATTATTACTATTAATAAAACTACAAAAAAAACTGTTGAACTAATAAATTACCCATGATAATTATAGTTCATTTATTTATCATTAAACTACTATTTATAAGTTTGTAAGCAATTTGCACAAAAATGAAATTCTATTTTTAGAATTTTAAAAATATAATTTGTAAAGTTCGTTAATTTGAAGCCATTAAAATATTTTATTAAAATAAATTTAAAATATTTGATATGATTAACCATAAAAATCTATCGTAGCATCTGTAATATTATGCACGATTCAATGTTAATAATACACTGTTTAGTGGTAGCTCAAGGGGATAAACTCACATCCCTTTGGTTACTTACTTGACATCTATTTGTTTGATACTATAATGATTTGGGTTCTACAACAGTTTCGTCCTTCCGAGATTAATCTTGAAGACGTGCATAAATCGTAAAACTAAAGAAAAATCACCTAAGGCACGTTGTCTTCCAAAACAGCAAATTCATTTTTTAATTTCCTTGGAAGGTTATTAAGATAACAACATCACAACTAATTTATTATTTAGATGTCATTTCACTGTTACCTGATTTCAAAAGAGCTAATCAAAACGTTAAAAAATGTAATTGCTGACAGTCATGCTTATATTAAATCTAATGTCAAATATGACATAACTAAATAAGAATAAAAAACTTGATGTTAAATATTTTTCGTTTCAGTGATGACCTAAAATGATAACTATTATCAATTATCAACTAAATATTTTTTAAACTTCATTTACATAAACAAATTATTTGCGGAACCTTTTTAAATAAAACTAAATGGTCTTGTTTATGTTGTATTTTAACTATATAATTTTTTTTATGATATAACATGGAATGTTTTATACAAAAGATGCGCTTACAAAATGCGATTTACTTTCATATTTCACTCGAGTATTGTAGTCTTATATAATATTAAATTGGCTATACATTGTATATTGGATTAGCGATTAGAATCTGAATATTTAACACATTTTTTGTAACATTTAAAAACACTAATGCAAAAAAATTCCTATTAGAAAACCATTAACTGTCGTTTAAGCGACAGTATTTGGTTTTATATCTTTAGGTAATCATTTAATTAGTTAATTAATAATTTTTGTTTTGCATTTATCGACGCTTTAATTGCTGATGGGAATCTAAACGATTTGAAATAGTTCTATCGTACATAACTATCGCCATTCAACTGCGATCGCGCAGTACGATTTAGGCACGTGCGAGATTTTCGACAGATGCATTAGTTGCAATAGCCGCAGGCTTCTAATACTTTTGCAAAATTAATGATGATGGTTACTTCGAACGTTCTCTATCAAATATACTAAAGTTTAGAGTTTGATCATTAGTAGCCATTTTTTATTTGCCAAATAATTCAAAATTTAACATAAGTAGATACCTAATAAATTGCATCAGTTTCTTATAATGTTTGCACATTCTAAAATAAGAGAAATTGAGATAAAAAAAAAGTCACAACCACCACGTTAATCTTCAGTTCAGTAGTCAACAGACTATACCTTAAATTGGTGGATCAAACATACAATCATTGTATGAATTTATTGTTTTTGCCGAAATCTGCTTGCAAAGTTTAAGTGAAATGGTTTAATTGCAAATGAAAAATAAATCTTAGTATGTCTTCCAACAAAAAACTTCCAGTTAGCAATTTTTAGAAAACTTGTCGGAGAAAATTCAAAACCGGAAGGTAAATGTATCATATCCATTCAAGGAGCGACAACTACGAATTTCTATGAGGCGCTCAAGTTATTATCTGTATATCAAAAAAGGGGAATAACAGAAGAATCATATAATTTTCTTTTTCTTTATATTATAACAACGAGCATTTGCATAGTATATAAAAGACATAAAATGTATTTGATGGTCAGTTTTCACATTTATATTCTCAAAGAAACCCTTTGGCCAAAATATCTTCTTATGCCTGGTATAGAATGAGGTTTGGAGTGCAACCGAAGACGCAACTTCTTTACCAAGTAATAGTTTATTGCAACTTTTTACCCCAATTACATTAAAATTATAACTGATTGATACAATCAATAACACGGTTTTTTAAAGTTCATAAATGTTTTTAAAAGAATTCAACAATGTCTTTATTGTCGGCATGTCAAAGATTGTAGCCCTACTGTATTGCAAAAATAACAGTAGATAAATATAACTAAATATTTACCAGCAATTACAAAATAGAAACATAAAAGAATGGAGGATGATTACCGACAGACATACATAAGACCATAAGAGTAGTATACTAACTTCATTTACATAAAAATTTAATGTGCCGAAATATTTACAACAAAATTACTCTTACAAAATGATTTTAGTGTAAATGTGTTTGTTAATTATATTTGAAACAATAATTTTCTTGTTCAACCAAAATATAACTAGTTTTCCTGATAAATCTTTAAAAGATTGTTTACTGAAGTTTGTGATTATGTTAAATGTGAATGGCATTACAAATAATGTCAATTCACTCACGCTATCTGTGGAAATTTCAAAACGGATTTTCAAAGATGACAGGCAAATATACCTAGCACGTACTACAATTCATTGTATTCAGTTTCTTGCAGATGATACGATTATAGTTCATCTAGGGTTAAATATATTTATTATAATATATAGTTAAAAACGAAATAAAAATTTATAAATAAATTTGGTATTAATTTCATATTTCTTTATTGATTTTAATTGATAAACTTACCCACGATTCATGTCTACCCGAATGTTGACATAATTCAGATGCGCATTCATAATTTTACATGATGCGCGACAACACGTGGTTGTAAACACGTGCTTTTTCCCCTTGAAGAACCAACTTTATAGACTCACCGTCGAATAGGCGAAACGCAACTGGCGGATAAAATTTACTCACAAGCAGCGCTAGCAATCGGTCAACTCCGTATACGAAAGATGATGTTCCACACCGACAGAGAATATTTATCTGCACCTAAGATTTATTGTTTTGACTTGATCCATCTTCATTCGTAAAGCTTTAAATAAGCTCCCGACAGTTTCCCGAAAATATCATCAAAAACAGAAATAAAAGCAACGCAAATAACGAGCGGTCTACAAAAACATTGACTCAATAAATTGTGAAAATTAAAAACCTTTCTTTAATACAAGAAAAACCAAACTTACCGAAAACTTCCTCGAGGTTCTCTCTTGAACTTTATTTTATATTACATTTCTCCTTAATTATTGGCTCAAAGTTTCAAGATTTTGTTGTTATTTAATTGTAAGGTACACTTACCTAATATTCGTAACTTAAAATTCTTATAAAGAATCTGTCATTTTATGTAATATGTGATACGAGGTGGATGCTTATGTTTTACCGCAAATGGAAAACTAACCACAAAATCATAAAAGTAATAAGAAACCTTAACTACTGACGTATATTGTTTTTCATCACGATTTTACACGTGAAACGAATCTAATCAACTACATACATAGTAGGTACATACTGCCAAAATTAATATATAAATTAAATTTATAATTTTTCAAATGAACCCAGAATTCAAACGTACTGGCTTTAACCGCCAAATGTGTTTATAATTTATTGTAGAAGATTATTAAAATTTATAAGTCAAGTTTCAAAACATAAATTATGACCATTTATAAAGGACAATGGCATTTTGCGAATATTTTCTTACATTACAGTAAATATTATGACACTTGGAATTCGATAAAGTAGATGGTACAATAACATGGTACAATAATTGGTACCTACTTATGAAAATATTTGCCTGAAGTAACTCCTAAAGTTTTAGATCTCTCAACCTAAACAAGACTAAAGGGCGAGATCAACAGGTTTAGTAAATACCAAATCCAGAAATACTGCAAATAGTCACTCAAATACTTGCGGAATCAAGTTTATCTCCAGAAAACTAAAAAATATCGCAAAATAATAACGGAGGAAAAATGGTACATCCGTCCTTACAAAATTGATACCGGAAAGACCTCGTTTCTTGGTGTCATTCTTCAAACAAGAAAAATTCTACCCTTATGTCGGCGCTTCGCGAGTAAATCAAAACTTTCACACCATTGCACTTTCACTAATCACTTTATTTAGGCATCATATCAGTGGAAAATCTGCTATAACAATTATAAATAGTTTGAAGTTTAAATTCCCATATGTGTCAATCATCCAGTCATCTGTAAGAGGACAAATTTTATGCCAAACAAATAATAATCTGTTAGT
Organism: Rhagonycha lutea; assembly: GCA_958510855.1. Lineage (NCBI taxonomy): Eukaryota > Metazoa > Arthropoda > Insecta > Coleoptera > Cantharidae > Rhagonycha > Rhagonycha lutea. The sequence goes on from OY294036.1 coordinate 59,591,229, forward strand.
GGAGAGCTTCTTTAACCCTTTACTGCATGACTTTTTTCTTTGCCTTAAAAAAAATATATATTGTTTATTGTGGTTTCCTGATATATGGAAAAATATTAAAAAAAATATTTCTTGCAAGGAATTTTTATTATCGAATAAAAAAATAAAATTATGTTTTTTTCTAATTATGTTATTTTCTATAAAATTTTTTCTTTTACACTAATTTACGAATAAATTAAATAAATGTGTTGATCAATACCTTTCTAAACTAAATATCACTTCACAACAATAAAAAAACAATTTAAAACGAAAATAATTAATAAATCAATACGGAGCGAGATACGGAGTAACAAGCAATCACACTAGATTCACGACTACGAATGAGTAATCTGCTGAAATCTGCTAATCTTTTGAAATTTATACCTTTTGCACGTGCTAGCAAGAATCCCACATATATCGTCGCATTGTTTAAATAAAAAAGTTCAAATGGATGCAAAAGTTTAAATTTTTAGAGGTGATTTAAATTTATGTTGCATATATGCAACACGATGCATTGAAGGGTTAACATTAGAAACTCGACTTAAAACAAAACATAAACAAAAAAAGGCGCGAAATATGTGGGGCAGATAAATCTCATCTTTAACGCCAAAGTAAATAAAATCCTGAATTATTATAATATAAATTACTTTATAATAATTACTGATTTATAATACGAACTAAAAGTAGGAAAAAATAGAAATTGTCACTTAAAATACTGGGAACCACTATTCAAACCGGTGTAGATTAGCTATCGTTTGAATGTATATCGCGACTCTGCATATATTTTGATCAATTTTGGGACAAGTATCTGCGTCACATTTTGATAGTATATTTCAACTTGATGTATATTTATTAGTTTATAGGTCGCATCTGACCTATAAAAACAAATTTTCCACCGTTTGATTATCCTGGTATTTAAGTTTTTGGTTTTAGAAGAATCTGTTAATTTCTAATATTAATAAATTTCGCGAAACTAAGAAGAACGTAATATCTACAGTCTAATTAAGATATCTTTAGAATTTCACGACCTAATTTTTAATAATTTTATTATAAATTGACTGTATTGATTGGAAACAAGTTTAATAAATTATTATTTGTTTAGTATAAAAGTCTTTGATTATAAATTTATTTGAGTTCTGTCCTAATTATTATTAATATCGTACAATACCAGGAGCCTAAAAGTAAAACAACTTTTCTCAACAATAGCTGAATCTCGTTACTCCATGCATTGCTTCATTAATTTCAATCGAAATCTAATCTTCAATATAAAAATACTAAATATAAAATTTGATTAGAATATTCTTATTTGATTGGGAAGTTACAGCACATACAATATTGAGTGACACCCAGACACATAAATATTTCTTTGGAATCTTTCAACTTGTGGGAATGTAAGGAAATGTAAATCTATCAAAACCTTTTCTTTCGATTACAATACTTTACCATATTAATATGTATGCTCAAATCATAAACAGTATAATAATTATAAAATTATTTGTAATTTAATTTTTTAATAAGAGATATTAAAAAATCTACATTTTTGTTTCATTTTATTTAAACTTACCTGTACTTCAATTTATTAAATTTGCCATAAAAAAGTGTTTGGTAATTTTCGAATAAACAGCGCGCCTGTACCTAATCTACAACTACCACGCTGCAAATTGTTTAGTTGTTTTAGGACAATAACGTAATATCCATTTTAAATAGGCTTTAAAAAATTTAAATAAGGCTTTCAAACCTAAATAACATTATCTGAAAGTTTCATTTAATTCTGAAGAGTAGGTACATAGTTTTCTTCAGGTCTCAAGAAAAATTTACAATAATTATTATAATATTTACATAAAACATATCAATAATATTTACTATCCTTATCACAACATACCTAATTATCAAAACTTATGGAATGATACACTGAATATACGTACTTTCTGCATTAAATCGGCTAGATTATAAAAATCGGCCTAGTTTCTGGTTATTGCGGATTAGCACTCTTTTTCTACATAAATTGTTACTCTATTTATTTAATAATAATATTATAAATATTTAAAAATACAAGTTTTATGAGACATATTTTTTTTTGCAAAGGACTAGTGTGATGAAAAGATCTAAAGAAATTAATTTTTTTTTATATTTTACCTAATTTGCATGCTTTTATATATTAAAATAAGGAAATTACGCTTTTTTAAACATGATGTACCTAATTCATTTAGGAAATTTTGTATGTATTGTGGTGATTGAATAATGATATTGTCATGATAGATTTAATAGATTTTAAATCTATCTATCAATAGATTTTGGAGATGTTATTGCTTGAATTTCGAAAAAAAACAGCGTCCACGTGTCGCAAGAATCCCTGATAATGAAAATAACCTAAAATTTATACCAACCTAAATGAACTCTCTTGAATGGTTCAACTTTTTACTAACCTAATAATCACCTCTCTTGAAATCGAGTTGCATAACAATTAAGTTTACTAATAAGTTACCTTGGCTAAATATCCATTGGGTTTTTTTTCTAGTGTTTAATTTTACACGAAACTTAAGTTGATCCCCACAGATTTTAATTTATAATTAGTTTGGTTAAAAGTCGAGAAACACATATCAAAAGAAGGTAAACTCCTGTCATTCGAAAACTACCATTAGTTTTGTAAATTAGATACCAAAATCTAACTTTTGTGAGATTGTAACAAAAACTGCCCTCTGGATTGCAACCCCTAATGAGAGGGTTAGTACACCAAAAGCCAGAGTCTGCAACAATCCGAAGAGAAACTCTCCAGTTTGTTTTGCCACGATGGTAATTAGACCAGCTCTTTATTTGGGCGGCGGCTGGATCGGGGTTCTGTAAATAACAGGTAGCTAAGGGTGAAAAATATAAAACACCTATGATGGTAAATGTGCTTTAATTCAAAAACAATAGAATCTGAGATGCTCTTACAGTTCCAAACAATTGCAATGTATAAATTACTGTGATAAAACTGCACAGTAGCAAATGAAAAAATGAGCGGTTCAATCAAAAATCGCTCCGTCGTAAATATAAATAAGCACCCAAAACAAGATAACAACACCAAGGTTGTACAATTTGAAAACAAAGCACACACACGTTGATGCTTACGGTATGGAAAAATAAAAATGCTTACCTCGATATCTCGTTAAGCTTACAATATCAAAGATGACAGGCACTTCCAATCGAGACCAACGGGGTGCGATAAAGGTGAACCTGGAACTTGTTGTATTATCTAAAACAGTAGCACTCGACAGAACTACGCGCACAGATAAACACGGCTTGGAGTTGATGGTGAATTGAGAGCAGGTGGAATTGCTGATCTTTACAGTTGGAGAATCCAGGATGACACATCGAACGGTTTGATTGTTTGTAAGGAGACCAAAACAAACATCAAAACACAACTCGTCTCAAGATAAACGTAAACTGGCTTGCGCAAAACCTTGCGTACGGGGAGAAATCGTGCAATATGCTGATGATGACGAATTTTGTAAAAATCCACATGTAGTATACTTCCACAGTAGAAAAAATTGTGACGCAACAACGAATGGCTTAAAGTAACGCTCACTAAAAACGGAAGCTGGCCGATTAAAAATAATGGATAAAGCACCAGTAATTCGGCACTAAAAGGCACTTTGAAAACTCAGCGCACGAAAATTGAACGTACATATTCGATATCTCAACCCAACTAAATACAAAAGTATTCTGTTGCAAATCACCTGACGTTCCAAAAATTGCAAGGTCAATGCAAAATGCATTTGAATATGCATAAAAGGAATGTGCCGTACTCAGGGATATTGTGAAACGATTTTAAAAGGAGAGCCATAATAACAAAGCAAAAATTTGTTACAAGATAAGTCGGTTTCTTTTCAATATACTGACAAAATGATAATATACAAAAAAGTAGATTTTGAGATGGTTAAATTCTCAATCCTTCTAACAACAATGCGCACTTTTTCTTGTATTCTGCAAGCATTTCCTCCTAACTTCCACATTACATAATAGGGCACACCCAATGACTATATAAATATTAACTATTAAAAATCTATTTAGTGTTATTTATATTTTTATGAAAATAATACACTTTTCACCAGTTCACCAGTAAAAGGAAACTCTTGCAACATACGAAGATATTATGAGGTCTTTTCCAACCACGAGGATTTCCAGTAATATTACTACAACGCAAGCGCAATAGATAAAAAGTCATGCGCAGAAGACAAAAAGTGTTGCTTTTTATCTATTGCGCTTGCGTTGTAGTAATATTACTGGAAATTACTCGTGGTTGGAAAAGACCTATTATTACTCTCGAAAAAATAACTCAATCTAGGACTCCAATAATTTATCCACGGGATACTAAATTTCAAATACGCTTGACTTCCACGTCTACCCGCAATTAAGTTTAACACCGTTCCCAATTATCTTCCTATCACTTCCGGTTAAAGTGCGAAATTCAATCAATTTTTCAAAATAATCGACACGTCGTTTTCAAATACCAGCGCATAAATAAATGAAAATTCCTACATTATTTACAAGAATAAAAATAAGCCTTCCTCTGACGCCCGCATTAAGCGGAGTTCACATCGAGGTGCTTGTCTTGCCTTGCTTAGCTTAAGTAAAAGCTCAAAAAGAAACAATCAAATTGAAGTATTTTTCTTCTGTCCTTTTTTATGGTTAAAAATATTTCAATCAGGTTAGTTCTTGTCAAGAATTCATATATTTATGATACCTAATACGACTATTCACTGCAATACATAATAATTTATTATAGTAAAAAGTGTTGCTTTAATTTTTCAACCAATCAAGTCGTATTGATAACATGTTAATTTGAAATTTGAAATTTAATATTATTTTTTAATATATGGGGTATTCCGTGCCAATAATTCAACCTACTGTGGACTTTGACATTTTTGATTTGGCTAAGATTTTGTTACCTTTTTTACTCTGTGAAAAAGAGCTCCGTGATTTTTTTCAAGCCGTTCACGAAATAGAATAATATTCCAAAATTTTAGAGGTTAATATTAAATGCTCATAACTTCTTCAAAAATGCATCAATCTAAATGGTGTTTTTTTTCAAATTTCGTGTTTTTGAATGACCTTTTTAATAATCCTATGCAAAAGAATATCAAAACATTATTTAAGTTTTGATTTTGTTTCAAATACAAGTATCTTCCAAATGTAGTACTTTCAAAATATTATTTTTAGTTTATTACTTCAGATGTAATGTGTCAGTTTCCTAAACGTAATTCCTAGAGAAAACATAATTTTCTGTATGTATAAAGCTTCTCAGAAATTGAAGTTCCACGATTAATTTTATTAATCCCGTTATATTGAATTTCGTATTATAAACTCTAATGAAATTTAAGCTATTCAAATTTTTGAAAAATTACCATTGAAATTTAAACTCAAACATAAATTGAACGTCGCATCGTTCAATACTACATTGCTGGTCACAATATATTAGCCGCAAATCACATGGACAGGTAATTTACACTTTAAAAGTATTCAATAGAGTAAGATTTTTAAGTTTCAGGTTTTAAATTAGAATAATTAATATTTTTTCTACGGTTTTTGTACTTATTATTAACATACTACATAGTTAGTAATTTGTTATCTATAAATATTTGAAATTTCACCTTTACAATTTTGAAAAGGTTGGCTTCAATACATGAGTTCACTATCTCAATAAAAGATTAATTTCATCAATTATTCAAGAGTACAATCATGACTCATTGATCATTACATGGATAATGTCACTTTCCATCGTTTTGTTACATGTGTCATTTTACCTATATAATCGTGTTTTATATTTTGAACTGAATGTTGAAAAATAACCAACATAATACATTTTTAAATTTTTATTTTAGTTGTAGAATAGATTTTTACTATATAATTATGCAATTACTAAAAGTTAAATGACAAATATCGATCAATGTTGATTTTTATAACGATAAAAGAAGATACAATCAAGTAAAACAATAACAAAAAAAAAATAACTATCAACATTTCGAACTTATAGTCCTTGCCATGGAATTTTGGGATGAGGTAGTGCTAACCTAACCAATTATAGAGGTTGTTTTGCTTAAATAACCAATCAATGGCGGTGTTTATGTGTGATCAAATATGTATACCTATATGATAATGTGTGATCGGATCACGTAAGGTACGTATTATTTACAGTAAATAAAGCATTTCTATTGAGCTTACTGCCTATTGATTCTATAATTAACCTCATAGTTATTGGTTTATTTATACAAGTAAATTTTATTTACAATTTTAAGTTTTTTCTTAAAAAAATAAGATTATAAAAACTCAGAGTCACGGTTACTTGTGGAAATTTTACACTTATTCTAATTTGAATTAAATTCTATGATCAGGTCCGGACTGGCTATTTCGACGATTGTCGAGTGTCCCCGATCTAAGGGGGCCCCGAAGGGGTCTCAAAAAAGTGGTTTGTATTTTTTATTACGCAAAACTTGTCAAAATAGCGGAAAATGTGATTTTCAAAATTCTCCCCTCTTGGTAAGAGGGCCCCTTCTCAGTCTCTAACCGAGGACCCCAAAGGAGCCAGTCCAGGCCTATTTACAATCCTTATCAAATGACATGCAGGATCAGTTGGTATTTTATATTGAATTGTGCGTTTGGCTTTTGTAAAATGATAGGTATTGTATCTTTAGTGATTGAGTTTCAATTATCTTATGCTAAAATTATTATTATACTTGACCAACTTACAGGGCCCCCAAGTAAGGAAATAATTTCTATCAGATAAATAGTTTTGGCTAACAAAAGAAGTGTTTTTATTTTATTTTATTAATATGAAAAATAACAAGATAATTTGTATAATTATTCTAGTTATGTAGTTTTCATTAAATGAAACATGTGAGGGTGTCCCGAAATGCTGAAGCTGGACGTCCAGTTTTCTAGTTACACTACTTGTGTACTACTAACTGCAGTTTAACATTGTTAATTGCAATTCATAATAATACAGAAATCCCGTACATTTTTAAAAAGTTATCAGATATTCCTGGAAAAAAAATTACATCTAAAAATATTAAATTTTAGGAATATATCGATGTTCGTAACTGCATCTATTTTTACTATTATTTTTATTTAAAGAATTGCCTACCACTTCTATAATTTAATTCCAGTTATTCTTATAAACATCTGCTTGTACTCTATTTTTTATAATAATATAACTGAAGTAATTTTAATGCGAAAGATAATAAATAGCACGAAATGATATCTGAGTTGTATGTACTTACGAAGAGAAAACGGAAATAGATAAAAAAAAATTAAGAAGCTTAATTTTTGCACTAGTAAAAGCAATTTACTTGCTACTATTAAGCGAAGGTACTTAGAAACCAACACTCCAGCCTCCGACCCTACTTTTCACAGCATCATTAATACAGTAATAAATTTAAGAGTTAATTAAAATATCATAAATTAAGATTTGGTGTTCCTAAACTGCATATTTAAAATTGTGTATTATTCGAAATAAATGAATAAGAAATCTCATGCGCCACAACACATGACTTTCCCATTTACTAAATTTATTTACAAATTACAATTTCTTAATTCCCAATCTCCATTGTAAGTCCTTAGGTACAGGCCTGCTTCGATCGTTCATATTGGTTTACTTATTGTAAAAATGTTTTTATTTAACGGTATGGTCGAACTTAGCAACGACCTCATGCGGGCTAGGTGCTTACTTAGGAAGACCTCTGCCCAAGTTGAAAAGATAAATGTACCTTATGTAGTTCGAATGACGGTACAGTAATCTGTCATTTGTTAGAAAGAAACTTTTTCTGACTGGTGTAATCTCGTTAATCCATTCATTCGCATCCGAAGAATTAAAAAAATAGTTTCGAGAAAAGAAATGTCACATGAGTAATCGAGTTGAGACATTTTATCTATTTATATTTCGCACGACTATTCAATAATGTGTCATCTATATATTGCTATGTTATACGCTCTAATTATTATAAACCGCCGACAGCTAACAACAACTGTCACTGCGACAATCAGGATAACTCACTTACTTACTTGCTTGCGTGTACGTATAAGGAAACTTTAGCACGCATGGAACTCAGCGTGTATGGAGCCTCTTTAGTTGTAGTTCGACAGGAACCTAGCTGTCATCAACTGTCAATCGCTTACAAGGTATCAGCTTCTGTCGACGTTTGATTAATTTTTCTAATAAAATTCTTATTGTGACTTCAAATAAACAAACACCAAGTGATGTGAAAGATAAATTGTTTAATGACTGTGTAATAAAAGTGATATTTGCAACTAAAATTAAATATTAAAGTAACCTAAACTAAACAAATAAATTTTTATACAAGATGACGCATACGTTTGACTTTTACGTGTTGACATGTACACGGTGAGAAAGAAGATTATATTTTACTGCAGTAATAATAAAAATTTGATTGTACCTTTTAAAATTCTAGGAGTTCTACTACGTAACAATGAATCTTGCTGACGGATGATAACTTGGCACTGTTACCTTAATTATTTAAAAAAAAATAATTATCTCGAAGCACAACTTTCCGAAGGAAACTTTTTCGAAGAATGGTCAATTTACGTTGAGTTACGATAACACCTCAACCTCTACGTGCGGTTGGAAAATTATTAGTCATAGCTAACAAAATATTTCACTGATGAATCTATGTCGACTGTTGAGATGTGAATGAATAATTGTGGCAAAAATCGTCCCTTTATATACCCTTTGAAGCAAAAGGTAACTTGATTTTCTTGAATTCTCGATTTTTATGTAAAATGGATATTTTGATTTTTTATATTTTCAGAAATCATCATCAATCTTGTTGAAACTTAAAACAACTATAAAAGGCCTAATTGCATATCCACTGAATCAAGGAATTAATTTTTTTGTTCCTTCCGGGTTGCGCTATGTTCATTTAAAGTTCATTGCACCTGTCACATTGGTAATATTTTTATTTAATTAAATTTTTTTTTTAAATCTAATTAATTTTAGATTTCAAGTGATGAAAAAGCAACTTGAGCACGTTCTAATCCATATTCCATCCATGTTTCAAGTCAAGAAAGTCTAATTAACCTCCAAAATTGAAGATCATAATTTGGCTTAAGAAGTGTTGAAATCTTCTGAATGGTGAAATAATTTTTGTTGCCAACATTTATGTGTCATCCTTATGTACTCCTTAACCTATTTACTAATAACTATAAAAAACTTAAAACTTTTACAAGTTTATCTCTAAATCTTTAACATCGTAACAAAATCTATCTTTCTCCGTTACTCTTTATTGGTCATCGGGACCCTCTTTACGTTAATGAAAACTATTATTAATCAAACTAAGTCAGCTTGGACCTAAACTTTTATCATACAACCTTCAGTTATATTTTAACTTAAACTAGCTGTTATTCCTGTCGCTGACTTCTCGACATGACAATATATAAAATAATAAACTGACTGACTGACTGATTGACTGACTGACTGACTGATATATCAACGAACAGCCCAAACTACTGGGTCCTTAGCGATGAAATTTTGCACAGAGGTTCCTGTTACCATGTAAGCGAGCACTAAGAAAGGATTTTATGAAAATCGTATCCTAAAGGGATTTATCACCTATTATCTAATTAGTGGTGACGCGCATGAATGGATTAACTTAAATTTTTTTAAGTAGCTTATTGCAAACTATTGGTTTTCACGCAAAAACAATGGCAATAAAATCCAAACAAGGCAACTAAAATTTTTTAAATTTGGGTTATTTTGCATTTTATTATTGAGTTTCTAACAGTAATTAAAGAACAAAATATCAAGTGTTAGGTGTCTTCAGAAGCGGAATAAAAATATCTTTAAATTGATACCATTTTCATTATTATCCGTTATGATGGGAAGCAGGAATTAAAGAAAAATCAATTTTCTATGTTAATTTCCTATGTTCACTCGGCGGCCGGTCACCCGGTATAGCCAAATATCGATTAATTTAGAAAATAACCTATTAAAAAGAAATAAAAGTAACGGTAAAATTTCAATTTTTCACATAAGAATTGCCCAGTTGCCAGATTCTGTTGACGACACGTGCACTTGACGTAAATAGTTAGAACAAGATTTATTAACTATTAATTAAGAGTTGCATCGGGTTCAAGCAAGTTTTTTTAAGTCGGCGGGCTTAAATATCCCGGTTTTCGAGTATAATATAATATCCGTTTATTAATTTTACGGATTTTGGCCCTATTTGGGCCAAACTCTTTAATATGATCCGTACATTTTTATTCTTGTTTGTTATTTACGGCGTCAGTTACTATAATTTTATTCGTGCTGCCTCCAATAATTTGAATTTAGTCCCGTTCCGCTACAAACTTGCAACTGATCTATAATACGGTCTAGGACATTTGAACGCAGCCGTTTGAACGCGACCGGTTGAACGCGGCCGTTTGAACGCAGAGACGATTGAACGCAGAGACGTTTGAACGCGAGGACGATTGAACGCAGGGACGTTTGAACGCTAGGACGTTTGAACGCAGGGACGTTTGAACGCGAGCAATTAGATAAGTACTTAATTAGATAATTGGATTAGATACCGACCTTTTAATGACCTTCTCTTAAAAAAAGTCGATTTCTAACACTAACCTAGCTTCGACCGGTGGATCTACCTTTTAATGACCTTCTCTTTAAAAAAAGTCGATTCCTAACACTAACCTAGCCTCGACCGGTGGATCTACCTTTTAATGACCTTCTCTTTAAAAAAAGTCGTTTCCTAACACTAACCTAGCCTCGACCGGTGGATCTACCTTTTAATGACCTTCTCTTTAAAAAAAAGTCGTTTCCTAACACTAACCTAACCTCGACTAAGGCTGGGAATCAAAATCGAATATAATCAACTAATCGAGTATTCGAATATGAATATTTTCTCAACGGCACTATTAAAATTATTCGAATATTCAGATTAATCAGAATAATTTGAATATTCAAATTACTCGAATCATTATTCGAATATTCGAGTAATTTGAATATTCAATTAATCTGAATATTCAATTACTAGAATATTCAATTACTAGAATATTCAGATTAATGGAATATTCAGATTAATATTATTACGTAGAGAGCGGATTTATATGCACAACAGACCGGTCTTGAGGTAAACCCCTATAAACAATTGGTTAAAAAAAATTTATAATAAAATATAATAATAAATTTATGATTATCATTATTCATTAATATTAATATTAAAGATAAATTAATCAAATAAAACTAGTTTGAATAATTTAAATATTCGAATAATCGAATTTATTCAATTTAAATTAATTAAATCCGAATAATTATTCGAATATCCGAATATTCGAATATCCGAATAATTATTCGAATATTCGAATAATTATCCGAATAATCTAAATATTCGAATAACCAAATATTCGAATAATTTGAATATTCGAATAATTTGAGTATTCGAATAATTTGAATATTCTTGTGATTTTTTGAACGAATATTCGAATACAAAATTGTTAAAAATTCCCAGCCTTAACCTCGACCGGCGGATCTACCTTTTGCCCTAATTTGGCCACAATAAAGTGCGTCATTAATAAGTCGAGGGAAGGTGCAATTTCTCGCGTTCAAACGTCCCTGCGTTCAAACGTCCTGCGTTCAAACGTCCTGCGTTCAAACGTCCTGCGTTCAAACGTCCTCGCGTTCAAACGTCCTCGCGTTCAAACGTCCCTGCGTTCAAACGTCCTCGCGTTCAAACGTCTCTGCGTTCAAACGTCCTCGCATTCAAACGGCCGCGTTCAACCGGTCGCGTTCAAACGGCCGCGTTCAAATGTCCTGCTCCGTCTATAAAATACCAATCCGATTGAAGTATTTTATTGTATGTATGTCTTTACCCAAAATACCCAGTATAAATAAAAATGGGTTTCATTTTAAAATATGTATACTATACATATGGGATATTCCTAACAATAATAAAAACAATATAGGTATCATATAATTGGTTCTCCTACTGGAAATCAAATGAATTGTTATTTTTATTAACACGTTGAGCCCAGGGTGCGAACAATGATATGTCTCACTAATAGAAGCGTTGAGACTGAGAGGTATTACCGGAATTCCATCAATTAAAAATTCTTTCGGACTACGAGTCTCACCATTTATCACATAAATATTATGCACATTAAGAAAGCACCGTATGAGGAACACAACAGTGTTTGCATTTTGGTATAACTTTATTGAATACTAAATATTTTTTTAGAGAATAATTCATTTTAAAAAAATTTCAAAACCCCAAAAAGATTGTATACCGAAGCTCAACGTGTTAAACATATTATTATGCTGTAATTCATGTGTCGTAAAGAAGACAGTTTCGATAGCTTTTTGTATATATTATTATGTACTATAATTCCTGAGAATTGCTTTTTGTAATTCAAGTTGTAGAGTAAAATTTTTCGTTAGTGATTGGGAGTGGCTAATGCACAGAAACGTATATTCGTTATTTCGGTTCTATGTTTATGTCAATTGGTGGAATTAGGTGTCACGGGTGTCTCCCTCCATATTTGCCGTTCAAGTCCAAGTCACGTGCCAACCACTAACGGGTCATTCCATGTGAAATCAACACACTTTTCTTGGTCGCCATCTCAGATTTCAATAAAATTTGGTATATCGATAGAGTGTACTGAGACTAGCAAAAATGCAAACTTTTATTTAAATATCTCAAACGGTTTCCAAAATATCGCTATGTAAAATTTTCAAAAATTGACTGCCGGAATATTTTCTAATCATTATAGCAGCTCTCCTAATTAAGCTACAGAGGTGGACGTGATGTCATCTCACTCATTTTTTAATGCCCTTTCCGATGATATATAACATAATATGCCTTTTTATAAAAATACTTTTCAAAACTCAAAATCAAAATTTTGAATTTGATTTTCTCAAAAAGTAAATCTTCAAAAATTTTTAAAAACTTCCTGAGAATAGTCTGTAGTTATGGTAAGGGACTGCCAAAATTTAAAAGTGGGACGGTTATGCCTTCATAGTTAAAATAATTTTTAAGTACAAGATGGTTTTGAAAGAACGATAGACTTTTATTATAGTAAGCGACGAACAGCAGAAATTGTTCTGTCAAAAATGAAATTTACAATATTTTATAACAAATATAAGTTAGTTTTATGGAAATCAGTCTCGCCAAATAATTTGGTGCATTAATGGGGGGGGGGGGCACATCTTGCCGGCAAAATTGAAAAGTTCTACTTTGGTAATTTTTTCTGAGAAAATGAAATTATTTAGATCAATTTGGGTTTTGACACATTATTATACAAGTCTTGAAAAACATTTAAAAAATTTTTCAAATCAAAATATTACAAAATGGCGACGTGGCAGCTGAACTCCAAAAACACCTTTTAAAATGCGGTTGAAAATCTCCCAATGGTGTCGTTAGACCTACAATATAAGAAATGAAAAAATTTAGTTTAATATAATCAGTGCTATTCACGACGAGAAAATTTTATAACAAGAATTGTTAGTCTTGTTAGTTTTAACAAAGTATCGATAGTAACAACAATTGTACTATTCTGTAAATATCGTGAAAGCAAGGTTAACAAGTAACCTAAAAATTAGTCGATATTAACAACTTTTGCTATTCTGGACGAGATTAAGATTGTTAGCATTTTATTAGGTTCACGTACAAAATTACATTTAAAAGCTGTAACAATTTCTTGTCAAATTTGCACTACTGTAACTTCACGAAGTAACAAGATAAGTTAAATTTTAGAAAATTTGCTATTCAGGATAACATTTCAGAAGCAAGAACTTGTTAAATTTAACAGTTTTTCTAACAATTCTCAACAACACCTCGAAGCACTTGTTGAGAATTGTTAAATTTAACAGTTTTAGGCAAAAAATTAAAATTGTATTTTAAAATTGCAAAATATTGTAAGTATATTAATACATAACCAGTGAATGCATAAAAAATATTTAAAAAATTGTAATCGTTAAGGGGCGGGTTTTGTAGAGGGAAAGAAATTAAAATTTTATTTTAAAATTGTAAAAATTTGTAAGTATATACATTAATTATTACATTACTAATAAACACATAGTCCACAGTGTGGAGTGATGTGATCGCTGGTTGAGTTACGGAGCGGAAATTCTGTGTTCAAGTCGCAGACTTCGCAGAATTTCTTAGCCCGGCTTTCCGGTGGACATCCACACGCGGTGGTGAAAAGTTGTAGTAAGAGTAGCAAAAGAGGATTAATCCACCTCGTGAAATGGATTGTAAAGACTTCAATAGAAGTGGCAATATTCCGACAGGAATGGAAAAAGCCCTTGAAAAGTAAACACATAAAAAATATTTAAAAAATTCTAACCATAAAGGGGTAGTATTTGAATAGGGTAAGAAAGTAAAATTTTAATTTAGAATTGTGAAAATTTATATGTATATAAATACATAACCAATGAACACAAATAAATTATTGAAAAAATTGTAATCGCTAAGGGGCGGTTTTTAGTAGGGTAATAAATTTAAATTTTATTTTTATTTTAGAATGGTGAAAATTTGTAAGTATATTAATACATAACTAGTGAATACATAAAAAATATTGAAAAAATTGTAATAGTTAGGGTCGGTTTTTGTAGAGGGAAAGAAATTAAAATTTTATTTTAAAATTGTGAAAATTTGTAATTATATTAATACATCAACAGTGAATATATAGAAAATATTTAAAAAATTCTAATTGTTAAGGGGGGGACTTTGAGAAGGGAAGAAATTACAATTTTATTTTAAAATTGTAAAGATTTGTAAGTATATTAATACATAATTAATTAATACAAATAAATCATTGAAAAAATTGTAATCCCTAAGGGGCGGTTTTTAGTAGGGTAAGAAATTCAAATTTTATTTTAGAATTCTGAAAATTTGTACATATATAAATACATAACTAATGAACACAAATAAATTATTGAAAATATTGTAATCGCTAAGGGGTGGTTTTTGAAGACGGTAAGAAATTAAATTTTATTTCATATTATTTGGTAAATACAATAAGAAATAACTTATACGTACACTACAAATAAAAAATAAATTGTTATAGCTAAGAGGTGGTTTTTTAAATTTAATTGTTTATAATAAGCTCTTAAAACGAAAGATTAACGCAATGCTTTAAGTGGTTTTTATTGAAAGTTCAAACTGTTGTTGTAGGTACTAAAATAAATTGCAACACTTTACAAATTATTAAAACCAAATTAAAACACTAATTATATAAATGATTTACCATATAAAATAGTTTCTAATTTTATTGTTACTTTTTATTTTCTATTCAAAGTTTCGCGCCAAACTCCCTCCATATCAATTTCGCTCCAAATCTATTTGTCTCTTCGTCACGAAATTCTGATTATGAATAACATACTAAACGTAATTTGGACCGTCGTTCAGCTTTATTTAAAAGAGTACAAAAATTTGAATATGTCTTTCTGGCTGAAAGCAATAAAAGTCGTACGTTGCCAATGTTGTATAATTTAAAAACAGAATTATTTCTTAATCACAATTTCATGACGTAGAGGAAAATTAATCTGGAGCGTTAATTTTAAGTTTTTGTGAGGTGCGATGTTGTCAGATTTGGTTCACTTCATTGTTACTCTTGACAAAATTTTAAAAAAGTAAACGTGAATAGCATTTAACATTGTAACAATTATTGACAGGTGATTGACATCTCCACATCGAATTTTATTTTGTAAATTTTGATAAACAAAATAAAGTAATAAAACTTTCTACACAACTCAAAATGTTCTAATTTTACTGTTACGTTTGGCTTATAACGATTCACTTCCTGTTTTAAAATTTTTATAGACTAAGATTTCATACTAAGGAGAAACCATTTGTTATGTAAAGTTTGTGACTACAAATTCGTTGAAATAGGAAATTTAAAAAGACATATGAGAACCCACATTGATTAGAAACCGTTTGTGTGTGACTACAAATGTAGTACACAAAAGATAGGATTAAACATTAATGTGAAAACTCACACCGGCGAGAAACAGTTTGTTTGAACATTTGTGATTATAAATTATAAAGTAAGTTTGTTTTTAAACAGCATTGGAATTTTATAAATAAAATAAAATTGTGCTAAAACTACGTTTGAAGTTAGTATAAGTATGAATTAATACTTCTTGTTTGTTTTTTTGAGAGATCGTAGTGACTAGATATTTGAAAAGCATTGGATTAAGTAAATAAACTTTTTAATTTAAAAAAGGTAATTTACTTATAGGTACTTTATTTTAGATAGTCGACATTTCATGTCGGATGGCTTTTCTTCATGTATATAGGATATCGATAGTACAAATGAAGTGACAGAAGACTTTGGAAGAAGATTGTGGATGAAGCCAAGAGACACCCTAGAGTGTGAAAGAGAACTTGTAGAATTAGTTTTGAAAGTTTAATATGTGATTATGATTAGTTTAGATAGATATACTGTAAAATGGGGAGTAATCCACCCCAATAAAAGGATTTGTAAATCTCATAAGAGATAGCAATATTCTATTAATAGTGTAATGCTGATTAATAATAATAATATAATTTATTATGTTTCTTGACTACTAAATATTTGTAAATTATAATAAATAAATTAATAATTAATAATATATTAATTAATATTAATAATATAATAAATTAATTCATACTTATACTAACTTCAATCATAGTTTTAGCACAATTTTATTTTATTTATAAAATTCCAATGCTGTTTAAAAACAAACTTACTTTATAATTTATAATCACAAATGTTCAAACAAACTGTTTCTCGCCGGTGTGAGTTTTCACATTAATGTTTAATCCTATCTTTTGTGTACTACATTTGTAGTCACACACAAACGGTTTCTCATCAATGTGGGTTCTCATATGTCTTTTTAAATTTCCTATTTCAACGAATTTGTAGTCACAAACTTTTCATAACAAATGGTTTCTCCTCAGTTGAAATCTTATGTCTCTATAAAAATTTTAAAACAGGAAGTGAATCGTTTAAGCCCTTGAAAGTTAAAATGTTTACATTATATTATGTAAAAATATAAAAATTTCTGTTGAAATTTTATGTTAAACCCACAGGAATTATTTATAAATTATAAGTGACATATAAATGCGACGTTGCAATTCTAGGCGTTGTAACAGTTTAACACTTTACCTACTGTTAAATTGCTTCGCGGATTAGCTATTTTGCACTGCTAGAATTGTTAGTTGATCTCGAACAATTTAACAGTTATTGTTAATATCGACATTTAAACAAGTCGAACGAGAATAGCACTGAATATGTTTTTCCAAGAAAAGTGTGTTGATTTCACATGGAATGACCCTAACGAAAAAATTACCTCTACATAAATTTATTATATTGAACAATTTCTAACACAAAGTCTTTTTAAAAGTAATCGTTGCCTTGTTTATATAAATTTTGTAATTATGTAGTAACGGTTGACAACTAGAAAATTGCACAAACTTTAAAGGTCCATATCTTTTAAAATACTGAGAAATCAAAGTCGACTATGTAACACAAATTATTACCCTGGATACGCTTTATTGACTTTGCATAGCAATTTTTTTGTTTTAATTTTTATTAGTAATAATAATGGCGTCGAAACAAGAAGTCCTGCGCGAACGCATTGTACGGTTCTATAAATCAAATATTAAATTCGTTAAAAAGTTTACTGTAAGTCATTTTAAAGCAGAATCAATTTCCCAAAGAACAATTTACTATATTTTACAAAACATAAAAGTGAAACGCGAAGGTTGCACCGGCCGTAAAGCTAAAATTATGACCAATAGGAACATTGTAAGCTTGAAAACGCTTTTTAACAACAAAGACAATATTAGTCAACGAGATGCCGCCCGAAAATATAATTGCACACAGCAATATATTTCAAAAGTATTGAAAAGGTGTGAAATCAAAGTAAGGCATAAGCAGAGATCGCCAAAATATACAGAGGAGCAAATTCTAACCGTGAAAAAACAATGCCGTTGGATGACCCGAAATTATCAAGGAAATCATTATGTTTTGGACAATGAAAGTTATTTTGGATTAAGCCGCAGTCAAGTACCTGGAAATGATATTTTTTATACAGACAATATCGCGAATACATCTACCGATGTTAGATATAAATTTAAGGCAAAATTTGAGCCGAAGGTAATGTTATATATTGCAATATCAGAGAAGGGTATTTCAAAGCCTTGGTTCAAGCCAAGTGGGATTGCAATCAATCAAGCAGTGTATCAAAACGAGTGCTTGAAGAAAATTTTAATTCCATTTTTAAAGGCACATCATGGGGATGATAATTATGTATTTTGGCCAGACAAAGCATCGTCCCACTATGCAAAAAAGACATTGGAGTTTCTCCAACTGAATTCGATATAATTTGTACCCAAACTTAACAATCCCACAAACTTACCACAATGCCGTCCTATTGAGGATTTTTTTGGAGCTCTAAATGCCGAAGTATATAAAAACAACTGGAAAGCGAAAAATACCAATGAACTCATCAATAAAATCCGATTATGCATTAGAAATTACGACAAATCACGTGTACGGAGGGCATGTGAACGCATCTCGACTTCGTTACGCAGTGTGGCTGATAAGGGTCCATTTGACCAAGTACATTAATATTTTCTAAAAAAGGATATTAGGTGGAATAATTTGAGCCATGATTGAATTGTTTTGAATAAAAACTAAATATTTTGTTAACCATCAAAGTTTGTGCAATTTTCTAGTTGTCACCCGTTAATCTTTTTAAAAGTTACCTACTTATTTACTATAACTTTGTATTATTTTTCCTACTTTGCATTTTTATTATTTAGAAAATAAACTTGAAGTAAACTTGAAAATTCTTCGGCTCATTATTTTCACTTTTATGGGTACATTAAAAAGTTTATCTTACCTATTTTTATCTAATTTCTAAATTATATACTTGACATGTACGAGCAATTTTGTTGTTGCTTACATGAATCTTTCAGCATTTCTTCAGTTTAACCGATAGCTTTAAAAATAACTACTAATATTTTCTAACAAAAATAAATTTTGTGAACTCTCTAGAGAAATAAAGCTACCGATGGTTACACTAAATTTTACTGTATTCAAAATTATTTGGCAATGCCACTGAAATTATAATTTAATAAAAATGATATTATTTTATCAATTCTGGTCATTCCTGCAAGTCTGGAAGGTCTTCTAATGCCCTCAATTGCCACCATCAAAACAAGCCCTTTAATTAACTGCTATTTAAGCTTTAAATGTAGGGGAGAAGGCCCAATAATGGCCACCCATTTTTGTTTTGTAGATATTTTGCAATTGATAAATAAATTACATAATATTTTTAAGTTACATATTATTACTTTGTCATGAAGGACAGTAATTTATAATTTGGCAACTAAAAATGTTGATATTTGTTTTTATACTTTTTTCCACGGTTCTTTACCACCACATTTTTACAGTGACCACTAACTATAAATGCAGCAGTTTTTTATAATATTTGTTAACACTAAGCACGAATAGTATTATTAAAAATAATAATAAAAATAATATCATACTCATTTATTGAAAAACACATAATTAATATGAACTAAAGGATGATAAATCTATTGAAAAATAATAGTGGCTTTGAGTCCTGGCAATTCCATGTAGTGATTGTTGTTGTCAGATACATCATTATGTCATTAATCGGCACAATAGATTCATCTCTGACATCTGGATATGAAAATTTGTTTTGTTTACGCTTCTTTAGAAAATTTACAAGAAATTTTTCATTTTCTAAAGTTTCCGTCACTTTTCCTATGTAATATTTTAGTTGCTTTTTTGTTTCAAACTTAAAGGCGACGACGTTTACAATGAAGTATGATCTTGCCTGCTTCGGTAGAAAGTTGGCAAGCGCAAATTAAATTAAAGTATTTTCTTCTATTCTTTTTTATGATTAAAAAATTATTCACTTTGATTGGCTCTTGCTAGCTTTCTACTGAAGCAAGGCAAGAACCCACTTCTTTGTGAACGACGCTTAAAAAGCACAAAACTTTCAACGGAAATTTCTTCTTTTCTTTTTTTCGTTTTCATATTCAGGCTGTCTACCCAATCAACTTCATCGGAATCGGTTAAATCTAAGCTTTGAAAGAATCACATAGCCTGTCCTAGTGCCAGTCCCAGTCCTAATTAAGAGAGGTTTTCTTCTTAAGAAACGGGTAACCATCGTTTTCCAGCCATTTTATTCTTATTCCATGAACTAGGAAATCGCTTGTTATTAGTAACTGCCAGTTCGTAAGCAAATGATCGAACATTCTTTGGGATAAGGCCGTGGTGATGTTTAGCAGAAACTTGCAAATAATTGCACAACGACCGATAAATTGGCTAAATCTATGAGTCAATTTTTAGTGCTTAGTGAGTGAAATTTGGGGTGTCAAGTTAAGAAGCATTGCAGAGTTTTTATTTATTTAAAAAAATATTTTTTAAATTACCTTTAAGTTAATAAGTAATTGATTACATTTATTATATTGCAATGATATTCACCCTTAAATGAATAGTCACCCCAAAAACCAACGTTATGCCGGAGTAGAGTTTTTCTCTTATACAAAGTCGATGGGTTCGACAAACGAAATGAAAGGGTAATTTACAGTAAACATAATTTATTAAATGAAAATAATTTATCGCTAACATTTGCATCAATTTACGTTTGACAATAGATTTGTCCCAAACCAAATGTGTTCATGTGTAATAATTCAAAAGACCCAAGTCACATTTAAATTCTCAAATACAGAAGCTAAACCTGGGTATTTTGATTATTCGTGTAAAAGGTGTAAATAACGGTTGATTGTACAAAATTTATTAACAAATTCATTAACAACACATATCGCTGTATTATTTGAATTTATTAAATTAAAACAAATTTTCTTCCTTACAAACGGTAAACTTCATAAATTTCTCGTGCGCCACTGTAAGTTGAGTCGTCAGCAATCATCACCTGTTCTTTCGTCTTGAGAGCGCCAGATGTTCCAAACTTCAGCCAGTGTTCCAAATGTGAAGTCAATCTCCAACAACTTATTACGTTTGAAATACACAACTTTTCATTAATTATCGAGCACAATTATTATAAATTCCGTAAAACGCGACTCTCGCAATTTATTCGCTACTGCGAATTTACAAGCTTCGCTTCTTAATTCCCGGATCAAAAAGAACTTTATTTGTTTAATTATTAATAAATTACGAATTAAGGAATAATTATAATGTTATATTTGAGCTTTCGATCTTGCATTAAGATCTTCGTCAGAAAATTACAAATAATAAGTGGGTAAACATGGAAACATATATATATATACATTGTATTGTCATTTGACCGGTAACTAGATAAAATCCAATAACCGTGAGTTAGGAAAAACCTGGATTGTGTTCCACCAAAAAAGGAAAACCTAGCCCCAATACGTAAAAGGTTTTACACAAGTAAGTGGCTGTATATAGTACTTAAGCCCTCTATATCAGTTTGACGGTTCATAGTGTTTTTGGTCTTCTTTATGCATTATAATTATAATTATTCCTTAATTCGTAATTTATTAATAATTAAACAAATTTATTTTCACGAATTAATAATAAACCAATTTTAAAAAGAACTTTATTTGAGTTCCCAATCTGGGATGCACCAAGCAATTCAAACACGAGTTTCTGCTTTGGTCTTCACAGGAGAACTGCCCTGCTTGAGTTTCACCCAGAAACTTCACGTGTACTCAAATTGAGCTCTATTCCGAGACTCCTCTCTGCTTGAGTTTCACCCGGGAACTGGCTTCATTCTCGCTCGCTCGCCTTTTGTGTTTTTCAAAAACTCAAAATTTGGATTTTTGTGGTGGGAACTTACATTCCTGTTGACTAAAATCGCACTTATTTCCAGGTAACATAATGCTGTTAATTGCTTGTGCACTAAATTATTATTTTCACTTTTGTTTTACAGGAATCTGTTGTTGTTTTAAAAATCAAAAATCATTCACAGGATGTTACAAAATTTTTGTATTTCACAAATAAATTCAAAATTGTTTTGTTTTATGTGTAAATTTCGTTACATGTGGTGGTTTTTTGTAATTGATGCAAATGTTTCTCATATCAGCCAAATTAACTGATTATTGAATTAAAAATTAAATAAAATTAAATCACTCCCTTATTTGTTTGCTGTCACTCTTAATTGATGGAAAATATCACAACAATTTATTTTTTATTATATTATAATATTATTGTATACCACCGCAGTGAAAAAGTTCCAGGACTACGTATTCTTCATAGTAAATAGTTCTCTTCTGCAGATATACACTCAACGATTCTGCTAATGAAGCACTTCTCATATGCATGAGAAGTGCCAGCGATTTCATTTTTATCTAATCTTCTTCTTCTAGTGCCATATCTTCTTTATACGTAGGCGATCTTCCTGGCCAGGAAAGACTTTACTAGGGAAATGTTAATGGGGTGGTTTCCCGTTGCTTTCCCCATAGTCCACAGATCGATTTCGGACTTTTTAGATCACAGCACATATCCGACGCAATCAGGATTAGAACCGCGGTTTCCCGCTCTGTAGTTTATCCGTGTTTAATGTACGCCAAACTGCTGGTCATATCTCATCAATGGACTTAAAACGATTTCATCGAAGTGGTAATTTAAGCTTCGCGAATTGGAAGACGTCGCACGGTTTCAAATCAAGCGAATAAGGCGCATGGTCGATGACATTGGTTGAGTTTTTAGTGAAGGATCTAAATGTTGTTTTTCCAAAAATCTGGTCGTTCTCTTCTATAACAGACTCCATCAAACGACGCATAACACCCAATTAATACTCCTTATTGTTGATGGTCTTCCACAGCGAGGATCATCAAACATCTTTCTCTCTTACTTCCTTAAATCGCTTGTACCACTCGAAAATACTTGAACATAGTAGTTTAGTTGTGTAATTTCAGCTGACTTTAAATTTCAAACTTTCTATTTTAAATATCATACCACTTTTTGTAATGACAGCCATTGGTTCTGTTACTTTAATATACAATATTTAGTCCAGTCAAAATAGACATTTCACTTTGCAAAAATTTGCATCCAGCTGAAAATTGGCATAGACCTTAAATGCACTATTACAAACAAAATATCAAAAGTCCCCACCGATCCCACGTATGCTAAAAATGTTATTCACGGTCAAAGGTCAACAATATCGGATTTTATAATGATAAGTTTTATCGTAAAAATAGGTGAGACAAAAATTATAGATCATGAAATTCTCTACAAAAATTATTCTTATATTTTTTTTCGTACGAATCGTTATTCCTGAGATATCACGATTCAAAAAGTTGGCAAGTTTTATTAGACAGTGTCCTATTGATTGAAAAAATTGTAATATTGGTAATGATTAAATGATTATCGAAATCGCGATATATCAGGAATAGAGATTCGTACGAAAATAAGTATAAGAATAATTTTTGTAGAGAATTTCATGATCTACAATTTTTGTCTAACCTATTTTTACGATAACACTTATCATTTACAAGCAAAATGCAAAAAATCGATATTGTTGACTTTTGATCTTTAATAACTATTTTAGCAGATGTGGGATCGGTGGGGACTTTTGATATTTTGTTTGTAATAGTGCATTTAAGGTCTATTCCAATTTTCAGCTGGATGCGAATTATTGCAAACTTTGCACTTTTTTTTGTCTATTACTAATTGTCGAATTACTTTAATGCAATAAAAATCAATCATGTAATATTATCAGCTTTCCCCCTAATGTTCTGCTACTTTTAAATATACAAATTCTCCCCCATCTTTTTGTGATTTGAAACTAATCCTACTAAAATAGGCAAGATAAACAAAATCCTTATTTTGTGAATACAATCGAGCCCTTAGCACAGGCGATAATTTAATTTGTACTATATTGTATTATTATGGGTAGGTATTATTATAGTAATAATTGAAATCACACTTCACGAAGTTTCGTGGTTCAGAGTTTTAGTAAACCAAGCAATTGCTGCACTATGAATAGCATAAATAATTTACTACAGTTAATAATCAACCCTTGCTTTTTAATTAGAGGGTTTTGGAGTGCCCTTTGATAAAAACGCAATTCATGCTGGGGCTGGCTATCTGTAGTATATTATAGTATGTGGCAATGGTGTGTTTAATGCAAACGGTTTGTGAAACAAGAAGAAAATAATAAGATTTTTAATTATTTGCAATAACTTGTACAAAACAAATAATAGAAATATTACAGGAAAATTATTTCAATAATAATAATATTATACATTAGAATTTATTATCTACTAATTAAAAATTTGTAAATTCACAAATTAAGCTAATTAATATTTTTTAAATAAAAAGTTTAAATTTAAGGATAAACTTATTTGTGTCCCAAAACCCACTTCCAAAATATCACAGCTAAGACACTAACAATTTCTATGTATTTTATATACAATTTTTTATAAAAATTATGTCTCGTATTATTAAATAGTTACTTTTCATTTAATTCATAAGGTGTTATCAAGATCTTAATCCCATCCCATTAATCATAATATTGGCTAAAGCGTTTCTCCTTTTCCTCCATCCTCCTAAGCCTTGGGCGTGATATTGTAGTAAACGGTACCATTTTCTAGTTAAATCGTCGCTTTCAGCCTAAAAAATGTATGTAATAAAAAAAAATGAAACTATTTAATATAAACTACGTACCTTGAATATAAAGGTATCTTTTCCGATGACTTCTTGAACTTCAAAATAACTTTGCCATGATGGATCCGTAGCAATAATACAACGATCTAGATAAAGAGGCTCTCTCAGCAAGGAATACCGACCATTTTTATCACGAATTAACAGTAGTGCCGCTTCCCTTGCTCCAGTTTTTGCAAAAGTAAGTCCATTATCTTCTAATCTAGTTCCATTTGTTTGCTAAAGAATTAATGAATAATATTTTGCTAAGTTAGTACTTTTTTAAAAAGTATTACCTTTCCGTTCATAACAAGAAGTGCATTAATGGGCGCTAGCTTAATAGTTCTTCCTTTCCTCCAATTATTATCAGTCGGTTGAGTAAACAAGAGTTTACCTTCGAAAACAAATTTTGCCTCATCATGATTCCATTCTAATACATCAACAGCTATTTTTCTTAATTTTATACTAGCCAAGTCCATCTCAGTGCTTGCCCTTCTTCCAGAACTGCTACCAATCCGTCTCCATAATTTGCTAGGTATATCTTTAGTTTCCGAATTCATATGATTTAAATGTAATTCAACTTTATGTTGAGCTTCTTTTATTTGTTCTCTATTTTCATGGTGCGTTGGTGTACTTTTATATAAACGTGTTAAAAGCAAAGGATACTTAGTCACTCTTTGTACAGGAACCATAAGAAAAGAGTTTAAGTTCATTCTTCTTAACATTGTATTTTCCATTTGTGACACTCTTAGAAATATTCTCAACAATTCCTTTTCTTTTTCTAAACTAGCTAAGAGCAAGCTTGCATTTCCTTGGCGAACGCAATATGTTTCAAAACCATGCAACATTGGTGCAGCCTCCAGAAATAGTTTACCTATATTAACAGTTAAGAGATCTTCATCGCCTTGTTCTATTGCTATTTCCACTGCATCTCTAAGACGTTCGGCAAGAGTTTGACTGTTTTCTAACAATTCTTCTACATTTAAAAATATTGCGGATAATTGATCGGGTGTTAGTAATCCAGCAACTAACATTGGCTGATAAAATTCTTCTAAAATAATTTGTAAATCTCTACTGTATTTCTCTTCTGTTTCTACTATCTCGGTAATAATTTCTTTCCGTTCCGATCTTTTCTTGACACATTTTCTACACAGCAAAGGATCATTTTCAGAAATTGGTTCTATCGTTATTTCGCAATCTTCACAAGTTAACGATAATTCAGATTTATTTCTAAACCTTAAAAGTGAACTTTTACTTGTTTCTGAACCAACTCCCGAATCATTCCTTTCCACTTCAGCAGATTTTTGAGAATTTTTCAAATCATCAGACAAACTGTTTGTAAACACTAAAGAGCTTTCTTCACTTGAATCTGAACTAATATTTGACACTCTATACGAGTCTGGTACTTCTTTAACTTCTTCCTCTATAATTACATCTGAATTGCCAAAGTTGTACGTATCTTCTGGAACTAAACCGCGTTCTTTAGCATCGACTAAGTAACTTAATATGTCATACTTGGAAGCTCCTTCAAATATTGACCTAAAATCAAATTATAATTATTACTTTATTTTCGAGTTACTTTAATTAATTTACTATATTAAGCAGTTTGATCAAATTAATTAGCAAATAACTTCCTTAAATAAAAAGTAAACGAGAAAGTATTATATTTTACGAAATTATAACAAATTAATAGTCCATTAAGAATATTTGCATTGTGATTGTTTGAAATTGCAGTACCATAGTCTGCGGTAAAAGCGGTATTCGTATGAAAGAATTGTAATACTATTGCACACCTTACGATTAGATAATATTTTTTAGTCTAATCAATGAGTCAACAATTTTGCTGTTTTGACCGAGATTACTTTTTCCTTAATTCAATAGAACTACTCATTTTGTTACTTCCTCTGCAGAAATATAAAAATTGCTACTTTGCAAACACAACTGACTTATTAATATATTCCAACTATACTTGACTTGCTATTTGATCAAACATTACTGATAAATTTAAAAATTACAAACCTTGTGGTGAACTGCTTATCTAACTGTAAATCGTCTATGATACACGAAGGTGGCGGATTTGAAGGAAGTGGTGGTGGAGCTATTTCCTCATATATAGGATCATTATTAAGACGAATGCATTCATAATGGTGATCATCATTTTCAGATAATTCAGATATAGCTGAATCAGCTAGTAATTCATAAAACTTTGTCCTAGCACTTAATTCTTCTTCCGTAACAGAACTTCTATTACTATTATCGGTATAACAATCCGATCCTAAATCCATCATTTCGTATTGAGTTGACGAACTATGCTCTGAATATTCGTCTCTATCTTCGTCACTAAACACATTTTCATTGTCTATACTAATAGGTGTGTTTTCGACGAGCCTTGAAATATTAGTATCTATGCGCTCTTCGCATGGCGAAATAGTTTTTGGAGTTTTTTCAAGAGATCGCCTAAACATATCTGATTTTCCACAGACATGAGGGACTAAATTACGTTTTACAGCTTCTACTGGATTCTGCAGAATTAGTTCGAGCTTTTCTACCGGTTTATGATTAATTAGGTTATTATCATATTTAACAATTTTTCTTCTTTCTATAGTGTTACGAGAATGAGTAAAGAGCTTGGATAAATTATCGGGAGTTGTTGGTGATCCTGCTCGAGGCCTTGTTAAAGTATCCGAGTTTGAAGTAGTTATACTTATTTGATTAGATGAAGGTGGACTGGAACTACTCACAAAATTGCCTGTAATGTATACGGTACTACTTTTGTTGTATTTAATAGACTTATCAACGTCTGTATCTTTAACAACAACTGAAGATTGATATAAAGGAATGTCATCGTTAACATTGATGGTCGAATAGCAGTCGTCCCCATTAATCATTATAGATGTTTTTCTCTGCGCATGATCAGGAACTACCACGGTTTGAATGTTATCAGGTTCCAAAAATTCATTCTTAATTTGAATTTTATGAACAGTAGGAGATAATCGAATTTGTACAACTGTTTTGTTTGGCTTTTCTAAAGTTGAAAACATGGTATCCATCTTTGCGTCAGTGAAATCTACTTTTGTTGGTTCAAACGAAATTGCAACTACCGGTTGTTTATTATTACTTCGCTTTCGAGGTGGTACCGCTGGTGGTTCGCCATTCAGTGGTTCTTGGGTAAAACAAGGAACCATTGGTGGCCTGAGTTTTCCTAACGTTTCTATTTCTGCAGATTTATGCTCGTGTATTGTTTGCTGAATATTATTAATATTATTTATACGTTCTTCTATTGGATTAGTATCAACATCTATTTCTTCGTATTCAGATAAAAAGACTGATCTTTCAACTTCATCGGTACTCTCTATTTCTTTCTGTATATGTAGTGATGAAGTATAGTTTTCTGGATTTAAAATTTGATTGTTACAGTCTGTTGCTTTGAGATTACTGTTTAATATGCTAGTAGGTAAATCTAAAGTCGACTTCTCGGTAGTTTTTTCAATGTTTTTATCTTCCGAGATATTTAAACGTGATCTTAGAGCAACTCCGTCTAACCTTTGTAAGTCCGTTACCGAATTGAATGCTTTCCTAGAATCGTTTCTTTGGAACCGTCCTCGCAGTGCCATCGTATCATAAAAAACAACTTTTGGAGTATCTTGTAGTAATCTTTCACTGCCAATTCTTCTAAGTGAGAAGAAATTGCAATCCGATATATCTAAACAATAAACATTATATTAATGGTATAGAGATGAGGATGAGAATAATATGTGTATAAATTTAGATAGGATATTGCCTGGTACTTCAAAAGCAATAATTATTAAATTTAATATAACAAAGATATTGCTAATTTCCACATGCAGTTGGCGATACAAATAAAGATCAAGGTTTTATTAAGGTTACTTAAATATCAAACACTTTTATTACTTTGGAGCGACACCTTCAACTGTAAATGCAGAAACTTTTACAAAAACTCATGTGAGTCACTCATCAGATAATAAATCTAATATAAAATTCAAAAAATATGTCATGTTTAACAATAATTAATAGGTGTCTTATGTATTTTTACTCATTTACTGAATTAAAAAGTTGGAAACTAATTAAAAAGTTCTTTATAGTTAGTTACCTTCAAGACATTCCGCCTTCTTCGAGTCAATATTTTCCTCCTGAAGCCTTTCATTGTTTAAATCTGCTGATTTATTGATCTTAATATGATCTTGTTTTTGTACTTGCCCCAAGCAAACAGATTCGTTTTCAACTAAAAATTGTACCTTTTTCCTAGGCGTGTTCATAGGCATCGGTAGGTAAAAGTGTGACCCACTCTTTTGCGCGGGCGAGGGGCTTCGCTCGGGGCAAACATTTGAATCTGTGTCACCGAAAGTTGTCGGTTTCTTTAATATAGATTTAAACCGGTTACAATCAGATTCCTTTTCATTAAATTTTAGTTGTTCTTTTGGTAATTCTTTTGGTTTATTTTTAATGGCAGTATTTAATTTTGGAATCTGACTTGGTTGGCGAGGAACTTCTATTTTTATTTCTTCGTAGATGTCCGCATTAGATTTAGTTCGAATCCGTTGACCAGCTACTAATGTTACATTTGCATCTGCTTTCGATTGTGATTCAACTGACATTAAATCGTAAGGATTAATGTTACATTCGAGAATAGATTTACGATTATTAGAAGCTGATTGTTGAACAGCTGAGGTAGATTTTAAAACAATGGTTTTAGCTTCTTCTCTAGGAGAATTGACTCGAATTTTGAATTGGGTTCCATTATCAGTCGACAAACGAGAACGTCGCATAAGTTCGTAAGGATCTGCTGATGGTAAAATTGACGGTCTCGAATGAGAGCTTACGCGAACTGTTTCTGGTCTTGTCGATGGTGCAGATGACGATGTCACTGATGTTGTAGGATAGCATCGTACTGTACCAAATTTGGTTCCATTGCGTAACGTGTCATTTGAAGGTAAAGGTAGCCGAGTACCCCTACATTTTTTACATAATGTGGGACTCTTCTTACTTGATCTTTTCGTACCATGAAGATATTCTGTGCAAGAACAAATTACTAAGGCGGGGGTCAAAACAAGACCCCCGTTTGATCGCATACTGCCATACAACCATGGCTCAGCGTATTTCATAGATCGAGCAAGTGAACTCTCACTAACTTCTTTTGAGGACCACGAATTTTGATAAGAACCTTCACCCTATAATAAAATAATTTAATTAATACTTAAATGGTAAAACCAAATTAAATATTTTATAAAGTATTGCGGGCATTTCAACCTTATTTGGTAGACATTCTAAAAGGCAAACTATCGCTACATAACTATCTAAAAATAATTAATAAACAAAAGGTACCAGTTTTTTAATTACCTTTAAGCAGTGTGACGTATAACTGCCAGACGGGGGTGTTGGATATCGTCGCATTGCATGGCTAACCACCACAGCCATGAACGTAACACTTTTTGGTCATTATTCTGAAACAATAAAATAATATTTGTTAAGGTCGGTACTCATATTAATGGTTAATTATTTTAATAAAATAATATTTTTAATGTTGTATTTTTATCTTCTTGCCACTTAAATGTTTATAAAATTCTCAGGAATATTTAATATTATATCTATTTAATTAAATGCCTACTACATTTATATAGTACATTTACAAAATTTAGCAAACTTAATTATAATTCTTTAGAAAACAAAAACAAAAAAATTTAATTAAATATGTTCATAAATACATTGCATTCTAAATATCTATTGTATTTTTCGTATATAATATGAAATACTATTTTTATTGCAAAGAAATAATCTTGGAAAAGTACACTAAACAAACAAAATAAATTTCTAAAGAAAAGTCTTTCACACTTATAACTTTTAGTGTGAGATTCTTATGGTTTTTACTAACTATATTTATAAATATTCAAGTTAAAGGTGATTTTAATAGGAAAGAAATTTTAAATAAAATGTCAAGTAATAGATTAAAATGCATTTGTATCATATTCTAAGGATTAAAACTGATTTATAATACAATAAATGTTACCCATTTCTAAAAGTTAAAAATAATTATAGAAATATAAGACATTTTAAAAGGTTTTTTATAATAATTAAAGTGATATTTAGTTTTTTTAATGTAACAGTAGTTGACTACATATGGGTAAGTAGCACATTAGTAGAGAGATTTAGCCCAGAGGTAAATTCAATTTTTATGCTCCATAAGAACGCACCTGTCTACTGATGATTCTGAGCGAAAGTGAATCAGATAACCCCAGGCACCCTAATACAATTTACTTTCAATAATACTGCACAATGAGATGATATTATACGATACATTCTCAGATGAATTAAAACACCGACTGGAATGGAAGTTTAATCTTGACTAATTAATTTTTAAATGATGGGTGAATGGGCAAGAGGTTATCGTGTTATCTTCTCGTTACAAGATTGATTGACTCCCGTGATATACCATTTCTATTTTGGAACTTTTAGTCTCCAAATGTCTACCTGCTAGGTATTTCCTTCGTATATAATCAATGTTGTAAAATGTTTCGGAATTCACATTAATTTGTAAATCCCCGTTTCCTTCACATTTTTAATGCACAACTGACACAATCCAGAAACACTGAAGATTTTAGAAATAGTGCAAAACCAGAAATATAGATATAATAAGTTTTAGCCACGTCAAAACAATAAATATTTCGGTTTAAAATTACAGTATTTCCTACAAAACTCCGACGTTACAATACAGTAAAAAAAGAAGCTACAATTCTTGGATGTTTTTTTTGACACTTGAAACTGTTAGAAAGGTCAATGGAAACAAAAGTTACTTATTTATTTTAATTGCTGAGTATTTTAACTGATTTTGTATAAAATGCAGATTACAAAAAATTTATCATGATTTTTTTTCTACTCAAATGGTTAGAGATGATGAGATACTAATGAGGCACAGTTCTTATAGGCCAACATCGTGAAACTGGTTGATAGCTCCTATTTTTAATGCAATTTCGCATTCTTCTGTTTTTTTCTTCTTCGATTTGATCATTTCGCATAATATCTTGAAAACCATCACAATCAATGTGATTCAAATTAATACAATTTCTCTGTACTACCAGTATATGGAAACACATAATATGATTTTCTCTATTTTTACAGTATGACAACGGTTATCCATAGTTTTGAAACTGTTCAATAAATTCCACAAATTATATTGATATTTTACGAGAAAATTATAAATTTTATTGTTTCTTAATTTTTACTATACCTTCTTAGTTTGGACGGACAGGACACCTGTCTCTCGCTGATTCAATAATAATAATAATATTTGTTCATGTGAAACTTCTTGGAATAATCCAGTCAAATACAAACGGCAGTTATTTAATTCAAAAATGAAACATTAATAAAGTTAAAAAAGTAATAAAGGATCATTAAAAACTATAACAATTACTTTAATTCAAATAATGCATATAAAACTTAATAGAAAGTATAATATTTAAATAAATTACTCATTTAGATTAAAAACTTAAAAAAAATAAAAAAAGGAATTTTATATCATAATTACTTTACTAGGTGTATATAATTGTAATAAAAACAATAGAAAAAAAAAACTAAAAGCCCGAAACAAAATTTTAAAAAATTACAAATGAATATTATTAATATATGGCCTTAAAATTGTTTTTCCAATTTGAAATTATGTAGTAGCGGAGCATAAATAATATAGGATGTTTAGTACCTAATAATAAATATAAAATCGATGGTTTCACTCTTTGATGTGTGGCATATAGAATTAATGACGTCTGTAAAATGAAATTGTTATAAAATATATGTCGATAGAAAACCTACGTATGTATAAATAATAACGATTTTATACAGTTTATAATATTTTATGGCATGAAAGCCCATTAATCACTAAACAATCATTTTAAAGACGTCATTAATTTAAAACGCCGGTTCTACATCAAAGAGCTATTATTATTTTTATTATTATTAATATAAAAATATGAAATAAAAGGCGGTCAGAGCATAGTTGTCAAGCAAGTTGACTATGAATTCTGAATGCACGGTTCGATTCCAGGTGAAGTATTCTAGCCATCTCTCCCCAAGAAGTGTGGGTTCTCTAGCTCCTCGACTTAGCTTAAAAAAAATATAAAATGCTAAAAAACCAAACGCCATATAAAAACAAAAAAAAACCTATAAAAACTAAGATATAGGGTGATGAGAGCACCCATATCAGTCATTTTTTTCAAAAACGGTAAGTCGTAGAGAGTTAGGTCAAAAAAATTTATTATAAAATCCGTAATAAAGAATCAATTGGTGATATTATTATTTCTCGGAAAGGTCGGCATCCCGAGTAATTTGCTCCAGAAACTCCAGAATTTCAAATGGCACCATAGGTCGAAAATGGTATCGTTGAAAAGACCTTAAAAAAATAAGCAAGTTTTGTAAGAAAAGTTATTTTATAACTCCCACCCTTTTTAAGTAATATTCGATTGTATACGGGTGAATGAGACTATTATACCTGTCAGCATTGTTTTCAAAAACGGTGAGTTGTAGAGAGTCAGGTCAAAACATTTATCATGAAATCCGTAATAATGAATAGAATGGTGTTATTATTATTTCTCGGAAAGGTCGGCATACCGAGTAATTTGCTCCAGAAACTCCAGAACGCCAGAATTTTAAATGGCACAACTTCAATCGAATGTTACTTAAAAAGGGTGGCAGTTATAAAATAACTTTTCCTATAAAACTTACTTATTTTTGCAAGATCTTTTCAACAATACCACTCTTGACCTATGGTGCCATTTAAAATTCTGTAGTTCTGGAGTTTCTGGAGCAAACTATCCCGGAAGCCGACTTTTCCAGGAAATAAAAATATCACCATTCGATTCTTTATTACGGCTTTTATAATAAATTTTTTAACCCAACTCTCTACGAATAACCGTTTTTGAAAAAAATATATGATTCGGGTGGTCTCATTCACCCTGTATAATATAAAATTCTATTAATTTATTATCATTATTATTCATTATAATTATTTAAACTTGGTCATTAAGCATAATAATAATTATAAAGACAATAGTGCGAAGGACCTCATGTTTTGAAATGGGCGATCAAAATATGTGCATTCGCTTATAAAAAGACAATTACCAATAGACAATTATTATTAAGTAGGTATGTATTTGCTAAATGCTCATAAACATTAAAATAGGACAATGGGAAAGTTGTCTTGTTTTCTATGGTGGAATGTAATAAATTAAATATGTAAAATAAAATAAATACTACTGTAAAAAGTAACTTATATTATTGAATCAACAATAAAGAATAATTTTTTAAATAGTTACATTTGGGTCCTCAATGCATTGTTATTATTAATCACCCTATATAAGGTATATGTATTACATATTTATCTATTATCAATAATGCCGATATTGGCAAAACGCTGATGTTCTCTCGCCTTGAACGAAAATTCGATTTTAGATAGAAAATGGACTACTATTTGGTGGAGAATAGCAGTAGCTGACCGACGACGTACAATAAATTTAAATAAAATAATGTGTAAAAAATTCGCGATTGCAACAGACACACGCATTTTAGCGTTAATTTTATTTGCCATTTTGTAACTTCAGTTTTCAAAATAGCGTGTTAAAATTTTTACAGCATGTCAAAAATATAATTTATAATATTACTAGGTGAAAAGCCCGTCCACGGACGGGTAGCTAGCCAGTGGATCTCTTTTTTAGCGGCATTTTTTACAAAAAGTAAAAAATGACCCAAAGTACGTGGGTATATCCCTTATATTATACATCAGGGTCCACACAATTTATTTTAATGTTTAAAACATTTTTAGATGCAACTAAGATTAGATACCAATTATGAACTATATGGCAATGTTTTTAATTTTTATTACTTTAAGCACAAAATATCTTATAATTCATAACAGTTCTGAAATGTATTGTTTTCGAGTTATGATACAAAAATAATTATATATTAAAGAAATGGTAATTTGCACTTTAATTCATTAACGGTTGGTTTCACAAGTGCGTCCATTAGTATATTTCTTTGTTATAAAGAAAACGCTAAAATTTGGTTCAAATGATGATTTTCCTTTCCCGGAAACGGAAGCCAATAATTTGTACCATAATTTGAAAACGGTAGATTAAAGGATTCCTCTTTTTAAGACTTCTAAAACTTTTTATTAGTAATAATGAGTACAACATAGTAGCTTTTGCTAAAATCAGTAGATGTTTTAGCTTATAACAAAGTTTTGGTTGAAATAATAAATTAAAAATTAAAATATAGCATACATTTAATATTTTGTATCTTATCTAACTAGGGTCGTACTCACGGTCATGCCTGCCATGTCAGTTATCTGACCCCGAGTTTCTCTACTTCCTTTCAAAGTTATTTACTTTAAAGGTAAGTAGAAAATTACCATTTGAAAATAATCAAATGAATGCCAGATAACTGATGATTTGGGTTATGGATTTCCTTAATTTTGAAGAGAAATAATACAAAAGTTGGTACATCAATTAACACTTCAACTCAGTAATGCTATCAGTAAATTGTTTACGGCAATTTCGTCTAGTTGTAAAGGTTTGAGGACTTTGGGAATTAAGGGTCTCAGGTTCGAATTTCACTAGTTTCAAAACTGTATCTGTATGTATGCCCCGGATAATCAGCGTCATCTCTCTCCATGCCAATTAACCACTTCAGATACATCGTCATGTCTGACACGTAAACTCCCCCAGGCGTCTATCCTTGCTGAACGTTGAACACCCACAATTTGTTTCTACATGAAGTGGTTAATGTAACCCAACACAAACAAAGCAGGTAACCGCACAAATATTTCAATACAAATTTCGAAGCTGGTCAACCAGGGCATAAAACCTGCTTCCACTGTAAACGCACACTAAAGCTGCAAGTTCTACTTCTCATTAAATGAGCATCGGTTTTATTTTCAACATACGATACATAATTTGCAAAGGTAAAAGGATATTCTCAATAAGAGAATTAATAATTATTCGTGTTGATACAGTATTACTTTCAGCAGAATTCATTGCAATGTACTTTTTGTGTTGTATAATAGCGTATAGTTAAAAATGTGCATTATAAGTACCTACTATATTAAATCATAATAGAAGTATTACCATGTTATTAGTGTACGTAGCAGTACCATTAATGAATTAATTTTTCATTGAATTTTTCACTTACGGTTCAGTGAATACGAGTATAAACTATTACGAGTATACCATACATCAACGTTACGAAAGAATAAAATTGTTCTTAATGAAAATGAAGTAGGTAGTATCTACTATAGAAATTAAAATGTTTTAGTAATTCGTAAACTTTAAAAAAACATAATAATTTCACGTAATGAAAATCAATTATCATCATACAATAAACACACGGAGGTGTTGTGGAGGCACTTTTCGAGAGGTCGTGAAGACATGTCATTACGACAGTACTAAATATGTTGAGGATAAACCATCAATCAATAAGACCCTTCGCGAGGTCAAAGTGGCGCAACTTAACTAGTTGCTAAGAAATTGTAAAATAAATTCGAAAATAAGTCAAATTATAACCAAAATACAACAACGACAGACATGTTTCCATCTTGTAAGATCTCATCAGTGACGTATAGCTGTGAATTTGGTTATAATTTGACTTTATGTTTTTTTCCCTTATATAGCATTTTATAAATTAAATTAAATGGATAATCCGATAGATCGGAGTTATCCAAAAAATAAAATTAATAATTCGCGCAATGCTAACTGGAATAAAACGACCCGTTTTATAATACAATAAACACACGGAGGTGTTGTGGAAGCACTTTTCGAGAGGCCGTGAAGACATGTCATTACGACAGTACTAAATATGTTGAGGATAAACCATCAATCAATAAGACCCTTCGCGAGGTCAAAGTGGCGCAACTTAACTAGTTGCTAAGAAATTGTAAAATAAATTCGAAAATAAGTCAAATTATAACCAAAATACAACAACGACAGACATGTTTCCATCTTGTAAGATCTCATCAGTGACGTATAGCTGTGAATTTGGTTATAATTTGACTTTATGTTTTTTTCCCTTATATAGCATTTTATAAATTAAATTTATAAAAAATAAAATTAATAATTCGCGCAATGCTAACTGGAATAAAACGACCCGTTTTATAAAAAAACGGGCCGTATTATAAAACGGGTCGTTTTATTCCAGTTAGCATTGCGCGAATTATTAATTTTATTTTTTGGATAACTCCGATCTATCGGATTATCCATTTAATTTAATTTATAAAATGCTATATAATACGGCCCGTTTTTTTATAAAACGGGTCGTTTTATTCCAGTTAGCATTGCGCGAATTATTAATTTTATTTTTTGGATAACTCCGATCTATCGGATTATCCATTTAATTTAATTTATAAAATGCTATATAAGGGAAAAACATAAAGTCAAATTATAACCAAATTCACAGCTATACGTCACTGATGAGATCTAACAAGATCGAAACATGTCTGTCGTTGTTGTATTTTGGTTATAATTTGACTTATTTTCGAATTTATTTTACAATTATCATCAATTTAAAATTTTATTATGTAATTTTATTTTCTCACTTTTCTTGCTTTGACACTTTGTCAATTGACAAAATTTAATGTAATAGAACCAATTCTTAAATCTACCTCTTGTTGACGTTCACCGGAGGGTCGAGCTAAGCAATTTCGTAAAATCATCGATTCAGAAAAAGAATTATCGCTCTATAACTCAACCAGGAATCACGTCAAGCCACTACTATGTAATTGGCGGTTCGGCGTGTATAAGGGTATACTCGTAATTCAGAAAAACAAGTTTCGAGATAATTGCACTTTAATTTTAAATTTTTGCTGTTGATACTTGTAAATACAGGGTATTTAAATGCACATAAAATTGATTTCTTTATTAAAATCATACGTATTTTACGCTTCATTTATAAATTTTGATAAAATTCTAACAAAAGAAGAGTTTCATTTGCGTTTATATCCGCTGAGCTGGCATATAAACACAGATTATCTACTTTCTGCTACCCCACATTCTCGTTTTAAAAGAAATAATTTATATTTGAAAAATAATTATTTTTTTGAGTTTATTTTTAAAAGAATATTAAATTTTATAGTAAGGCAGATTTGTCGAAGGCAATACTTATTACTGCAAACAACATTATTTTCTCTAAAGAAGAAAACTTTATACCTTGTATTTCTTCTTTAGCTATTTCTACAAAGAATAAACTATTACCACAAAACTATGATAGTTCTATTTGAACCGTTTAACATTTTCATTCAGATTTCATTTTATATTATTTATGTAGTTGCAATGAGATTCCTACTTAAGTTTTCACTCGCATTCAACCGGTGATTTCCACTTTTGTGATTTCATGAATATTTTGATAACGATGACTAAGTATTATTTTATTCAAAAAATATAATTAAGAATTATAGAGAAAACGAAAACTTATTTAAATAAAATAACAAAAAACAAACATGCTTATTTTTATAATACACTGCTATAATTATAATGTGATTATAGTGAAGACTTCACATTGAAAAGTTTTTATTCGGCTTACGCAAAGAAAGTTGTAAAATTATGTAAATATTCTACTAAATTAGTTGATATTATAAATATTTTCACTATACACGATGTAAAATTGGTTCACACACAATACAAATTTCAATGGTACAATCTTAATGTTTAATTATTTGCTCCCCTAACTCTTATAAAGAAAAACTGTAAAAAATATTGCAATAATTATTATATACGTACTACAGCATAATTTTTATACAAAATATACTGCAGCTATACATAATATTTATTGTTAAGATTTGTCCTATTTACAAAACATAAAACCGCTACTTTAACAGAAGTCTCAAAATATTATTGAGGCGATACTTAATACATTCAAAAATTTAATGTTGCCTTGGAATTGTTGAAACAAAAAAAAATATTATTATTCATTTAAATATAAAAGTTTAGCACAAAAACAGCAATATTATTGTGGTTTTCGTAATGAAAATTACCAGCAATAACATTAACAATACAGTACAGTTTTATAGTCTATAATGGTAGAACAAAATTAAAAATGATAAATTTTAACACAAGAGACATAATTTTTTATTATTTATAGTCGTGATTCTTAAGGTGTATAAATAAAAGTGGACAACGAAGGAAAAGTTATTTTTTTTATTTTTAATCTATTTTAATTATTTCTTGATACAAAAACAACATAAAAGCAAAAATATATAATATGGGAAGGGGGGCCGAATAGGAAAATTTGGATAAATACTGATTTACAGGTTTCATAATTTCCATCCGTTACGGAAATGATTGTACAAATGCTCAAAAATACTTTAAATATTTACAAATAGTAATAAAACCTCAGAGTACCTATTAGTCTAATACAATGAAGTGTATCACAACAGGTTTCAAGTGCAAAGATAAATAATTAAATTTAAATATTGAATAATAATTTGTATTTAATTGTGAGGATAGGTCATGCTCGTGATAAAATATATTCGAGCCACCAGCTACAGAGAAATTAGTAGATACCTACTACATGCTCGTATGAAACAGCTAATGAACTTGGCCCACTAGAAAGCTATGTGTATGTACCTTTCTTTTTCGGCTGTCTTTTTGGCACACCTAATCGTCATAATATTTTGATGCTGCACTTAAGCAACTTTCTAAAAACTTTAACATCTTCTCGTATTGAAGTTTTAAGTTGATTTTTTCTATATTATTTTTCTATTAAAGTGCAATTAACAATAACCTTGTAACAATTCAATGAAATTAATATTAATTTGAAATGATGTATTTTCAACTCAATATGATGATTTTTCAACAAGTAATTACCGGGTGACATTTATTAATTACCATAATATATTTTAAGTTTAAAGTACGGTTGGAAGTGAATAGATATGACGCATGTATTAATTTTATAAAAATTATCAATATAATAACACTTACAATGTAATCAATTAAATATTTATTGAATTCAACTTAAATAAACGAATAATAAGCAGTTTATTATTAGCTAACATTGTAATTGAAGGAAATAAAAGTTTAGCCAAATGATTATTAAAATTTTTTGGTTTTCCAAACAAACATCAATGATTTTAAATAAACTTCATTTTTCTTATTAATTAAACTAGTCCAAAATTTTTAAAATATGAGTTTTGAAACCATAATTTATATTCCAGCAGTTAAAATAAATTATTAATAAGTAAATAAATCAATAAATTAGCGATCCAGAAATTAAATATAGGCTAAGTATATTTTAAATATACAAAAATATTCTAAAAATAATAGACATGCATAATTTAATCATTAAATGTAAAAAATTATGATTAATAAAATGTGTAAGCAAACCGATTAATAATAATTTAAATAATGCAAGTAAGATACCTAATTAACAAATAAATAGTATATTATATAATTGAAGAAAGATTGTAAATAAATGTAAAAATTGGGTTTAGTGAGTTGTAATTTTTTTAATAAATAAATAATTGTGTAACCCGATTAACTACAATTCAACCATTATTAATATAACTTGACAATATTATGCAATCATTGGCTATTTATTAATTACCTATTAAATATAAATGAGAGATTAATAACAAGAACCGCTATAATTAATGTTATATTATACGGATTTGAGCAGATCTGATTCATCAAAAATAAGATAGTTTAGAAAAAAATGTACATAGTATATCATAATTAATTTGCGTTAAATAATTAATTAGGAGTTTAGTGATAGTCACAATACGAAATCGCCTCAAACAACTATAGAAAGTTCTCGATAAAAGTATTTGCATACGCGAGTAAACAATCATTACTGACAGTAGTAGGTACCTTTTTTTTTTATAAATTTGCAAATCACTTTCTATTTCAGCATCTCAATATTTGCCAAGTTGTTATCACCTTATTGAAATTATTGCCTTTACGGTAATTAAGAAATACACAAATACAATCAATCCAATTCAGGTTAGTACTCAAAATTTTTCCATAATAGGCAAACCCTCTTATTCGAAGACTTTTGTTAGTAATAGTAATGGTTATCCGTTAACATTAATATATTTTTACCTATTAATTATTATTATTTTGAACTACTGCATCTAAAATTGTATTATTCTTCCGTTTACGCAATGGTAGTTTCCGATTTGGGTGGAAAGTCATACTTATTTGCAGTTCCGGATTCCTCGAGATGTGAAGGCGGTAAAGAACGTCTTCTATTTTTTGGTCAATCAATTTAAATTCTAAACTTTGTAATTAGGAAATAAATCTTAAAAAGAAAATTCAAGAATAGGTGCGATATTAATGTGCATTGTAAAATTATAACTTCGACAAAACTTGATTATTCAGTGCTAAATATACTTTATAGAAATTTTATTCAAAAAACACTTTACGAACATTTTATTTGTCCCTTTATGACAGGATTTGTGAATTGTACTAGAAAGTAAAAAGTCAGTTTGGTTTGCTGCCCTTTCTTAAGAATGGTTTTACCTTTCCATCTACTGATAAGGACAGATTTACTTTTCTGTCCTAAGGCGTAAAAGTATCGTTTTCTACCTAGAAACTGGACAGAAAACTGCTACTTTTATGTGATGCTATGAATATACTTCACTTAATATTTTAAAATTAAATAGAGTAATAAATTATAAATACCTATCAACAAAAAACTAATTTGCAATAAATTTATAATTGACAATGTAGGAGTAAAAATAAGTCGATGTTAACATTCACTTTTGTAAATAAAAATTTTTTTAACATGTTATAATTTAACGTAATACAATCATTTTGAAATGGTTCCATTCCCTTTTAATTAAATAAGCACGATGTTATAATATAAAAAAGCTTTTAATTTATAACAATGTGTACTATCACTATGAAAAAAAACATACAATTAAATATGATGGTTTTGGAGGGTAAACATTGGATTCAAATTATCTGCAAATATAGTAATTCCAATTACTTACAAATACATTTTTGATATAAATATGTATACCTAAATTCCAACTGAAAATTGAAGACTAATCAAAATTCAAAATACAACGACGTGCACATTTAAATCTTAATAATACAAAAATTAAGTAAATTAAAATGAATTATAATCTAATAATTTTTATTCATACCAAATACAAAATTCGGTCACAACCCGAATCTTCCTTCTACAAGCCTTTGACGAAATCTGTTAAGATCAAAACATGCAAGTTGTATTCCTGATTGTAACATTTAAAATTTTTAAATTACGTTTCAAACGTGGAATTTTGTGGCCTCCTTTGTGCTAAATCTTGGATAGGATTCATGGAGGCTAACCCTCAACACGCAATTAAAACTATAGAATTGATAGGTTCGACCTGATCGTAAAAGTGCTTTCCATAGTACGTTCAAATAATAATTTAATCTGTAAAGAGAAATACAACATTTCATAATAACAACAAGGAATATCATGTTCTGGTAGCTTGAAGCTAATTAAATGTCATTCTAAAGACAAATGAAGTAATTATTACTTTTATAAGATTGGATGATAGCACTACCAATAATTTGGCCAGAAGTCTACTGTAAATCATTTTCTAAAGTAATATTTTTTAACTTTATCTACTACAGACGGTTGTCTAAATAATATTGTTATGAAAATTAGTATCTATTTTCTGATAAATTCATATTATGAAGGTAATAGGATAAACTAAATTAATACACGTTTTTGT
The DNA here is from genome assembly GCA_958510855.1 of Rhagonycha lutea. NCBI lineage: Eukaryota > Metazoa > Arthropoda > Insecta > Coleoptera > Cantharidae > Rhagonycha > Rhagonycha lutea. The sequence continues at coordinate 59,633,593 of OY294036.1, forward strand.
CAAAAAGTAACACGAACCTGACCTACGTTCGCTTTAGTGCAGTTTAAAAACTTACTGTCAAGTCAAATTTTAGATCGTGTTGCGATGATAGGAAGATATCTAATCTATCCAGGTAATATTATGTTAGTTGTAGTGGTTTAACAAATCGCGTAAGTCATTTTTAGTAATATATTGTTTCTTTGAAATTTATATTGTAATCACGTTTTCATAAAATTATATTGATATTACACATAAATGTATCATTAGGTATACACCCTTGAGTATACACAGCGGCGGTTCTAGCAAGATTTTTAAGTGGTGCGAAATCTCATTTTGGCTCCCCCCCTCCGTGGAGTAAAACGTAAAAAGAAACAATATTTTGTTTGAAAAGGTGTATTTAAACAAATTAAGAAAGAAAAATTAACTGCAAAGCCACTTTCCTCGCTTTTGCGGTTGCAAATTTCAAAAAAAATATATATTTTTTCAAAAAAAAAACCCAAATTATTCATTTTTTCGAAATATTTTGTTATTTTGGCGCCCCCATTAGGATGACGCCCGGTGCGACCAGTGCGGTTGCACCGCCCTAGAACCGCCGCTGAGTATACATATCAAGGGAGTTTTTCGGGCACATTGTGCACTAACAGTATTATGTATGTTATCCGCAAATTCGTATAAAAATTACGTATAGAAATATCTTATCTGTATACTTATTAATTTTTATTATAGATTTTATAATATCTTATTTACTTTTACTCTCTCTGATATTCAAAATAAAATTCTAGGATAAATAGCTAATATTGGTCCTGGTATCATTTTATCCCTTACACCACAAAAACTCTTAACTGGTTATAAAAATTATTATTGCCATAAACGTGATGCGTCGCCAAGGAAAGATTAAGTTTACTCAGAGACGTTAAACTATTACCTAACCTGGATGAATAACAGGACGTTCAAAAGTGTTCAAATTAATCTACAAAGTGATATTAAGATATTATTTACAGTTTAAGTTAATTATTTGAATAAATACATTTTCAAAATATAATTAATTACAATTCAATTTATGTATTGTTGTTCCGATATAAAATTAGTAGTTTGCTAAGGTACAATTAGTACTGTCCCAAGGTGCAAAATCTGGTTGTACCTTAGGACAATTTTTAGCTAACATTTTACTTTCAGTTATTTATTTCTTTATACAGTGTGTTCACGGAAAATGGTAACAGTGAATAATTTTTATATGCTACTAGATACAAAAAAAAGTTTAAATAGTTTTTTATTCAACTGGAAATTTACTATCGGAAACTTCTGAGGTATATTTTTTTATACTTCAAATTCAACCGGAAGTGAACATCAAAATTTTTTTTCAAATGGCAACATGTCTTTTTTTTAACATTTTCGCAATCTGAAATTTTTTCTTTATAAATAGGTATAAAATTTTCATAAGGTTACATAAGAAAATATTCGAGAAAATTCAAGATTTAAACAGACAATTATAATTTATTAATTATTGACACACAGGTATGTAGAGTGCTATGAACTTTTTTGGTAACTTTTTTCTATTGGGTCATTTAAAAACAGTTGTTTACGCAAATCCGCCATTAAATTTAAAAGATTTCAAAAACAAAAAATTAATTTAGCATACGATCAAATATTACTAAAATCAACAAAAAAAAGCATTTAATGATGAACTTCTGCGTATATTAGAATCATGTCTTGAACAAAACGGTGGAAATTTTGAAAAATTTATCCGATAATGACAGTTGTGTTTTCTGTAACGTGATTTTTTGTTTTTCATAGCACTCTACATACGTTTAAGTGTAGATAATTAATAAATTATTATTGTTTGTTTAAATCTTGTATTTTCTCGAATATTTTCTTATGTAACCTTATGAAAATTTTATATATATCTATAGAGAAAAAAATGCAGATTGCGAAAATGTTAAAAAAAAAGACATGTTGCCATTTGAAAACAAAAATTTATGTTCACTTCCGGTTGAATTTGAAGTATAAAAAAATATACCTCAGCAGTTTCCGATAGTAAATTTCCAGTTGAATAAAAAACTATTTAAACTTTTTTTTGTATCTAGTAGCATATAAAAATTATTCACTGTTACCATTTTCCGTGAACACACTGTATACGGAAATATTCTTTTTACAACTAATTGTACATTATAAGATTACAAATTATAGATTATAAGATTACAGATTAAAACATTACAAATATTATACATATAATATTTCTATATTATGATAATATTACATTACCTTCTTGCGAAATTTGCTATCAATAGTCAAAATATCACTAAGTATTATGAATGCTGGTCATGATTACATTGATAAAATTTGTCGAAAAAAATTGTTGATGAAAACCGAAACACTCTCCCCTACTATAAGGAAATTCTGAGGTTAGAATATTCTATTTTTTATGGTTTTTATAATAGGAAATATTTCTAGGTAGTTAGGTCTTTATAGTTTAAAATCTCTGAGTTTACTTAACATTTTTCATAATGCGTTTCAGTTTTAATATAAACACACACCGAAATGTCCATTGATTTATGCAATGCTGTCGTTGTTAAGGTCGGAGTTCGTATTTAACGGCATCGTACATAAACTAACCTTAATGGTCGGTTTCATAAAACTGCCCTGATCGTCGATCAGCTGACGCTCCAAAAAGTAGTTCAGCACAGTGATACGGTGGTTGGCTTAAATAACTTCAAAATAGTTAACTATTACTCAGTGGCGGCTTAACCTAATTTTGTAGTGTTTGCAAAATAAATTGGCGAGGCCCCTTCCATATATTATGTATGGAAGAAGGGTCAGACACGAGGTTGGCCGGCAGACGTGGGGTCCAGGGGTATATCCCGGATGTTTTTTTTGAAAATTTGATGCAAGATGGATACCTTTAGGGGTAGAAAACTTTTTATTAATTATGTATAATTTTGCAAGGTCCGGTATCAAGCACGAGGCCGTACGAGGTCGCGTACACCGCGTATGCCTTACGCCGCCACTGCTATTACTTTTATAATAGCTTTTTCTTATATAATAGGAATGGTCCATTGGATGAATACTCAATAAGTACATTACATAAAATTAGTATAAATTTAGCATAATGATTACAGTAGTTAAAACGCTTAATTAATTTTAAAAAAAAGACATAGTAAACAATTATTCATTTTTATTTTTAACCGAATGAAATAACCATAATATGAATGTATTAATAAATTTCTCAAGTACCTATTTTTTTTTAGTTAAGCATCATACACATAATATTATTATAAAATCTTGTGTACCTATAACTTTTTGTGAATCATTAAATAATTATTGCCAAGTCCTGCAGAACCATCACTGACCTAAAACATTGTTTTTCGTGTACTTGAGTAGTACGGTAAAAAATTACCACGTTAAAAAAAATTATTTTAGGAAAGTAAAAGTCAATACATTGTTACTTCTATATTCGTGATAAAGTTAATTAAGTAAAATATAGGTGAAAACTATTTTCCCATAACTTGTAAACCTTCTCGATTGCTAATTATTAGAAATGCGTAAGTACGTTAATTATAATTCTCGATTAGAAATATAATTATTAGTTGTAAAAACACAAAATCGATCTCTGTCATTTTACACAAATATGCCGTTCTAAATCCTTAAACATAAAAAAACAAACTATCTATCTCTTGATTAATGAGCATCATAAACTTCATTTAGTTTCTCTGTTATGCATTATGCGCATTATGTTTGTAAACTTAGGAACATGATTGGCTATTGATAAGGAATTGCACTTTTAGTAACCACAAGAATTTGTTAAAACTTGTGGGTATACAATAATAAATAATTGAAAATGTTGTCTAGAATCGATTTGAATATAAATTTTTGCAATAAATATCAACAATGGTACATTTACATTTATTGTTTGGCAACTAAATTTTATATATTATACAATAATAATTAAAATGATTTACGTGACGCATTTGTAATACATTCATATGAATTTTGAAAATTAAAATCACGTTTCGCAAAATTTAAAAATATATATAAAAATACTTTATATGCAGCAATTAATAAATATGTGTGATTTGCACATGTATAAACGTATCCAAAGCAAAATATTAAATTTATTTATAAAAGTTACTTTTAATACCAAATACACAAGATGTATAGAATGAAACCAGACAAAATGTACCTAAATCAATAAGTTGACTAGTTTAAATCTATTTTGACTGTAAACCAATAATTGCAGATCAAAACTGATTCAATGTCACTTGAAATATATTTTGGCTTTTTATACGATTTATAAGTTTTCATTATTTTATTGCAAATTTTGTCAGTCTGTAATTTTTCCGAAACATCGAATATTCTCAGGTAATTTTTAACATTTTGGTTGATTTCTACTAAATGTGCAATTTTTTACAAAGACAATTTCTTTGTAAAACTTTTTTATTACTCTTTTTCAACTTTTATCTTTTTATGATTTTTTAGCATCTTTTATACTGGAAGTTGAGTAGATACTTGAATAAACTCTGGATAAACCGTTGTCATTTATTTAAGTTATGGCTTTGTCCCATTAGCTTCGAAGTTTTCCAATAGCTAAGGCATAAAATTCAGTCTATAATTGCAGGTTTTTAGGCTAGTAGTGAAAAAAAAAAAAACTTATTAAATGAAACTTGTTTCAACAAATTAAAATAAAATTTAAGAAATTTGTTGTAACGTTAGATTATTTTTACTGCATGACTGTTACTTTTATTAATTAATATGTGGGTAGTAGGTAGTAATCAATTAATAATTAATTATACTATAGTAACAGCAGCGAATATCTATATATTATATATTTGATATTAGCATATTAATTGAAGAGTTATTTTACTTTATTTACATAATTTTTTTTATTATTCACCGTACAAAATTTTGCATTTCTAAATCAATATTAAGTTAAAAGATGTTATTGTTAACAGTGGGATAGATTTAATTTATGCACATCCACGTTTATAATACATGGTAAATACAATTAATAAAAAAGTCACCTTAACTAAAATATTTTGTTTATCTGTATATTTGGCTATTTCCTCATAGTTTCCTAACAAAAACACAAATTTGGACCGGTTCTCATTACTTTTGCACCAGGTTCTTAATTTTTCGTCGGGGTTTTTAATTTTGCTGGAAACTTATTCATTGTATTACCATGTAACCTATTTGATTTATCTCGGATTGTAACAGCCGAACAAATAATAATAGATATATCAACTATCCGAATCGAAAATTTAGAGTTAGTCGAAAAGGTGTACATTATTAAAAAAAGAATTATTAGATCTATTGCGATTGTATTCTAAGTACTTACATTTCAACCTAGTTTCACGACGTTTTCAGATTTGTTCCTACATTAAAATTCCAATTTTTTATAATTACAGCATAACAAGCACCACGATTGCCTCACAATCCATTAAATATATTATTAATAAGCCGTTCTTATGCCACTACGTGTCTTATTAGGATGATTCGTTCTAGAATAGGTAATTTAAAACATGATTTAATGTATAATTTTATAAAATTTTCTATTTTATTGTTCTAAGCAATTTGATGCACATGCTTTTGTGTACATTTTTAAAAATTAAATCAAAATTAGAAACATATTAGTGTTTGAATTTATTGGAATAATTAAATATTTGTGGTGTAACAATCTTACGATTAAAATTCTATAACTTGGTTAAGTTTTGTCAATACAGTAAATTATGAAAATAACTTAATATTTACCCTTGTAAAACCTGAATGATTATAATTTAATAATGCATATTTAAAATATTTAAATTACAGGCAAGTATCGGAAGAGAGTAATTTTACATATTTATAGGAAAATTAGATCAAGTATAAGGTTTCTAATTGATATTCTGAAGAAGTTACAGCATTGTGCAATCTTGGTGACAGTTCAATGGTACCTTAATTTGTCCGATAATAATTTGAATTATTCCAAGCGGTAAAAAAGCTTGTAATTAATAATATTAACTAATAAATTCCAGTAAAATTATAGCATTAATTTGCTGATACGTAATTATTAAAACATAAAATTTATTTTTTCTAGAAATATTCCAGCCAATAATTATATTGACCGTTCATTATATTTATGAATATTTCACAAGAATTAATTTGAAATACCAAACATTCCGCATATAATATGAAAAACTTCCTTACATAATATAAAAAAAATACGACTATCCTCGGACTGTTAGCAAAAGTAGAAATAATACAATTTGTTATATTCTAAAAATCTTTGTTATAAAAATTACTCACCACTACTTATTTTTTGTTTTGTTTTTTGGTTTGCTTATTTATATATAGGAACAGCCACTTCCTATTTATGGTTTTAAAAATTTAAAATTTGTATTGATCACCAAATAAATGCTACAGTCTGTGCATGAAAAAATTAACTTTGTATTCTCTTAATCTCATTTTCAAAATTTAAAATAATTTATTCTTAATTAAAATAAAGCGGGGCAATGGATAAGAAGTTATAAATATCGCATACTTGTTAACTATAGAGAGAAAAATTGAAAATTATTCAGTTTTATGCGTAATATTCAAATTTATTGAATTAAATAGCTGCAATTAGAAATAGTCTGATAAACAAAATCGCAGATTAAATTTAGTTCACGTTTGGAATTTAAATTAAATAAGAACGAAACGGACGTGTGATTTGAATTCATTCATTCTTAAAACTTGGACGAATTTTGTTATTAAAATGGTACTCTACTTTTACCTTTTACATTTCAATCAAAGAATCAAAGTAGTTTTTATTCTCGGATTAATATTAATTATTATATTGCCGCCTTCATAACTTTCTTATTTAAAACAGCATTTTCTATTCTTAACTAAACGATAATGTGATCTTAAATCAAAAGATTTCATTTTCGAATATATAACTTCGTCTTTTCCAGTTTGGTTTACAAACTGTGACAGTTTAGAATAATATAAAATAGTATATATTAAACTTTTTAACACGTAGAGAAATAATAATTTTGAGTTAATTTAGTTTAATAAAAATCAAATAAATTTTTTAAGCGTTGAATGTTCGAACAGTTTTTGATATAATTAATAATTATTAGTTTGTTTTTATTGCATTAATTTAACTTTAACATTTTTTAAATTTTAATTATTGTTTCAAAGCACATAGTACATATCAAGAAAAAATCAATTTCTACTAATATATCTACAAAACTTAGTCAACACTCGGGAACCGAACCGCTATTATTATTATTATTATCTATTAATTATTAAAAGCAGTAGGTATACACCTAATTAAATTTTAGTCTGCAATACTTCCAAATTACATGGACAGTTTTATATTTTACAATAATTTATTAATATTAAAAACTTTTTTAAATTTCAACTGAAAATTAAGAAATTCTAGAAAATCAAAATTTAAAAAATGTTCCTATGACAATAAAAATATTGGCTTATAATTTACATTGAGGTTGAAGTTTATTACATCTACTTCACAATATTATTAATCATAAATTTTACTCTTTTAAAATTAAAGTATACCGAAACATTCAACACGGAACTCATTAAAAGTGAATACTAATTATTGCCAAATATATTATTGAAAATAATATAAAGCTTAGTAGAAGCAGATGCTATTATTTAAAGCACAATACTAATAGTAACAAATGAACATATAAATAATCATTAATTCTGATGATGGTAGAGACATAATGATGTTATTTTCTTCCAAATATGAGTACATCCTGCAAGAATGAGTGAATGCCTTATTTACTTCTTTTGGGAATGTTCTTAATTTTATTTGAAATCGGCCTGCATTTTACTCTTTTTTACATTCTTGTACTATGAAAATATAACTATGATTTACTAGGGAAGTACAATAAATAGATGAGGTGCTTTTCAACTGCCTTCTCCCCAATCGTCAGATCGATCTTAGACTCATAGCTATATCAAGCCATCTGACCAGCATTACTATCCAACCATGAGGAATAAAGCCGCAGTTTTCCGCTCTCTTTCCGCTCTATAGCCCACAGGCAAACTTGTTTTTTTTTAATGTAGCATCTCTACACTTTTTGGCTTTTGGGATGATAATTAAATTTTAATAAATAAATTCATATTAAAAAAGAAAAGCTTTCTGGACGATGAGTCAAATTAACTACTCGGAAAATTCTTGTTTTACAGTGAAATTATTTAGATAATACAAGAACAAGCAATGCACAAGGAAACACCTGCACAATATAATTTGCAATTATAATTTAAATAGATAAACGTTCAATTTTTTAATTTTAGTTTTTGAGATTTTATGATCCTTTAATTGGATCTTATTTTTCTATAAATTCTGTCGTTACGAGCTGGAAGGCGAAATTTGGCTCTTTTTGGTAATGGATAAATAGAAATAGATTTATAAAAAAAAATGTAAACTAGTTTGTTAATGGTATTAATACAAATGAATTTAAATAAATTACAACAATTTGAACTGGAACGCAGATTATGTCATGTCAGTAGCCCCAAGTTTTTTGTACAACTTCTGATATTTCTCATATAATTATTATTGCAAGCTATAATAATTCATCTGCTTCGTTTAAAGCGTTCGTGAGTATAAACCACCTGGGCTGGCCAACTTACCGTTCATCCAACGGAACAATGATCATTATTTCGGTCTTGCATATCATCGATGGTGAGTTTTATGAAATATTACTTATTTTCACATTTTAACAAGCGCATTGATTTTAAATTTTATATAAGAACAGTTAAATCGCCTAACATCAAGAATTATTATTTTGTCTTCGTATGAACTCTCCAGCGACATAATGTGAATACATTGACCTTATCATCCATGATAATATTTCTTAATGGGAATTTCAATCGGAAGCTTATTTATTTCCAATTCTTGCAGGACAATACTATTATAAATAAAAATAACGGCTAGTGAGTCAATAAAGTGAGGACGTTGACCAAAACACTTCGTTTTATTATTCATCTTATTTACTGGTGTTTATAAATTATACATTTATGTGAATTACTAATTAAAATAAATGAATCTAATATACAATTGAAATACTTTCAGCTTCTCATATTTAAACAGAATTAATATTGCAATGCAATTTTTTCTTTTGCCTGAGGTATTATGTGTTCGATTGTACACTGTACTGTTACGAATTGTTCCATTATTTATACAAGTTTTGGATTATCGAAATGCAAATTTATTACAATGTATTTTAATAAAAATAAAAGTAAGTTTTTATATTTTATGAATTAAGAAATTTGAATTAACATTTTATAAAACTTACATTAAAATTGTTCACGGACTGTGAATTATTACATTATATTTTATGAGTAATATGTAAACGAGTTAGGCAAGTTTGCAAAAGGGAAATATTTACAGTTTAAATAATTATACAGACGCTGTCTCTTTGCATGGTACAATATTACTGGACTTGAAGATTTTTTGGAAGACATTTAACATACATACATGTGCACACATTGAAAGAAATTTAAAACAAAGTTCTGCCAACAGTTCAAGAACTTAAAAATATAGAGTCGATAAGTTATAAGATAAAAAAGTTGCAAAGGGCAAATAGACGTTTGACGAATGAAAAATCATTCTATTTTCATAGATACGCTACGGAATTTGAACCTGTGTATATTGGCACAAGAAACTAACACGCTACCTCTTGACTTAGCTTGATTTAGTCTGCATGGTCCTTCTTGGCTTGCTAGCTACATCGATCTTGGTCCTTGTTACTGCAGGGTTTAATTAACTTTAAATCTTTCTATTCAAATTTTTTTAAGTTTCGCTATCAGATATGCTCTGAATATGTAAAAGAAGCGTAACATTAATTTGATCTCATCTATGTATGATCACAGAAAATTGCATAATTCTATAATCAAAAGGTGTTTCGGTTTAAGTTGTCAGGTACTATCAGACGTACAGTTAAGTTATATTTGATACTTGTGTACGATCAGACGATGACGTAACACCAAAGTTCCATGGCAAGGACTATAATTTATAATGTCGGTATATCTCATGAAAGTTTGTAGTGTATATTTATTTTACTTATTGCATTAATATGTCTATATTGATTGCAATTAATCAATGTATTTGTTATATAAAATTGCACTACCTAATTTTAATGTTTAACATTTTTAAATTGCGGGTATCAGTTATTGTGAAAATTATGTTATGGGTCATTAACTAATGATTAACTCATAAACTATTAACTTACCTATCACGTTCCTTATAAATTCCCATCCACAAATGAGAATAGTGCGCTGCCCTGAAATCTGTAAGTAAGAAAAAGAAAGTTATTATTCAATATTTAGTAAAAATGTTTTAATAAAATTATTTTTGTTCTACTTATGTACATTTAAAATTCTGCTAGTGCGTCTGTTAAACAAACACAATTACGAATATTGTGCGTGCTGTAATTTAGTAGGAACTACTTCAAATAACTTCTGTCTGTGAAGTTATGTGCCCTTAATAAAAACTTGTACATTTAGTTTTATTTATTGCCGTCTCTTTTACTTTCATGTTGTGAAATGTATGCAGTGTATGCAGGCTTTGTTCTTATGTACATATTTATATGGTTATGCTGCTGTCATACTACGTAAACCACAACTGCCATCATCAATGAAGAATCAAGTTTAAATCGCTCAGGTCAAATCAGTCAAGTCAAATCAAATTTATAAAATCATATTTTACATGTGACAGTTTACAAAAACTGAAAGTACTCTCAAATAGTTAAAAGATGAAACATTTTCAAGTCATTTCTAAATTTTACAATTGTTTAACATTTTGGAACATATTATAAAACAAAGAAGGTAAAGAAACCCACGAATGGAATGAGTGTTTTAAAAGCGTATTTGGATTCTGTATCATTTTTCAACTTTGCAAAAAAAATTGAACTTCTCCAAGTTGTAAAGCAATAATTTTACTTCATTAGTTACAGTTAAGGTTGCAAAATCAACAAATTACTATGGCTTTGAAGCTCAAAATCACACCCACTTCAATATCTTTATCTTTTTTATACAAGATTAATTTCAATATCTTTTTAATTTTTAGTAACCTTGTCTACCTAACAGAAAATAAACATGTAATGACCCAAAAAAAGAAGCACTTAAGTATACCTTTATATTACCGGTAATCTATTTACGTTAAAATGTTAGAAAGAAATATAGCAAAAAAAGTAATTCAGCAACAAGCATGTAAACGTTATAGATATAACTGTAAATTAAAGTAAAGCATTAAAGGCTTCTAGTATTAAAAATAAATAATTTATCCATTAATTACTTTTTCCAATGGTATAAGAATAAGTAGCAAATAATTTATAAATGTAAAAATGAATAATTACAAATGAGTCTTAATAAAGAACCTCCAAGTAGTACAATACAATACAATCATGTCATGTGCTTAGTATTTATAACAAAGCATTTTATAGAATATATTTCATAATAATTAAGATTATTGAATTTAATGACCTTCACCTTCTATTATAGGTAAATTTATTTTAGAAATTCATTAATCAAACATAATATTCAGATAGGTATTATTTATTTTTGGGCTGAGTATTCTTTTATATAATTGAAAATGATCTAAAAACGTGGTATTTGGTTTATGTGTTTATTCAGGGTCTAATTTTGCTAAAAATTCATTATTAGTACCATCTGATGGTTAGTAATGGAAAATCTATTGGTAAAAACAAATTATATAAAAATAATTACATAACCACCAAATAGCATCCAATCCTCGAGATATTGAAATAAATATATAATTTAAAAAGCGTCCCACATAGAAGTTGAGTAAATATCGTAGCATATTTTTTAAAAATGTAATATTTCGATTACATTGTTACATTTAGCATTCCATTTAGTAAAATTAATCAACGTTGATTTAAATCGGACCTTCAGAGTACGGTCTACAAATGAAAATTTTAAGGTTAAAGTTACTCAATAATAAGTTGTTTGAAGTTTATTAAATTTCTTCAATGTGCAATAAATTGGGGCAAACTTGATAATTCGATTGAGAATATTATTTTTAAAGCTGCAAAAAATATTATCGGTGTTATTAATTAAAAAATTCGTTAGCTTTCACAAGTTAGAAACTGCGCAATTAAATCAAAAATACATACTTATGTGTGCATTTCTTAATATCCTGTATATTCAAAATATATAACTTTAAAATATCTTAATATTCGAACATTTTGTGATAATGAATATAATTTCTCAATGCTTGACCGTTAACAATACGTGTGCTACTTTTTTTAATAAATGGATAACACAATTTTTAAACGAGACACATTATGCTTGTATCGTTTTATAACAGCAATACATTTACATAAAGTTATTATTTCTTTTGTTGTAATAATAATTCACTTTGGTCAAGAGTTTTGGAAGAAAATTTTGGCTTGCTCAACCTTATTTAAAGTTCATGTTTTGAAACGTTGCGCTGCCTGATTTCCGAGTATATTATTTACATAAGTTTAGAATTATTGTTGAATGACAAAATATGCATACATTATATTTAAACCTTAAATTATAAATGCATTGCACTAAGAAGAAATATATTATAAAATTGGTAATAATCGGGTGTTAAAAAATTTGAAATTTGAAGAAATTGTCAATTTCTTAACCTATTTGATTTGTACAGTTGCATCTCCGAATCAAAATAGTTTTCCAAGTTTCCAAAATTATCAATTTTTTTTCTTAAAAGAACTAGAATTTACAGAAATACATGTTTAATCTATCCGTTATTAAATAATTTAAATATTTTTTATTAATTTTTTTACATACAGCTGCATGTATAATGTCTGGCTTTATGTACAGTTACATAATGTCAGTAGGACAAGCAAATATGGAAATGCGACGCTTTAAACAAGGTGTGGTTTCTTTCACCTAGTATTTACTATTACCAAAAGTTCATTTTTGTGTTATGTATGTTAAGAACTAGCATATTTTTAAACATGAGAATATAACATACCCACATAAATAAATTAGTTTTTTTTTAAACCAAGTATCTTTACTAATTTCACTTGCAAACTGAAAACAAATTAAATTTAATGGTAATCTCCAAAGTAAATTGCATTGATAGTTTGGTCTAGTTCTAGTTCAAATGGAGTTAGATGCCCTAAGGAGATCACAGGTTCGATTCCTGGCTCCTCATAAATTATTTGTACCGTAGTCAGGATCTAACATGCTTTTAGTAAGCAAGTAAACAAAAACCACTAATTTATAAATAATTCCGTCTTTCAAAGTTTGTTCCAAGTTGGATGGCAGAATTTTGTCATACGGTGATAGATTCCACATGCCTACAGAAAGTTTTTTTGAGCCTATAAATTTTATCAATCACTGCTTAAAGTTTCAATGTTGTCTCGAAAAATGTACAAAATCTTATAATTTTTGTATAATCAATATATATCTGTAAATTAGCGTAATAAGTAGTATCTAATAACTAACTTTCAAAAAAAAATTAAAAATTTGATAGTCAATTAAGAAGAAAAAGAAGAAGAAGAGATGGACAATATTTTATTATTTTATTGATTGAGGTCCTGCAAAAATTGTAATCCTCATTTGAGTCATCATGATCGCCTAAATATTAGTTATTCGTATGGACCCTTTGTAAAGTTTATCCACACAACATAATTTTATAAAAATAATAATTACAAGATGTGCTTCAAAAAGATCCCCAAAGCAACCCTATTTACGTTAGACAGTCAATATTATTGATCAATTTATTATATTACAACATATTACAACAATCATATTAATCAAGTTAGTGCAGAATTTCATATTATTATAAAATAATATTGCACAATATATTGATCTTATTGATCATCTAGGAGTTATTTAAAAGTTAGTGATGAAATCCTGACACAAAATCCCAAATACGAAAATTCCAATACAAGGAAAGCTCGCCACGAGATATAAGGATTGTCGAGATTGCGGAGAGTTCATTAAACTTGAGCAAAACAATATACGAGTATAACCAATCCACAAATAAATCATTTATTTTAGTATAAAAAAACCAACTACTGTACTAACTAATGTGACACAACACATGACCATCCCATTGAAAAAGTAAATACTTAGTACCTAACAAATTAAATTTTTTAATTCTCCCTCCGACCCTTATTGTCAATCAGTAGGTGCAGGCCTGCTTTGCTTTCATTGATCTACTGAGAACACCTGTGAACGATTTCCTAGAACTTTCAAGCAAAGAATTAAACAATTGCGTTGAGCTATTGTATCCCTTTATATACGAGAATCTCATTAATCAATTCATGGGCGTCATCAAAAATCAACAAAAAGCAAATAAAAGAGGTTTCAGCGGATGGATTTCAACTAAAATTTAATCAGTTGTTTACACCGTTGGCATTGGTTCAAATATTGTGTTCAAAATTTCAAGTCAATTGGTGTGCGCATTTGTTTGCAATCGTAAGTGAAAGAATGTTCACACATATCCAGACATTGTTCCAAAAATCGTTCACGAATCGAAATTCTAATGTTCCTACGCAAAGTTGGTTTTTAACTCGATTACAATACTTTCCTTTACAACTTAAATAGGAAAGTAATAAGTTGATGACATTTTTTCAAGTAACAAAGGTTATTGTCAAATTTAAAGTTATATTTTTAATAAAAATTGTGTAATACATTTAACACGCATTATCAAGTTAATGATCATTAAGGATCCTTTTAGACAGAATTTCACTAATCAGATATGTAATATATGAAAAATACTAAAATTATCATTAATTATTATTTATGTTTTTTAGTTAACTTAAGCTTTAAGTTATTTAATAAATTATTAGTTTACTACCGCTTAATATTCTTCGAAAATATTAACAGGGTGGATTAGTCTCCACATAATACATTGCATAAAATACACTGCTTCTCTTGCTTTCCGATTTCTCACATCCTTGTATGTTTCCCGGCCTCTCTCACGATCTCCCTCTATCTCTGTCTACCATGAAGCTTGGAGCTTCAGTCGCTTGCGCCCATCTTCTCCAAATCTCCGGTTACCTGGTTTCACCATCTTATCATAGGGCGCCCCCTGGCTCTGTCACCCGTTGGTCTCCACAGAGTAATTTCCTCACTAAATCCTCTTTACCTCGCATGATATGTCCCAACCATCTTATACGCTGACACCTCATAAATTTCACCACATCCTTTCTTCCACACGCCCTCAGTATTTCTTGATTTGTTCTTGTCTGATTTTCTCAGTTCTCGGACAGTAGACTCAATATTGTTCGCATTGCTTTTCTCACAAAGATTCTCATTCTTTCGGCTTCGCTCTATGATAAGCACAGCGTCTTCGCCGCGTATGTCAGTGTAGGTCTTATCATGGTCCTATATATCTTTATCTTGTCGGATCTCGTCAGTTTCTTGTCCTTTAACAATGTCTTGTTAGCATATAGTATGCTTTGTTACCTATTTGCACTCTTCTTTTCATTTCTTCTCATTTGTCACCGTTTTTATCTATCTTTCTTCCTAGGTAAACAAAGCTATCCACCTCTTCAAAAGTTTTCTCCTCTATGTTCAGGTTGTATCTTAGACACGATTTACTTCTGTTATTCCTTCGTTTTTTTTTCATTAACCCCAGTCCCTTTCCTTTCCTGCTTCTTCTTAATAAATTAATTATTTGCAATTCTTCAATTTGAAAATAAATTAATGATCTTGAATTTTCAGTATCGAATGTATAATGCAGTGTTCCTCAACCTTTTTCTAATTATGCCGTGTGAAAATGGGATATTGTTATTGCGCTCTCCTTTTAATTTTTGTTGCTTTACTTTCAATAAGTAGTTAAATATAGTTTCATAATAAAAACAAAAATAGTTTGCCCTTGATTTCCATTCTTTCTTCGCTCCCTCTTGAAGTATTCAACTAGAAAATTTTCCTTGGAAATGTAAGTTAAAATAACCACTTTATCGAGTTGAAATTCCATTTTTAGGAATATTATAATTTTAAATAATAAAAATGTTGTTTATAAATCTACTCTTATAGAATACTACAATAGCTACAAAAATATTTTCTTCTAAATCAATTATAGGATGATTCTGGAATACGTTACTCCCGTTATTAAATTAAAATTAAAATATAAATATTGATTGCATAATTAATTAATTTTAAAATACGGTTAAACTTTAGCTGTAAATTTTATAACTGTTTTAGATGAAAAAACACTTATGATGATACAGCCAAGTAACATTCTTTACTAAATTTTTGCAAATCGTAATAGTCACTCCTGTGTACTTGAAATATTATG
Organism: Rhagonycha lutea; assembly: GCA_958510855.1. Lineage (NCBI taxonomy): Eukaryota > Metazoa > Arthropoda > Insecta > Coleoptera > Cantharidae > Rhagonycha > Rhagonycha lutea. The sequence continues at coordinate 59,649,815 of OY294036.1, forward strand.
GTTGACTCTTGTGACTTTTATCATTGTGAAAGGTTTGCTTAAAAATATTTGAGGTAGGACTGGTAATGGTATGTCTTCTCAATAAGTCGATGATGTTTTTACCGAATAACTCAAAGAGTGCATTGTTTCAATTATGCAAAGTAAAGCACACCTACTCTGTTCATATCATCGACAATGTCAGAGGAGTCGACGTCGAAGACTTATGTTGTTGTTGGTGGTGATGGTAATATGTAGAACATGGAAGGGTGCGGATTTATATCCTGCCACATTATCTGACAACAAAGGAATGCATTTGAAAATTTTACGATTGCATCTTAATGTTGCAGAATAAATTTATTCGATATCAATATACAATGAAAATGTTGCAAAAGCAAACAATAATAACAACAAAACGCCGCTAGCATTAAATTAGTTACCATTTGAAAGTTTAACTTTCAATTAGTGCAAATACCGATTATATGTTCAATAAAGCCTGTAGGTATATTGACAAAGTAAACCCATAATACTGCCGGAATGATGAATTAGTATTACATAATTAACATACATATAAATGGGCATATGATGCCACTGGCCCTGGTCATGAACTTCTCATAGGTAATGCTCGTTTAAAATTCGTAGCGATTGTTTTCCTCGGGGTACAACAAAAACTGTACATCTCTTAAAATGATTTGTATTATGTATAAATCAAACAATATCCCATAAATAACATTTAATGGTAAAGTAATGCAGCAGTAATTATCTGCCTGGTTTTCAATAATCCAGATAGTAAACAAACATGGTTTATAGACTTTAGAAACTAAAGCGCCGATTTCTAAATAATAAATAAGGTTAAATATGCGTACTTTTCTCTACGCGCTATGTGTAAATACTAAGTTTTTCTTTTATTATTGTCAACACTAAGTGACACATTTTTCTTCACAATTCCTAAACTAGACAGAATCTTCACACCTTTATAAAATAACGACTAATTAATAGGAGATATTTCGAAACTTTTCTATTTGCATGAGAAATTTTTAATTACTACTCGAGATATTTTTTAAAACAAAAAATTAAATTTGAGAAAAAATGACTTAAATCATTTTTAACTACCTATAGTTAACCCAACTACACCCAAACAGTACTTTTTCGTATAGATATTATCTTTGTTAATTTTCAAGAGTTTAATTCACGAAAAGCTTGATTTAAGCCCAGATAAATATATTAAGGCAAGTTGGGACATTAAAAGTGAAACACGCTTGTAATTTATGACCAAATTAATTTAGGAAGAAATAAAAACGCTATTACTTTACTGGTACCGCTGCACATACAAGATCCCAAGTTGTTAAGCATAAATATTCAAAATTGTATTTACTACGACATAATGTGGTGTGTCTTAAAGTTAATAAAGAGTTGATAATAGTATAAACAGTATAAACTTTTGGGAAAAAGGGTAAACAATATTTTTAACGACCGAGAATATAAAAAACACATCCCAAATCCAAATATACTATGTATGTAGTGTATTTATTGGTCACTTTATTTCCATAAGGTAGATGAAATTATGTTTTTATTATATAAATAATAGCCAAGGTAAAATGTTAATAATAATAAGTATTAACAATAATATTAATAAAAATATTAACCGCTACGGAGGTCCCTAGGGACCACTCATTAATGTTTTTTCCATACATTCATTTTTTGTAGCGATTACCGTGTTAATATTTAATTGTTTTTTAAATTTAAAGAGGAAATTAGGAGAACACAAAATTGATAAAGCTTTAGAATCTAACCACTGAAATAAATGGATCAGTAAAGTTAAATGCGTATGTACTACTTCTAAAAGCTGTAGATACCTGTGGTTTAAACCAAAAAGTAACATTGTTATGGTTAGACTTCGTTCGACTTAACCGAAAGTAAAAACTTAAAACCATCAAGATAACATAATAAAGCAAATTATTGTTAAAAAAATCATCATTCGAATTTACGTGGTTAAACGCTTTAGGTAACCGCAAGAGAATGAAAACCATCCGCGTCCCCAAGAACGCATCAACCCATGCATCAACCTGCGTCATAGTGGAATAGCAGTACTTGATATCATATTATCCGAGAGATACGATATTAACCCCTTGAGTGCCATAAACTTCTTAACGCGAGTGTACTCTCACGTGATTGAGCATTTCAAATATAGAGAATAAATATGAAATAAAAATAATTAACGAGTAAATTTATTTGACAAAACATTGCATTGTAGATAAATTGGTAATCAGGGATATATACAACATAACCACTCCATGGGTTAAGTCTCTCTCCAAATGATTTAGCAAAATTATAGGCATTTATGAAAATTGTACCGGTATATTTATACGATATACAACATCTACCAACTGTTTCGAAAATTCAATCGTACCTTCGTCCCACATTTCAAAATTAAATGCCTAATGTATCGGTTCACGAATTAACAACCAGGTACATGTACTGGAGACTGGATGTAAATTAGGTTTAATATTCAAACGTGGAAAGAAGGTACGACTGAATTTTTGAACGCCACCTGTTGAAGCGGTATAGTTGTACAATTTACGTAAATGCCTATTATACAGCACTGCATAGGTTTGTTCGTTTGTATGAACTAACTTGCTCGGTTCAAGTTAGTGCAATGTACTGTGTTCGTTTGGCTGCTCAGTTAATGACCGAACATGAACTTCTTGCTCGACCTCCATAGGAGGAGTAGGCAGTGCAAGTTAGAACACTATCTAACTTTTGTGGTGGGAGTATTTTGTCTCGAAAGATAACCCAGTTCAAGTTAGTTCATACAAACGAACAAACCTCATAACAGGTTTGTTCCAACCACGTACAAAATCGTTTGCAAACGGTAACGCTCCTGCGCAATAAATAAAAAGGCGCTCTTTTTATCTATTGCGCATGATTTTTACTTATTGCGCATGACGGTTACAGTTTGCAAACGATTTTGTACGTGGTTGGAACAAACCTAACATAACACCAAGAGCAAGTATCCTATTTTCGTATAACTGGGAAAAGCTCCGTCTGAAAATGATGATACGTTTACAGTATATTTTTTAAATATATGTAGGTATATCTAAAATTCATGAAATTTTACTTGCAAATTTATATTATTCGCCAACTTTTTTGTCATTACATTATTTATAGCGATTAATTAAAATTGTATGTGTTATAGTTAAAACACGAAATCAGTTAAAACCCGAATTAACTAGTAAATTCTAGTTTTAACTAACCTCTTTAGTAAATTTTAGTTTTAACTGGTTTAATTTTAGTTAAAACTAGAATTAACTGATTTCAAATAAATCTTTTTAGTAAATTCTAGTTTTAACTGGTATTAGTTTAGTTAAAACTAGAATTAACTGATTTCTAATAAATCTTTTTAGTAAATTCTAGTTTTAACTGATATAAATTTAGTTAAAACTAGAATTAACTGTTTGGTGTTGGTAAATTCGCGATCTATCGCCGTTACAACTATATTTAACGTAAAAGTAGACGTAATTAAATAAAAATGTTAATTTGTTATAGCTTTAAAAAAAATGGAAGGAAACACACGATAATAAATACATTTCAAATACAAAATTTGAATTTTCCAGTTACGATTTCACTTGTTATAATTTTTAAATTTTTTTAAAATTTTAGTTGATAACTATTGTTTTATAAATTTTTTCATTTCTTTTTATATGGTACAGGCCGTGTTATACTTGTATTGTATTAATTATTAAAATTAATTATTATTATTAAACATAATTGTTTAAAAAAATTAAAAAATTATAACAATTAAGTGAAATCGTAACTGGAAAATTCAAATTTCGTATTTGAAATGTATTTTAAAAAACACAAATGTATTTGGCTTCCCCTGTAGATATATAAAGAACTAGAATTTTTATTTAATTACGTCTACTTTTACTTTAAACGTTGTTTAAATCTAGTTGTAACGGCGATAGATCGCGAATTTACTAACACCAAACAGTTAATTCTAGTTTTAACTAAATTTATATCAGTTAAAACTAGAATTTACTAAAAAGATTTATTAGAAATCAGTTAATTCTAGTTTTAACTAAACTAATACCAGTTAAAACTAGAATTTACTAAAAAGATTTATTTGAAATCAGTTAATTCTAGTTTTAACTAAAATTAAACCAGTTAAAACTAGAATTTACTAAAGAGGTTAGTTAAAACTAGAATTTACTAGTTAATTCGGGTTTTAACTGATTTCGGGTTTTAACTGTAACATATGCATTAAAATACTAAACGTACTAAACAAGTACTAAACATTAAAGTTCTGAATAGTGTTTATTTATACTACAATAAACACACGGAGGTGTTGTGGAAGCACTTTTCGAGAGGTCGTGAAGACATATCATTACGACAGTGGTCAAAGCCACTTTGACCTCGCGAAGGGTCTTATTGATTGATGGTTTATCCTCAACATATTTAGTACTGTCGTAATGACATGTCTTCACGACCTCTCGAAAAGTGCTTCCACAACACCTCCGTGTGTTTATTGTATTATAAAACGGGTCGTTTTATTCCAGTTAGCATTGCGCGAATTATTAATTTTATTTTTTGGATAACTCCGATCTATCGGATTATCCATTTAATTTAATTTATAAAATGCTATATAAGGGAAAAAACATAAAGTCAAATTATAACCAAATTCACAGCTATACGTCACTGATGAGATCTAACAAGATCGAAACATGTCTGTCGTTGTTGTATTTTGGGTATAATTTGACTTATTTTCGAATTTAGTTTATTTATACGCTTAGATAATTGATGGAATCGGTCGTTACTTTGTGGAAATTAATTTTAAATTAAAAATTAATACATTTTCAATTTTTTTAAATTGATTTTTTTTAAAATATTGCAATAGTTACTATCAAGTTTTACTACATGAACCACGAATCAATTGATCATTTTATATTTACCCCAAACTTGACCTTAACTCCTGTTTTACGAAATCAAAAGATCATTGACATTAAATTAATTAATGAAACCTTGATAATTTTATCACATCAATCTATCAAAAAAACCATTAAAAAAACTCCTATGGAGTACGTAGTAGGTATCTAATCTACGTATATATTGTGGGCAAAACTTGGTTACTTCTTGCGTAATTTACATATTATATATTTAGGTATATTATCTATTATTTCTTGTTGTTATGAAGGATTGAGATATAAAAGAAACGACATTGTGTATGGGTGGAACTATATTATATTCTCAAGGATGAAATCTTGATATGAAATAAAATGTAACATTAGAAATGCGGTAGTCACTGATATTTTATAATAATTGTTAATAAAATAATATGTAAATATATTTTGAAAAACTTCGTTTTAACTTCAGTATATATTATGTTTTCTGTAGCAAAGCTAGTAAATAGCCTCCATATTAACTAGATTTATTAATAAAGTTGCTTTAAAAAATCAAGTAGAAAACCCTGTACACATTTCAATTAAAAGTTACAAAATAAATTAACCTCGATAATAAGTACAATCTTACATCTTTTTGTAAAATATTTAATAAGCTTATCCTCTATGTTAACTTCTTTATTATAACATCAAAATTAGCAGAAGGTTTATCTATATTTAACAAGGTTAATTTTCTTCTTATAATTATTTATTTAAATAATTTCTAATTTGTTTGTAATTATTAATTTTATATTAATGCGGTTATATGTATACTACATATTTTTTTCTTATAGAAAGTTAATGAAATTGTTTCACATCCTAAGAAAAGTTTAAAAAATGGAAAATTTGTTGAAGTTCCATACTTCAATAATATCATTAAAAACATTGAACAAATATTTGTTGAATAACAATATACCTACTTATATGTTGTATTCACCTGTTTCAAAACCTATAATTTAAATTTTTGCGTATTATTCGTAGATATCTAAACATTTAGAATGAAAGTGAAATCATAAGAGAGTCTTCTCATGAATTAATTAAAAAAGTATTCCAATGGTAAGCAAAATTTACTAATGTAATATTTTCTATGCCTAAAAACGAATTTAATAAACATCATTTTACAACCATACCATATTTACAAAAATTGATTTCAAACAGAATATATTTGTAAGTCTATTCCATTAAGGAAGTTGAATAAAAGTTGTTAAAGGAAAAACGTTTTCGGTTGGTTAATTTAGAAATACATTACAAAAAACCAATAGGAAATTACAAAAAAACTTGTAAAGTACACAGAGTCTATGTTATCGTAAATCTTCAGAAGCATCGGAATGGAAAATTTAACTTTCCCTTTTGTAAAAGACTCCCAAGAACATCCTTCAATTTGTACAATAGAATGTTAAATTTCTTTACGCACTAAAAATAAATTAAAGTTCAAATAACCCGTAACAAAAACGTATTGTTTTATAAGTATGACGGTGTTATATTGGTAGTTGTAGATTCATTTTCCTGGTTGTTACTGTTTGCCCTATTGTGCAGTAGGTACTTAAAATTTTCTCTGGTCTCATTCAACGGAGTAAACGATTGCATCATGGACTTACGTCTACAAATTAATTTCCATCGGTCCTAATTATTTGTTCCATGGTTAGAAATTGATATTGCTATAATGCTTGGGCAGTAAGTAAAACTGCTCACTTGCAGGGTTTATTGCAAATCTCAGATCAAAAAAAAACAGATTCCAAAATGCCTTATTTTAAGAACAAATCACGTTGTAGGTTTTTTTTAAATATTGTAGAATAGTTATTATAATATTTGTAATTTGGCTTAATAAAAAAGTTAAACCGTTTAGCTGAATTTACTAGTACCTGCTAATAAAAAGTTGTAATTATTATAAAATTAGGTAGGTACCACCTTTCGTTTCAGTGAATTTAAATTATAAGGTATATTAACGATAAGAAAAGTGTGAAAACTTGAAAATGCAAATGAACTTTCTCTGTTATGTTCAAAACAGAATGCCAAGTGTAATAATTATATTATGTGCGTAGCTTAATTTTATTATTAAAATATTCTTGTTGAAATTCATACGCAGCAATAAAAACTTTCCTATTTGACATTAAAAACTGTACACGAAAAATTATAAACAATTTGAAAATTTTAGACATCCAAAAGGTTATTCTTATTATACAAAATTCAACTAAATCATAAAAATTCAGCTATTTAACTTTAACCTAGTTATACTGTTTTTCACTTTCTATATCAAATTATCTCACACCTTCAACACAAACATGCAATATTATTTAAAGCATCTTTCTTCTACAACAATTAAATTGTTTTCGCGCAAAATATAAATTAAGATAATTAATAACTTAGCCGTTAAAACACTTTCTTACCTTTGTTTTACGAATAATGGCATAATTAAACATTTTAAATTAAAAATATCGATAGCAATTAACACCTATAATTTTAAACTCGTTTTAATGATTTAATTGCATAGATAAATATTAGGGACTTCCCGTGTATGCTGTATAATATAACAATACAATATTTAACTTTTACAAAAGCAACAAACCATCAAAATAATTACATACTTATAATATTAAATTAACATATTGATATTATTTGAAGAAAAATTAGTTGAATGGTATTTAAAAAAGTTGTTAATATAACATCTGAAGGGCGTCGTACTTCAACATAGTTTTCTGAAACCTTTTCTAATAGCCATTTGTGTTTAATATTTTACATTGTTCTTGTTCATTATTAAAAAAGTTTTCAAAATTAAATACTGGGAAATTGTGCTAACATTTTCACATGCGTATATTAATAATAAATAATTTCTACTGCTATACTGTAAATTATATTAGTTTTTCTTTTTATTTTATTTTACTAATTGTATGTTTTCCTATTTTAAAAAAATTTCATACCAAATGCTGTGAAATCCACCTATTGAATCGGATTATAGAGGTAACTAGTTTACCATAACGTATTCTGCAACTTTGAACCTTACTTAATGTAATTAAGATTTTTATAAACTTTCGGTTAACAAACCAAACAAGATGTCTTTCAAATCTCGAAGTACATCATAAACGAATTTCTTTGCAAATGATTATTGGGTTAGCTGTTCTTCAATATCAAGAACGTTTATAAAATTACATAAAGAACAAAATGATGTGTAAAAATATCAAATAAACTTTAACCGTTCAAAAATAATAGTATAAGTAGTACGTGATCATTTAAACGGTGAATTTGGCTTAGATAACTGTAATTTATTTGAATTTTGGAACCCAGTACTGTTTTTATATCTTAAAGTTTTAATATAATACACACCAAAAATACTTAATAATCTACATTATTTGATGGATGAAATTGCACATAAAGTTTGACTTTTTAGATATTAATTTAAATCCTATAATATTGTAAAAGTTTAAATGCATAACATATTTAATGTTAGGAATTTTTATTGCTTATTTAAAGATTTTATTTAAAATGAGTTCTCACGATTTAAGAATTAAGAAGATTATTTCTGAAACAAAAGTTTTTTCATAGATTAGCTTATATAATCTTAATTTACACAATCATACTTAGCAACTGCAAGTTACGTATGGATGATCATAATATCAGAAACATTAATTAAAAATGTAATTTACAATCTTATTAGGTAAAAATTGCAATTGAATGTATTATAAAGATTTTCTATTGTAAGCATAGTAAACACAAAAAATGTTTGCAACTTTTATTTAAAAGTTTAACATCAGCGATGATTTATTATTTATGATTGAAAATGTATGAAAATTTTATTTAATTTCAAGAAATAATATTTGCTGCAAGTATCAAAAGTCAGCTAAGAAATAGCGGTTAACTTTTATAAGAAATACAATCAAATCTTTCCTGTAGAGTAGTTATGGTTTCTCAAAAAATATTTAGTACACATCTGTGGTATCATGAGACCACAACAGAACCACATAGTAATTATATATTTATTCTATATTTGTAATCCTTACAATAATATTACATTTATATATTCATCCAAAAAATAATATTCAATAATTATTTGTGTAATATTTAATTAACTTTCTGGTAGGAACATTAAAAAGGGTACACGGATGAGCACTTGGGGTTTTTTCTCCTGAAAAAAAAAATACCTGGAATTCTATGATATATTCGAGAGTATAATATTAGATTTCCTTTAATCCGTACTACCAATTTACTAAAGGATTAAATCCTTTTTAAAACAATATAAATTAATTAGGTCACAAATAAGCTATTTTACAGACCGCTAAGAACAAATTATACCTGGGGTCTAAAAAGAAAAAAGAAAATTCTTTTTACACCCTCGGGTGCGTTCGTGCTCGTCGGCTTCGCCTCGTCTACGAAAGCCCCTCGGTTGTAAAATCTCATTTTACGGCCTTGTGATGAAAACTACTATTTGTGATTGTAGCACCGCTATTTACCGAAAAATTTTTAATTTTCAAGCTTCAACAAAAACACATTCAAGTTTTGTACAAAATTCCTTCTATTATTTTTTTCGTATATCAAACAGGAAAACCTTTAGAATGGGTGAAAAAAAATAATTTTTCCTTTCTAGCTAAAATAGCTTCCCATTTTGCTGAACATTTCCGTTAAGCTTTGTGATGATTCAATTTCATCTGCTTATTATGGTCATTAGGATAAATCATGATAAAAACAAGCGACTTTTTAAGAGGACTTTATACCTAACATAAAGTTTGGTTTACACTCATAATTGAATTAAATAATTCGTTAAACCGGCAATGTTATGGGTGTAAACCAAATTTTACGATTTAAATGCACTTTCTTAAAAAGCAAATATATAAGGGTTTTGTCTTATATATATAGCTATTTTAAAAATAGTTTTAATTTAAATAGTTTGTATATTCATGGAAAGTCACTTGCAGGTCACTGGAGTGATTAATTATTATAATAAAAAATGAAAAATTTTTTTTGGAACTTCTTAATGACTTTCCGTGAAACTAGATTTTTTTTCTAATCGTTTACTTCAAACCGCATTAAATTCCATACATTAATAAAAGAGCTATATGGATATTCGTTAAAAGTTAGGTATACAGCCCTCTTAACTAGAACATGTAATTTATTATTTTCTAAAATCATCTAAGGCGAATTTATAATTTTTACCAGCTGGTTCTACAGTCTATTTACCAACCAAATCTGTGGTTATACAAATAGTAATATATTTTCGTGGTTTTTAGCCTGCCAAAATTTTGTAATATTTTTTGTATGTATTTTGGTATAAAATTAATTTTTTGTAAGACACTACTAAGTTTAACAGGGTGCGCTATTGTATTGTGGAGTAAAATTGAAAAAATTTGTAATTTTTTAAATAACAAATATGATAGTATGAAATCTAACGTCTGCCTGGGGCAAAATAATAATGTTAATTTTCAATAGAGCATTTTAAAAATTGTAATAAAACGATATTTATTTTTTATGTTCTATAATTAACATGGCATTAGTACCTACAGGATATAGGCAATGCGGGCTATGATAATAAGGCAACGAATATCGATATTTTCACTAACAAAGTTGGAATGCAATTTTTTTAATTTTTTTATATTTTTCTGATTAAATAGGTAACATAATTGCCAACTTTTTACTTATACGCCCTATTATTGTAGTCGTTTTATGGAAAATAATGGTCGTATAACCTGATTTATGGAAAACGGGCACATAACCTGTTATCTTTTATTTTATAAGTATTTCAAATACTTAAAATTTTAATTTTGATTTTTCAATTGTTGAAAGGGAATAAACGATAATTGCTATTTCTTTCATTGTGAGATGACAGTGCTTCAGTAATAATTTGTCGAAACAAATTCTGAGCTAATTAGACTGACCGAAAGGCAGTACCCAAAGGACTTATCCAAATCCGTATGGTATTCGATTGAGTATTCATAAAACTTTTCAGCAAAAACTTATACCACAAACTTATAAATGATAGTACATAGAAATATTTCTATCACCAGTTATAAAAACTAAATTATGTAATGAAAATATTCTTGCATTGCATAATTATTCATTCTAAACCAGTGGCGTAGCTAGGTGGACAAGGGCCCCGGTGCATAAAAAAAATCGGCCCCCCTCTACCCCTTATTCCACATGTTTGCATTAGAAATTTAAAAAAAACAGCTCAGGGGGCCCCCTGGGCTCCGGTGCCCCGGTGCACTGCACCGCTTTGCCCTATGGTAGCTACGCCACTGTTCTAAACGAATACAACGAATAATATCTATTAAAATGATGCACCGTTTAAAAGCAAACCAGAAATATTTACTATACTGCGATGCATACCTATATTTATCATAGCTTATTTAAATAATAATATTTTGAAAAACATTTTGCTCACTTATTCTCATGAATAGCTACTTAGATATAACAGGTTAGCACTATAATTTTAGTGCCAATGTTGTACTGAACTATTTGGAACAGCCGGTATAGCAAGAACTGATAAACAAATATCTTTCACAGCATCACCATTTCTTCCATGACGCACAACAATGGTAACTGTTTTTAAAATAATAAATAACTGCATTATTAAACGTAACCACAGCCAATAAATAAAGCCAAAGAAAATTTGTACTTAATATGGAATATATTCTCAAATTTATTAACTTTTACTTTTACTAATGTAAGTATTCGAGTTCACCCAATTAAATGTTAAGCGCAGTAATAGAATTAAAATCAGCTACTTAATAATGTTTCAAAAAAGTTGTGTAACACTTTAGAATAATTAATGTTCTAGCCTACCGTAATCTTTACGTATCCATACACAATTTTAATTAAAAATAAATTAAAGGCCAAATCACAAAGGTGTTACAGTTCTTCATTAAAAGGTAAGCCATAAGATGCAGGATACACACGAGCAAATTTGAATTTAAAGTGCCTTCATTAGCTGATAAGAAGTAAACATCCTGTACATTGTTTAAAATAAATTGATGCGTTCATACCAAGGCACTAAAGAAAACGTTATTTTCTTGTAAACTTGATTTAATTTAATTTTCATCAATCAACAGTTGACTTCCTATATAATTTATTTTTTATTTCACGCAATCCACATAATTTTTTATTGCATCTTTCATTACCTACGTACCTTATTTTTTCTGTAATAATTAAATGAGTGCTAAAACGCCCAAGTTAAATAGTTATTTAAAATTAAATGTTTAATTACTATAGAAATTGGTTTAAATAATTCTTAAACAGATTCATGAGTCACGAGTTGCTTAAAAAGTTCAAGGCAGTAAAAGTAGTGCCATCCAATATTGGTAAAAGGGAGGCCATTGATTCGTTTACCTTTAAATATAATAACAAACATAATATCTGGTCCAAGTTAAAAAGAAAACTTATTTAAGAATCTGCAAATTTTGATTTGCCAGTGATAGATCATCAACCGGTTAAATATTTGTATAAGTGCGTGGTTTTCACAAGATCTATACTGATAATCGCACTGTATTTAAAACCCGTTTGGTGTTGGAAAATAAGAATTATCTCATACATCATCATTCCATTTCAAAACTACATATTATTATAACCGGCTTTAATAAGTGAACATTTTTATTATATTATTATTATCTAGTGTTTAATTTGCGCGATATTATGCAACACACGCATAATTTTGTTAGCCACTTCGTTTAAAAGTTTAAAATATAATTTTTTATTATTTCCTTGATCTTGAGTTCTTTAAAGTTCCGATTTTAATAAACAAGGCAAAATTTCCTCAAATTTTCACCATATAACTTGGCGGTCGATGCATTCAGGCTAGTCGTGCAGTATCATATTATAAACTTGCATTAATATAATTATTCCTCTTCCAAAATGGAAAATTTATAAAAACGTAAATTTACAAATTTAATTTACCTAACTGAAATGTTAAAATAAATTTATTGTAACTGTTCTTTGACTACATTCAAATACAACTAGAAACGTTCCAGAAAACACAAATTGAAATTAAGGACGAAAATGAATAATTACGAATAAAAACGAAGAGGTTTGATAATTTTATGAAAATTATAATACGAAATTGTATCGATCTTCTTAGAAAAAATCTTCTTAGATAAATGTTAAAACAATTTGAAAATTTCAAAAAAGGAAATTTTGAAAACTGCAACAGAAAAACTTCGTATATAACTGTATAACGGTGAATGTGAAGTGAAGTATTGTAGAATAATATAATAATTAAAATAATAGCAAGAGATTAAAGATTAAAAATAATATAACATAAAAAATAATTAAATATTACTTCAAAATTTTTCACAGTAATAAAACGAATTTAAAATCTAAAAAGTAGCTAAAATTGCGGTGAGAACGAAAACTTAAGCAAAAACTACAATAAGTAAGTGATGTGTGCACTGGTGCATTATCGTGATGCAGGAGACAAGTATTGTTTTCCTCTGGCCCCTTCAAGTAATTATCGAAAAGTTATAAATAGCCGACAAAAAATAGTGTTTTGTTTTATGAGAAACACGTCAGTTTTTGTGTTGAATCTGTAGTGATATTATAGCAATTAACAGCCGAGCCATACAAAATGTCGATTTTATCTGAAACCATAGAATTAATTCAAATTAGTTAAAACTGCAAATAAATAATTTATATGACTTTTAAATAATAAATTCAAAAACAACAAAAGCATCATGACTTTATGATGAAACATGCAGTTTATCAGCCGCACATTAATAAAGTATCACATAAAATTATGGCGACATTAAAATGTAACATTTACCTTGGGTACATAGTTACAAAATTATATGCTTTATCGCCGTTTAAAAAAGATTGTATAATATGTCTAACTTATTTTGCACCTTTAATAAAAAACTAGGATGTTTTATTAATTTAGGATAACTGTCACATTTTGTATTGAGTTTGATTGACGAACGTAGAGAGGTGACAATTACAGACGAACTACAAAAGTGAATTTTGCCCTGTATAAAATATTCCAATTTTTTCTTAAAACATCAAAAATGAATTAAAAATAGAAAATTAATTTTATATGAATGTCAAAAGTTTTTAGAAATAATAATAATTTTCTTCAAACGCAATTCATGCTAAAAGTATGAATTTTATTTAGTAATTTTTACACGAATTAGGAAATATTACAGTCATAAAAATTCTACAGTAAATGATAAAATTTTATTATACTTGGTTAGTATTTTAAGTAAGAAATAATTAATTTAAGTGTAAAGAAAACGGTTTGCCTGTCTGCAAATTAAATAAATTTTTTACAACAAAATTTTAATTTCTTTCATAATATAATTTATATAGAAATTCTTTCGTTTTAGTCTAAGATTCGTTATGGTTTCTTCTCCAGACCGCATAAAAGTCACCAGATGAATTCATACTTCCAGTCAAATTTGTGGATAAATAAATATTTTTATTTATAATAGTAGTTTTTGACAACTATTGCCTAAAATTAACATGTGAATCTATAAGAATATTGTTAAAATTTCACCATAACTCATTTATTTCTATATCTTATGGACATTTTAGCGAGCAGCCTTACCTTATATGGTAGAGGTAATTTTATTCATAATGGTTGTGAGTGGCAGAGTGGTCCGAGTGTGCAGAAACTAATATTCGTAATTTCGGTTCTATGTTTGTGTCACTTGGTTGAATTGGGTGTCAAACGTTATCCCTCCACATTTGCAAAATCGGTATCGGTGCAGTTAAAAATGATTTATCTTTAAATTGCAATAGGTTAAATTATTTACATATAATACAGTGTAATCCTCTTATAATGGACTTCTTTCTTCTTAAGCAGTGGCAGGAGTTCTTTTCTACTGTATTTTTTTATATAGAGTGATAAAAGCAAAAGTAGTTAATATATATTTTAATATGTAGTTGAAGTTAATATTATTGAAGTAATTAACTGTCTGTGTATATGACTGGTACTTAAAAAGCATAATAGAACAATTTCTGCTTTCTAATTAAATTACAACTTGTATTTTAGTAAACTACGCGACTGTGAATTGCAGTAAAATATTTATCCCCTATTTCTTTATAACTGAATAAGTGAAAACAACTTTATTGACATCGGGTGGAGTTTACAATACTCCACATTAATAAACCTTTTCCAATATTATAGATTTTAATATTATGAATTCTGATTTAGGATTTTCAAGAATTGGTGTAAATCCCAAACCGATATTTAGCAACAACCGGTCGGTAGAAAACAGTTGAATATTCACATAATTTTAACAAGAAAGACTAAATTGATATTTATTGTTTAATCAGCTTATTACTTTTGAACAATAAATGATCTTCAGCAATTAGAAAAGAATTTATTATTAAGATTTTACAAGAACAACAATAAATAAATTACAACTATAAATTAAATTAATCGCTTGTTGAATAAAGCAAACTAAATAGGTAATAACTAAAAGAATTAATTGTGACGAGTGTCATGATTTTGACCTACGAGCAATCTTCCTTCCACAATTAATTATTTATTGGTATTGCGAAGTTATTAACCTTGTTAAAACTACAACAGTGGATTGGTGTAATTGTTTTGGAGTTCGCGGAATAGAAATAGAAGTTTGAGAATATGAACCTACTCTGTGGTTAAATGAATCGGTCTTACATTTACATAATTGAACGTCATTCAAATAACAACCTGAAAATTGTCAATTTTCCAATACTAACAGAATTTAATTTAATTTATAACATGTATATAATAACCTAATATTGAATTTATAATTTTTAAGTCCAAATAGAATATTGAACTTTGGTCCACTATTTTGAAAGTGGGCTCCATAACCGCTAGTTGCAAGAGATTATTTTATATATAAAAAAAAATTCTGTATTAAATTTACAATAATTCATTGCAACTTTTGAAACTTCCGCAAAATTTGTTAATTGTAAATATCACTGTGTTATAGACTTGCAAAAACAAATAGTGCAAAACAAGAAAGTAAATTATAACGTTGAATTTCGAATTTAAATATAATTATAAGAAGAATGAATATCTATACCATTAAATTTATTATTTATTGGTAAATTAAATTTTATTTTTGTTTTTTGACAACTGAGGAAATATATCAAATAATATATTTTTCCAGAAATTGAACATGTTCTATATTTATTTAATAAAATCCAAAGTAAAGAACCACCTTACCTCCAAGACAATAAAATTGATTAAATTTTTTATAAAACTATTTTACAACATTCAACTTGGTCTGGAGCTATATTTTAGGGAAAACTCGGCGACACGATCATGATCACAAATTTGCAATTTAAATTTTCATTAAGGATCCGTTATCTCGCGAAATTCGACAATATATTGCTTAACAATACGAAGGTTTAATGTAAATGTTACAAAAACGTATGATTTTTATTATTTTTTTTATATGTTAATGTTATCCTAGTTCTGTTTCACTTCATAAATCTGTAAACTGCATTAAGAACATGTTTATCTCGTGGCGATGGTCGACTAGAGGTTAATAAACTTCCAATGTACAATGTTCGCATATCCTTTGTCTGTTGTGTTCATTTGTGTAGAAGACACGCCATATCTAATGATGCAAGATGTCATCTACAGTCGTCCAGTAATCGAACGAGTTTTGGTTTTTACATTTACAAGTCATAGCAAATCTGTAGTTTTGTTAATAATGTCAGGTATTAATCTTCGTCTTCTTGCACAAAGCACCAGAACTAATTTTTAAGTGTTCGTTATAGCACAATTACTTTTAAAGTGTATATCATTAAGAATGTCTCAAAAAGTGCGCAATAAGATTATTTTTCTAATTAGATTCCCAAGAGTAAAATCGATGATAGCACAAAGGCACTGGAACAGTTAAATATTTTCAAGCAAAGAAAATCTTCTATTGCAGGCATTTAAATTTATAAGAAGTCGAACTTAATTATTAACTTCATCTTAAATAGCACACTAATTACGAACAACTATTTTACAGTTATATTTTTTAAATTAACATCAAAACGTAGTAAGTTCGAGTTTGGATGACGAAGCATTGGTTGTGGTCCCAGCAAGATACCAAATGAAGGAAATTAAAGAAAAATTAATTACTAAGTAAATATATTTCCCTTTTATTCTTTTCAGCCGAAGAAATGCAATTTAAATTTAAAAATGATTACCATTAGCTAAATAGTAAGTTACGGTTGAATAACTGCCAAATCAATCACCCACTTAACGTTTTTTCTAAAATTTACGGTTAATTTACACGGTTACGAATTTTTATTTAAACAAAATAATTGAAACTAAACTTAAAAACGCAGCAATCGATTTTAATTTAATCGCTTAAGTGTAACTTTCGTAATTTTCTAGTTTAATTAATTTCTAAAAGTATCTTAAAAATCATGAAATTGAACTCTTACTTTTGCTTGGGATTGGCTATTAAATACGTATGCAGTAAATTTAAAATTGCATGTTTATGGATATAATGATTTAAAAATTCTTCTACATTCTGTGGTAACTTCATTAAAAGACACGTAAGAAATCCTCTTACATTACACTTGTAAATTGCCACGTAATGTTTTAAAAATCAACTTGAAAGTGCACGACTAGTATTAAGTAAGTCAAGTTAACTGACTTTAAATAATGACGTAGCTATGTAAATTTTTTTGTTCTGCATCTTGCATATTGATTGTGTAGCTTCTACAGTATAAACACACCAAAAACTTTTTAAAGATTGTAAAGAATTAAATACTTTCGTACTTATAGATCCCGGAATGAGAAAATCTATCAACAGGATGCAAGAAATAAACTAACTCTTGTTCACTCATCATACCTACTTTGAAGGTGGTTTTTCAACATTTTTCAATGAAATGACAAACTTATCTTGTGCAATGCGCTAGATTATTTACTTCTGCATATTTTTTTCAATACAGTAACACTTCTCTTGTTGTCATTAAATAATCACTGCATTACTTAGTCAATATTAAACCTATATTTCATTAATGAGGTCAACAAAGTGATTATAATATTGAGTTAATGTCCTGAAAATTAGTACCTATAGTTTTTCATAAATGCTTCCTTTGCTGAATATAATTATTATTATTAATAAATTGTATTAAAAAAATAATAATAACATAAAATATTCTTCTATTTTTGAACCATTTGAAGAGCCACATATGATAATTATGTGGTAGTGGTATCACAGTATTGAAAATAAAACTTCAATTATTTTATAAAAATATAGTAATATTCATATAAAGTATGTCACGTTAAGATGAATTTTCAATAATGATCACTATTAAGAAAAATCCTTGATCGATTTATCCTGTACTGTAGGTGTGTCCGCCAACATTGCTAACTGAAAGTTTTTTTATTGTGACTTGAGTCTTATTTGCATTGTTATTTTACGATTACGATTTAAAGCTCAAACAAAGACCAATAATAGTTAATGAAATTTTATTTACCAATAATTGTTATTTTTAACTGTAGTTATCTTCATTAACACCATATTTATTTACTTAATGCAACTTTCTCGATATTATTGTGTGCCTACAAAGTATCCATACAAAAGCGTGAGTTTGGGAAATCTATTCTTAATCTTACTTTCAAGACTCATAAGTAGATCGTAATTTTTCAAGGTTAACGTTCTAAGGATAAGTAATTCAATGTTACAGCTATTTATTTTCATAAATAATAAATATTTTATATGATAGGCGGCCATATACATATGTAAGTATGTGACTGCAAATGCTTTACCTTCAATTCTATACTGTAGGCGTAGGTTGGTTAGTGAGAACAGTGAGAACAGACCAAAATGTATCTGAATTCCATAGAATGAATTAAGGACATTGAAACTAAAGAAGAAATAATCAAATAATACAGAATTTACAATATTACTTAAAAATGGCCTCCTTGCTAAAAGTTGTATAGTTAAAATGGAACGGATAATCAAGTTCAACTTGAAAGGAAATGTGTGGTTTTGATATCGTCAGATCTTTTAAATATAAAAAGTGTCATTTTCTTTTAAGAATTAAAACAAGTGTTACGGTCATTTAAAGTATACACCATAATATTTATCATTGCAAAATTTTGTCTCGTTCTTTCTATAGGTAATTAGAAAATCTAACTGTAGACTGTTTTATGGATTGTTAATTGGTTTCTCCTGAGTAACGTGTTTCTGTTAAAGTCCATATAATGGTACTGAGAAGTGTATTAACCGCAACATTCTGCTACTCGTTTTCCGGATCAACTACTAGAGCCAAGTTTTTGTGTCAAAAAGTAGTTAGCATCTCTCACTAACTACATACTAATGGTAATTCCTTTATAAAAACACTGTCTGATAATATTTTCCTAACCTTATTATATAATTATGTTTTTAATTGTCTCTTAATTAAACGAAAAACAAATTTAAGTAATTTCCAAATGGAGTTTAATTATCTAACTTTTAATTAATGCTTTATCACATTTTTTACAATTACACAAAACTTAAAAACAGCATAATTTAATAAATTTTAATATATTAATTGTACGAGTTTATACAAAGTGGTTAAGTAAAGAAAAAATATGAAATTTTTAGTTTAAAACAGAGTTACGATATTTTCGAAAATATTTGTATTGGATCAAAGGATCAATCTGATTTCTGTTTAAATGGTTTCGCTTATTACATAAAGAAAAAGGCTATCTTGAATTCAAATTTTATTTAAATGTTGATTGCGGTCAGTTAGAAGTCAGAAATACTGATCATCGATATTTGAATTTACTTTAAATATGTAAATTACTAAGAAATTTCAAAGTAGCCTTAAATGTCTTAAATTTTATTTTGAAATGGATTTTTAAAAATTCCAAATTGGCTTCGCCAACATGCATGTCCAAAATAATCGGTACCAGTAAATTTTATGTTATTATAACCGATTCACAACCAAATTATAACTTTAAATAAGCTGTTGGTACATTTCATGTACAATGTAAAATTACATGTTTCTAGTAAAACAACCTTCTTAAGAAAGAATTACCAAATGCAGTGCATCTGGTCATTCCCATTAAATTTCACACAGCTGTTTTCTTATTCAACCGATTCAATCTACGAACAAAATTAATATAAGGTCACTTAACTCGTTAAAACGTATACATTTTAACCACGTAAAATAAAATCCTACCTACTACATTTTATAGTCTAATAAATAGTGTTTATTATTGGATAGGATTGGAATCGTAGGTATTCAATAGTATGTAGTCCAAATATTTAAATTTTAGAAGTTAATAATATTATTGAAGGAAAATTCTTTGAATTGGAGAAAAATTTGCAGTAAGAAAAAGCTTTTAACAGTATTTGCATATTTTTGCTTTTGCTAATAAGAAATAAAAGTTTTCTCTATTCCTACAAACTCGGTTACCTTGCTATTTCAAAATAAGTGAGAAACCATTGACGAATCCAATGCAGTATAATATAAATTTATTTATCAAGTGTTTGATTATGCCTACCCTATGAAGCTTTGATAAAATCGAACCAATCTCTACTAATAAACTATAATTTTTCAAATTAAATGTTTCTGATGATATCATTTTTCAATGGCTTTGGATTTAGCCTATAGCTTAACTATTAAACATTGCTTCAAAAATCTCTGATGAAAATCCATTAATCTATTAGTATGCATTGATGGATCCATCAAACATTTGGTGCAATATTTAATAGAATGTAAAGAGCTGTAGCTAAGCTGAAATCCTAAGAAAAATTAAATTATTATAAATTTTACAGGCATGTTAGAAGAACCTAGACATGAACATAGTTAAAATCAGTACTACTATAAGCTATTTACCACCTTGAAGGTTTTAACATAAAAGAAACTTGTTTTTCTAATTTAAATTTTCAAGTAAATGCGATCATTTTACGCATTTCTTTCATAATACCTAATTATATTACTATAAAGCATGTTAATTTTGGTTTAATTATAACACACTATTATATGTTATGGCCGGTGAGCTTTTTGCATCAGTAACCACTTGTTGCCATATATTTAAATAATACTAATAAACCAAAACCGCTAAAGTGTTTTTATATTTCCAAATTTAGAACTTTCTTTTTAAATAATTGCAAAAATTTACAGCAAATTATGTAATGCAACAACAATTTACAAAATATCACAAAAATGTGTCTTTAAACAGGTTTAGATTAATTAGTTACACTATTCCAATATTTTAAATGCTATTAAATTATTTAAAACAAAAACTGCAGTTAGCCTTGTATTCTGCAAGAATGGTGATGAAAGTTTTGACTACTTATAATGGTGGATTAACCACAGTGGAAATTTTATAAATACTATGAGCTATAATAAGTATTGATATACCAGATATGTTAAGTTGCAATATAATTAGATTAAATAATCATTAACATTTAAAATATACTGAACCGCCTTTCTGAATTGGCTTAGCGTTTGAAAATTACCTTTTAGTTTCAATTTAATAAATAATTAAATCCGTTTTTTCTTCCAAGGATTTTTTTTGCAGTGTATAAAAGGTAGTACTTTGAATTTTAATTATGCAAGTTTTCAAAATCAATGCAAATTTTTAGTTTCGACTGAAGCCTCGAGCATTGAACTTCATTTGCAGTAAAAATTTTTACTCCTTTACTTAAGTAAAAACTTTCCTCCTTTGTTATACAATTAACTACTTCGTTACTTCAAACTTTACAATATTACAGTTTAAATTATTAATTTATTAAACCAAGAACAAAATTATTGATAATAAATCTTCTATATAGGCAAGTAGTTACTCAGGCTATGGTGAGCAATATAAAAGCATGAATAAATACTTACCGATGTTAGGATGTTAGGAGATGTAATATCCGTAATAATGAATAATTATGCTCTTACATTGAAAAATGGTCTGCATAAAACGTGTCACAATTAATTTTGTCAATTTTATTAATTTATCATACACGTGAGTTGAACATTCTTTAAGTGATTTAATAATTACAATTTAATTATTTAAAATTCACAGCATGTTTGTAATATTAATAATCATTAAAAATTATTTAAATAGTAAACCTTAATTAAGTTATCTCCTGTTTTTCTCCTATAAACAATTATTTCAATGATTTCTAGCATAACAGAGGGTTCCCACCTTATTTACAAAGTTATTAAAAATTGCAAAAAAAATTTTAATAATTATAATATATGCACGCAGAGAAAATTTCATTAATAGACTTCGAGGAAATATACAATAATCAAATCTGATCTTTATATCGATGCAATGCAGGAAGGTATTTCTTTCTATAATTTAATTAATATTTATAAGTGTTACATGATTCTAAATTTTTGTTTTTGATTTGCATACTGCAGACATGAAACGTGAACATTCGGTTCTACGGAGACAAAGATTCTTATTAATGAATAAACTACTAAGTTTTGGAAAGTTAGTTTTCCTGTAAATTTTTGCATACTATATTAAAAATATAAACTTCAAAAATAAATACAATCAATGATTACATTATGTAACAAATTTTAAGAAAATTCTTGCACTTCCCCAGAAGAGTGGTTTCTGTGAAATAAGCTAAAAATTGTTTTCTAAAATTGTTGGCTCGCTTATTTTACTCAAAATTTAATTATTGAGTAAAGAAGTGTTTGAATTTTCTGTTGTTAAATTTGTAATTTCCTTCGAATGCGGTCAGAATAAAGTATTTATTTCACCTGGAGAAGAACCTGGTACACCGCATATTAAGAGTATTGCACTTAACCACTAAGCTATTAAGTACTAAATTCTAATGTAATATGATCTCCAACGATGCTGCTCAATTTTTTCAAATTATTAACCATTTGATTTAACAATTAAATCAATTACATTTCTGACTAAAATGACTAAATACAGAATTTTTGGGTTTTAGTCACTATTTTCAAAATTTTAATTGGCTAGTAAAGAATAATTCATGATTTCAAATGTACAAAATCTTATAGTATTTATCTTCAAGCATTTGGGTATTATTAAATATTTGTTATTAAACTTGCAAATATTACGAACTGGTTTACTAACGCATAGTTACTGATTCATTTTAGTAATTAGTGTGGAACAGACGTTTAATATCAATTTACTAATGTTGATTTTCTACATAATTTGAATATTATCTGAAACATTTTCACACCAGCATATTTTTGACAATCGGTTTTGATTGTTATGGCATATTTTCTCTTTCAATTTTTGTAAATTACGAATGTATAATGTAACAACTTTTTAAATCTCCTATTAGTGGGACGATTTATAAACACATAAAGTAAATATTGCAGAACTGATATTATTAACTCGAACATTTACAACTTGAAAGGATATACTCGTGTGTATTTATAGATAGTTTATTTAACTAACGGTTGTTTATAATCATATTTGTATTTTCTTTACCTTATTTACACTACTTTTTGTCATTCTTGTAATGTATTGTAGTTCAGGGGTATCCATAAGGTCGATCGCCTGATGAATATTAGTCAATCACTGATAGTAATTTTACAGTTTGAATAAGTGAACAAAGAAAGGTAATGAGATCTTACAAAAGATAGTGTGATAATAAGTGATGGCAAATATGTAATGAAAGTAGATCACAAAGGATACTTGTAGGTAAAGTGGAACTTATATAAAAATTAGTAGACACCCTTAGGATAATCTATTAAGGACTGAATATATTATTAGCATAAAAGATATTTTGACTTGCTCTACATATTGAGCTTAGTTGGCATTTTTTGAACTAAAATCACAGTCGTGTGAGAAAATTGTGTTTCGTAATCACAAAATCTTAATTTTATCGAGACCTAATAGTCCTCATTAAGCTATATAAAAATAAAAGTGCTGTTTATTTAACCATAATTCAAAAAATTACGTTAATTGAATTATATAAGTTCAAATATTGTAAAACTAGTTCACCTTCTATAAGGATGTCCTAAGTAATAGAAAGGCAAGATTAATAATGTATAAATTATTAAAATAAAATTGCAACTTTTTGTCCCCTAATGTTATAATTTTTTGCAATTTATAAAATTCCTCCCTAGAATAGTAATAAATTACTTTAATAGATTTCACGTAATTTCTATACTTCATTCAATTAATTTTTTTTCATAAATTAATGTTTCCAAGAGCCCATTTTAGGCATCATTGGTAATCCAAAGAAAAACACGACTTGGTACTTTTCTTGGTTTCACGATGACTAAATGTCAAGGAATTATAGAACAATATTGCGATTTCTTGAAGTTTCAAAATCAGCCAGTCTCTTTTTAAATTCAATTTGGTAGTCGATACGTACAAATACGTCACAATCTTCCAAATTTTACCGGTACATATCTCGATTACATAAATATTACTATAAATTATTTTACAGTTACAAAACTTTTCTGAAAGACAAAGGTTATACATTAACCAGTTGTTTCAACCAGCGTGGGATGTTGCGAATAATTAATTGGCTCGTAAGCTATGATTTAAAAGTTTTTTTGTTGTATAAAACTAACGCTTTTCCATTTCGTCATTTAAACTAACATTATTTTCAATTTTTCGCATTTTTATATGCAAATTAAATTCATATTCACAACTTTATTTATAAGCAGTAATTTATTTGAACGGCAGTAAAGTAGCTGTACTAAGGCCAAATTTAGGTTTCAAATTTGAAAATTTGCTTATAAGAATGACCTATAATAATAATTAATAACTAATAAATAATTATAAACAATAAAATTGTTTGAAATGACATAAATGTATGAAATCCTTTACATCCTTCGTGCGTTTTGCATGCAAAATTTGTATCCTTCGTGCTCAACAGTATCCGAAAGTACCCTCAAATTTATCGATACTATAATAATTTTTCGTAAATATACATTACATGAAGAAAAGTAGTACATTGATATTATGCAAAATTACATCTGTTACAGAAAAATTGTTAACTTGTGAAGTAATCATTTCACAACGAACTAATTTGACCAAAATTAAATCTAACAAACAAAAATGTAGCATTTCGTCAGCACATTGACTTAAATGGATATGTAGTCTTTATGCAAGATTCAATAAACATTTTCGATGTGGACATTTAAAGTTTCCGATGGTTTGCAATCGCATGTATGAATATTAGTCAAAAGGATTCGTCAAAGAACTAAATCTCGTGCTTTAAAATTTCAGCATCTATTGAGATTCGAAATTATACTTGGAAGTCTTCTGCTTATCACCTTAACTAATATAACGATATAGGGGCAAATCATAAATATTTATGAATTTCTATTGTGATATTAAATGGTAAGTAAAAGTTGCTTTGGTAAAACAGTAAATGAACTTCTATAATATCTCTTTATTTGGTGTGTTCTAGATTACATTGCTCGCTCAGTATGGTTCTCGATAAACCAATGATATTTCTAATAAGTTTTATATTAAACTACATTTAAGTTTTCCACATTCTTAAAAATGCATATTGCAATGTAAAAATGAAATTCTTACCTTATTTGATAAAAATTCGCTTTAATAAGTGAAATATCAATAGAAAATAATATCCAATACGAAAAACTGTAAATTACATAGCACTTCAGTCACAAGTTCACATAAAACGAAGAAACTAATACATAACAAAAACACACACCGAAAGCTTACTACAGAATGAAGAAAGAAGAAAGCTTCAACCTCGAGTTCAGTCACGTGATAATGAACAAGGTGGGAGCATAGACTCCGGATATCCTTTCAAGTTCCATTATCAACTGCTTTTATGTGTAGTATTTTGATAAACTTTTGTTATTGTTTTAATCGAACTTCACGTAAACGTATTACAAGTGGCACTTCTTATTGATTAAAGAAAGAATTTTAAAAAAACGGTTTAGAACCGGAGTTCAATATACTAAACTTTTCTTAATGTTTTTCACTCGACCAATTTCAAAGAGTGACTTTCTGTAAAATCGGTATTGACTATTGAAATCATACATAAATAGGTCAATATGTGGTTGAATAATAAAAATTTAATATTCGCTAGTTTATACCAAATATGAAGAAATTCTAATTAAATTTTACTTTGCGTAAATTGAAAACTGCGATTCGGGGATTCCTACATTAAATTTTCATTTTATACAGTAATTTTCTAGTAAAAAGAATATTTTATTTTCGTGTTTTCTCAAAATTGAGATTTTCTTAACACCGTTTTGATATAAAAACCTCATTTATTAAATTGATTAAAAGTAGCCTCGTGATTCGTTTCCTTCACTACACCTCAGATATACGATTGACCACAAAAAGTGTAAAATTTTCAAACGCCGACCCATTTTCATATCTGCATAGAAATATGATTTACGGTGCCCTATAAATATTTAAGTACATAGAGGAGGTAGTTATAATAAAATAACAATTTTATGTGTTTATTTTGCAACA
Source organism: Rhagonycha lutea (assembly GCA_958510855.1). Lineage (NCBI taxonomy): Eukaryota > Metazoa > Arthropoda > Insecta > Coleoptera > Cantharidae > Rhagonycha > Rhagonycha lutea. The sequence goes on from OY294036.1 coordinate 59,676,020, forward strand.
TAGTTGAATGAAAAACTAGATCAAAACCTTTATTTCACTTGTTATTAACACTTACGATAGCACCTCTATAATATAATTAATAATAATTATTGCTTCACTATTTGTCCACGAATTACTTTATTATCCTATCAACAATTTTGTGAATTATTAATAGAGATGAGATTTTTAGGTTTTTACCTTTTTTTTATTTTAGCTCCTATTTAGATGTTATTAGTACCAAAATTCGTTTCATGGAAAACTACATCATATAAGCCCTATTTGTTTTTGCCTTTTTTACCTTTTTTTGCCGTTTTTAATTTTTACGACCTTTTTTGGACTTTTTGGACAATTTTCTTAAATTACTAGTGAATTTATTGAAAAAATGTTATTCTTGACTATAATTTTACTAAAAATATTTTATTATATTTAATTTTTCTCTATTAATTTTTTATTTGAAAAAAAATTTATTTTTATTAAAAAAAATTAATTATTTAATAAATTAAGGCCATTAAAATTTTAATATCTAATTGGTGGGTGAAGCAACTATGAAATACCAACCTAAAATAGCTTTTTTAGTGCCTTTTTAGGTACCTTTTTTTGACATTATACGACCTAAAATAGCACTTTTTAGGACCTTTTTAGGTACCTTTTTTTGAATTTTAACGACCTAAAAATCTCATCTCTAATTATTAAATATGAAATTATAAGTGCGTTTTATAAGTAAATTATGTTTTTCGTGAATTCTTTGGACGATTCCATCAAGAACTCTTTGATTCTTATGACTACTACCCTTTCAGAATATATGGTACTAATACTAAAACCTAATCGATTTCTAAAATATCGGATGTGATTCACTTAACTTCAACATACATTAATCTTATTGTATTATAACATCACATTCAGGCCGAGACTGGCTCTTTTGGGGGCCCTCGGCAGAGACGGAGGAGGGGCCCTCTTACCAAAAGGCGAAATTTTTGAAAATCACATTTTCCGCTATTTTGACACTTGGGAAGGTATATAAAAAATACAAATCACTTTTACATGTAGTAAAAGTAATGGTGGTAAAATCAAATTCTTTTGAAATTTATTTTCAAAAATTTCGTAAAATCAAATTCTTTTGATTTTAATTCTTTATCATGAAATACTTATAATAGTGAAATTATTTTGACTTGACTAGGCGGAGCCAAATTTCTACGCAGTAGATGTAGAAGGAGAACGATTGACACCCAATTCCACCAATTGACACCAACATGGATCCGACCGGATGAATATTCGTTTCTGCACATTGCTAACCTAGACAAGTCAAAGAACACTGATATAAAGTCCAAAATCGATCTTCAGACTATTAGGAACGCAAGGGGAAATAACTGAATTCGTTATATCTAGAAGACCACGGTGTGGAGTGATGTGATCGCTGGTTGAGTTACGGAGCGGAAATTCTGAGTTCAATTTCTTAGCCCTGCCTTCCGGTGGACATCCACGCTGTAGTGACAAGTTGTAGTAAAAAGAGTAGAAAAAGAGGATTAATCCACCTCGTGAAATGGATTGTAAAGACTTCAATAGAAGTGGCAATATTCCGACAGGAATGGAAAAGCCCTTGATTGATTGATGATTATATCTAGCGAGTAAGGTAATCGTGGTTTCGATTATTATGGTCAGATTAAAGTGCGTACACACTCGACGGTGTTTGACATTCACAAAAATATAATGTTATTATTTTTGTTTCTGATAATCTTAGTAATAATAATATTAAAAAAGTCTTTATTTCCTATGGAGTCATCACATATCCAAATTCATAATGAATACAAAATTTACATAGTAACTCAAAAATAATATAAGAATTAAAAAAAATTACATAGATAATAATGAATTGAAAATAACCCCATAAAAAAAGGGCGGAATTTTTATTTACTGCAAAGATTCCCATCCAATAAATATTTTATATATTTATTTTAATTTTTAACTAAAAGGCCAGTAGCCTAGTCTTCTTTATCAGCCTTTTCCGTCCACTGCTGGACATTAGCCTCTCCATATTATGGAGGTTTGGTTTGGACATAACTCACCACGCTAGCCAGACGGGATGGTGAGTAGTCCGCAGATCGATTTTGGACTTTAATTGTTTTACATCCGGTAGCAGCTTGCTAGCCTAGCATTCAGATGTACCTGTAGCCCTGTTTTTTGTTAACGGTGGCAATTTGTCAAATCAGGGGGACCGCCGGCTTAACGTGTCCTCCGAAGCACGGAGACTTGGTCATAAGAAAGTTTGACTCTCCCCGGGTTTGAACCCGGTACCCCGCATTCACATCCAATTGTGTTAGCTGCAAGGCAATGACCGTCTCTTACTTAGTAGCCTAGTACTTAGGGCAATCAAGTGATATTAGCTTTGTCATGGTAACAATCCTGATTACGTTCTATCCTACTGCGCATGCGGATTTGTAATTTTTATCATCTAATTTGAACTTTCATGACAATTTTATTATAAATCCGCACGCGCAGTAGGATATAACGTAATTGGGGATTGTTACCACGAACAAAGCTATTATTAACCATATGACTACACCATGATACCTCAGTTCCAATTTTCGGAAAAAACAGTTTCGAAAAAATTGTTTAGAAAATAACAAACATATATAATTATTGTTATGTAAGTGGCTATAGTACTTACGATCCGTAGGTATACGAAATATATTACTTTTTGTAACTAGTAAAAAAAACTGCAATCTTCATTGATGAAAAACGGTGAAATTTATTTATTTTTTAGTTTTATTTTCCTTATTTCATTTCATCGCTAGTGTTAAAATGATTCCAACATTCATAGTAACCTAATAAGAGGTAATTTTATATGAAAAGGTAACAAAGCACACCTATTTCCGTTTACCTTTACCATTAATAAAAACATTTCTTATGATAAAAACAATATAAAATATATTTTTAATGGACGACTAAAATTACTAATTAAAGCAAAATACCTGATATATCAGTTCACTTTAAAGGCATATGTATAAATGCCGCAGAATATTTTTATAACCATGTTATATTTAGTTCTAGGTGTTGGTATCCCGTCAAAACGTCTGGGATATTTGGACGCGCGACAATTGGATGCGTGCAACAATTGGACAATTGGACGCACCTTAATTGGTCATAAAAATTTCATGTATTAATTTAATGAGCAATTCTTATATAAAATATACGTTCGAAATAAATATATGCACTGGCTTTCTCGAAAGCGGCCTAAGCGATTTTGATGTAAATTATGGACTAGACTTTTTGTGGGTCTACGAATCGCAGGGCAGGACGTTTGAACGCAGCTGTTTGAACCCAGGGATCTTTGAACCCGAACGCGTTTATAGCTTAGGTTATAATTATGTTATTTATTTTCTAATAACAACTATCTTACTTTTAATTGCATTACGTTAATTTAGCACCTTTTCAAGATTCCCGGGTTATTTCCCTATAAATAGGTTGAATTTCTTAATATGAGCTTCAACGAGGAGGGTGAAATTTTAATTGCTCCTATTAAAATGCCCTCTTCACACGCGTCCACGCGTCCCTACGATCAAATAATTGTAAATACGCTACTGACGCGTGTTGAATTGTCGCGCGTCCAAATTTTTAATTAACAATTTTCGTTATTTTGTGTAACTTATGTGATTTTGCGAAATCTCACAATTACTAATTTGTTAAAGTGAATTTTTTCTTTAGTGGTTGGACGTGACTGGGGCTTGCACAACAAATGTGGAGAGAGAACCCATGATATCCAATTCCATCAATTAACACAAACATAGAACCGAAATGACGAATATTCGTTTCTACACTTTAGCCACTCCCAACCACTAAAGAAAAAATTCACACTACATAAAAACCTATTTTTAATTTTCTCGAATTTTCTATTGATAAAAGTATAAACTTACTACAAAATGTACTTTTATATACTAGTAAAATATAATATTTTGTCATTTTAAATTTTAATAACTTTTGATTTCTATTACTCTCTCTTAATATTTATTATATTCGTCCCTGAAAATATAATACAATAAAACAAAGGAGGAAAGTAAAATATAACTATAAAATTAATGTATATTTTATTCATTCTTTTTAGTATTTTCTCACATAATTGTTTTATACTTTTTAAACATGGTTTGAAAATATTTTTTACTAGATACGGCAAATATACTAGGACCCGAAATTTAATGTCCAATATATCTTATTTTCAGACAGCGTAAACGATTCTAACTTATACAGATTAGCATGAACCAAAATTAGCGCTAAAATAAACTACATTCGTAAACCTTGCTTTTTCCTGAGTGACTAGGCGAACCTAATGTGCAGAAACGAATATTCGTCATTTAGGGTCTATATTGGTGTCAAATGGTAGAATTGGCTGTCACGCGTTGTTCCTCCACATCTACTGCGCAACATTTTGGCTCCTCCTAGTCACTAAGGAAATAGGAATCACTATACCTTAAAATAATCATAATGAAGCTAACTCAAATGTCCTGTAAAACATTTTAAAAATAAATATATAACTTCTTTTCCTGAGAAAGTTCCACCAAATCATACAATTTAAACAAAAAGGCATTTTAAAACTTACTGCACAATATAAACCTTTTTTCTAATTTTAATAAAGATAACCTATAAAATTATTAATATATTATTAATTATATTAAACAGATTTAAACAACACTACGTTTCTAAAAACAAAGTAAATATTAGAGTATTACATACTGAAATTTAGAGTAACTAAAAATCATAAATACAGGCCTCATAAAATTATCCGCTCTAAAACAATAAGCAATAATAAATATGAAACACAATAAACATTTATGAACCAAATGAGCATTCTGGTGTTGAAAGGATCTTTTATGACTAGTTGCGTAAGATTTTACTTTTTGTAACCAGTTAGAATTATCGTGAAGCTTTAACACAACATAATTAATGTAAACGTTTTTTATAAGTAACTAGTAGTAGTGCCTACCTATTTCATTTTCCCAAATATTTTTCAATATAATTTGAAAATTTGAAAAATTAAATATAAAACTATACCGAGTGACCGGCCGCCGATGTGAACATATGAGATTAACATGGGAAATTAATTTTTCTTTAATTCCTGCTTCCCATCAGAAAGAAGAATGAAAAAGATATCAATTGAAAGAGTTTTATTTTCCGCGTCTAAAGACACCCAACACTTTATGTTTTGTACTTTAATAATGTTAAAAATGTAGAATTAAAATAAGCGATTTTTTAAAAATCAGACCTGCTTTGGATGGTTGAACTGTCAAAACTTGCGTTTGAATTAATTTTCAAACAAAAACAATTGACATGAATTTGAACAAGGCATCTAATATCCATTTAAAAGTGCTATTTTGTCATTTTAGTTTTAGTTTTTAACAATGATCAAAGAACAAATCATCAAGTGCTGGGTGTCTTTAGACGCGGAAAATAAACCTCTTTAAATTGATACTCTTTTCATTCTAATCCGTTATAATGGGAAGCAGGAATTTAAAAATAAATCAATTTCCCATGTTATTTTCCTATGTTCACATCGGCGCGGCGGCCGGTCACCCGGTATACATTGCTAGAATAAACTAGTAATTTATTTGAATTTAAATTTAAAAATCTTAACATACATAAATAATTTAATAGAATTATAGTTAATTTTAATATTTCTTTTGCTAATTGTAGATATATATCGAATAATAGGTATATTATATTTTATTTCGTACATGATGTCGTACAAACTATAATAATATTAGAATATTACACTATATTTTTTGTCGCAAGCAACCAATAATACCGCAACGAAACTACAATAATATAACTATACGGCGAAGAAACTACCGACCACTGCTGCATTTCTTTTTCAAATAATTATTTATAAATTGAAATTGCCAATAATTGTAATAAAGAGTTGTCTAAAATTAGTATTCTACCATTGTATACTAAGAAATACAGTTTTAGAAACAATTTATCTATTTTTTACTAATTAAATATTATTCTTTAAGTGCGAGTTCGAAGTCAATCAAAACGAATTTAAAGCCGTGAATAGTTTACCCAACGATTTAAATTTCATTTTGTAAAATATAAATGTTTTCCGCCAAAGAAAGGCGTAACTATATCACATGTAAAGGACATTTTAAGATTCCAACTTTTAGTAAATTTTGATAACAGCTTTTTGTGTTCTGGATACCATATTTAATCTTATCGTTGTATTTTTGAAAGTTTTATTTAATTTAATTTGCATTCTTAAAATCGTAATTAAATATTTGCCCCCTCCATCATGGTTCTATATAATCTTTTAATTCTGCTTCTTCGTTTAAATCTAGGACCTATATTACCAAAGGTAGCCTCGGTGGAGATTTGAAATTTAACAAAATCATTAATCATCTTTTCGTTTGCAAAAATCAGCAAGGTACATTTTAAAGTTTAATATCGCAGTTATGTTTTTAACCCTTATGGCCTCATGGGGCCATCATACCTAGTACCCGGATCCATTTTAACATTCCCCATAGCCTCTCGCAACCAGGGATAAAAACATAATGTGATTGGCTGACATCGACCCTGCACTTTAGGTTAGGGACTTGTTAACACTTAGCATTCTTATTTGAAATTTTTGCTTTATATTTCACTATTTGTCACCTAACCACATTCTTTTTCAAATAATGTGTTTGCGTTTCCTAAGTTCCTTTCTTTATGGATATATTTCTTTATAATATAAATATCATTTGATTCACTTTATTCATAGTTAGACCAATGTTCACCTTCAGTATCGTTATCGTTACTATGTCCACCTTCAACTACATCTCTCAGTTGATTCATGCCAACTACATTGCTTACATCTGAATCGTCGTCATCTGATGGTTCTCAATTTTCTTCTTCTAAATCGCCATTTAAGAAATTATCATCAATATCCTCATATTATAGAAAGTTTCAATTTTTGATCAATTATTAATTTGTAATAAATACGAATAAGTTAGATGTATCATGATGAATAATATTAGGGGTATGCAAGGGCAGTATTAGGCGGTAACCCAGGTAAGAACCGCAAATGTTGGGGGACGCAAAATGAAAAAATTTAAAATAAATTTTCTAATTTGTAAATGAACCACTGACCTCTTAAAATATTTAATAGAATTATGAATTAATTATAAAATTTCGATAGCGATTTTAGTTGGCGGATTTTCTTAAGCTGGCTCTTCTGAGGTGGCGAGGTCCAAGTTGTAGAAAAGTAAATAATGACATAAACCGGTCACATAGCAACATCGTTCTGTATTTAATCTTACTATACATATTTAACTGTAAAGCTACGTTTAGATCTGAACTTTATTCCACGAATTTTATGTCAGACACCAGCTGTCGCTAATGTAAACGATGAAAAATTTCTGTCAGACATATACGCATGAATTTCTGACAATAAGTGTAGACACTTATAGATGGTCAGATGTAAACGCAAAATTTTACGATGCAAAATTTCTGTCGGACATTTATGATGCGTTTAGATCTGACACTTTATTCCAGAAATATGTATAAAGGGTCGGACATAAATTCATTTTGACCGTTTACATTACAGGTAGAAATTTAGCACTACAGTTATGTCCAGAAGTATTATAAAGTGTCTGCCATAAACTTGCTTTGACCGTTTACATTACAGGTAACAATTTAGTACGGCAGTTATTTCCAGAAATATATTATTATAAAGTGTCTGCCATAAACTTGCTTTGAGCGTTTACATAACAGGTACAAGTTCCTTGATTCCTTCATTCTGTAAAGATTATTTGACCGGAAAAGTTCACAGTTCACAATGAAAATATTGAAGAAAAAAATTGCTGCTAGTTTGATTATTATTCATTTAAGAAAAAAGAAGAGAAATCGTTCTGTATGGATTCGAGAGTGGATTTTAAGACGTGAAGAACAAGGTGCTTATAAACAACTAATGTCTGAACTTAGATTGGAGAATCCAGTGCAATTTTCAAATTTTATAAGGATGAAACCAACCGATTTCGAGCAGTTGATTTGTAAAGTGGGTCCTCTTATAACAAAGCAAGATACCAAATTCAGAAAAGCTATTAGCGTAGGAGAACGTCTTGCTGTAACTTTACGATTTTTAGCAACAGGTAAGTACATCCAAATCTTTATGTCCCATTTCATCATTTTTCCAAATTTCGATTTTTGGAAAAAATTGGTTTGTACATCGTTTGTGTAGGTTTGTGTTTTAGGGACAAAAAAAAATACACTAATGCCTGTTTTCACCAACAATTTATTTAAGAATTTCCTCGTAAAGAATTCCTTAGCTAGAATTCCATAAATTTGATTGGTCAAATTTGACATATGAGTTTTTTATGTCAATACTATGTCAAATTTCACCAATCACATTTATGGAATATAGGAATACCTAGCTAAGGAATTCTTACTAGGATATTCTTAAATAAATGTTGGTGCAATCGGGCATTAGGAGTTTATATTATTTAATCCCGCGCAGGGCCGTATATAATGAGCCCCCCCCCCCATAATATGACTTGAAAGTCGAGTATTTAAAATACAAATACAAAATAAAATAAATAAATAAATTTGGCCTTTCATTCTTTCCAACCAATGAAAGACGTAATTTATAACCAAATAACCAACAATTTATTTAATAATTTCCTAGTAAAGAATTACTTAGCTAGATTTCCATTAATGTGATTGGTCAAATTTGACATGAGTTTTTTTATGTCAATACTATGTCAAATTTCACCAAACATTAATGGATTCCTAGCTAAGTAATTCTTTACTAGGAAATTCTTAAATAAATTGTTGGTGAAAACAGGCATTAATCATTTTAGTATTTATTCTATGATTTTACCAACCTAGTTAAAAAAGCAGACCTACGCCAGAAGCATTTTGAAACACATGGTGACGGTAAATTTTTAAATACATTTTTTTATAAACGTTTAGAAAATAATTAAATGGCAACAAAATGTAATTGAATAATGTATAAGCAAAATACATTTTTATTGTATTTAAATACAATTTATTACAAAAATACATTTAGAAACTCATTGAAAATACAAAATACAAAAGAAATTAATCGAATTATATCCTTTTAACCTCTTCAAGGACATAGGCACATATGTGTACGTTTAGAAAATTTTAAATAATATCTATATGTAATTAAACGTGGTCTGGTCACTGGAACAAAAAATGGACGTTTTTAAAATTTAAAAAAAATAATCTGTCCCTGAAGAGGTTAATAAAATGAACATCTGATCGTAATTAAAATTCTTTTGTAAAAATCTTAATTTATCAAAAAAGTACATATAAAAATGTACGACACTTTCCATAAAAGTAGACGAGTGATCAACTTTTGCAATTTATTCCAAGCAACGCGGAATATGTATTTACAGTGTTTACATCTGATCATCTATAAGTGTAAACATTTATCGACAGAAGTTGATAAATAAATGTCTGACAGAAATTTTGCCTATTAAAGTGCAGCGTTTACATCTGACCATTTATAAGTGTCTACACTTATTGTCGGAAATTCAAATATATATGTCTGACAGAAATTTTGCATCGTTTACATTAGCGACAGTGACTGCCCGACATAAAATGTCGGAAATTTCTAAGTGTCTGACATACTAATGTAAACGGTCGAAGCAATTTTATGTCCGACACTTTATTTATATTTCTGAAAATAAGTGTCCGGCTAAACTTCAAAGGAATTTCTACGTGTGATGTAAACGGTCAAAATAATTTTATGTCTGACACTTTATATATATTTCTGGAATAAAGTTCAGATCTAAACGTAGCTTAATACCCGAGTACTACATATGGTAGATATCTTGTTCTTCTTTTTTCTAAGGTCAAGGCTTCTTATTTCCCAACACATGCGTCGTTTCCTTGGCGGTGTTAGAAACTTTGAGCATATAAATATTTTACATCCATCAGGTAGCTTGCTAGACTTGCCTTCAGATGTGCCTGTATCCTGGTTTATAATGTTAATAGTGGCAATTCACTAACCCAGGGGGACCACCGGCTTAACGTGTCATGCGAAGCACGGAGACTAGTTATAAGAAAGTTTGACTCTCCCCAGGTTTGAATCCGGTGCCCCATATTCGCATATAACTGCGTTAGCTGCCAGACAATGACCATCTCATGGTAGATATAAGGTGTAAATTTGTATGGCCCCATTAAAAGTTAAGAAATGATTTAACCGTCTTTGTAATTTTCTTTGTAATTTGTAAATCTCATTTCTAAATTTTTAATAAACAATATTATGGTGTTAAGTGGTAAAGTCACCCCTTCTTAAGCAAGCGTTTGTTTAAAAGTTAGCTTGCTTTTGCATGATAAGTACCTTGGTTTTCCAGATAATTATAGTTAACAATGAAGAGCATTATTATTATTAGGTACTATATAATAGATAAAAAAAAAAAATATTATATTATTGAATAATTAAATATATAAAATATAATAAATTAAATTAAGTGTAATTAAATACGATATATTTAAAATACATTTAGTACCTTCTATTTGTATCACTGTATGTAGTATATTTTGTCTATAAATGACCACTGAACAAATCTCTAATTAACATAATTAATAATCTATAAACTTCGGACCTTCCAAAAATAATCTTGTTTATTAAATTACTAAATAAATGTTATTAGGTAGTAGGTACTAAAATATCTTGTTTCGTTAAAAATTAGAGACGTACATGCGTTTTCATTTTACTGTGTGAAAAATAGTCCAGATATTGTCCTCCGAATAAATTGTTTCTTATAAATTGAAAATTGAATGCATCAATCCAATCGCAGTAAAATTATTAGTAAAATTATTATTGTATGTAAATTATTATTTTTGAAGTTATTCGTAATTCACATTTATGCATTTTATAGTAAGTAAACTTAATCGGCTTCTCTGTAAAATAATAGGTGGAAGGGTAACTGTCATAATACAAACAGTTGACTTCTAATCTTAAGTGGCTTATCTCGGCAGTCGTAAAGTTGCTCTTTAATAATGTTTTGCGATAGCAAGAAACAACAAAATCTAATTATCGCGATTAATTTTTAAGGTTCTAAAATTCTTGATCCAATAAAAATTGTAATTGTTGTAACTGAATAAAATATAAATATTGTACTTATTAATTTTCAAAATTTTGTATTTTATACTGAAAAGTGTATGTTATCTTAACTGCTTAAAACTGACTAAAAACATTAAGTAGTGTTTTCTTAAGGAAGTGTTCAGTGAAACGTTATATTTTCTACAGAAACCTCAACATTTTTAAAACTGTGTGAAATTAATATCATTTCATTATTCGTGGACTTACGCTCTGCATCCAGACTACGATTAATAAGCAATTGAAATAATTCGCCACCGCTTTCTTCAATTACCTACTTTAGTAGCATCACAGCATTTCCGGAGTTTTATTAAGGGTAAGATTTCGACAAATTGAATTTAATAATTTAATTATATATAAAAACATTATAGACCATTATCATTAAAATTAGTAGGTACATAATATATCGTTTTTTATATTTAAAGAACTAAAAAAGGATGTAGTAGACACAAATTTATTATCTACATAAATATTAATATATCGTCGGCATAATTCGCAAATCACGTAACTCCAATTCTTGTCCAATTGAGATTTTTACATTATCAAGTAATTTAAAACCAGATGCTAACTTTACATAACTCGAAAACTCATAAATAACTCATGTAATATTAAAATATCCCACTAGTGGAAGCTGTATACTCGTACCAAATCAGCCCTCTAAGATTTCTGGATGTTAATTCAAAAAAATCTCTAGAAAATTCACGCCAACAACCAAATATACAAATATTCACAATGGTAAAGTCAAATGAAATGAGAGTTTGAAAAAGATAAATTTTAATGATGAAAAACTGTTTTTGTGTCTTTTGTAAAATGACGTTTTTGGAGCTACGTGGTTTACAAAACAAGATTTATAAAACTACCTTATTTATAAGCTAGCAAACGAACCAAATATAATACGAAATAAGACTAAATCATAAGTGGCTCATTAACCTGATACAATAAGAAAATCACTAACAACCTATCCTTTTCGCAATATCCCATGAAGGGCAGTTCGTGGATGACTTCTCTACTAGGGCCCAAATTTTCCCGATACGTTTGCTTATGGTAATTATTAAAATAAAATAAAATTATTAAAATAAAATAATTGTCATACTAGCTTACAAATTAATAAGGTGATTTTAATGTTCAGGTAATTTTTGGTGGTATGTTGATGAAAATCTTCGCATTACTTTTGAACTTACAGAAAATACATAAGTTTGCATGCTAACTTTTTTCTAATTCTTCACTTGAAAATTTGCAATATTTTTGTACTGGTGGTTTTGGTGTTACTCCAATATATTAAAAGTAAAATTGAATGCCATAATATGGTTTAAGTATTGACTTAATATGAGAACTTTATTATTATATAGATTTTTGCCGTCACGAGGTCGTAACCTGAAGCTTCGTAATTGTAATTTTATTTCATTCTTCACTTCCGCTGAAGTGCTAGATTTAATTGGTAATGATATCTGGTAGGGAATATTTACAAAATGTTCTATCTTATCGTCGTTGTTATTTCGAGCTGATGAAGTGATTGGAACAAAATAACAAAAATTATAGTTGAGAGTAAATAGGTCATAAATAATCTACGAGACAGTCATTGCCTTGCAGCTAACGCAATTAACTACGAATGTGGGGTACAGGGTTCAAACCTGGGGAGAATCAAACTTTCTTATGGCCAAGTCTCCGTGCTTGTGAGGGCACGTTAAGCCGGCGGTCTCCCTGAGTTGATGAATTGCCATCGTTAACAAAAAAACAGGGCTAATAGTGATAGTGTAATAATCTACAACTATAGACGAGTTGAGAGTTTAATATTAAACCGTACGAAACGAATTGGAAAATCCAATGCAATTTTGATCTCCAAATTCATTGGAATCCATTGGAAGTGAGGTTTCCAATTATGCCGCCATTAGGCGGTTTACCGAAATTGTCTTGTGGAAGAAAAAATAAAATATAAGTAAATTTTTGAATACTTTTTGCATTTTTTATGGTACGTTATTATTCATATAGTAAGCATATAACATTCACAATTCATTTTAGTTAAAACCTAAGAAATTAATCGAGGTATAAAAGGATGTCAAACTCACAATTATTATCTCCAGAGACGATTAGCAAGGTAGTTGGGGACAATGACCCGCTTGAGGCAAAAGTCTCAAGAAGTTTTTTTTTATAAGCTTCCAACGCCATTAGGTTGACGAGTCGACCTTACGTTTGTTTCTCTTTCCTATTTCAAAACAAAATTTTGCAAACAGAAATGTTTTATTTTTATTTCCGAACATGGGACAAAGTCTCGCAAAATTTGGAAAGCATTCTTAGTGCGGAACTCCCATTGCGTGGGGCAAAGATCCAAATTACCGACCTCTGCTCTGTAATAAAAGCAGTAGGTGTAGAAATTTTTTCTTAAATGACTACAACGTAAAGATAATTATTGTAGAAAGACTGTAGATCTAACTTTTGCAAAATAACTTCATTTAAAAAAGTTATATAGGAAATTATACCAAATGCTGGTCTTTGCACCACTATCCTAAATAGTATATTTATTTAATTTTAATTATATTTGCAGTAATTGTATTTTATATTAATACAATAAATTGATATTATTATTATTATTATTATTATAGCCTTAAAAATCGGCCAGTAAAGGGCCCAAAACGTAGGCAATACCATATTATAAAATAAAAACCTAATACTCAACAAAATTATTCTATTAGCAAAATAGATATTCAACGAACCGAAAAAAAACAAAATTAACAAATGTTGATAAAATATTTCGCAATAAATTACTTACGCTAAAACCAATGCCAACTATCTAATATTTTACATTATTTTACTCATAATTTTACCTACTTTCACACTTTATTGTCGGCCTTCTTGGTTTATGTTTAATAAAATGTAAGAATTTGTACTGTTACATAACTACCTACATACCTACACATTAAAATGGAAACTTTTGTCTAACTATGTATGTACTACTTAATTATATAAGCGAGCAAAGTTATCAACAAACAAATTAATAAAAACAGTTAAAACTTTGATAACAACTGAAAATGTTTAAGGATCGTGGATAATAATCTTATTAATCAGGTGGAGGCTAAATACAATACAATATTTATAAAAATTAATTGTTAAAACACAATCAAAATTGCTATAATTGTGAAATTTATTGGAGATTATTACCTTCAAAGAATAATAAGCGTTTGAAAATTTGAACCTCCGACCCGTTGTTATATTATGTACTGTACATGGCTTCGATATATGTAAATAAATAAATTAGACCCCTTTTTGTAATAAGAAACCAAGTCGAATCATTTTGTGTTAGATCACATCGTCGCTGTTTTGTAGTAAGGGCGAATAAACCAAATGAAAAATTTAACAGGCAAGACGTTTACGGCTATTGTGTGAGTTATCTATCAACGATTTGAAATTTATTAAGCGTTTATATTAAAGTCTAAGGATATTACTTACTATAAAATATAAAAATAACGCTTCAAATTATTTGTGCAAAGAGAAAGAATTGATAGAAATATGTAATTCGCATTTTCGTAAAATGGCTTATTCGCCCTTACTACAAACCAGCGACGACATGCCTCAATTTAAAGGTTAAAGAAACCTCGTTCATTCACGATAAAAAAATTGGATTTAATGGTTCCGTTTAGAGTTGAAGGTAAAAATTGAAAGATGAAACAAAAAATAAATCCAGATATTATTAAAATTTTTGAAAATTCAGGAAATAACATTTTCAACAGTAAAACCTATTTTGGAATTCTTTGCGGACTGGATGTTTCTAGACTATACCGTCTATATTCTTGGGTTATTCTATTTTTCAGTTCTTGAAAATTTTCGAGAGAAGTTTTGTAAATTACCGTTTTCAAGCGGTGTTAAATCAGGGGATCTCGCTGGCCATTCTATCAGACCTCTCCTATCAATCCATTTGCCAAACAATGCTTCATCCAACCATTGTCACACATTTAAAGGGTAGAGTGTGGGGATGCTTTGGCTTTTTGAAAATGTACATGTTATTTATCTTTACTACATATTTTATCAACTTGATCATGTACTAGTCACTTACTTTTTCTTAAGTGCGGCTTTCATAGAAAATTCAAGCAATTCTACAAACACAACGATTTTCAGCCCCATGAGTACATACTATTTTTACTTTTTCTTGTATAGCATATACCATTTTTAAGCAACTTTTATTTTCAACAATACACGACTATTTTCAAATATTATTACTCAAATAATTGATTTTAAATGGATTGTTTTATATCTTAGATGATAGTGGAGTGCACAACATGTTCAGCACTACTAACATGATTTCGTGTTTCATCTTTCAATTTTTACATCCAACTTATAAACGAATCAACTAAATCCAATTGCTTCGTGGATGAACGAGGATTTTTCCAACCTTTAAAATTGTGTATCGCAAGGTAGAGGGTGCTATTTCAAATTTCGAAGTAGGGGTAGCTGGTGGGGGGGTTAAACTTACAGTTCAAATAGTATTAGTTTTGAACGTCCCTCTCGCCATCTAAATCGAAGTATGTTTTCATTTTCTCAAAATTGCTCAAAAACAAAAGATATTTCGACTGGCTCCTTTTGAAATGATCATCCGGTATAAATTATTATTTAGCGTCCTTTTTTATTATAAATTAATATGGTTAATGATTCTTCCTAAAAATTGTAAAATTTTAAAAATATAGCAACTGAAGAAAATTGGCATGAATCATTGCTCACTTAATCAAATACGTGACCTAAAAATTAAGTGCTGTCGAGTTCCTCAACAAGTAATAAGTGGTGCTCATCTAAAGCTACGAGAATTATATGACAGTTACCCTCTAGTTATTTAGTGGTTGCAAAATCGTTCATATTTTCGAATTATATACATATTCATTATATTGTGCCTTCTTTTCCTTTCCCGAAAAATGATCTATTTTTACAAGCTTTTACTTAACTTCACATTGTGTTTGTTTATGTTTGCTACAAATAATCTTGTAATCCTATTTTGACCTGCTTTCACGTGGGCGGTTTTGTCTTGAAATTTTGTCATAGCAATAAAATATTCTTCAAAAATTTTGATTAAATATTGTTAATGTGCTATGTTAATTGAGGAGCTCGCGTGAAAAACCGGATAAATCCATATTTTACCAAAATAGAGTTAGACATGTTTTCTATATAAATTTAGTGCCGCCTACACGATTCTGAAGTTAATTGTGAGAAAAAAAATTGCATCTTGTTTAAAAAGCTTATCAAAGTTGGTGTTTTGGGGGAAAATCGGTTATATCCCAAATTTTACTGCAAAATCGGTTATATCCTTATAGGTATAGAAGTAAACTATTACAGTATTATTAATTTTTTATTATCATTTATCTTCTCTCCGATTTTTTACTTTGTAAAGTCTTTTGTTAAACTAATTATTGTAATTTATTAAAAGAATAATAAATTTATGTTTTGAAACAATTTATTGATTTGCGTGCAAAACCGGTTGTATCCATTTGTATTTTTACGTTTAGGTGAAAACCTTTGGACAATTTATAAAAATTATTCCAAAAACACCATGCGCAGCCATAATCCCAACAACTCCACGTTTGAACTGTTTAATTATTCCTTTGGTCCAAAAGTGAAACATTTTTTTGCTTTCCTGAACATTTTACAAGACTGGATTTAACCGGTTTTGCACGCGAGCTCCTCAGTTGTAAACATCATTATTAATAAGTTATTAAAAATATCATTATTTTTAATTTTAACCTTCATTTAAAACTAACATACATTTTTACAACCTTTTAATTAACTTCACATCGTGTTCCCTAGTCCATATAGTAAGCAGTGGCAGCGTCAATAAATTATTGTATAAATATATGAATATGGACAAAGATCTTTTAGTATTATTTGTGTTTTTAAACATTTTGTAAGAAAGTTGTATTCTAATAATATAAAAAAATTTAAAAACAAAAACGAAAAAGAATAAAATAAATAAACCATTTTTTAAAAGCAAGTTTTTAAAAAAATAAAATTTAAGAAAATGGACTAAAAAGGGAAAAATTATTTTTCGCGTTTTCAAAAGTAAAGTGGTCAGATGACAAAAAATTCTTGAAAACATCAATAAAATCAAGGGGCGCTGTTCGTTTATGATATTATTAGCTTTACGTAAAGTGAGTGGTTTACGGCCTTATTTGAGGTACGAGAAGTGCCATTTTACGGCCTAGGGAGTAAAAAGTGACCTAGTCCCGGCACAATGAAATAGTATATTATACACCGAGGGAGTAAAGTGCCACTTTTCGTCATGAAGGTAAAGGTTTTTTACACGAGGCGCAGCCGAGGGGAAAAATTACCAGAAGGACGAAAAGTCACTTAATCCCGAGCGCGAATATACTATTTCTTGCCTTTCCGAAAGCCAATTACGAAATTCAAAGCAAATATTTGTTAGAATAAGCGAGAATTACCAAACCATACAGCCTAAAGCCTAAAGCCAGACCTGTACATGACATTAATTAAGTACGGCCTTGATTATTAATAACGAAGTTTTTATTAAGTAATACCAACTAAAATAGTATTACCAATTCTTTTTACTTTTCCTCCTGCTATTTTACTTTTACTCCCGCTCCTAAGAAAAGTGGCACTTTGCTCCCGCAAAACTAAAGGCAAAAAGCGGTTTACATCAGCACGGCCGTAAAGTGATTTTACACCCTCGGGTGCGGTTCGGGCGCCTCGGCTACGAAACTCCGCCCCCTCGGTCTTAAAATCTCGTTTTACGGCCTTGTGATGTAAACTACTATTTCCCCTTTAGTCCATTATTTTTAATTTTATTTTTTTAATCTTGTTTTTTAAAAATATATTTTACTGTAAACTTCACAAACGATCACCTACATAATATAACAAGTGAAGGAATATTAAGGAAATGTGTAATTAAAATGTTGTCCGTAACATCATCTGGAATAATTGCATAATATCTAAATTGACGTTTGATCTAATTAATTCGATTTGGTCCACTTTGACAAAAAAACTTTGATTTGGACCAAATCGAATTAATTAGATCAAACGTCAATTTAGATACTATGCAATTATTCCAGATGTTAAAAAGGTGTAAAAATGAAGTTATCGTAATAGGAAAAAATTAAGTGGGGAACATGCATTTGTATATTTTGTAACATTACTAAAAATTTTCAATCCAATCATTACAATACTTCAGAAAATAAAAGTTTTTTATTGCCTGCTGTAAAATTTCGTAAAAGGATTAGTTACACCATTTTCTGGTTTCACCGACGATATGTGAAAATACCTATGCATCTGAAAATTTCTAATTAGCTACCCTTATATGGATTAACACTTAAAAAATAATTATTTAATTCAATATTCTTAAACCTACAAATTATTTCTCTTTATTATAGTAAGAATATATTATTACAAAATAAGAAAAGTGTCATATATTTTGTTGGCATAAGTAATTCACAGTTATTCTTAATTGGTATGCCATGAAATGGTTTTGAACTAACATGTTAAAATTGTGCAACCTTTACAAACAGCAATTAAGTCCTTTTACAAGGTACAAATACTTTTTTTTACAAATGGAAATATAACCAAAAAGAAAGTGTGCTAATTATTACTACAATTATTACAAAAAATTCTTTCTACTGCAATCAAATTATTTATATCAAAAATGGATTAAAAAAATAGCTTGCTTCTAATATTATCATTATAATGTTGTAATATATCTGTTATCAAGAAAAGTAAAGAATTATGTTGTATTAAAAACCATTCTCTTGGTCTCTTGCAATTTAAAAAAAAAACGGCGAAATATCTGTAACAAATTTTGTGATGCAAATTATGTGTAATCATAAAATAATTGCAATTAGTAAATTTAAAATTTCCTTTTCAGCCTTTACTATACCTACCTATTGCGGGCAACTTGACTATCGTTAAGCTACGTTTAGATCTGAACTTTATTCCAGAAATATATATAAAGTGTCAGACATAAAATTATTTTGACCGTTTACATCACAGGTAGAAATTCCTTGAAAGTTTAGCCGGACACTTATTTTCAGAAATATAAATAAAATGTCGGACATAAAATTGCTTCGACCGTTTACATTAGTATGTCAGACACTTAGAATTTTCGACATTTTATGTCGGGCAGTCACTGTCGCTAATGTAAACGATGCAAAATTTCTGTCGGACATATATATTTGAATTTCCGACAATAAGTGTAGACACTTATAAATGGTCAGATGTAAACGCTGCACTTTAATAGGCAAAATTTCTGTCAGACATTTATTTATCAACTTCTGTCGATAAACGTTTACACTTATAGATGATCAGATGTAAACGCTGTAAATACATGTTCCGAGTTGCTTGGAATAAATTGCAAAAGTTGATCACTCGTCTACTTTTATGGAAAGTGTCGTACATTTTTATATGTACTTTTTTGATAAATTAAGATTTTTACAAAAGAATTTTAATTACGATCAGATGTTCATTTCATTAACCTCTTCATTTTTTGTTCCAGTGACCAGACCACGTTTAATTACATATATTTAAAATTTTCTAAACGTACACATATGTGCCTATGTCCTTGAAGAGGTTAAAAGGATATAATTCGATTAATTTCTTTTGTATTTTGTATTTTCAATGAGTTTCTAAATGTATTTTTGTAATAAATTGTATTTAAATACAATAAAAATGTATTTTGCTTATACATTATTCAATTACATTTTGTTGCCATTTAATTACATTATTTAAATTATAAAAAAATGTATTTAAAAATTTACCGTCACCACGTGTTTCAAAATGCTTCTGGCGTAGGTCTGTTTTTTTAACTAGGTTGGTAAAATCATAGAATAAATACTAAAATGATTAATGCCTGTTTTCACCAACAATTTTTATGTAATAATTTCCTAGTAAAGAATTACTTAGCTAGGAATCCATTAATGTTTGGTGAAATTTGATATAGTATTGACATAAAAAAACTCATGTCAAATTTTACCAATCACATTAATGGAATTCTAGCTAAGTAATTCTTTACTAGGAAATTATTAAATAAATTGTTGGTTATATTGGTTATAAATTACGTCTTTCATTGGTTGGAAAGAATGAAAGGCCAAATTTATTTATTTATCTTTACAGAATGAAGGAATCAAGGAACTTCTACCTGTGATGTAAACGCTCAAAGCAAGTTTATGGCAGACACTTTATAATAATATATTTCTGGAAATAACTGTCGTACTAAATTGCTACCTGTGGTGTAAACGGTCCAAGCAAGTTTATGGCAGACACTTTATATATACTTCTGGACATAACTGTAGTGCTAAATTTCTACCTGTAATGTAAACGGTCAAAATGAATTTATGTCTGACCCTTTATACATATTTCTGGAATAAAGTGTCAGATCTAAACGCATCATAAATGTCCGACAGAAATTTTGCATCGTAAAATTTTGCGTTTACATCTGACCATCTATAAGTGTCTACACTTATTGTCGGAAATTCATGCGTATATGTCTGACAGAAATTTTGCATCGTTTACATTAGCGACAGCTGGTGTCTGACATAAAATTCGTGGAATAAAGTTCAGATCTAAACGTAGCTTAAACGTAGCTTATTAATGCATATTATCAAAGTTTGAGTGAGAGTAGAAAAAAAAGAGATTACAAAAAATCTAGATAAAATAAATAAAAAACTGAATAACTTTCTGGAAATCTTAGATCAGAATAACCAATTGTTATGAAGGTATGGAAGTATATCGGAAAATGTTGTAATATGCAAGTAACTAGCAATATTGCGGTGAAATATGTTATGCCTTTATATTTTAAATGACCATACAAATTGTCATTTTTGATAAAAGATTTTTTGAGACTAGGAACATATCGTTAATCCATTCATGCGCGTCATTAGAAATTAATACTCAAATAAAATAGGTTTCAGCGGAAAGATTTCAACCAAAATCTAGCCAGTTATTTACATACATCGTTTGTTCAAACTAGTGTGCAACATTTTAAGTTAATTGGTGCACGCATTTGTTCGTAATCGTAGTCGAAAGAATGTTCACACACACACATACCTCCAGACATTGTTCCAAAATCGTTCACGATCAAAATGATATCTGTAAATCGAAATTCTAATATGCCTACGCGGAGTTGGTTTTTGACTCGATTACAATACTTTCATTTACTATCGTATGTAAATCGGAAAGTAAAACATAAAAGTGTATAATAAATTATTAAATAATATGTCTCAAACAAAACTTCGGAGAAAACAAAAGTTGAAGTAAAGTGTGTTTATATCTAGATACATAATTTAGATTTTGTAAAAGTTTGTAAACTCTTGTATATAACTACTTAACTTAATAATTAACAACCGAGATTACCAATAATTAAAAGAATCTTGAAGTTCATAAGTAAACTTTAAAATCACTTTAACTTTTTCTATCCGCGGTTATTTCTTCTTCTTCTTCTTCCTTTCTTCGCTTTCTCGAACTGTACCTTTTCCCTTTCGGGTTATATTTTTTATTTATTTATTTATAATTAATATAATATTAATTATATTATTGTATAATAATATTTGCTATTGTGGACCTCAAAATTATAAGGAATTCCTCGTCTACAATAAATTATTACTTTTCAGATATAATTGCCCATGTCATAATAATAAATCAGTACTAGCACTGTAGTAGTACGTATACAATGTACATAGTATACTAGGTAGTATCATAAAATCATAAAATACTAACTTGCTAATTTAAATTATTTTTCCTGAATTGTGATATTAACTTTCATAGGTAAATTTTGTTCTTTAGTAGATAAATAATAATTAACATACTGCATAGTTAAATTCAGAATTTGTGCAAAACAGGCTAGCTATATTTACTTTGTTATAATTATTTAGCAATTGTAATATTAATCGAGCAATACGTTTAAAAACGTATTTAACAATAATTTATTATTATTTATATAGCAATCACAGCACTTCATAAAATAATTTTAGTATTTACCTACTAAGCGGTGTATGATTAATTAATTAGTTATTTGTTTAAAATAATTCAAATATAGAACATAATGTAACTTATGTAGGTATAATATATT
Source organism: Rhagonycha lutea (assembly GCA_958510855.1). Classification (NCBI taxonomy): domain Eukaryota; kingdom Metazoa; phylum Arthropoda; class Insecta; order Coleoptera; family Cantharidae; genus Rhagonycha; species Rhagonycha lutea. Next base: position 59,698,138 of record OY294036.1, read on the forward strand.
ATTATAATGTATAATAGATACCATGTACATCATAGGTTCATATCATAAGTAGTAGTATTTGAAATACAAATTGATTAGTGAAAAATTTAGTAATTTATTAATTGTGTAGTGGTAAAGAAATGTTTTTAGGGTCCGTTAAGGGGTTATATTTAGTTAAATTGAGGAATTTTTATGAAATTTTTTAGCCATGTTAATAAAGTTTCATTGAAATACACTAAAGAGTATTTACTGTGAGTACCAATGTTTATTTAATTTACTGTATTAATTTGTACCGTTTTATAGTAAAATATATCACCGAAACGTCCGTCGGCCAGTTAGTCATATTGTCTGTTCTGTACCTCTTATAATCCCGAGACACTATTTTATATAAATAATTATTTGGATGAGATGGTCCCCCCTTAAAGAGTATGGAAATATGGTCGTTGCTCCAATTTTTAACATGACTTACGGTAACCATGATAACTCTGGAACAACTCACCTGAAATACAAAATCATCTTATTAGTATTGCGATGTTAATGTCGTCTTAACACCAACACCGAATATTTGTCGAAATTTTTCCTTCTTAATTCTCCCACCACAATCAACAATCGGCTTCTCCACTCTGCTGAAACCTCAAGAAGAACCACTAAGATTTGGCCTTTTAATCCAGCTTAAACAAAATTTTCAAATTTGTGGAGAATTACAACAAGTGATTACAAAATTAATTTTATGATTAATCAATATTTACAAAAAAAAATTATAGCTATTAAGGCAACTAGTGTTTTATAGACTATTTAAAAATCGATGTCGTAGTTTAAATCCGAACGACCGTAGGGAGCGAGGATTTAATAGGCAAAGATTTTTAATCTATAAAACACGCGTTGTCTTCAATATTTTTTCTAACACTAACAGAAAAATTAGAATTTTAACTTATTTTATATCCTATAAAGTACGTTGTCATTGACAACGTTACATTATAATTCTATAAAGTACGTTGCCATTGACAACATTAGAAAAAAATAATAAACGTTCAAAACAACAATAAAATAAAAAACTAGAAAACAATTCACCAGGGTAACCCATGCGGTCACGTCTTTATCCGGTCACGGCCCTTTTCTATTAATGATTATTCGCTTTCCCTTTTGGAGCAAAACGGTCACTAACCTTTCACTTAGTTTTCTTTATTCTTCCTCACTCTTTTGAAGCCAAACGGTAACAACCTTTTTCTTATTATTTATTACTTGCTTGCTTTTTGAGAGCAAAAAACTTCCTCCTTTCGGAACAAAAACGTTACTAAATTTTTTATCACCTTCTCTCTTTTGGACCAAAATCGTTACTGAATTTTCTTTTTATTTATTTCTTGCCTTCTACTATTTTCTCGTTTCTCCAGCAACCGCTTACTTCCTTCAAGTCACTGCTTCCTCTTTAATTTCAAAATTTTCATTTCAACAACCGTCTCCAGGGATATCTTGATAACGTTTTTTTTATACACGCAAGAGGCCTCTTCAATTTTTGTATTAGCTTTTCTAAAAATTATGAACCCTTTATGTGATTCGCGTCTCCTCTCTCGGCCAACAGATATGCATAGGATTACCTGTTTGGTTGTGGTAGCAGATCTCCCTTTAGGTCAAATATCACCGCAGTATATTCTTATACGAACTAATTTCAAACGAATTCATTCGATAGTCTCCACCAGTTTATTTTGCCTATATACTGCTAAATTGTCGTGTACTTCAGCAATGAGCAACAATTTCGGGATAAAAAATTGTAAAATGTGCTCAAAGTATAAATAAATATGTGATGAAAAGTTCGCAGTTTTGTACATATGTTTATAGTATTTAGTTCGCCAAATAAATTCCCAAAGAAAGTGATAAACAGAGCCTGCACTTGGAATAACTGCCTTAAATTCATTATTGGTTTTTAAAATGTTTGTAAGAAATTTGTTTACGCTTTTTAGCACCTAATATTCAAAGACGTTAGATCCCAAAAAAAACAAAGGAAGTTCAATGAACATTAAATCATGTAATGACACCAATTTTATAAATTGCTTACAGGGTGTACAATTAAAAACCCATACTATTGTTACATTTAATAAAATTACTTAAATCAAACGTTGTAGCTCAAGTTTATTAAAACAATTTCTTAATTTTAACTTGACGTGCCAGAATATTTTTAATTAAATTTGTTGCTACATATTAACTAATACGCTGAAATCCCAGTATAATTGACAATTTAAAATTCAAACTGCTACTACAACCAATCAACCAATAAAGAAAATATAATGCTAGTTAGAATTTACTGTCGTATTTTGTTTGTTTGAAGATCATAAAAACAATACACAAATTTTGACGACTTGTGATTATATTAGTGTGGAACATTATTTAAAAATAAACTATTAGCAATATTGACCACACTCCAAATTTGATTTAACATATCACCACTCATAATTTTCAACAACCTCCACAGATTATAACTGCTAATCTACAGATAAACAGACTAATTAGCTGCATCATCATAATTTTAGATGTTTTAAGAGTTACTATATTTTTATTCCAATTTGCCTATAGTTTTTTCATTAACAATCACAGTTTGGCGGTTAAGTGCTTTGAAATCCAATAAATTCCTTTCAATCGGTTCGATCCCGAGTAAAGTAAGAACTGTATGTATTCAAACCACTAATAGGTGGTTGTTATAGGTTGTTTATAGTATGTACATAATGTATATGTGTGAGATAACACTTCTGTCAAGTGCAAGTGTCCTGGACAGCGAATAAGAAAAAATGCATTTACTAATATAGCTATCACTTTGCAACTTTTGGAAATAAATACTTCAAGCCATCAGTTTTTCTACTGATTTTATGTGCATGTAGACCTGTAATTTAAAGTAGAATGTGAATCACGACACAAATAATTAATAGCCGAGAATCGTGATGAAATTCACGACCATTGGAGTTAAAACTTGAACTTACCATTACACCATACTCCCTTAGTAATAGCAAAATTAAAGCTAAATGGTTAATACTTTTTCATTTTTAGATTAAATGTGGGAAATTCAAGATTGATCTTTTTGGAAAAAATGTTCTACATAAAACATATTAAGATTTAACACCTGATATGTGTACGTTCTTTAATTTTTAATATATTGTGCTTATTCATAGCATTAAATTTTAATTATAGACCATTAATTTGAAACAAATATGCTGACAACAGTTATTTGGATAAATGCCTTAATAGTGGCTGTTTTATCTCGACAATCAATGATGCAAAGTGGCGGTCAACCTTGTCCTGGATCACCAGATAAAGGACCATGCAATAGATCAATCTATAAATGGGCCTACGATTCAGATCAAAATGCTTGCGTTATGTTTATTTGGGGAGGCTGTGCTGGAAATGATAAAAACAGATTTGATACTGAATTACTGTGTATGCGATACTGTGCTGGATCAAATAGTAAGTTGTTTATTAGTGAATTTTTCAAATTGAAACAATAAGTATTTTCAGTTCTCGATTCTTCAAACGAATCTGAAGAAATAATTCCTTTAGAAAATCGAGGTCCTAGATTAACATTTCAAGAAACCGGACAAGAAAATACGTTTATGTTTGCTCAATCAAACACTTTTATTCAAATAGACGGCAAAATGATACAAACGTTTCAATTAAGGTCAGTGTTTATGAACAAATTATGTTAGGTACTAGGTTTATCTCATAATAGTCCTTATAGTAGCTACTCGTTCATTTTGCCTATATCTAATGAACCGTCAAGGTTAGTTTTATATTTGACTAATTTTTATTTTACAGATTATGTAGACAAATTTCTTTTCAATTTCGAACTCGGCTTCCGCATGGTCTTTTGGTATATCATAATGTTAAAGTTCCAACTGGGGTAGCACTACAACCGTATGCTCTCTATATTATAGTTCAACAAGGGCAACTTAAAGTGGTCCATGTCTACGGAAAAGCTTCAACAGCCCTCACTGTTGGACGAGGTCTAAATCGGGACGAGTGGCATTCTGTTACCGTAAGTAGTATATAAGTAACTTATTTTTGAGAAATATGTACTTAAATCGCAATAAAGTTACAAATAAATTTCCTCTGTTTTTAATATGTGTTTAGGTAAAAATTGATGTTCACGGTGCTCGCTTAATGGCTGCAGTTGATAATTTAAAAGAAGAAACACAAATTAAAGGGCTTGACAAGGAAAATAATTATGGTGTTTCCGCCAATTTAACTTCAGTTGTTCTTGTAGGCGGTATGTACCAAATTTCCTACTTAAACTTTTTTGCACTTTTAAGTTAAACTGCAAAAAATACCTATATTTCGTTAGTATTTTTTTTTTTTATATTTTTCGACAAAGCTTTAGGTGTCCACATTTTTGTTAATAACCTAATAATTATTTAATGTAATTAAATAAAATTTTATATTTAAATATTTCACTAAAGTACTACATAGATTATATTTCGTCATTAACAAATAATTGTTTTTATCGGGTTTTACTTAAAGTAAAAAAAATGCCAAAAATGCAAAGTTACAGACATAAAAACGTCATACCTTCGTTTTTACATGTCGAAGAGCTGTAATTGGTATAGAATAAGCTCAACGAATGATTGTATAAGTAGTTTTAATTAGTTATACATTTGTTCATGTGAAAATAAAGACAAAATCGGTGAAAGGTGGCAAATATGCAAAATTTGCATATTTAATGACATGGTGGTTTTAGGTTTTTGGTGTCTACCTAGAAAAATAATTTTTGAATGGAAAAAGTAGAGTAAAAACAATTTTAAAAACGCCAAGGACGTGATCCATAGCATTTTAATGGTTGAAAGAGCTCAACATTGAATATTTCAATATTTATAGTTACCTTTTAAATCTGACAGCTGACGATTTTGTATCTCTTGTAGCAAAGAAACGATGCGTCTAAATGAGCTCAGAGATTTTTATTTAAAGAACAATTAATGGTGTTTTAAATCTTCACCAAATCTTATCCAGTTTGGTGATAAAAATAATTAACTAAGGCAGCACACAAAGTAAATTTGGGGAAAATTTAAAATAAAGTTGCTGTTTTTATAAAAAGCTATAAAAGGAGGAACTCAAACGAATAAAGTTAGTTGATTTTTGAACTAGCAACCAAAAGCACGTCAGTTTAGAAATATACAAAAATATACATACATAACTGGATAGTTGCTAAAAATATTTTAATGTTGTGCATGTGCATTTATGTAGAATGCTACAAGTTTAAATAGACAAACAAGCTATTATTTGAAATAGGCAATTATCACCTGATGATGTTACTGTGTTAACGAAATCGATCGTGAATAATATACTTTCAGTATATTTACATTTGTGCCAATTTTATATTTTTAGTGCTAAAAGTGTCTATTACATTTTTAGTGTGTCTAAAAAATTATAATATGTTTACTATCAAATTGCACTACTTAGACCACGCTACTCTAGATTATTATTTGAAATTTAAATTAATATAAAAGAACTAATGGACGCCTAGCTGTCAGTCTCGTTCCCTCTGTTGTTCATGACCAAAGCGACCGTTAACAAATAATGTAATTGTAGTGTACAGAGTGTGATATATGTAATAAATTTGATTCCCAGTATAACCTTGCAAATTGAACTAATTTGCCAAATTTGTTGATTATAGTTAAAAAAAATTAAAATTAAAACCTAATGCGATAATGTTTCAAGCTAAAAGAAACCATACTTATTCGAAGTATTTTAGAAATATTTATTATGATTTATTTACGTACTTATACTATCTATTTTTATTTTTAACAGGTTTAAGCTCTGAAGAAAGACTTCATGGAGTCAAATATATTATTGAATCGTTTGTGGGATGTATTAAAGATGTTGTACTTAGTAAAGGAAAATCTGCTTCAGAACTTCTTCCAATTTCACCTTTAGTAGCTACTAAACACGAAAATGTGCAAGAAGGTTGTATAGACAAATGCGTTACAGATGAAAATTTGTGCTTTCAAGGATCTAAATGTATTAACCACTACAATACACTTACTTGCAATTGTTTTGGAACTCATTATGAAGGCGAATACTGTGATATTTACAGTAAGTTTTCAACGATTTTATCTATTATTTCAAATAATTCATTGAAATATTGTTTTAGCTGCTACTGTGTTGACACTTCGAGGATCGTCCTATGTGTCATATAGAGTATACGATTGGAAAGATAGAGTACATTCTGCAGTAAACCGATTTTCTATCATGTTTAAAACAAATTTTGATGATTCCGCTTTATTTTATGCTGCTGGAGGAGATCAAGGCATCGATCACTATATTGCAGCGTCGGTATTTAACAATTCTATTTACATAAATATGGATTTTGGTGAACAACCTTTAAATGTCGTGTTGGGACAAAATGCAAATCTAAAAAATTGGAATAACTTAACTTTCTTCCAAGAATACGATCAAGTTCATTTATCGTTAAACGAAGAAAGGGTAACCATAAATATAACGGAAAGTTCCTTATTATACATTGATCCAGAAATTTACATTGCTGGTGGACCTGAGTTACATAAGAAAAGAGGCTTAATTTCGCAAAACAATTTTGCTGGGTGCATTAAATATGTATTTTACAACGATATATCGATAATTTATGAACTGAAAAAAATGAACCCAAAAGTACATTATATAGGAATTTTACAACCCGAATATTACGAAGCTGACGTAGATGTGATTCCCATCACTTATCCGTTTTCTGCATCTCACTTTTGGTGGCCCAATAGTGATATGGACAGTTTATCTTTAATTTTTGATTTTAAAAGCCAATCAAACTTAAGTGTATTAGCATCAAGTGAAATTACGACCGGTTTCTATTGGGAAGTTCGGGTCGTTAATGATGAAGTACGGTTTGAATTAACTGATTCAAATAAGAATACTACTGAGTTAGTAAGCGTGAAGAAAACTCGAGGAATTTGGCATTCTTTGGAATTATCGTATGAAAATGGTGAAGTAAGACTTTCAGTTGATAATCGCATTAAGCAAGAACATTTGGGCGATCTGAAGTTTTCCGTTGGCGATAAAATCAAACTAGGAAGTGGATCGAAAAATAACGCAGGACTTGTAGGTTGCATAAGAGATGTTTTTGTAAATTCTGAACGTATTGAACCCAGAGCGGTACTACAAACAGAGAGAGTTGTGGGCGAAGTTACTCTAGACGATTGCAAATTTGTTGATCCGTGTCATAGACCTAATACTTGCGAACATAGAGGAAAATGTTCGGTTAAGGAAGATAAACTTATATGTGACTGTGCAGGAACTGGATATATGGGTAGAAACTGCCATTTCGCCAAATACAGAAAAACATGTGAAGAGCTTGCTTTATTAGGTAAAACAGCAACAGTATTTAACTTTATAATTTGTATTTTAAAGAATTGTTTGTTTAAAAAGGTTACACCAAACCAGATGTGTATTTAATCGACATTGACGGGAATGGAAGATTTCCACCGGCTCACGTTCGGTGTGAATTTCAAAGCTTGGAAGATTCTACCAAAACTATCGTGGAACATAATCTTCCCAGTCAAATAGATGTTCGCTCTCCATCAGAAAAAGACTTTAGTTTCTCCATAAAGTATAGAGAATTTACAGCTGACATGCTACAGGAACTTGTGTCACACTCTCTCAACTGTAGTCAGTACATGAAATATGATTGTTTCAAGGCTCCATTGGATCTTCATTCTTCGACTTGGTTTATTAGTTCTTCAAATGAGACGGTTGACTTTATTGGCGATGTAAAAAGGTATAATTATGATAAATATTATTTACCTTAAAAATCTATAGAGGTTATTTTAGAGGTACTTGTCCATGCTCGATTGGTCGCAAATGTGAAAATCCATCGCAATGGTGTAATTGCGATTCGGAAGACGATAAATGGAATTCTGATGATGGCTATTATACTACAGGAAGTAGCTTGGGAATTACTCAGATGATTTTTTTACAGCAGTCAGATTTGCCGATAGATGCTCTGGGACGCATTACACTGGGTCCTCTGGAATGTGTAGAGACAAGTATTACTTTGATAATTTCAAATATCTCAAAATTAATGGAATCATGTTTTAGATACGCAACGTTACGTGGTAACTTTTACTACCAGCCAATCGTATATAGAAGTTCCTGGATGGCGAAAGGGAGATTTAGCTTTCTCGTTTAGAACTACAGGAAAAAAGGCTATTCTTTTGTATCAGCCACCAATTAGACCCAAATATCCTAGTTTTATGATTGCCCTGACTAGTGGTAAGAAAACGTAGTTTATATTATAATACATAGAAACTCAGCATTTCCAAGTTTTGTTACAGATTATCAGTTAACCTTTAACTTTACATTAAATACAGGAGTATCAAAGGAACTTGTAATAATATCTAATAGGATATTAAATGGAGGTGAATGGCATAAATTATGGATCGACTATAATAAATACCATGTAAGATTTATGATAAATGAAGATTATCAAATGGTAGATCTCAAACCTGAAGAAGAATTTGGTCCATTTGAAGGTTCAATGTTTATTGGAGGAGCACCTTAGTATGTAAACATTTTAAGAAGATATTAGTATTACTATGTATTGACTAATATTTTAGTGACTTATTAAATCCTAAATCTTCCGTTCACCAAGGTTTAATTGGATGTTTTAGAGGACTTGTAGTGAATGAAGAAATCTTAGATATTTACAGTTACATGAGTGTACATTTAAGTGAAATTATTAAAGATTGTAAACCTTCATGTGTACCAAATCCTTGTAAAAATGGTGCACAATGTAAGGAATTATGGAGCACTTTCGAATGTATTTGCCCAAATCCATGGGCATATACGGGAATTCATTGCGAAAATAGTGAGTATAATTCACAGTTTTTATTTTAAATATTTACTTAAATTTTCTTTCAGATATAAACACCAACGCATTAACATTTACTAACCCCGAATCATTTATTAAATACAATTTTGTTGGCATAGATCAAGGAGAAGAAAAAGAAATGTTTCAAAATATATTCACTTCTCAAATGCTAATTAATTTACGAACATACGATGAAACCGCTATGGTATTGTATGCCAACGACCATCTCAATAATTTTATACATATTTACATTGATAATGCTACGGAAGTTGTACTTTTATTTAATTACGGAAACGAAATTCAAAATATAACTGTACGAAGTTTGGAGCTAAATACTAGCAAGTCGATCCAAATTGCCATTGAAAGAACCGATGAAAATACTACATTACACGTGAACGACCAAAATATTACACTTGGTATCGGAATTTTATTACTAGAAGAATATTCTAACAAACCTTGGATCAATCCTGAGAAAGGTAAACTATTTTATTATCAAAAATTGCACCATTCAAGAATGAATGGAAGACAAGTGTTTCAATCGTATTAGTTATCATCAGTACCGTATCTATCTCAGAAAGCTCTGGATGAAAGTGTTCAAAGTTAATTTTCGAATTGTGCGATTTTAAATTTGATTGTGACTAGCTTAATACCATATTTATATTTCATCCTCATTTTCATAGAGGTATTGGCTCCTCAGCGACCTCCTTCCCCTCCTACAGAATATTTTCAGTTAAACTTGGGAGGATACGAATCGGAAAATTTACTGAAAGTCTCGAATCAGCCAAAAACATTACCTGGCTATATAGGTTGTGTCAGGGGTTTTCAAATAGCAGATAATTTGGTTAATTTATCTTTAACAGCTACAGAATTGAATGATAAAGGTAGGTTTAAAAGAAGTCGATTTTTAAAATATATTGTGATATTCATTAGGAGTGATATCGAATTGTGATATGAAATGCGACTCGCTACCCTGCAAACACGAAGGGGTCTGTATTGAAGATTTTAGAAAACAAGAACATACTTGTGACTGTGAGCACACCAGCTATTATGGAGAATTTTGTTCTGACGAAAAAGGTGCAGACTTTAGTGGCGAGTCAATATTATGGAGAGAATATATGTTAAACGGTTCAGTAGATCATGTAAAAATTCAGTTGGCATTTTCCAGTATAGACGTTCGTCATAAAAACACTGTGCTGGTTTTATTGCAAACTGAAAATAAGTAAGTCATTAAAAATTATCAATTTTAAATAATTGTATCGTACAGTCGTAGTTACTACTTTCTCGTCGGGTTGACGCCAGAAGGTTTTTTAATTATTCAAGAAGATCGTGAAGGAGAAGTTTTCAGCGCAATCGCCCAAAATAAAACATATTTGAACGGCGCCCGTCATTCGGTATATTATCACCGTAATAAAAACGCTTCAGAACTTTTTGTTGATAGAGAAATAATTCCGATGGCACAAATACCAGCACAAACGTTTGCAAATATTCCTGAACTCGGAGCTAATGAAGTACAAATTGGAGGACATAACACTGGTGATCCACGATTTGCTATATATAAAGGTTACAGCGGTTGCCTGTCTAGTAAGTATTTTTTAATTCGCTTAAAATGCAATTCCAATAATTAAACAAATTACTCTTTAAGATATATTTATTGAAGTCAACGAGCACATTATGAAACCTTTGGAAGAGTATATGCTGTTTACCAAAACAGGTTCCGAAAAAGTAAATGTTTCAAATTCCCATGGTGTCAGAAGTGCTCAGTGCAACCCATATTTTGATATACCGCATAAAGTTCCAGCAGGTCCTCCAAATTTAAATATAAGTCAAGTATAATTATTTAATGATACTTATAAATAAATATTGTACATTAATTACTGTCAATAACAGGGAAAAGATAAGACATGGGTTGAGGATGCTCCACAAAGAATTATTTACAAGTCTATTTATGCCGTGACTTCTGTACAAGAAGAAGGTATCGAACAAATTATTGTTATCGCATTATCCACTTTCTTCGTAATAGTTTTAATATGTTGTGCTTACGAATTGTACCGTACCGATAAACAATACCGAAAAAGAAAAGAAATGGAAACGGACGCCGGTATTATTTGGTCTAAAGAACAGGCTTCAAAATTACATAAACAGGTTTATTGTACATTTTTATTTTTTAATCTATATTTTTATAATAAATTTGTTTTAAATTCCAAGTCTAGCGATTATGAAATCCAACCTTTAAATGCAGTACAAAACGGTAAAGTTCCTCATAAAAATGGTAACGGAATATCTACTCCAAGTCACTCCGATCAACATACTCCTTTTATAGAACCAAGCTCTAATAATGATGCGCCGGTAGATATAAAGAAAATTGGTTTTAAAGGTACTACATGGTATTATATTTTTTCTATAAAAGTTTTAATAAAGAAAAAATTTAATATTTAAGATGTAATAGAAGATATTAGAGAAGTCACAATAGAAAATCCAGAAGTATTAGATACTATGGAAGAAATAGATGAAGAAGAAGAGGAAGATGAAGAAGAAGAAGAAGAAGACACTGATTCGGATAGTGATTTAGAAAAATTGGAAGATTTAGTTCCTCCTGATAAGCTTGTAAGTACCTTGATGAATTTACAACATATTGATAATAGTGAAGTCACATTAACACCATACAAGAGATATGAATCTAGGCCAAGCTTAAATAACATTTTCGAAATTGATTAACAATATTTATTAATTTACCTGTAGCGAAAATAGTCTTGTAATTTCAACAGTTCCAATTGCGTCTCACTAAATAATTGAAGAATCCAGTGTTAACCGATGTGCTTTAGGGGCATATTTTTGGCATTAAATTATTTATTTGTTAGAAAACTTAAAGGTACATTTCAATAACATGTTAATCTTTAATAATTTAAAGCAGGGTCGGACTAATCATGTGGAGCATACGGAAAATCCGCAGGGACAGGACCTTTTGAAGGCTAATTTACATTTAATTTAAGAATTTAATTAGAAGTAAATAATCTCGTAATTTACTCAGATCAGATTTCCTCATGGATAACTTTTAGTTTAATTTACTTGTTTTATATCGTCGTTTGAAAAAGAAATATTATATTCATTATTATTATTATATTATAGTAGACACAACAAGCTGGTTATGATAGTATGGTGCAAAATAATTTTGCGACAGTTTCATTTCTTTAGTTACAAACCTTAGATCACGAACCATTTGTTTCGAAAATCCATTACAGGACTTTATCATGTCCAATCGCACTTTTTAAATAATTGTTAAAATAAGCATTTTTAATATTATAAATATTAATGAAAGGTCGCTTAACATTTATCCGCACTAAAATGTTAGTCCGCTCCTGATTTAAGAGCTATTCTTGGTTTCTAATTTTTTACTGGCTATTTCATTATAATATTATCATTAAGTTCTGCATTTGTGTATCATATTTCTTTTTATAAAATTTACATTCGAAGATGCTGGACCATTTTTCGTTAATTTTAAGAAGCAATATCTCATTTAACATATTTAAGGGCTGCTACAGAATTTTCACTAATCTTTTTAGTATAAATATATGATATTTTCATGTCCGAATTCATAAATCTATAATAGTGTGGTCGATATAGTGCAACTTGATAGTAAACATATCATAATTTTTTAGACAAACTAAAACTGTGTTAAGCACTTTTAGAACTAAAAATATAGTTATCAGTATCACAATGTAAAATATACTGAAACTGAAAGTATATAATATCAGAATAAATAATCACATATTATGTGATTGCATTATGTGCCAAAAATGTTCAGTTTAAAATATGACAAATAGAGATATTGAAACTACAAGATGTTAAAAAAATTCACACTTCAATTTCATTCAATAAGTATAAGGGTATTCCTTAAATTAATTAAAATCCTGCAGGGTAAGATTACTTGATTTATTATTTATTCTTAAGACTAAAAGTTCTTTATATTAAGTACATTTTACCAATGCTTTGTCTCGGAGATACTTGGTTTCTAATAGGGCTGGGAATTAATTTCGATTAATCGATTATTTAATCGATTGTTCGATTATTCGATTGTTTTCAATTATTCGATTGTTTTCGATTAATTGATTAATCTTTCCACGTTCCACTTTCAGACTTGAAAATCGATAAACTACAGAGGTTTTAGACACGGTGACTTTTAATAGTCATATGGCCATTTACGACCAATGCTGCTACATATTGAAATAAAAATCCCTATAATCTATGACTTAACGACCACGGAGTGGTAAATAGAATTATACATATTTTCGGGCTTAATGCTGTATAATTCACAAAATAAAAGTTTTATAACTATTCACCACGCTTTTTACGGTATTTGTTGATTTTTATTATGCAACAGACTCCAGTTTTTGGTACTTAATTCAGATGGTGGTGACGTAAAATTCACCTTGCGTGATTTATGCATATTAGATATATTATTACAACATAGGAGTATTAAATATATTACAGGTATAAGAAATATAAAAATACCTCAATGATCCATAAGTTGAGATTAATTTCATTAATTTTCACTATAGTATCCTCTTCTATTTGCAATAATGCAATAATAAGACCACGGTGTGGAGTGATGTGATCGCTGGTTGAGTTACGGAGCGGAAATTCTGGGTTCAAGTCGCGGACTTCGCAGAATTTCTTAGCCCGGCCTTCCGGTGGACATCCACACGCTGTGGTGAAAAGTTGTAATAAAAAGAGTAGCAAAAGAGGATTAATCCACCTCGTGAAATGGATTGTAAAGACTTCAATAGAAGTGGCAATATTCCGACAGGAATGGAAAAGCCCCTGATTGATTGATTGATCCTCTTCTATTAGTAATATGAAATTTTAAAAATGAAATTTTCCAATTCTGTAGCAGTGTTTAAATAGAATAATGCGCTCCGCCACGTGCTTTGTTTTTATGTATTTATTTGTAATATTATTATTTGTACTAAACCAATAAAGCTGTATATTTTTATTTCCATGGTATTCATTAATCACGATATTTTGCATGTGCATGCATACAACTTTGTATTTAATTAAATGTGCTCACATGGGGTAAGTGGTGTTCAGGTATCACAGTCACTAACAGTACGAGCTCGTAGCAAGGTACCTCCCCCACACAGCAATCCTCTTGCTACAAGACTTCCATATAAAATAGATGAATTGGGAAATTAGCAAGTTCATCCCGGTTGCCATACCTATAGCTTTCGCTCAGCATAAATTATGTAAGCTTTGGGATGTTAATAATTTGATTTGCTTTTTAAATTAGTATTTGAATGTGCATTGTTAATAGATAATCAACAATGATTCCAAGAAATCCATGTTTAATAATCCTAAAGATGGTAAGTTGGGAACTAAAATAAGCGCAATTTCTGAATCAACAATTTTTAGATAATTTTAAAAAACGTACCGCGGCATTGTTAGCACCCATTTTCCTTAACCCTAATAAAAGGACCTACGGCAATCCTGTGAGTTATTTAGGAGGACCTCGACTAGCTTATCGTAATAAATCTAGTATTGAAAGTGTATTATCATTAGACTGATTAATTTTAATAAAAGATTTGTTTGTGATGTGAGTTTTATTTTTTATTTGTTATAGTGAACTCGTAAAGTTTGGAATAAATTCATTTAAATGTTCTTTGAAAAAAATCATCAGATAGGTCAATTTTTGTTGTTTTTTAAATATCGGATGATGTTGTTCGGCCTCACTGGGTGAGAGATGTGCCCATCACATAACTTTACCATACATTAATCTTATGATATTATAACATCACATAATGTTATGTCATATTATGTATCCTATACCCGAAGGTCATTCAAAATAAAAGGAATCTCGTTAATCAACTCATGCTCGTCAGTACTTTTACTCTTTTTTCCTAAAAAAAATTATGGTCACCATACTTACATAATAATTTATTGGTATTTAGTCTGAAGACGCAACCATCACAGAACCTCCGTTTTCTTCGCGAGAGTATGACTACCCTGAATGAGATTAAAATATGCCACCCAAACCTTATTTCCATTAATATATGCTGGAATCTGCAAAATCCATTTACAGAGAAAAACTAAGGTAGGTACTACTACTCACAATGCAATTATTCTAAAGTCAAAACAACAAACAATTGTGCGGAAATGTTGTCCAGGTTCAACCCAGATCCACTCCAAGAAACTCGATTTCTTCTTCTTCGATGATTTCAGCAACTATTACATCAATATCCCCATCGACATCATGAGAAGTCATCCAAGCCGGCAACACGACACCATATTTTCCTTAACCAAAGTTGAAACTATCAAGTTCTCCTTTTATTATACGTTTCAACAAACTAAAGAATTTGATCAAAATATCGAAAAAATAAAAGATTAAAAACATTATCATATACCCCCTCTTGCAAACCTTATCAATCAGTGTATCAAAGAATATTATTCACTTCCCTTGGGCCCTTGCTCCTCCCATTTTCCTAATTTACATTAATGATATCAACAACTCCTGCCCTATATTCAAATCCAATCTTATCCTAAAATAAGATTGATCTAACATCCACCTCAAAAGTTATAGCAATTCTAACTGGAATTTATTGTTAGTCGAGCAGCCTCATATGCTGAATCACAGATAAGGAATTAGTTTATATGCAATAAACTAATCAAGCTCTAGAGAGTAAAATAAAACTAAAATTAATATTCACTCTAAGAACAGCAGACCTCGATGGCGTCCGTATGACATACCGTTGACGTAGAGTTAGACGTTTTCTTGGATGGCACTTTGACCTGGGAACCCCTTATTAAATGGGAAACTGTCCTAATCCATTTACTTCATCAGAATATGCAAATACGACGAACGCATCAAGGAAAGTGTCAACAGTTTCAACATAACCCTATTTAATTTTTATAAACTTATATTTATATGTAAATAATTCACTATTCTACTATTATAGTCTACTATTTTATGGTAGAAAGTTCCTTAAGTATTTAAAGCAAACCTTTATTTTAATTTAATTGGTTGCTATCATACTTGCGAAAAACCATTAAATTATTATGACATAATTAATAGTTTAAAGAATATAAGACTTTTTCAAACCTTCTTAACGTATAGATTTAAATTTCAGGAAACATACTGCGGTTTTCACCGCTACTTCGAATTATATTTTATTTAAAAAAACGTTAAATATAATTATTGTCATTATTGTTTTCAGTATCAGTCTTTGTTTTTTAAAATGTTTTTAGAAAGGCTATTTAGATCAAGAAAATCCTCATAATCATGCATAGTATACACAAAGACGTTCCTTTTTTTGTCTCTCAATGGCACTATGCATACTATCGCACTCCATCATGCTATGTCCAGATTCCAGACATTTCTGTTTATCACATCAATGCCAGTTGTTTGTACTATACCTATGCATGAGAATGGCAGCAACGTTTTGGTTTCGGTTTTGTCCGTTGCAGGTGTCAGAAAATAAGGACACTTCCTTTACACATTTTGGAAATTACTGGAAATACATTTAGAGACAACTGCCAATCTCTATGCTATCCCTTTTACCATTGACTTTGGTCAAAGTATAACAGAAGGCATTATTCAGCAATGATCCTTCGTATATTGTCAAATTGTAGCAACATAATTTTCTGCTATAGGACATGGGGGAAACGTCGCTGGAGGGTATCTGTAGTACACTTTGGAGATCAAATGTATCCATCACAAATGTTTTATCAGATGTAGCTCTTTGCTTATCTGCAGCTTTAGCGTTATTTGCATCCAATTCTCTATCTTTGTTTCTTTGTGTTGCTTGTAAGCATCTTCTAACGCTTCCTTGGCTTCTCCCAGTTTAAAGCAGCAGTATAGATGTCTTGTAAAGACTAATGTGCTTATTCTGCTAATGATTTTGAAGCCTATAAGGCCCCTATAGCGCTATAAAACTATAAATCTATTAGGGTTATAGACTTTAGTAAGAAATGGTATTCTGCTCATACTTATAGAGTCTATAACACTCTATAAATTCTATAATTCTTATAGGCAAATTTTTTTCCCTATAACGGCTATAAGTGCTATATATAGTGGCGTACATCTCACACCCCTTACAAAAACGACCCTGTTAAACATTGTATTTATGTACGATTGGTAGAGATGGACTCTGGAGAGGGAGACCAGACTTTTTAAGAAATATAAAAAGATAGTTTAGGAAGTTTCTAAACTTATATAACTGTGCGGTCTGCAACTGTCAATTTCAATCGAGTGTACAATAATTGTTTGAATTATTCAAACAGTTTTTATTGAATATTATAAAAACTGGATGTTTCGAATATTCATAATATTCCATTCTTTATTATGGCGTTACTTGAAAATTATTTTCGAAGATAGTAGACTGAAATTTTTCCTTACTAGCTAAGGACACCCAATTCCACCAATTGACATCAACATAGACCCGACCTGACGATTTTTCGTTTCTGCACATTAGCACCGTCTAGTCACTAAGGAAAAATTTTAATTTCACTCTACTTTAAATTTATTTTTATTAACCTATGAATAACCAATCAAAGTTGTCCATTTACTTCTTCACACCACTGTTATTGTTGCCAACCTCAAGATAAAATTATTAGAATACTATAACACTATAAGAAAGTTCTTATATATACGCTCCTTACAGAATGGATAGCAGAATAGCAATTTGTCGATTTCTATAACAAGCAGTGCCATGACACACTATAGCCTATAGTTCTATAAGATTTATAGAGTTATAGGTGTTATTAGCAGAATAAGCACATAAAGAGGCAGGCAAAATTCATTAAGAGGGCTGTATACCTAACTTTTAACGAATATCCATATAGCTCTTTTATTAATGTATGGAATTTAATGCGGTTTGAAGTAAACGATTAGAAAAAAAATCTAGTTTCACGGAAAGTCATTGTTAAAAAAAAAATTTTTCATTTTTTATTATAATAATTAATCACTCCAGTGACCTGCAAGTGACTTTCCATGAATATACAAACTATTTAAATTAAAACTATTTTTAAAATATATATGTATATAAGACAAAACCCTTATATATTTGCTTTTTAAGAAAGTGCATTTAATTCGTAAAATTTGGTTTACACCCATAACATTGCCGGTTTAACGAATTATTTAATTCAATTATGAGTGTAAACCAAACTTTATGTTAGGTATAAAGTCCTCTTAAGGACTTGGTGAATTCTGCCTGTCTACTAAAATGACATAAAGGACTTCCTGAAATGTAGACCTAGTAATTCCACAAATTTAGAAATAGAATGGACTTGGTAAATTTTTTCATTCTATAGAACAACTGATTTGAAACTCAATGATTGTATATCTCCAAATCCAATTTTTCCAAGTTAAAAGTTGACTAGGTGATATTTATATATTTTTTGTATATTGTATATTTTTATAGTATATCAACTCTCTTGCTTGAAAGTTCTTTTAATTAATTCTCATCAAGTTATTGCACTATTCCATCATACAAATTAAACATTAAGAAAAAGGTACTACTGCTACAACAAAATAAAAAATTCAAGTTAAAAAAAACGGTAAGTATATTTAATACACTTGTATGAAAACACTTATTACATAGGAATGAGTGCAATTGACATACATTGAAATTTCTCATCAAGATTTCATATTTACAAAATCCAATAGTTATGAATACTTTGTATGCTACGTAAAACACATTTTTATACAACTGGTAAAATGATACAATACCTACTGTAATGTTTCTTAATTAAAAGTCTCGTTTCAACTATAATAAATAGAGTCAGGATATAAAATCAGTAAGAGATCGGAGTAAAGGTAACATCCCTTAAGCTAATCAACGTTTTCGATTGGTGAGTTAATAATTAGGACTTACAGAGTGGTACCTTTAGACCGGCCTGTTAGTGCTTGTAAACCAGGACTCTAATAATAAATAATAACTCATCTAAACCTTTTAACTAACCAAACATTACACACAAAAATCAATGTAAAAATATAATTTAGCTGATCCACTTATATGTAAACTTGCATTGCTGAGAATTCAAGTTTCGTCACGGTATTGTACCAATTTCTTTCTTATCTTCATTACTGCTCTTCGTATCTTCTTTCTCATCTGTAATACAAATATAAACTAAACTTATGTTGGTACGTCTCTTATATTCTACAACTTTTACGTGAATGTAAAAAATAGACAACTATAAAAAATACAAACTACAAATTAATACACACCTTTATCAGACTTTAAATCTTCTTTTAATTTATCTTCAGTCCCAAGATCCTTGCTGTCGTTACCCTTATCTAACCGCGGGCGTTTTCTTCCTTTATAGCTCCTTTGGTCTCTCCTGGAATCTCCCTCGTCCTCGCTATCAGAAAACTCGTTGTCTGCAGTTATACGTTTATCAAGATCTTTCTGTGGTAATCTTTCATCTTTGTCAATCTTGTCTTCATTATCGGAATCATCTTGAATTGCATCTTCCGGAATAGCTTGCACTTGTACACCAGGTGCATGTGGTAACATACGTAAACTTTCAAACAAGCGCGATTTAATCTTTTCTAAATATTCAGGCATATTTTGATTAGCCATATTACTGGGACTAATGTGCAATTTAAAATCTGGACCAAAATATTCAAAGTAATCGTTATATGGAAGTTCGTTTGCTATTTCTACACCCAGAGCAACGGAAGTCTCGTAAGTCCAAGCTCTCGAAACGTTCCTAATGGTATAACCACCTCCACCAACCATCATGAACGGCAAATTATATTTTTTTACAAACTCCACGCACTTTCCGTGACCACGAACGGTAAGATTGAAGCAACCAAGTCGATCGCCGGTGAGTGAGTCAGCACCACATTGCAATACAACAGCACTGGGTTGAAAAGTTTCCATTACTCGACTAATAATAGGAACAAAAATGCTTTCGTATGAATCATCATCCATACCGTCCCTCAGAGGTATATTAACAGCGTAATATTTTCCTTTACCCGCCCCTATATCTCTCAGGTCACCGGTACCAGGGAAATACTCTCCATATTTGTGGAATGAAACTGTCATAACTCGATCTGTTGTATAAAAAGCTTCTTCAACGCCGTCTCCATGATGAACATCTATATCGATGTAAAGAACACGTTGATGATATTTGAGTAATTCTAATATACCCAAAACAATGTCATTGACGTAACAAAATCCGGATGCTTCAGACTTTTTGGCGTGATGTAAACCACCACCCCAGTTGATGCAAATTTCGGAGGCTTGCTTATTGAGTTTAACAGCTGCAGCGACGGAGCCTCCAGCAGATAATTGGCAGAATTCATATAATCCATCAAATACTGGACAATCTTCTCCAACATTGAAACGTTGCATTTGTTTATTGTACTCGGACATGTTGTCCGGTCGAATGGAACGTAAGAATTTGATGTAATCGTCAGAATGAAACTTGGTCATTTCTTCGGCGGTCGCTTTGTGTGGACGCTAATTAACAATTAAATTTAATAAATTAAACCGACAAAATTTATAATGGTAACTTACATATATTTCCATCTTGCGATACAAGCCATAGTTTAAAAGAAGATTGTGAGTCATGCGTATACGGTGTGGTTTCATGGGGTGCCCCTGCCCATAATAATAATTTCCAATATCGCCTAAAATAAATTAAGCGAGTTTCAATAAAACCGTTAATCATCTTTAATTAGCAGAAAAAAAAATTTAACAAGAAACTACGAACTGAAAAACAATCCCATGTCACCGTAGACATTTCGAACACATGTCGTAGTTACCCGATCGTCCAATCGGCAGCAAGATAAAATACGGATCACCGTAGTCCCTCGTACATTTTTCGCGATAAAATATTGAAAACCGTACTTGCAAGAATTGATAGCTTGTAATTTATAAAATTCAAAAATTACATCCACTTTACGCTTGCTAAACAAATTAATACTTATTTTAGAAGCAAAAATTTATTAAATTCACGAAAAGTTAAAATTGCGGTACCACGAATAAAATGTGTTTGTTATTTTTGATTCAAAAGAAATACTCACTATCGTAATAGTAGCACACCCTCTTCCTGCTATGAGGCTGCATTGCCATGCTGAACTATTAATATAATTTCACTATTGCAAAAAAAGCCGCCGGTTAATTTTCAAGATGTAAAAATATCAGCGTCCTCCACAAAAATTAATTACAGAGTGAGAGAGCACAATGAGATCCACGAGTACCAACACAAATACGCCAATATGAAATTACATTTTTAGCGGCAAACAAATTAATAATTATTAATTAAATTAAGTATACATTATAGAGTAGAAATATAGAATATTTAAATCGTTAATAGATGAAACAAATGAAAATAGTACTTTTGAAGCCTATGAAATTTTCAAGTACTAAACTAACCGGCAGGCAGTGCCGTACCAAACGATGGTAGAAAGGGTCTGCATTATGGTCTGCATCCTTCACGAGAGCGCAAGATCTTTGGGGTAACAAAAGGTTGAATAAAAAATTAAATCTAAACATCCAATCAACATAATAAAATGTTATTTTGAACGTTTGCATTACCAATAAAAACCAACCAATTTGCACCATTTTTAATACACCATTTGGTCATAATTAGTTATACATCAGGTGAAAATGTTAAATTCCATAATTCAGCCAATTTTGAGATAATTTATTTTATATAAAGAATTCATATCATACCGGTTTTTTTACAAACCGGTTTTTAAAATTTACGGTTTCTTGCAGAACTAGTTTATATAAGGATATGCCGAAAAAGAGAGATATGTCCCCTTCCCAGTAGCACCCTTTGCTATTTGTTGGATGGCCCTAGTGGATATTTTTAATGGACCGGAGCGCAGAATCAGTTTTGACACCGCAATCACATCACATCTCGGATCCAACATCATTAGGGGCCGGTTTTACAATAGAAGCTTAAGCTCAGCTCAACTTTGAACCAGCCTTGAGCTTCAAATTTTACAAATTATGGGTTTTACAATGTGCGCTTAGTACTTGAGCCGAGCTCAACTTAAAGCTTTACTGAACCGTCGTCATTTTCAAGCTTAAACCTGGTTCAACAGATTTTATGTCATTTGATTTGGTCTGCATAGGTACGGTTCAGCTGATCATCGGTTTAGTTGAGCCGATGCTAAACCTCCAATTGTAAAACTGGCCCTAAGGGCCAGTTGTATAAAAGAAGATCATCCTCGGATCAGGGTTAAACCAAGGATCAAAGCAAAGCAGGATCGACGCAAGGTAAATAGATTATAAATAAACCTATCAAGTAAATCTATCTACCTTCGGTCGATCCTGGATCAGCTCTTGAACCAGGATCAGCTGATCCCCGAGTTAACCCTCTTTTATACAACTGGCCCTAAATGGTTACATACGACTGAAGATAGCTAATAACTTTGAAATGACGTCATTCGTATTCGTATTGTTTCAACGGGTGTGGCTCATTTAATCCACCTGCACTGAAGCAAATTAGCTTATTGTACCCCGCTCCATACTGAGATCTTAGATGGATTGTGAGGTGGAGACCTATCAGATAGATCTCGATGACTACCTCGGTCACCAACAGTGTGGATGTCCTCTGGAAGGCCGAGCTTTTAAGAAATTCTGTTCGGTTCGGTTCGCGTTGCTTCCCGTTCAATGTCGCCCATCTCTCGGTTCGGACACGAACCCGAAGGTGTAGGTCCACCCACGTTCCCCGCCACCCGAAGGTGTAGGTCTACCCAGATCCCCCGCCGCCCCGGTCGCATCGACCCTGCAAGGTGGTACGATACGGTGACCGGGACCGCCTGTCCGCGATTCGAACCCAGAATTTCCGCTCTGAACTCAACCAGCGATCACATCAAGCCACCACTGCGGCTTTAAATGACGTCATAATATAGGGTGTTTTTTTTAGCTGCATGAGAACTTCAAAATGAAATAAAACATTAAAAACCTGACGGAATGTTTTGGTTATAATTTTTTTATGAAAGTACAGTTAAAGGCATTTATGATTTGAACATGACTTCCGGCATGTGACCACCACGACTAATGGTTACGAAGCGCATCCGTTCAGTCCAATTTTTGACCACTTTTTCCAATATTTCTGGCTTTATTTCATAAATGGCTTGCTGAATATTAGCCTCCAATGCTTCTAGAGTTGTTGGTTTGTTAGCATAAACCATGGATTTAACATACCCCCACAGAAAATAATCTGGAGGTGTCAAATCACACGATCTTGGAGGCCAATTGATAGGACCACGTTTTGAAATAATGTTGTCACCAAATTGCCCTTTCAATAAATTGATGGTTTCGTTGGCTGTGTGGCACGTAGCACCATCCTGTTGGAACCATAAGTTGTCAATGTTTAGCTCTTGAAGTTTTGGAAACAAAAATGTATTGAGCATGTGTCGATATCTCACACCATTCACCGTAACGGTAGCTCCTTCCTCATTTCGAAAGACATATGGACCAATGATGCCGTTGGCGTGTATTCCACACCAAACAGTCAATTTTAATGGATGCAATGGAGTCTCAAGATAATGTCCCGGATTGGTCTCACTCCATATACGGCAATTTTGTTTGTTCACATACCCATTTAACCAGAAATGTGCCTCGTCACTGAACAAAATTTTACGGTAAAAAAAATGGATCCACTTCCAATTGGTTGTGAGCCCAATTTGGTAGCGTTGTTCAATGGTCAATCTATGCATTATCAAATGCCAAACCTTGCTAAACACAAATGTCAAAAAACTGTTTCCATAGCAATCTTGGTTCAATTGTTATCCCTATTGAAAGTTCTCATGCAGCTAAAAAAACACCCTATATCATATAATCGGCCGAGATTACCTATACAGCTTAGGATTAAGCTTAATCTGCAAGGATGAAAATGCCCCCTAAAGCGGGTGAGTTTACCACTGCCCCGCTATTGGGTAGAACAGGGGCGGATCCAGCAACTTTTTCCAAGGGGGGGGGCGATTCCATAGATTTAAAAGAAAAATACAAAAATTGATAACCCCCTCTTAAGTGCTTTAGTGTTTATGTTTTATATAAAACTCTCATTTATATTATTCATGAATATTATACATATACATACATAATATTATACTAGATAATATCATGAACTGCTATGTTCATGAATCATGATATTATATTTATGAGAGCCCTTTATAATATACTCTATACCAGCGGTCGGCAACCTTTTGGGTATTGCGGACCACTAAATTGGCAATTTAAATTTCGCGGACCACTAACTTTTTAATTGTTCACTTTGATCGCTAAATTTTTTTGAATAACCTTTTTTTTAAATTCTATGTCATAATTAAACTTATTGAATTCCACGCTCACATTTGCTCCGAGCAACATATTTCTACGTATAGCCAGTGGCTGTTTTAGAACTTTTGAGGACCCCTTCTAAATATTTTCATTTTTTCATTACCCGATTACCCCTACAGCAATGATTTTCAACCTCCGGCACACGGGAGGAGAAGTCCCGTTCATTAGCGCCGCAGGCAACTTTTTTTTTTTAAATACTGTCTATTTTATGTAGGAATATTGCACATTAAAACCTGGTTTTAATTCCCAATCTAAATTTTCACCAAATGTTGCTATATTTAACTAGAAATTTCTCGTGGACTTTGGATTTTAACTATATTACCTAATGAATCTTGACAATTCTTGTACCAATGAGTTTCAATTTTCGTAATTAATACAACCTGAACATCAGCAAACCTTTCAATGTAGCCAAGCAGTTGTAATTTTATATTGGTTAATAATTTTTTCGCGGACCACTAAAATTATGCCACGGACCACCGGTCGCCGACCGCTGCTCTATACTGCTTAAATTTTCCAAGGGGGAGGGGCTACCACCCCCATAGCCTCCCCGCTGGATCCGCCCTTGGGGGACGCCGTTTGTTTTTATTTTAATTTTTTAATGTTTGTTTGTAAAACTGTAGGGTAATTTCATTTCAATAGGTTACCGACACTGCTTGAGCTTTACACGTAATGTCAAAGTCAAATGTGTATTCGTTTGTAACGTATCCGAGAATATTCTAAATACTTTTTTGTATTTTTCACATGGGTAATTTTTTATGGCAAATACTGTGAAAATAAAACGGAAGTAAACTCAACTAATTTGTTTGAAGTTTAAAAAAAAAAGTTGGGTTTTTGTTTCATTTAAATGGCTGGTTTCACAGACGGTGCTTTTGTAAAGAAGTTACAAGAACTAACCAATTCTTCACAAAGTATTCAAACGCTGTCTCTTTGGCTAATTCATCACAGGAAACACCATCAGCAAATTGTAAAGCTTTGGTATAAGGAACTTTTAAAAGGTTAGTTGTTCGACAGTAGTGCTTATATTATTATATTAACCTGTAATAATAGTATAAATCTTTAATCCCATTGTTTACGTCTATCTTGCTTGTTTACCAAATAGACACAAAATCTGTCCAACTAGAAAGCATATAATTTAGAAAATTACTTTTACTATTTCAGCATTACCTAATATCTGTTTATATTACAGTGAAAAATGATAAAAAATTAATTTTCATGTATCTTGCAAACGATGTCATTCAAAATAGCAGAAAGAAAGGGCCCGAGTATGGTCGTGAATATGGTGTGGTATTAAAAAAAGCCTTTGCACATTTAGCGTCAATTGGTTATGACGACCACATGAAAACCAATTTAGGTAGATTATTAAAGATATGGAAAGAACGTGAGATATATGATGAGTTACAAATTACAGATTTTCGACAAGCTTTACGTAAGTTTCATCACTTTATTATGAAAATTCTATTCTCAATTTTTCTGTTTATTATATTAGTGTTGCCTACTGAAAAGCCTACAAATAAAAAACGACCAAATAATGATGCAGCTGTTCCATCAGAAAAAAAGCGAAAATCGAGTCCATCGAATGAAAAGAAAAAGTCGGATACTGAAACAACAATAGAAATAGATGGAATTGTAGAAACCCACGTACATTTAAGTCCTCGTACACCCGCAAATGATCCTCCCGAACCTGAAGAGTTAATCAAAGCTTTACAGGAACTTGAAAGTAATTCGGCATCGGCTGATGAAGCGGTACGAGAACGAGTGTCGCAACTTCCTCGAGGCGTTTCCGAGGTTGCTTTATTGGTTAATATCCAAGGTAAGAATTTGAGTTATTTATGTTATATTTATTAAGGATACTAGACCCACCGGTTTAGGCTGTGCATTGTTTAGCAATTTAACATTTTAACATGCCAATTTCCCTTCTATTATGATCAATTATTCTATTCCCAAGGGGTAAGATCCGAAACATATAGACCACATGGCAAAGAAGGCAAGACCTGTTATAATGTATAGTAATATTTAAGGATTACATTCACAAGTTTTGCACATAAAGTTATCGATATATTTCTCAGGAGAATTCCACAATACGTGTAAGCCGTAGTTGTTCGGCCTAACTGGGGGTGATTATGTCCATAAGTAAATTTTTATGATGGTCTTATACAGAAAATTAAGGTGTCAACGATTTTTTTATGAGTCTGTCACTTTGCTTTACATTGTACAGTTGTTACTGTGGAAATGGATAATGCAGTGAAAGTTACAATTACTAGAGACTGTAGACATTAACTAGACTGCTTAGGAATAGTAGACAATTTACTTCTGATTCATAAAAAAATCTACTTTTACTAGTGAGAGTCTACACTACCTAGTGAATGTATACTTTTCCTATAGGGCAGGGGTCGCCAATCCGCGGGCCGCAGGCGGCCCTCGAAGGGTCATGGTGCGGCCCGCGAACTCTAAAACAAATAACTTTTTTTAAAAGAAAGCTCTATTTAGTGGATTTGCCAAGAACTGCGGCCCGCACTAATCCCTACGTAAAATTTTTAGCCCTCATACAACAAAAAGTTGCCGACCCCTGCTATAGGGGGTTAGGAAAAGTAGATTGACAATAAATTGTTATTCTTGTTTTCACACAAAAATATTTTTAATTTACCTTGTAAATCTATAAAATTAAAGAACATTTTTGATTATGGGTTTAATAATTACTTTATTTGTTTAAAAACATTTCGTTGGGTTAGAACAGAACTAGCGTAAGTCAATTTTTGGTCAACTTGAGTTAGCTTCATTTAACAAGTTAGTATGATGTATTTTACTTGGTGCAGAAGTTCTGTTCTAACCTGACGATTTATTAAATCAATAAGTACAGAGCTTATCCTTTTGGGAAAATTTTGCTTCAGCTATTGAAATTTAGATAGGGTAAATCGCGCACTATAGTGAAAAATTTATGATAGACTGCACACTATAGCGGCAGCTTTTGTTATTTATTGCAGCACGACAGAGCACTGTGGCATTTAGAGTTGCACAAAACTTACAAAGGCACTTCAATGTCCGATACTTAAATTTCAAATTTTAAAACAAAATAAAATATCACATTATGGGGTTAAGTTAAATATTATTTCACATTTCCTGAACGGTATCAGTGACTGTATACATTCACTAGTGAAAGCATATTTTTTATGTTCTTGTAAACTTTCACTAAGAATTGTATACTCATTTTCTAACAATCCACTTTCACGGTAACAGATGTAGTATATTGAGTCATCTAGCCTCTAGTGCATACCAGCGATAGTTGTTTGGCCTTCGGCCTCACTTGAACCCAATTTATTTGTTAGTAATGCCCTCTATAGAACAGCATTCGCCAAAATAAACAGTACCAAAATTTAGAGTGTTTTTTTGTCATATTAACACATTACAAAAGCCAAAATTCAGGGTTTGAACAAGTCAAGATTGTGCTCGTAATATTAAATATTTTTAAATGATTAAAAAAGTATTTAGGTAAAACATAAAACTATTTTGGTACAGGTTGAAAATTTCGAAATTACAATTAATTTAGAAACAATAATGTGGGCAATATAAAGCTCTGTGATTGGTCATCATGGTGATAGTACGTGAATAGTTTTATCAAGTTGATTCTAGTTTTGGAGATATTAACAAGATACCCTAAACCAGGGATGTCCAACATTCCTTATCCGGCGTTATGTACCTCAACGTTTGGTCTTTTATAATCACTTTGTCTAATCAATTCGAGATTTTATAGTAACTTACCTATAAACACTGTATAGCCAGTGTTTTACTACACACAGCTTATACAATGAAATATGACAGACGTCATAATTAGAGCCCGGGTTATAAGCATTTATAATTTCAATATTCATTAAAAATGCTTATAATCTGGCTATAATCGGACTCTAATTATGACGTCTTTCATATTTCATTGTATAAGCTATGTATAGTAAAACACTGGCTATACAGTGTTTATAGGTAAGACTGTAAAAATGTCAAATATAATATAGGCAATGTACTTTTTTTTTAATAAACACAGGTTTTTTGTGTGAAATTAATATTTAACTTACGTGGGGATATCACAGTCAGTTAATTGGTTCGAGATTCCAATTTTTCTGGCGATTCTAGGAGCTAAAAAATTATCACTTTCTCGGCATTTAGTGCCTCTTAGTTTTTGAGTTCTGCATTTTTGAAAATAGACATAACTGCTATTAATATTGGCTGTTATTACAAGAAACTGTAGTCTAGAAGAGGTAGATTATTAGAGTGATAATTCGTAAGTTAAAAAATAATTAAAAATTTTGAAATATATTAATTCAGATAAATTTCATAATTTTCAGAAAAAAAAGTTGCCTAATATGAGGATCAAACTCACATTGCCTACACCTACACATTGCCCTTCCAATAGCAGTTAAACAGTATTAAACCATCAAGTCTATTTTAAAAAATAACTCAAAAACTAAGGGGCATTCGAATATAAATGCCTAGAAAGTGATAATTCTTTTGGCTCCTTCACCCAAAAAATTGGGATCTCGATTTCTGACATACTGACTGTGGTGTCTCCTTGCTAGTCTGCCTTGGTTATTTTGTTTGTGGTTAGCTTGTTTTAAAAAGATACACAAAGGAAAATTTCAAAAACAATATTTTAATATTCATTTTACCTAATTAAAATTTGTAAAATTGTATAAAATAAGTATTTATACGTTTATTAAATAGTATTTTTATATTTTAAATATAATATCAAACATATAATATCAAAAATCTTACTAACTAGAGATTAATAAACTGGGCCCTAGTGATATAAAAGACCAAACCAGGCCGGATAATAGTAATTTATGGGACTATGGCCTTTTATATGTATGATGGGGCCATCCATAACTTACGTCACACGTTTAGAGGGGGGGAGGGGTCAACGAAATGTGACATCGTGTGACATGGGGGGAGGGGGGTCAAAAATTTTGTGACATCACACGTTAAAATTTAAAATATTAAAACGCGAAATTTATATGTGAACAAAAAACTTGAAAATATTACTAAACTTGATTTATATTTACTTAATTGAAAAATATGTGACGTCTCACCAGGGGGGGGGGGAGTGTTCAAAAATGTGACAACGTGTGACAAAGGGGGAGGGGGGTTAAAAAATCGTAAAATTTGTGTGACGTAATTTATGGATGGCCCCTATACGCTGTTTACCCAACAGATGCACCAAGGCTCCTCCCCAAAAATTTAAGCCAATAAGCGCATGAACCAGTTTTACACGCTAAAAATTTCTACATAAAGTTCAAATGATTGTATGACATTAAAAACTAATTTATAGGTTAAAATAACTATGACGTTTAGGGCCAGTTGTATAAAAGAGGGTTAACTCGGGGATGAGCTGATCCTAGTTCAAGAGCTGACCCAGGATCGCCGCAAGGTAGATAGATTACAAATAAACCTATCAAGTAAATTTTTTTTATAAAATAAACCTATCAAGTAAATTTATCTGCCTTACGTTGATCCTGGGTCAGCTCTTGAACCAGGATCAGCTGATCCCCGAGTTAACCCTCTTTTATACAACTGGCCCTTATGCCCGTTTTCACAAACATTTAAGAATTACTTAGCTAGGATTCCATAAATGTGATTGGTTAAATTTAACATGAGTTTTTTTATGTCAATACTATGTCAAATTTCACCCTCTAGACTTTTGGTCGAGTTTTAATAAAATATTGCGATTTTACTCATTTTATTCACTAGTGAGCGAAAACTTCACTTTCGCTCACTAATGAATAAAATTCCACTTTGGTTGCTTGAAAATGTCAATGTAAAAGTTATTTTACTTGCTGGATAAAGGAATTTTCCCTGCGGGACAGGAATGTTGGACATCCCTTGTTTAGGGCATCTAGTTAATATCTCCAAAACTAGAGCCAATTTTATAAAACTATTCACGTACTATAATTCAGTAATGTTTAAATAACCAAAATTCATTGAATAACCGTGGCAAAAAATTAATTTTATGCTAGCTGTGTTATCATCATTATTATTATTGTGTTCTCATATCCTTCCCTCCCCATGACCAATGCATTATTACTTTGAAATGAATTCCAATTTCAAAATTTTAACCTGTACAAAAATAGATTTATGATTATTTACTACCCAACTACTTTTTTTTAATCATTTGAAAATATTTATTATTAACAGCACCACAGTCTTGGCTTGTATTTTTAAGATTTTAAGGCGTCTTAAAATAGGCTTTTTGCATATCGAACGTTAAATGCTGTAAGCTATTCAGTAAGCTTTCTTTAAAATGTCGTTAATTTAATATTAAAGATTACAAATTGAAATTGGTATGATATTGTTCAGTTTAAATTTTATCGATTACACAGATAAGTTTTTATATTACCTTGCTGGACGGTAATATGTTAGCATTGCGTTGGTGTTAAAATCGTCTTGAAAATGGTTCTCACAACCGAGAAGTGTTTTTTTGGAACAAGTGTCAGAAAACTATCGACAAACGTTTAACCAAGTATTTGGTTCAATTCAAAACATTTTGAAGATTAATAAATAAATACAATTTTTATTTTCAGTATTGTTTATTTTGGCTAATACTGTAAACCAATCCTGTTTTTTTATGAGTGAGTGAGGACTCTTTGCTTTGTATGTATAGGTAGATGAATGGCCCATATTAACAGATAATACTTTTTGTTTTTCTTTAGATAAAGTTGGTGCAGAAAAATTGCGACTGCAAGTGGAAGATGCTATAAAACTTATAAATGAATATAACAGCAGGCTGGGAACTGAAGTAGAATTAAGGCAAAAGGTAACCGAGATGGTTAATGATTTTCTCAACGTCCAAAAAGAACTCTTGCTGCAAGCAGAACGATCATTAGAGGTACTAAAAAAATTATTAACATTATTGACATTTAATCAAAAATTCTAATTTTGCAGGAATATCAAGACAAACTGCAGAAAGTGTATGCCGTGAGAACAGAATTGAAAACTCATATTCAAAATTTACCTGACTTAACTCGACTACCTGACGTAACACATGGGTTATCACCTTTGCCTTCGGCTGGAGATTTATTTAAAATCCACAATTGAACAGGTGATATTGCATGCACTTGGATGGCATTGTTATTATGGTGAAACATGCTACACAAATTTTAAATATAAATAAAGTTGCTTATTGCAACATTAAATTTAAAGTTTTGTCAGTGTGGTATAATATATTAACAAGTTGAAACCTAGTTGAAGCGAATAAAAAACTTGAAGAATTGCAAGTAAACAATGTACAATTTAATTTTAAATTTATTTTAAAAGATTGTAGTTTTCTCTTTTATAAACTGACTTTGATTTTGTTGTCCACAATAATGTTGTTTGTTATTCTTAGTTTAATGCGTTATGAAGAGGTATAAGTCACAAATGTATAAATTAGAGGATATAAATTATAAATTTGTAAAGTTTTACATTTGTAGATAGATTAATTAACTTCCGAGTTTCGAGAGCAGAAACATAATGGCAAGTATGTTTTTCTCAATTAAACTCAAAAGTTACTTAAAACTTTTACTTTCATTCTGTAATGATGTACATTTAAAAAGAAAGGTTGTATTAAATTATTCTTTTAAATAAGTTTTAAACTAAATACTGTATTGATTTGTTCCCAAAATGATACAAAAAATATGTTAATAAATGATTTTTATTACCAATTTGTTTTTTTTAACTAGAAAATTAATTTAAAAAAGTTCTTATGCACAACCAATATTTAAATTAATTAAAACAGAAATTATATTCCATAAATAACTACATTCATAATTAAAAATATTATTTGATAAAATTGTATTATATAAAACAGTATGTTCGAATAATGGAGGTTTTGGTTATCACCAAAACGTCGGCTAGAAAATAACATGGTCTGTTTTGTACCTTCATTATCCCGAGGTACTGTTTTATATAAATCAATTATTATGAGATGAGATCCCCCCTAAATGGTATTGTTTGTTATTTACAAAGTTATCGTTTTAACATTATTAATTTCAACTTCAATGTAGTGAAGACAATAAACAGTTTATTAAAAATAATTTATTTAAAATTGAAATCTATTATAATGAATTGCATCATAATTATCATGCTCGTCACGCTCTCCGTCATTTGAATTATCAGATCTTGAAATTGTAGCAGTGTCGACATTATTGTCAATAGAATCTAAACGTAATGAACGAATTCTTTGCACTGTGGCTTCCAAATCTTCATGATGTGGTGATTCCCTACCGCTAGCTGGTGTTTGTGGGGTATTGGAAGGAGTAGTCGGTGTTAAACTATCTGATCGACCTTCTGTTGGACTGTGGGGACGTTGAAATTCGTTGGATTGCTCATCAGTATTAGGTTGAGATTGATCGGTGTCGGAACGTAAGCCAGCTACACCTTAAAACATTTAAAAAATTAACCATTTTTGGTTTTATTCGAATATTTTCTACTTACCTTTTTTTGGCACATTTTGCAGATCTCTTTTAATTCGACGCCGACGAGAATGATCATTTCTTCTCATTTGTAGCATGGCATCCAAATCTGCAACGTATAAAAATCCAGCTATAAGCAGTTCACACGTTCTCTCGCCGGCTTTATAGCATGCTTCTAATTCACGACTCGTTCTTTCATCATATTGCCACCAACCTATAAGGTACAGAACAGATAAAATATAGTAAATTTACTGCATTGCCTAGCTTAGAAGATTAATTGAGTTGGGAACGAAATTTGATAGTCCCAAAATATATTAATCAAGTTAATTCCAACTGCAAAGCCCTGATATAAAAGGCGTCCATATTTTGTATTATCTCCCAATCCGCTCATATCCCAGCTTGGGCAATACGATCCGACTCAAACTCCAAATACCCCTAGACCAAAGGTCATTCTTCTCTGGGGAAGAACCATCCCTCTCACCCAATTGAACAAATAGAAACAGTAGGAGTGATGAGTAACTTTCCTTCTCCTCACATACAGACTTAACAGACGATGACGATTTTGACATTCAAAACGAGGGATGGAGAATATAACAAAAAGAAATAAACCCATCTAGCAACGCGATCAAAAATGGTTTCACTCAAAACACGATCATTAAGACGGTGCCGATTCCAGGATAATCAAGGGGATTTGATCAAAGGGATCAACTACGGGATAAAGGGAAAGAACATGAAGGGATGAAGAGTGCTACTGATAGACCCCCACAGGAAACCTGACCCCTGCCATGCAGTAAGGCGGGAAACCTGATGGGAGTCTTCCTCAAAGCAGCCTGACTCAAAGATACCAAAGGGAAATCACAGGGATCTATTCGGGAAGAGTGGGAAAACGTGACGAGAAGAAGACTGCTGCTGATAGATTCCCACAGAGTTTCTGTCCCCTGCCTTGTGCAGTAGGGAGGTAGGTCTGATGGAGTCTTCCTCAACGCAGATCGAATCGATTCGAAAAAGAAGATTAGATTGTTATTGTTAAGTTTATTGTAATTTTGGTATTTTTATTATTTCTTGTTTTGTTATATCTATGTGTTGTAAATAACTTTTAACACTAAATAAATACGTGTCGAGTTGGGCGAGAGCGTGAAGCAGTGGTATAGTATATAGGCTGAGCTACACCAACGACGCTTCACATCGTTGGATCAATGCAGCTCCAGAAACATGACAAAGGCTCAATGCTGTCTAAAATAAAAACTGCAAAAACAGCTATGTCACTTATAGATGAAGGAGATAAGCGGGCTAGGCCCACAGCTGCGCCGTTAAAAGCCAATTATGATACTGTATTACCTCCAAAATAAAACAAAATTTCAATTTTAATATGCGTAGTTGAGTAACTCCGATAGGCGTATGTAGCTCCACTTGAACTAAACTACCATTAAAATCATATTATATTATTTATAAGTTCTGGTGAGTAAATGGCCAAGAGATTCTGGGTATAACCGCTAAAACTGGATACCCTGTTCTTTGTGAAATTAGGAAGCCCCTTCTTCACATAGTGTGGTTATATCACTACAAGGACGATAGCAAGTGATTATTCAGGAATATAATGCCGTGGTTCGTATTTCACGTTAACTTGTATGTCCCGCAGGTTAATCCCTGTCTCCAACTAGCGACGGAACGTCTTGGAACACTGATAACCCACTGATCCAAGGATCATTTGCATTACAAGTAACCAAGCCAACCCTGCACTTACCTTCCCCATGTCTAAAATAATTATGCACTTCCACGGAATACCCCTCTACTTGACAACGCTGAAACGGATATCCCTCATGAGGGAGCTCCCTTTTCACAGCTCTAAGCCTTCTTTTGCAGCCAGCAAGCAAACACGTTCCACGAGGCGGGCAGTGCATATGTACTGCCTGTCCATAACTCAAAAACTAATGATTAGGCTCACGCCAGCTACGACGAAGGAAGTATGGGCGAAAATCCGGAATTCTACATTGAAAATAAGAAAGGCCGAAAAATTAGAGTGTTAGCTTCTCGTACCAATATCCGTAGGGGTTTGAATCTTATGGCGTACTATCTATAAAAAAATTTCACACACGAAATGTCTATTTGCTGATTCCAGGTAACATAATAAATGGCCTTAATATTTCCTTGATCCGGAATTGACGTAAAATTTGTCTATTTCCGTAGTTCGGAATCCACGTTAAGCTGTAGATCCCCTACATCCGTCACACATCTTCAACGGGCAAAGTAAAACACTGGAAGCCGTGTATACACAGTAGGAATTGAAAAATAAAATTAAATTAAGTGGCAAGAAGCGGCTCCAATTGTCTTCCCTGCGGCCCGGAGCCGATGGTCACGTCTTCCGTCAAGGCTCTAGATACACTCCTCAAACAATATACCCTAAAACTGCATACTTGCAGAAGGATACAAGAAACTGCATGCAACCAAGCAAGAGCTGCAATACGTGCACCAACATGCGAGATACTATAATAAACCTATCCAGAGTCAATATGCAGACAATTGCAGGGATCTCAACTGGATACTACAGATTAAATGAACACCTTCACACGACGGGGTATGCAGATGACCCTATATGTCATGGATGTAATGAAAAGGAGGAAAGAGCTGAACGTGTACTTTGCTACTGTCCGGCGGTAACTTCAATAAGTGGATCTGTGTTAGGGGACTTCTGGCTCGACATGGCTAAAATCAGTGACACTCCGCCCGCCAAAATCCTAGAGTTCATCCTACAGCTGGAGTGGCTTGTTGGGGAGTGACAGGATCGGAGTGAAACTGAGAACCCGGGGGAAGTACAATGGGCCCAATTTAGAGGCCTAAGTGCGTCTGAGTTCATCTTACCCTCCACAATAAATCCAGAACACTGCTTCATTAAAGTGTAATTCATGCGCGTACAACCTGTCAATGCTAATCAGTGTCCTCGAAATATACACAAATGGTTGTTTCTGTAATTCAAATAAAGTAATTTTTGCTTTCAGAAACGCAACTTAAACCGTATCTAACAAGGGGAAGGTGAGATATAGAGCAAACAGACCATTTTGATATTAAAAATGTAAAAACATCAGTTTTTACTTTTCACTTTACTTTGTGCAAGTATTTCAGCCATTTTCGAAAAAAGAGCATGTCGAGTTCTCTGTGCGCTTTACATCTCGTAGAAAATGAGAATTTTTCTTTTGCTCAAATTTTGAAAATCCGGTTTACAACACTTAGAGCCAAACTAGACGAGCGTTATTTCCGTCGCGTTTCCTCCACCATATTGATAACCCCACGTTTAAATGCAGCAATGTACACGTTCAAACGTTGAAAAAAGCGTAGCTTTTACTACGCGACGGAAATAACGCTCGTCTATAGTTTGGCTCTAACACCACAAAAATGCTCATTGCTCTCATGTTCTGTGCTGAATCTGTTGAGTGAACAGAGTATAGCTTCGAGTACAAGCCCCCCTCCCCCTAGTAACAGCCCTTATTGAAGTTCTAGGAAATTGCTTTCATAAAAATAATCTAATTTATTTAATTTTAACACATATTTTAAATGTTTTTCCCGTTTTCTAATTATGCCCTTGTTGAAAACTAATTATTATTGGTGGACAAGTGAAAAAATAAGCAATGCTTATTTAAAGTAAATGGGTCAGAAAATCTTTCTCCTACATCAAATTTAAAAAAAAAGCAAGCAATTGTATTAACCCCTCTCTGGCTACACTACAGTAATGGTTTATAGTTCTAAGATCGGATGGAATCTCTTCTACATTTTACTTGTTTGTACATTGAAAAACATTTATTCCTATTAACCTGTGTCTCTTATAATCCATTTTGATTAATGAAATAAATAACTACCATTTAAATAATTAATTTCACACAATTTTTATTAAGAATTATGCCACTCTAATAATTCGAAAGCTTTACTTTAACAGTGTAAAAAATGTTACTTCTAAAATTATTATTGGGTACAGTATTAACACAATATGTTATAAAACATTAAGAATTAACTCCAGCAACACCTTTAACGGTGACATTATTACTGTGTTCTCTTTTAATTGACCGTTTACGACTAGGACATCTTTTAGGATATTGAAAATTTTCAGTAAAATCAATAACATAAGTTTCTCCGCATATTAATATTTCAATTTTGTCAAATTTTGATTGAAATGCCTGTTCTAAATCTTCACTTGTACGATGATCGTATTGCCACCAACCTTGAATTCACACATATATATCCCAAACTTTATTCAACCAAAGCAAAACTTACCGTTTCTACCTTCATAAAACCATTGATATCCTCCATCAAAACATTCATGCACCTCTGTTCGTTGAAGTAACTTAGGTTGTTCGATAAAATCTCTGGGAATTTCTTGTCTGCACATTGCACATCTTTTACTTTGATTGGCAATGCCTTTTACGCATAAAAAACAGAATATATGACCACATGGTAATTGTGCTGGATGTATACAAGGTTGAAGACACACTGCACATTCCAAACTGTCACCTTGAAAAAATTCAATCAAATAAAACAACAAACCAAAAAATCTGCAACACAATTACTTTTTTCATTTACTTCGGGCTTTTCTTGAGTTACACCTTCTGCCATTGCAACACTTAACCAGTATAACATGTTTTACCAAAAATAGGTTTTATTATAAAGTAAATTTTACTTCATTTCTTGACAGTAAGGTCGCATATTTGAAAACTCGAATTTACCGATCAAAAATGTTGTTTGATTTTATAATTTTGGGATATAAAATTTACACAATCTCCATTTATTAATTAAGAACATGCAATTAAATTTTAAACACAATTTTAATTGTAAAATATGACATCAATGACAGTTCGTGACAGTCACAATACATAACAATGACGTTACCATGGAGTTCGTGTTAATACGCAGTCAAAAATAAACAGTGGTGGTTCGTTAAAAAGAAGCAGTGTCGCAGCCACGGGGGTGGCTAAGGAAACTATTTCATCCTGAAACCATCTCATTGTTAGTCATCGAACATTATCAACTAAAATTGTGGACCAATAAAATGGCGGCTATTCATACTGGTTGTTTAGCTTCACTTTCGGTAATGCATAAAGATATGCACCCAAAAATGCAATTACGAAGCAATGATGTGTTTTAAGAAGCTTATTATTTTTTTTGTCTTTCTACATACAAGTCCATGAGTTTGGGGATGATATACAGACGTTATACCCGTTGCTCCACTATTGTTAACATAATTACGGAGCTGATTAGAAACTTGATAAACGAAGTCCCTACCTTGGTCGTTTATTTGTATCGACATGTCTGCAAATTAGTTAAAACAAAAATCGGGGAATAACTTTGGCAGTTTTTATTATTAATTAAAAGCTTTTATTTAACTTGATGTGACCGTTGTCCGTCCCTTGGACTTTTTCGAGGCCGTTTTTAATTAACTTCCCGATGTCCTAGAGAGCTGAAATTTGGAACATATCTTTCACTTGCAGCGAATTTTCATATATTAATTTTGTGTCCCAAAATTCCGCGAAATAAGCGAAAAATCGGGAAAAAACTGAAAATAATAAAGCGCATGCGTGGCTGCGCATTGTACAGTTTTACTATACAGGGTGAAAAGTTCCATTACTAAATCGCATTCGCATTTTTAAGGACCGCATTCAGGGTGAAATTTTTTGTTTTAATGATGTATACAGGGTGAAGCATCAAAATCACATACCAGAGGAATTCTGATAGGATGAAGCAGGAGCTGTATTTGACAAATATGACCAAAAAATTATTTATTCATTACTTACAGGACGTAGACACGTTTCCCCCTCTGTAAGTCGAATTTTGGGGTGAAATTGGTATCATACGTTAGAACCTAAATGAACATTCATTATTGGTTTAGGATTACATTTTGTAATCGAAACAAAAATTTTACTTTCTAACATCTGACACCAATTTCACCAAAAACTTCAAAAATATAACGAAAAAAAACACGTTTACCCCCCCCCCCCCAAGATTTCGCTAATAACTCCGCGA
Organism: Rhagonycha lutea; assembly: GCA_958510855.1. Classification (NCBI taxonomy): domain Eukaryota; kingdom Metazoa; phylum Arthropoda; class Insecta; order Coleoptera; family Cantharidae; genus Rhagonycha; species Rhagonycha lutea. Next base: position 59,736,702 of record OY294036.1, read on the forward strand.
CGGTTGGGGCTCAAATGAAAAAATGGAAGCTCAGTTAGACTCTAACGATGCTTTAACGTTTGACACCAATTTCACCCCAAAATTCAAATAAAGAGGGAAAATAGAAAAACAAGACCACGACCCCCCCCCCAAATTACCAGCAAGAAGTTAATCGTTTGTAGGAGGCAAAGCTGAAGTTCACCGATAAGAATGGTAAATGTCTATTTTGTAATAGTATATTACTGGCCGAGCCTCGAAAATTATACGTTACTGGGCGCACAGTTTATTTAACTTCGTGTGAGCGTTGTCCGTCCCTTGGACTTTTTCGAGGCCGTTTTTAACCAACTTCCCGAAGTCCTAGAGAGCTGAAATTTGGAACATAGCTTTCACTTGCAGCGAATTTTGATATATCAATTTTGTATCCCAAAATTCGGCGAAATAAGCGAAAAATCGAGAAAAAACTTAAAATAATAAAGCGCATGCATGGCTGCGCATTGTACAGTTTTACCACACAGTGTGAAAAGTTCCATTACTAAATCGCATTCGCATTTTTAAGGACCGCATTCAGGGTGAAATATTTTGTTTTAATGATGTATACAGGGTGAAGCATCAAACATCAAGAACACATACCAGAGGAATTCTGTTAGGATGAAGCAGGAGCTGTATTTAACAAACATGACTTTTCTTCTTTAGGTGCCTATCCGATTTCGGATGTACGGCGATCCCCCGACAGGGACGTAGCTAGCATTTTAACATTTGGTGGGCCAGCAAAAGGCCTATATTTTTTTAGGTGGGCCACTGGTGGGGAGGGGGCAGGGGTTACGTTCCCTATTATATGCGCCGCAGGCGAAATTTTTTGAATTTTCAAGGTCAACGCGGTTTTAGAAGAGTTAAGGTATTTTTTTAAATTTTCTTTTACACAATATTTTGCATACTTAAAGTAGCCAATGAAAAAAGTGTACAAATAAAAATATTCTAAAATATCACTCACCTAGTGTAAAATAATTACAATCACACGTCTCAAACTCGTAAATTATAACAGAGTTTATTTGATAAAATTATATCGTCGCTGGTTTGTAGTAAGGGCGAATAAGCCATTTTACGAAAATGCGAATTACATATTTCTATCAATTCTTTCTCTTTGCACAAATAATTTGAAGCATTATTTTTATATTTTATAGTAAGTAATATCCTTAGACTTTAATATGAACACTTAACAAATTTAAAATCGTTAATAGATAACTCACACAATAGCCGTAAACGTCTTGTCTGTTAAATTTTTCATTTGGTTTATTCGCCCTTACTACAAAACAGCGACGATATCTACGCTATACGTAAACAGTTGGATTGAGTAACATTTTTTTGAGTTACATAATCATTTCCCGAAAAAGGTTTAAATTAATATTATTTTCTTTAATTTTTGTCTGATTTTATTAAATATTTCCAGGCAGGGTGGGCACACGGGTGGGCCGACAGAACTTAAGGTGGGCCAGGCCCACCCAGGCCCACCTGTAGCTACGTCCCTGTCCCCCGACTTGACCAAGAAGGCTGTACGAGGGAAATGTTAATGGGGTGGCGGTTTGCGTATCCACAGATCAATTTTGGACTTATTTAGATCATTAACATTTTAAGGATTCTTATTGGCATATTACTCTCGGTGGTTTGCTATTGCCTTCCGAGGGGAGACGGTCAGAATAAAGTTCTTACTTCACTCGGATTCGAACCGGGTATTTAGCGTTCATAGTCAACTCGCGTTAGCACTATGCTGCGACCGCCTCCCACTTATTAGTCAAACATGACTAAAAAATTAAAAATAAAAAAATGAAATAAAAAATTTAAAAAAAACCTTTTATTTAAAATTAAAAAGGTGCACTAAAAAATAAAAATGACCACTTACTTAGTAAAGCAGTCAATTATTACTACAATGGTATATTTAAATCCATTTACTTCAGGAAGTGCAGCTAAATCTATTCCAATTTGTTTCATAACTTCAATTAGTATTGGTGCTAGTCGGAGTTCAGAAACAGCTTTTAAAATAGCTGGATTGATATCTTGACAAATATCACACTCCTTTCCTTTTTGTACAATAATGTTCTCCACTGTGCAAAAGCATATAATATTGTCTTATAGATTAGGGTTTAAACCACGATAGGTTTAAACTATATTTTTCTTTCTCCTTCCAAGAGATAATTTCGGTAAACCGGCAAGTGGGATAATTAGGAACCCAACTGTAATCAAGATTGCATCTGAGAATGGGTCAAAAAAAGGCCAGAAAAACGTTGACAACACAAAATTGTTAAATATAAAGCTTTTTTGCATTGCGAGGTGTTATGCATTCTGCAGGGGGGAGGGGTAGGATATCTTGTCTGAAACACCACTTTACTGACTAAAACCTCCCCCCGCAGCCGCCCTCAAGCATTACTTTCGTGGTTCAGGGGGAATTAGTTTCTTTCAGCAGCTTCTTGTGCCCTCCCGTACCTCTTTTTTGAGAGGATTGAATGTATCAAGTTTTGAATCTACATCTAATCCTCACGGCAGCGTAGCTTTGTAATTATAGGGTTGTCAGGGGTTAAGTTTTCAATCGTGCTTAACTCTGGTAGTTATTCTGACCCTATCCCATCTATAACAATGGAACGGGGTGTTCTCCACAGAGTCATCAGCAGTGCAGTAGTCACAATTGGGAGTTGCACGTTTACCCATACGGTGAAGGTAAGGCGTTGAAGCATCCATGACCTGTTAACGCCTAGGTTAAATGGTAGTTAATTTCACCGTGACTTCTGGCAACTCATACATCGATGTTTGGTATGAGTCGCCTCATCCATAGGGCAACTTCAGATTACTGCTATTTACGCTGCCATAGAACCATGGTATCTTTTGAGGCGTTCACTCGTCCGGAGTAGACTTTCGCCCTTTCTCCGGCTTAAAGGTCAGCTAGTGTCATGACGGTCAGCACTGCCTTTCTGGACACCGTTCTATAGGCGCACACTACGCGAAGCGCTGCACACCTTTGGACTTGCAGGACCCTTTCGCAATTCCTTTTAACTTTTAATGCTGTATGCCAAACGGGGGCTGCATAGAGCAATATCGAGTTTACAATGGTCGCTAATATTTTTCTTTTGGCCGTATAACTAATATAGAGCTACACCTAACAAAATTGTTTCTATTAATTCATATTTTACCCCGTTATTTTATTTACTGGGAAGGAAAATTTCTCTTGAATTGTTATCCCCTAAATAGATTTATCTATAAAATAAAATTTCACCGAGGTCAATATTCCCGTTACACCGGTGCTGATTGAAAAAAAAGGATTTTTATTTACAGTAAACATTTTAATTTTATCAGTGTAAGTATTTACTATGATTATGAAGAGTGGCCGGATTTACTTTTGTGACTGACTGTTGTATTGCCATGGTAACAAATAACAAAATCTACGCTTGAAAACGTAAAAAGGGTTAGTTGCAGGGCCAATATGCCAATTATAATAAAAGATTTCAAATGGCGACAAACGGAATCTTTAATTACCATACAAGTTCCTCTTCGTGGAGTACATCAATCAAAAGTAGACGTTTTTACGTCATCGCAGTATATCAAAGCATCGTATCAGCAATTTTTTTTCGAAATTTTTCTACTTCGTCCGATCTTAACTGCAGAAAGCAAATGTACGATTTCTCCAAAAGAAATCACTTTTGAATTGATAAAAGAAGAACTTTTACATTGGGAAAAGTTGGATTTAGAAATACCCAAAAGTGAAAAATTGGAACTAAAACAGAAATACATCGAAGAAGAACATAAATTACTCCAAGACCAAATCAAAGGAAAGTTTGAGAGAAAATGCGAACTAAAAAGAGAGGCTGTTCGTCAGCAGATCGATTTGGATACCAAGTTACGAAATAGTATTGATAAAATTAAGAATGATGAAAAAACCAATGCGTTGGGAGATTTAAAAGAATGGCAGAAAAACACATCGACACCGAAAATTGTAGAAATTTTTAGTGATGATGAAGAGGAAGTCCCGGTACTTGAGCCTGAACTGCCAAAAAAGGTGGTAATTCGACCAAAGGTTCAGAAATGTTATAATTCCACTAAATCTAATGCAATAACGCCATTTCCACGTAAAAGTTCAACTTTAGAAGTAGATTTTACAACTAGACAGTTTCCCACGCCTAGCAGAGAATCGCACCTGGCAGAAGAAAATGAATGGTTAAGTAAGCAAGCCGAAGTTAGAAGATCTATTGGATTTGTTAGCGAAGATCTTCGACCAGAAGAAAAAAATCCTCAATATCTTCTTTCTAAGGGAACAGAATTTTTCAAAAGTGGAAACTTTTTGGGAGCTATTAGTGCCTTTAGTTTCGGAATTAAAATATCCGAAAAATTTTCGGATTTGTATATAATGCGATCAAAAGTACATTTTCAAATTGGTAAAAAAGCATACGAATTAAAAATCTTTCAAGTTTTTTAATCTTTCATAAAATTGCAGGTAATTACTACAGAGCTGTGCAAGATTGTTCAAGCGCTTTGGATTTGTTACAGCCAGTTGTATCTGCAAACTTTAACGATCGAGTCGATTGTATAATCAGAAGAGGTATGGCTCTTTGTAAAATGGATATGCTAAGAGAAGGTATAAGTGAATTAGAATCTGCTTATAAGTTACGTTCGCATGATGAAGATCTCAAAAAAATGTTGTGTGAAGCTATAGATAAATTAAGTGAAAGTTGTACTGATTAACTTAGATAATTTGTTTAGTTCTTTTCATAAACAAGAATGTATTACAATGTTTATAATAAATAATAAGAGACCAGTCAAACAAGAATTTTATATTGAACAAAATTCATATTAGATCAAAACTGAGCCATGTGATAGAAGAACCATTTTCAATGGAAATTAACAAAATCTAAAAACACGCCGCGACTTTTAATTTCATTTCATTTCAGGGATTTCAATCTCGGACTTGCATTATAGGTATTTTAATGCAGACAAATGATTACTTATATTGACGAATTATATAATTTATAATTTAAAAATAATAAGTAACAATTAAATTCACATAATTACGAAAAAATGAATATAAATTTAACATGATTTGTTCACACAAATCCGACACATTACATTGCACTTCCAACGTATGTTTTGCTTACAGTGAAATTAATAAATTTTAAAAATGCCATTGGTGATGGATCTCTTCCCCTAAATTTTCTAAAAACTTCGCTCGGATGACAGCTACCCCCTAAAGCCAAATAAGTCTCTTTGTATCGCTTTCCTACTGCCTCAATTTCTTGATGACTTTTTTCCGCTTCTTCAAATGCAGTATAAACATCTGCAGCTACCATGCGGGCCCATAAATGAGAATAATAGGAAGCAGCCCATTCATCGGAAAATATTTTTATGAAGGAACAAGGGTGAGAATCTACCTTATATAAAGGTAGAAATCGATACTGGGGCCATAACTCTTTAACTATATCCAGCCAAAACGTATCAGTCGAGTGTAATTCTAGATCTAACATTGATAAATATAATTCTTTAGATAAGTCATACCCTTGCATGTGTTCCTTTACTTCTTGTAAAATTTTGAACATATTGGATGGTAATTTTTCACCATTTTGATAATGGCAACTAATTGAATCCAGTACCTCTTGATTGTACAAGAAATGTGAAAAAACGTGACCGCACACTTCTACTGCATCCCATTCTATATTAGACACTCCCGATACTTCAGAATAGTTTGCTTTGGTTAGTAAGTGCTGTAAACAATGTCCGAATTTATTAAACAATAAAGTCACTTCTTTAAAGGAAAGTAAACTTGGTTTATCTTCAGTGGGCATGGGGAAATTAAAAATGAGAGATGCTAAGGGTTTAGTTCCAACAATTGTACTATGATTTTGCATCCCTACCATCCATCCGGTATTACTTTGATTGGCAAATTTGTTTCGACTTCTCACATACGGATCAAAATAAAAACTAGCTACCGGTTCGACGCTATTTTCTTCGAATACATCAAAAAATTTCATGTTGTCATCCCACATCGAAACCCTATCCCTAGTTTGAATTTTCACTTTGAATAATTTCTCGCACAAATCAAACATACCTTCTAAAACTTTTGGCAGTGGGAAATAATTCCTAAAATTGTCTTCATTATAATTAAGCATTTCTTCACGAGCTCTTTTTCTCCAATACGGCACATCCCACAACTCTAATTGATCTTTATTACCCTTCCTTTTTGCAAATTTACCCAAACTTCGTATTTCTAATTCTGCAGAAAGGCTGCATTCCCTAGACAAGGATTCAAATGTATTTTTTACGTTCTTCACACTTCTTGCCATTTTGGTTTCCATTGACATATCAGCAAAAGTTTTGTATCCTAGTAAATTAGCTTGATATTTCCTTAAACAACGAATTTCTTCTAAATTAATGCTAGTGGATTGAGTTTTATTCTTGCTAGGGCAACAGCGACTCACCATAGCTTGCCAGACATTGTGCCTCATTTCACGATTTGCACAGTGTTCCATAAACGGCATATATAAATTTGATTGTAATGTAAACAACCAAGGACCATTTTTATAATTGACGGCCATTAATTTTCGCAATTCCTCAGGAAAAGGCTCAATATCGGCAGTAGGAATTGTCAACTTATATGCTGCAGTAGCTTTTTCAACTTTTGTCCTAAATTCGTTTCTTTCTTTTGATAATTTACTTAAGCAAACGCCCAATTCAGTGTTATGTGATTTATTCAGTTGTAAACCGTTCAATTTACCTTCTAACTCAAATTTTTTCAACATTCTAGTATGTTCTTCGGAAAGATTTGGTTGTTCTAAACTATTTTGCACAAGATCAAACATAGGTTTGCTATTGTATTTAGCGGCTCGCGCCCTTTGAGCGCGGTTGTGTAAAGCTAAATAATTGGTTACAGGCATCAAAGCATTATTACCTAAATACAAAGTTTTGGCTAAACCCCAAGTTGTATCCAAAGTGGCACTTAGTGTTTCCAAAGGTTCAAAAAAATCTTTAACCACATCTGGAGCCTTTTGTTGTACAATTTGATTTTCTATGTCTCGAATTCCAGATTCAAAATCTAATGTTTGTTTGCCTATCGCTGACATACACTGGTCGCTAGTAAAGCGTTCAAATTCAAATAAGCCATCGTGCTTCAAAAGTGGATTTCCAGCTGATACATCTACTTCGGGGACTCTAGAAAATATAATCGGTAAATACATAACCTAAAAATTAAAGGTGACCGCTTACAAAACTATATAACCGTGCCGCACTGACGATGCAAGCGATGTTGTTCTTCTTAAAATATTGTTCGCCCCGCACAATAACAAAGCCATTTTTAATAAATTCAATACATGCTTCAATTATTAATAACCCAGAAATTCATTACTGCTTTTTATTTCCACATGTATTAGTTTGTCTAATCTACCCAAAGATAGCGCTGCAGGTCATAAGCAAACGTCCTCAAGCTTTGAAAGGCGCATTTCCTGAATAGGCAGAAAGATTTTCTAAAACGAGACGCTATCAGATTCTGAAGATTGCGTGCATTCAGGAAATTGGTTTTTAACGTGAGATGGATGGGCATAGACAGAGTTCGGTATCACTCAAGAAGCAGGAGGATTATAAGCATATGCAAACTTTTACTTTCCATACGGTTTCGATCATGTAATTGAAAGTCATGATCAACAAATGAAGCGTGGGCCGGAACAAAGATCTATGTTACATTTTACAAACGTTTCACAAACAGCAAAAAACGTTGTAATTTATAGATCATTCTTACCTGTTAAGCAAATTTGAAATAACTCCTATGTTGCTTCTAAGTAAAATATGACATCATTATAGATACGTATGGATTGCTAGTGACTTATAGATTATTATTCCATATGTAACTCAATATAACCAAAAATGTAACATACAGTTGTTGGCACGAATAATGAAGCTTACGTCACGAACGGCATTTGTATGAAATAAGACGAAAGTCAAATAAGTGTTGGATATAATGTGAATATAATAAATTTAAATCATAATAATATAAGCGGCAAATTCAAATAGCAGTCAATATCCAAGCATTGCAAGTCTTCAAATGGTTTTTAATTTTTAACTATTGTAATTTTGATTACTATAAAATTACATTATTTATATTTTTCAATTAATTAACTAAAGCAATCCAAGTGTGGTGAATGGTGATACAATTTAAGATCCTAAAGATAAAAATTCATAAAAACTTGTAGTTTTTAAAATGAAATAACAAAAGCAAAGAAGTTATATTTTAATTAAACTAGTAGTTATATCATTATGTTAATATTAATTATTATTAAAAACCAAGTTAAATAAACTAATTAACGCAACTAAACATAAAATGCAGAAAAAAAGGAAAGTTAAAAATGCAACGTGAGCACGGGGAACTAAAGCAAGCTGAGAGCCTTGGAAATGGATTTCTTAAGACGGAGTTGTGGTGTATCCATAATGGACCATGTTAATATGTAATAATGGATGCAGTGGATGTTAAGATACTGAGGTGGTTTGGACACGTTCAAAAAATGAACAACGATAGGTGACCGAAAAAGATATGGGATTGGTATGCCAAAGTAGGCCCATATAGCCAGACCGAAAATGAAGGTAGGGTAAACGGTTTGTATGGCCGGGCAAATTATGGGCGTGTGAGGGTGGCGTAATTTTTTTTAAGCGCCGCAGGCGTAAATTTTTGAAATTTCAAGGTCAACGCGGTTTAAGACAAATTAGAAAATTTATCAGTTTGGCAGATAGCTAAAGATAGTGTAACATTAAAAAATTGACTTAGGAGGAGTCCTAACATATAACTCACCAAGAGAGAATGTTTATTAACGCTAATAAACGTTTTGATTGGTTTTAACGTTATAACTTCTCCTAAGTCAGATCTGTTTTTGCCTGACTATCCTGTCTCTAATTACGATATAACTATTTATTAGGATATCCATGGGAATATTATATTTCATTATGTTTAGTTAGAAATGGGCCAATGGCCGTTAACGCGGCCGAAAGCCCAAAAAACAATTGTTTTCCATTGAAGATCATACTATTAACAGAAATTATTAAAACGCGCCGGCCCACGGTCCCACAACCGACAGCCCACGGTCCTACGGATCGACGGCCCACCGGGAAATTTCCCGGTATCCCGACGGCCCCATCCGCCCCTGCTACGTACGTATGTATATTATTATCTGTGACCGCGATAGCGTCTAAACGAAACAATGGAGAAAAATTTTAAATTTTGTAACCCTGTTAGGTGCATTACTTTTTACTTTCCATACCTTTCCAGATTTATTATGATTTTTACGGACCGACATTCAGTTTTAATTTCACTTTTTAGGGGTATGTTTGCTTAAATTTGCATCAGCAAAAAAATGAGAGATCTACCCCCTTCTCAGTAGCACAATTTGCAGAGTTGGACGGACCTAGAGGATATTTTTAATTGGTAAAGTGTTGTCAAAATGGCTCTGGAGCGTTTGGAGCGGAGCGGAGCGAAGTGGAAGTGGTGATTTTGTATTATTGCATTTAATGCAACCATAAGTATGTGTGGACCATGGTACAACAAATTATAGTTTAGTTATTATATCAAGTGTGTCGACCATAGTTGTTCAGCCTTGGATCAGCTCAATTTTAACAAATTGCCCGCATTTAGCGGGTACTTATCGTTTCCAGTGGCGTTGCCATATAAAATTTGCTTGGAGTAGTCAATGTAACTCAAATGATCAAAAATGCATTATTTTTATTGGTATAATATTAATGTAGGAAGTTATCTATATAAGAATCTCCTTTTATGTCAGTTAGGGCCGATATATTCACCTCTGGTTAAAGTGTCGGGTAACTATGTGTTCAGTAAATTTATAAACCTCCTTGTTGATTGGTGATTTTACTGAAATGTCAAAATGTGATTGGTGACAGTTTATTTATCTGTCAGTTACGCTATTGAACACTTTACTGGGAGGTGAATATATTGGCCCTAAATCTCTTTAATAAATCAGATAATATTGTTACTAACGATCCAGTAATATGTGAAGAACTGCGGTCATGTGAGTTCCACCTTATTATTTATTGTTCCAGTTACCAGTTAGTAATTATTTGGGTCGCTAATTGAGTATAAAAGTTGATTTTATGCACCTATATCAATCCATATCTCATCATACCTTGCATTTCTATTCATTTTATGCAAAAATTTGATTTGAATACAAAAAGAAGTTTTGTTCGAACATTAATAAAATGATGAGCAGCTTTTAGTGAACCTTTCTATATTTTTATAATCCTTTAATTCATATTGATAATGATACTCGAGTAAATATTGTAAAACATACTAGTATCTATAGTATTCTTGTCTTTTATTTTTAAACTTCATTTTTCCGAAAAGTATTCCATCGTAAACACTGTTCCCCTAATGATTGTTCATAACACGGGAAGTCGCAAAAAATCGTTCAATTTGTCAATATTTTGTGACACTACTGAATATCGTCAAAAACTCTAAAAAAGAAAATAATTTTCCCTAACGGGTTCCGATTTACTAGCAATTGAAGATTGGTGCAGATATTGACGTTTTACTACGACTACTTAACTCTAAAAATAAAATCAAAATATTTTGACAAAATTTTTTAAAGTGTAAGTTTGAAAGTTTAATTTAATAACGAAGTATTACGTATTTTTAATATTAATTTGTAACCGAAGAACATTGTGCGGTTTATTCGAATTTTGATTGGGCATTTGCGCAGTCGCGGATTTCTTGTGAGATAATTTCCAGCATTGGGATTGAAAAACTAAAATTTCTAGAAGTGACAGCTCTTGGTTGTAAGTTTTGTAATCGAAAAATTAAAAAAATTAGAGCGAATTGAATGTGATTTAGAGGATTAGTGAAATTATTAGCCGTTGGTGTAATAGATAATTGTACTTGGTTTACTTACTCGGTCGTATTTTCATCCAAGTTTTGTTTTCATACACGAGTGTTGTAGTAGGTAGTGTCATAAGGTTTATTTCGGCATTCCTGGAATTTTGTATCATGGCGTCTCAATCAACCGGTGTGGGTAAGAATTTGATCATTTTTTTCCATTTCAAGTAATATTTTAGTCAATTCGATCGTACCTTCATTATAAGCTATTCGCTCCTACCAATAAACACCTTTCTTTTTCTAACTTTTATAATTTTTTGACAGTTGTTCCTCGCAACTTTCGTTTGCTTGAGGAGTTGGAAGCAGGTCAAAAGGGTGTCGGAGACGGCACGATTAGCTGGGGTTTAGAAAATGATGACGATATGACGTTGACACATTGGATGGGAATGATCATTGGACCACCTCGTACTCCATACGAAAATAGAATGTATTCTGTTAAAATTGAATGCGGTCAAAGGTATCCGGACGAAGCTCCCGTTGCTAGATTTATTAGTAGAATTAATATGAATTGCATTAACAGTAATTCGGGTGGGGTAAGTGATTATTAATTTATTATTAAAATAAATAAGTAAAATTAAAAAGCAGAATAATTGTATGTTTACAATCGAGTGTCCGTTGTTTTCGTAGGTAGACAGCAGACAGGTTCCGATTCTTTGCAGATGGCAGCGTGAATGCACTATTAAATCCGTTCTACAAGAATTGCGTAGACTTATGACACTTAAAGAAAACATGAAACTAACGCAACCACCAGAAGGCAGTTGTTTCTAGCCCTCGAGTCCACATTCGTCAACCCTTTTACCTTCTGTTGCAACCTGCCCATTAAATATCGACACGTGCAGAACTCATTCTTGTTGCTTGCTTTAGCCTTTTGCAATTATTGTAATATGTTATTTTAAAAAAGTTGTTGGTAGTTACCATTAAAAAGTTGGGCACTAGTGCTGATTGCAACAGAAGATCTTCATATGTGTACAGCTTAGAAATCACATTTTGCAAAATTAAACTTTAAATTTATTTTACATACATTACTACCGTTAAGATTTTAAATTCAGCATCTAAAGCTGTATACCTACCTAATTTCTGTTCATAATTAAATAAATTCATATTATGTGTTGCTGTTATTTACGCTGATTAATTTTTAATCTTAATAAATGTTACTCTTATCATAAGTTTGTGATTATCAACAAATAAATTTGTATTTATGAAATATTCTTTTCTTTTAATACATACACCATGTAGTTACTATGTTGTTTTACACTTAATTATTTAGATAGATACATTTTTTTTTATTTCTGTTTTTGTCTTATGCTTGTTCTATCGTTTTTAAATAGATCATCACAAACGGAATTGGACTTTGCAAAAGCTCCTCCATCTTTACTACATTAACATACCTACTTCATTGTTTAACTAATAATGTTCTGCATTCATGGAATACCATTGTAGAAACAAAAGTTTACTCATGTAGAAAAACCATTAAGTTTTATTATGTACAAATTTAAAATCGTTTAAACTATGATTTAATGTGTAACCCTTTCTTATCATTAAAAACTAAAGTTTCATGTACAGTTTGTTTCATTATAGTAAGTCAAATAATAATTAAGGAGTTTAATTGTTACCAACATGGATGGTAAATCCATTAAGTAGCCTTTAATTTGTTAACATTATTTCGAAAATCGGAAACACTGAACTCTGTGTCTCCCTGACTAAAGTATAGATTTTAGATGGCGATATAATTTAATACATAAATTTTGTATTGACAATACAAAAATTATATCTTTTTAGTGATGTTTATAGTATTGTGCCATGCTAAGGAAGAGTTCTATCTGCAAAATATCGATTCTGAGCTATTTCCACTCTTACATAATTTTTAATAGTGTACAACCACTCGTTCCCTAAATTTAATTCAAGCAAGTGAAGCAGCAATATGTAAATAAACATATTAATGAGATAAATAGGATTTAGTAAAATTAATTGGCATTTTTTAAGTAAAAATAATTGTAAGATTTGATTAATTCAGTTAGTAACAGTTGAGTGTGTATTGTTTTCAAGGATGTAAAGGTTTGAACTTTCAGTTAATTTTCATACAAATTTTTGATTTAAATGTACATAACTCATTCCATTTACTGACATAATAATTATGTAGAATAAGAAAGAAAGCATCTACCACTCTATATCTGCTTTAATTTAAAAGATAGAGCCATATGCTATGGAAGCAAGTTACATAATATGTACATAACTCCCTTATCCACATCAAAACCCGACTTTTTCAGAAAATGTTACTTGACACCTTCCACTTGCCCCTTCAATTGCTAAGGCAATTATTATTAATGCTAGTGTATCAATATTTAGCTCAAAACTCACATATTCTGATACTGTGGTCAGAAAATCTGACCACAGCTAAACGAAAGAGGGTGGATAAACATAAATACATGCTCCAAAAATGGACCTAATCGGAGAGAAATAGATATTCAAATAGCAAAACCTGTGCCTGTTTGAAAAATTATTTTTTTAAATTATTCATTCAATACATTTTTCTTTAATCAATTAAGTGACTCCATAAACCTCAACCTGTAAGGTAAGAACTTTTATATCGTTATTATGTAAACTTCAATCTGTAACTAAATAGGGCTGCGCTACAATAGGAATTAGATTATTATTTACCTCTACTTTCTTATTTGTTAACATTATTTAATTTTTAATAAACACAACTAATTCAATAAATTAAGTATTCTGTTTTATTTGGTGTTAAGAGCGCGCTGCAAATTTTGATGCAAAAACATGTTTCGACAGATGGCATATCCTAAAATATTAATCTTTTATAGTTATCTTTTCACTAAAACAGAATTCTAATAATTTATAAAAGTCATATGAATAAACGATAACTAAGCTAGGCAATAAGGAAGTTTGAACTTTCAAAGATAAATATTTTTAAATATATTCAATATTTTCACATGTGCATATCTTTTTGGAATATACTTGTAAATATTCAACATTGGAAGCTCAAACTTCCTTATTGCCTAGCTTAGTTATCGTTTATTCATATGACTTTTATAAATTATTAGTATTCTGTTTTGGTGAAAAGATAACAATAAAAGATTAATATTTTAGGGTACGCCATCTGTTGAAACATGTTTTTGCATCAAAATTTGCAGCGCGCTCTTAAGTGGAGATTTATCTTCTCTTAATAACCTCCGTAGCTCATTTATTTCGCGCAATTGGCTCTACCGCGGATTAGAACTCTTTCTAATCAAATCAACATCAAAACGAGCCTGGTGGCAGCTGAGTGATTGTTTAGTTAATTTGTCTTCAAACGGCAAATAAATGAAGCAATTACTAGTGATTGCAATACCGGACCAAAATTGCAATACCGGTATTCGGTATTAATTTGCATGTAATACCGGTATTAAAACAAACAAAAATTCAACTATTGAAGATCAAAAAGTACCTTATAGTCTGATTTTTTTAAGAAACCGATAGAAATTTTGTACTCCACGTGAACTACGTGAATGTTAACCAATGAAATTGCTTTAAATGAAATTCAAAGCAATTTCATTGGTTAACATTCACCTTGTCCACGTGGAGTACAAAATTTCTATCGATTTCTTAAAAAAATCAGACTATAGTGCAAGGAGTTGTTGTTATTTAGGGCAAAATAATCAGAAATCTTAGGATTTCTTATGTGGTCCACAAGAACTGGAACTTATATTTGAATTTGAACAAAAGTTCTTTTCTTTTTAATACGTTAATATCATGGTTTTCAAATGTGTATGCAAACCACTGGTGCTTCCACCAACAACTTTAATAATTTTTAACCTTTAAGTAGTGCCGTGAATCTTTCCTACATGCATTTTAAACGGGAACTTTGCATCGGAGACGCCCACGGCACCACTTAAAGGTTAAGCATTTTTTGCATTTGCCAAGATTATCGTTTTCGTTAATATCTGCTGATTTTTTGTGTTCCTTAATATTCTGTTTGTTTACTTTGGAAATAATGTTGAATCTTATAATTAGAGAGCGGATTTATATGCATAACAGACCGGTCTTGAGGTAACACCCCATAAACAATAGAAAACGTTTAATAGCGCTAATAAATTTTTCTTAACCAATTGTTTATGGGGTCTTACCTCAAGACCGGTTTGCTATGCATATAAATCCGTTCTCTACTTATAATATTATTATAATATCAAACATATAAAAGACCAGCACGCTCCGCCGCCGCCTCCTCCAGCGTGTCAATTTTTTAGGACACACAACGCATTCTGATTGGTCGTTGGTAGTACCAACTTAAAAGTTAAAATCACCTCCCCCTGGGATCGAGTAGCACACCAATCGAGTTTTCAACCTTGGCGAACTGCCCGTCCGTGGATGGGCCTTCCAGCTAGTAATATTTATATTTATTTTTAATAATACCCAGGTTAATACCTAACCAATAAAAAACGTCTGATGGATACCAACACGCGCTTTCCATTGGTTAGTTACCATTTAGTACTAATTTTTATGCAAAATTTAACGTCGTGTTATACGGGCTTTACCGAAAAATTAAATACCGAAAAACCGGTATTACACATTCAGAAATACCGGTATTTCGGTATCGCAAAATAGCCGAAAATACCGGTTTTCGGTATACCGGTATTGCAATCACTAGCAATTACCAAATATTCAATTAAAAGTGAAGAAAGGACACCGGTGGATGTTACAATGGCATCCTCAGTTTTACTGAAAAAGGTTGAAATTTAAAACGAAATTTTAAAGTACCGTAAAATGGGATAACATGGCCCACCTGACAAAAAATGTTTGTTACAAACAATACAACGATAATTTTTTAAGTCTTGCGCCAGCCGATAGGCGGCGACCGTAAAAATGCAGGGAAGCACAGGTTGGAACAGTACTTTCTGTCTGCTCAAATGCAGTTTTTTAAATTTGGAACAACACAGTAAGTAGTATTAATATCTTATTTTAAGTTAGCGATTAGGTGATTTATCAAGATTTTTCATTTTAATTATGATCCGGTGGTCTGTGACGAATGAATAACCTAGAATAGGCAACTTTGGCCCAGATATTGGGGCAACATTGGCCCAAGCCAAAATCAATTTAAGTTCTGATGAAGAAAGTGAGACATATTCTGATTTGGAAGAAGTGATAGAAGCGGTCCAAGAAAACAGTTGCGACTGTCTAGAAAACGACCTGA
The DNA here is from genome assembly GCA_958510855.1 of Rhagonycha lutea. NCBI lineage: Eukaryota > Metazoa > Arthropoda > Insecta > Coleoptera > Cantharidae > Rhagonycha > Rhagonycha lutea. The sequence goes on from OY294036.1 coordinate 59,752,763, forward strand.
AATTTTGGAGGTGGCCCAAAAAATAGATGCTATCAATTTCAGCTGGGATAATGTTATTGATAAAATACCAGAACCTATAATGGTTTCCAAAAGAAATCAATATGAAGTCCTGGACCTCGATAGTTATGTTTTACCCGCAGTTATTTTTTGGGAAAGAAATAGAAAAATATTAGGAAGAAGAGTTTGCACCTAAATTAAAAATATTTGTTTTTTACTATTTAAAAAGCATTTTAGTTTTAAGTAAATATTATACCTACTACTATTTCTAAATTTTTCTTTCAAATATAGTTTATTTGACCTTTTTCTCTGTATTTTTCTTATGAATCACATAAAACTGTTAAATCAGTAGATTACAATGTAATAGTGAGCATTCAAACCACGCGGTATCAAAAGAATGCATGTGCATTGTTATTAACTCACACGGAGCCCGAGGAAATCTTAGCATGAGTAAAATTTAACTCAAGTGGCGGCCAATGTGTTAAATTACCAATAACGCAATAACATAGTCTAATTGTTTATTAAGATCAACTTTTAGCTTTTATTTTAGACTATCTTTAACCAAGCCCCGAAAAACATGTGTGGGTTAAAGTTTCCCCACTTAAAAAATAATTTTTTGTCGTAATTTTTAAAATTAATCAGTTTTAAATCGTGAAAATAAATTACTAAGGATATTTTATTAATTTACGAATTACATTATGTAATTTCTGATAAAAACTGCATCACGCATTTGAAAGCTTAAAATATACAATATTAATTTAATGTCATTAAGGGGAGGTTCTCATCAAGCGACCAAAAAATAAGGTGATTTTCTTGAATTTTTGTTTTCATGGAAGGAAGTAAATAAACAACTTAAGTATTTTGACACTTATTTATTGATTCTTAAAGTACAAAAAATAATTTTGTTTTAAGAATAATGTCACGGGAAATCTTTGTACGTGTTATAACGTGGCCGTCTTAAATAAAGGTGACTTATCGGTCTCCACTGTAGCATTTGTGATTGACCATTCACAAACCATGCTCACAAACTATAAATTTACCTAGGAGATTAATTATTAGTCCAGTAGATAAATTTAAGTCGGCCCTTTATTATAATTTCCGGCATAATATTATATTACTTAAATAACAATTTTAAAGTCATTTTTTCCAGGATTCGAACTCGGGTTGACAAAATGTGAGTCCTACGTTATAACCACAGGCCTAGCGAGAGACATTAATTAAATAAGTTTTAATTTGTCATATAAATTATTGTTAAATAATAATACAGATTACTTTAAATATTAATAATAGTAAACTGTACGTTATCTTACTACAAAAATTGATATATTACAATGTGTTTAAAATTAAAACAGGTGACATTTCAATTCACTCTCATGGGTCAAAGTAATTATGTAAATCCGAAGGTGCACGAACTACGAATTTATCTAGAGACTAATCTGTCTATAAGAAATAAAGTTTAATAATCGTATATAACATCGGGCATTACTTGCATAAACCTGCCAATACATCAGTTGAACTTAATTTGTACATAACTTTTATCTCATGCGAGTTGTCTCATATGTACTACCATAAAAATTTCTACATGAACACTGCAGTCATTAGTGTGCCAACCAAGACTTGTCTTCTGTATCTTCAATATGGACATAGGTAACGGCACACAAAAAAAGCCAACCTAAACTTTAGTCTCATTTTGGCACATCGATCATATTCTATCTGCCATCCCTGCTAGCTGTATGCCATAATAAATTTTGGTTGGGTTATACTTTCTCCACAAATATTGTGAGAGCAAAAATCCACTAATTCTTATGCTGAAAGGTTGTAAGCAATACATAAAAATACAATTATAATACTTGTTTGTGATCATCTTTATTAGCACGATTGTAACATTGAAATAAAACTTATCCATTACATAATAGTCGTTCACTAATACAATACTCGGTGTTACTGATGTATAAAATTAAATAATTATCTACAGGACGACTTCATTAATTCTTTGTTTTAGGGTTGAAAATTATTTTGCGTGATTTCAATACGGACCACTTGTGACGTTTGTAATAGTAACAAGTAGCAATAAGAATTGGGAAGATAATGAGAACCCTCATTAACATAGTTTTTCTTTCGTCGTGTTCTGGTTCTCCGGCCCATTTCAAGAATGTAGCTACATCTTTTGACAATTGACTTGCACTAGCTGGTGTTCCATCGCTGTATTCAATTACTTCGTTATATAGTGCTTGAGCCATAGAAATTGCGCCTCCAGGGAAATATGGATTAAAATATTGACCTTCCCTTAGCTGAATTCCAGTAGGAGCGTCGCAATAACCAGTCAGCAATGAAAAAATGTAATCTTCCCCTTAAATTAATAATACTACTATAACAAAAGCGACTCCAAATTTGCTAAGGTAACAAACCTCCATGTCTACCCAAAACAACGTAGGTAAGATCTGGCGGAAAAGCACCATTATTGGCAGCTCTAGCAGCTTCTTCATTGGGATATGGACTTGGGAAATTATCGGATAGCTTTCCTGCTCTTTGAAACATTTCTCCAACATCATTCGGTCCATCTGTAATTTGTGCTTCAGCAGCTTCGGCTTTTGCTTCTTCCTCTGTGTGTGTAACATTTACCAAATTACGGTATGCCATATAGCGCATGGAGTGACAAGCAGCACACACCTGCTTGTACACTTCGTAACCTCTTCGAATACTAAATTTGTTATACATTAACAATAGTTCAATATAAAGAGCTACTAAAAACACAAAAATCGTACCTGGCATGATCCAAAGAACTAAATAATCCCGAGTGGCTCCAAACATTTGTGGGTGCATGTAATTGCAATTCACCTGCCTTCACAGATTGATCTAGGAAAAAAATTAGAGTACCTGCGCCACCCGTTAAAACACCCAGCGATGCTAAAAGCTAAAACCACCTTTAATGTTGTATTTGCACAAAAATTAATGCAATTTATTACCGTCTTTTTATTCCTCGACCATGGTTGTGTTGTTGAAAACTGACTAATCTAAAAGTACATGTCAATAGATGTTATGTCTTATGTAATAAAATTCAACTATGTATTATCATAAACTAATATAAACCATCTATATTTTATATAGAGACTACAAGTTAGGTGACAAAAATCCCAAATAATTAACAAGCACGTTAGGCCTTATGTCAATATTGTAGTAATGCTCAAGAAATTTGAAACGAATTAATTTGTTCATAAATGACAATAACTGAGTGGGTTATTTTCATTAAACGAAAATGACATAAATCACAATACGATAACTAAAATACAATAAAAGTTACCTGACTTCCCAATTTGATGCTGTTTGGCTTAAATAAGCGAGCACCGCAAATCCTACCAACACTTGCTGCCATGTTCGGCTAAAGGTGATACGGGTCGCCCGTGGGTCAAATTGTATTACAGTAAAGTTAAAAATAAGTTGTGGTAGAATACCACATGTAAAACACTTTAAATATTTTACGAATATTTGAAGTAACAAAAACCGGGATTACTATTTCAATAAAATATTAAAACCTTCAATTGACAGTTTACGTAATAATAGAGATGGGTTGATCTAGGGAAATTCTATCATTTTGGTGGTTTTTTCTTAATTCGGATCCATCTAGGCAACTTTTAATCTAACATCCACAAATGGTAGCTATGTGCTCACGGTATTCGCAAAAATTATGACAGTTTTCTACTTTTGTCTGTCTAAAGATTGAATTATTTTGATGTTTACTTATTTGTTTGAGTATTTGACAACTTCAGAATTTGTTCCAAATTTAATAAATAATAATTGACCATTATCTATGAACTAGTTTTATCTATAGTTATAATAAGAAACGAGAAGATCTGGGAAAAGATGTTGACATTCAGAAGAAAACGTACATGACGTTAGCTTAGGAAAGTATTTAAATAGGGTCTATAGCCCAGTCAAATAAGCAGAAAAAGTAGGTAAACCTCGAAATGAAAGATAACAAGCTATAAACTTGTGTAAATCTTTGTTTTGACATTTTATAAAGTTGGCTCAATAGTCTCATAGAATCGCGTGTCCGCAACTTAAGGTATATTCAAGGTCAAAGGTCACAAAAATCGATTATTTTTTGTAAATATATTGTTTCCTTTACTCTCAATAGCATTTGAAGATATTCGAAAAGTTGTAGAGCATAAAATTCTCTACTTTGGTCTTAAGCAATATTTTATACAATTTATCATTCTTGAGATAGAACATGGGAACATTCCTACGAAAATGTAGAAGAATGTGCACATGGCGAACTCATTAATTGATCAATTTCAGAATAAACTAACATTTTTCTTTAAAACAGGACGTTTTGGTAACAAATTGTATTATATTGTAGGGGTCGATTGGCTGCGAGAGCCTTTCAGAACTGCGACCAGTATTGATCTATTGTTCATAAACCTAATTAGGTTTTCAGGAATTCAATTTCGCCAGCAAAACATGGAATGCTCTTGAGATGTTTTCTTTTCGCATTTTTGGGTGTCAGTTGTGTTTGTCCCAAATATTTTAGCCTAAGTGGAGCTAAAAGGCATTACAGCTGCAGAAAATATGTTCGTCCACTTTGATCTCCGATTCACAGAGTCTGCACCTGTCATTGCCTTCCAATCCCATTATTTTGAGGTGATATCTCACGAGGCAATGTGCAGTAAGTAACCCCGTAATGAGTCTAATTTCGATCTTTGATAAAAGAAGAAGCTTTTTAGCCTCTGCAGTTGAGTAATCTATGAATTGTTTCGCCTGTTCTTGTCCTGGTATATTATACTCAGGAACTCAGGGCTGTCGCTAGGGGTACTTCCGCCCGTGTGCAAAGTTTAATTTGGATGCCCTTGTAGCCGAATTTTTCGGATTTTTAATGTAATTTCCTAAATTTCTACTATTTATTCCCAGACATAAAGTAAATGATCTTTTTTTAACTCCTATTTTGGGATTTTGGCCGCCTCTAATTTTGGCCGCCCGTGTGTTTACACATTGTGAACAATAGGGCGCGACGGCCCCGATCATCTTTGTACCTTGTATCTTGTCAGAAACTTCACGGTTAAGAAAAAATGAAGCTGAGGATGAAGAAATTGATCTGGGAGAAATAATGCCTGCTGGTCAATTAGATACAATAAAGTTAGAGAACGAAATGTTATACATGTCAAGAAAAAAATTTGTTTATTATCTACTTTAATAAAAATACCTACTTCCTAAAGCTATCGTTCATGTATGGTTGCACAACCCAAGTGGGTCTTGACCGTTCATTGGATTGGAACTTTCTAAATCCTTTCACGGGGTGGATTAATCCCCTGGTTTGCGGTTATCGTTTTCAATCGTTTTATTGATTATTATAGGTAAGTTCAAAGGCGAAGAAAAACTTTGTTCAGAGATAATCGATTTAGCAAATCGTACATGTTAATGTGATATTACTGTATTGAACTTGTAAAAATACCCCTAAGCTATGTATTGGCATTATTAACTAAACATTATGATTTTTCTCAATCGTTCGCCCCTTAAATTGACCCATTGAAATGCATAAAATGTCTCAACGCGATTGCTCATCTGAGAGTGCTCAAAAATCGTTTACATGTGTCTACAAGAGATACCTATGGCAATTGTAATTCGTTACTATTTCAAATGAGAAAGTCTTTTTTGGGAAAGAAAAACTTTTTTAAAAAACATTTTAATTTTTTTTATATAAAATTTTTATTATAAAACAGAATATTTATAAAAAAAATGTATTCGCTATGTGCGTGGGTAGAGAGGAGATACGAAAACCGATCGAAGCGTTCGGAGTGGCCATAATAGAAACAAAACGGGACTTATTTATCTATTAATTGTTATTATTTATTTATGCCTTATGCTTATGTGATTAGCATACACACCAATACACCACGAACCTCTTTCTGTTACTAAAACCACAATCTTAGATTGTGACTAAAACTAAAACCTAAGGCTAAAACAGTCCCAATGCATTTTATTTATTGAGCCACCAGAGGGCAGCAGGAGGAATAGTGAAACAGTGAATAGTGAAAAGTCAGCACCGGGAATATAGGGGAAACCCGCCACTGGAGTTTACCACAACACCAACAAACAATACATGTCAATTTTTGTAGCTAACATGTAAAATGACAATTTATTATAATGTCTGTCTCTGTAATTTTTTATTATTACATAATAATCGCCTAATTTAATTAAATACCTTTAGTTCAATGTACCATGGTACATAGGCGCCGACTTTAGAAAAATCTGTCGGGTGCTTGGGCAAATTGGAAAAAGAATGCGAGCGAAGCGAGCAGCGCCGAAGGCGAGCGCCGCAGGCGAAAATTTTCCGGGGAAATGGGCGTGGTCACCTTTTTTTGGAGTATTTTTATTTATATTTTAAATTTTAATTGTTGATAAGCAATTAATTTCACTAACTTGATTTCCGCTAAAAAAATTACAAACGGGATATTTTAAAAATATTAATTAAAAAAAATTTTATTACAAAATTAAAAATAGGAAACCGCATTCCTTAGGGTTTCATACATATAATTTAAAAATTTCATGACACCTCGAACACACTGTAATATCCTAGCCTTAACATTCTTGTAAAAAAAAAGAAAACTTATACATTACGGGGGAAGGCAACGGGAAAAACCCCATTAACATTTCCCAAGTAAAGTCTTCTTGGCTTAGCCAGGAGGATCGCTAACATCCAAAATCGGATAGGCACCTGAAGAAGAAGAAGAAGATACATTACGGGAAGGAAACTCTTGCAAATTCTATTGTTATTTTCGGCGACATTTTTAAGGGTGCCACCTATTGGCTTAAGACGTATACTAACAAAACTATTGACATTTCGCGGGTGAAAATTGACAGATTTAAATTGAAAACAAGAAAATTAAGTTTTTAAAAATCTCATCTTATAATAAATTTAACTAAAAAAAAAATTCAAAACATTCAAATTTATTTGACTCTAATATTTCTACAGAATACAGAATTGACAAAATTCAGTAAGGTCAAGACTGCCAAATAAAGTATGAGTATAGTGGTGAAGGGTGCAAAGTTCCGTCGGGTGCTCCGCACCCGACAAATCTTTCCGTCGGGTGCTCAGGCCCCGGAGCACCCATGGAGTCGGCGCCTATGCCATGGTAGCAATTTTGACATTGCCATTATTGTCATAAATTTAAAACCACTTATTCCGTAACTTCCAATACTACCAATTTTAAATGAAATTGTAACTAGGTACGTCACTGCTTTTTAGTTCAGCTGTTTTGGGTACGCCATTCTTCAGTTACATCGGAATAGTTTTGTTTGATTCTAAGAATAAAAGTCACAAATATCTTAAACATCCGTAATTTGAAAATTAATTTTCAAAATGAGTACTGGTATGCCCGAGTTGGGTTCAAAAATTAGTTTAATATCGAAAGCCGATATTCGATATGAAGGCAGATTGTTTACTGTTGATCCTACGGAATGTACAATAGCATTAGCCTCCGGTAAAGTATATTTTATACGCATCAAAAAGCAGCCAGTTTTTTGCTTGTATTTTTTATAATTGATTTTGACTTTTTATGTACATATTTTGACATTGTTTAAAATTATTTTAGTGAGATCCTTTGGTACAGAAGAAAGAGAAACGGCTCATCCAGTTTTGGCACAAAATCAAGTGTATGATTATATTCTGTTTCGTGGTTCTGATATTAAGGATATTCGTGTGATTAACAATGTGCCGACTTTGCCTAACGATCCTGCCATTATGCAACTTTCTGTACCTCGGTCCCTGGGACAACACCAATTTCCCAGTCAGGGATACAATCATCCAGTTGTCGGCAGTGCAATGGCCTCTTCGGTTGGACAATTTGGTGCCGGATATGGTAACTTGGCAGGAATTGGCGGATTTGGGGCAGGTATAGGGGTTGGCCAAGGCAATAGAAGTGGACCTTCTAATGCAAGTGAGTTAATTATCCCAGGGCCTGTACCTCTTACAGACCTTCCTTCTGCTGTTCAACCACCGCGGCCCTCAGAACATGGTAAACTTTGATATCTTTTTTATATTCTGCTTGCTGCTTCATTGCTTTCGTTGGTAGTTAAATAGTGCAGTAAGTAATTAAAATTTGTTCCTGCTTACTTATTTGTTTGTGACTAACATGATAGAAAAATTAGTGCACGTTCAATTTTCAAACAGAAAATTACGGTGGGAGGATTTTGTGGGGCATTACTTTAATTAAATTAGTTTAGTTTTCATCCTTAAATATTTATTAGTATAATTTTTGTTCAGGTGAACATTTTCTGTTTCAACAGAGATAACATTTTTATTTCATGTGTGAGAATAGATTTGTGTGCAGATTTATAGTAAAAAGGTGGTTACACAGATATGAGATAAATTTTAATACATAAAATTAAATATTATTTTATTAAACATTTATGTTTAAATTCGGTGATTACCAAATTCAATTTTTTATTTTATTTTAAAATTACAGGCAGTGTTAAATTTGTTAACAATTTCAGAAAATATTTAAAATTTTATATCTAATTAATATATTTTAATTATAATTTTAGAAATATAAAAAAATCTTTAAAGAGAAATCTTACCACATATTTATTTAAGCAATAACTTCAATTACATAATATAAAAAGTTTTCAAAATGCTATAACTAGATCTAGTTATAATATAACCAATGTACAATGTAATGGGGACAAATTCACGGAAATTTTTTCCAAGATCAGAATCCACAAATTAATTTAATATTTTTAATCTATTTATACTTGGTTGGCAAGTATAAAAAATTATAAGGGGCTGTAACAGTTACCCTTGCCTCCAGCATAATAAAAATTTAGTTTTATTGGAACTGCAGTTATAAATTATGATGAATTAATAGAATTTTAAAGTATATGAAACCTAGACATTTTTTAATAACAGAACTCATGATAGTATCAATAAATAGTGAAGAGACCAACTGTGTTCAGCATTTTTGTTAATATTTAGTCAATAAATACTTTGCTCAATCTCTTACTTGAGTCAGTTTTCTCTCTTACCATTGTTTTACTATAGTCAATTTCATTTTTTATTCTCAAGTGCGAGTATCGACTATTATGGGCATTAGAGTTATTAGAGAAAAAGTAAAGTGAGTCAAACTAGAGCTCTCTTGGTATGAGGTTGTGGCTATATTATTATATAACACTTTTGCATTCAAATAATTCATTTATTGGCAAACTTTTTGTAGTTTTTAACATTATTTACTATATTTTTATCCACATTATACTCAGAAAATCTCTTTCTTGTCTTGCATATTTATCTTTCACAGTGAGACCAAAAATCTGGGGAGACTGATATTTTAAATGTTCTAAAAAAGATGATACTTTTTATACAATAATGAGAGTTTTGGGAGAGTATTTTGCCAAACACTAATGACAAAAACGGATGAGAAAAGCAATATTCATTTGTTAATTTGTAGAGAACAGTTTTTGAACTCACTGAGTATTCAGAAAAATATTGCAACTATGCTTCTGCCTATTATCGATATAACAATTCATTGATAGAGGAATTATTTCTTTTTTAAAGTTTTTTGGTTTACTTCATTTTCATTACATTGGTGTTAATTGTCATTAGCACTTGAATCAATTATCACTTATGTTAAAAAATGAGATGTATAGTAGTAGAGTAGTTATTTCTCTCATTTATATCCATTATGTATTTAATATTATTTCGTGATTAATGTTAGTTTCTCTTTTTTAACCTCGCAAAGGTTTAGAAAACGACCTTCAAAATTATAATAGTAGTATACTGTTTGTGGGTGTCTACTGTCTATTTCAAAAGTTTACACCTTGAATATTTCATAAACAAAAAACAAAAGGATTTCAAAACAATATAGTCAAAACCATGACAGCTTGAGTTTGACTCATTCCTATCGTTCTGTAATAATTCAAAATCTGCAATTTTTTTTCATTTTCAACCTTTTCCTTTTCATATCTAATATCTGCTGTTACACATTATCCAAATTAATTTTTTTTATTGATTTAGATGCATAATTTTATACTTTTAAAACATGTATTTGAAGGTTTTTTTACCTAAAATAATTAGGAAAGCATAATATTGCGAAATGACCAAGAGCAGTGGTCACAATCCTGTGTATTTTGTATTCTATATCTTCATCTTGCCTAATCAAAGTGAAGTGGAGAAATTTGAGTTGTCTATTCTGAAAATCGGAGTGAATCATAATCAAGTTATGATTATGACTATAATAAGTAAGGTGACCAACTCAGTCACAGTAGTCAGTCACTTGCATCTGACTGTTGATTTAAATAGTTTTTAAAATTTCAAACTAAACCAAGTAAATTATATAAACAGTTTTGGCCAAATTTTCATGAATTTGTCCCCTTCTAGCAAAAGCGAATCCAGCTATTACCCATTATTTTCCTTAACAAGTGTATGTGTACTAGAGAAGAATGTGGGATGGAAAAATCCTGTCCGAAATGGGACGGGATGTCAATTGAATCCCTCGCGCGACGGGATGCTAATTAGTCCCCGCGTCAAACGATTTATAAATTTATTTTATACAGTACACATTTAAGCGGTGTTCACATCAAGGTTCTTGTCTTGCCTTGTTTAGATGGAAGCTAGCAAGTACCAATGGGATTCGATTGCGGTATTTTTTAAACATGGGAAAGGATACAAGAAAATACATCAATCTGACTGGTTTTTGCTAGATTCTACCTACGCAAAAATTTTAAAAGTTATTAAATTCTTTATTACTTATTACATCTTCCAGTGTGGCAGTATGAAATTATGGGATAATTTTCGATTATGGAAATGTTTCATTCATGAAAGATAACCTTTTAGTTTCACTTGTTGTATTACAAGCGTTGTGGGACCCGCAGAACGTGCGGGATCCGCCAAACAGGACAAGAAAAAGTAGTCCCGCATTCTTCTCTTATGTGTACCTCCGTAACTTAACCAGAATTTTAGTTTGCCCCCTCTTTAATTTAACAAAATGACTTTAAAAGTTGTAACTTGCTGTAACAGCTGTAAAAACCCTGTAACTTGAAAATTTTCAAGTTTTGTTGATTGAAATTTTTTGAAATTATATTCACTTAATTTTGTAGTCCAAACCAAACTAATTTTAAGTAGAAATTTGTTTTTTGATCAAAGTTTACTGAAAATAGGTATATTAAAGTTACTATAAAATTGGTTTCTGGCATGTATATATTTTTCTCCAGCATGAACCTGTATAATAAAGTATTAAAGGTTTATTGCTGTTAATAATTACTCGTTACAATATTTATAATATTGTAGCCTAAATTATGAATTAACAAAATTTACAAAGTACATTTCTATTGAAGAAAGGTTATTTGAAGTAATTGTTACCATTTTCTTTATTAAAACAACCAATTGGGAACTATTTCTAGAAATTTTTAAAGTTTTCACTTCTGGTTTAGATTTTATCGGAGGAGGTTCTCGGAGTACCACCCCATTAAGTCTTGGTTCTAGAAAGTCACCTACAGCTGATCAAGGTGTGCAAGTTACTGGTGGAAAGCAAGATGACAAAAGAGTACAACGTCCGATGCAAGCCCCAGGACAAAATCGTAATCAGCAAAGAGACAGGAGGGATTCCAAAGGGGAAAATAATCAGCATGTAAGTGTAATAATTTGCTAAAATGAAAATGTTACGGTTTTTTTACTGGTTGCAGTATCAATCGGAGCCTTACCGAAATCAAAATAGACCACCACAAAATCGTATTAATCAGCAATATCATGGTAATAATCAACAGAATAATAGGCAAACAGGATGGGGTGGACCTGCAACACGAGGCCAACCTAGAACCAGAGGTTTTAGACCTCGAGGACCACCTAGCGGCGGCCCTAATATCGGTCCTGGTGGTAATTATCGACAAAACCAACAAAGTTCACAAACGACAAGTGGTAAACCTAAAAGCACATTGAAATTTGATAACGATTATGACTTTGAACAAGCAAATAATCAATTTTCTGAACTACAAAAACAATTTGAAAAGATTAAAATTAAAGATGGTAAAACTGAGGTGGTAAACGGTGACAACGAAAAGAAAGATGATTCTGGCAATGAAACCGGTGCTGGAGAATGCGAACAAGAAGATGAGGAACAAATTTTCTATGATAAAGCAAAATCTTTCTTTGATAACATTTCTTGTGAGGCCGTTGAACGATCAAAAGGACGTTCACAACGAACAGATTGGAGAGCTGAACGTAAATTAAACTCAGAAACTTTTGGAGTTTCTTCTGCAAGACGTACAAAGTAAGCATATTTTTTTGTTTTTTATTTTGTAGTTGTGTAATTATTATTAGGTAGGATAAAATCATATAATGTTTATTTAATCAACAGTTTCCGTGGTCGTGGTGGTTATTACAACAGAGGCGGTGGTTATAGACCAGGATTTCGAGGAGGTTATAGGCCACAAGGTGGAAATCGACGTCCTCATCAGGAAAACAAGACTTCCATGTCAAACCAACAGTTGATATCACCTGATAGTAATAATCCTATCCGTCAAGCAACAGCCACAGTATCATCAACGCCTGGTACGAAAATTTTATAACTTGTGTCTGTAAAATAACATTTTTTTTTGATAGCAGCTAAATAGAACAGATCTGACTTTGTGTGCTTAAGTGAGTGCTGACACAGGATATGGGAAGACTAATTCTAATTTACTAGGTGATAGAGTAGAAAATTATTTTGGCAGGAGTCTGTGATTTTTGTAAAAAAAAATGGTTAGAATTTTCTATGTGATTTATTACGCACACAAACAAGTATCTATCTAAGGGTATAAAGTGTGTGGACGTGTCTGTGGAGAAACTCAATAAATTTAGGCACTCCTGTGCATATTTTTTAAATTTAACGGGTTCTTTAGGTTTCCTGTTGTCAGTATTAAATTGCTATAGGCATGTAAAAAATATAGTAAGTGATACTTCTTTTATGTAAAACAAGGCAGTCAAATTGTAAAACTGCCAAATATTATATTTTAGTTTTGATTTTTATATATTTTGTATCATTAGATGTTTTCATTTTTTTGAAATAGTTGGAACCAGTATATTGGGATGTATAAATGAAATACTTATTTATAATCGAATAATTTTTATTAATTTTTTTTATATCTAGATTACTGGGTAATACTGTTCTAGCCAACGACTAAAACAGAAAGAATGTTTATTTGTTTCTGTTTGATACAAATGTTGGAACATTATTTGTCGTGTATTTTTAATTTTAGTTAATTTTTGATTAAAATTTATTGTGAACCAATATTGTGTTTTTACTACATTTTTAAATTACTTACTTTTACTTTTTTATCAATAAAAATAATAATAGGTGACCAAGATGATTATTTGTATCAAAGCTAATTTAATTTGGGATGCATAGTTAACAAATTGAAAGTTACTTATTGGCTTTGAATTATTTTATATTGTAGGAATCGAAATCAACCAAACTAAAAATATTTAATATTTAAGAAAACTTGATTTTCAAAATAGAATAAATTATTACTTAAGCTAATTTATAAGATTTAAATTACAGTGTGAGACATTGATTTTCTTATTAAATTATAAGTTGATTTTCATCTGATGTAAAAAATTTATATGGTGTATCAACGTTAATAAAAAGAACTATATTCATTATCAATTGTTTTAAATTACTAATATGTTACTTCTGATTTTATATTTTGTAAGTCAGTGCAGAGAGCGGTTGGAGCATAACGGTTAAGTACGTTGACTGTTGACACGAAATGCCCGGTTCGATTCCGGATAAGGTAAAAACTTTATTCTGGCCGTCTCTTATACAGTAAGGAGAGGGACCCCTACTGTATACGTACTTTGTCCCAAGAAAGCAGTATGAATGCTGTCACGACGTCCGAATTCGGGCAATACGACCAAGAAGAAGTCGGTGCAGTATCAATATTAATCACAAAAACCGCGTAGGAAAATTTTTGAAAAGAAGCTGAAATCACATTCGCTAAATCTTTCTGTCCCTTCAAATCGCCTGGCCTTGATGGGGTATTTCCAGCCCTACTACAGTGTGGCCTGGATCTAGTGCTTGGTCACCTGGTGCGTACTTTCTACATATCTGAAGAATGGCGGAAAGCAAAAGTTATTTTTATACCCAAGCCAGGTAAAAGTGACTACTCCTTCGCCAAATCCATTAGGCCAATTAGTCTCACTTCGTTTTTCATGAAAACGTTGGAGAGACTGCGACAGAGATCCGCGATACGGTTCTGAATCACAGACTGTTACATGGGAATCAACACGCGTACATCCCAGGGAGATCGACCGAATTGGCGCTCCACAAGGTATAGTGAAGTGCATAGAGAGGTCGTTGGATAATCGTGAATCCACCCTGGGTGTGTGCATTGATATCAAAAGAGCTTTTGACAAAGCCACCATCGAAAGCATGAGTGTAGCACTACAACTCCATGGGGTTCCCACAACCATTGCAAAATGGATCCGTTTTATACCGATGTGGAGATTAGTATTGGAGACGTAAAAATTAAAGGATTTGTTACACAAGGTTGTCCTCAGGGTGGAGTACTCTCCGCACTGCTGTGGAACATGGTAGTGAACAGCCTTCTCAAACTCCTGAATGATAAGGGCTATTAAACCCCAGGTTATGCAGATGACATCGTTATACTGCTTAATGGAAAATTCGAGGATGTCCTTTGCACCTTAATGCAGGACGCTCTCAGAATTTTAGGAAGATGGTGTAAAGAACACTTTCTCGGTAAACCATGCAAAGACTGAGCTTGTTCTATTCACCAAAAAAAGGAAGCTGCCGGCCATTATTATGCCCAGCTTAATAGGTACTCCCGTAAAACTAGCCAAAGAAGTCAAGTAACTGGGAATAATACTCGACAAAAATTTGAATTGGGGAAAACATTTAAAAATGAAACTCGAAAAAGCAAGGCTGTCCTTCTGGCAATGTCGGGGAGCAATGGGACGATCATGGGGCTTGGGGTTGTCCCCTAAGATCACCCTCTGGGTCTGAAACTCCGAGCGTTCATATGTGGAGGGGGTGGCAAAGGGGGCAGTTGCCCCACCCTGACTCCTAATTTGAAGAAAGATATTACTTTCTGAACTTGTTTAAATTTTCAACTTTGCTCCACTATTAAGGCACTAAAACAGTGTGCGTGAGTGGTATGAGCAGCGGCAGCTTTAGCAAGATTTTTAAGTAGTGCGAGATCTCATTTTGCCCCCCCCCCCGGAGTAAAACGTAAAAGAAACAATATTTGTTTGAAAAGTGGTGTATTAAGAAAGGAAAATTAACTACAAAGCCGCTTTCCTCGCTTTTGCGCTTGCAAATTTCAAAAAAATAAATTTTTTTTCCAAAAAAAAACAAATTATTCATTTTTTCGAAATATTTTGTCATTTTGGCGCCCCCCTTATGATGGCGCCCGGTGCGTTCGAGCCAACGATGAATGGTTTTTTATTTATAGATACTAATATTCATTATATAGGGTAGAATGGGGTCAAATAGGTATGGGGGCATAGTAGGTCATTGGCTTTGACGTCGCCATTTTATTACATAGGCCGCCCGTTTTGCGTGAATTAGATACATAGTGGCGAAAAACGTTCACGGCAAAATTTTGGCTGTCGCCATGCATCTGTCAGTTTAGTTATGGTGTCATTCATTTTGACGCGTGTTCTTCTGTGAAAAAGCATTGTTTTCTCTCTGAAATGCAGTGCATTAAATTAACGCAAATAATTGTCAAGTGAGTTTATTTTTATGTAGAATTTGACGCTGAACACGAATATTGTGTTGGTTCTTCGATATTTTTGATTTTCAAAAGAAATACAGACCCCAACAAGAAACATGTGCTTGGGGGCAACATAGGTCACTATTTTTAACGCCCACGGAAATAATTAAAAAAATTTTTTTTACATTTTTTCGGAAGATGATATCATGCCGGCATCGTAACCCGATCAAGAGGCTGATCGTCCATCGAATGCCGATCAAGAGCCCGACAAATTGCAATTAAAGACACGGCCGTTTCCCAAAGCTCCACTGCTCAAACCATCGAGTTATTATTAGTGTTACTAATTTTTATAACATCAAGAGTATTCATACTCTTCAAATAAAAGCATTAGAGCTAATTTTTTAGATCGTGACCTATCATACCCCCAAATTTTTAAAATATCAAAAAAGGTAGAGGAGAAGGTAGTAATAATAACCAGCATTTAATATGGACCACCCTAATTACAACGAACCTATTCATTCCCCCTACCCAAAAATCACAAAATAAATGTTAAGCGATACTAAAAGGGTGAAGTAAACTGAAACAGTGTACCCACACTTGTTTATAGGGCTCGTATAACAAGTTTTAGTTTACCCACAGTTTCAATGATTTGTGCGTGTATAAGTTGTGATCGTTTTATTTGTGTTAAATAAACATTTTCAGTTAAAGAAAGAATGAAATCGAAGTATAAAAGATTGTTTTAGACTACAGTGATGGTAAGCTCAGTTGATTTTAAATAATTTTGAAGTAAATTTGAAAATAATTAAAAATGAAGTTGCTTTTATTATGGTCCACATTGGTGCTTTTATTATGGAACCGCATTTATCCATAGCAATTAACTTTTGATAATAAATAAATAAGAAATTTTAAAATATATCGAATTATGAATAAATAAATTGAATTCTTAAGAAAAAGTAGTAAGAGATTGATGGTGCCCCCACCACTTTTTCGTCCCCCCACTTCCCATACTTTTAGAAGGTCAGTGGGCGGAGTCAAATTCAAGGTTATTGGGTGGGGACACCATCAATCACCCCCTCTCTCTCTCTTCTTTCTCTCTCACTCTCATTACACACCCCCCACTCCCTTCTTTTTTTGAATGCCAATGGGCGGGGTCAATGTCCAAGGTTATCTTACCTCTCTCTCTTCTTTCTCTCTCACTCTCATTACACACCCCCCACTCCCTTCTTTTTTGAAGGCCAATGGGCGGGGTCAATGTCCAAGGTTATCTTACCCCTCTCACCCTTCCCCTCTAGACAACTTTTCAAGGACAGTGACGTACTATAAACCCCTCTCACTCTTTTAATTTTTTCAAGGCCAGTGGCGTACCAGAATACCCCCATCTCACGGTCACGTGTCAAGATTATTATTTACGACTAACTTTTCAAAGTTTAAAAAATAAATTAAAAAATTTTTTTTAATTTTCATGTTAATAATGAAATTTTAAGTACTAAAAATTGTGTTCTAATTTTGGTAGTATTTGGAAAAGTTTGGTAGAATTTGGGCAATTTAAATTTAAGAATATAACTTTTATAATATTAGGAGTGCATAAATGCTAACAGAAATTTACACGAACTCATACAATCAGTTGCTTATCTTTTCTTTTCAGTTCTAGATACAAGCAGGTGTATTCATAACAATTTGAATTATTATCAACTTCAAAAATGTAGTCGTAATTTTTAAGAACAGTTTCATATCTCCACAGTTTGTACTTTCCTGCAGATAATCATAATAATAGATTGTTTACACTTCCCTCTCTACTCAACCAAGACTACCAATGCGATTGGTGGTTACAAATCTCAAGGTCGTACATTGACTATATATCTTCGATGGTTTGAATTAATTTAGTCTCAAGCTCTAACGTTGACTATATAATTGTGCATACATATAATTAAGTGTATTTCAACATAAAATAAATCAAACAAGTAAGTCAAATATTTCTTTTAATTAATTTTTTTTTCTAATAACTGTTCCTTTGTTATAGTGGAATATTTTAACGAAAAAACTTATCCATTAAACAAATCACACTCTAAAAGCATCTCCATCGGGTTAACTAAATTTAATTTGCAACCTAGTATTACAATTAGCGGTGTAAAACAGAAAGTTGTATTGGATGAAGAAGATTGGAAATGTTTTATGTTTTACCAACCGCTTTTAACTTCATATTTTAATGGAGGTGATTCAAACTGGGATTCCGTTTTTGATAGGTTTACAATTGATTTTAAAAATTTTAAAAATAAAAAAATTATAAAATTGTATAAAGATAATGAATTTTGGGTTTGTTTGGGATTCGAAACTGTTACGGGGTTATGGGAATTGAACAATTTGATAAACACCTATTTGTTAATATTGCATAAACAATCTTTTGATGTATATTATTTAAATATTATTAAAAATAATGTAAAGATATTGAAAGAAAATCCATCTAATATTTTGAAATTTATAAACGTTGATATTGATGGAGGTAAAGCTCATACATTGATGGAGATGATCCACTTCTCCCCTGAAAAAATTATAGTCGATGTGGAAATTTCTAATTCAATCGAATTCTAGGATCCACCCCATCAGAGAACCATATGGTGTTGTTGTAGTAAAATATAAGTTACTTGATTGTATAGAATAAAAAAATAATAAAAAATTATATGTAATATTAGTGTTATTATTATTTATTAATATATAAATTGGATAAGTGTTCTACCAATTATTAGTCTTCAAGATCTTCAACGAAATAGTCATATGTCAAAGCAGTTTCTATAAAATGAATACCACCCTAATTTATTTCATAGGTGCAATATGGAATAACACTATAATTTTGACATGTCCGAAAAATCTAAAAACCGTCAAGATTTGCACTCAATATTTGGATATTAATGAGATACCCGATCCTTGTGAAAAATTCGATGAAATGCACATTGAAATTATGCAGAGTGATCAGTACATTTTGACACATGCATTAGTAATCGATAGTGATAAACCCATTTTATATTATGAGATCAATTTTGAATTCCAAAATTCAAGCACAATAAGAAGCTCTGGTGAATATTTGGTGTTAAGTTTGAACAAACTTGGAAATAAATACCGAGCGGTTGACATCACGGCTACTATTTTCGGATCTATATATTTTTTAACCATTATACTTTATATTTTATGGATGTTATGTATTAATTTAAGAGATAAATTAAACCATAGAAAATATTGTTGTAATTCATAAATAAAATAAAACTATAATTGATTTTTTTTTTTTTAAATATTTTTTTTTTTTTTAAATATTTTTTTATTATTATTATAATATTATGCAACATGGAATAGTAAATCGATTTAAAGCAGTTCGATCTTCAACTTTTGCAGATTTTTTCTTCGAAAATCTTAAGTTGTTTTGATAATTTTCGGGAAACGAATTGGGGCAAAATTCATATAATCCACAAACATCATATCCTCGCTCCTCCACATTAAAAAAGGAGCAGTATGGAGACCACTTTTTATGTTCATCCATAGGATCATCCCCTCTTTCCCAATTATTAATACAGATTGAACAAAACGCACACCAAACGCAATCGTCATCGTTTAAACTGTAAAATCCAGCTTTAGCCAATTCGAGTGGGTTTACATAAGAACATTGCCAATTTTTAAAAGAATTAATTCGAGCGTTTTCATCTCTGTACACACTCATGATCTTAATGTAACTGCACTATTCAATAGTATCTTTTAATAAAAAACAATTTAAAAAAAAATTAATTTATTCATGCATAATAAAATTGTTATACAAATAAAAAACATTAGTTAATGCGCAAATACAATCTGTTAGCGAGTGATAAAAACAATATGGCTTCCCCACTGGTAGTTTGGGTGTTTCATCCAATTCCACCAGTGATCTGCTAATTATATTTTCTATGAATAATGATTTTTCTCGTCCTTTAATATATATAATATCGGTAGATGAAGTTAAATGTTTTACAATTTCATTGAATTTATGAGAAGGTGTAAACCCGCTTTCCCATAATATACCATGGTGGTTATTCATCAAATAGTACGCTTGCTTTTGGAATTCTAAACGCAAATAACGAAACTGAAAAGGTGCCTTAAAGATGTAATGAGCTGACTTGAAACCATCATAAACAGCTAACTCTTTAGGTGAAAATACTTCATTAGAAGTTTTAAACCCTTGCACATCCAAAACTATTATATTACTCATACTTGTTTCACTGAATTTGTAAGAGGATTATAATTAAACACACGATCGTGTAGAATTAAACAGTAAGCTGTTGTGCTTCCTTTTATATTTTCACCAGTTTCAAATTCTACTCTTACTTCTATCGGGCCCTTACTAAGACTATCTTTCTGACGACTACAATCTACTACTATCATTGGTGCATTAGCTTTAAATTCTTCAGGTGTAAACATGGGTTCGTTTTCTTTACCGTAATATGTTTGTTGAAAATTTGCAAACATTTCATATAAAATTGAAAAAGAATTCTTTTTATAGTTTAGGTTTAAATTATCGTATGGATAACGTTCCGAATTTAAGTAAACATTTAAATTTACCAAATCGCTACAATCAAATTTACTCATATCTTTAGTAACTTGGTTTTTTCTATCTGCTGAAAATGCGATTATTATCATTCTAGGCGTTTCGACTTGTGTGGTAGTTTTTACGGTCCATGAATGAC
Source organism: Rhagonycha lutea (assembly GCA_958510855.1). Lineage (NCBI taxonomy): Eukaryota > Metazoa > Arthropoda > Insecta > Coleoptera > Cantharidae > Rhagonycha > Rhagonycha lutea. Next base: position 59,773,153 of record OY294036.1, read on the forward strand.
GATTTGTTAAGGGTAATTGTGGGTATTCATGAAGTTCCCACGATCTAAACGCTATGGGAATTTCTATGTTTTCCTCGATGTATTTTGTTAAACGAAGCTGCTCTTCTAGCGAAACCGTAATATGTGGTACCTTCCAAAAAAGTTTATTGATAGTAACTTGAAGCATTTCATCTTTAGCTGAAGATTCCAACGCGTTTATATCACTATTACTTCTTATTAATACCAATTCTTGTTTAGCATTCAATATGATTTTATTATAATCCTCAAAAAAACCTAAAAGCATTTTTAAGGGTATGCAAGCATTGAAATATCCATCAACACCTTGATTTAAGACCATTGCAGTATTTGTTTTTGGTCCCCATCCAGCATTTTTTAATTTTAAACATTCGTTTTCAGAGTAGGATGGATATGCTTTCATTGTAGAGGTAACCCCTGGATTTCTAGAAGAATCCATTACAACTCCGTTTAATTCATATCTAATTTCACTGAATAAAAAAGCTACACCATTGTTAACGAAGTGTCCGGTCGTAGATTTAGCGCCATCTTTCCCCGTTAACATACCCTCCACATAAAGATAGCTAAGGCTGGGTGATGTATAAGCATCCAACCGCTGAATAGGAATTCTAATTTCATCATTATTATTGAACGATGTAGAAGCATATGGTTGATGGGTATGAAATTCAGCATTAGTAATCGAATTATCTTCTATAATTTTTTCTGCAATATCCAAAACCCCCATTTTACACGAGTACTTTATAGCCTAAAGCTTTTAAAAACGCCCTATTGATGGGTGTTATCAAAGTCACTGAAGATTTTTGACTGAGCGTTTTTAAGGTGGGTGGAATGTTATAAGATTGTTGTGTATTTCTCAAATACTTTGCCATCGAAGATTTTTGATTGGTTGTTTTTGAAGTGGTGTGACGACTATAATGTTGACCAACACCTCTCGAATATCGGATTGCCATCTCTACAACTTTTTTAAATGAAACCTTATTGATATTTCTTCTCCGTTAAAATCTATAATATTATTGTTCTGATCTACTATTCTAACTGAAATCTGTGATATAAATTGCGTATTTATAGGTAAATAAATAACATTGGTTGGAGTTTCAACTATTTTATATCCACGTGGAACCATAGGATAAAACTCATGTACTACGTGACACAATTTTCCATTTTTATAAGAACCAGTAATAATATTACACTCAATACAAATAGAATTTACTGCTGAAATATTTACGCTTTGATCAGATACTTTCCTACTATTTTTCTTGATATATTGTTTATTAAAACCCAATAGGAATCCTATACTATCGCTTTTAAAAAAATTAATACGTTCTGTACATTTAATGTTTACTTTTGAAGTATTATTATTTGCTGCGATTTCCAAATCGACATGATCCCTGCTTAATTGTGTTTGTAAATATGAATGAATATCAATGATTTCATATGCCCCCGAAGGAATTTCAATAGTTTTTTCTTTTTCAATATAAAATTTATTAAAGTTTGGTAATATATTTAGTTTAGTTTTAGATAAATCTAATACATAATCTCCATTAGATTGTTTAGTAAACCCCAAATGTGACTTGAAATCATATTCATTTTCCTTTGCAACATTTGATGATATTAAACGTACTTCACTTTCCGTAATTACAAACTTATTAGGTGCACTTTTATTTATTTCTAATTGAAATTTCTTTAAAATTTTAGCAAGATCGTAAAATCCTTTTTCTGTGATAAGCGTTATATATTTTTCTTCCTCATAGAAAAATTTATTCTCTTTTTGGGTGATATAAATAAACACGTTTTTTAATTCTAATACGTATTTATTAGTTTTTTTATCCATGTGGAAATTAAGTTTTTTTAATAAACTATCATGTTTCTCCGAATTAACAGGATATGCACAATTTAGAACAATTTTATTATTATCTATCGAAGCAATCGAAATAGCATTAATATCATTTAATGCTGTTTGTATTCTTTTAACAAGTATCTCAATGCTTTGCTGACCATCAGAAATAGTTACATATTTATCTTCTCCGTAGTAAAATTTATTACATCCAGACTTAATGTTATGTATTGTGTTATAAGTTTCGAAATTTGTTAAGGCTAGAACATATTGTCCGCCATCGGCATGTATAGTAGGATTAATCTCCGAATGTAATTCGGAACTATTGCCGTTTACACTAATTGTATATGACATGTGGATGGCTGATCTAATACTGGAGTAAATTAATTAGTGGAATATCTATATAAAAAATCTAAACACAGATGACCGCAATTGTAGGAATTATACTTTTGGTATCTATCATAATTGTATTTAATGTTCTTATCGCTACCGAAATATTTTATTAACTGTGGGGGTGGGGGCAGACTTCCATAGCTGTCATAATATGAAATATCATCACAGTGTTTAATATAGGCCGTCCAATGAGAACCTGATTTAAAATCTTCTTCCAAATTAACTACTCCACATTCAAATTTATATATTTTTTTCGGTAAAGTATTTTTCATAAACACTCCTCTAAAATGTGGAATTTTAATTTTCTTAGCATATCGAAGTAAATCGATATTGGTTAAGGGTTTTTTCGGTAGCGACGCTATTAGTTTTTTGAGTAAGGTTTTAGATATAGTCCGAGTCCACTTTTATATGGTTTTAAATAAAGACCTTTGCCTATTGCAATAGCTTCCATGCTTTTATTATGTCGTTGAGCTTCTTTTAAATTTTCTTTGGCATTTTTAGAATCATTAACGGCTTTTACAATTCCTGCAGTACCCCCACCTAATGCCCCCAATGCGCTTAAAGCGGCAAATATAGGAATTAATGGTAAGAGTCCTCCAGTTTTTGGTATTGGAATAACTCGCGGTTTTTTAGGTTTTTCTTTAATAGATGATAGAGCGATTCTCGCATTAGTTAATAAATTTGAACTTTTACTTCGACGTAAAACATCTGCAGTTTTTTTCAACGTCTGTCGAAACGATGGTTTTTTGCATCTTTTACACCCCATCCCCATTTTTACTTTAGCCTTCATCACTCCAGCAACACCTAATGCTGCAAGTTTTTCTCCAAATGATGAATCTCTCGAATATGCTCTAAGTATAGCTTTATTGGCAAGTATTTTATCTGCTTCGTGTCTTTCAGATATATCTTTAAAATTTGAATAAGCAATATCGTGCTCTTTACAAGCTTCGTCTAGCTGGTTAATACCAGAATCACCTCTATTTAAACGCTGTCTCAACTTCGTACCAGGACCGCAAAATCTTTGAAAATATAATAATGTATTATATAATTTTCAATTACTTATTATATTATAGTATAGATACCTATAACCCGGAATATGTAATTCAAATGGCAAGTTATTTATTATATTATTAACAAGTCCAGCACCACGTTTACGATGCATCAACATCGCATTGCAAGCGCCAACTAAAATAAATTACTTAACATTTTTACTTTTAAAAGCACATAAAAAAGTGTTAATTATCGCTGACGCTGTTTTCTCAAACGGTTCGGTATGAAAACGGTGTTAGAGCGGTGTTTAAATAAGCGGTCCGCTATGCAAAACGGTGTTTTAGCAAACGGTGCGGTATGGAAACGGTGTGAAAACGGTGCTAGAACGGTGTTTAAATAAGCGGTCCGCTATGCAAACAGTATGAAAACGGTATTAGAGCGGTATTTTAGTAAGCGGTCCGGTATGGAAACGGTGTGAAAACGGTGCTAGAACGGTGTTTAAATAAGCGGTCCGCTATGCAAACGGTATGAAAACGGTATTAGAGTGGTATTTTAGTAAGCGGACCGGTGTGGAAACGGTGTTAGAACAGTGTTTTAGCAAGCGATCCGGTATAAAAAACGGTGTTAGAGCGGTGTTTTAGCAAACAATCCGGTATGGAAGCGCTATGAAAACGGTGTTAGAACCGTGTTTTAGAAAAGCGGTGTGGTGTCGATTTAATGCCATAAGTAAAAATGCGCTTAGAGAAGCAACATCATCAACTACCCATATCAAACCATGATATTCAAACATCTACTTTTCCTAAACATGGTGTTTTATTAGGATGTTCCTCAAAAATGGGGTTGATTGTTGGATATTCTGGTTGCGGTAAAACTAACGCCCTCCTGTGTTTACTTCTACACCCCAACGGGCTTCGTTTTGAAAATATTTACTTATATTCCAAGTCAATATTTCAGCCAAAATATGAATATTTAAAGCAAGTGTTGGATCCTTTAAAAGACATAGGTTATTATGAATATGAAAACGAGAAGGATGTGCCACCACCCATGGATATAAAACCAAACTCAATATTTATTTTTGATGATGTGGCTTGCACCAATCAAGATATCATGAGAGATTATTTTAGTTTCGGTAGACATAAAAATATTGATTCCTTTTATTTATGTCAAACATATAGTAAAATTCCTAAACAACTAATAAGAGACAATGCAAACTTCTTAGTTTTATTTAAACAAGATAATACTAATTTGAAACATATTTTTACTGGTCACATAGGGATCGATATGACTTTTGATCAATTTAAAACTTTATGTAATATATGTTGGAAAGATAAGTATGGAATGTTAGTCATCGATAAAGCTTGCGATATTAACAACGGTCGCTATAGACAAGGTTTCGATACTTACATATATATATAAGGATTATTTATTAGAATAACCACCAGTATTCAGACGATCACAATGAATAAAAGTTTAACTCATGAACTTATTCAAGCAAGAAAAGCTGTGAAAATGAAATATAAAAGTTTAAAATCGGACTTGATACAATCAGATTTAAATTTATTTAAAATATATAAGCCCATCACGGAGCCTTTAAAACAAATAGTATCACAATTCGATCAAAAAACTAAAACAAAGCCGGAATTTGATAAACCACCCAAAAAAGAAAAGAGATTTTTGTATGGACGCAAAAAAGAAAAGAGATTTTCTTATGGACGCAAAACTAAGATAGAACCACATACTTTAAAAGCACCAGTTGAATTTTTAACTACCGAAGACGTTTATGATGAAGAGTCTGATTCTAATAAAGAAATTGATTCAAACCAAAAAAATGAATTGTCTGAATCTGATGAAAACGAAAAAAGTGAAATTCTTAACGTAACAATGAAAGAAGTGAATGATATGGTGAAGTCAGAGGGGTTTACAAAATATTTAGAAGAATTTGACCCCCTTCCTAGACAATATATAGAGGATATGATAAGAGATACGAGAGCAGTTTATGATTTCAATTATGGGGTTAGACATAACTTAAAAACTGCAAAATTTTCAATTGGCGATTCCTTACTCGATTTTGAGGGAAATGATATTATAATTAAAATACCAACGTCCAACGTTGATGATCAACCTTTAAAATATACAGGAACCTCTGGTCTTTACGATCTTTTATTTAAAAAAGTTCCAGTGGGGTATAGCAATGAGGATAAAAATAATTATTTTGATATTGGAAATAGCTGCAATTTATTTCGTAGAAATTATTCAGTTAACAATCAAATAAATGGCAACAGTACATTTAAGTATAAAAAAATAATTGAACCATTATTAAGATCAAACGGTGTAATTGCAAGTAAAAAAAAAAAAAAAGGTGGTGGTTTACTAGAATCTCCACGATTTTTACAATATAATAACAAGAAAAAAGATTTTGTGTATTACGATGATGTAAATGAGATAATTGAGCGCTTAAAACTGTTAATAGCTTCCCGATCAGCTGGTCACGATGGTCACACAAACGAAATCACATCCATAGAAGAAGAATTGCGAGAAGCAAAAGTTATCAAATAAGTAATAAACACCAATACAGCTACTACAGCCATCTATATATTATAGTTTAATTGATTTATTACCTCCTTGATCTAATTCTTGGATGATTCTTAATGATGAATATAAAGAGCGATGTTGTAAATGAATTACATAGATCTGCCCGTCGAAATTTTCAACGCAGACCAGTTCTAGTTAAGGGGTTAAACGACTTATTTCAAGCAGATTTAGTAGATATAGCTCAATTATCAACTATAAACAAAGGTTTTAAGTTTATATTGGTTGTGATTAACGTATTCTCTAAATATGTATGGGCTCGTCCCTTAAAGAATAAAAGTTCTCGAGAAGTGACTGCTGCCATGAAGACGATTCTTAAAGATAGCATTCCTGACAATTTGCAAACAGACCTAGGTAAAGAATTTTACAATAAGGAATTTCAAGAATTAGTGAGGAAACATGGAATAAATCACTATAGTACATATTCGATAAAGAAATCTTCTGTAGTAGAGAGAGTTAACCGTACGCTTAAAAATTTAATGTGGAAAGAATTTAGTCATCGAGGAAATTATCGATGGTTGGATATATTACAAAATCTAGTATATGTGTATAATTCAAAAAAACATTCAACAACTGGACTAAAACCGATGGATGTCACTAAAAAACATGTTAAGTTACTTTTACAGACGGTGTACAATCATCCAAAAGTTGTGGATTTGAAAAACCCCAAATTTAAAATCGGCGATAGTGTGAGAATTAGCAAATATACACAGAACGAAAAATTGACGTAAATATAATAGAAAAAGTGATTACAATAATGTATTTAAACATTAAAATTCAACCGATGCTGTAACTAATTAGCCTAATGTAAATTCTTTATTACTTGATGTTAAGATGATTAAATTAATGTCCGAGGGACATTGATTTCATGACATAACTTTAAAAACTAAATACATTGTATTGATGTTATTATTTATTGGTCAATCACCGCGATCATTAATACAAACCTATGCAGCATCAACTTTCTATCATTGTTTCAATGTTTTCTCTACATTGACTAATCAATCCTATTCATCATAATGATGATCAAAACAACAGAAATAAAAAATCTATTAATTTTACTTTACACTTTATTAGACATTTTTTAAGTATTTACATAAAATGTGTGTTTTCCTTAATTTTGGTTATATCCCCTCTCCGGTGTTGCATATACGAATGGCTGTATTGCTGTCTTCCTAGATTTTAAAAACTCAATCCAATCTTCAACCTCTTGTATGGTAGTACCGAGGTAAAGACAGGATCGTTGCTAGTCCTGAATGGTGAATTGGTGGTTTGCTTTTTATCACCTTCATCCTTCTTCACTAGTTTGTTGGTCGGCGCAAAATACCCGTGGAAGGCCCATAATACTGCTGCATCTCTTCCAGCTACAAAAAAAATAACATATTTTTATAAAAGAGATTTGATTTATAGGCCGCGTGACATGTGTACTAATTTTTTTAAAAACAAAAAAAATTTTGTAACAGCTCATTGATTCGAAAATAAGTCAATTATAACCAAAATACAACAACGACAGACATGTTTCGATCTTATTAGATCTCATCAGTGACGTAAAGCTGTAAATTTGGTTACAATTGACTTTTATGTTTTACCTTTATAGCATTTTATTAATAAAATTAAATTATTAATAATATCTCTAAATCCGATAATTCAGAGATATCAAAAAAATTAAATTAATAATTCGCACAATGCTTGCGCAAATGGCCCGAAACGAAATGGTCAACAGTTATACGATATAAATTATACGATAATATACTTACTCTCATCTACATTTTCATGTTTTAATCTATCTAGAATAGGTTTAATTGATTTAGTCCTTCACATTAGTTGACAAAAATGACATAATATTATGCAATACGTTGCCTTCCCCATTTTTGAGCAGGCCATCGCCATTCTCGTATTTTTCGTTGTGAAATCCATATCAATCTAAAATTAAGAAAATCTATTAGCTGTAGAAGAATAGTTTTGTGCTTTTTAATATAGGTAGTTAACAAAAATAAATTTACCAGTCTAAAACCGGATGGTTTTTTATAAAAAGACCATTTTTCTAAAACGGCAGTAGTCGAGTTTAATGTATTAATTTCTTGCAATCGAAATTTGGCATGCTTTCCAGCAATGGTCAAACTGCTCGGACGACAAATGGTCAAATTTCAGCGACCTTAGTGTCGCCTCCGCATCTTCTTCTGGTACTAAAAAAATTCACAGATAAGTCATTTTAATATTGATTTACCGACATATTATAAATAGAAATAAAATAAGAAATATATTTTTACCAAATTGCAATTTCAATCGAGGCTCCCTTAGGCCTCTCTGTGGCCTTTGTTGTAAAGTAAGGTGGTCCGAAACTGCATTTTTTTAATGAAATTTTTGAATTGCGCCATTTGTTATACAGCTTTCCCCGTTTATTTGTACGGTAATATTCCGACAAGTATTTTAAGTTAGTAAGTAGGTACAGAAAAGATTTACCAAAATGATATCAGTAAATTTATTACTGGAAATTTGTACGGATAATGCAAATAATTAACAAAATAGTATCTTACCTTTTAAACACTATAACACTAAAATATTCAATAATAATAACTAAGAAAGCAGAAAACACAGGTTGCATCAGTTGTAAAACACTAGAAGCTAACTGTCGATGTGGTACTAGAAAAAATGCAATTCCTATTAAATAGTTATGTAGGTGGATAAGTCCTATTACAATTACATTAATACAATGATTTTCAGAATTGATAATGTTATTATAACATTAGGTAATAAATGAATGTTAATATTTATGAAAAGCAACATAGACTAATGTTTTTACCAAACATTAAACTATCAACTTTTACATTGGCATAATCACTGGACAACATGGTTCTAATAGTTCTACATTATTATAAGGAAATGTGATTTATTAAACGTACATAATATTTAACACTTCGTGGACATTAGTTCAATGATTTTTTGTTATTGTTTCAATGTAAATTTTATTGTAAACATAATTTTTAACATTGAATTAATAATATTGTGGAATCATTATAATGCACTCGTGATCATTATATTAATACAAATGTTGATTAGGCAATCACTAATATTTATTCTTAATATCACCTTTCTACATTGTATTAATGCAAAATACATGATATTAATGATTGTGGAGTCAATCATCAGTGGACATTAATATTATGTCAATTATTTCTTTCTGTGTAGACACGCGTTTTCAAAAGGATATACACCCTCTTGGTCTAACGAAATATTTAAAATTTCTAAAATTAAAATGACTTTACCAAGAACATATCTTCTTACAGATATTAAGAATGAGGAAATTATGGGTGGCTTTTATGAACAAGAATTGCAAAAAGTTAAACATCCTGACGTTTATTTAGTAGAGAAAGTTCTAAAAAAACAAAAAAACAAGATGTATATTAAATGGTTGGGGTTAGATTCAAGTCATAACTCATGGATAAATACTAACCAAGTTGTGTAATAATAATAATAAGAATAATAATAAGAATAATAATAAGAATAATAATAAGAATAATAATAATAATACATTTTGTTAGAGAATTTTTTTTTTCGCGGAATTTCGAAAATGTTAGATTCATTAAAAATAGATGTATCAAATTTATCTAAATTCTGTTTAATATCAGAATACACATTTTCTGTTTCGATTTCTACGATGAAGCTAATAGGGTATATTTATGAAAGGGGTTTTTAAAATCTTAATTTTTTACAAAAATAATACCTGTAATTCATCTGATAGTGATAATTTTAAAGAAATTGTATCATCGTTAATAATTTCAATGTGACAATCAAAATTTTCGAATTCAAACATAATTTTGTATACAAAGTGGATTATAGAATTAAAAATTCCTCGGTATGAACCAACAACTTTATATTTATAATAACAGTTATTATGAAAAATGTAAATATTACGATATTTATATATTATCTTATCCAAATTGAAAATAGTATGTTCTACAAATCCGTTAGGGGTTAGTTTAAGATATATTGTGCTAAACAGAAACAAATTAGTCACTGTGTTGTAATTAAATTCTTTTGTTTGCATGCTATGTAAATACTTAAATGTAGTTAAATCCATTTAATAAGAAGCTCAGCTTAAAAATTAATAGTCCAAAGTAACACATCTTCTCTTTTTACAAGTGAAACAATCTCTTCTAGCTGGAGGTGGTCCATCGATGTGAGTTCGCGCACTTAACATATTATGATGTGATACACAAGGAAAATAATCCCTTAATTCATCAAGATACTTGTCAGACAATCTAGTGCTAACTAGATTCAACTGCATAGGAGTACATTCCATTTTAATATATTCAATTGGAATTAATTTGATTTCTTCTTCATTGAGATGTTGAATTCCTTGATTATAAAATTTATACAATACTTTAGTTACCCCGATGGACATGCTTTTAGAATGTGATTTGTTTAATGGATCACTTTTCTCGTTAAAATATTCTACTATAACAAAGGAATAGATATTAGAAAAAAAAATAAATTAAAAAATTTTTTATTCGATCTTGAATACGATCCTGCAGTTGATATAGAAATTTGAAACTATTATTATTATTATGATTATCTGCAGGAAAGTACAAACTGATGCATTCCTGTAACAGTTTTATTAAGGGTTTGTAGGGGCTTATGGAGATATGAAACTGTTCTTAAAAATTACGACTACATTTTTGAAGTTGATAATAATTCAAATTGTTATGAATACACCTGCTTGTATCTAGAACTGAAAAGAAAAGATAAGCAACTGATTGTATGAGTTCGTGTAAATTTCTGTTAGCATTTATGCACTCCTAATATTATAAAAGTTATATTCTTAAATTTAAATTGCCCAAATTCTACCAAACTTTCCCAAATACTACCAAAATTAGAACACAATTTTTAGTACTTAAAATTTCATTATTAACATGAAAATTAAAAAAAATTTTTTAATTTATTTTTTAAACTTTGAAAAGTTAGTCGTAAATAATAATCTTGACACGTGACCGTGAGATGGGGGTATTCTGGTACGCCACTGGCCTTGAAAAAATTAAAAGAGTGAGAGGGGTTTATAGTACGTCACTGTCCTTGAAAAGTTGTCTAGAGGGGAAGGGTGAGAGGGGTAAGATAACCTTGGACATTGACCCCGCCCATTGGCCTTCAAAAAAGAAGGGAGTGGGGGGTGTGTAATGAGAGTGAGAGAGAAAGAAGAGAGAGAGAGGGGGTGATTGATGGTTTCCCCACCCAATAACCTTGAAATTGACTCCGCCCACTGACCTTCTAAAAGAATGGGAGTGGGGGGACGAAAAAGTGGTGGGGGCACCATCAATCTCTTACTAGAAAAATATGTTGAATTTTATGTTAAAAAATGTATGAGCATTTTACGAGGGCAAGATGTGAAGGCCAACTACTGTAGGCATTAAAACACATAAAATTGGAACATTTAGAATATTTTTTTCAGCTAGGGTTAGTCATTTCAACCTTTGTGGTTGGATACATCTATGAACTCATTTATTTTTATATTATATTATATTTCCCCCGGTCCATATTAAAGACACCTGTGTCCCATATTAAAGGCATAAAAAAAATACCTTGTCAATTTTTATATTTTAAATTAAACGTTTTATTTAGAAAAATATCTATTTTATTACTTTGCAATCTTCATAATGTGATAGGTTATTAGTAGAGCACGGATTTTAGGACGTAAAAAATGTTAAAAAAGGCACAATTTTAGGCTATAAAAATCATTGAAATAGGCGCAATAATTAAGAATTTAGGGGTTTTTAGGCAATATGTATTTTTCATTACAGAAACTTATTAAACATAATATTTAAAAAAATTAGTTAAAAAATTTGTAATAACGATATAAGAGCTATAAGGATGGAAAATACTATAGAAATTTTTATGTAAGCTTTTTTCCCTCCAAATAGATGGTGTTATTAATTTTATCCTCTATTTGCATATGGCGCTACTAATTTGGGGGGTTACTATTTTACTATTAAAATTCACCTCCTTCCCCCCCCCCCTATCAGACCTGGAAAACCTCTGCCATTTACGGTTTTGTATTTAGAGGGTACCTGTCTAACTTAAAACCATTCAGGATTTTTGAAATCTGTCGCCACCTCTTGGGCTAAAGTAACTTCCACAGTTTTATATAAGATTTGTAAAAACCGTTTCTTCGGATTTAGGCCTTGGGGCCTCTCAAGTGCTAAATCCGCTACTGACTGAGAGATACAAATTTTTAAAAACATATAAACTATTATTTTTTTTAACTTTTAGTAACGTAAACAGGATAAATCATTGATTTAGGCATTAAAAATCTATTTTAGGTCAGTAACATCGAAAATAGGCATTTAGGCAAATAAAAGTAAGGTTCAAAATTTTCAAAATCGTTTGAACGGCATTTCTGTATTTATAATTTTGAATTGCCTAAAAAAAGGACAAAAAGGCAAATTGCCTAGAATCCGTGCTCTAGTTATTAGTATAGGATTCAGTACATATCATTACTTTTCATTTTTTTTTACTAAATTGTAGAGTTAATCGAAAAAAACAATAGGCGGTTCCATATTACTACCTTCTCCTCTACCTTCGCCTTATCGAATGTAGCTTTCAAAATATTTATGCTAGACATAAAGTTAGTATGGCGAAAATGTTGCCAGATAAATAACCTTTCCAACGAATGCTTATTTTTCGAAATCGGTGCAAAAACACCGTCGTAAGGGCTCTTAAAAAAAAACCTACCTACTTGACCCCACTCTACTACATATTATAGAAGACACTACACAAATTATTTGATTTGAATCTTCAGAATAGTTTACGGGTGTACACCGCTTCCAAATGACACTCTGCTGCTTAATGGTTGACAGCAATTAAGCCATACGGTTCATCCGAAAAATACCAAAAAAATATATTTATAAACTAGACATATCGGTTTATCGCCTCACGTAGCGGAATTTCGATATCTAAAAAAAAAAAAAATGGCGGACCAGCGAATTTTATTTCCCATTTTTACAGAAAATTTTCATCTTTTATGAAAAAAAAGAAATAGAAGGGGGCCCTTTATCAAAAAATCTCTACGCGGTGCCATAGAGACTTGATTTGCGAACATTTCATTTTTTGGTACATGCAAATCGGATGAATAGTTTTTTTAAATATGTTGTCAACCAGGTTGAAAAATGTAGTTTCGATAAAAACGCGTTCAAAGTTTTGCTGCAGGATAATTCAACATACAAACTAATCACTTAAAATAAATAGCATTTCACATAAAATGCTGTATCTCAGTCAATTTTACGAATTTCTTTACAAAATTTGGCGAGAGCATTCTTAACAAATGCATCTTTAAGAAAATGAAAAAGAAACAAATAAAATTTATTTTTATTTTTAAAGTGTTTAAGTGCCTTAAAAACGTCTTATGGACGACCCATCTTGATGGGAGACATTAAATACGAGATCCAAATTTTATTGTAAAAAATGCCAAAATAAAAAATCAACCATATCAAATAATCCTTCATTTGTTCATTACATTAAAATGTAAGATGTGTCAAAATTGAAGTGTTTATTATATTCTACTAAAATACCCTTTTATAGCTAAAAAATTAATCATGTTAAATTCCTGTTTCCAAAAAATTTTAAAAAAACCAAACTCTTCCAAGTTATTATATAGCCTGTAAGTATAAATTAGAAATATTTTTAGTTAAATGTTTACAGAAGTATCTACTTACAAATAATAACAATCAATGTTTTAGATTCCAAAATAAATTATCTTTAAGAAAATTTCATCAAAATGAACAATTGAGACGAGATGCTCAGTCAGCTCTATTAAATAATTGGTATGTAGGTATATAATAATTATTACTTATTAATCATTTTCTATTAATTTTTGTTTTTCTACAGTGCTAACAGAACTTCCAATAAAATGTCGGTGGCGTGCAAAGTCGCAATTATAAATGGAGGAACTTCTGGAATTGGACTAGCTGCCGCTAATCAAATCTTAAACGCGGGTGGAAGAAATGTTACAATCACCGGACAAAATTCATGTCAAGGCAAAGAAGCCGCATTATGTCTTAACAATACATATGGAATGGGAAAAGCAACGTACATTCATTGCAATGTTAATTCTATGGGACAATTTGAAGGTTTATCTGATGTTTTTCTTGCATATTGGGGACGTATTTAAGATTTTACTTATGGTGATAAAGTTTAGAATATATCATCACTAATCCTGAAACTGATTCCACTTTTCATCTAGTTAACATCCTATAATTCACAAGAAAGCAGATTAATTTTTTCGAAATTTGTTTCAATGATTTAACTTAAAAGTTGGATATCTTCAACTCGAGGCAAAATGTCTTAACCATAATATTTTAGATATATTTGAGTTTTACTTGCATTCCTGCAGCGAATTACCTACTATATTATTATAATACTAGTAGAGTGAAATTTCTCCTTAGTGACTAGGCGGAGCCAAATTGCTGCGCAGTAGATGTGGAGGGAGAACATGTGACACCAACATAGACCCAACCTGACAAATATACGTTTCTTCACTTTAGCTCAGCCTAGTCACTAAGGAAAAATTTAACTCTACTGCCATGTTATTTCTTCTAAGTTCTACCAGTCAGTACTACTCACAGTGTAATTCCTGTAGGTTCTTGAACTTTTGAATTTCCATCAACGAATCAAGAATTACATTGATATTAAAATATTTGAATGATGTACAAAACATTTTGTAATTCTTTTAACTTATTGTTAGTATAGCTGTATAACCCAAGCCGTACAGTCTGAGTATAATCTAATTATAATTTATGCTAACAAGTCGAGGTGAATTTTTAATTTCAAAATATCTGAATCCAATGATTCATCTAAAAGTTTATTGCATCAACCTGATTAAGAATTATTTTAGATGCTTTTAAAACAACATACCAAAAGAATAAAAGGCTAGATATTGTTGTAAACGCTGTTGGTATTTGCGATGGTGAGAAATGGGAAAGGGAAATAATCACAAATATTGTAAGAAGTCCAAATATTTTACTAATAATGTTTGTTTTATTGTTAAATTGATATCTTTTCGAGTAGATTTAAATTTATTACATTTGCAGGTAGGAACAATTAGAGGAACTCTTCTGGCATATCGCTATATTGGAAAAGAAGGTCTTGGAAAAGGAGGTTGCGTTGTAAATATATCAGGGGTTAGTGGATTAGAAGCTTTACCATCAGCTCCAACACTGAGTGCATCTCAGCACGCCATAGTTGGTCTCTCGAGAAGCTTTGGAAATCCAATCCATAGCAAAAAGTCCGGTGTTCGAGTGGTGTGTTTGTGTCCAGGGTTCACTAAAACCAATTTTTTAAAAAATATTGGACAAAAAGGAATGACCAATATTATGGGACAACAGTTAGAATTGACAGTAAAAAAATCTAAAATGCAAAAACCAGATGCATGTGGTCAAGCTGTTGTACATATGATACAGCATGGTAAAAATGGTTCAGTTTGGCTCTGCGAAGGATCGCGATTATTTGTATTAAACATACCTGGTGCCACTTCATATAGTACTTTAGTTGCACAATATTTATAATAATGTAATTACGTTTTTTATATTTAAAATAAATTCTGCACTGCATCTTCAAGAAACAGTCAATTTTTTATAAGATACCGTTATTAAGGTGCTTATGTACATTTTTAAATTTTTACAAATAATTTAGTGTAGTAAGAAGCAAAACTGTCTTCCCCGGTAGGTAAAAAATCCTATCGTCCCCAACTAAACCAGGGTACTCAAGCCATCCACACCACCTCCAATAGTTCTTTCAACTCCAGTCGGCGCATTAAAAACATTTATGTATAACACGATGGGCCTAATCACGGAGCCAATCAGAATCTAGCACATTCGCGGCCAGAGCTGGATTCACACCGCTAATGAAGAAGACTACCTGTCCTTAAAAACACTCTGCTTGTCACAGGAGGTATCCAAGAAGGGACGTACCTAAGGGATGGGTGGAGGGGGATCCCACAATATTTTAGGAAGTTGGAAAAAAGTTGGCAAAAGCTGCAACCCTACAATCGGCAAAATAGTCAATTACAAAAACTTGGCAATTTTTAATTAAGTTGGCAAATTCCCCCATTAAGTAAGTTGGTTGGGCACGTTCCTGTATCCAAGGCTTTACTTATGGACTGAAAGAGGACAAAAGAATCAAGGTGGTCATGAAGAGCTCTTCAACCCGAATACATCAAAGAAGAATTATTGATCGAAAAACATAACATATCAACAATAAAAGTAACTCAATTGTACAATAAATTTAAAGATCTCCCTTCCTCGTTCCTGATTAACTTGCCTGCTACTACTACGCTCCAGTAGTTCACGAAGGTCCGAAACATCGAGCCCATCATAGGTTCGAGGAAGTGAACAAGAGGAATAACCGCCTGCAATGTACCGTAAAAAGGATATTTCCGTAAATAGTAAATAAATCATGTTCATTATCCTGCAATGCTACCGTTGTCAAAACTTTAGTCACGGCTCAAACCACTGCAACATAAATCTCCGCTGCGTCAAATGTCTATCTAGCTACACTACTGCCGATAAAGTAACTCTTTGGCAATTAGTTTCTAACAAAACAATGGCAGTTAATTTTAAACAAGACATCTAATATCTTTATAAAAGTTGCGCTCTTTTGTCAATTTATTGTCGAGTTTTTAATAATAATTAAAAAACAAAATATCAAGTGGTGGGTAGTTTTCGACTCGGAAAAATAATCTCTTTAAATTGATACCTTTTTCATTCTTATCTGTTATAATGGGAAGCAGGAATTTAAAAATCAATTTTCCATGTTATTTTCCTATGCTCGGTCGGTTGTCGGTCACCCTGTACTATATAGATACTATACTCGTAGTAATATGGTTTTTCAATAAATGTTAATGTTACGATTATAAAATTTTTATTTTAAAAATTCAAATATTTTATTATGGTAAAATTCACAGGCATATTGTTTTAAAGCGCACTTACATTTTACCACAAAAATAACAAATAATTATAATCAATTTGATGAAAATAACATTTTCAACAATGAAATAGTACTACGCCAAATATTTTAACAATAAATTAATTCAATAAACAAGCTTAAATCCTACAATAAAATTTTCACAATAATTTTTCTTTTAACTTTTTTTTTAAATTTTTTTCTCTCTTAAATTAAAAAAACAATTTTAAAAAAATAATAAAATATCAAAGGTAGTAACTAAAACTTAAATCAGATTTTTCCGCAAATAGTTGGTGATTTCTGTTAGTTGTTAATAAAATCAAAAACATTTTTGATTTTCTAAAAATAAGCAAGTGAGTAATTTGTGCTGCAAAAGCTATCGGTACTTTTATTAAAAAATTGTAATATTTCGAAAATTGCTATCATTAAAAATGATATGTTAATTTGTACCAATTTTTGCTTATATCGGAATGTTTGTATTGAACTATTGCACTGTAAAAATAGTTTCTTAAATTTTCACTTTAGAATCAATCTAATTAAGCCAAATTATAGTTGTAAAAGAAACTTAACTAAAGTAAAATACCTAGTTAAGTATCATTTTAAATTGAAATATATACGAAAATATAATAATAAAAAGATTTAGAGACAATTAAAATTAGATATAAAAAAATTATCCTAATAAATCATGCTAGTTCTTCTTCCAACGTCGAAAATACATATGTAGATAAACGTTGAAAATTATTTTTATTGAAATGTCATCAATTGTCAAAAATAATTATTTTCTTTGCACGTCAAAAAATTTTTAAAAAATAAAAGCATGATATTTTACTTTTACCGCTGTTACCACCGGCAGTAAAAGTATTTTTAATGCCACCGGTAACGCAGTAAGTTTCCTACCCCTTCCAAAACTTACTTTAAAATGATTTGAAACTTTTGATTATAATTTCATAATGCATTTCAACCTAAAGTTAGCATTTTAACAAGTTTGAGGTTTTTAAATAATCATATATAATATTCTAAAAATGTTTACAGTGCATACTACTAATATACCATTCTTTGCTTCAAAGATCCTTTGGGTATATTTCAAAAGGGTTACATATTCATTTACTTAATTTTGACAAAAGGAAGTCACAAGAACAGAATTAGTACTTATCCATCTATGGGTATAATTTCGAAATTTAATATAATTTGGCACTATTAACTAAAGCAACTGGAATACCTCTATTTTGATGATGGTCGGAGTTTAACAGCACGTAATAGATACCCAGTTTAGGGTAAGCTTCGTGCCAACTCTTTGAATCCTACAATGAGCAGTATCATGCGTAAAACCCTATATTTTCTTTGAAAATACTATAGACTACTTTACGTCTTTCTTGCATGATTTGAAGAGTTAACACAAAGTCTACCTATCATGTTTCATGTAGACACCAACAATAGGAGCAAGTACAGTTTTCTTATAAAATGCAATAATTAAAAAAAGATTTTTTAACCATGTAGGTATCGACAGGTTTGTACAATAATATTGGTTTTTCACAAAAATCTTCTAATCTACATTATAGAACACTTTGTTGATATTGGAGCTTTACATTATATAAAAATATAAAAGTACATAAAGCTAAGTGGAACGAATATGTTTCAAATTAATAATAAATCGTCCTTACAATAAATTACTAGTGCAAAAATGGTACAAACTATAATATGAATATTTAATTTTTATGTTACATTGAAAATACAGATAGTTCTTTAATTGGCTTAGAATCTTCTAAAAGCCAACTGGTCCCACTTGGTGCCTTTTTGATAACTTCAACTAACGACTTAGCTACGTATTCTGGTCTAAAAGCAAAATTGAGTAAAATTATAATTTCGAAAATTAGTAGTATTCTCACTTTAGTGGTAGAATGTTTCCAACATCCGCTTGCCAAGCATGTTCATAATCTCCACTAAGAAGTCTTTTACGTGGTTCACAAGTAAGAGCTGACTCCGTAGGTGGCGGACAAATAGATAGCACTCTTACACCGGTTAAATTTGTGTGATATTGATCGCCATAACACCTGGTTAAAGTTGCAATAGCATGCTTAGTAGCTGTAAAAACAGGAAGTGAAACCATGGGCCGAGAACTACAGGAAGACCCAATATTTACAACCACACCTCCACGACCACCTTTATCTCGCCCTAAATAGCGAAATGCTAAAAGTAAACTTCGTATAACCCCGTTCTAAAAACAAAGATGGTTAATTAAATTTATAACTAAATATTTGATAAATGTTACCAAATTAACATCAACTTCCAATTCCCACAATCTGTCATTCATAATAGAAGCATTGTTTATGACGATGTCTATTCCTCCAAATTTTGTGACAGTTGTATGAAAAGCTTCTGTTATAGAAATATATCAAAAATTAGAATTAGTTTTAATATTTAAAAGGTACTAATGTTAAATTACCTTCCAGTTGTGGATAATCAGTCACATCGCAAGGGTAAAATAAAACTCTATCCTTTGTTAGCTTTGATAGTAATCGTAGTAAATCTTCTCCAGCATCCGTATTTATGTCGCATATTGATACCTACAAAGGAAAAGGACACAAGGAGTATTAATAACTTTTTTGTGCATAATTTCAATTTTTTGTTGAGTAGTGATGTATAAATTGAAGGGCTTGGGGCAAGAAGAGTAGGTACATGCCACATTATTTTGATTATGAGAAATAGACCTTTAAATATTAAATTCAAAGCCTGAAATCAAATTATATGATCTTTTTTAAATTCAACTCGCTAAGCACATCTTCTGTCGTATTATTGTATCAGTATAAAGTACCTACTTGACTATAAATTAAGAAAATACATCAAATATCAAATTGATAAATAATTTTTTTTGAATTAGTGGCATGTGCCCTTCTTGCCCCAGACCTTTCAATTTGTAGTAATATTCAATAATTTTTGTTCTTGGAATTTTAGATATTGATAGTTTAGGTGAGCATAATCTACATAAAATTTACTTTTATTAATTAAATAGAACCAAATTAAAAAAATGAAAATTAAAAACAAACTTCTAAAACCGTCTAATATAAGGTGCGGTACATTTTTAAACATAAAAATATTACTTATACAGTATTCTCTATACCTTACATCCTTGTCTTATAAATTCTTCACAAAAAACTCTCCCATATGTTGAAGCTCCTCCGATAATGAGAGCGACTTTATCTTTTAATTCCATTTAAATTGAATTTGTATAAAATATCTAACTAATTATTTACAATTAAACAAAAATATATTATTTTACTTTAACTTTGCGAATAACACATTAATGCGTCAGCTATAGATTTATATAGACCCTCAACTGACGGCCGCGCCCCGGCGTCGCGACGAATAAAGGGTGAGTCAAGATAATATTGAAAAGGTGAAACTTTTAATTTTAATTTTATTATCATGCAAGTATAAGTTTTAAGTTTTATAATAAGAATAACGAAAAATAATATTTTTTAAATAAATAAAAATTTGATGTAATTTTATCATTGCAAATAAAGTATAAAGTAAAATTTTGTACTATTCCTCGTTTTTCAATAATATTAAAATAAGTTTTAGGTTACTTGTTTCATAGTGCACTTTAGTTGTTTTCTTTTCTTGTTTAATAAGTGAATACTGTGAAATTTAAAATTATCTATTTATCTCATAAATATCAAAATTTTGTTAATATTGCGAAGATCCTCTTCAATATCGGCCAATATTTGGCTTTCCTCTTTGACTTTTCCTTTACGCTTGTGTTCCCCCACATTAAAACGTTTATATAATAGTAGTAATAAAAAGAATGCTATAAAATAAAACAAAAATAGGGAGCAGGGAGGGAGTCAATGAACCAAAAACGATAATATATTAATTTATTTAAATTGGTTGGTTGTTAATTCGTGATAATAATAATTTTACGAATTAAATTAATATTATATTTCTGAGCTTTCAAGTGCTTATTATTATGTATTATTCTGACGAAGGGTGCGAAAGCACTTGAAAGCTCATAAATATAATATTAATTTAATTCCATTAATTCTTAAAATTCTTAAAATATATCTTCTTCTTCGCTTCAAGTATTAGGCATGATGCCTCTTATGGAACCCATCTATTTCTTTGACGGGCTACATTCTTCTACATATTCGAATGCATGCATTTTGCCGACAGATTGTTGCTAACTTGAAGGCTTGGCTTATGAATATCAGTCTCCCAAGTTCTATGACAGTGGACGTACATAATTTTCACAATGATATTGTTAAGTGCCGATGCGATGGTTGGCGTGGATAAATGTTTTTTTGGTCCAACGTGACTATTTTCTCGTGATAAGTTGTTTAAAACAGGTGGTTTGGCTGTCGTTTAGTGCTTTTGAGCTCCTGTGGAACATCTGGAGATAAAAGAGGCTTTTTTATGCGCAAACTACTACGCAGTTTTTAGTGCGTAAGTCGTCCGATAACATCCGACTTCATTCGGTTGTTATGTACCATAACCTCGAGTTAACGACCATTGCTGTTGTTTTGGATAACGAGTGGGGAAATTCCTTGTTATCTGGATGGTCCAATCTTGCCTATCAGCTCCAATATCATCTCTCTCACGTACTAGTACATCAGATCTGC
Organism: Rhagonycha lutea; assembly: GCA_958510855.1. Taxonomy (NCBI): domain Eukaryota; kingdom Metazoa; phylum Arthropoda; class Insecta; order Coleoptera; family Cantharidae; genus Rhagonycha; species Rhagonycha lutea. Next base: position 59,794,537 of record OY294036.1, read on the forward strand.
AAGCTGTGTTTTGTGTCGCGAAGTCGATCTAGTGTAACCGTTCTAGAATTAACAAATGTTCCAGATTTTCACCTTTTGAAGCCACACGTTACAATGTGATTGAAAGCGAGCACCTGTCACCATTTTAAGTTGTAAGCTTATACGAGAGCACGAGGTAAAAGTCTGTTTACATTATATGTTTTCTCATATGTATTTTCTGACAGTAAAATCATATATAAGTTTTTAAAATCACATGATATAAATTTTTGTGTTTACATCTATAAGTTTCGTTATGAGTAGTTATGTTAAATCTGACAGTTCTTGCAACCATAAACCTACAAAGTAGGCTTTAATGAAAATGAAAAGATCATTAAAATACAACTAAATTATAATATTTATCCCATATTTGAAAATAATGTATGAAATACTATAAGGCTAAACCAAGCAATTTTTCATTTTCGTAAAATCTCAAATACTTATATACACGTCACGTTGATATTTGTGGTTATTACTAAAATTATGTTGGTTGTACTACCTATGTTCTCATAAGGAATAGACGCAGTTCTATTTCGAAAAGTTATCTATGTTTTCTTATGTTTTCTGCTATGAATGATTGGCTGTGAGAAATCATATAGTGCGAATAATGTAAAATTGACCTTATGATAAAACATTTAAAAACACATAATATGAGAAAACATATTATAATGTAAACAGACTTTTAGCAATTTTATCTGTTCCAATTCGAGTGAACCGACGTGTTTTTCGTTTTTGAGTTAAATTCTGGGTAACCGTTAGAGGTTACTCTGTGTTTTATATTGGGTACTTGTAAAATTTGAAGTGGTTTGTTTTCATTTGCTACTGAGTATATGTTAGCACAGTTATTTTACATTGCAGGTGCTGGGATTGCTAAAGAACCTCTCAAATTCTATTTTCAATTAAAGAACTTCATCACCATTACGGTGTTTTTGAGTTCCCCCAAGCTAACATTTTTTTTCAGAATCTACGGCCTGGCCTCCTCACAAATTGAGAGCTGGCTTATTAATATCGTGGCTAAACAAACTGGAGATGTCATCTCCGGATTGTGATAACCCCTCTCATTTGGGGTTGCTGCTCAGAGGGTAGTTATCATTTTAATATAAGCAGCATACATACTACATAAAAACAATGGGTAGAACAGATTTTAGAACAGAAGTTAGCAGTCTGGCGTAAGTCAAACACGGATAAACTAGAGAGCGGGAAACCGCGGTTCTAATCCTGACTGCGTCGGATGTGCTGTGATCTAAAAATTTCCAAAATCGATCTGTGGACTATGATCCATTCCAACCCGCATTAGGCCAGCGTGGAATGGTAAGGCCTCAACCTTCAAGTTCTAAATTGAGAGAACTTGAAGAGGCGTATATCCAAAAATGGATGTAAATAAAAACGCTAATGAAGAAGAAGAACAGATTTTAAGCAACATGCTTATAATGAGAGAATACGGCGAGAAAATAACTTTTTGAGGTTATAATTCTGATGTATTAATGATCTGATGTAGAGTGAATTTTTTCCTCAGTGGTTGGGAGTGGCTAATGTGCAGAAACGAATATTCGTCACTTCAGTTCTATGTTTGTATCAATTGGTGAAATTGGGGGTCATGGATGCTCTCTCCACATTTGCCGCGCAAGCCCCAGTCACTTGCCAACCACTAAGGTAAAAATTCACTCTACAGTCCACTCTTGATAAAGATATTTAATTGTTTTAGTTAAAAAAATATTTGCCATTGACAAATTAAAAACAATCAAACAAAATTTAAATGTCAATAAACAAAACCTCGACATTTCTATACACAAGCAAAGATCTTTGTGTCTCCATGCGTAATACCACATGTTTAAGTTTTAATAAGTATTAAAGATGAGCGACTCTTTAATGAAACATCGAAATGGAAATCTTAAAGCTAAATTAGTTAGGTCTTCTTCTAGTATCACCTCATTGCACAAATATGGAAGAAGAAGAATTAAAGATGTGGAGAAAATAAAATGTGTGTGTATTTCACAACGGTGCGGTACTCTTAAATATCCAGTAATTTGGACCGAATTTAGAATGAATAATCAATTATGTGATGGAACAATTTTTTGTGAAGATGGAATTGAAATTAAAGTACATAGGGTTATACTTGCATCAGTTAGTTCCTATTTTAAGGTACTTTCTTTTGGAAATCTTATATTTTACATTCAACTTCGTTGGCTCTTCTATTTTTAGACTCATTTTACAAATTCCCTAAATGGTGGATTTCCAGAAAATACCGAAGCTCGAGTGAATGTTCCTTCAAATATTTTTATGAAAATTTTAAATTATGCTTACAGTGGATTTTGTAATATCGAGAGCGACACAGTAGAAGTTCTTCTTCGAGCTGCAGATCAGTATCATGTTTTAGGAATAATACAACTATGTTGTAATTACATTTTAGGTACCTACCTATTATATTCTAATTATTTGCATAAAATTGCTTAATTTCATCTTTGCTTTTCTCATGTAGATCAACTGCAACCAACAAATTGTTTAGGGATTTTGAGATTTGCCCGACACTATTTCTGTAGCGAATTAGAAGAGAAAGGTCGGCGTTATGTTAGGCGTAATTTTGTTAAGCTTTTGAATGAGGGTGAAGAATTTGAAAAATTAGATGTAAACGAAGTAGTTGATCTTTTGAAAGATGATGAACTTAACGTTAAAAGCGAAGAAGTTGTTTACGAAGCTGTGAAGAAATGGATTACTTTTGATATTGCCGAGAGAAAAGTACATTTATTAACCCTTTTAAAATGCGTTAGATTGGGAACATTAACCTACGATTTTTTGTCTACAAATGTAATGAAATGGAACTTAATAATTGACAGTGAAGTATGATTGTACTTACAATATAATGCCGAGATCTTTAAATTATACCTTTTTTATTAGGAGTGTCGAGAATATTTAATGAATGTCTTAGAAATTATAGAGAGTTGCAAAGGTCAAACGACCGACTACAGTAATTTTTTAATTAAACCTCGAGTACCTTACGATATTCTTTTTGCTGTGGGTGGTTGGAGTGCGGGAAGTCCAACAAATTTTATAGAAACTTATGATACACGAGCCGACAAATGGTTGCTATCTATGGATACCGATAATGTACCAAGGGCTTACCACGGTTTGTGCGCTCTTAATGGATGTTTGTACATGATTGGAGGTTTTGATGGTAACGAACACTTTAATACAGTAAGATGTTTCGATCCCATACTACATAAATGGAAAGAATGTGCTTGTATGTATTATCCACGATGCTATGTTAGTGTTGTCATGCACGATAATAAAATATATGCCATGGGAGGTTACAATGGCAGAATGAGAATGAGTTCTGCCGAAAGATATGATCCCGAAAGTAATCAATGGGAACTGATTAAACCCATGCAAAGACAACGATCTGATGCTAGTGCAGCTGTATTAAGTGATAAGGTGAGCACATTTTAACGTTACTTCTCAGATGGCTTGTACACTGAAGAAAGGTTTAGATAATTTTGATATCTAGACTGTTAGCTACAGTTTGTTAAAAATTATAGCACAGTATGAAGATCAAATAAAAAATGGTACTTGGAAGAACAAGTACCGATTATTTTTTACCTGGTGCTACAAGTCATCTAAACTTTGAAATTATATCAATAGTTTATTAATGTCAGTTGAAAAAATTAAAAACTATTAATTTGATTAGATTTACATAGTTGGTGGATTTAATGGTCACGAAGTTATGAGTTCTGCAGAAGTGTACGACATTTATTCCAATCAGTGGACATTCATTCCGCACATGCTCTCTGCACGATCTGGAGTATCTTTAATTGCATATAAAAATACTCTATACGCCATTGGAGGTTTTAATGGTTTTACAAGGTTAACTACTGGTGAAAAATTTACTCCTGGCGTATCGACAGGTTGGGGAGATATTTCCGAAATGTTTAGTCCTAGAAGTAATTTTGCTACTGTTATTCTTGACGATTTGATATTTGTAATAGGAGGTTTTAATGGTAAGTAAATTTTTGGAAAAAGACATTCAAATTGTTTTTAGACCGGTTTGTGGCAGGTTCTACAACAATAAATTTTGTGGAATGTTACGACACCGAAGCTAATGAATGGTTTGATGCAGCTCCCATGAATTTAAATCGTTCTGCATTAAGTGCTTGCGTTTTAAGTGGATTACCAAATGCAAGAGATTATTCTTATATAGGCAAAAACCATTCAGAGGTAGGCCAAGGTGCCGGAGGACATCAGGAGATTCCAGTCACCTAATGAAAAATTAGAATCTTCCCGTAACCGTCATGATAATCTAAATGTTTTTAACCATGTGAAACAATTTTACTAAAGTTTTACTATTTACAAAATTTTAAAATGATTTTAAATCAATTGAGTTGTGGTCTTCGCCATTTTATTTATATTTTTGTATAACTCTTCAAATAAATTTGTCAATTTAGACGCTAAATACAATAATCAATAGTGACACTAATAAATAGAAGACGCATATTTTAATTTATTTTGATATTTTATAATAATTTAGGTATTAATTAATTAAAAGTAGAATTTTTTGCTCACCAAATACCTCAAAAGCCTCGTGTCTATCCATGTATTTGTCACATACCAACCTACTATTTTCAACGGGTACAGCTGAGATATCTGACAAAATTCTGTTACACTTTGCTTTATTCTACAGCATGACATCAAAATATTAAGCAGATTATTGTTTTTAAGACAAAAACAAAAGAGATCAAGAACGCTCTATCAGCATTATGGGTGAGGATTCATTTCAACTTCAAACGCAAGAACTTGCAAAAGCTTTAAATTAATTTATTATAAATAATCAACTAACTCTTGCCAAAAGTTTACGTGCTGTAGGAAAGATTTATGGGGGATTTTGCATCGAATTCGAATGATGAATGTCCAAAATATGCATACAGTGTAGTCGCGATAACGTGAACTAATTAAAATAAGGTTTGTTCACGTTTAGGAAAAGTTCACATAATTGAATATGGATGAAAACAATTTGTCAGTACATAATTAAGTTAGGAGGGACCATTTCATCCAAATAATTGATTAATATAAACAGTATCTTGGGGTTACAGCTCCACCAACGTTAGAACCGACTTTAGGGGCGTATCAGGCGCTGCTAAAATTAAAAATGTACACTCAAATGAAGTTTCTCGGCGCGAATATTTAAAATCCATAAATTATTTTGTCAAATTGCAGTCACGAAATACGTAAAAAATGTTACCACAAATATTAAATAAAGCACTTTTGGAATAAATTATAAAATAATACGAAACCGAATAACACAAAAAACCACGACAAATGTAAACACACGCAATGATTTGTAACTTTTACAACAGAATGTACTTAAGAAATAACTCAACGTTCATTGGTTCATTCAAATTTTTATCAAATTAGTTGGCATATTTGCCGCGTCCTTTCTAAGCTTGGTGGAGCTGTATGAAGGTATAAAAACGACGACGGACGCGACGTTTCGGTGTTATATTGTCACCATATTGATGGCACTATAAAAACGATACAAGTCAATACAAGGAACAACAAAATCTTATTGGTACTCACGATAAATAGGATAAATAACGTTGAACATTGACGATGAACAAATACTTGTGAGTGTGAAGTTGGATAAACACCTTAACTTCTCCAAGCATACATCAGGGGCTTAGCGGCTATGGCTTAGGCTTCGTCGGCGATCATCGCACACTTGATGCCGAATATCAAGGGCCCGAAGTCTTCTAAAAGAAAAATATTACCGACCACTGTAAACTCGATAATGCTGGTATACTGCTCCCGTTTGGCATACATCATTAAGAGTTAAAAGGAATTGCGAACGGATCCTGTAAGTTCAAAGGTGTGCAGCACTTTGCATAATGTGCAAAGAACGGTGCCCAGAGAGGCAGCGCTGGTGCTGACCGCCATTTCACCAGCTGACCTTCAAGCCGGAGAAATGGCGAAAGCCTACTCCGGACGAGTGAACGCCACAAAGGAAAATAAGGTTCCATGCAGCGTAGATGACGGGAGTCTAAAGTTGGCCTATGAAGCAGACGACGTTAACACGTCGTGGATGCTTCAACGTCTATCTTTACAGTGTGGGCAAACGTACGACTAAGAATTGAGACTACTGCAATGTGACTTTGTGGAGCACACCCTATTCCATTGTTTTAGATGGGATAGGGTCAGAATAATGACCGAGTTAAGCACGGGTGAAAACCTAACCCCCGACAACCTAGTAGTCACAATGCTACGCTGCTGTGATGATTGGATGCACATTGAAAACATGATACATTCAATCCTCTCAGGAAAAGAAAATATACTGCGTGCCCTATGGTTCCCGTTTTATGAAGATAGTAAACTAATTTTCCCTTAGTCGCGAAAGTAATACTTGACGGCGGTTTCATTGCGGCAAGGGGCGTTTCCAGGGAGGTTTTAGTCAGTGAAGTCTGACACTAGAGGTTTGTTTGTTTGTATGAACTAACTTGCTCGGTTCAAGTTAGTGCTAATGAACTGTGTTCGTTTGGCTGCTCAGTTCTTGACCGAACATGAACTTCTTGCTCGACCTCCATATGAGAAGTAGGCAGTGCAAGTTAGAACACTATCTAACTTTTGTGGTGGGAGTATTTTGATCTCGAAAGATAGCCCACGTTGATATAGCTGTAGTCTGTTTGCTTGTTGACATTTCCTGTTGTTGTGGAAATATAGGCTGCTTCCAGGAATGTTCTTCTGTGGTAGTTGGGTTCTAAATTTAAAACTTCGTCAAATGTAAGGTTAAATGAGTTATCAATATCTTCAGAAAGGCCAGAAGACTGTAGTATTCCCTGATCCTGAAAGTATGTTATAAAAGTGTTGGTTTATTACTTAAAAATTATAACTTAAAACGTAATCATCTTCTGTTCGGTTCAAAACAAAATTTACTAGTATTTTTATTTTTAGAAACATGAAAATCTATTACTATTTATCCTGTCCTCAAATCCATCATATCTTGATAATGCAATTTAGAATAATATGATAATAATATGTTTACTAAAAATTTCAATGAGCAGCATCATTAAACTATTTAAGCTTAGACTATTCATTGATAACAATTAATTTATATTTAAAATTGGTTAATTATTATTAATTGGTGAAAATAAATTAGTGTTATATTTGAATAAATTACGAATTAAGTAAATATAATTAATAATGTATTTGAGCTTTCAACCGCGCGATGCGGTCATCTTAAGAAATTATTTTGTAATTTCGCATCGCATCGCTCAAATACATTATTAATTTATTATATTTCCTTAATTCGTAACCAATTAATTTATAGGTTATTATCATTCGTATTTACAGAGTGATGTGATCGATTGTTGAGTTGCAAAGCGGAAATTCTGGGTTCAAATCGCGGACTTCACAGAATTTCTTAGCTCGGCCTTCTAGTGGACATCCACACGTTGTGGTGAAAAGTTGTAGTAAAGAGTAGCAAAAGAGGAGTAATCCACCTCGTGAAATGGATTGTGAAGACTTCAAAGAAGTGGCAATATTCCGACAGGAATGGAAAAGCCCTTGATTGATTGATTTTCATTCGTATTTATTGATTTATGTGATAATTAAAAGCCGTCAACAGTTTTAATGTACATTCTGTAATTAGTGGTTAGTGCGTCCCAGCTTTGGTTGATATCGCTTGTTCTTAGATCACAATTTTATTAGAAGCCTAGCATGATGTGTAAGGGTGGACTGGTAAATACTTTAAGTTCTTGTTCATCAGTCAGTTTCCGGCTAATTTTTCTTCTTTTTCGAATGATATGATAATAGGCTTGGAAATCTTTTTCTATCATATTTTACTGCAACCTTCTTTTTCTTAATTTTGTAAAAAAAACTGTAACTCTAAAAGTAAAATGACAACAAGTCTTTAGCAAAAATTAATTTAACGTGTGAACTAATTACTAAACATTTAAAATTTAAACAAAATATATGCGAATTGAAGATAAGAAGAGGAGATACCTATTTTCCACACGTGTAGGAGAGCGGACGTGTTAATTCGATGATTGATATTTAAAACGTCGGCGTCGTCGTGTGGTTGATTTATAAAATTTTGAAGATTGTATCCTATCAAATTCAGAGAGTTTAAATAAAATGATTAGAAGTGATCATAATATGATAAACTTTGAGAAAAGTCTACACGGATCACTGCACTTCTGAACCGTTTTGTTTGATTGATGGAATACGAATTAAGTAATAGTGAAATTTAGTTAGATTGATTATTATTATTAATAGCGGATATTGGAGCCGGCAATAATTGGCACAATTTGATTAAAAATGATAATAAAATTATTTCTTGATGCAAATACTACTTTGCTTGTTGTGATAAGATACAACAACTTTAATTTGTTTTATTTGACTAAATTGTTTCTTATTTACAACATTTCTCCGTATATTTAAAAATAATAATAAGAGTCTCATTACATTTCAACTCCGACGCGACGGAAGCTAGTAAATTTAATATTGTAAATAATTTTCTCCGATTATTTCAGATTTGGTCAACTTTAATTATTTTTTAAATATTTCTTTAGGGGAAAATTATACTACAATATAAAATCAAAATAGAAGAACTCAAAATTTTTCCTTGGTGATAAACTATATTTAACGAATATTAAATTTAGTGTGGAAATGCTGTAGTAAGTATTATAGTTGTTGAAAACAGATTACGAGTATATAAGGAGTTTTATGGCTTTTACTTTCTAGTGGAGTCAACAGCACAAAAGTACACTCAAAGGGTACCTTTTAGTTGCTTAAATTGAAGGAAAAGGATGGTTGAAAATGTTTGAAAGAGATTTAGTTGACCTCAACTAAAAAGTCAAAGCCATAAAATATTTTATAGAGAGAATTAAATATTTTATGTGCAGCCTGCCTTATAATGTTATAATAAGTGACATTTTGTTAAAAATTAAAACATCGAAATCACTTAATAATTATGTAACTATTTTCAACACTTTTGACATTGACAGGAATTGTAGATTCGACCGATTTTTCGACATACATATTTAAAGACAGCATTAAAACAATTTTTATTTACTCTACATGATAGTAACTGAAATAGTTAAAAGTCAATAAATCATTAAATGACACATTAACTTGTTAGATATCAATTATAACTTTTATTCGGTGTAAATATGGATGAACAAGAACCATCTGAACAAGGTCCATCTGAACAATCTGTGAAAGAGGAAACCGAAAAAGATACTGAAAATGTTGTTCCAAGTCCTCCTGAAGTATCAACTACAAATTTTTTACCTATGATAAGTTCAAACGAGCCAGAACCAAAACCCCCCGGTACAATAAATTTGAATTACATTTAATATAATATAGTTGATCAATATTTCCCTTTTAGTTGGAGCTTCCAGAGAAAGAAAATCATCTGCATTTGCAGATTCTGTAGTCAAAATTGCTGATAGGTTCAAAAAAAGATTTTCTTCTTTGGGTAAAGGAGAAACAGGAATTTCTTCAAATACGGAAGAAACAACAGAAACTGTATAACATCTTCATTACATTTTTCAGTTATATTAATAATTAACAAATTATAACTTTTCTAATTATAGCCATCCGAACCTCTTCGAGTTAATATTGTAGAGCCTTCAAGGGAATCTATAGATGTCTCTAATATGAAGAATATACCTGATGAAGATGATAATAAACGTAAAAGTGTTTTAAAACGTTTGGATGATTCAGGCATGCCAGTTGGAAGTGCTCCAGGTAGAACTTGATATTAAAAGGAGATACTAACCATTTTAATAGTAAAATTTTCTCCTGATGTGGAGATTAGTAAACCTCGTCCAAGAAAATCTTACAACCCATTTTCGAATTTTGAGAAAAACATTCCTATTTCAAATCCCAGAGCAACAAAGGGCTCTGCCGTTTCTGGAATATCTGGCTGGGGTAAATCTTATTCAATAGCAAGTTCTTATCAAAGAGATTCAAATGTCAGCGGTATTAATGAGCGCGGAAAGAGATCTGTTTCGGTAGTGGATTTAAGTAAACAAAATATTGCTTTTTGGTTAGTAAAATAAAATATAAACGTTTGTATAATTTGGCAATTATAATTTTCTTATTTTTAGCTTTTTCCCAGAAGAGCCCGATTGGGTAAATAAAAATAAAAATTATTATGTACACTAGGGATCAGCTTTACACTCGAATATATTTTAATATTCCATTTTTAACAACAAATTAAAGAGATACATACATATAAAGTGTTGGGTATCTTCAAACGTGATTAAAAAAATATCTTTCAAATACCATTTTTACTTTTATTCGTTACAATAGGGAGCGGACATCCTAAAAATATTATTTACCCTGTTCGGGTATGAGGTTTGTCGCCCGGTGTTGGTAGATCTTGATTTTTGCTTAGTGACTAGGAGGAGCCAAGATGCTGCACAGTAGATGTGGAGAGAGATCGCGTGACACCCAATTCCACCAATTGACACATTAGGTCCATAGGTTCTCAAACTTTTTTTAGCCATCGCCCACTTTCCCGAGCATATATTTTTATAACACCCCCTCTCCCCCCTCCCCCCTCATCCCTTTGTTTTTTGATAAAAATAGCTAAAAAACAGATTATTGGTAATAAAATAATTATTTATTTGTAGGAAAAAAATGCAGTAGACAAAATAATTCATAATGTGTTGGGCTGCTACGAAATTTTTTTAAAAATTTGTTAAAAAATTAGTACAAGTGTCACACGGTCTTTTGAATTTTCAATAAATATTAATATTTTATTTTACATAGCCATCGCCCCACAAAACTACCTGAACGCCCCCCAAATTTTTTCATGTTCATTATCGCCCCCTAGGACTAGAAATCGCCCACTTTGAGAACCACTGGCCTAGTCAGTACTAAGGAAATATCAAGGTCTACCTACAAAATATTTTTTCTATTACGATAGTTTTCTTTATTTCTCTATGGCATTTTTAAGTTAGGATAAATTCTAAATTTAAAAAAGTTATAGGAAACCGGTGCTAGTTGGCACACCTTTTCATAATTAATTTTTATAATAATTAGTTCATTCAAAATGTAATTTTTCGGTCAGAAAGTACTCTTGTGGTCCTATGCTTATATTTTTGAAATGCAAATTCATGTCAGTGACACGCAAACAATTTTACAAAATTTTAGAAAAATCTTTCCTACATCCAATGCCATAAAAGTAAATAAAAGTAAAGACGACTAATTTATTATGATATAACAAATAAAATAATTATTAAAAAATTACGTTAGTCAATTTTATTATTATCATCACAATTTTTTTAATTTAGGACGAAGACGATGATGATGACGACAGAGCTCGCCGTTATACTACCAATTTCGGTCCAGATGGGTAAAGTATAAAGAAATTATGTTAAGAAATTGTTTTATATTATTTAATGTTTTTGCAGTGATCATCAAGACAAAGATTTTGAATGGGTATTATTACATTGTGTTCAAAATTAATGTAATTTAATGTTTTTGGTTTTAGAGCGAACGTGATCGTTGGGAATCTCGTCTGGTATATTTAATGGCTTTAATCTCTTATTCAATATCTTTTAGCAATATCTACAATTTTCCATTGCTTGTTTATACGTAAAAATGAAAATTTAAATTTTAAATTAAAATTTATCTTTATTTTTTTTTAGGTACAGTGGCTTTTTCTTAATACCATACACAATTTTTACAATAATATTTGGGTATCCACTACATTTTCTTGAAAGTTCACTTGGACAATATTCTCAATCTGGTCCTGTAAAAGTATGGGATTGTGCTCCTATAGCAAGAGGAGTTGGATGGTCAATGTTTCTTTTGTGTTGTTTTATGGCATATTACTATAATATGTACGGCGCTTATTCCGTGATATATTTTTCTCGCTGCTTTAGTACGATTTTGCCTTGGTTAGATTGTGATGAATCTGCAGTTGCAAATAACTATTCATGTGTTCCGCGAATGTGCGCTAGTTCTCAGGTTAATATTAATCAGTATAGTCCAGCTGAACATTATTTTGTAGACCACGTCCTTCGTTTAAAATTTCCAGATGGAGTAGCTTTAAGCTCTGGTCTGGGCTCAATGATGTTTACCCACGTCTTAGGTTTCTTCTTTGCATGGTTTGTTGTGTACGTAGCCATAATACAAGGTATCCGTAGTATTGGAAAATGTGTCTATTTCCTAGTTGCATTGCCATATTTTGTACTTTTAATGATGCTTACAGCGGGTTTTCTGTTAGAAGGTTCTTCTCAATCATGGTTCCTATTATTTGGTGCTTCAGGAAGAGCGAATCTTTTTGACATTCAAATGTGGAGATCTGCAGCCGAACAAGTTTTTTTTGAATTAGGAATTAGTCAAGGAATTCCGTTAGTGTATGGTTCTTATTGCCATCATCGCAATCCAACTCACAAGGATTCTGCGATTATTTGTATTATTAATTATTGTACTTCGCTATTATGTGCTCTTGTATTTTTTAATATTTTGGGTGCTTTAGCTACAGAAATGGGAAATCCTGCCGAAATGGTTTCCAGGAAATCTGCTGGGTTAGTTTTTATAATGTATTCAGATGCTTTATGTCGTATACCGGGTTCAAATTTTTGGTGTGTTATTTTCTTTTTAATGCTGTTTTCTGTCATAATTGGTACACAAATAGCCATCGTGGAAACCATCATGACTGTAATTTACGACGAATTTCCTAACGCACTACCATATCGGTGGTTTATAAACCTATTGGTTTGTTGTGGACTATTTTTAATTGGTTTGGTATTATGCACCTCAAATGGTTACTTTGTTGTTCATATGCTAGATAGAATGACGGGGGCAATGCCGAGATTGCCCATTGCGGTATGCAGTGCAGGTGCTATTGTATTTATTTACGGATTGAGAAAATTCTCCGAAGATGTGCATTTTATGATCGATTATTTCCCTAATCTATTTTTACGAGGGTGTTTATTTATAACACCATTTTTGTTAATTGCTCTCACCTTGGCGAGTTGGGTATCTATAAAAAATTTCACCATATTTGGTTTGCAATATTACCCAGGTGCTATAAATGTCGGATGGTTTACCGTTTGGTTTATACTTGCATGGATTCCTATCGGAGTTATTTATTGGATGCTCCACTGTTATCTTATGGGACAATTTAAATTACTTTTTAATTCTTTAAATTCGTGGGGTCCCCAAGTATTATCAGCAAGAATTGCACGAACAGAATTTTCTTCAGATCATGTAGATAATTTTACAAATTCATGGATCAAGAGACAATCATCAACTTACGTAGAAGAAGATTAAATAATATTATTATTGCTATACTGTTAATTACAAGAATTTGATTTGTATTTTAATTGTTTAATTTTAAAATAAAAAGAAATATTTTTCTGCATCTGTGCATGTTCAAAATTAAATATTTATAATTTAATAAATTATTTAAATTTTTTTATAATAAAAATTACACGCTGTAAGTATGACTGTATTTCAAAAATGTTTTTGCTATAATTACTATGACATCATCAGGCGAAATGGGTAAAGTCCTTGCCAAATATCTGTGCGTCTACGTCACTAATTTCTGATTAAGAAATGACGTACTGAATATAATGTAGGACAGCTTTCAGCTTTAGTAAAAAGAGTACAAAAACATTTGCATGTCTTGTTGATCGAAACTAATAAAAGTCGTACGTTACTAATATTGCACATTATAGAAACAAGCAATAAAAAATTAGTATGTCTGAGCTATTACCATAAATAATGGGTACAAATTTTTGATTTACGTAGTTGTTACGTCTACGTTTCTATGGTAAAAGAGAAAGTTGCATTAAATTAAAAAGAAAAGATGCATTTTAAAAAACTCGTTTGACTCATGTTTTCCAGCTTGATTCATACCATTTTCAACTATGACGTAGACGACGTAGACGCACAGATATTTGGCAAGGACTATACGTATTTAACTTGACATAATATAAAAACTTATAATTTCATTGTTTGAACGTCTTGATCAATTTGTAGGTAAACGGTAAACCCCCCAAATGTAGATAGTTATTCTCGATTCTAGTTTTTTTCATTCACATTAATCCTGGTTTCTTTTTAATTTTTAAATTTCTCTCAAAACAAGTTTATTATTAATAAACTTATTATTTATATTATTATGATTTATATTAAGCGTGGTCCAGACCTAACGTTTTATCGTACGTTTTACTGTCCGTTCTGAGATTGTCAGGTAAAACGTTAGGTGTGGACAGGAAAACGACGAACGATTTGGAACTGAAACGATAAGTCCTAGGATTTTAAAACTGAAGCCCGTCCAGACCTAACGTTTTGTCGTACGTTTTACTGTCCGTTCTGAGATTGTCAGGTAAAACGTTAGGTGTGGACAGGAAAACGACGAACGATTTAGAACTGAAACGATATTTTAAAAATGAAGTCAACTTCTCATTTCTCGCATCATTTCTCGAAGTTTTGTGCAGATATGCAGCAAAAAAGCGTAGGTTTTTATGTTTCAAATAATCACTAGATGATAACTAGTTGATAAATAGATGATAACTAGTTGTAAAATCTTTTAACATTATTTTTAAAATAAAATGAGAAAATTTTAAAGAATATTTTCTTTTTTATCTTAATAAAAATTCAGGATATGTTCATGAATATTGTTGTTAGGTGTCGATATTCATGTATTTTTATAATAATTATTCTTTGATAAAATACATAATGTTGAGTTATGCGCCAGAAATTAAAAAACGCCAATGCAAGAAAACGTGCAGCTTATTACAAACTATAATTTTCCAGAATTATTTTCGAAATCCAAAATGCAATTTTATTTATTGATGCTTTTTTGGTGCTTTCTACCCGCAAGTATGTGCTTCAAAATTGCAAATTACATTAATAATCTACTTTTGCTTACCTATGTTAATAATAAATTAATTTTATTGTACAAGGCAGTTTATTAATCAAATTACTTATACCTACACAAATTATTGATTATCATTGATTAAAGATTAATTTTAGATTAATTAATTAAGAGCACGTATTCTAGGCAATTTGCCTTTTTGTCCTGTATTTAGGCAATTCAAAATTATAAATACAGAAATGCCGTTCAAACGATTTTGAAAATTTTGAACCTTACTTTTATTTGCCTAAATGCCTAAATTCGATGTTACTGACCTAAAATAGATTTTTAAGGCCTAAAAAGCCTAAACCAATGATTTATCCCGTTTAGGGTAATTTGCGCCCGGGGACAAGACACGAAATCTGCGCCCCTTCTAGTATCGAGAGTCTGGAGACTCACTGGGGCCGGAGTTTATTTAACTCAATTTTTCATTTTGGCGCCCCCTAAGCTGTGGCGCCCAGGGACATATGTACCCCCTGCCCCCCTTAGCTACGCCTCTGCCGTACAGTGTGCATTCTACGCGCACGTTTTACTATGTTTTTCACACTATACCAGTGATCTAAGAAAGCTGAATATTGAGGCCCCCTTAATTTATGATGCCCCAGGCGTGCTCGGTGAAGTCAGCATAGATAGAGAACTGGCAGTGGTCGTTGACTCAGCGCTTCGTATCCACGTTTATTAAGGTGGCCGAGAAATTCACTTAAAAACACTAAATCCGCTAGGTGCCGCGACTGTAGCGCGAATTGCCCATAGCAGTTGAGGGTTTGAAATTACCCATAGTTTGAAACAATCCCTTTCTTTAGGGATCCAGCAGGTTATTTAAAAAAAAACATACATACAAGTGTTACTATAAGGATTTCAAAAGACATTTTCCATTCGACACAAAACTCAAAAAATTGAAAACTTTAGCATACCGACTTTGTGAAATAATGTTCTTCAAAGTTGACGCTACAACTAGAATCCAAATTTGGGCTTTAAAAATTTAGGATGAAAAAAATATAGGTAAAAATTCTAAAAAAGAAAATATTTTTGCGATATTTTTTTTTGAAAATCACTCACCTTGTAGTTTCAAACTTAGGCTTTTCGAATCTGTTTTCAGAATTTTTTTAAATTTATTCGTTTTTAAAATTTGTGTCGAACAAAAAAAACAATTTCTCGGCCACCTTAATAAAACTGTGGAAGTTAATTTAGCTCAAAAGGTGCGACAGATTTCAGAAATCCTGAATGGCTTTAAGTCAGATAGGTACTCTCTAAATACAAAACCGTAAATGGCAGAGGTTCTCCAGGTTTGAGAGGGGGGAGGTGAATTTTTCAAAAACTCAAAAAAAATCGTACATTTATTTGTTAACTTAAAAAAATAGTAACCCCCTAAATTAGTAGCGCCATTTGCAAATAAAGGATAAAATTAATAACACCATCTATTTAGGAGGTAAAGAAGCTTACATAAAAATTTGTATAGTACCTAATTTTCCATCTTTATAGTTTATCGTTATTAAAAAATATTTAACTAATTTTTTTAAATATTATGTTTATAAGTTGCTGTAATGAAAAATATAATATTGCCTAAAACCCCTAAATTCTTAATTATTGCGCCTATTTCAACGATTTTTATAGCCTAAAATTGTGCCTTTTAAAACATTTTTTACGTCCTAAAATCCATGCTCTATTATCAATTTCCGACACAGACAGAAAAGTGCACATATAATATTTTTTATGCTTGTATGTAGTTATAATCTCGTATTGCAAATTATATTTTCGTTGGAGCATTATTTTACCACATTAATTACCTTATTTTATCATAATAATGCTGCCAAGTGCATCGGGTGCATCTACCCTAGTATGTTCGACTTCCGAAATCATTCGGGAAACTATAATTAGATTCACGACTAAATATTTAATAATTTGAGATGCGAAGGTAAAACGTACGACAAATCGTTAGGTCTGGACGCTTCAGAGATCGAACGTTTTACCTGAAGATCTCAGAACGGACAGTAAAACGTACGATAAAACGTTAGGTCTGGACGCAAAAGAGCTCAAACGTTTTACCTGACAATCTCAGAACGGACAGCAAAACGTACGATAAAACGTTAGGTCTGGACCACGCTTTAGATTGTATTTAAAGAAAATGGGAGATTTGATTGCGTTAGGCAACCAACAGCACAAGAAATCAATAAAATTTCATTTTATAACACGTCGTGTTGGTACGTGAGCTTTCGTAATGTTTCGATGTGCGTTTGCGTATTTACTTTCATTTGTGACAAACGGAATTGTCAAAATTTACATCTGTCAGTTCATTTAGTAAGTTTTTGATATTTGTGTATGTGGTGAAGAATTTTAAAGCTTTTAATAAATAAAGTTGTGTGATTTATGTGGAGCTACAATTTGTGTAAAAAATGAATTAAAAAAGGAATAGCTTTGTTATTTATTTTTCTTCGTTGTCTAGTCCTTTGCCTGCTAAAAGCATTTGTAAGTACATCTATTGATATTAAATTATTTTAGTAATATTTGCTTCCAATTGAACTTTATTAAATAATTGTTATTTTTATTAATTGTTACATTTTTCACAAAATTATGTGTGCTAGTGTTTATTGAATTAGAAATTTTGGGTGTGTTTTTGAATGCATTAAAGAATTTCGTTAGTATTAGATACTTTCATAAATTGTAAATTTTACGATTTGTAAATTCCGTTTTAACATTTTGTTTTGGTGGAAATTTGTGAAGTCGTAAGGGAGGACAGGTTAAGGTAGCATTAGGTCAACCTGTCGTACTTAATGTAAACAACGGTTATGTTGATGACGAACCAACTGCATGTATCTACCTATTAACTTCCTTAAAAATTGTATGTAACGGTGATGTAACGTAAATAAATAGCAGTATACACATTAATTACCGATAACGTAAAAATTGCACATTAGAAAATCAATTATTCTGTAATAATTTTAAAGAGTTACAACGTAACTAAAGACATCGATACGTAGGTAGTGCGGATTTAAAAAACGTACGATGTTACTGCATTCCATAAAACCTAGTTACGGTGTTGGTGTAATAGAGTTTTGAACGTTGATCAAACATAGTTAATTCGATATTTTCTACTGATTGGATGGCTGTTAGTACTATTTTATTGTTGTGCGGCGATTAACCTAGATTTTCGTTGATCTTATACACAGTTGTCCTATATAAATATCTAGATCAGGTTATTTTTGTAATGTCTGGATACTAAATAGCAAGGGCGAATACTACGGTCCAGACGTAATTTACAAGGAACACAACACAAATTTATAAATATCACCATAAATATTTTATATCTCGAATTAACTATTTTCTACGCTGCTTCCATAGAATGGGCCAACACACTCTCATTTTCTTTAATAAATATTGTATCTTACTCTTTTATTATTTATAGTGCAACATTGTCAATTCAAATTCTAAACAATCTTAACGTCTGCTTTACAAGAAGTATAGGATACTACAAAAATTACGTTCTATACATTTTTTAAATGTTGCTATTTTTGGGTCATCCCAACAACAGAAATTACATAAATTGTATTTAAATCTATAACACTAGAGTACAGCCAATAAACCAACTCATCAGATCTCGAAATTTTTACTATTCTCTAATTTTCTCCGCCTTATGAACGCAGCCATAGTCCGGTTTTCCATCAAAACAAGCAGATACAGACTATTTTATGAGTTTTCTGATGCTATTATACTTTGGACAAAAAAGTCTACTTTTTCAGTTTTACATAATATTAATAATAAGTAAAATTTCTTTAATTTCTCTTTGTGTTATTAAATTATTATTTTAATACAAAATAAGCAGTGTTTATTTTATTCATGTTTTTTTGTGTAGGGGATAGGGGAGAGCGGTCCTGAGTCGGCCCAGTAAGCCTTTTGTCCGAAAACGAAAGGTAAATCGGATTTTATAGCACTAATAAGAGTGTAGTTGCGTACGGAGATCGTTTGCCTATAATTCTATGTAATTTAGGAAGGTGCAATGTGGCTTTTGCAGTTACAATGCAGTGCAAAGTGAAAAACAACATTTTGATTGTTTAAAAACAGTGTTCCTGAGTCGGCACCCCCCCCCCCTGGTATTGAGTCGGCACACCCGATCACAATATTGTGATCACAATATTGTCATGTTTGATATGATATGATATTGTCATGTTTGATATGATATTATGATCATGTGATCGGGTTATGTTCATTACATTTACTGTTTGTTAAAATTTTATTCAGATATTTATATTTACTCATGTTATACTACTATTTAATTGTTATTTTATGTGACCTGGTTGAGGAGTGTCACCTGATCTTGCCATTTGTTTTTTCTCATGGATTTTACCACGCCAAAAACATTCTAGATCTGTATTTGTTAGGTGAGAGAGTGATTGTTTAATTTTTAGTGTTGGCGTTTTCTATAACCAATTTTTTCCTTCCACAGTCCTGAGGATGGTTTTCTAGTAAATAGAGCCGAAACGTCGACTGACAAATTATTTGTTTTATTTGGGCGTCTCCAATATCCCAATAATCGTTGTTATCTATACTTACTGCTGGAAGAGATTTGGTCTTTATTTATGCTGTATTTCTTATTTTTTCTATAATATGAATAAATTATTTTAAAACTATTAAAATATTGTTTTTTTAGTTTTTATGGAG
This sequence comes from Rhagonycha lutea, assembly GCA_958510855.1. NCBI lineage: Eukaryota > Metazoa > Arthropoda > Insecta > Coleoptera > Cantharidae > Rhagonycha > Rhagonycha lutea. Next base: position 59,814,071 of record OY294036.1, read on the forward strand.
CCCTTTCATTTAAAAAATTAAAGTTCATTTAACGGTTTCTGAATTTCATTTGACAATTTCTGAATATCAACTGACGGTTTCTGAATTACAAATTGACGATTTCTGAATTACAATTAACGATTTCTGAATATCATTTGACAAATCTGAATTACAATTGACGATTTCTGAATATCATTTGACAAATCTGAATTACAATTGACGATTTCTGAATATCAGTTGACAAATCTGAATTACAATTGACGATTTCTGAATTACTGGTGGAAAAGGTGTACTTATGACTAGAGAGCGGATTTATATGTAACAACAGACCCGTCTTAAGGTAACATCCCATAAACAATTGGTTAAGAAAAATTTAAAATGTTTATTAGCGCTAATAAACGTTTTCTATTGGTAATAAATTTTTCTTAACCAATTATTTATGGGATGTTACCTTAAGACGGGTCTGTTGTTACATATAAATCCGTTCTCTAGTTATGACGTTTGTCATTTTTATGTGTTATAGCGAGTGTATATCCTTCCTATCAACTTGCTATACAGTGTTTATAAGTAAGACCCTATTAAGCCAATTTCGAGAAAATCGGTTTTGAACAATTGTATTCATTTAATGATATTCATATGGATGATTCGCATGAATGGATTAACGAGACTCGCCTATCTATGATTAGTGGGAATCAAATGACCTGGCTTATTAGTACTGTTCCTATATGTAAATATCATAGTAGCCCAGTCAAATAAAAAAAATAGGTAAACTTCGGAATGAAAGATATTAAGCTTGTATAAATCTTTGTTTTGACATTTTAGAACTTAGCTCAAAAGTCTCATAGTTTTTTTGTAGATTTCTTGTTTCCTTTGCTCTAAATCAGGGGTGAGCAACCCGCGGCCCGCCAAAGATTTTTAAGTTGGTATAATAAAAATAAAATAAGTAAGCAATATTTCTAAATTTGAAAACGAATTGTATCGACGAAAACTTATTTTTTATAAGAATTTTATAAACACTTACTTTCCCTCCAGAAAAAATTTTTACCCCCCCCCCTAAATACGGCCCTGCATGCGGCCCGCACAACATTTTGTAGTTGGTAAGTGGCCCTTGGCAAAAAAAGGTTGCTCATCCCTGCTCTAAATGTAATTTTGAGTTATTAGAAAAGTTGTATATCATAAAATTCTTTACAAATTTGGTCTTAAGCAATATTTTATACAATTAACCGTTCTTGAGATATAGAGCGTGAAGAGTGGGAAGCTCTTAGCCATTATACCGGGTGACCGGCCGCCGATGTGAACATAGGATTTAACATGGGAAATTAATTTTTCTTTAATTCCTGCTTCCCATCAGAACGGATAAGAATGAAAAAGGTATCAATTGAAAGAGTTTTATTTTCCGCGTCTAAAGACACCCAACACTTGATGTTTTGTTCTTTAATAATGTTAAAAATGTAGAATTAAAATAAGCGATTTTTTAAAAATCAGACCTGCGTTGGATGGTGGAACTGTCAAAACTTACGTTTAAAATTAGTTTTCAAACAAAAACAATTGCAATGAATTAAACAAGGCATCTAATATCTATTTAAAAGTGCTATTTTGTCATTTTATTTTGAGTTTTTAACAATGATCAAAGAACAAACCATCAAGTGATTGGGTGTCTTTAGACGCGGAAAATAAACCTCTTTAAATTGATACTATTATCATTCTAATCCGTTATAATGGGAAGCAGGAATTTAAAAAAATCAATTTCCTATGTTATTTTCCTATGTTCACATCGGCGGCCGGTCACCCGGTATATGATAGGTTTGTTCCAACATGCAATTCTTGTACGGTTCAGAAATGATTGTGAAACTGTTCATGCGCAGGCGTCGACTGTGTATCGTTCGCAAACGGTACAAAGGTTGGTAGCAGTTGGAACGGTTTAGTGATCGTCTTGTACGTCATTATTTGATGATGAAATATAAAATTCTAAATCATCTTCGCTCGAGATATCAGATAAATCGCTGTCATCTTCTTCACCCATATTAAATCAGTAAAAATAAATTTATTAGCACAAAACCAACTAAAATGATAGTTAAACAGTTAATAGTTAATCAGCTGTTGATATACTGTCAGTGCGCAGGTCAATCCTCACGATTCCAAACGATACTAGCTTTTGATCATGTATCGTTCGTACCGTTGCGAAACCGTTCACGAATGATCCAAAGTTTGGTTGGAACGCTTAAGTGATCGTCCCGTAAACCGTTCGAGCTTAGTTGGAACGAGTTTTAACGATTGCGCATGAGCGGGTCGTACAGTGAACGGTTTTTGACGATGTTGGAACAAACCTGATAACGCCAGGAATGTTAAATCCAATACATTCCCTTTCCCTCAGATACCCAAAATCTGGAAATCTAAGCGGTCATCTGTACTTTTTGTAAACAACCGATTAAATGCGTCTTGAGAAGGTCGACTAAGGCTTTTCCTGAGTGAGCTGCGGCCGCCATCTTGTTAAAATCATATCATCAGCTCCTAACTCTGATAAGAATAATTTTCAATCATATTTCTAATTATTTTTTTGACTAGTTAAGTTAAAACAAACAATTTTAATACGCTACTCAGGAGACCTGAGACGGTCGCTAGCATAACGATTAAACGCATAGACTGCTAACATAGAGAACTCGGTTCGACTCCGGACGAAGTTAGAATCATATTGTGGCCGTCTCCACTCGGCAGGCAATGGCAAACCACCGGGGTGTAATCTGCCATGAAAAGCCTTTGTTAAAAGGCTCACCACACCCTGCAGAAGGGTTATGGACTGAGGAGGAGGACTCAGGAGTGTATCGTTTCACTTGGGTCTTCTGTTATTTGTATCAAATAAAACCAAAATCATAAAAGAAAACGGTTTGCAGAGATCAGAGAAAGTTTTGTATGTCATTTTTATATTGATTATAAAGAAAAGTGATATTCTACTAATGAATAATATTATATTTTTATTCATCCGCTACGTTATCTGGAGGCGCCAAAGATTGAGTCTGTCTTCAGAAACAATTTTAAGTCTGAAAACGGCTCTGAATTCTATATCAGTTCAGCAATGACAAATCCACTAAAACGAGCTTTTTTTTAAAAACAAAAGTGTAAATCCACTAAAAAACGTCATTTGTTCTAGAGTCCGCGGGCCGCACCAAGACCCTTCGCGGGTTGCCGCCACTGCGCTAATCTTTAATTTGCTCCTGAACATTTACGCTTTTACTGTTACCTACTTATTCACCGTTGCTACAGAATTAGCCAGTCTGACGAACTTCAAAGATTTGAATCCACATGTACCCCACTTTCCCTACTACATGCTGTTTACATTTGGTTATAATAATTGCTATTTTTTCACAATGGAGCTATTTATTATTTTGATTAAATGCAAATAAACAAAGGTTAATATACAATTTTAAAAATCTTTAGTTGAGGTAGTTCATGGTTGAGGTGTAGGACAATGAAATACGATTTTATGATGTCCGACCTTTCGTACTATTTATTATTTCATTTTCAAGGCTGCAATAATTAAATTATGAAATAATTACATATATTTACATCGAAAACGTGAAAAATTATAAATATTAAATGTTTTCTTCTGACATGAACTAGCATAACCCTGTAAATAAGTCTGTGGATTTGGGATTATTATAATACGGGCAATTAGTGTATGGCAGCAGCAGCTAGCAGCTTCCATAGCGCAAAATCGCGGGAAATGTTTTTTTCCAAATAATGCAAAATTAACATGGGAAAATACAGAGCGCAAAGAATAATTCGAAAACGAGAGATTTCTTAGCTATGAGATTCATATAGCACCAACAATGCACTAATAAGGAATATAACTGGTAAGTTTCAATGCAGTAGATGTACCCAAATTTGAATTATTTCGATTTGAATATTTGAACTATTTAACCTCACTTTTTGTTACAGAAATAATTCTCGTAAAATCGCTCAAATAACTAGTTAATATGTTACTTAGACATGTTACAATTACTGAGAATTAATTCATCGTACTTTCTGTACGTTTTACAAATACTAACTAGTTAACATAATGGTTTCGTAGTTACAAATTGCTACGACAAGGAAATTTGCAAGTTTTTTTAATTTCCCACCGATTCCAAGAACAAATGAGACGGAAAAAACATTTCAGATCAGATTTCACAGCGAACTTTGCGATATGAAACATCAGAAATTATAGTTGTGCAAAACTACTATTTTAAAACACATAGGTAGGTACCTACCGGCGAAAAATCATTTGAATGTGAAATTTGAAGTAAAGAATGCTTTATAAATAATGTAGATGATTGTGTTTGTAATTTGCTTTTCTTTACAGGTAATCATTGTCGTACATTTTAAACAATTGGGGCACTTGTAAAACCCCTTAATAAAGGAAGTAGAAGACAAATATCGTGAAGATAGCGATTCATCGTAAAAATGAAATTTGTTTTGAATAAATATTGTAATTAACTTTTGCCAATTTATATACAAATTTTTAATAAAAATAACAATGATACATAATAGACATTTACTCTTATTGTTATTCATATTTTATTAATTGTTAATTAAAAATGCAGTTAGGGAAAACTAGGATCTTTCGATTTCGCATTGAGTCGCATGTTTTGAATAAATTACTATTAACAAACACAAAAGTTTAAAAAACAAATTAACTAGCAATTGTAGAAACAACACTAATATTTGGTATAAATTTGTTAACATAAAAGTTTTCCAAAATATCAATCTTGATTTCCCAGCTTTTTGATCTTAAAATAATTACAATTTGGGTTTCTTTGGGAGTCCACACCACCAAATGGCAATATTTCTTGTTTAAAATGTACGACAATGATTACCTGTAAAGAAAAGCAAATTACAAACACAATCATCTACATTATTTATAAAGCATTCTTTACTTCAAATTTCACATTCAAATGATTTTTCGCCGGTAGGTACCTACCTATGTGTTTTAAAATAGTAGTTTTGCACAACTATAATTTCTGATGTTTCATATCGCAAAGTTCGCTGTGAAATCTGATCTGAAATGTTTTTTCCGTCTCATTTGTTCTTGGAATCGGTGGGAAATTAAAAAAACTTGCAAATTTCCTTGTCGTAGCAATTTGTAACTACGAAACCATTATGTTAACTAGTTAGTATTTGTAAAACGTACAGAAAGTACGATGAATTAATTCTCAGTAATTGTAACATGTCTAAGTAACATATTAACTAGTTATTTGAGCGATTTTACGAGAATTATTTCTGTAACAAAAAGTGAGGTTAAATAGTTCAAATATTCAAATCGAAATAATTCAAATTTGGGTACATCTACTGCATTGAAACTTACCAGTTATATTCCTTATTAGTGCATTGTTGGTGCTATATGAATCTCATAGCTAAGAAATCTCTCGTTTTCGAATTATTCTTTGCGCTCTGTATTTTCCCATGTTAATTTTGCATTATTTGGAAAAAAACATTTCCCGCGATTTTGCGCTATGGAAGCTGCTAGCTGCTGCCGCCATGCACTAATTGCCCGTATTGAGTAAACTTAATTTGTATTTCATGTTGTGTTAAAATAAATAGTTAAGTCAATAGAGCGAAAAAAATAGCTCCATCTTGCAAATGGTATATGAAAGTTTATACTTGGCATTATTGTTCAGTTAGGTAAGTTATAATATATGATTATAGGTTTTCAATGACCGTGCGACTCTGTATATTAATTTATCGTCTTTACATTTCTTTCTAAGATTAATAGTTCCAAAAAGCTAAAAATTATCCTAGAAAAAAATGTATAAGTCGAAAAATATGCAAAATCTCACGCTCTACAATTTTTATAATGACCTTATAGTTAGTTGACGTATCTCGTACCGGTAATGAGATAGTAGCGAAAAAGAGATTTTCCACCTCTTCAAACAAGGATGGCGGCGCGAGCGGCACCCCCTCAAGGTCGAAAAGTTAAAATTGTATATAACTTACTTCTTCTTTAACCTACCCTAGTCCACTCCTGGACCATAGGCCTCTCCAGTAATGGAGGTTTTGGCCATAACTCACCACGCTGTCCAGACGAGTTGGTTTTGGACATCGCATATCGAGTTTTGGACTATAGTTGTTTTACATCCAGTAGCAGCTTGCTATTAGGCTAACTTTCAGATGTGCATATAGCCCTGTTTTTTGTTAACGGTGGCAATTCGTCAACTTAGGGGGACCGCCGCGCCGGCTTAACGTGCCCTCCGATGCACGGAGACTTGCTCATAAGAAAGTTTGACTCTCCCCAGGTTTGAACCCGGTACCCTGCATTCGCATCCAACTGCGTTAACTGCAAGGCAATGACCGTCTCCTTTACTTGATGACTTTATTTTGACTAGGCCTGGGAATTATTTTCGATTGTTAACTTACCTACCTGAACAATAATGCCAAGTATAAACTTTCCTGTACCTTTTGCAAGGTAAAAGTACATATTAACTGGACTAAAACAACAATTGAAAACTACATGAGAGATGAGAATAATAATAAATTAATTAGTAGTATGTTTAAGCATACCGATATAAAAAATTTCTTATTTTGTAGCAGGCGCGGATACAGAGGAAGGATGCAATGGATGATATTGCCCCTCCCTGACTCACGAGCGAAGCAATTTATTTTGACTAGGCCTGAGAATTATTTTCGATTGTTAATTTTAACAATCGCACATCCCTAATTTTGACCAGATTCAAAACAAAAAATTTGTTTTGAATGAATTTTCTGGAAGAGATAAAATCACACAAAAACGAAATCCTGTATCCGCGCCTGTTTTTGCACTAATATATTATTTGTATCTTTATTTTTTAAAATGGCATAAAAAATTATCTATTGCATTCATTTAATTCTTTTAGCCACGGTTAATTTTTTTATTTAAGTATAGTAATAAAAGTCGCTAATCTAAAATTTCAATAATCTAATTAAAACACAGTCTTACATTAATTAGTTTGTATTATCGAGGTTGTACTATTATTGTGTAAATTGTTTCACTTTAACTACGATAAATAATAATCGCCATCATTTATGCGAAGCACATTTTGAATTCCATGAATCTCATGTACTAACTTAAAAAGGTGGACTTTTAGTATATTGGTTCTTCTTCTTCAGGTGCCTATCCGATTCCGGATTTTAGCGATCCTCCTGGCTAAGCCAGGAAGACTATACTAGGGAAATGTTAATGGGGTGGTTTCCCGTTGCCTTCCCCATAGTCCACAGATCGATTTTGGACTGTTTAGATCACAGCACATATCCGACGCAATCAGGATTAGAACCGCGGTTTTCCGCTCTCTAGTCTATCCGTGTTTGATTTACGCCAGACTGCTGGTCTTGGTTAGACAGGTGCAAAAATTCAACTTGACAGAATTATATTTTTCACTATTTGTATTTCAATGTGATATTTAACCACTTAATGCACATCGTCGTGTTTAATGTGCTGTAGGTATAATATATTAATGTACACTCCCACACGTATCGCATCATTGTTTAAGATTGAACCCCTACAATTTATTATTATTAATGTGTGTATCAAATGATTAAAAATCCAGTTTCACTCATTTTTCTATTATAGAGTTGCGATAACGTGAACTACAAACCGTGACATTTCACAAGTAAGTGATTGTTTTTATAGTGAGAGAAATTGAAATTGAAATAAAGCACATATAAATTAAGTTGCAATTAAATTTTTTTTATTTAAAAATTATTTTATGGCATTTTTTATTGTTAAAAAAATAATTTCCGGCATAATATGTCCACCACGACTATAGTTCTAATAAAACGCAATCTATTAGTCCAATAATTTTAAACACTTTTTCAAGCAATTGCAGCCTTATTTCCAAAATAGCACGAATTATGTGTATTTCCAAAGCGTTAATGGTTGCTGTTGCCTCGAGTAGGTATTTAGTAAAATATTGTTCGAAAAAACTATAGTAACTCAAAAATTTTAGTTTTGATAAAAATGTGATTTTCTTCCACAGTAACAATACTTACTTATGACCAGGGCTCGGAAGTTCTAGCAAATGCATATTTTTTCTGGAGAGTCCTAGAATATTCGAAGTAAGACACAAATTTGTTTCACACTTCCCTGATGCCGTATACGAAATTTTATAATGCTAATTTTTGCATATTTAAGGTTTTTAATGCTATTTTGCTATTTTTGCGTTTTACGTGCTATTTACAGGCATATTTTTACATATTAATTGAAGAAATAAGCAGAATGTCAATGAAAAAATTTTTTTTTACCGCATACGAATAGGCCAACGAAAACAAACATGTAATACTATTTTAACACGTATTATGATTTTCAAATAATAGGTATGTACATATTGCAAGAATTTGCTTATTATTAAAATTATATCAGACGTATCGTATAATCGGATTCGAATCGGTAGAATCGGAAATGTTTCAAATCCGGACCAAGTACCTACGTGTAGTAGTTCATAAAATCCTTACCATCATATTATTTTATATAATACAATGTATTCTATAAAAATTGTTAAATTGAGAAAAATCTAAAATTCATTTAACCCTACAGAACATACGTGAGGCTTGACAGGCATACGCTGTTTCATTTTTGTGCACTTAGTACATGCGCATGTTACGTAATAATACCATTTGTATTAATTTGTAGTTACTTTATCACAAATATTAATAAATATTTTATGTTTATAAATGTCAATTATCGATTTCTATATAAAAAATTTTTGAAAAATTCTCAAACTATGAAAAGAAGGCCTGTTAAAGTTAAAGCCTGACAAGCCTCACGTATTCACTGGTGGGAATTTTTCACGTGTGCTCTGTAGGGTTAAAAATAAACAAAATTTTTATTAATTTTTATTAAAATTTTTTGAAATTTTGTTGGTTGACAATTTTATTTTGCATATTTTTTATTTTTTTAGTGCTATTTATAGCGCTAATTTTGGTGTTTTTAAGTGCATATTAAAGCGCTAAAAGTACACTTTTTTAGTGCTATAACTTCCGAGCCCTGCTTATGACATAACATGCCATAATTAATATTATAATTTATTATAATAATATTATTATAATTTTAGGGTCAATTTTTCTATGGAAAGCTTCTCCTTATAACCGATTTTTTTACAATAATTATAACTCAAAAAATGAATTTTATATACGTACTACATTTTGTATATCTCAGAATTTAGACCCTTTTCTCGAAACATAATATAGAAAAAACGTATGTGTAAAAGTGAATTCTGATTTGTGATTTTCAACATGCCATATTTCGGTTAATATAAATAATACAATCCCGTTTGGCACTAAACACGTCTCAATTAACATAGGCTGAATCGCCACTTTAATGAGTTCACGTTATCGCGACTCCACTATATTTATTAATTAAGGATGAATTAAATATTAGTGTGTTGAATTTAACATTTTTCTTTTATCTTTAATAATATCTGTGGCTTGGAGCTGAAAGGGACAATGTCATTTCTACAACTTTTGCAACTCCTTATAAAATCACTAGAAAATCACTATAAAATTTACATCTTTATGAAAATTTCTGTAACTATAATGTTCATCAGCTTTTGTATAGTTACAGAGATTTTCAAGAATAAGGTAATTGTATAGTGATTTTATAAGGAGTTGCAAAAGTTGTAGAAATGACATTGGCCCTTTCAGCTCTAAGCCACAGATATATAGGTAGTAATTTATTATTATTCATAATATATTTTTATGGTGATCAAATAAAAATTATATAATATATTAATTAATATATAAAATATATAATAATTAAGTATGTCAAAGTAATGGGGCATAGGGTATCAATTATATAGTTGCCATTAATTGCCTAATTTTTTCTTGTTAAGTGAGGAGCTTGATGCGTTTTTTATTATTTAGTTTTCATGAAAATGTGAACATCTTTTTTGTCGTGGAGAATTGTAGGTAGGTTTAATATTAAAAAATATCGAAAAATACCTAGAAAAAATGTTAATATTGATTAGATATTTGTAATATTTTGATGATAGTGTCCTTGAAATATCTTGATAATGTTTTTAGGATTTATATAGAATAAACTATAAACAAAACTTATTATGCATAATGTCTATTAGTATTGCTTTTTTTTTTTAAATTGTAAAGTTTTTAACTCGTGGAAATTAATAAATTAAAATATTTTCAAATATATATTTTGTCAGAAATGAATTAATAATTAACATTAACGTTAATTTATTCATTTCTGACAAAAAGTTTATTATTTCAATTTTATTATTGTTTACTCGATATATTTTAAAGTATTTTAATTTATTGCCTTTTTTATTAAAAACAATAAATTCTTGAATTGAGTATTAGTATATTATAATCTCTATAGAGATTTGTTAGTAAGTGGTTTCCTTATTATTGTTTTAATGTTAAACTACAACGGATATAATATTGTTCCCCAAGTATTATTGGAGTTTTACATTATGTGAAGTGCTACGTAGTGTCTTTAATGGTAACTGAATTAAGTAGTATTTTGGGTGTACTTATCGTTAAATATGAAGAAATCATAGGTTATAGAATTAACTAATACGAACCAAGTTAATACAATACAATGTCCTTTTTAAAATATTAGAATAAGTAAATATTATTTAATCTTTTTCTAAGATGGCTCTAGAATATAATTATATATTTAAAATGAGAAGGGTGATGGGTTAAAAATTATTACGCAATTGACTAATCGATTTTTATTAACCTGATTGACACCACTGATATTATAATATTATAATCATAAAACACAATCACGTAAAATCCCATAAGATATTCCACTTTCAGTTTTTCTTTCAAGTGCTGTACGTACAATTATTGCATATTATTTTATTTAACGTGAAAAATATTGACAATTTAATATTAACATCAATAACGATTGTTTTCTTTCTTTTTTATTAACAATAGAAGATTTTCTACATAAAATTAACATTCGAATTTTACGATAGTTCACCATTATATAGCGTTCACTAAATAATATTCAGCACGAGCTAATAAAAAAAAACATTAAATCTATTTCTAAACCTCAAAGTTCCCCTAAGTCTAACGTGAAACAAAAAAAAATATTTCCGTCTTGTTGGATGATAGTGTAATAGTAAATGAAAACAAGCTATGTATAGGCAAGCCGGAAAATTTATAGAACATTAACACTTTTACCATTATAATACGTTAGTATTAGGGTGTAGGGGTGAAGGCATTCTGTAAAAAACGTTTCTCGAAATTCGCTCATTGGAATTTGAGATATGAGCAAAATACACACACAATTTTTACAATTTATTAGATTACCTTCTCGAATATACCGGGTGACGACTATACACCCGATCATTATGAAAATAACATAAAAAGGAAAATAAAAGTTCTAAAATATTGGTTGTACCCATGGGTTGTACGATCTTTTATTCTATGGGTTGTACTTACTATTGTATGACCAATAATGGAAAACATTTTGAAAATGTTATCGGCTCACATTTGATTTTTGAATTAAAAGCTTGCGAAAAATCCTGAAAAAGTCGGGGAATTTGTTTCAGAAAATACAATGGGAACCCTATTTTAAGAATCGTGTGTTGGTACACACCGAGATACTGAAACAAGCCAGTAGATAATAATGGAAACACTGGAGACCAACATATACTACGAAATTGCCGAAAATTAATGTTTCAACTTTTATGTTCACTGTTCTACACAAAAAACACTGGGAAGGATATTTTGCACCATCTCGTATACTTATTTAATTATTCTAACATTTAAGTATATTGGTTTATTATGGAGTAGTTTCAACATTATCTGAAATATTATTTGAATTCATTACATTCTGATTTGATTTTATGGCGAAATTGAATTATTGTTTATTCAAATTTTTAAATAACTTTTCGTTCAACGAATTGTTTTGGCGAATGGGCATGAATGCGATTTAAATATTTTTCATCGATTTAAGCTTGAAATTTGTTTAATTGCTAATTTATACCTTTAAATAAAAAGATTATTGATGTATGATATAAAATAGGAAATCGTATTAGAAACGCTCGTATGTGTAGGTATATGAAAATCAGTTTGGGCAGGAGTTAATAATTATTATGTATGTATGTATTATAGGTCATTTGGAACATTCAACTTGCATCAGAATATTCATGAATAATGAAACATTGCTTTTAAAAGATTAACTTAATTTATCAAATACTATATCAAAAGTATATTATTATCTCTAAAATTGTCTAGCTTTATATAAATGGATAAAAAATATAGATCGATAGTATGAACATGTTCGAATAATTTAATCTCACCACACGGACATTCAATGATGTTGTGATTAAAAAATAATTAACTGTAAATATGGTAGAATTCACATTCATTATCAATTGAACAAAAAATAAACGTTTATATTATCACCGCGTATAATCTTGACCTTTCAATAGATCACTACATTTCTTATTATTGCATTAATTTATCGAAAACTCCCAACTGCGCTTTTGAAAGAAATTTTGTTTGGTGTATTTATAACTAGGTTTGTAGCAAACGCGAAGAAGGGGTAATAATTATATGAATGAAAATTGACGTCATACTTGAACATCCTTTTGTGGTCATTATCGTCACCTCGTCGGTAGTTTTCTAGAACATATTTTCCACTTCCTCGATGGCGTTTGTATCATAAAAGCATTGGAATTGGTCAAGAAATATTATTACATACAAAATATGTTTCACCTGGTGTATTATGTTTGTATGCATGTAGTAAAACTTAATACTTTTTCATCTTAGATTTTGACCATTCTGAAATTTACTTTACAATTTACATAGAAAATAATAAAATTTTATTAAAAATTTATTGGTTTACACAATTATTTAGGTATCTACTTGTAGTAAACATGATATAAATAAAACTTGACAAAATTCTTAATTAATTAGGAAAAATTGATGATTTTACGATATTTATTGTAAATTATAAATTTATAAATTATAACTAATAATATTAATCTTCTAGTGATAACCTGCCGTTATAGTATAACAATGATAACATGGTCTGCGAGACCGATTTCAGTTTTCATTTGTTTTTCGTACCTACTTTTTGCAATTATTTTTTCACTAATTTAGATGTTGCTCAAAAAATTATCCCATTGCAAAATTTGTCTAAGTATACAAATCGAATTACATCACAGTAAAATATCACTCAAAACTAATACCTGATATTTTATCGATGTTAATGGGAAATTATTAAAAATTCTAAACTTCCACCCACATTCAAGGCAAAAACCATAATCAGAAATGAGCTCGAATGCCATTCACGTGTAGTTTATTACACGTTGCTGCTTTTGCCTGCTTTTATTGGAAATTAATAGATACTTCAAGATTAATAAAACTTATTAGGTTTTCGACATCTCCATAATTGTTGAAGTTAATATCGATAATAACAAGTGGTAGTCGGAAGGGCCCAAGTCTGTTGAGTACTACGGGTGGGGGCAAAAGTTTCCAGCCAAATATAAGAGCTATCGATGAATTTCATCCCGGATTTCAGAAGTCATGAAAAATTTATAGCTGATATAGATAGGCACTCCCTAAACACAAAACCGTAAATGGCAGACGTTTACATGCCCGGTTGGGAGGGGGGGGGCAAAAAGGTAAATTTTCCAAAAATGCTAGACTTCTACCGACTTCACCAAACGGTTACATATTAGTACAAAAATGGCGTCCCTGATCGCTTTCGCTGTGTGTGATGGACCGTTGTGCTGCAAAATTAGTTTTCCGTCTCTTGTAGCCCATCCTGGTCGGTTTTCGATCGATGCATGGTTCAAATTGATCATTTGTTGACGGTACCAAACGGTATTAACTGTTTCACCTAGTTTTAGAAGCTCATGGTATACAACACCTTTCTGATCCCATCACCACAAGCACAACATTGTCTTCTATCCAAAACGATTCGGTCTTACGGTCGATGTGGATGGTTTTCCTGGGTCAGATTGTCACCGTAAGTTTACACAAGTACTATACGATTGCTTTCACTCGCCTTTTTCTTTTGATTGGACAAGAAAAGCAGTACTTGCTGCAATCTGCAAATGCTCATTTGGCTCGAAACTTGGCATGTTGACCACACACAAAAAATATGACACTAACTCGAAATCGTTGAAATATCAATGACGTTTTGAAAGATACTGCGCCCATCTTATAGCAGCAACAAAATGACATAAGGGATGAGTGAACCAAGAACCAATCCTTGTTTCCAGCGCCAATTTTAAAAAGATTAAGAATAAATTATTAACCGCCACACCTGATGGTAATAATGATCGAGGTTAAAATTAAAAATAATCATCAGTCTGTGATTCAGAATGTTATTACTAAAGGGTTAATTACCTATCTAGTATATTGCTTTATCTCGAAGTCTACTTTTAGTTATTACCACCTACAACGTTTATACAATATGAACAATTAGGTAGATCTATTTTTACCACTGATGCAAATAATTTGCCTTTGTTAATTACCACTGAATAAATTGTGCTTTTAAAAACTTTTATTAGGCCCCCCATTCGATGGATTCTTTCGGAATCCGTCGTTAATTAACCGTTAATTAACCGTATTAAAAATCATTCATTTTAACTCTATTTTCTGACATTGAAATTGAAGTTTTTGTTATTAATAATAATAATAATAATAATAAACAACTTTTTCCCCTTGTCAGTTTTTATTTTATCGTGTTTTAATTAGGCTTTTGTAATTTTCTGACGAAGCTTTTGACCAATCAAATTTATGGAATACCTAACTAAGGAAATCTTAACTAGGAAATTCTTAAATAAACTGTTGATGAAAACGGGCATTAGAGTCTCGTATAAAACTTGTCAGGGCTACGAGGCTCAGTCTGAAAATAATGAACGTCTGATCACCCTAGGATCCTAGAATGAGATTCTAAGCTGCGCGTACAAATTTATTTCTTTGTCGCCAAATAAAAACCTAGTATTCTACTCGGACAACTGTACTGGACAAAATAAATTTATATATAGGATGTATTTATATTGCATTCAAACTATGGAGAATATTAAACAAATTACTTACAAATTTCTTGACGTTGGGCATACCCAAAATGAAGACGACAGCATGCAAGGAAGAAAAAAAATAGACCAATTTACGTACCGTCCCAATGGAGTGTCGTAGTTTGTACTACTAAAAAGCAAGGAACTCCATATTCAGTAGATGAAATTTCCACGAAAGATATAATTGACTTTAAAGCTCTATCAAGTAAAATTGTAAATAATTTCAACACAAAATATTGTTAAAGAAAAAGTAACTTGGAAGGATATTAAAATGGTGTGAATAGGAGAACTTTTCACGACAAAAGTCATTTAAAAGAATTCAGGTGCGAAAAAGAGGCCCGGCCAAAAAAGTAAATTTGGAAAATAAGAATAAAGAACTAAATTTATATTGAGACAAAGGAAAATACAAATTTTAGAGATGTGTAAAGACGCATAAATGTTAACCAATCGATTAAAGACAACGACGTAGTATCTCCTGGCCATATAATTTATTTCTTCGCATAATAAGATTGATAGATTAAGCGTAATTATGACGATTCAATAATTTATAATATCGTTAGAATATATTATAATCCTCTAGAGATACTAATAAATCTAACTTAGCGAAAGATTTTAAATACCACAAACACTGAGGGTTGAGTGACCTTTTAAGTGATAGTTTTCATTGGTAAAATAAGTACAAGTCTAACAATGTAATCCTATTATCCATAATCCATATACCGGACATCATGCAAATATATTTTGCAAAGGGATTTGCAATACGTTTGAATATTAATTAGATTATAAAACTTATTTAAACGAAAATAATTATGAATTTATTTACTCCTTAGTCTTAGTTTCTACATATTTTTGTTATTACAATAAGTACTTTACCATACATGTATGGTAAAATAATTTAGATTTTTTTTAATTTGCACATGTTGAGAACAAATAAATCGAATAAAAAAAGTCTGTGTAAAATAACCATTTATTTTCTGTAATCTACTAATCTACATAATATACTATGTGTAATTAATATGTAACACATACTAGGTGATGCTATAATATCAAAGGATTAATTGATTAATGTATGGTGAATAAGCGATGGCTACATCTAATCTTTTATTTAGGTGGTTTGAAATATATAATGTTAATTTTATACCTCAGTAGAGTGCTGCAGATCATTTAGGGCCCGGGAAATTCGACCTTTTTTATATTTTTCATAAAATTTCTATGGTTTTTTCTGTTGTTTTGGTCCTGGATCCTATAACTCTATATCCTATTATCACAAAAACTGCCCTCTGAATCGCAACCCCTAAATGAGAGGGTTAACCCAAACAGAGATCAGAATCCGGAGAGAACCTCTCCAGTTTGTTTGCCTCGATGTTAATAAACCAGCTCTTTATTTATGCGAAGGCATGGGGTCGTGGGTTTCTGAAAAAAAGACCGGTAGCTTGGGAAAACTCAAAAAAACGAAAATAAAAATCAAATGCTTTAATTGACATACACAGAATTTATTATCACAGTTCCAACAATTGCCAATTACAATGTAATATTACTGTTTATATTTTTTTAATTATTTAAAAAAATTATTTTTGAAATTAATGTTACAAATTGTTATTGGAAAAGCAAACCAAAAATTACGAGTATTTACCAATAATTTTCTCATAGATAGGTATGAAATATCTGAATAATTTGCCAAAAGTAATATAGGTAATTATATTATGTAGTGTGTCTCTTGATATTTCGGCAAATAAAAAGTTATTACTGATGTATTTTTTAAAAGCTTTTATTTAATTTTATCTTCCAAACTGCATATTTAAATTAAATAAGTTTTATTTAAATTTCAGGTTAGAATGCACCGTAGCCTCGGACTAGGTGGAGGATCATTAGGATATAAGTCAACAGGGAATAGCCGTGTCTACGATGGAAAAATTGCTGGACTTTATGATCTCGAAGAAACCCTTGGTCGGGGTCATTTTGCTGTGGTCAAGCTTGCCCGACACGTGTTTACAGGGGAAAAAGTTGCTGTTAAAGTTATAGATAAAAGTAAATTAGATGAAGTTTCTAAAGCACATTTATTTCAAGAGGTAATTTATAATTATTTTACTATAAATACTACACTGCCCCCATAAGAAAGAAAGCTCTATCTCCAAATAACAAAATTGTACTTCTTTTACCGAACTCGACCTCAAACTGGAGTTAGGACCAATATAAATTTCAATATAATTCATGATTGTATTGGATTTGGGCTTTCTAATGTCATAAAAAGGTGTATTGATTCGGAAACGCTACAAAAAGCATTCCAAAAAAAAAATTGGAGTTAGGGTACTTATCAGGGCAGTACAGTTTCTCATTTATTAATTTAATCGCCGATACATCGCTATATGGTTAATAACAAAACTACCTTCACATTTCTTAAAATATTATCGACCACATCGTGATAGTTTTATATTTATTTTTTAGGTTCGCTGTATGAAGTTGGTACAACATCCAAATGTTGTTAGACTTTATGAAGTAATTGATACAGCAACAAAATTGTACCTGATTTTAGAATTAGGCGATGGTGGGGATTTATATGATTATATTATGCGACATGATTCTGGATTGTCTGAACAATTGGCTCGTGATTATTTTCGTCAAATAGTAAAAGCAATATCTTATTGCCATAGGTTACACGTAGTTCATCGAGATCTTAAACCTGAAAATGTTGTGTTTTTCGAAAAACTCGGCGTTGTTAAGTTGACAGATTTTGGATTTAGTAACAAATTTTTTCCTGGTCAAAAATTAGAGACTTCTTGTGGTAGTTTAGCTTATTCTGCACCTGAGATTTTGCTTGGAGATTCATATGATGCTCCCGCGGTTGATGTGTGGTCGTTAGGTGTCATTTTGTATATGTTGGTTTGTGGACAAGCTCCGTTTCAAGAAGCAAATGATTCTGAAACGCTCACTATGATAATGGACTGCAAATATACAGTCCCACCCCACATTTCAAAAAATTGTAAAGAGTAAGTTTTATTATTATTATTTTTCGGACGTTGCGTTTACCTCTTGAAACTTTATTTTTTAGTCTTATAGCGCAAATGTTGGTGCGCGATCCAGAAAAAAGAGCCACTTTAGCGCAAATTGCAGCACATCCTTGGTTGGCTCAGCAGAAAGATGATCAATCTGCAGATGTTATGCCATTAGTTTCGAGAGAACAATTATCTGATGAGGATCATAATCTTATAGTACAAAAAATAGTAAATGGCAATATTGCTACCAAAGAGGAAATACAAGAGTAAGTGTGACTTTCGCTTTATTTAAATGTGTCTTCAATTTAAAAGGATATGTTTAGGAGTATAGAAAAGAATGCATACAATCACATCACAGCTACATACTATTTATTAGCAGAAAGAAAATTGAAATCTAAAAGGCAGGAACATGTACATAAAGGTAAAAGACCAGAGCATTTGGCAGTAGCTCAAGGATCTCCTGCACCAAAACGTGATGTGAGTAGTGCTGGAACTACACCATGTCTGCTAACTGTACCCCGAACTCCAGGAGATTTACCACAGGTAGAACTTTATTTAAAATATATGAGTAGTAATTTTGATTTTTTTCCTTAAAATTTTCGATATTGTGCAATTGCATACATTCCCCCTCTTCTGTTTTTAATTAATTATCTTAATAAATTTTATACTACAATGTTATTACAGTCATATTAAAAGTATGCCACCAAAGACAACAATATTTTGTCTATACTTTTCATTTCTGACTTTAAAATTAATACAATTCATATACTATTATGTGTGTTCTGACTATATAATATATTTTGTTCTATACAGCGATCATAGTGTGGGAACTTTTTAGTAATAGTTACTATTTTTATGTATAGGTTACTTTTCTGACAAATCAAAACATTTTATAGTGGGGCATGGAGCATACACAAATTCCGCTAAGCCAATTATACAAATCCTCTGTAGGTGGTTCTTCACATAGTCTTTATTACTTATTTTTTTTTGTAATAAAGGGGTAAATATGCTGTGTTACAAAATATTACTGAAAGATATGAACAACGCAATTAATTGAAGTATTAAAATTTTAAAATTTCAATCAACAATTTAAAAAATAGTTCAAATTAAACAAGAATTGGTTCCAAATAGAGGCTAAAAAGTGCGTGACATAATTTCTGAACGGTACATCTAATAATAATTAATGCCTTTATTTTTTGTTATAATTTTATGTAGTGCAGTCAGTCTATAAATCAACTCTTTTTCGAATTTTTTTTTTTTCATTAAAAATGGTTACTAAATTTACTTTAAAAAGTGCTATGATCCTGTATATTATATAATTTTACTTTGGTTTAAAATTACAAAAACGTTTTAATTTACATAATTATTTAACTGGCATGAGAATATTGTACAATATAATCACATCAGTGTGTGTTCATTATTTTTAGATCTCGACAGGTTACTTGCACAAATTTTTTATAGAAAAATTGTTATTTAATTTAAATTAAACTTAAAATTGTATGTACGTAGTTTGACTGTAATCTTTGCAATTATTGCAGCAGAAATTTTCAGTTCAAATTTGAATATTATGCAAGTATCCAGTTATCCCTTCCATTATGTTTAAGTTATTAATTATTATCAGAATAATTTAGAAGTGCATTTTGTTTTGCATTCCTTAGAGTCTTATTCCAAAATATGAACCACGAAAATGGCTATCAAGACATCAGATTAGTTCAAAATAAATGTAGATTATTAATATTGCAATGTATATAATTAGTTATAATTATTGTTACTTTCTATAGTTTATTAATAAAATAATTAATTTATTAGTGGTTTTGTTATTATAGTTTTCAATTTTTTGTAAGTATAGTGTGTCGTTTCAAAATTCGTTTATTTCGCTTTTTTGTAATTTGTTTTGTTTTGTTTTTGTTCAGCCTAAATTATATCAATTGAACTTTTTTCATTTTTGCATTAACATAATACACATCTGAAGAATTTTATATCGACTTGGTTTAAGTGTATGCAGGTGTACAATATCCAATGCTTTGTGTTTTATGACTAATTTGGCCAATAACATTCTTTTAACATTTTTCATTCTACTAAAATATACTTTTGCAATACTCACTAACTTAATTGTTGTGTGAATTTCTGTTATGCTTTTAAATGTTCCTTATTATATGTACTACTTTATTTAAATATTTTTAGAGATCTCGTAAATGCAGTATAGTGCAAGAAGATGAAGAGGAAGAAGATCTTTCCAGTTGCTCAGGACGTGAAGAGTTAACAACATCACATAATTCTTTAAATAGACGTGGATCAAGATCTGAAGGTCGTTTAAATCTTGCCTTACAAGAACGACTGTCTGAATCTGAAAGGCGAAAACCTGAATTTGCAAATTTACCCAAGCGAGAAGCACTTCCAAAAATGAATATTTTAAGAAATTTAAATGATGATAGGCCAAAATCTGCCGAAAATAATAACGCAAATAAATGGCGAATAGGAAAAAGTTCCAGTATTCCAGAAACATCATCACCCACTCAACCTAAATTCATTAATGAGGTCAGACAAAATGCGAATGCTATAACAACAAACATTATAACAGACGCGTCCACCATTGCCATACCCATCCTTATAGCTTCACCTTATACACCACCTGTATATTCAAAGTATAAAACTATGCCTTCTCCGACCAGAACATCGCCAGTTATCAGTTCTCCTTTACAATTAAATGAAATATTTGAAGAAGGAGATGGTGCAGAAGCTGGCTCAGGTTCTAACCATCACTTTGTAAGTCGCAACCAAAAGCGTACTTCGTATGAACAAAAGCGCTCCAAATTTCACAAAAATCGTACCGCTTCGTGCAGTTCTTCAGATGCCAGTGATGATGACAGCGAAAGTCGAAAAAAACGTGCTCATAAGCTAAACAATTCTGATAAACCTATTCGAGGACGACGAGATTCCCATGACGATAGTAGTGATTCTCAAGAACCTGGTGCAGGAACCAGTGGTGGTAGAAATGGACAAGTAGGAAAAACAACTTCAATTATCAGGGAAGGCAACGTTCAAAATACGCAAAATTCAAATAAAACTAATAATAATAACACCAACAATAATAACAATGAGCGAAAAAATGCTGGTAATTCGGGCGTAATGTTTGGAAGACGTCATAAAATGGGAAGAAGAAGAACTGGTGAAACACGTTTACGTGAAAGTCAATCATTAAATCGAATCACTGAAGTTCAGGAGGATCCATCTCATTCTGTTATGATTTCCACTAACATAACCGCTACTCAAGGTGCCAATACTACAATGAAAGTTAAGGGAATTGGAGCTAGAATATTGCAGGTGAGTCATTTTTTAATATATCTCATTTATTTCTATGTTCCAAGTTCAATTTTGCACTGTTGTTACATTATGAAATGTCTTGCAAATGGAAAATTCTCGATATTTCAAATTTTAAGTTTTTTAGAAGTTCAAAATATTATTTTCTTCAGTGATTTTCGTGATTATGATTTTATATTTGATAAGCAATTTTTTTTATTGTAGATTTTAAATAAATTAAATTGGATAAGACAATTATTGAACATTGTACACCAGAATTGCTAACAAAATTAGCAATTATTGAAAAAGTTAACTAATAGTTGCAGGAAATGTAAGTTCAATTTTATTTAATTGAGCGTTAAATTTCACATTTTTTTAAAAAATTGCATCCATATGTACTTTAAAAAATTAATAGTTGCGGTGCTATGGCCATTTGAAGGTAGAAATTAAAACAAAATTTCTTAGGGCCGGTTTTACCACCTATAGTTAAGTGGTAGCAAGCGATTAGTCTTGCTCTACAGTGTATCTAGTAAGAGTACTGTTGGTTGACGTTAAGAGGGCGCCTTTAAAAAACAGGTTACAATAGGTGGCGCACCCTAAAATATTAATTTTTTCTACTCATCTGTTCACCAATACAGAATTCTAATAATTTATAAAAGTCATATGTATAAACGATAACTAATTTAGGTAATGAGGAAGTTTGAGCTTTCAAAGTTAAATATTTTTAAAAATATTCAATATTTCCAAATATGAATATCTTTTTGGAATATACTTGTAAATATTCAACATAGGAAGTTCAAACTTCCTCATTACCTAAATTAGTTATCATTTATTCATATGACTTTTATAAATTATTAAAATTCTGTATTGGTGAACAGATGAGTAGAAAAGATTAATATTTTAGAGCTCGCCATCTGTTGAAACCTGTTTTTTAAAGGCGCCCTCTTAAGGGGGAACACCACTGTAGCAGTCTCTAAAATAGCGTTCTTTTGGCAATTTTATTTTGCATGTAAGGAAAGGTAATAGAAAAATAATATTCAAGGAAGTTATTAAGCATATATTTAAGTATGCAAAAAAAAATTATCGTCGAAAAATATTAAAAACTTTAGACACCGGAGCCATTCTCGCGAGGCATGTTGAATTTGAGGAGAGCTCTGCGGCACGCAGGATAACTCGAACAATTTTCATTCTTTTCATTTGAAATTTTAACAGTATCTTTAAAATAAGATTTTGCAGTGCAACATGGTAGAAATTTTCGATAAGTTAATTTAAACATTATTTATTAACAAACTTTTTAATTCACATACTCGCCAATCACACAAAAATCAATATTTTTAAAATTCCTACCGTGTTGCACTGAAAAATGTTATTTTAAAGATACTGTTAAAATTTCAAATGAAAAGAATGAAAATTGTTTGAGTTATCCTGCGTGCCGCAGAGCTCTCCTCAAATTCAACATGCCTCGCAAGAATGGCTCCGGTGTCTCCAGTTTTTAATATTTTTCGACGATAATTTTTTTTTACATACTTAAATATATGCTTAATAACTTCCTTGAATATTAGTTTTCTATTACCTTTCCTTCCATGCAAAAAAAAATTGCCAAAAGAACGCTATTTTAGAGGCTGCTACAGTGGTGTTCCCCCTTAACTTTAACTGATAGTTGAAAAGGCAATTGTAATTCCGAGAAAAAACTTTCAAATTACCAACCATTTATTTTTTACCCACATAATAAGAAAAATATGATAAATTGTTTTTATTTTAATTCCCAATATGATTCCTACTTTTCATTTTATGACTGATAAGGATGAAATTGTAACTAAAAACTTCAAAAATATAATAAACGAATTTAAAAAAATCAGACCTACTTTGTAGCATTTTTTAAAATAAAATACATCCACTTCGAAAAGATAAATCGTGCATGGTAATTTGGTCCCCGTAATTTGATCCACTGGTAATTTCACCCCCACTTTGCCGAGTAGGACCGGTGTAGGGGATTATCTTTAGTTAGTACAGTCACATCTCAGATCCATAAAAGCAAGGGAGATCCATCCCCTTCCCAGTAGCATACTTTGCCCAGTTGGACGGCCCAGGGGATATTTTTAATTGGTATAACGTTGTCAAAACGGTTCGTTTCACATCTCGAATCCATAAAAAAAAAGAGAGATCTATCCCCTTCCAATAGCACACTTTGTCGAGTTGGACGCCCTAGGGCAGTGTTTCTCAAAGTGGGTTACGGGAAAAGTTTAGTGAGGGTACGTGCTGCACCGGAATTTGGTCAAAAATATTATTTTTTGTTTATTTAAGGAAACCAAATTTAGACATAAAAAAAAGAAAACATCTGATAAATAGATATCGAGGGCTAAACCGCAGTACCTCGTAAGTGCTTAGCTGCATCTGTTGAGTGAATAGAGTATAGTGCATACGAATTTTTCAATCTTACCAGATCAAATAATAAATCAATTGTATAATAAGGATAAGTTTTCGTCCATTTAATAATAATACATTTATTGTTATTTTTGGGTTAGTGGACGAAATAATAATTGGATTATGTAAATCTTCAACGTTTCGCTAATTTATTTTAAGCTTCGTCAGGAAATACAGAATTAACAGTAAAATAAAAATGCCAAATTCAGAAGTAATAAAATTTAAAAATAAAGTATCTTCATTGTAAAAGATCGCCATAGATTGTGCTTAAGCTTTGTGTGTCTTCTCTAAAGTTTACGTTATGTTTAACACTTGTACACCACCATCAAACACTTAAGACATAATTTTGATTTTGATCACACAAATTTTAGACATGGAAAACAATTATTTCATTAGCGTCACTCCGTTTCCGTGAACCGATTCCAACTAAAATGTAATCAGCTCTAAGTGTCAATATAAAAGTACTAAATATAAAATTTGGTTGGAAATTGGTTTGGGATGTAGAGCACATATAAAATTCAGTGACATGCTGAAATTCTGGATAACATTATTTCATAACCTAGCGGAATGGAATAAAAATGAGAAAACTATTTGCAAATTCCTTCATGCTGTACTGTCTTATTGACTTACAATGAGAAAGCATATATTCCATAATATACCCTAATCTTGTAACTCTTTTTGAAGTCAGAAAACAAAATGCAAAGATTTAATCTCAGTTTATTTAAAAAATTAGGGAACTATTTTCTGTTTAGTGTGTTTTTATATATTTATTGTTGTAGGGTTTCAATATGGGCGGTAAGAAGGAGGATAAATTAATCAAAGAAGAAAAAGTACAACACTTGTCAAGAAAAGATGCTACAATAAAAACTAGCGATTTCGATAGCATAGATACTTTGAAAAGTTTGGATATTGCTAATAAAGACGAAAAAGAAAATTGCAGCAAGCTGTTAGAAAAGGTTTCCACTAAAAAAATGCGACTGTTTGGAAAATATTTTCAAGTGCACAAAAAATTATACATACCAATACCCTCAATTTTTAGCAAAAATCGTTTATACAAAGCCCAATCATGTGGTTCGCTTGTGCGTGATAAAATAAGTCAAAATCCTGAAGTAATTTTACGAAATAGGCAACGAGCTGCAAGTGTTATTAGAAACAGTTTGGTAAGTGAAAGTGATATTAATCAAAATATGGGACTAAAACAGAGTAGAGACAGAAATTCGGCGAACGTTGTGCAATTGAATAATGTGTGTACCGAAATTACAGGTATATGTGCCACACACCTTGGTCAGGCTTCCAAATGTTGTAGTTTTTGTTGACGTCGAATTTTTAACCAAAGTTTTAAAGGTTCAATTTAATTTATTAGATATTTATTTATAACTTTAAACCTTTTTTGAATTTTAACTACTTCTAGATAAATCTTGTATGTATATTTCATTTTATTTATATATTTTCAACGAGCGTTTGACTGCATGCTTTTTAAAACCAAAGTTAAAATAAATAATTGATGTTTTCAATTTTTTTTATTTCGGTTTCAATTTTTAATTTAATTGCTCAATATATTTCTTAAAATTAAATCAAAAATTACTTTGCTCATTTGTGGTTCCACATTTTCCAGTTACTTCAAGTTTTCAAACAATGAAACTATTAACTATTGCATATTTTTTAAAGAATGTTGATGTGGTAGATGGTAAAAGCATAGTAAAATAATAAGTATTTGCACTTGCCCAATTTTGAGACCACAGGTCGTGCTCATGCAGTCTACGACGCGCACATCTACATCTCACTCTTACTCACGTGCACATCTAATAGAGATGCCGTTATATCAGCTGTTGTTGTCCGCTCGAATTTGTACTTACCGTTTGTACCATAAATACATGCGCGCCATAGCATGCGCGAGTTTACTCCGTGGTCACCAACATCAAAGGCACCGACAGAGAGTAACTTATTCTATTATACTTCTATTATACATATTATACTATGGTAAAAGTGCCAATGTGCAAACTAAACCTTTTCAGTTTTCCACATCCTGTTTTTTTACCTACCCTTTTTCTACCCACAAAAATTTTCAAATCAAATTATCAAAGATATTAAGACATTAAGAGGAATCTCCAGTGCTATATTGAGTAATTCGTATTTTATGTTCTTGGTATCCAGAATGTTACAAAAATATGAACTTATTCATTTTAAGATTATCTAAAATGAAGATTCCCAAACTCAAATTATCATTTTACACGATATTTAAATGAGTAAATCAATTTAATTTATTGGTTTTGTAATTGGCGGAGACTAACGACTTTTTAATTTTCATACAATTCTCGATTTCATTGTATCATAGTTGTTGTACCATTACTAATTCAAAATGTGCCTTTACTTAAATTCAAGTCAATTACATTCCTATTTTTTATAATTCTCAGCTTTAGTAAAGGATCCAACCATTTGAAACTTAAAGTAACTGAAATTTGTGGATTACATGGAAGCAAATCAACATGACTTAAAGTTATTGTGCAATAAAAATAACAGAGTAATAATTTTTTTCTAAAACGTATTGAACTTGCTCAATATTTTTGCTGCTTTACATTTAAATTATTGGTTATTATAATAATTGCCGCAGGTCGGTGTTATTTTTATTGTTTACGCAATAACTTAACGAAATTAATACTACGTTGTTAAAAATTTTCTGAGTTTAATAGGGTAGTATTTTAAATTGTAAGTATTAAAATTGTTAATATATGATTAGTATTATTAAAAATATTGAATTATTACATACTTTAAAGTGCATGGTATTATGCTAAATATTTTTAAGGTAACAATGGATCAATCAGTTTTTGATATTACAATTTTTGTCAAGTATGATAAGTAATTTAATAGAATGTATAATATATGAATTGACTGCGGTAGTTTAATAATAAGATTCCACAAAAGAGTTTAGGACAATCTTAAGTTATTGCTTAATATTTATTAAAAGAAAAAACTACCCAAGACTGATTATTTTTAAAAAGTACCAGTTCGTTCTATGAAGACTAATTTTGTGGAATTTTATTATGTAATTGCATAGATAAGTAAGAGAGACATTTTTTACCACTGACTTACTGATTGTAGTTATAATCTTCTACACCAAAATGGTATGGTGATCTTTGTAACTAAAGGGTGCAATAGTAACAAAATTAATTTATTATAAAAAAAAGTATTAAGTGTAATTTTTAACAAATGTTTGGTATTCTAGCAAGGAATGTTAACAGTATAAGTTACATTCTTTTTTTTTAGAATTAACAATTTGAATCAAAATAGAAGTTAGATATAAAATGTTGTGAGCACTGTTTTTATTTGAAAAAATTTCTGTTTTGGTTGTTTTATAGTTGGAAAAATATTTGCAATTTATGTGTTTTTAAATGGTGTTGATATTGTTTTCTAAGTGTCCATATGCACTTTTATTAGTATGTGCTGTGCACAATATCTATTTTACAATCACAAACTTAAAATGAATAAAATACTGTGTTACCAATTATTTAACTTGAAAATCTCGAATTTTATATAACAAATTCTTTTTGTTAACTCGAGGTGCAACGGATTTATTTGCAGGTTTAACGAGAATATATTACTGATTGTTAGACTCTATTAATTGATGTCAAGCTGGTCTTGTCGTTAGTTATAGTGGTCCACTATGTATGCATATGTATGTGTGTGCACATAATAAAATAAATTAGAGATGACTGTTATCTTCATTTTATTTACTACAAATTATCCCGCTTAATAAAAATCAAAACTGACTGACAGACAACGCACAGTCTAAAGACGGGGGGGGGGGGTTGAACCCCCGAAACTACCCCCTTATATAATGGCCGTACAAGTCCTGTCCAGTTTTGCGGATCTGTTCAAAATGAATACAAAACACTGGACAAGTTGTCAATAAATAAATACAGAAATCGAAATAATAACCATAAAATGAAGAAAATTAAAGGTACACAACCACGGACATGCCCAACCAACTTTTTTCAGGGGGAGTAATCCCCAATTTGCCAACTGAATTAATTAAAAATTTCCAACTTTTTGTAATTGTCTATTTTGCTTATTGTCGGTTTAGCGGCTTTTGCCAACTTACCAACTTTTGAGTGATTTTTGCCAACTTCCTAAATGCCCAACTTAAAGATTTACGACATAAACTTACTTTTTCACAATATTAGACTTATAGTTAGGCAATGCATTATACGTCAGCTTAACCTTTCCTTCAATTCAAATTAAACTCGAGCTAAACAGCATAACTGCAAGTGATATAGCAGTGCCCCACAGGAAGCACGAGGCCTTCCGTAGGGGGTTACTTTCCAGTCTTTTGGAAATCTTCTCGGCGATGGTTCGCACAACAGCAAGAGAAGTAAGTTAGGTTACTTAATCGATATTACAATGCAAGAGATATTATTTGTTTTGTTGCTACCACTTACCGTTCGTTGGTACACAGATCATATAATGTAAGGGAGAGCCGAGTTGTCGCGTATCATAATATTGTACCTACACCATCATACAGTTAACATCGAGCTAATTTCACTTTTTAGGGGTATTTTGGCTTAAATTTGCAGTAAAAAAAGAGATCCACCCCCTTCCCAGTAGCACAATTTGCCGAGTTGGACGACCCTAGGGATATTTTTAATAGGAAGAATCAGTTTTGACAAGACAACTAAATTCTATTCGGATCCATCATCGTTAACACATTGGCTACTATATCGTCGTATGACAAGAAAAACTCATTAAGTGCAGTTTTCGACAAAAACGAAATGTTTCACTAAGTGCGTTATTTTATGGTTATGCTTGCCTGAAAAAAAATTATGTCCCAATTTATAATATGAATGAGGATTCATTAGCATTTTAAATATCAAAACAATTGCTGTTAAATACGATTTATCAGATATAAAAAATGTTTAAATTTCATTAGCTCTGGTTTCTTGAAATGTACTTAATGAGTTTTTCTTGTCATACGACGATATGTATCACCGGTACATGAAAATGGATTCACCCATGTAGGTACTGCACTTAGGGCAGATATATTCACCTCTGGTTAAAGTGTCGGGTAACTATGTGTTCAGTAAATTTATAAACCTCCTTGTTGATTGGTGATTTTACTGAAATGTCAAAATGTGATTGGTAACAGTTTATTTATCTGTCAGTTACGCTATTGAACACTTTACTGGGAGGTGAATATATTGGCCCTTAATTGTGCATAATGAGTTCTGCATATAGGTAGGTATGATCACAGCTGATACATATCGTACCACAAGACAGATTTCTCGAATTCAGCGTTAAGCTTGAATTACATTATACTTTTTTCGTCTAGATTTCTCGAATAGAAATATGCAGCCCGTCCGAGTTTTCGTTCGGGTCGGTCCGGGAGTGCCAACATCCCTATTGGCGTAGTATAGGTACGAGGTCCGTGATAGGTAGTCCCTTTTGGCGCCATCTATACTAAAGCAAATGAAATAAAAACTCGGAACAAAATCGAACGAGAATCTAGACGAAAAAAGTCGAAAAAAGTATAATGTAATTCAAGCTTTAGTAGCCAACGTGTTAAATAGATTTGCAACATTTATCATGAATTTCACATGTTTTAATAACAGGGGCTACTGAATTAAAACATCAAATTTTTGATCACCGAGTGGACCGGTGACGCGAGTTGTCGCGTATCAGCTGCAACCTATTTAGAAATTTGACCCTGCATGTAATGGACAAAAACGTTGACAAAAGCCAGCTTCTAACACATAACAGGGGTACCTTACAACTTTGCTAATCACAAGGAAGTGTGACTTCAGTTCCCAGTGGCGGATTTCCGAACAGACGCATGAGGCATAGGGCTGTAGGCATGATACTAAGAGTAGGAGTAGTGAAAATATTTGGAAGAGGGCCTCAAATTTGAATTGCGCCTGGGGCCTCTCAGATGCTAAATCCGGCACTGTCAGTTCCCTTTTAAAAACTTCTTCGTACGCAATTTTTATGGCTTTTGGGAAACGTTGAAATAATACAAAGCATGACCTGACTAAATTTTGTAACATAAAGCACAAAGAAACCCGGCAAGAAACTATGTTAGTTTCTAAAAAAATTGACTGTAGGGGAGATGTGCATACCTTGCACCAGTGGGTACAGTCAGTGTTCCATTGCCATTAATTTCAAACGTGCTTCTTTTTTCTGTAGGTACGCCCATGAACATAGAAGTAGAGGACTGGTATCTCCTTTGTTAAATTACCCAAAATGGCGTGCGCTTAACCGTATACCCCCCAAGTGGAACCACTAGGCGGCGCTGCAGAAAAAGATGGTTATTCTGTTTGAGTTTACTAAAGGCGTATTTTCGCGAGGCATTTTGGTTAACCAAAAGTAACCGGTTAGATTTTATGTCATTTTCGCGAGAACGGTTAGAGGGGAGGTAGATTTTGGTTAAGGCGAAGCATCACCACGTTGGTGTAAAACCTTCTTTAAAAAGATTCGTTAAACATGTTTTTCAAGAAATGTTTATATATTTTTGGAATTTTATAAATTCAGCTTCGTAGCTCAATAGAATAATTGTTTCTTGATACTGTCAACTTTTGGTAATTCTATTTAGTAATACGTATATTAAAGAAATCTCGAATTTCAATATTCAGAATTTTCAAAAAAAGGAATGTCAAATTTCTTTTCAAATGTAGTAATAAAGACAATTATTGTAATACTTTAGTTTACAGAAACGATCATTCTATTGAGCTACGAAGCTGAATTTTTAAAATTCCAAAAATATCTAAATATTTCTTGAAAAACATGTTTAACAAATCTTTTTAAAGAACGTTTTACACCAATATTTAGTCACGTGGTGATGCTTCGCCTTAAGGGTCCTGTTCGCAATGCCCGTGTAAAATGGCCTTTAAAATGCTTTGTAAAACATATTTTCCAATAAAAGTTGAAATATCTTGGTCGGTTTTAAAAAGCAGCTCTATAGCGGAATAGAATAATTTTTTCTTGATACTGTCAACTTTTGGTAATTTTATTTAGTAATAGGTATATTAAAGAAATCTTTAATTCCAATATTCCGAATTTTCAAAAAAAGGAATGTCAAATTTCTTTTCAAATGTAGTAATAAAGACAATTAAAAATACTTTATAGTTTCCAGAAACGATCATTCTATTGCGCCAAAGAGCTGAATTTTTAAAATTCCAAAAATATTTCAACATTTCTTGAAAAATATGTTTAACGAATCTTTTTAAAGAACGTTTTACACCAATATTTAGTCACATTATGAACAGGACCCTTAACCAAAAAAGTTAACCAAAGACGACCGCTCAAAATCACTGGTTACTTTTTGTGGTTACTTTTTGCGCCATCTGTGTGCGTCACAATTTAAAATTGGAAGTGGTTCTAAAATGGATTTGAGGTTATGTTAAATTAAAAACTAAATCATTATAAATTAATTTTCAAAGTTATAAAATCGTTTTGATTATTATAAAGTTTGGTAAAGTGAAATAAACGAATATAATTTACACTAAGGTGCGAAGGTGTATCTTTTTCTTGGTGAAGAATGACATTGCAAATCATTTTGCAATCGTGGGTAAATGTAAGTAAATAAAATTCTTTTTATGTTTGAACATTGTATTCATATTAATTTACAGATCTTGAAGAAGCAATAAAATATAAAAATTAAATAAAAAATTAAAAATTTTTAAAAAAAACCTTTTATTTAAAATTAAAAAGGTGCACTAAAAAATAAAAAATAATTTTAATAAGAATAAACAAAACTTCTTGAAAACATCAATATAAAAGCGTGGGGCTATTTATTTAGAGGTAAGCGAGGTAAGTAAGCAATTGCTAGCCCCACGCTTTTATATTGATGTTTTCAAGAAGTTTTGTTTATTCTTATTAAAATTATTTTTTATTTTTTAGTGCACCTTTTTAATTTTAAATAAAAGGTTTTTTTTAAAAATTTTTAATTTTTTATTTAATTTTTTATTTTTAATTTTTTAGTCATGTTTGACTAAGTGGGAGGCGGTCGCAGCATAGTGCTAACGCGAGTTGACTATGAACGCTAAATACCCGGTTCGAATCCGAGTGAAGTAAGAACTTTATTCTGACTGTCTCCCCTCGGAAGGCAATGGTAAACCACCGAGAGTAATATGCCAATAAGAATCCTTAAAATGTTAATGATCTAATTAAGTCTAAAATTGATCTGTGGATACGCAAACCGCCACCCCATTAACATTAACATTTCGCTGGTACAGCCTTCTTGGTTAAGTCGGGGGGATCGCCGTACATCCGAAATCGGATAGGCACCTAAAGAAGAAAAGTCATGTTTTTTACAGCTCCTGCTTCATCCTATCAGAATTCCTCTGGTATGTGTTTTTGATGTTTGATGCTTCACCCTGTATACATCATTAAAACAAAAAATTTCACCCTGAATGCGGTCCTTAAAAATGCGAATGCGATTTAGTAATGTAACTTTTCACCCTGTATGGTAAAACTGTACAATGCGCAGCCACGAATGCGCTTTATTATTTTCAGTATTTTCCATTCTTATCGGAGAACTTCAGCTTTGCCTCCTTCTACAAATGATTAACTTCTTGCTAGTAATTTGTTTTTCTATTTTCCCTCTTTATTTGAATTTTGGGGTGAAATTGGTGTCAAACGTTAAAGCATCGTTAGAGTCTAACAAACCGTCGCGGAGTTATTCGCGAAATATTGGGGGGGGGGGTAGACGTGTTTTTCTATTTTCGTTATATTTTTGAAGTTTTTGGTGAAATTGGTGTCAGATGTTGATTACAAAAAGTAATCCTAAACCAATAATGAATGTTCATTTAGGCTCTAAAGTATGATGCCAATTTCACCCCAAAATTCGACTTACAGATGGGTAAACGCGTCTACGTTCTTGTAAGTAATGATTCAATGATTCAAGTAAGAATTCATCCTATCAGAATTCTTATGGTATGTGTTTTTGATGTTTGATGCTTCACCCTGTATACATCATTACAACAAAATATTTCACCCTGAATGCGGCCCTTAAAAATGCGAATGCGATTTAGTAATGTAACTTTTCACCCTGTATGGTAAAACTGTACAATGCGCAGCCACGCATGCGCTTTATTATTTTCAGTTTTTTCCCGATTTTTCGCTTATTTCGCGGAATTTTGGGACACAAAATTAATATATGAAAATTCGCTGCAAGAGAAAGCTATGTTCCAAATTTCATCTCTCTAGGACTTCGGGAAGTTGGTTAAAAACAGCCTCGAAAAAGTCCAAGGGACGGACGACGGACGACGGACGACGGACGACGGACGACGGACGACGGACAACGGTCACACCAAGTTAAATAAAAGCTTTTAATAAAGGAACTGTATTCAGAAAATCAGGGATAATTAATCGACCTTACAAGTAGGTAGATATCCTACGTTGTAGTTTGAAGTTGAACTTGAGAAGAAATTGATAATGATAAATATACTTTAATGAGTATTAATTAATTTATTGTTACAATTTACGGTAATGGATCAATCAAATGAACTACAAAGCTAGAGATTACTCGGTGGCTGATTTACCTTATTTTTATATCATATTTTGCATATCAGTTATATTAGAAAGGTAACTTTTGTGTTCTTTACGTGTTTAAAATTTAATATTTTTTTTATAATAAATTTATATTGTAACTTTTTGCTAGAATAATATTGATTATTAATTTTCAGGTCGATGGAAAAAGCAAGGTGATCGATTACTAATATCCTAGTGTTGGAAGAAAGTATTAATTTGATTATGAAGCTGCGGATATGCATTTTTACAATAAGGTTGGAACACCATAGAATAATTGAAAATTAAGAAAACGAAAAAATGTGAAAACATAATTATTATTTCAAGTAGTACACACTCTGATATAAAATTTATTTTTATTTAATAACATTTATATTAACCATTGTAAATAAAAATTGTAACAATTGAATTATTAATATTTAGATTAATCTTGCAGCTATCGCATTTCTTTTTGCTTCCGCTCTTCTGTAGGCTGCTCTTTCGTTTTCATGTAGTTCTCTGCATGGTGGTCCTACATCACTAGCTATAGTATCGTTATTATTATTGTCTTCCATTTACCATTCATCGTGGCATAAATAACAAAAATTATGCAAAACAGGCAGCAGTAGTTATTTCAATTCCTTTTGAAACTGTGCCTCTGTCTATATAGGAGTCTTGCCCACCTCCCTTTTACTAAACCAAATACGTTTTCAATACATACACGATCTGAACTTAAACAGATGTTATGACTTTTTTGCACTTGTGTCATATTGTAGGATCTAGGAAACGGTTTCATGAGCCACGTTTCACCTATTATATGAAAATCTTCATTCGGAAAAAATTTTTGTTTTCCAAACTCTTCGATGTGTTTCACTAACAATGAGTTTGAAAAAACTCTTGAATCGTGAGCCGAACCAGGAAATCCAACAAACACGTAGGTAAATATTTTATCTGCAGAACAGATTCCCATTAAATTAATAGAATGGTTTTGATGCCGATCAATGTAGCTATCTTGCTGGCTGGCATTGATTTTAACGTTTATATGGCTCCCATCAACGGCAACAACAACAATTAAGAAGAAAAAAAGAAGATATACTTCCAGCACGGACTCCGATAGTTCAGAATCTGACGGGCGAAGAAAAAAACCACGTCGTCGTTCCAAATAACATTGTTATATATTTTAATAATAAATAATATTTTTAAATAGATTCTTAGTTACTTTTTTATACCCGTCCACCATTGCTATGTAAATCTATATCAAATTTTAATATCTATCAAACAGATTAGTCCTTACAAGTAATAAATAAAAGCAAACAACTTGAAGAATAAATCATTGTTTACATTATTTCACAAAAGTTTGGTTAGTTTTCATTTCAATTTTTAACCAAAAGTAACTTTTTGCATTTTCGCGACCACAAATGGTTATTTCAAAAATTGTGGTGGGGGACTAACCAAAGGTGACCAAAAGTAACCGAGCGGTACTAACCGGGATCCTCGCGAAAATACGCTTTTTGAGCGGTACGAAGTTCGCCGGGTCAGCTAGTTAACTAATATATATATACCAAATTGATTTAAAATCATCATCACCAATGTAAAAACCACAAAATACAATATATAAACTACAGATTTAACCTATCACGCGTATGTTTTATTGTGAGTGATACTACCGAGATCCGCAATATTGCTGTATTACGGCGCCATCTACACGTAGTGTAAAATGCCAATAATTATACTCATTTAGGGCCGATCTATTCATCTCGTCGTAAAGCGCATCGTAATTACGACCGAATAAGTTTATAAGCGCCCTGCAAAAAATTTGGGTATATTCATCTTGTCGTAGCGTGTTCGTAGGTATCAAGAACTTATTAAACAGGATCTATGTTTTCTTCTAGTTAGTATATGACAGAGTAGGATAGCGCTATAATATATTGTTATGAGAGAAAGAGATAAAATAGTTTTGGTCCAGGTCATTAGAAATGCAAGAAACCACGTCGAAAAACTACCTGAAACTACCCTCTCACAATCGTCTCGATTTCAACCCCGAGCATCCCTGATATGTGCAATTTGTACATTTTAACAGTTTATTTATCCAAAAGGAGTAAAGTGTATTTTAAATAAATCATAATTAAACAACAAAACTTTTGTTAAATCACTTTGTTAAAAAAGTGATTACATTTTTACAGTCCCGACAATTTAATTATCCTATTAGTGAACTCTGTTTTTGTCTTGGATAAAATTAATATCATCTAAAAGATTCGTTTTGATCAATTATTTATCAAAAATTAAATTTCTCATAAATACAACACTCACAATTCTAGAAATTTTAAGTTAAAATCGGATTTGTAAAACATATTTGCCGCTTCAAAAGGCTCTTAATTTATGTTAGCCGTAACCCATATTTACAAGGCAATAGTGGCTATTGGGATGTGAATAAACGTTTACGAACTACTACCTTACCCGTAACGCTAATAGCTACTTTACGAAGAGATGAATAGATCGGCCCTTAGTTGGTTAACAATGTCTTTTTATTTAAAAAGGTATTTTGTTATTTATTACTTTTCGACAAATTAACATTCAATATGCAGAGAAGAATTAAAATTTTAATTACTTTCCTCATCGAATTTCATACCCTCGAATAAAATAATTTTATTGATATTTTAATCAAAAAAAACCCAAGGGACACGGAGACTAGTCATAAAGTTTGGCTCACCCCAGGTTTGAACCCGGTGTCCCGCATTCGGATCCAACTGCGTTAGCTGCAAGGTAATGACCGTCTCAATCAAAAATCAATATTTTACGACAAAAATTAAATTTCTTTATTAACCAATTAAAATAAAGTTAGTTACATAAAAATTAATTTATAATCCTTCAAGTGTGTTTTTAAACAGAATATAGTCTATGACCTTCCTTGGGGCTCGCAGATAATTGACCAATCGGAAGTATGTCTTGGGGTGTTGAATGTTGCTATTATTTCTTATAAATTTTATAGCAGCATTTTTACTCAATTCCTTTAAAGAAATAAATTTGGATAACGAAGCATCAAAGGGTTCAGTACTTTCTTCACGAATTTTCTTTAACGGGGGTGTAAAATTTTGTATTATAAAACTAGCATAATTTTCATTAATGAATTGTTTAGAAAATAGGGCTTCATAATCAAAATCATCTTCATTTCCGCAAATTATACTTCCCAAATATTCTAAAGGATTATTTTTGTTGTCATTATTCAAATAATCGCTTTTCAAATTCATAGTTAATAATTCAACTTCTTCTTTAAATCCAAAAGCAAGTACAGCCTCACCGATATCTTCAAATGAAGCTTGAGCACCTAACGATATCCAAAGTTTTATCATATCGATTCGTTCAGTAGATGAAACAGCTAGTGCATGAAGTTTTGTTAACAAAAGAGTAAACACGCCGGTTTTCTTAAAAACTACATACTCCGCAATAAGATCAGATCCAATCATAGATATTAACATGAGCTTTAAGCAATCGTACCAAACGTCAACGGTACCATTAAAATTATTCAAATATACATCAATAAGTGGTACTCCGTTGTTAATTCTTACAAGCGTACTAAAAGTTTGTGCTTTACCTTTCCATAAGAGCTTAAAAAAATTATAACTTTGTAAATCTTGTAGCTCAGCGAGTGCTTTACTAAATGTGTCAGTTAAATCACCAACTTTAAAATTACATAATCGAAGTGTAATTTCATATAATAAATCCCAAGGAAAAAGGTCTGGGAAGTTTCTACATAATAAAGTA
Organism: Rhagonycha lutea; assembly: GCA_958510855.1. Lineage (NCBI taxonomy): Eukaryota > Metazoa > Arthropoda > Insecta > Coleoptera > Cantharidae > Rhagonycha > Rhagonycha lutea. Next base: position 59,851,029 of record OY294036.1, read on the forward strand.
GGGTTGTTGAAGCGTCGGTTAATTATGGCGAATTCTATTGGTGTAGCTAGATTAATTTTTTCGCGCACATATAAATTTCCCCCATTCTCCAACAATAATATCACTTTGTAAAATTTTGAAGAATCTAATTTAAACGCCGAATGCAAGGGAGTTTCATTAGAATTATTACAGAGATTAACATCAGCACCAATTCTTAAAAATAACTTAATAGTATCCTCCAAATGCGAGCGATGCAGAACACCGGAACCATCATGACTTAGCATGTTGATATCAGCTCCCAAATTTACTAATTTTAAAAGGGGAACGCAATGTAAGTTACCGCAAAAATCCTGCAGAGGCGCTACAATCGAAAATTTGTAATTAAAATATTAATTTTTAATACTCCAAGTAGTGGATAATGCAGTTGGTGTTAGCATTCCATTTGTTGGTGATTCAGGCTATTGAAGAATAGGTGGCGCGCTATAACGACTCTATTATCAGTAATAAGTAGACGAATGCTTAATCAGCAGGTGCATATTACTAGTTTGTTGATAATATGATCTTTATGACGTTGCAATAACAACTAACGGATGTCTGGTACATTTAACAAAAATTCTAATTAATTTTTTTTAAATAATACTACCACTTTACAATATTAATTTGATAACAATTTTAAATTGTATATTATATTGTCATAAATTAATCCAGACCACAAACTTTCCAAAATAACAACTTTCTAAAATAAAATATGGACCATTAAAGTTTGCAAAATTCCATCGGCCGGATTAATTTTATACACAATTATACCAAGCCAACCCAGTCGGAAATGTCCTTATGGCCCGTACGGCGGTTATCCTACAACCTTGCAATTTCTATCCAAAATGTACTTCAACGAATCCAATAAATTTCGAAATCGTTCTAAACTTCTTTTTTAAATGCTTTCTAAAAGAAATAGAACACTCTTTTTTTTCACTAACCTTTGCTTTTTATTCATTCGCAAAATTCTTGATACAAGCCAATAATTTATACGCTTAAATTTTCACAGCCGCTCGCGACTTCCCGTCGGCGCGGCGTAAGTCTCCTTTCTTTCTCTCTCTGCCGAAATCTTCCCGCAGAGTTCCACCTAATATAATAACCCGGGCACCTAATACTAAAATTGCAATCTTTCCCACATAATTCAATTATTTGAAAAGAAAACTCTGGTTTTATTAACAATTTGGTTCATGTTCTCCTTAGGTCACGGAAAACAAAAAAAGTTTGAAAAAATATGGTTACAAATAAAAATTTTTGAAACGGTCATTGCCTTGCAGCTAACGCAGTTGGATGCGAATGCGGGGTACCGGGTTCAAACTCGGGGAGTCAAACTTTCTTATGACCAAGTCTCCGTGCTTCGGAGGGCACGTTAAGCCGGCGGTCCCCCTGAGTTGACGAATTGCTACCGTTAACAAAAAACAGGGCTACAGGCACATCTGAATGGTAGGCTAGCAAGCTGCTAACACCCCTCTTTTCCTAAAATTGTCAAACAAAGAGCAATTAAAGAAATATGACGTAGTTCAACTGGGTTGAACCATTGGTTGAACACAACACCCATATGAAAAGTTATCGATCACACATGGGTCGAATTTACAAGGAAGATTGTAAAGAATATAATTAACAAAGTTTTTAATTAATTAGTTTCTCACACATTAACCTTCGCATAGCATACTTATATTTTAGTTACTTAGATGGCATACTGGGGTCCTGTGGACCCCAACGGTAAAAGGGATTAAATCAAGAGAGAAAATAAAATTTTAAGACTGATTTTTGTAAGAAACACTAAACTAGTGTATTTGTCACTGAAAAGTATAAATAATCCACCTAAAAAAGAAAAACTTTTAATTATATTCGACATTTAGTAAAATATGGCAAATTTCATCAATCAAAAGCAACCTTTTAGTATATAATTTATTTACACAAAAATGAAAAAGAATTTAACCGAAAATTATTTTATACTATAAACTAGACATATGGTTCTATAAAATAAAAAAAAAATCATCATAATGTTATCACAAAAGTCTTATATGACATTTTTAAAATTGCGATTTATTCAATGTAATCATCGCACTCCGCACGTATGTAAATGAAATATAAACTCTTATATTTTGAAATATCTTATTAATTAATTATCTGAAGTTAAAAACTTAGCAATTTAGGTAATATTAATTCACTAAATTATGGTTATCAAAGACCAAAATGACTAAAAAAAATATTTCCATATTAACAAAATAGTTACGTAAATGGCATACTGGGGTCCCACGGACCCCAAGCTCGCTTAAATCATATAAAACTTTAAGGGCATACCACAACTAACAGTAGCATAGTGTGTAAAATGTCGAGAGGGTTATGATGCTAAATTACAAAGGTGTCGATTTGCCAAAAAAAAAAATATTAGAACATTCTACAGGCTTTTTAAGATATCGTGGGGTCCCAGGGACCCCAGTATGCCATGCGAAGGTTAAAACAACGGCGCATATACAGTGACTCCCATAATAACCCGGGCACCTAATAAAATTGTAATCTTTTTCACGTAATTCAATTATTTAAAAAGAAAACAGTGGTCTTAACTTATCATTATCAGAACTACCCCTTTATAAGAGGAATGAGTTGTTTTGATAAAGATTTTTTGAAAAAAATTATTTCTAATATGCCCAAACGTTTGAGTGATGCTATCAAACAAAATGGGTATCCCACAAAATATTAAACAATGTGCCTAATCGGTCAAATTATTAAAACGTTAAAATTTCTATTTGCGACCATATTTTTTCAAACTTTTTTTGTGTTTTCCGTGACCTAAGCTGTTTTCTTTTCAAATAATTGAATTACGTGGAAAAGATTACAATTCCATTAGGTGCCCGGGTTATTATGGGAGTCACTTTTACAGTCAATTGGGGTGGAATTGATCATTATGGGGGTGAGATTGATCACTCTTTATATTTTTAATTTAGCGCCAAAATCAAATTTCTGAGCTCGCTCTTGGAGTTTACTAGTAGTGTACTCACAGTCGATATGAACGAGCTAGATTAGCAACTTTGACGCTAAATTCAAATATATTATACAGATGATTTTTGATAAATCTCACCCCCAGTATGATCAATTCCACCCCAAATGACGGTACTAATAAGTAATAACTCACTCCCCCGGTCTACATTCTACATTGGGCTTGTTAAATTATAGAAATTTGGAAAAATAAAAATAATAATTTTATTTATTTTTGATATTATTTTGGAATTACCATTGTTTCGGCCATCTTGTACAAAATTATTAAAATTAAAATCAATTTAGAAATAAATACTTTTTGTGTTGTAGTACCTACCTACATTATAAAAGATTATAATATAAATGCAGTTATGTTCTTTACAATTATGACGTCATTCTGTTACTAGGCGATAATCGCGATATATTTTTGCAACTCTGCAAGTATAGCAAACTGACTTCTCAAGAAGTAGCGTCAGTATTATGTACAATAAAAGTTATAATAAAATTAAACTATAATATAAATTTTACTGTATTTAAAAAATACCCTTTATGGAAAATCGAAAACGTAATAAAAATTTATTAACTATAAAATTATAAGATATTTTTGAAACATCTCATGTGTAGTTTTCATTGCATTTTAAGGGCCAATTTATTCATCTCTTCGTCAAGTACATTATCTAATAGCGTTACGGGTAAGGTAGCTGCAATACCCCAATAGCCACTATTGCATTGTAAATATGGGTTTACGGCTAACACAAATTTAAGAGCCAAATATGTTTTACAAATCAGATTTTAACTTAAAATTTCTAGAATTGTGAGTGTTGTACCTATTTATGAGATATTTAATTTTTGATAAATAATTGATCAAAACGAATCTTTTAGATGACTCCTAGCGATCTGTTTGGGTAGTTGCGTTGTAGATGGTAACAAAGTTACCATTTTTATTTGTAATTAAAATAAATTATAAATTTTTCGTTGAAGCTTCAGCGCCAACACTCGGATACTTGCCACACTTCTCCACCCACGCTTTTCTATTGTAATGGATGGCCCGCCAATTTTATGTAAAAGTTGTTATTTGTATGGAACGTCCTGTCGTTATTATTGACAATTTCTACTTGGTACTAAGTATATTTGTTTCTTTTCATGCTGGTTTGGTATTGAATATCTTAAATTGCATCCACATTGAAAAAAATTATCAATCTGTAATTTCGAAATTTTTTTTATAAATTGAAATTATGAACCCAAAAAAGCTTAATACCAAGAATATTGTTTATAGAATAGTATTATCTCAACGAATTTGCTATATTTTAAATATTAAAGCCGGGCGGTTCCATGTAAAAATAATTAATTGAGAATCATCAGCGCCATCTTTTGAGATTTTTTTAGGCGCTGCCCTTTTAATGTTATATCGTAGCTCCAACGACACGACCTCAGAACTGACCCTGTATAGACATTAGTTCCGTTTAAGTTCACAATTCCTTCATCCATCATATAATGCAAAATGGCTCTAGATCTCTCACTAAAAAAAAAAGAATAATAGTAGCAAGTAGTTCTACCTATTTTGTGTCAACTAATTAAAAGTACCTGGGTGACCGATCTCCATCGTAACTATTCTTATTTTTAGTAACACAAGAATGACGTAAAAACAATTGAAACAGGTAAACAACAAAATTTTGAGTAACTTCCTTAGTAGGCCGCGAAATGTAACGACCTACTAAATCGCGGCCTACTAAATCGTATGGTTTATCCGCTATTCAAGTCGCTTTTTCTCGAGAAAATGAATTTTCCTAAAGATGAGACCCTGTCTGATCGATTTGTAGACCCAAAAAACCCCCAGTCTGTGATTTTCATCGAAATCGTTAGGGCCGTTTTCGAGAAAGCCATTTCATATAATTATACAAGAATTGCTCGTTTAATGTTATAGGATAAATAAAAATAGAAAAATTATTGCCAAGCATTTATTGCTATTCGAGGTTCAATGAAATACAATGTGCATGATTAGTGCATGGTGGAATATTTTGGTACCAAATACTTTGGGTATGGGACTTTTCGGCGCAGGCACTATTCGGAGCAAGGCGGTTCGGCGCAAGGACGATTCGGCGAATCCCGTTTCGGCGCAAAGACTATTCGGCGCCGCCGATTCGGCGCCGCCAAATCAATGTCCGAATCAACAATCAATGTTCGCAATTTTTTACACTAACTTACTCGAAGTAGTTCGGTGCGTTCGGTGTAACATAACAAACAGACCTATAGATTATCGGAAAAATAAAATATTTTTTTTATTAAAATATATTTGGTAATATTGTGGTGTCGGCGGTCGGAACATAGTGGTCATGCGAGTTGACTATGAACGCTAAATACCCGGTTCGAATCCGAGTGAAGTAAGAACTTTATTCTGGCCGTCTCTCTGGTCCTCCAGGTTGGGGGGTTCTTCGTCGGGCTGGCTCCCCGTCGTAGGTAAAAAATACATTGCTGTGAATGCCATTTGATATTAAAAAGTTAACATTATAATGGTCAGCCAAGACCCATTAGGGTTGTAGCGCTACGAGTACAGTACAGTACAGAGTACAATATTGTGGTGGTATACAAGGGCGGATCCAGGATTTTTTTCTAGAGAGGGGGCACAAGGGGCGGACGGGCAAAAAAGCCGTTTATTTCTACAAGTTCAAGCATGAATAGGAAGGTTTATAGGAATAGGAAAGTCTCCACAGTACACAAAAATACCGTCGGGGAGGGGGGCACGTGGCCCCCCCATAATAATATAACTTGGTAATAATAAGCTTTGTTTGGTATCACAGTGCTAGTGCAACCTAGTGTACCTGTTCTCTCATTGATTGGTGTAAAATCACCAACCCACTTTTTACACCAATCAATGTTCGCAATTTTTTACACTAACTTACTCGGAGTAGTTCGGTGTAACATAACAAACAGACCTATAGATTATCCGAAAAATAAAAAATATTTTTTTTGCGCCGAATAGTCTTTGCGCCGAACCGTCCTTGAGCCGAATAGTACCAGCGCCGAACCGGCTGCGCCGAAAAGACCTCGACCCAAATACTTTATAGTTCATTATTTAATGGAGTAAATATGGCAAAATGGTATGATATTTACCCACTGTCCTTATAGGTTGGGAGTAACTATGACTCTCTTAAGACTCGCTCACGAGCGGCGGTTCTACAGATCAGTGAGTGGGGAAGTGAGGGGGTTCTGTGTTGCGATTGCAAATTAATGAAAAGTGAGCGCGTGTGCCTCAGAAAAGAAATGACAGGTAACCCAATAAGGGTGAAGTTTGTGAAATGTTGATGGCGAATGTTTTTGATATGTTCTCTATGTAATTATGAAATCTTTTATAGATTGACCCGATTGGGAAATGATAATTGTGATGATGAATGGTACTGTCGTTTGTTGTATGTAAAATGTATTGACCCGGATGGGAAATTTGAATATTGTATTGTGTATTGTTGTGATATGTAAAACATACTTACCCGTATGGGGAAAAATGATTGAAATGTGCTATGCTGACATTTTATGTTTAAAATCTTTATACCTTGTAAAAGGGAATATATTTATCATAATGTATTAACTGATTGAATAAATAAATTATATAGCCAAATGCCTCGTCATCTAATTAGTGACGCGCATGAATGGATTAACGAGATTCCCACTTGGGACTCGTGACCCAAAGCAGCGCTGACTAATTGGCGGCGCTGGGGTTGGCGGACGAGGGGGCAATAGTTGCGTGCCAAGTCATACCCCCTTTTCGTGGGTCTCTTCCGGGTAACCAGAAGAACCCCAGGGCTGTATGACAAGGTCAAGTGCAAGCCTCCACGTGGCGGCCCTGGAAGAGTCATCCATGAACTATGTTCAGGATTTCCACTAATTGCACTGGCGATTAGGTCATCAGATGGGCAAGAGCAAACAGCCACCTGTGCGCGACCGATAGACTGTTCGGGCTCGAAGGGTAGCCTTGAGTAAGGTACAGCTCTCTGGAGCATGGACCAATGACTCGGCAAGATCTGCAAAGACCTTGCCACCTACCAAATGTAGAAAGAAGGCCCAAATGGCTAGTCTTGAACCTCGTCTAACGAAGTACATAGACTACAAGCCTATGGGACCTCTGGGAACCCATAGACAATGAGACCTTAACACATAACTGGGACCTGGTAACACCTTGGCCAACAACCAAGTTAAAAGTGATACCAAACCACCCCAATAATATGGCGCAGTAGGTCTCCCTGTCTGGGACCCAATCCTAAAAGGTCATTGACCCTAAAACCCAAAGAGCCAACATGACTCTAACACATACAAACTAATAAATCTCGTCACACCTCGTCCAAATGGCACGAGTTAAAAGTGGGACAAGACAGTTTAGAGGGTATGCTGCAGGAGTCGGCACTGAGGGAAAAGAACACCTTGGTGCTCGATTATGCCACACCTATGGTGTGCATAACAATTCTCCTGAAGATCTGGAACTAACACTTCCAGGTTACTAAAAAGGGAGAACAACTGACGACTTAAGCGCATAACCGCATAGTGATGCTTCCATGTGCTTAAGCAGTCTTATATGGATGCCTAAGGGAAACCGGCGGAGTCCAGGGCAATTGCTCGAATTTTGGGGCTTGGCAAAGTCACCTAAGAAGAGTTAACGTAGCTCGCTTGAAACAAGATCTTCTTGTAAGATCGTGCTTTCGAAAATAAAAACCACTACGGGGGTGGGAGCCCTGGCAGCATGCTGTCACCCACCAAGAGGTTGGAAGGCTATCGTAGTGGCATGTGGTTTCTAGGGAAGTTGGTAAAAGAATAAAAGTGTGCCTCCAAGGACCCTAGTGGACCTTATAGGAACCTCAGTGGCGACCTGTCTGTCGTTGATCCCCCTCACCTAGGGGTATAATACTGAGCCTTGCCACCTCAGGTTATGGAATAGGTACCCGAAAGGGGAAAACCACGATGCAGAATAATCGTTAAGTCAAAATTTTGCATCTAAATCTAAATCTCTACTATATGTCCTTATAGGTTGTACAAAAAGTCTGGCAGTTGTGTATGAGATTAGAATACAAAAGCACTTTGAAATAACCAATTTGATTACTTACCATATCTCCAAGTAACGCAAAGCGTACAAAAAAATACAATTTTTTTTTTCTTTGTTCTCATCGTATACGAAGTTTTCAAACGGCTTAGCTTCCTGTAGATTGTGTAAATAATAGTCAAATTCGGATATTTCATTTGGTTCTGTATATGTTGGACTCGTAGCTCGAAACGCGTTTTGCACCATTCGGCAGTTCTACAATAAACTATAATCAATTATACTGAAATTGAATTAAATGGTTTTTATTTATAGCATCTACTGAATAAAATATGATAAAGCTTTGGAATTGCTAAACCGAGGGATAATTAAAAAAATATAAATTAAAAGAGTGTTGAAAGATTTTGTAATGCTAGCAATTATTTAAATTTTTGTAACGTCCTGGAAATAAATGACAGAAAACACAAATATTCACACTGTATAGGGGGGTAGCACTGGATATTGCTCTTAATAACTTTGGATTTTAATTTTTAGTCGAAATATTTATTGATATATTAATTTGCTGGATACGTTACCCTTCCTCCTCCTTCTTGTGATGGAATGAAATATTCACGAAATTCAATTTCTTCCGTTTGAAACATTCTTGCTATTAAGTAGGTATATAATATATTTTTCATAAATTCTTAAAACTGTGCTATTGGCAAACTGTAACTTCGTAAATCTTTTCAAATTCCACTGATCAAGAAACGATGCGAGTTATCATTATCATCATAAAACAAATTTTATATTAAAATAGACTATTTGGTATCTTAAGGTGGTATTAGTAACATGGCGTTTTAAAATTGAAATTTAAAAATTCAATTTTTTTGTATGTCCACAAATTCAAATGCGTTTATCTCAAAAGTAACTAGGTATTCTGAATATACAAAATCGTCCTGCTCTGAAAAACTAGCAGAAGTGAAATAAACCCGGCTGTGCATTTAGGTTATATATTTCATTATTAAAAAATTAATATTGATGGAATCATGATATCAAATGAAATTTTTGTTGGTTAAGTTCTTTTATAAAAATGGATTAGACAATTTAGAAATTAAGCGGGTTTAAATTTTTGTTTGTACCAACATTTGGTTGGATTATGGACTCAGGTAGTCAGGTTGGACTCATAATCGTGGAGTCCCGAGATTCTCTCGCTCGGTCATCGTCGTCATGCGATCGTGACGGATCGTACATAGTAGCATAATGTGTAATGATTAGGCGGTTGGACTCATAATCATAAGGTTTGTTTGTTTGTATGAACTAACTTGCTCGGTTCAAGTTAGTGCAATGTACTGTGTTCGTTTGGCTGCTCAGTTCATTACCGAACATGAACTTCTTGCTCGACCTCCATATGAGGAGTAGGCAGTGTAAATTAGAACACTATCTAACTTTTGTAGTGGGAGTATTTTGTCTCGAAAGATAACCCAGTTCAAGTTAGTTCATACAAACGAACAAACCTATAGAGTCCCAAAATTCTCTCGTTCGTTCATCGTCGTCATGCGATCGTGGGTATTTTAATTAATTAATTAATTTGAATTAACCACACTTTTGCCGAAAAATTGAAATAATTAAAAGATTTGCTACTCACTCGATTTCAATAAAAATCCATTACAGATTGCAATGGTAATAACAATAAGCTAATAAGTACAAAATTTGAATTTTTTTAATTTCTCTCGAAAAATATAAAATATTTGTTTAAATTAAATTTAATATGAGTTAATATTTCAAAAAAAAGTTAAAAATCATGACTGATCGATTAAAAAGCATATCCAATAGGTTTAGTAACACCAGGCGTTTGGACTCCATGCATTTACGCCCACACCTACCTGCCACCCCTACTTGTTACCTGAACCTTTTTTTTAATATTTTCCATTTAGTCCGTTGTTATCATTACATTTAATTAATTTACATTTATTACAAATTAAACTTATTTTTTTATTTAAATTTAAATATTTTTATATAAATTTTTTTATTTTGAGAATAGGTAAATAAATTTAGTACTAATTTGTACTACTAATTTTTTTTTAAATTTGGTAAAATAAATTCCAATGTTGGAACCGGTGTTGATTGTTTAACCAATCAATGGACTGTTACTTTTTTTTTACTTTTCTAAAAAATTAGTACATGTGTAAAACGGCTTTTAGACTTGAGTCCCCCCATAAAAAAAATCACCAGCCGCCACTGCTTATTAGAATTAAAGCAATACGGGCAATTAGTGATGACGAAGCAAAGGTAAGCGCTCACAAAGCGCAAATGGCGGGAAATATTGGGTTCTAAACATTGCAAAATTAACATGGGAAAATACAGAGCGCAAAGAATAATTCGAAAACGAGAGATTTCTTAGCTATGAGATTCATATAGCACCAACAATGCACTAATAAGGAATATAACTGGTAAGTTTCAATGCAGTAGATAAACTCAAATTTAAATGATTACGATTTGAATGTTTGAACTATTTAACCTCCCTTTTTGTTACAGATATAATTTTCGTAAAATCACGCAAATAACTAGTTAATATGTTACTTATTAGACATGTTACAATTACTGAAAATTAATTTATCGTACTTTCTGTACGTTTTACAAATACTAACTAGTTAACATAATGGTTTCGTAGTTACAAATTGCTACGATAAGGAAATTTGCAAGTTTTTTTAATTTCCCACCGATTCAAACACCGATTCAACAAATGAGACGGAAAAAACATTTCAGATCAGATTTCACAGCGAACTGTGGGATATGAAACATCAGAAATTACAGTTTTGCAAAACCATTTTAAAACACACCTACCGGTGAAAAACCATTTGAATGTGAAATTTGAAGTAAAGAATGTAGATGATTGTGTTTGTAATTTGCTTTTCTTTACAGGTAATCATTGTCGTACATTTAAACAATTGGGGCACTTGTAAAACCCCTTAATAAAGGAAGTAGAAGACAAGTATCGTGAAGATAGCGATTCATCGTAAAAATGAAATGTGTTGTTTTGAATAAATATTGTAATTAACTTTTGCCAATTTATATACAAATTTTTAATAAAAGGAACAATGATACATAATAGACATTTACTCTTATTGTTATTCATATTTTATTAATTGTTAATTAAAAATGCAGTTAGGGAAAACTAGGATCTTTTGATTTCGCATCGAGTCGCATGTTTTGAATAAATTACTATTAACAAACACAAAAGTTTAAAAAACAAATTAACTAGCAATTGTAGAAACAACACTAATATTTGGTATAAATTTGTTAACATAAAAGTTTTCCAAAATAGCAATCTTGATTTCCCAGCTTTTTGATCTTAAAATAATTACAATTTGGGTTTCTTTGGGAGTTCACACCACCAAATGGCAATATTTCTTGTTTAAAATGTACGACAATGATTACCTGTAAAGAAAAGCAAATTACAAACACAATCATCTACATTATTTATAAAGCATTCTTTACTTCAACTTTCACATTCAAATGGTTTTTCGCCGGTAGGTGCGTTTTAAAATGGTTTTGCAAAACTGTAATTTCTGATGCTTCATATCGCAAAGTTCGCTGTGAAATCTGATCTGTAATGTTTTTTCCGTCTCATTTGTTGAATCGGTGTTTGATTCGGTGGGAAATTAAAAAAACTTGCAAATTTCCTTATCGTAGCAATTTGTAACTACGAAACCATTATGTTAACTAGTTAGTATTTGTAAAACGTACAGAAAGTACGATAAATTAATTTTCAGTAATTGTAACATGTCTAAGTAACATATTAACTAGTTATTTGCGTGATTTTACGAAAATTATATCTGTAACAAAAAGGGAGGTTAAATAGTTCAAACATTCAAATCGTAATCATTTAAATTTGAGTTTATCTACTGCATTGAAACTTACCAGTTATATTCCTTATTAGTGCATTGTTGGTGCTATATGAATCTCATAGCTAAGAAATCTCTCGTTTTCGAATTATTCTTTGCGCTCTGTATTTTCCCATGTTAATTTTGCAATGTTTAGAACCCAATATTTCCCGCCATTTGCGCTTTGTGAGCGCTTACCTTTGCTTCGTCATCACTAATTGCCCGTATTGAAATTTAAAGATATAAAAATAAAATTTTGAAGTAAAAAGTAAAATTTAGATTATGTATCGTTTTAATATCAATCGCTTTTATTCTAATCTTTATAACGTTACTTGAAATTTTTTTTAGCAATTTAAGCAGTTGTTTAAAAATATAACGCACCGCCAGTTCAATAGGGTTGCAAGTGCAAAAGGAGTAATTGTTGAGAAATCAAGAAAACAGTTTTATAGTTACTTAACACTTAATGAGTTCATAGGAACTTATCTTTTACCTCAGTTCGTTTCTAAACAAAATTTTGCTGATATGGCAGTATTCTACAATAGCTATGATTGCAAACAACTGCAATACAGCAATAACTAAAAACATACCAATTTTGCACTTGCAACCCTATTGAACTGGCGGTGCGATATGTTCATTTAATGCAATTGTTGAATTATTTTATTTTAGAGTGCCGTTTTACTTTTTATTACAAAATTTAAATTGTATCGCTTAAATTAGAATCCTTTTAATTGTAATGATTTAAACGTTTGTTGATATTTTTTGTTGTAATTTAAGCAGTTGTTAAAAGAAATATTTGAATTTATGCTTTATGCTTTTATTCTCGCTCTATAAACCCACCATTGCGACTTTTTAGAATTTCCAACATGGCGGACATATTTAAAATTAAATTTTTACATTAAATAAATTAGAAATTTAGAAAAATGGTGAACAACTATGGGAAATTTGAGAGAATTTTTCTGAGGCAATTCGGGAGAGTATACCATACAACATTGTAACAGAAGAAATTAGCTTTATAAGAAATTTTTCCCTCTCCCCTACTTAGGTGTAACGGAACAGATGAATTGAACGCTTACAATGTGTTTGCTTATCACCGCATAATATTGTGAAACACGTATTCCCAAAAATTAAAAACGCATCTTTGTTCATTTACATTATTTTTTATTTAATAAAAATAGATAGGGTAAAGCAAGGTAATTTGGTGATATAGTTAATTTGGTGATACTTTTTCAAAAATTCACCAACAGCTTACCGATTATCAAAATAATTTAAAATTGTTATCATATACTTCATATAGTTTCATCTGACTATTCAAGAGATTACAGGCTCTTATCTTATGTAGTTACCTGCCAAAAAAACTTTTAATGTAATATGGTGTTATTTTTCATATTTACTTCAGTGTTATACGTGCTAGGTAGTAAATGTGTTCTAAATCAATTAATAAATAAGCTAATATAGTGTTTTTACATTATACTTTTAGAGTAAAGCCTACTTTTCAAAATGGCATAAATAAAATTACATGTTATTGTTTATTAATTAAATTAACCCTTACGTTGTAACGGTGTTTTCTTACCATGTGCAAATGCAATTTTACTGATTTAAGATTATGTTATTTAAATTATTTTTTTACGGCGTTAATATAAATTTTTTATATATACAATATTGTCAAAAAAGGCGGTCAATAGAGAGTACTTTTTGAAAATAATTTTATTTTGGCATTTCAGGCTATCACCAAATTACCTGTCCTTCAAATTACCAAATTTCAAAGTATTACTAGTAATCAAAAATATAGTACATACACTTCTGAAAATATGGTGAGAGCAAACCAAAATGGTTTTACAGGAAGGTATGTCAATTTAGAAAGCTGCAGCACAAGTAAATATTCTTTGGACCTCGTTTAAAACGCATTATTTAATCGTGCTAACAAGGATTTTTTTGATTTTTCGATTTTTAATACGATTTTCTAAATTTCTATTACTTTTTCCTTGTCGCAACGCAAAATATATTTTTTTAAACCCTAGTTCACTTTTTAGGCATTTTATTTCCATTTGCGAGGCGCTTGAGTTTTTGGCCGCCCCTAATTTTATCCGCCCCTGTGTTTGCACATTGTGCACAAAGGCTATGACTACAACTACCATCAGCAACATCAGTTCACCGAATACCAAAGTCAAACAGAAAGCAGAGATATTCAAAGGCAAAATTATTAACAACACTACAGGATCTTCAGAAATCAGGATGTTCTACGGCTCATGAAGATCAGAAGCGAAAAAAATTCAATAAAGGTTTAAAGAAAAATGATGACTGGGAATGTGGTGTCTGTGATAAAAGTTATGATGAGGATGTACAAGAAAATAATGGTGCCAAATGGATTCAATGCTCCTTCTGTTCTATTCCATACCACATCACTTGTCAATCACAGGCAAATGAAGACGAAATCTTTATGTGCGATGGTTGTTCTCTTTCAGATTTCGAGTAATTATGTTATGTTTAAAGTATTTTAAGTTTTAAATTAAGTTTTATAACTAATTTTAGTTTTTTTAGTTGTCATCAAATTAAATGTCCTATATCACCAAATTAAATATCCTATCACCAACTTACCTACCTTTTTTTAAAAAGAAATATGTTCGTTTTTAATTAAGAAAATGGAATTCAAATAAAACAAAAAACCTCTCAATGGGCAGGTATAAAGTGATTCTATTATTATACCAGCAAAAATCGGGAAAAACTTTCAAATTAATCAAACTGTATCCATGTAAACAAAATTATCACCAATATACCTTACCTTACCCTACTATTGGCATATTAGTTGGACATCTTTGAAGTAATATACATACAATAAATAAAAAATTACAAATAACAAACCGACGTAACTATATAAAAATATAAAAAAGGCCTACAAATGTGTGTATGTGGATTACGTACAATAAATCGACAAGTTGTAATAAAACGTCGGAAATGTTTGTTCGCGAGCCGCATAACTTGCCAGTAGAAAACAATGGTTTATAAAAAAATAATTACAATAACTCAGTAGCTAGCTGAAAAAACGTCTGAAACGTTTGTTCGCGAGACTCGTAATTTTCAGTTTTAGCATCGACTGATTGTTGGACACTTCTTAGTTCACCTCTGTGAAGTGCTAATGCAATGTCTCCGTCATCATCCTGTTCATAATCGTCCAATTCACGGATTTTGCTCTGGATGGATGAGACCTCGTCACCAACTTCTTCGAACTCGGATTTAATCGTTCCATCTGCAATATCTTCACAATCATTTTCGAAGTTTGCCACAACACGTTTATAACCATTTAATGTGGTAGTAAATGGTCGTCCATCCAGCTGCTCTTCAATTTGTGCCAATTTAAGTTTTACCGATCGCAATTTTGGTTTTGCAGTTCGGTATGCGAGCATCATATTTCCGTAAACGTTCACTAAATCTTCAAAGGCCGTCTCCAATGAAGTTAACAAAGAATCGATGTCGTTATACTCTGTTTCACACATATTAAGCAATAATAAAGGAACAAAATTAGGCCTAAACAAAATAACACAATTACGAGATCACGACAATTTAAAAAATGTTTCCGTTTAAAATTTTGTTTTGAAAATCGGTGATGCTATCACAAGTTGTTGATATAAAATAAGCTAACACACAATTTTTGGAAAATTTGAACTCTGCTAACTATTATCAAGAAAATTATCACACTTGCACTTGCGTTTTAATAAATTTAAACTCTGAGACACATTTTAAAAGTTAAGGGTAGGGTTTCACAACTGCAAAGCTGAGGAAAATAATGCATTTGAAAACGGCTTGACGAATTAACTTGAAATTTTGGGAACATATTACGCTGTGTCAAGCTAGCACCCCCACTTTCTCCAAATTAAAAAAAAATAGTTAGGAATTTTGTACAGTGATTTTTGCGAGTACAGTTCGGCGCAGGATATTTTAGCGTAGAAATTTAACGATAATACGGCATAAGTCCATAGGTAGAGTAGAATGGGGTCAAATAGGTATGGGGGCATAG
Source organism: Rhagonycha lutea (assembly GCA_958510855.1). NCBI lineage: Eukaryota > Metazoa > Arthropoda > Insecta > Coleoptera > Cantharidae > Rhagonycha > Rhagonycha lutea. The sequence goes on from OY294036.1 coordinate 59,866,921, forward strand.
TAGATCATTGGCTTTGACGTCGCCATTTTATTACATAGGCCGCCCGTTTTGCGTGAATTAGATACATAGTGGCGAAAAACCATGAACATAGAAGGAGAGGACTGGTAACTCGCCATTAATTTCCGTGCGCTTAACCGTATAACCCCCAAACTGAACCACCAGATGGCGCAAAAAAATAGATGGTTATGAAATAAAAAGAATGTAACAAGAAATAAACTTTTATTTATTAAAAACAAATAAAAAAATTAAGTTTTTAACAACTTAGCGTGCTTTTTCTTGAGCGAACTTTGTTTAGAAACTTCCAAATTCAAATGTCTTGTATATTGTCTCAATCTCATAGTAATATAATAATGGATAATATAAGATAATATCTCACTTTTGTGCATTTGACAAGGAAATGTAAATTGCATATTTTCCATTAAGTCTTCAATAGTATCCTCATATACATTTGGCTTATTAATGTGTTTCATTAATGTCTCTTCAATTTTTTGGATTATTGAAAAAAAATGAATATTAGGATGAGTTAGACGTCCTCGACTCTTTAAGTTCACCAAAGATGAAAAAGAATTATGTTAATCATAATTTGGGTTACAAAATGCTTGTATGCAAATTTGACACTTTGTATGTTTCTTTAATTGGAAACATAAATAACCCGTTACATAATAATTTATACAATCCGCAGCTTCTTCTAAATGATAGGAATGTTCCAATTGAATAATGTCTTCGCACTCCCACAATCCTTCTTCAATTAAACCATTCAGTTTTTCTTTCAAATTTTGCCTAAAATTTGGTGGGGCATTATTCTTATAAATTTCCTTTATTTCAGCTAAAGTAATTTGTATTTTTTGATCAGTTTCAACAATGCAGTTTCCATACTTTGGAGGCTTTAACATGGAATATAATGACAAAATATTGTACAAGTGAAGGAAAGTAGGAGTGCAAGGATGGTCATTTGCGCCACAAGCTTGTCGAATGGTTCCAAAAAATCTCTAAAAATATATAGAATACAAATTAATGCCATTTTAAAATAATAGTAGGATGTATTAAAAATTACCTCTACAGAATCTTGATTAATTTTGCCTGTTAACACATATTTGTAATTTCGATCATTTAACAGATATTCACATAGTTGAATAATGGATGTTATAGTTACTCTTAAGCCTTCTGACGTAGTATTGGTTAAATATTGGTTGCTAGTAATATTGTTATTCAATTTTTCAAGTTCCCAATTGTTTAACCATTCCAAAGAATTCCGAAGATACTAAAGGATTAAATTTATTATTATATATTAAATCTACTGTTTAATTCCAAACCTGTAAATCCGCACTGTCTTTCCGAATTCCTTCTTTAGCACATCTTCGATTCATACAATCGAAGAGATTATTTATTCTTATACAAAATTCGATTGTTGCTTCACAATCTTCAAAACCTTTTACTTTGCGATTTTTATAAAATTGCAAGCCTGCTGCTACGGAATTGCTGAAGATCTAAAATCATAATTAAATTAATTGTAATTAAGAAATAGAAAAACTAAACCATACCTGAGTGGCAAGTTTTACTCTCATTTTGCTCATTGTTGTTAAAGTAATATGACCTGCAAAAATTTTAGGACAAACTCTTAGTTTTCCTGGTTTATCTATATTGATATCAGTTTCGTACAATGTTCTAAAGTGTTTCCAAGCAATTTCCTTTCCCGATTTATGAATCTAAAAAGTATTTTACTGTTAGTAGTTCTTTCTTATATAAAATTACATTACATACCTTTAAATTATTAGATTCTAATCTATTCCGAATACACTTTATAAGGTGAGGCACATCTGATAATGCATAAACCTTTCTTTCGTCATCTAGAGGATGATTAAAAGAATTCCGAACATCATTTAATAAACCACTTACTCCAAATTCTTTCCACATTTTTCTATTGGTAGCTGCACCATCACTTATGACACCATGTATTCGCAATCCAGTTTGTTCCAATAATATAATTGCCTTAACAACTAATTTTGCCAGCAAGTCACCTTTCGTAGGTCCTCGCCCAACAAAAACGCCTATTGGCTGAACATAAGAATCTGCAAAGGGTCGAAACATAAATACTAAAGCAGAGTTGGCCTTTTCATCTAAATTTGAAGCTTGCGGTCCATCTTCTCCATAATCGATAAGACCAGTATATGTCATAGTTGTTGATTTGATTCGTACTGCTTCTATTAAACTTATTTCATCTAAGAGAAGAAAGCTATCCTTTTGAAAATCTTCCTTCTTTGATATTTTTTTCTTTAATGATTTCAATTTTGAATCAATTACACCCTCATTTATATTAGAAATATTGTCCCTAAGTTTAATTATGTTGTTTTTCAACATATTATCTATTCTTTTCTGAGCTCGAGTATTTCTATTATGTTGCTTATGAAGTTTCTTCCGAAGTATCGTACTTTTTAATTTATTTGGGTCACAATCAGAAAAACGAATTCGAGCAACAGGCTTGGATAAAATTTGGGTTTTTCTCCATATTTTGCTAGTAATTGACCTTGATAATAATTTGCAAAAGGAACAAGTTTTTCTTCCAGCTTTTAAAAGAAATGTACACTGTTCACTTCTCCAATTTCCAGTTACATCGATGAAACCTGAAACATTTACAACGGAATCATTTTTTAAGGTACCTAGGCATACTGGCATTTTGTCAATAATATTAATTAAATTATAAATATCTAATATTGATGTTATCGGATCTACAGTTAAGAAGTCATTAAGATTAACTAGCTTTGAAAATATAGAACAACGATATTGCAACGAAGCATCAAACCAAATCTGTTTTTCAATAACTGGCACCGTGTTATTTGAAATTAACATAATCTTTGATAGTACGATACAGGACACATCTTTATTTCGCAATTTATGGCATCCCCAAGATTTAGGTAAATTTTCAAAATTATGTAATAATAATTCATTCATTAATGAATTAGTATTCATTCGAGTAACTGAATGTTCTGTATCATTTTCTGGGAATTTAATAGGTAAATTGATGCATCTGTATTGAAAACGTCATATTAATTTTATTCTAATTTATAGACTATCAGAGAATGTGTACCAAACAGCAAAAGTTGCAAAAGTTTTACTATTGATGAATGCAGGTAAAGGAGCAGAATTTCAAGAAAAAAGTTTGGATGACGTTCAAGCGTAGTTGAGGATGATAGATTGCGAGGAAACTAAGGATAAAGAGACGGAACCGGACCCAAAATTTGTTACGATTAAGAAATCTCACATGGAAAAATATTAAAAATAAAATACTATTTAGGTTTTCTAATTTTATTTAATTTAATAACTAGGTCAGTGTTTCCCAAATGTCTCAAACTTGCGGACTCCCATAATTAGACACTAGTATCATGCGGACCCCACGAAAGAATTTTTTTTACAAACATAAAAATTAAAGCAACTATTGCGTTTTTGAAAATATGTAATTATTGTAATTAATAATAATTATTAAAAAACATGAATAATGAAAAATGAAATACAATGAATACATTATTATTATTATAAAACTTATAAATTTTTAACGGTTATAGAGCAGGCCCGTAACAAGACTAAAAATGAAAGTAGGGCAAACGGTTTGTATGGTTGGGTAAATTTTAGTACCATGGGGGGATTTCTTTCAAGCGCCGTAGGCGAAAATTTTTGAAATTTCAAGGTCAACGCGATTTAAGAAAAGTTAAAAAATTTACCAGTTTGGCAGATACATAAAGATAGCTTTATGCGAATGTGTAACATTAAAAAATTAAAGAAATTCTTAAAAAATTAAAAATAACAATTTTCAATAGGAATAATTAAAAACCTCAAATGTAGGGTCAAGTGGGGTAAAAATGAAACACCTAAAAAGAAGGGAAAAAGTGAAACAGGCATGTAATTAATAAACAATATGACTTAATTATAAAATCGAAAGCGCTATCATATTCTGTAAAGTTTATTTTCAATTATATAAAAATTTGAAATATTATATCTTCCTAGGAGTACCGTAGATAACGCCTTTTCGTAAACGATCTAAAAATATGTAAAATTAATTTCATTTCTTGTTGTATAACTTTCTGTATTACGGCAATATAAATTGAAATTTTGGATTTATTTTAATTTTGCACACAGAAAATAGATGAAAGATGAGAATGTTTTATTTTTTTAATAAAGTGATTTTTTATAATATTAAATTAAACTTTTGGGAAAATATGAAACAGCAATCAGGAAAAATATGAAACAGCTACAGGGAAAATATAAATCACTTTCTGTACTTCAATATAAAATTTGGTAGCATGGTAATCCTTAACTTGCATGTTTTGATTCATATCGTGGTATATCTACGCCTACGTTTGATAGAAATTGCTTAGAAATCCAATAAATACTAGAATACTACTAGGTAGGTAAGTACATTATCTTGCTTGCAATAGCACATTCCAATTAGTTTGACTTGCATTTTATACATTGAATAGTCTTAAGTTTATAGGCCAGTCATTGTAGAAAAGTGGGTATGAAAAAATTTCAAAAGTTTTCCAATTTTGAGTCAACATTGGAGGAGGTAAAAAAATAATAAATCTGATTTTGCACCCCTTTCCGCCCCCGGGAACATTATTAAATTTACAAAAAGTGTGAATTTGCAATAACTTTTTGAAAAAAATTCAGATATTATGCAAACCTTTTAGAACATTTTAATAATTTATTGTTACACATCTTCAATAAAGTTTTGCACCCCGCTAACATTGCAAATTATAGCTTATCAATTTCATTTTGGTATAGTATATCCTGTCGGAAAAAATTGTAAAAGTATGTAAATAATTGCTTATGCAGTCATATAGGCTAATTAATTATCCCAACTATTTGCAGTGTTCCGGTCATCGTAGTAGGGTGGAAACTTTACAGAAGATGTGTAATAATTATTAAAATGTTCTCCAAGAATTGCATAAATTTCGGAATTTCTTTCATAATTATTACAAATTTACGTTCTTTTTTTAATAATTTAACAATATTCCGGAGGGCGGAAAAGGGTGCAAGAATCGGATTCATAATTTTTTGACCTTCTACAATGTTGTCCCAAAATATAAATACTTTCGGAATTTTTGTTAACTTGTCACTTTTTAAGAGTGTACAATAATAAATTAGTGTTATATCATTAAAAGTAATTTTAGTTCATATTTAAAAATGGTACGAAATTATAAAAAAGTGAAAAATAAGGCAAAATAAGTTAATATAAAAAGTTTATTTTCAAAGTTAGTGCCAGTGATTGAGATGTAACTAACCATTAAATTGTTTCATTTTTTCCCGTTGTTTGTCATATTTCAAATTTTTATTTAAATAATACGTATCTATTTGTTTTTTTTTTGTTTTTTTTTTGTAAATAATAATCTTATGTTGATTGGCTTTAAATTTTTTTCATAGTTTTTGAATGGTTGATTATTTTGACAAATGTAGAGTAAAGTATTTTTTACCTATAATTTCAGCTTTGTTATAATTTTCATTACCTTGTTTTGTGTTTTATATTATTTTGTGCGGAAATATAAAAAATTATTCTATGCAGTTTTTTCCGCTTTTTTCATTTTTGTCACAAACATTTCAATACTACTTATAGCGTGGGAGTAACAGACTTGTTTCACATTTTCCCATAACTGTTTCATTTTTTCCCGTAATCAAGGTAAAAAGTGAAACACTGTTTTTTTATTTTTTTAGTACTTACTCAGCATTTAATTTTAAAAAATCATACATAATTAACAAGATGGCGTAAAACTACATCAGATAGTGATGTTAAAAATTTTAATTTATCCATTTTAATGCCTTAAAAATAGAAAGTTTTACATTTTGTTTCATATTTACCCCACTTGACCCTATATCAAAATTAAGTATAAAGTTGCAACTTTCTGTTCAATCTATTTTGAACGTTTTCAGACAAAATTACCAATGTGGAATGGGCAAATTTTCTGTAAATTATTAAAATATATCAATTAATTTATTATCACGAATTAGAAAGTAATCAATAATTGACATATTTTTATTTTAAAAGGTCGGGAAAACATCCTTAAAAAGAAAATTTTATTTTAAATATTAAAAAAAAAATTTTTTTTTCTTTTTATGTCGTGGGTTCGCGGACCCCCAACAAATATGCCGCGGACCACTGGGGGTCCGCGGACCTCGATTTGGGAAACACTGAACTAGGTAATAAATAGATCCTTTTTCTTTGTCGAACGTTTTAGTCATTTCTACATATTATGCTAGCCATAAAGTTCAAATCCCTGATTTTAAAATATTTTTCATGGGGATTAGTAACTGATATGGGTTTTTATATTTTCTGACCAGCTGGATACGTCATATTTTTTTAATTGTTCTTTTTTTGCCAATTTTAGGAATATGAGGTAGGACTGGGGGTTGATCAGTTCCTTCAAATTTACCGAAGAGATCACATCTCTAATATTTTCTACCATTATCTTACATTTACCTTAAATACTTAATAGTGAATAACTATATAATTATAAACCTACAATGAATAGAATCCCTATAAGCTCACACTCTTTATTCAAACATTAAGTAAACGATAACATAAGGGCAGCTATTGAAGACAACAGCTATTTTATACTATTTGTATCCTGTAATTAAATTTGTAACTAACATCTTATTTTATGTGCTATATGACATTTTGTAAAACTAATCATTTATACTAAAATACTATATAAGAGCATGCAATTAATGATTAAGTAATTCATTAGTTCTTTAGGCGTAAGGCTTGTAACTTGTGTATTCAAAATAAATTCTTTTTAAAAACGCAATTTTGCGGAATCGAATTTTAATTATATTGAACATTTATTACTAGTGATTTTAATTAATTAATTAACATATTGTATTATAAATTGAAAGTGTTTGAAAGCAGAAACAGAATCAACAATATCTAATTATTTTTACAACATTTCAAAAAATTAAACAATAGTTTAAATATTCCTTCAAATTTTCATCAAACTGAATATTATTCAGTTTTTATCTGCAATTTTTATGAAAAATATGTTGTAATGGAATGATCCAGGAGAAGAAAATCAACTTATGAAGCAAGTGTGAAATTATGTACATCATGATCAAAAAGTACCCGGAATTTTTCAATTAAACGAACCCCGCTTGAGATATAATTGTCAAATGCATTTTTATCGAGGTTGATACAACTGTCAGCTGTTTACATGTCAATTTTTAGCCCAATCTGTGTGATAGTTCGGGCACAATAAATTGGTAAACAAGTCACAATGTCGAATTTAGTTCGAGCAAAGAGTTTTCCCGAAATTTTGTGTTTCAAACGAAATTTTAAGTGCTGAAGCTTTTAAAATGTGAAAGAAAACCTATGATGATTCCACAAAGTCGAAAACGCAGGCATACCAGTGATACAAAGAGTTAAAAACGGCCAGAGTGTGGTTGATGATTTGCTTTGTTCTAGCCGTCCATCCACTTATTCGACTGACAAAAAAGTCCAAAATATTAAGGAGATTGTGCGAGTGAGCATCAAGGAAATAACATCCGACCTTGGGGTGTCGTTCGGATTGATGCAGAGCATTATTTATGATGTTTTGGGGCGTTTCGCGGCTTGTGCAGAAATCTTGCACAAATTTTCTTACAATTTTTTGCAGAAAGAGCATCGCATTGCTATCCCTGAAGAAATACTTTCTTTGGACAAAATGTTATCGAGAGAATCATTACCGGTGAGGAGACAGGGGATTATGAAAAAAAATTTGTTTTGCGTTTCGAGACGATTGAGGCGATAAAAGAAAATTCGCAGAGGGCGCTAAAAGAGATTCCAAAATCGGCCTATAGAAAGTGTATTGAAGATTGAAAGAAGCGTTGAAATATGATGATATTGCATCAAATGGGAAAAAATAAATATCAAAGAATAATTTATTTTGATCATGATGTACTTATGTTACTTTTGTGATTTGAATTTTTTTAAACAGCAATAATTGGTTAAAAAGTGATAAAAAATTTAGTGAACTTTTTATAGACTTTTTCAATTTACTTCAGAATTGATAATAAACTTTTCTTTATTTTTGTAATTATTATTTTTGTAAATTAATTTTAATTTTAATCCATTTAGTTATTTCATTGCATATTAAATTAAATTAATTTAAAATTTTAAATATATACCTACCTAATTATTAATTATCTTTTAATTTTTCTTTATTTGTTTATTTCTTAGATTTAGATAAAATCTTTGTTTTTTTAATGCACTGGGATACTTTATGTTATTTTTTATTTGTGCATTTTTTCTTTTAGCTTCGGCTACTTAAAATTTCTATTTCAGATTTAATTCTCAATTGTGAGGATCTATTCATTACAACCATAAAACCATTTAAAAATAAAATTCAAAAACTACTAAATTTCATAATTTTAATTTTTTTAACTTTTCAAACCTGAGATCTCATTTGTTTCCGATTGAGCTAACGGAGAATTACGCGGATCGAAAGGTCCAATGTAACAAATTAAATAATAAGGAATATGTTGAAGATTTAAATCATTCTAGTTGTTCTAATCCACCATTAGATGAAGAAGAATCTTTGTCTTCTAATTTTAAAATTTTAAAATTCATAACAGCAAGAAGAAAAATGTATAGTACATGGAAAAAGTACGAATATTAATTGTATTTCTCAATATAAAAATTAAACAATGTTTTTCATTTTCGGTTCTAAAGTTGATGAGTTTTATCCGAATATTATGACATTCTCTTGGTACTACCATGGGAAGGGGGGAACCGGATGTTGTAGGTGCAATCTATAGTAGCAGACCAGGTAATAGCTCACAGAGGCGATATAACTAGTTTGCCCGAATTTGTTGACATCCTTCGTGAAAAATATTCAGCAATAAACATTTCCATTATTAAAGATGTTTCAGATATAGAGAAAATTAATGACTTCAGTGAGACAATCATCAATATTTAAAATGAAACGAGAATTTTCGTTCGAATTCTTTAATACAGTGAAATCTTTCTTGGACGGACACCTTTAGGACCGTAAAAATATGACCTCTTAAAGGTGCATGTCGCTGCCCCATCCCAAATCGAATTTTAGGATGAAATTGGTGTCAATCGTTGGAGCCTAAATGAGCTTCAATTCTTTTGTTTGATCCTCAACCGTCGTAAGGTTCGAACTGGGATCTCTATATCCAAAGTCAAGCACCCTATCATTGCACCAAAAACATAGCCAGAGCCGGGAAACCATATTACGAACTAAACTGGCCGATCAACCAGTGGTTTAACAAAAACACACTCCAAATCGGCACTCAGAAACTGACGCAACAAAAATATCGACCGCTCGGTTCTTAGGTACTCAGGTAACTGTTCTAAATTGAAAATCCTACGCCGCAAAAGTTCCTATCAAATTCGAACGTTCACAGTTCACGACCATCTGCCTAACAAAATGCATTAAATGTGCGATTGCATTTAAAATTAAATGCATGGGCGTACTAGGAATATGGCGAAATGATATGAAAAGGAAACCAAAGTAAGAATTAATAAAAATTCGTTACACTCGGCGATGGTTGAGGCTCAAACGAAAAAAATGAAAACTCATTTAGGCTCTAACGTTTGACACCAAATTCACCCCAAAATTCGACTGGGGGAGTAACGTGTCGACAGCCCCCCCCCAAGTCTTTTGCAAATATCTTTGCAACGGTTGAGGCTAAAACGAAAAAAACGGAAGCTCATTTAGGCCCTAACGCTTGACACCAATTTTGACTACAAAATTCGATTTGGGAGGAGGACAATGACATGCACGTTACACTTAACGAAGGTGTCCGTATATGGAAAAAAATAAAATTATATTAAAACGTTTGGACTAATCTCTTCCGCTAGGATTTTCCTTATTTTACATTTGCACTATGTTTAATTTTCTCTTTAAGATTTAATACGTGACTTTTGGGAATATTTTTAATGAATTTGAGTATGTTAAACGCTAAACCACACTAATAAGTAATAACTTTACAAATGCGTTAGTCAAGATTCTCTGTCGAAGAATTATTACTTATCTCATACCCAATGTGTATGTGACGCGGTTTTGTCATGGTTGTCCGATCAAATTGCGTGCCTAAGCGAAAAGTGTTGGTTTAATTGCGAGAAGATATTATGCCACTGTACAATACTAAAATTATATTCATTTGTTCATCAATGGTGACTGTTCCCACACTGGTGCAATCACTATAATTTATTGGTGCAGAGGCGTAACTGGTTCGGCAATTCGTTAGAAAGGACTGTACCCAGGGGCGCCGCGCCCTATTGTTAACAGTGTGCAAAACACACGGGCAGCCAGAATTAGAGGCTGCCAAAATCCCAAAAATAGGGGTTTAGAAAAGGTAATTTACTTTACGGCAGTGAATAAGTAGTAGAAATTTTATGAAATTGTATTAAAAAACTGCAAAAAATCGGCTACAATGGCGGCCAAATTAAACTTTGCACACGGGCGGAAGTACCCCTAGCGGCGACCCTGACTGTACCCCTAAAAAATTTTGGCTTTCGAGCGAAAGCTGTGATGTTCACATTTTCTCAAAGGAATTTATTTCCATTTCTCGTGTTGAATTAATGAACTTAGAAAATGTTTATAGGATCCCATCAAAGTACTGAAACATCATCAGGGTTGCCACAGAGTTCTAAGCAAGAAGTGAGTGAAAAAAGTGTACAAATTTAAAAAAAAAGTGAAAAAAGTGTATAGAAATTTTGAAAAAAGTACTTATACAGGGTGTCCCCGCACTCACTTTACATAACTTAGGTGGTGATAGAGGACACTTTTCTAAGAACAATATTTAACAAAAATTTTTTTCTAAATTCAAACCCTCGAGAGTTAGGCCTCCTTAAAGCATTTTTTTTAATTTCCACCTTCACGTGGCCACAGCTCCGAAAATATTGATTTTTCAGTAAAAATGGCTTAGTGCTTTTTTAAAGAGCGTGAAATAATCTACAAACTAGATTCAGACCTTTTATTGTCTAAAATCAACGGCTTTCGAGTTATGAATTAAAGTAAGTTAAAAAATGTCGAAAAATTTGAGCTTTCTTTTTTTTTGGTTTTTTTCAAAACCCTGTATCTTTTAAACCAAACATTTTACAAAAAATCTGACGCCCCATTTCGGATAGGAAATTTAACGGACTACAACTTTTGTCTAAGAAAAATTTTTGAAATACCAATCCATTTCACAGAAAATCAGAAAATAACAAACAAGGCAGCTACAAAACATAAAATTAAATTCACAAAATTTTTATTTTTTTTGAAAAATTATTTTATTAATTAATTTTAAATTATTACATTAATAAGGTAATTGTTGAAAATGACCACCCTCATTATCAATACACAGTATAGTGATTGTTTTAAAAGATGTTTGTCGAAAAAAATCGATTTTTCGACACTTTTAATCGCAGAAATTCGAATTTTTGACACTTTTCACACTCACCGATTGACCAAAATTGGCCTCGTGATTGACCGGTCAATCCCTCGACCTTGTTGACCACCCCTGCTATAATGGCTCTTAACAAAAAAGTAAATTTTATAAATAATACTATAAGGCATATTTTAAAACGATCACGACTGTGTATTGAAAATGAGGGTGGTCATTTTCAACATTTACTTAAATAATCTAATAGTTTAAAATCAATTAATAAAATAATTTTTCAAAAAAAAATAAAAATTTTGTGAATTTAATTTTTTTGTTTGTGGCTATCTTGTTTATTATTTTCTGATTTTCTGTGAAATGGATTGGTTTCTCAAAAATTTTTACTAGACAAAAGTTGTAGTCCGTTAAATTTCTTATCCGGAATGGGGCGTCAGATTTTTTGTAAAATGTTTCGTTTAAAAGATGATTTTGAAAAAAACCAAAAAAAAGAAAAGCTCAAATTTTTCGACATTTTTTAGCTTACTTTAATTCATAACTCGAAAGCCGTTGATTTTAGACAATAAAAGGTGTAAACCTAGTTTGTAGATTATTTCACGCTCTTTTGAAAAGCACTAAACCATTTTTACTGAAAAATCACTAGTTTCGGAGCTATGGCCACGTGAAGGTGGAAATTAAAAAAAATGCTTTAAAGAGGCGTAACTCTCGAGGGTTTGAATTTAGAAAAAATTTTTTGTTAAATATTGTTCTTAGAAAAGTGTCCTCTATCACCACCTAAGTTATGTAAAGTGAGTGCGGGGACACCCTGTATAACAAATTTGAAAAAGGTGACAAAACGTGTAAAAATATTTTTTCACGTAATTAATAATATTACTTTATTTATATAAATTGACATAAATATAAGTTACCGATCAAGAAAATTTTGATTTCTTAGTAAAAAAGTTTGTTATCATTTTTGATCTTTCCTTTTTAAAGGCTTATTCATAGTCTCTGTAGCTTTTCTTTCTTCACTTCTCAAATTTACAGCACAATCGACAAGGGTTTTCATCGACACTTTTCATTTTTTACTTTTTCAGAATCAACTTACATCTAACAAACACCAACAACAAAAAATCTAAAAAGGTACCACCAAAAACATTTGAAATGTTTTTGAAAATTTTGAATTTATCAGAAAAAATTATCAAAAATTTAAATTTTTGTAAGGGAAATCATGAAAAAAGTGAATTTTTTGTAAGGGAAATCATGGAAAAAGTGAATTTTTTTCAAAAAAGTGAAGAAAAGTGTATAATTTTCAAAAAAAGTGACAAAAGTGAAAAAAGTGTATCTGTGGCAACCCTGCATCATTCCCAACACCACCTTATGTACTACCAAAAAGCGTATTTTCGCGAGGATCCCGGTTAGTACCGCTCGGTTACTTTTGGTCACCTTTGGTTAGTCCCCCACCACAATTTTTGAAATAACCATTTGTGGTCGCGAAAATGCAAAAAGTTACTTTTGGTTAAAAATTGAAATGAAAACTAACCAAACTTTTGTGAAATAATGTAAACAATGATTTATTCTTCAAGTTGTTTGCTTTTATTTATTACTTGTAAGGACTAATCTGTTTGATAGATATTAAAATTTGATATAGATTTACATAGCAATGGTGGACGGGTATAAAAAAGTAACTAAGAATCTATTTAAAAATATTATTTATTATTAAAATATATAACAATGTTATTTGGAACGACGACGTGGTTTTTTTCTTCGCCCGTCAGATTCTGAACTATCGGAGTCCGTGCTGGAAGTATATCTTCTTTTTTTCTTCTTAATTGTTGTTGTTGCCGTTGATGGGAGCCATATAAACGTTAAAATCAATGCCAGCCAGCAAGATAGCTACATTGATCGGCATCAAAACCATTCTATTAATTTAATGGGAATCTGTTCTGCAGATAAAATATTTACCTACGTGTTTGTTGGATTTCCTGGTTCGGCTCACGATTCAAGAGTTTTTTCAAACTCATTGTTAGTGAAACACATCGAAGAGTTTGGAAAACAAAAATTTTTTCCGAATGAAGATTTTCATATAATAGGTGAAACGTGGCTCATGAAACCGTTTCCTAGATCCTACAATATGACACAAGTGCAAAAAAGTCATAACATCTGTTTAAGTTCAGATCGTGTATGTATTGAAAACGTATTTGGTTTAGTAAAAGGGAGGTGGGCAAGACTCCTATATAGACAGAGGCACAGTTTCAAAAGGAATTGAAATAACTACTGCTGCCTGTTTTGCATAATTTTTGTTATTTATGCCACGATGAATGGCAAATGGAAGACAATAATAATAACGATACTATAGCTAGTGATGTAGGACCACCATGCAGAGAACTACATGAAAACGAAAGAGCAGCCTACAGAAGAGCGGAAGCAAAAAGAAATGCGATAGCTGCAAGATTAATCTAAATATTAATAATTCAATTGTTACAATTTTTATTTACAATGGTTAATATAAATGTTATCAAATAAAAATAAATTTTATATCAGAGTGTGTACTACTTGAAATAATAATTATGTTTTCACATTTTTTCGTTTTCTTAATTTTCAATTATTCTATGCTGTTCCAACCTTATTGTAAAAATGCATATCCGCAGCTTCATAATCAAATTAATACTTTCTTCCAACACTAGGATATTAGTAATCGATCACCTTGCTTTTTCTATCGACCTGAAAATTAATAATCAATATTATTCTAGCAAAAAGTTACAATATAAATTTATTATAAAAAAAATATTAAATTTTAAACACGTAAAGAACACAAAAGTTACCTTTCTAATATAACTGATATGCAAAATATGATATAAAAATAAGGTAAATCAGCCACCGAGTAATCTCTAGCTTTGTAGTTCATTTGATTGATCCATTACCGTAAATTGTAACAATAAATTAATTAATACTCATTAAAGTATATTTATCATTATCAATTTCTTCTCAAGTTCAACTTCAAACTACAACGTAGGATATCTACCTACTTGTAAGGTCGATTAATTATCCCTGATTTTCTGAATACAGTTCCTTTATATATTTTATTGCTTCTTCAACATCTGTAAATTAATATGAATACAATGTTCAAACATAAAAAGAATTTTATTTACTTACATTTACCCACGATTGCAAAATGATTTGCAATGTCATTCTTCACCAAGAAAAAGATACACCTTCGCACCTTAGTGTAAATTATATTCGTTTATTTCACTTTACCAAACTTTATAATAATCAAAACGATTTTATAACTTCGAAAATTAATTTATAATGATTTAGTTTTTAATTTAACATAACCTCAAATCCATTTTAGAACCACTTCCAACTTTAAATTTTAAATTGTGACGCACACAGATGGCGCAAAAAGTAACCACAAAAAGTAACCAGTGATTTTGAGCGGTCGTCTTTGGTTAACTTTTTTGGTTAACCAAAATCTACCTCCCCTCTAACCGTTCTCGCGAAAATGACATAAAATCTAACCGGTTACTTTTGGTTAACCAAAATGCCTCGCGAAAATACGCCTAAATACTTTACTTTTTGGTACTACGTAAAAACAGTTCTTGGTACTCTGCCATGCGCTTTACACACAATAATTTTTATATTTGTTGTAACAATCCACTTCCAAAACCATTGTTAAATGTCTGTTCTATAGAACCTGATGCAATCGATTGAATTTCATACCGTTTGCCACGCTCTTCAATATACGTACTTGCGAAATTAGACAAGTCTACTCTTTAAAGTGTTCATATTAAATAAATTATAGATCACTGCTATTTTCATTTTATTTATTATTGATTATTATAGTTATACAAATTCAGAAATAAATTCATTCTCGCATTTCCATTAACACATAATATGAAAAATTATAATACTTAATTAAAAAATTTAAAAGAACAAATAGAACGAACAAAAAAGGATTCAAAAATACATTATAGTAAAAAGATTACTTGTGCTTATGCTGTATCTTTTATTTTTAAGACAACTTTGGATTTTTCCACAAAATCCATCAAATTTTGAGACATGTAATAAGGACGTGAAAGACCATCATTGATTTCGCAATCTTCACAGAAACAGATAAATGTTGTGGTAATTGCCATCTACAGAAAAAAAAGAAATTTTCGTTACGCCGGACGTATTTGAGCACTTTTCGTGTACGTTTTGAGGTACGAAAAGAGTATGTTTTCGTCGAAATTTGCAGGAAAAAACCAATAAAAATGGTATAAAAGCAACTTATGCTTTTATTGTATTATGTACAAAATGGTATCCCGTCACTTGGCCGAAATTTTTTGGCCGAAATTCATTTGGCCGAAATTCAATTGGCCGAAATTCATTTGGCCGAAATTCATTTGGCCGAAACTTCATTTGGCCGAAACATCATTTGGCCGAAATTCAATTGGCCGACAGTCATTTGGCCGAAATATTATTTTTATTACCGAAAGTGAATATAAAAATAAATCTTGAATGAAAAGAAAAAATATATTGACGGTGCGTCGAAAAAAGCGAGATTCACCCCCTTCCCAGTAGCACAATTTGCCGAGTTGGAAGGCCCTAGGGGGATGTTTTTAATGAGTTTAGTGTTGCCGAAAAATGGGTCTGTAGCGTGCGGAGCGCAGCGTAGCGCGCGAAAGGCCCATTTCGGCAACACAATCACCCCCGCCAGAGTTTCAAAAAAAAAGCGAGATTCACCCCTTGCTAATAGCACAATGTGCCGAGTTGGATCACCCTAGAGGGATGTTTTTAATGAGTTTAGTGTTGCCAAAATGGCTCTGTAGCGCTGCAACGCGGAGCGGAGCGGAGCGGCGGCGCGGAAGAGTCAATTTTGGCAACACATCCACCTACGACGAGTTGCAAAAAAAAGCGAGATTCAACGTCGTTAAATCAGTAACCAATAATAAAGAGTGCAGAAAAAATCCGCGCGCACCGTTAATATAAGTGTAACCTAACAGTGTAACTAAACAAAATTAAACAAGAGATGTTGAATATATAAATAAAAAATTAATTTTTGTCTACTTATAAAATTGTTAAGAAATTTAACAATTATATAATATTATTAAATTATTTTTATAGTCACTTTATCTAATACTAAAAATAAAATTTCGGCGAAATGACTGTCGGCCAAATGATGTGTCGGCCAATTGAATTTCGGCCAAATGAAGTTTCGGCCAAATGAAGTTTCGGCCAAATGATGTTTCGGCCAATTGAATTTCGGCCAAAAGATTTCGGCCAAATGAATGTCGGCCAAATGAATATCGGCCAACTGACAGTGATTCGTACAAAATATGTACAAAAGGAAAGTATTATAGAGACACGTCCCTCTATAGTACTTTCTATTTACAATATTTACAGAGAAACGGAAAGAAGCATAGAGTCACGTCCCTCTATACTACTTTCTATATGCAATATTTAGAACGTGATAGTGTAACTTACTTTGGCTAGCATAAAATAGTTACTTATTTGGCGCCGTCGCGTCGAGACAAATTGCTGCAACGTGTTCCTTAGTAAACACTAACACGGCAGCTTTTTTATAATGTCGCGCGGCGCTTTATCGTTCCTCCTGCAAATATTACGCACATTGACGGCTAACGAAAAGTTCTTCTCACCACGCAGCCGTAAAACTACTTTTTCACCTCGGAAGCGGTCGGGTTCCTCGGCTGCGCTACGCTCCGCCTCGGAACCCCCGCTCCCCTCGAACGAAAAATCGCGTTTTACGGCCTTGTGATGAAAAGTACTATATAATCAGATCAAACTTGGTAAATGTAAATTAATATTATGTACCTCAAAAACCATAACGAAGCATTGCGCAACCATAATTGCAATAAATGCTATGAAAAGCAATGGTATAACTATGGTAATATGATCTTTATTCTGAAAAATAAGAAACTTATTAAATTGTGAACAACTATTTTGAAAGATTATTTCTACCCTTAGCGTAGCATAACCAATACCAATAGGAATTACTATAATAAAAACTTTAGTTAAAAACAGCACAAAGTCTCCAATAGAATTAATTGCAATAACGTTTTGGACGTTGTTTATAAGTAGCTTGAATGCTTTTACTCCAGAACCGTAAAATGTTGTTCCACGCATTGCTAAAATTAATAAATTACAATAATTGTATTAAAAGGTTGAGAAATTACTTACCAGACACTACATAAATATTCAAGGTAAAATAATTCATCACGGATGCTACGCTGTTTATAGCTATATCTAGAGTTTCATAACATAAACACAAACATAAAAGATACGAAAATGCTCTGATTCGTTTTCGTATTGCAGACCACAACATTCGAATTATGTACATCAATGTTATTATCAAAGAACCAATTGAAATGGTACCCAAATGATATTTCAGCATTGTAACCATACTATCCAATATGGGATTAACAAGCATTTCCTTATTCCTAAACATACAGGTGTTATTTTTATAAGAACCATTTCAACTCAATTTATTTACCTAATGAAATACCACCTGCTTACTGCTCCAGCAATTAACATGTTTTGACATCCATACACAAATAAAACCATCCATAGCATTATAAAAATATTATAAAAACGAACAAATTTTATAAATCCATTTGGCATAAACACAACTTGCCCACCAAACTCTACAGGCGGTGCTGCACTTTCTATCCATAAAGTGAAGTAAATCCAAGCAGCAAATGTAATTGCTAATACCAAGAATGTCTGAAATAATATAACAATGCATATTGAATAAATATTTGGCTAACCGGGGAATTTCTGATCGCCGATTTGCACCATTATTATTATACAGGTGCATCAGAATTAGGACTTCATCAGGTAAAAATTTAAAATAGCGCATTTCAATCAATTTGGAGAAAAATGATTTTGAAGAAAGGAAAATTTACATTTCATATATTATTATGTAATTAAAATTATAAAATTAAGAGCAGATTCTATAAATTTTAAAATCCGCTAAAATTTACGATCGTTAAAATGAAGATTTTTTATGTACAACCACAACTATTGTAAATTTTTAGCGGACACTTAAAAAGTTAGTCAGCTCTTTAAATATGTAGTATATATTTCTTGAAGGGACAAAACTTTAGTATGCTATAGCGTATAGCCGAAAGGAAGTTGTAAGGTGGTACTTTATAACGGGGTTTTTACTATATATAATATTCTTATTTACCATTATAGGTTCAATTAATAGAAGCGGCATAGATGTCAGCGATTTGGCAGATTCTTTAAATAGCTGAATAACAAGTTCAATTCGATTTCTCATACATATTACGATAATGATTATTACAAGTGTAACTATCATACAAAACACTGCGAGAGCAATAAAGACATCTGAATATGTTGACAAATACCTACAAGAATATAAAAAAAAATTTGTTATTACATCTTATTTGTAATAATTGCAATACAGTAATGTTTGGATAATCGGCCACTTTTAGCCATCTACATTTAGAGCGTGATTGATATTATGGTTGTTCGGTTTTAGTGGGTGGGGGGGGGGGAGATTTATGACAAATCAAATGCGTGCGTCGATTTCATAAGCCGTATCTACATTCTACGGTTACTAAACTTTGTTTCCTTGGTAATAAATGAATCAGAGGCACGCCTATAATGACACGGTGTGGAAGTGAAAATCAGCCAATTTATTGGCTGATTTTTTGAGAAGGCTTAATAATTGTTAGTTCGGATTACAGAATGTAGAAATTCGGATTACAGGTATCATTTTATAAACTAATAGCTGGAAGGCCCATCCACGGACGGGCAGTTCGTCTAGGTTGAAAACTCGATTGGTGTGCTACTCGATCCCAGGGGGAGGTGATTTTAACTTTTAAGTTGGTACTACCAACGACCAATCAGAACGCGTTGTGTGTCCTAAAAAATTGACACGCTGGAAGGGGCTGCGGAGGAGGCGGCGGCGGAGCGTGCTGGTCTTTTATATGTTTGATTGGTGTTCGCATTATAGGGCGGTTGGATTATCCATACATCAATGTACTGGTTTCTTTTATTACAATATTGCAGAGTACAGTAAAATTAAATAGAGAACGATGGGCGAAGCTAATGTGCAGTTACGAAAATTCGTCCGTTCGGCTCTATGTTGGTGTCAATTGGTGGAATTGGATGTTACGCGTTCTCTCTCCACTTCTACTGCGCAGATATTTGGCTACACCCTTCGTACTCTTATTTAATATTACTATACCTATTTGACTATGATAAACATAAAAAATTTACCAAAAAAATCCTGTCACAGCACCCAATAATGAAATTGCACCTGCTATCGAAGTCCATACAAATGCTGCAGTAAAATAGCGCAAAATAAGCAACATTGTAAGTGCAAGAGCTGAAATGAAGTGCAAAAATAAATACAAAACATTTTTTGAAAAGAAAAATTCAATACTTACCTACAGTGAGAAACGAAACTATTGTAATTTGTGAAGCACACATATTTAAATCTCCCGAAATCCGCTAAAAAAAATTAGTAAGTATTTTTTAGGTACAATTTAACGTAAGAAAATATTACATTAAGAATAGAATTTTCTACGTTATGACGTGATAATGATAACCCACTTTCAATGCAACGATTTAGAATCAGACTGAAAATAAAATATAAAGTTATTATACAAATTTCCATAAAATATTCGCGGAATTAGGCAAAAAAACACAACTCGAATTACAAGAACAAACTCAGGTTTAAATAAAATTCACTTCAACTCAACTTCGGTTTATTTAACAATTATCAGATATTCGTTTATATGCCGCCGATGGCCCAAGAGTCCTCAAGCAACCCTCAACCGCACGAAGGACCTCTTGTGCTCTCCCCTTACGTCTCGCATCCCAAAGACACCCTCATTTGAACGTTTTGGTCATCAAGAATTAAAAATAGCTAATATATGTACATTTTTCGTACTTCAAAATCGATTTTCTCCAAATTGCCTGAATTGTGTTATTTTAAATTTTCACCTGAAGAAGTCCTAATTATGATTCACACTTATAATAATAATTATGGTGCAAATCGGTAATGACCAAAGTTGGCGCTCCCATTGTAAGCTATAAAGTTGCATGACATTAAAGTTTCATATCCAGAATAGGGAGATACATTTTTTGAGAATGTTTCGGTTAGTTTACAAGATCAGAAGGGTTGGCATGAAAATCAAAGAAAAATGTTGGCCCCTTTAAGAAACTGAAAAACTAAAACTAAAAGAAGAATAGTATATGAAGATGCTATGGCCATTTGCCTTATTTATGAATAATATCTGTAAAGGGTTGGGTACATTTCGCCGAGAACGATTCGCCGATAACACTTCGCCGGGAACGATTCGCCGAGACACGATTCGCCGAGGCACGATTCGCCGAGACACGATTCGCCGAGAACGATTCGCCGAGAACAATTCGCCGAGAACGATTCGCCGAGAACGATTCGCCGAGACACGATTCGCCGAGACACGATTCGCCGAGAACGATTCGCCGAGAACGATTCGCCGACAGGCACGATTCTCCGTGACACAATTTTTAAAGTGACATTAAATATAATTTCTTGTATGTTGTTCTTTACATATTAGTTAAAATTCTAATATTTTAGCGCTTAGGCCGGTTTTATAATAAAAGCGTTATCTAAAAGTTCCTAATTAACCAATAGAAAACGTGTGTTAACTCTAACAAGCCAATAGAAATCCACCTTTACTTTTAACGGCTCTTTAAAAGTTTTATGAAATATATTAGGCGGTTGAAAGACTGAATTTTGTGATAAAATTTCAATTTTTAGTTGGAGCTAATGCGCAGTAACGAAAACTCGTACATGCGGGTTTATGTTGGTAAGATTGGGTGTCAAGCATTCTCCCTCCACATGTATCTACGACCTATCTAATCTGAATACACACCATTTCGCCACCCACCCATTTCGCCGCAGTCAAAACCTACTACTAACCTAAGCTCGACCTTGGATTTTTAACGGTCCCCTCATTAAAAAGAAATCGATTCCTACCACTAACCTAAGCTCGACCGGTGGATCTCTCTTTTAACGGTCTTCTCATTAAAAAAAATTGTTTCCTAACACTAACCTCCTCCTCGACCGGTATATCTCTCTTTTCACGGTTCTCTCATTAAAATAAATCGTTTCTTACCACTAACCTAAGTTCGACCGGTGGATTTCTCTTTTCACGGTCTCTTCATTAAAAAAAAATCGTTTCCTAACACTAACCTAAGTTCGGCCGGTGGATATCTCTTTTCACGGTCCCCTCATTAACAAAAAAATGAATATTTGGACTTTATGGATATTTGAATTAATAACTGTAACTAAACTGTATAAATTTATTTTTATTATTTTAAATAAAATTTTAAATAATCTACATTTAACTAATCTATTTCCTTTTATTAAATCTTTTTTTTTGCTTCTTAAACCTTATATTTTACCATAATATTAAAAATGTAATATATAAAATTACTCTCGGCGAATCGTTCTCGGCGAATCGTTCCCGGCGAATCGTTCCCGGCGAATCGTTCCCGGCGAATCGTGCCTGTCGGCGAATCGTTCTCGGCGAATCGTTCTCGGCGAGTCGTTCCCGGCGAATCGTTCTCGGCGAATCGTACCTGTCGGCGAATCGTTCTCGGCGAATCGTTCCCGGCGAAGTGTATCTCGGCGAATCGTTCTCGGCGAAATGTACCTTTCCCATCTGTAAATACCATTTATTAAATAATAAATAACTAAGGTTTCTTCATAATTTATAAATATTACTATTAGTATTGAATTCCACATTCCTAGCTTTATCCATTATATGTATGGCTAAGAGCTTCCCACTCTTCACGCTCTATCTCAAGAACGGTTAATTGTATCAAATATTGCTGAAGACCAAATTTTTAGAGAATATTG
The DNA here is from genome assembly GCA_958510855.1 of Rhagonycha lutea. NCBI lineage: Eukaryota > Metazoa > Arthropoda > Insecta > Coleoptera > Cantharidae > Rhagonycha > Rhagonycha lutea. The sequence continues at coordinate 59,889,152 of OY294036.1, forward strand.
TTCTCTACAACTTTCCTAATAACTCCAAATGTCGTTTAGAGCAAAGGAAACACGATAATACAAAAAACCGATTTTTGTGATCTTTGACCATGAATATCTTGAGACGCGGACACGAGATTCTATGAGACTTTGCAACTAACTTATAAAATGTCAAAGCAAAGACTTATGCAAATTTTCATCTTTCATTCCGAGGTTAAATGCTTATTTGACTGGACTATTAATAAAAATTGTGTTGTCGAAAAGTGTGCAGTAATTGTTTGGTCAATTATTTAAAATTCGTTTCTCGAAAATAAATCTGTTGCTGTTTTCCAGGACATCCTGTCTTACACATTTACTCTCACGCGCGCCGTAGATATCCTTATGTATGGTATACTATAGAACAGCGGTCGGTAACCGGTGGTCCGCAGCATAATTTTAGTGGTCCGTGAAGAAATTCTGACATTATTTAAATTTGCTGAGCTAATTTAATACAATTTTTAATTAAAAAATAAATTGTGTTTAAGCTTTACTATTATTACGTTTTCCTCGCATGTTACTCGGAGCAAATGTAAGAGAGAGTTTCAATAAGTTTGTTTTACTATGAAGTAGGGTTAAAAACAAGGTCCTTAAAAAAATTTAGTGATCAACGTGACCAATTAAAAAGTTAGTGGTCCGCGAACTTTAAATTGCGAATTTAGTGGTCGCCGCAATGCCTAAAAGGTTGCCGACCGCCGCTATAGAATATATCTATCGTGTAGCGCTACAACCCCGATGGGTCGTGGCTGACCATTATAATATTAACTTTTAATATTAAGGTGGCCGGATTCGGCGTGGGCGAATATCTTTTTAATAATTCATTTATAAAGTAGCGGTACGTAGTGAGTAGAAGTAAAACTATTAATCCTCAGCTACTATGCTATTTTACAGCGTTTGATAATTAAATGCGACACGACGTTGATAGGTACTATGCATTTAACCGACCCACCTACACACAAGATAATTATTTTTTATGAGTATCAGCGTTTATGAACAAATTGCACATAATGCAAAAACTATCTAACTTTATTTATATCAAAAATTAATAAGAATTCAACCTCTATCTAAAAGTCAATTTTAGAGGATTGATTGCCTTAATTATTATCAATTAAAATCCAAAATTTGTTGATATTCAATATCAACAAATTTTTGATTTTAATTTACCATGCTCTACCCAAAAAGTGTTACGATTAACTTTATCGAATTAATTATTAATTAATAAAAAATGAGAACCACATTTTATCAAATACTACAAATATTTAAAATTATGTATTTATACTATACATAAATAATTTATAATTTGGTAAGAAAGTTACTATATCTTATCAAGATTATCAGTAAGCACCTTGAAAGTACGTGTCATAATATGCGTAATCAACTAAAAACAAGCAAAAGTCATTATAGTCCAGTCATTATAGCATCAAAATAGGGGTGTTTGTTGCGAAAGGTGGCGTAGAAGATTTTATTTTTTTAACTTGTATATATGGGTGCCAACATGTAAAAAACAAAAATGCTAACACGGGCGACCTCGGGAGAACTTTTGGCCTCCAAAAAACCTCCAAATTTTAGGACTTTTCTTCCTTTTTTGTTCATAACTCCTAAACCGTGCATCCTAGCAAAAAAACAACAATATAATAAATTAAAGATTATTTAATTCTGCGTCGAATGAGTACCACAACTTAATAATTCGGTCAAGTGATATGGTCGAAAACCACGGTCAAAAAACGACTACCTTTTCCAACATTGTCGAAAACTGAGATATAGTACTATATCATCGTATGACAAGAAAAACTCATTAAGTACATTTCAAGTAACCGGAGATCATGAAGTTTAAACATTTTTTATATCTGATAAATCGTATTTAACAGCAATTGTTTTGATATTTAAAATGCTAATGAATCCTCATTCATATTATAAATTGGGACATAATTTTTTTTCAGGCAAGCATAACCATAAAATAACGCACTTAGTGAAACATCTCGTTTTTGTCGAAAACTGCAGTTAATGAGTTTTTCTTGTCATGCGACGATATATGAGTCTGTAGTTTGGAGATGAGTACTCTATGAGAAAAACTCATGAAATAAAAGTTATAGAGCGTCAAATTCTACGTCCAATGAGTATCAACATTTTTAAATTCGGTCAAGTACACCTCTCCAATTTGGCAATCTCCCAATTGGCAAATGAATATGCCTATGAGCACATTGTTATAGAGACATTGGGTGTTATGAATAAAAATGAGCATGAAGTATATACTCAAAATTTTGAAATAAATACTCAGATTATACGAATAAGATTGAAAAGTAGATGCTCAGCGCAAGTGGGTATTCTTTTTATAAGGGTATCTACTCATATACCTAATTACTTTTTATATTCGTTCATAGAACTCTGAGTAATTTTTCAAAATTTTGAGTATATACTTCATGCTCATTTTTATTCATATCACCCATTGTTTATTGCAAAAGGTGGCGTAGAAGATTTTATTTTTTTAACTTGTATATATGGGTGTCACCATGTAAACAACAAAAATGCTAACACGGGCGACCTCGGGAGAACTTTTGGTCTCCAAAAAACCTCCAAATTTTTGGACTTTTCTTTCTTTCTTGTCCATAACTCCTAAACAGTGCATCCTAGCAAATAAGCAACAATATAATAAAAACGATTATTTAATTCTGCGTCGAATGAGTATCACAACTTAATAATTCGGTCAAGTGATATGGTCGTAAACCACCGTCAAAAAACGACTACTTTTTCCAACATTGTTGAAAACTGAGATAGAGTATTATATATGAGTCTGTAATTTGGAGATGAGTACCGTATGAGAAAAACTTATGAAATAAAAGTTATAGAAGATCAAATTCTACGTCCAATGAGTACCAACATTTTTAAATTCGGACAAGTAGACCTCTCCAAATTGGCAATCTCCCAATGTCCGGCAATTGGCATAAGGACCCATGAAGCTGAATCGGTCATTTCAAAATCTCTGATTGCCAATTTCGAGAGGTATACTTGGCCGAATTTAAAAATGTTCGTACTCATTGGACGTAGAATTTGATCTTCTATAACTTTTATTCATGAGTTTTTCTCATAGAGTACTCATCTCCAAATTACAGACTCATATATAATACTCTTTCTCAGTTTTCGACAATGTTGGAAAAAGTAGTCGTTCTTTGACCGTCGTTTTCGACCATATCACTTGACCGAATTATTAAGTTGTGGTACTCATTCGACGCAGAATTACAGAATCTTTAATTTATTATATTGTTGCTTTTTTGCTAGGATGCACTGTTTAGGAGTTATGGACAAAAAGGGAAGAAAAGTCCAAAAATGTGGACGTTTTTTGGAGGGCAAAAGTTCTCCCGAGGTCGCCCGTGTTAGCAATTTTGTTTTTTACACGTTGGCACCCATATATACAAGTTAAAAAAATAAAATCTTCTACGCCACCTTTTGCAACAAACAATGTCTATAATGACTGGACTATTAGATCTGTTCGTTCAGCAGTTTGAAACCGCTTGCAAACTGACAGACGCATTCGCAGTTTTTATACGAAAACTTTTCGGGATATTGAATACGCAAAACAAAAACAAGTAAGCTGTCGGTCGACGTTTCGGCTTTATTAACTAAATGCCATCCTCGGGACTGTAAGAGGAAATAAACAGGTCATATATAAGCGGTAACAATAAATCAAACCTCTCTCTCACCTAACAGCTAAAGTTATGTTTAAATTGTTTGCGCCTTTTTATTTCCGAATACAGTCAGTTTCCTCCAATGGACCATGCTCGGTTTCCTCGAATGAACCGGTCATAAGCTTGTGAAATTACAAGTAGTCCATTATAAGGACGAACTTGCTGCCAAACAAATATTGAAGGAATATAAGCCCTCTGCGAAAATTTTATTCTTGCCCGACTTGCATTAACTAAATTTTTTTAATGGTTCTGTAAAATCTTTTTGTTCAGTCAGAAAAAAATAAAAAGCAAAAATCGGTCCATTTGTGGCAACCTCCCCTATTCAATTTAAAGGCTTGGGATAACAAGGCTATATGCCACATTTAACCTTTTGTGTCAAAAACTATAAATAAACTACAAACATCGGGGAGTTGTAGTAAACTTAAAATCCACAGGAAGGCCAACAAAAACTACCCCTCAATTTGATAGAAGAGTAAAAAGATTATCATCGGCGAATCCTTTTTTATCAGCAAATCAAATTTTGGCAGAATTAGGAGAGTCTGCAGTATTAGAAAGAACAATTCAAATAAGACTAGTTAAAGTTGTTTGAAGTTGATTTGATGTAAAGTTCAATCATAAAAATGTAATAACAAATTGTTTCGCAATGGAAACAATAGGGGTGGTCAACTTACATTCTGGACACTATTTTGAAACACTCGCAAAAAAATTGTTGTATACACGATATGTTTGAAATTCACTTTGGATTAGTAAAATTCAATGAAATAAGAGTTCAACACATATATTTACCTTGCGATATCAACGAAAATTGTTTAGTTTATCAGCACACGAAAAATTTGAGTTTTTATAAAAAGAAAAATCTTTTTATACAAAGTTTGTAGAAGCTACAGCAACGCGTCTATTCACTTTAAAACCACATAAAAAGTGAGGGTTGTGTTAATAATCACGATGACATTTGAAATAGAGGTGTTACACCTCAAAGTTTTTTCTATAAGGCAGGGTGGTCAACTTACATGCATGATCAACTTACATCCCTTTCCCCTACATTTTAGTGTTAATAACATTGCTAAAATTAACAATTATGAATGCGTCGCTTTCTTTTTGTCGGATACTGTATCTTTTTAAGAATTTGTGTTTCCTTATTTTATTTGAAATATTAGGTTATTAATGTAATAAATGCACTGTAAGTATCATTGTTGTGTATTTTTTCTGCACTCTAAATAGTGAACAACCTCGGTGGACTAACAAAGGCGTTCCTTAATAAATTAGTTCACTATATCGAGACTGTACTGTATTTCAAAATAAAATTAATAAAACAGTAATTCAATCAATGAGCTAAAAAATTATGTATATCCAATTTTTGTCTCAAGTCTCTCCAGTCTCCCCTATTTAATCCTATTTAATCAGTGTAGAGTGAATTTTTCCTTAGTGGTTTAGCACGTGACTGGGGCTTGCGCGGCAAATCTGGAGAATGCCCGTGGCACTCAATTCCACCAATTGATACAAACATAGAACCGAAATAACAAATATGCACATTAGCCACTCCCAACCACTAAGGAAAAAATTCACTCTACCCAAAGCATACCTGCCCTGAAGACTTTTGTTGGCAAAAAATCTAATTTTACACTTTGATATCTTATCATGAAAATCAAAAAATTACGGGCTCAGCAACATTAAAGTTACTACATTTAGTGCTTTCAATGTGGCTTCTTGTAAATCTAAATTGTAAAGAATTTTAAAATTTAAAAGTTTTAACAACGTCAACTGCAACAAATTTATTTACAACTTACAATAGAATTTATCTAGAAATAAAAAAAAATTAGCAAAGAAAATTTTGAAATAAAACTAAAAATGTTAAATTTGTAGATTGAATTTAAATGTTAACAGTATAAAAATGTACCTATGAGATATCAAAGACAAAAATGTGCATACTACTATTATTTTTATCGCACCATACGTTTCGCTGAATCACGCATTTACAATACTATCAAGCAAAGTACGAAACCACAGCAACCATTTGCAAATTAGCGCCGTAGTGTACATAATAGTTGAACTATTTTATGCAAAAGGGGCAAGATAATCATAAGAAAGCGATAGAACCCTACTTGCCATTTCAAATTATTTTATCAAAACAAGAAAAATTGTACCATCACTTTGTATGTACTAGAACTTTTGTAAAAATGGATATAATTCAACCATTTTTTTTCACAAGTAAGATTAAATAATTGTCCTGGATGTGATCTAGTTCAAGTACTTCTATTATTAACGGTAACGAGTATAAAAATTATAATATGGCTATTTTTGCTATCTTAAAAATTGAGTAACTTTGCAGCAAAATTTTCAATATTTCTAATCATCCGATTGTAATAAAAATTAGATCACGTCCAAGAGCCAAGTTTTATCTTTAAAATGATTGCAAAATAATTCCCTAAAAGTTAAAATTGTTCGACTTCTAGTACATACAAATGAGCGATTTGTCCCATATAATTAACATAGGTAAGACGGCAGCCTTAAATGGCATTCACAGCATTGCATTATTTACCTACGACGCGCGACGGGGAGCCAGCCCGACGAAGAACCCCCAACCTGGAGGACCAGAGAGACGGCCAGAATATAATTCTTACTTCGCTCGGATTCGAATCGGGTATTTAGCGTTTATATTCAACTGACCGCCTCTTACTATAGATCAGTGATTCTCAACCTTTTTTTTTGGTTGCGGCACAGTTTTAACGATTTTAAAATTTGGCGGCACACAAAGAAAAAGATAAATTTAAAAATTATTTACTTACCTATATCCTTTAACACACTGTGTAAAATAGTTTATGATAATAATTTTTTATGGATTTAAATATCTATTCCTGTTAAAAAGATTTTTCTTTATAAATCATATTATTTAATAATATTTTCCCTAATGTTGTCAATGGCAACGTACTTTATAGGATATAAAATAAGTTAAAATTCTAATTTTTCTGTTAGTGTTAGAAAAAATATTGAAGACAACGCGTGTTTTATAGATTAAAAATCTTTGCCTATTAAATCCTCACTCCCTACGGTCGTTCGGATTTAAACTACATCGATTTTTAAACAGTCTATAAAACACTAGTTGTCTTAATAGCTATAACATAATTATATATCTAAAATTTCGCGGCACACTTTTAGAATTTCGCGGCACACGAAAGTGCCGCGGCACAGTGGTTGAGAATCACTGCATAGATACTCATAATATTATATTATTATGTTTTTCCATTACAATATTTTCCTATACTATGTATTTATCATATAGGAGGTCGGCAATTTATACTAAGGGCCGCGAAGAAAAAGAATTGAAGTTTTATAGACTTTTCAAAATTATAAGATATACCGGGTGACCGGCCGCCGATGTGAACATAGGAAATTAACAAAGGAAATTAATTTTTCTTTAATTCCTGCTTCCCATTAGAACGGATAAGAATGAAAAAGATATCAATTGAAAGAGTTTTATTTTCCGCGTCTAAAGACACCCAACACTTAATGTTTTGTTCTTTAATAATGTTAAAAATGTAGAATTAAAATAAGTGATTTTCTAAAAATCAGACCTGCTTTGGATGGTTGAACTGTCAAAACTTACGTTTAAAATTTAGTTTTCAAACAAAAACAATTGCAATGAATTAAACAAGGCATCAATATCTATTTAAAAGTGCTACTTTGTCATTTCATTTTGAGTTTTTAACAATGATCAAAGAACAAACCATCAAGTGATTGGGTGTCTTTAGACGCGGAAAATAAACCTCTTTAAATTGATACTCTTTTCATTCTAATCCGTTATAATGGGAAGCAGGAATTTGAAAAAAATCTCATTCCTATGTTATTTTCCTATGTTCACATCGGCGGCCGGTCACCCGGTATACTACACTGCTAAGAAAAATAATAACAAAAAAAGTTTACTTACACACCGGTGCACGTTTCGATACATTCATTAATACCATTATTACCAATAAGCAAAAGATATCTAAAATCAAAATAATTACTTCAACCAGCATTATTATTATAATAAATAATGAAATACGGTTTATTGGTCATATCCATTGACGTGCAAGAGCTCATTCCCTGAATTTGGAAATCATTTTTCTTTCCACAAACATTTCCACACTTATCATGCCCTTTAAGTATTCTATCAATATCTCCAGTTGCAACACAGTAAATCATCAGAATACCCTATAAAAAAAGATTGTGTTATTAATTCACCTAATAATTTCGAAGTAAAGAGTATATAGGGCTAGTTCGGCTAATTCCAGCTACCAGCTATAATATAGATAAAGTATTTAAATGAAATAAAAGAAAAACTTTTATATTAAACTATTGAATAGTTAACACATGGACATGTAAATCACAGACAAGAGACGGTCATTGCCTTGCAGCTAACGCAGTTGGATGTGAACGCGGGGTACCGGGTTCAAACCCGAGGAGAGTCAAACTTTCTTATGACCAAGTCTCCGTGCTTCGGAGGGAACGTTAAGCCGGCGGTCCCCTGAGTTGACGAATTGCCACCATTAACAAGAAACAGGATGCTAGGCTAGTAAGCTGCTAACGGATGTAAAACTAGTGTATAGTCCAAAATCGATCTGCGGACTACTCACCAACCCGTCTGGCCAGCGTGGTGAGTTATGGCCAGATCCTCCATAATATGGAGAGGCTTATGTCCAGCAGTGGGCGGAAAAAAGGCTGATGAAGAAGATGTACATCAGATGTCGGCAACCTTTTGTTGTAAAAGGGCCAAATACAGTGTGTTCACAGAAAATGGTAACAGTGAATAATTTTTATATGCTACTAGATACAAAAAAAAGATTAAATAGTTTTTTATTCAACTGGAAATTTACTATCGGAAACTGCTGATGTATATTTTTTTATACTTCAAATTCAACCGGAAGTGAACATCAAAATTTTTTTTCAAATGGCAACATGTCCTTTTTTTAACATTTTCGCAATCTGCAATTTTTTCTTTATAAATAGGTATAAAATTTTCATAAGGTTACATAAGAAAATATTCGAGAAAATACAAGATTTAAACAGACAATAATAATTTATTAATTATTTACACACAGGTATGTAGAGTGCTACATATATGAACTTTTTTGTTACTTTTTTCTATTGGGTCATTTAAAAACAGTTGTTTACGCAAATCCGCAATTAAATTTAAAAGATTTCAAAAACAAAAAATTAATTTAGCATGCGATCAAATATTAGAGGAAAGGAAGCAAATATGGGCTACCTATTATATTTTTACTTGTAAACAAAAAACCACAAATTCAATATCAATACCAAATATAACCAACGATAGCTACATTAGATAGTTACAACCTGTCATAATTTTATGTTGATTAAAGAATAAATAAATTCATTATTTCGTAAATAGTGGAAAAGTTCAATTTTGTGTCATTTAGAAATTGACCCTAATTATGGGCTACCTACAGAAAAGTGTAATAAATATAAAATGCGGAGTGGTAAACAATTTTATTGATCATAATAAGTTGGTAGTATAAAAGTTATATCTAAATAATATCTAAAAACTAAATAAATCAAATAAATTTTATCTAAAGATACTAATTGCAAAAATTACACACATAATCTTCTTTTTCGCTCCCACTCCCATACTTGAAACACGGGGTAGCCCATATTGCAGACATACTCAGTTTTATATCAAAAGCGATTATAATTAAAAGTCGTTAATTAGATTAAAAACTAAAAGCACATATCAAAGCCACATTATGTGGCTTTCAAATGTTGCAGGAATAGCTTTAAACGCATTGTTAATTTTCAAGTAATTGAATTTATAAACTAACCTGAAAAAGTTCTGCGACTTGCTGACATGACGAAAAATTAAAATAAAGTGATAGACATTCATGATTGTAGCGCAATCTCTATTGTGGAAGTTTAACATTACATATTACTATTTGCGACGGTTGGTTGAACAGAAAAACATTGGTGAGCTAAGAAACCCACCTAGCCCATATTAAATAACTAGCCCATATTTGCTTCCTTTCCTCTACTAAATCAACAAAAAAAAGCATCTTCTAATGGTGAACTTCTGCGTATATTAGAATCATGTCTTGAACAAAACGGTGGCAATTTTGAAAAATGTATCCGATAAATGTTTGTTTAAATCTTGTATTTCCTCGAATATTTTCTTATGTAACCTTATGAAAATTTTATACCTATTTATAAAGAAAAAATAGCAGATTGCGAAAATGTAAAAAAAGACATGTTGCCATTTGAAAAAAAAATTTTATGTTTACTTCCGGTTGAATTTCAAGTATAAAATAATAAACCTCAGCAGTTTCCGATAGTAAATTTCCAGTTGAATAAAAAACTATTTAAAGTTTTTTTTGTATCTAGTAGCTAGGGATTCATCAAGTCAAGTAACTTGATGATTTTACACATTGCTTGACTTGACAATCAAGTTTTCCAAAAATTCACTACTTGACTTGCCTTGATTTACTGTTGTTATTGCTTGACTGGATATCAAGCAATCAAGTTACTTGATATCAAGCTACTTGATATTAGATATTGCCGGTACAGCATAATTATTATCATTATGTTACCATAATAAGCAGCAGCGTATGACCAACACCTATTATTTAATTGAAGATTTGTCAAATTTCGCGATTAAATTTAAAAAAAAAACACTTATGTTTTAAATGTCTATTTAAAATGTGCTTTATTTTTTATTAAACTCACAAACAAAATTGTTTAAATTTTGCAAATATTCAACATAATAAATGTTTATATTTATTACCTTTATAAACCTTATGGCTTACCCAAAAATATTTACTACTATATAGAGGAGTCCGAAATTTGTCTTTTATAGATAATATAAAAGTTACATTTTTGTAAAAAAAAATATGATTACCTAATATTTTTAAACCTTCGTATAAGTATAAACTACGATACGGTACTTACTGGTTATATAACACATAGATATTTACAAAAGGGACATTCTTAGAGCTACTTAAAGTTTGAAAATCCCAATTACCCGATTATCAAGGAAATGAACAATTTACTACAACTTACTGGTTATATAACACATATTTACAAAAAGGACATTCTTAGAGCTACTTAAAGGTTTAGCAAAGGGGTTGTTAAGAGCGCGCCGCAAGTAGTGGGGAGCAGTGTTGCCAGCACTTAAATTTGCGAAACCGCTAGATGACGCGGCGATCCCGCCAGAAACCCGCTAGATGACACGGCGGTCCCGCCAGAAAACCCGCCAAATATCCCATTTTTACGAAATAGCTAGAAACCGCTAGATAACATGGCGATCCCGCCAGAAATCCGCCAGAAATACCATTTTTAATAATTTAAGATTAGCGTATTAGATGTTTTAAAATAAAATTACACAATTTTTTATTATTTTATTTAAAAAAAAAAATGTAGTATATTACAAAACACTAATAAATCTAAAAACAAATCATCGACATCGTCGTGGTCTTCGAGCTTGTAAGTTTCTTTGTAATAAGTACCAACATAACTGAAGACTGAACATAACCCATGCCATTTATAGAGCGGTAAGATTGTGTACTAATTTGAAGGCGGTGAAATTTTAAATTTAAAAAGAAAAAAAAATTTTAAATTGACTTTCGGCAGTTTTTAAAAACCGTCAGATTTCCCGTCAGATATTCTTTAATTAAGCTAAAATTCCCGCTAGCCGCTAGATGGAAATTTTTCCCACTAAAGCAACTTAAAACAAGTCAGATCTAGCGGGAAAACCGCTAGATTGGCAACACTGGTGGGGAGCGAAGCTTCTCTCATAGTACAGATCATTACCATTTCTTAGTTACAGGAAAATACTTAGGTGGCGCTCGCGGTGCTAATCGTCATAGATAATAATGTATTTATCATGCGGTAAACTGTATTTTTCAGTTACCGACAAATTCCGAAAAGCCGACAAGACCGAAAACGAAATACTATCTTACCATCTCTATTGTGTCTATGCTATGTATCTCTCTTATTGCAGATGTAAGATGTAGTATAAAAGAGTAGGTATAAGCTTTTGGGAATAAGCCAGGTATAAGCGAAAGCAAACTTTCTCTTGCGCGACAAAGATTTTACATTTTGACTTTGAGCTGTCTTTTGTAGCGTAATACACGTGGTCTTGTTTAAATTTTTTTATTATCTTCTAATTAATTTATAGATTTTCAAAAACTCCAAAGATATTTAAAAAATATATGTAATCCATAATTCTGAAGAAAGCAACTAGTATAATAACTATAAGAGCTGTTTCTTTTTAAATAATATTATGATAAAAAAAACTATGTACAATATTTAAAATTTTACACAATCAATGTACACATAAATAATTTGGGAATAAGAATTATTATTTAGGGCCCCCCTTACACAAATTATATACATTATCACTATAAAAATTATAATTTTCCTTTACCGATGTTACCTCTTATTATCTCTGGTACGATGCATTCCGTATAAAATTTGATTAATTTTGGAAGCATTTTTTCGTTCCAAAATTGTTCGTCTCTTTGAATTTCTTTAATGAAAATTTCTATTTCATCATTTATGTATATTACAAAATAATACTTTGACCGTCGCGTCGTGTAATATTTAATTGACCTTGTATCTGAACTATTTAAAAAAGTATTTTTATAACGTAAAGCAATATTTTAAAATAAAGAAAATTGTAAGTTATTATTTATTAGTTATTATTGCGCCGATACTTCAAATTTTACAAACACACCACCAGGGTGGTATATACGGGGGTGGTTTTTAGGGTTCACCCCCCCCTGGAAGAGCGAGTCTAAAAAAACCCTCCCCATATCAAATATCTATCTACGGCCCTGCACACCACATTGAACTTAGACAAATTAAATTTGACATTCATTGAGAGCACTATTTTTTTATGGCATCGAAAATATACGGAGGATCTACATAACGTTTACCTTTACTGATGTTAAGGTGCATGTCCCCAGCCCCCCCCCCCCCATTTCGAATTTTGACTCCAAAATAGTCTCAATCGTTTGTGCTTCGTTTGTGCCTGTTTGTGCAAACATTTTTTTCGTTTGTACCCAAATAGTTTTCGAGATAATTCAATTTTAAGTTGGGGGGGGGGGGGGGGGGGCTGGGGACTTCCTTTTTTAAAATTCGAATTTCGGATTCATAATAGTCTCAATCGATAGCATTTCGTTTGTGCTTGTTTGTGCAAACATTTTTTTCGTTTGTACCCAAATAGTTTTTGAAATATTCGAGATTTTCGGTAACGTCGCACGTGCTAACATAAACAGTTATTTTAGAATTTCGGATTCAAAATAGTCTCAATCGATTGTACTTAGTTGGTGCCTATTTGTGCAAACATTTTTTTCGTTTGTACCCGAACAGTTTTTGAGAATTTAAACGAAAACATAAAAACATTGACGCGCATGAATGGATTAACGAGATTCTAGGAAAAACTTACCTCATGAAGACCAAAATTGTCTCAATCGTTTGTGCTTCGTTTGTGTCTGTTTGACATCTCGTTAATCCATTCATGCACGTGCGTCGATATCCTTTATGTTTTCCTTAAAATTCTCAAAAACTGTTTGGGTACAAACGAAAAAAATATTTGCACAAACAGGCACAAATGAAGCACAAACGATTGAGACTATTTTGGAGTCAAAAATCGAAATGGGGGGGCTGGGGACATGCACCTATGTTACCGAAAATCTCGAATATTGCAAAAACTATTTGGGTACAAACGAAAAAAACGTTTGCACAAACAGGCACAAACGAAGTGCTATCGATTGAGACTATTTTGGTCTTCATGCTGCAAGTTTTTCGCAGAAACTCGTTAAAGCATTCAGCGTCCATGTCCGTTATGTTACAACGTGTTACCGAAAATCTTGAATATTTCAAAAACTATTTGGGTAAAAACGAAAAAAATGTTTGCACAAACAAGCACAAACGAAGTGCTATCGATTGAGACTATTATGAATCCGAAATTCGAATTTTAAAAAAGCATGTCCCCCCCCCCAACTTAAAATTGAATTATCTCGAAAACTATTTGGGTACAAACGAAAAAAATTGTAAATATTTTATCATGTAAACCTGCCCCTTTCTATAGTTGGGTATTATTAATTAAGTAATTGTTGTCATATGTTTTATTTAAAATAAAAATCAAATGGTTTTAAATTATAATAAAAACATTATATTTAGAAAGAAACAGCTCCTTTATTATAGTTGCTTTCTTCAGGATTATGGATTATTTGAAAATCTATAAATGAATATTGAAGATAATAAAAAATTTAAATAAGAGCACTTAAAACTACGAAAATAATAAAAATATCTTGGAAGTTTTAAACGTTTACATAATTATTATTAGTTGTTTTCTTCAGAATTATGGATTATAATATTTTTGTAGTTTTTGAAAATCTATAAATTAATTGGAAGATAATAAAAAAATGTAAAGAAGAGCACGTGTGTAAGAAATTTTTATATTTGCTCTAGAGTCGAGACCTACTACAAGAGGCTGCGCTACAAAAGACAGCTCAAAGTCAAAATGTAAAATATTTGCCGCAAGATCTAAAGTTTGCTCATAATAATTCACTTAACCGTTATTATACTAACGATGGTACGATTTTGAAGAACGAAATTATGCGAACTAATACGAGTCAACACATAATTTACTTGCGCCATCTAAAAGGGAACCCTTGAACACTATGTGCATTCAGTTGATTATATCTAGTGTAAAACTTCACTAACATTACTTTTTGGTTCCAATGTTTTGTTGTTTTTTTCTATAATTGATCATTAAACCGCTTCAAATTCAGGTTTTGTCTTTATAATGACCTGTAGAAGGTAATAACGAAGTTTCATCAAAATTGATTTTTATAAAAATTCAAAATTGTCCGTTTTCAAAAATTAAATTTACCTATTTACTATTAATTTAACGCACTCAAAATTGGTTATTGCCTTCAGTAGTCTTTTGTTAGTAATATAAAAAAAGAATTACACTGATACAACGTTTAGTTTTTGAAAAATCAACAAAAGATTGGAGGCTCCTTTTTAACGTTATATATGGCCCTGGCTGCGGCGCGCTCTTAAAGCCCTTTTCGGCAAAATAATTCATTTAATATTTTTCAACCAGATTTGTCTGAATACCGTTTCGTTTATGACTTCATCGATAAACTTTTATGATTTAATTATGGGTAAACTAATAAAAAATTATTGTACCTACCTAAAACTTCATTTTTTAAATAAAAAAAATCAAATAATTTTCAAGTTTTCAAGCTAATTGATACTTGACGCATGAATTACTTGACTTGACATTCGAATTTTAAAACTTGACCTGAGATTCAAGTCAAATAGCTTGAAAATCAAGTCAAGCCGTGAATCCCTACTAGTAGCATATAAAAATTATTCACTGTTACCATTTTCCGTGAACACACTGTATAATAATAATTTACAAATAGTTTTTTTTCTAGCCATCCGACTTCCGACTATTGTACCCTTCTTTTTTAAAAAATTTGCTGATTATATCCACAGGCACACTCTTCTCCTAGTTTGTCAAACCCTTTAGATTTTAATTTTAACGCACCAAGGTCTTTCTGTACTTTTCTTAAAACATAGTTCTCAAGTGTATATAAGTTAATTTACGGGGTGGGTCACTTTTCTCTTTGAAATCGATTCGATCATCTTCCTTAAAGTGCATAATAATATGTGCCGCAGTGTTGTCCATATTGTGCAACTTCCAAATTTCCTGATGAGGTGTAGCGTTCGATAATGAAAAATTGCTAATTGTCTTAAATCAAAACTTGCTCATTTGGTGTTTTTAAGCTCCATTGTGCTAAATATTAAATTTCACGATTAAAACTGAGCAATAATGTTATAGCTAGAGAGCCAGTAGACGGCCGACTTACGGTATTTTAACAAAGCTGAAATTTTCTCTATTTACGCTCTTATATGTGCCATTCATGAAATGGATACGCATTAGTCCGACCGGTGGTTCCTATAATCCTATAGCGTCAATCAGCCAAAAATTGGACTTTATTGTACGTTATATTAACAATCTTACCGTTCGATTAGTAATTAGCTCAGCAGCATAGTGTGAAGAGCGTGTGCCTACGGATATGGGGACCCCGGTTCTAATCCGGCGTCCGGCAATTTTTTTTTCAAATATTTTTTTTTAACAATTAATTTATTATCTAAATTATGTAATTGTATTTTAAAATTTTTCAAGAAAAGATATTATATTACATCTCTTTGTTTTAATCAATGATTATACAGTGTAAATCGGGAAATTCGCAGTCTACTAATTTGTGGTTTAAGAGGCAGTGGACGGCAGACTTACGGTATTTTAACAAAGCTACTGGCTCTCTAGCTATGTACATATAATCATTGATTAAAACAAAGAGATGTAATATAATATCTTTTCTTGAAAAATTTTAAAATACAATTACATAATTTAGATAATAAATTAATTGTTAAAAAAAAATATTTGAAAAAAAAATTGCCGGACGCCGGATTAGAACCGGGGTCCCCATATCCGTAGGCACACGCTCTTCACACTATGCTACTGAGCTAATTACTAACCGAAAGGTAAGATTGTTAATATAACGTACAGTAAAGTCCAATTTTTGGCTGATTGACGCTATAGGAACCACCGGTCGGACGAATGCGTATCCATTTCATGAATGGCACATATAAGAGCGTAAATAGAGAAAATTTCAGCTTTGTTAAAATACCGTAAGTCGGCCGTCTACTGGCTCTCTAGCTATTATCTTTGGGATTTACAAGGTTGCTGCAGCTGCAAGTGCATTTTAACTTTGTTACACAATACAAGAAGCGTTAAAATAATACAATTGTAACTTATCCGATTACTATTGTAGTTATAATTTAAATAGAATCGCAACTATAGAATGATTAAACCCTTGCTAATTCTGTTTGTGATTGAATTTTTTCATACTTTTTTGTTTTACCAGCATCAGTGGCGGATTTCCGAACAGGAACTTTCTTGGACCACCGGTATTCGCTATGTGCGTGGGCCGAGAGAGGATTCGAAAATCGATCAAAGCGTTCGCAGTGGCCGTAATAGAAACGAAACGGGACTCATTTATCTATTAATTATTATTATTATTTATCTAAGCCTTATGTGATTAGCATACACACCAATACACCACGGACCTCTTAAACAAAGTTTAAATTTAAATTTCCCTCAAAAATCCTCAATTAAAATAGTTGATATTGCTAAAACAGTCCCAATTCATTTTCTTTATTGAGCCACCAGAGGGAAGCAGGAGGAATGGACACAGCGAATAGTGCATACCAGAATAAAAAACGTGTGCGTAGAATACACACTGTAGGGGTAGTGAAAATATTTAAAGGAAGGCCCAAATTTGAATTGCGCCTGGGGCCTCAGGTGCTAAATCCGCCACTGTTTACCGGTGACCCTTAGGGATATTTTATAAAATAGTAATATAGGTTGATATAGCTATTTTCTTTTCAAATATAACTTCAAAAAGTCAAATTATTTACATTGAAATTATTGCAATGTTTATTAGTGGTC
Organism: Rhagonycha lutea; assembly: GCA_958510855.1. Lineage (NCBI taxonomy): Eukaryota > Metazoa > Arthropoda > Insecta > Coleoptera > Cantharidae > Rhagonycha > Rhagonycha lutea. The sequence goes on from OY294036.1 coordinate 59,906,369, forward strand.
CGAAGACTTTTGGGAACCACTGTATGTAACTGTTCATTATGCCTGAAGGTGTAGACATTTCTGTTGACCTAAAAGAATATCCACAGGAAGACCAATAAAAATTACCACTCACTTGATAGAAGAGTATTAAAATTTATCTTCGGCGAATTCTTTTCGAACAGTATATCCAATTTTGATAGAAATGGGAGTCTTTAGAAACAAAAAGAGATAGCGAATTTCGGTTTTTGCCATTGAGTTTTTCTCAAAAAGAGAGATCGAGGATGCGCCATCAATTTTTCGATATCTCCTTTAGTTACCTATTTCCCCATAAGAAGAATCGAATTTGAGCTACCCTATACAGTATGTGAAAAATAGGCAATATAATTTATAAAGTCTCGAATAAATTGGTTAAAACGAAAATTCACAGTTAATATTATTATTATATTGTATGGCCACGTAATGCATACATGAACATAAAAGATATCAAGAATTACTACCCAGAAATTAGTAATCTGAAGAATTTTTAATCAACATAGAACATTTCATGGCTTCCAATTTCTAAACCGGGTCGAAGAATAAAAATAAACATAATTTAATGACATAGTATCCATATAAACTCACCAGTAATACAATACAAACGGCATGAAAAATTAAGAAAGGAACGTCCGTAGCTGTTCGTCCTTTTGAAGCATTTTTCAGGAAATCGTCACCGCATTCTTCATTATTAGAGGTGTTAATTAAATTTTGATGAGACACAATATTTGACTAAAAAGTTGACAAAATTAGAAAGCAAAATCGGTATGAAGAAAATTTATGTACAAACCCCATCGTCTTGCAATATAAAGTGAGCCATTATTTCACAACGAATATAATAAATTTATAGTTCTTGTAGCACTACACCCATTCACATTACACAACCAACTCACCAGGCATCTAACAATCTGAAGAATGATTCAAATACGTTGCAGTTTTTCAGTGAGAAGTGATAACCAGTGACACTTGGTTGTCGTATAGGAGGGGAGTGCGGTAAGAAATACATAATATTTATCATATTATACAAAACCTAATACTAAGGAAATGAGATAAAAGCGGACTAACTCACAAATTTTTCAAATACTATACCTTTTGGGCATTTGAGTTAGTTTGTTCTGTACTAGTTTCTAGTAAAACAATTTTTTTGGGCTATCTGGTTTTTGCTCTTTTGCGTATATTATGTTCGACATGGAAAATATTAAATTTTCAAACAATGGTTTCAACATTTCTTTTTTAATTTAACATTTTTGATACACGGTTGGCCTGCATCTTAGATCTCCAAAATCTCTTACTTTTGGTCACGGCTTTTGGTATAGTATTTTTTGTAACTTATTAATTATTATAGATAATTTAATTGCTCTTATCAAAAGGTTAGGATTTCCGGAAATTATTATAGATAATAAATTTCTGCATTTGTACTGTGCTATGTTAATAGCAATTTAATTTTTAGACTATTATTCAAATTTATGAATACTGTCAATGTAGAGCGACCACACATCTGTTCGTCCGGGGATTGTCCCCAGATGACTAATGCCGTTCTCAGAATCCTGGTCAGTAATTATCCCCGGAAAGTCCCGGGAAGTCCCGGGATGTCGATAAATTTCCAATAATAACGGTACTTTTTTCCAATTATGATCATTTAATTTTTCACTTTTTTGGAACACTTTGAAGGGAAAAACGCGATTTTTGTTCGATTGATTTTTGAAATCGGCTAATTTGTTATTGTAAAATAAAAAATATTGACAAATTATAAAAAAACTCTCCGGCGTTACCTCGTAAATAATTTACATAATTATTATGTACAGAAATAGTGTTCAAAATTTCAAAAGGATCGGTGCAGTAGTTTTGATAAAGGTATGCGGGTATAAAAATACTCATTACGTCGTCAATTTTGCTCCGATCGACTTGAAATTTTGACACAATGTTCTTGAGATGTTATGCATTCAGTTAAAAAAATAAAAATAAATAGAATTTTAATACCCCCCCCCCCTTAAAGTGGAATCCGAACCACTAGGACAGAAAGAAAATCGTTTCGAGTAGGATTCGAATTTAGAAATTCTACTAACTAGCCCGGCACCCACCTTACTAGACCAACCTCCTGTCTAAAGTACGGATTTTAAGGTGGCCGAGAAATTGTTTTTTTTTGTTCGACACAAATCTTAAAAACGAATAAATTTAAAAAAATTCTGAAAACAGATTCAAAAAGCCTAAGTTTGAAACTACAAGGTGAGTGATTTAAAAAAAAAAATATCGCAAAAATTTCATCCTAAATTTTTAAAGCCCAAATTTGGATTCTAGTTGTAGCGTCAACTTTGAAGAACATTATTTCACAAAGTCGGTATGCTAAAGTTTTCTATTTTTTGAGTTTTGTGGCGAATGGAAAATGTCTTTTCAAATCCTTATAGTAACACATGTATGTATGTTTTTTTTTAAATAACCTGCTGGATCCCTAAAGAAAGGGATCGTTTCAAACTATGGGTAATTTCAACCCCTCAGGTGCTATGGGGAATTCGCGCTACAGTCGCGGCACCTAGCGGATTTAGTGTTTTTAAGTGAATTTCTCGGCCACCTTAAATGATTTAAATTTCGAAAAACCCTCCCAGCGTTACCTGGGGAAAGCGATTATCTAACGAAAGAACTTTGATTTTTTGATTTCCGATAATCCAGCACCGAGTTACGTATGAGGTACTACACCGCAATTCTACTTTTTTTCCGAGACGCTTCCGAATAATTGCTGTCATTGTCGTATTTCTTTATATTTCTTCATGAAAATATTACACAATATTCTTCGAATGTTATACTTTAATATACCATTGGTTTTAATAAATAAATTTTAACTGTGTCGTGAAAAAAAATTCACAAAAATATGCCTTTTTTTGCACGAATTAACCCCCCCCCCTTACACTGTAGATCCCGTTGGGTGGTGCTTATGCACACTCGTGTCTAGAGACAGTATATTTTGTTTTTGATCCTGAATCCTTACGCATGCGCATTTGTTTTTTTTTTGTACTTATCAAAATCAAATGTAATTTTGACAGCTGTCAAATTTCGTCAAAGTAGTACGTTTATTATTTAAATTATTTCCTTCTATAATAATAGACCGTAAACGGTAATACTACTAATTGTTTAGTAGTTTCAGTGTGAAATTTGTGATTACAAATGTAAATAAAAGGACAATTATTAAAAAAATCACTGTTAAACTCATAGAGGCGAAAAGCCGTCTTTAAAGTTAACAAATTAATTATTTAATATAATATATTAAATATATTATATTTAATAATATTAAATATATTATATTAATTATTATGAACGCCAGTTTATTGTAGAAGGAAATAATTTAAATGTGGTAATTTAAAGACGGCTTTTCGCCTACATGAGCTTTAAAGTGATTTTTTTAATAATTGTCCTTTTATTTACATTTGTAATCACAAATTTTACACTAAAACTACTAAACAATTAGTAGTATTACCGTTTACGGTCTATTATTATAGAAGGAAATAATTTAAATAATAAACGTACTACTTTGACGTAATTTGACAGCTATCAAAACTACATTTGATTTTCTAAAGTACAAAATAGAAACAAATGCGCATGCGTAAGGATTCAGGATCAAAAACAAAATATACTGTCTCTAGACACGAGTCTTATGCACGGCTCTCTGTAAAAATATAGTCTTTTCTTCTTCTTCATTTCTGGATTTGTTTGTAGTATTTAATTTAAATTATTTTTTTAAATAAACTAAAGTAAAATTTATTTCAATTCTTTCATTTATCACTTTAAAGAAAAGTTTATTAATGCCCGTACTAATAGTCGCGGATCAAACCGAGATCAAGGATTGACCCTCGGTTTTCTCTCTCTATCTAGTTGGACGATTCCCTTTTCCACCGATGGTCGAGGGATCCTATAATCCCATAGGACAATTCCACCGATGTCATGAACAGGTAGACTGGTCAGAATTTTAATCTTTTCTTTGTAAGCCTATAAGCTATTCTAAAGTAAGCAAGATCCCAAAGCGGTAATTTTAATTATAACCAAATTTTTTTAATTAGGTTAGTTGTTCGCGAAATTATATTTTTATTACTAGAGACAGGATAGTTAGCCAAAATGCCTTTTTTTAAAAATTGAAATATTTCAGGCAGACCCAATTTAAAATTCATTTCACAGCATGTAGTACTCTTCAAAAATGCATATTTTATTTTGCCGTTTTTGCCTTGGGGGGGGGGGTTCATTTCTTTCTTTGCATTTTTCGCCTATTTTGCGGTTCTTTTTGCCTTTTTTGTGCTTTTTTAACCAAAATTCTTCATTTTTGCTTTTTTTTAATGCCGTCCGTTCAAAAGTAGGTAAGATCCCAAAGTGGTAATTTTAATTATAATCAAATTATTCTTAATTAGGTTAGTTGTTCGCTAAGTTAAATTTTTAATACATATAGGTACATTTTTATCTTTCTTTTCAACAATTTAATTATAATTTCGTGCATTATAAATTTACGGTGTTTATGCTCTGTAGAAAATGAGATTCCATTTGTCTTGTTTGAGTCTCAACCATCGTAAAGATATTCGCGAAAAATGGGGGGGGGGGCTGTAGACACGTTGGCCCCCCACAAGTCAAATTTTTTGATGAAAATGGTGTCAAACGTTAGAGCTTCGTTGGAGTCTAAATGTGCTTCCATTTTTTTCGTTTGAGCCTCAACCGTCGCGGAGTTATTCGCGAAATAGTTGGGGGGATTAACACGAAACTTGAAAATCCCTTGAATGATTGCAAATGACCAAAAACAAATGCAGCATTTTATATCAGCAAGTCGAATTTTGGGATGAAAATGGTGTCAAATGTTAGAGATTTGTTAGAACCTAAATGAGTTTACATTGTTTTCATTTGAGCCTCAACTGTCGCGGAGTTATTCGCGAAATAGTTGAGAGGAGGGGAGGCTGTAGGACACGTTGGCCCCCAAAGTTGAATTTTGGGGTGAAAATGGTGTCAAACGTTAGAGCTTCGTTAGAGCCTAAATGAGCTCTCATTTTTTTCGTTTGAGCCTCAACCGTCGCGGAGTTATTCGCGAAACCGTTGGGGGGGGGGTAGACACGTTTTTCTATTTTTGTGAATTTTTGGGTAAAATTGGTGTCAAACGTTAGGGCTTCGTTAGAGCCTAAATGAGCTTCCATTTCCAACATCTTAATTTCATTTTCTAAAAAGTTACGGGCATTTCAAATTTTCAATTCCTCTGAACAAGTTACGTCCGATAATTTTTTGGTTGTTCTTTCTTTTATGTTGAATTTTTATAAATAAATTAATTAAATTTTTTTCTTAAACTACTATTTAAATTTTTATTGATAAATCTATAAAATGCTGCATTTGTTTTTGGTCATTAGCAATCTTTCAAGGGATTTTCAAGTTTGTTAACCCCATTGTGCTACTTCTAATACTTCATAAGGTACTCGGCCCGCATCGGTGGAATTGTCCACCGCTCAAACGTAACCATTTTAGGGTCGAGGATTTAAAATTGACGATCGGTGGAAATGTCTGCCGTCCCCAATAGGTAGCATGTCTATTCCCAGCTTTACAAAGAAAACAGCAAATGTTTTAATAAAAAACGTATTCGCGAGTGGGGTAGGAGAACGAAGATTTTGCACTAATGCCCGTACTAATAGTCGCGGATCAAGCCGAGATCAAGGATTGACCCTCGGTTAAACCGTAACCGGGTAACAAATTAGTACGGGCATTAGTGCAAAATCTTCGTTCTCCTACCCCACTCGCGAATACGTTTTTTATTAAAACATTTGCTGTTTTCTTTGTAAAGCTGGGAATAGACATGCTACCTATTGGCATACTTTCATGTCAAGTTTATAGATTACAAGTACAAGGTATGATCTTATGATCTATACGTGAACTCGTGAAAACTCGTCTTCGAGTCAAAAATCTTGCAATGTCGCAATGGAAGTTTCTCGTTTGCGACACGATCTATCATATTATTGCTAGCTACTTAAATCAGGCCCGGACTGGCCAGGTTGGCTAGTCGACTAAAAAACTAGTAGAAAGATTTCAACTTCGATGCATCGACTCCGAGTTCACTCTAATTCAAGATCTGGTAAATCACCCAGAAGTGTAATTAATGTAAATAATATAAATAGTGTAAATATTGTATAGCACCTTCTGCGAAGGATTAATTCAGATAAAGGTTTTTTTTTATCATTTTTCCTTTACAATAACTTCAATGCAAACCTGCTTTCTTTTCAATTAATAGCTAATCATCTGTTGAAAAATCTTAGATTGTATCTCAGAAAAAAGACAATATTTATCTAATGTAATGATTTTTGATGATAATAATAAATAAATAAATAAATTCTAGTAAGTCAAAAAAAATTATAATGTAATAAATTTTAAACTTTTATTAACACTTAAAAATATAAAGAGATATAGGTACCGTATGAGCATGCATTTATACTATTATACGAAAAAGAATTTTTTTAAATTAAATTGAAGGATTTCTAAACAATTTAATAATAATTTTAAAAAGTTAATAAGTAAAACACCCAGCACTTGAACACCGCAAGAAATGGAACTAGTACTTGAACAGATTTTTGAAATTGTATTAATGCAAAAACGGAATATTCATAATAAGTAATATCCGTATTTTATAATTACTTGATGATTTAGCAATTGATTTCTATAAGTTTTTTTAAATTATAAATCGAAATAATTATATTTTTGTTAACTTGAAAGTTGGAATGTGGAATAGCCGATAAGCATGCTACTTTTGCCATGGAAAGTTACCCGCGCAATCACAGTTTTTAGGTTATGAACTTGAACTCGAAAAAACTAACATAAAATGATCACGTTTGTCCATTACGTTTGTCATACATAAATAAATCAATGTTGCCAAATGTATCTTTAGAATATCGATTGGATTTTTGTTTGATTTTGACTGATTTTGACTATTTTCACACGTGTTCAAGTACAACCACCACCGGAGTGTTCAATTACGGCTGCGATTCAAAATAGATTGTTCAATTACAGCTGCATTTGAAGTATATTTTAAAAACCTTGTAAAAATATGATAATTTTATTAATTATTCCTTTTTTCTTTGCTATTATATGCAAAACTATCTATATTTTCATAAATAACATATTTTAATCAAATTAATCGAATTTTATTTGCTTAAATTAGAGTGAAATAGGTTTTACTTTCAAAACTGTTCAACTAGTGGGTGTTTTACCTTAGATGAGAAATTATAACTAAAGTACAAGATTGAAATAAAAAAACTAAATTCGCAAAAATCACAACACCTAAAATGTTACAATTTATCCATGCAATTGATGAATAATGTCACAATGTATTGATTATTTTTTTTGTTTTTTTTTACATTTCCTAATAAAACAAGCAAATGCTATTCATATTAATTCAATTTTTAACACAATTTACCTAAATTGTACGAAATCAAACTAGTTCTACTCATATAATTTGTGTTAAACATGGGAGATTAAAAGTTACACTAACACTATGGCGCGGTCATACAGACCGCGTGTTTACTTTAATTCGTTTTAACTATAAAACTAGGTGATCTTCAAGGCCCTTATTTTGTGAACATAGTGGGAATGATGTAACTTAAAGGTACTGAGACGCTAAATTCGTAATTTTGAACTAGGCCTAAAATACACAAATATTAAAAGTCGTCGCGGTCACGGTGACCGCGCCATAGTAATTAAGGGTTAAAACTGATTGTGGCAGCTATAATATCAAATTACTATTTTAAGAACAATTGTAAGGATTAATTCATCAAGGAAAATCGAGCCCCTGACTTCAGGTTTGTAAGTTTTAAGAGAATTTAAATTTATTTTAAATTTATTATCCTGAAATGAAGTTAAATGAATCAAAATTTTCGAATTTAAAAAACCTATGTGTGGTGGAAGTTTTGAGATTCATTTTTGATAAGCAATAAGCATTGAGAAGTATAATTTTGAAATTAACCCTAGAATGGTAAGCCGTCGTAAAATTGACGACTTGCCTTATACGTTTGGTCTAGTACGGCTATTTCGGCAAAAGTCACCCTCACGCCTCTTTCAGTACCTTCCCGATTTGGCTTGAAAACATTATAATGTGTAGTTATTATTGTGATTTAGTGCCGTTATACCACTCATTTGAGACTCCCTTCGTCAAATTTACGACGGTTTACTAGTTGTGTAACATTTTTCCTTATGGTAATTTTATACAGGTAAGAGAAAAAATCTGTCAAATTTTAAAATTAGATATGCCAGAAGCAAGAACAACTCCTGTGGAAAAAAAAAGCCAATATGTGGATTTTGTCCGAATCACACAGTCCGGATGACAACTACATATTGTAAAGGTTGCAAACGTCCAATCTGTGGAGATCATCGTGCTGCTTGCTGCTTAGAATGAGGACCCCAATAATTATTTTTGTGTATGTTTTTTAATTTTTGTTTGCCAAAAGGTATGTTTAAAGTGTATTTCTACATTTCTTTTAAAATACATAATTTGAAGTTAAGTTATTGACTATATTATATGTCATCGTAAAATTTACGATGGTTTACCATTTATGTACTTCGCAGATAGGCTTACCATTCTAGGGTTAAGGAAAAACCGTTGGCTATTGTTAATGATTTCCATTTGGAGTTCGTAGCAGTTTTTATACAAGTGATTTGGATAAATGAATTTTGGTTTATTTTTCAGGAAAAATTTAATTAATTTTGAGTCTCAAGACTCATTTGGCAATGCAAGTTTTAACTCTGCTACTTCCTATAAATTTTTCTCTAACATTTTTATTTCTTTATACAATAGCGGTAGTAGAGGACAATATATGTCTGGCCCACCAAACCTACAGCTCCACCAACGTGGAGAACCGACTTTAGGGGCGAGTCAGGCGCTGCTAAAATTAAAAATGTACACTCAAATGAAGAAGTTTCTCGGCGCGAATATTTAAAATCCATAAATTATTTTGTCAAATTGCAGTCACGAAATACGTAAAAAATGTTACCGCAAATATTAAATAAAGCACTTTTGGAATAAATTATAAAATAACACGAAACCGAATAACACAAAAAACCACGACAAATGTTTTACAACAGAATGTACTTGAGAAATAACTCAACGTTCATTGGTTCATTCAAATTTTTATCAAATTAGTTGGCATATTTGCCGCGTCCTTTCTAAGCTTGGTGGAGCTGTATTTAGTTTTTTTCAATACCAAAAATACAGATATTAAAATACCAAAAAATACATATGAACATCTAATATCCTATACCGTGAACATCCAAAAACGTCCACACCTACATAATATGTAGCTTGTTTTCCTAATTATTCCAAAACATGAACAAAATTGATTTCATGCTTAAAACCTTAAACAAGAAATGCAAAACTTTTGCATTGTCGAGGGAATTCTGTTAATTTATTATTACCTGTCCCGTAAAGAGAGTACATAATAACATATCGTCTGAAAATCAGTTTACGAAGTTTTTGTATGCTGTAAGCTACATTGCACCATTTCAGCATTACTCGTAACCCAAAAAAAAATTTAGTTTAAGAATCAGCACTAATTGAGATTATTACAGAATGGTTGAAATTTCTTTAGTTTACAAAGAATTAAACGGTTTTTTTCATTTCTCTCAAAACTTGCTGTTTGGGTATACGAGGTATTAGAACTACACAGACGATATAGCAGGCATCTATTATGCAGGATTATTATAGAAATTAATTTAATATTTCTAAGAAAAGAGAGAGGGCAAAGTGAAACAAATATTTCTTGCTTCTCCATGACCATACCTACATCAGTTCACAAGTCAAAAGTTTTACAGGCTGAGAGGGTTAATACCCTAATGGAGCATACCTAGTACCCGGGTACTATTTTGACTTTAAAACAGCATAATTTTTTTGCTACCGGGCCTATTTTGTTGAGCTTCGGTAACATCTCTAAGAAAGCGGTTCTCTGCACACAAAAAATTATAAAACGGAAAAATAGTAATATTAAGTCAAAAATTTTTGAAATTTTTTAAAACTATATTTAATCCGGCTATACGTAGTGCCACCATTACTTTTATATGGGATATAAATACTACAGAATAGCTCCATTCTTTCAAAATTGTTATAATATTTATTGATAACAATTTAACATAGTATGATGTGTTAAAATTTAACTTGTTTCACATTTTACTTGAAATTAACTTTAGAATAAAAGTAATTTTAAATAAAAAATAAATCAAGTTATATTTCATTATATTATGCTCTACAAATTTTTTTAGGGACATTAATATGAGGTCACGCAGGTTTCTGATATTTGTGGCAACTTTTTCGGGCCTTTGTTTTTTTTTTTGCCTTTTCGAAACATTTAATAAACAAAAAAAGCAGTATCATGTTACATTCATGTGGCTAGTAAAATCTAGGTTCTACGTTTATGTCGATGCGGAAGTAGAATTACTGGTGAAAAAAAAATCACGAATTGCACCAAATAACAAATTATTAAGATTCACTGCTACTTTAAATTTATTAGCATTTATTATGTTATCGAAAAACCACCTACTGCAATCGAGAAGGTAATATCTACACTTGACTAATGAGCGTTACTTGAGAATATTGCTTACAATTTAATAAAATTTTGCCAAAAACCATGAGTCACAATCACATTATGCATAGATGTAACTCGATATAAATATAATTGTTATTAAAAACGCTTATAAGAATATTAAAAATCCGCTTAAAGACTGAGCATAACAGGAATTGCATATAAATATATGGTAGTACCCGGGTACTACGTATGGCCAGAGTATATAGAATCTACTAGTAGGGAAACTCGAGCATTTTTAGTGTTCCAGATTTCTGAAGTCTAAGATTAGTTCACATAATGAGTTCACAGATGTCGCAGTCGATTTCACGTCAGTTGTATTTGGTTACCATGGTATTTGGCATTTGATGTTTTGCCAATTATGTTATTAGTCAAAATATTTATTATTAACATATTATTTACAAAACAAAAAAACATTTTTACATTAAAATAATCAATTTTATTCAATAATTTTACGATTATTTAAATATATTCCGCGAAATACTTGAAACAGGTTGAAAGCCACTGGATTAAAATTCATAAACAAGTAGTGTGCCCTCTAGGGTACTTCAGATGAACTAATCTTAGAGTAAAAATTGTTGGAACACATTATTTATGAATGGGATTTTAGAGAGTGTCTCTACTAGTAGAATTATATATACTCTGGTATGGCCGATATAAGCAGGTGTAAATTTGTATGGCTCCATAAGGGTTAAAAAATTTTACTTCGAAGAAATAAATTATTCAGTCTGTCCTTTATCGATTACTTTTTATTCTCAAATTTAAAGAAAGCATTATGAGGGTTGAAAGAAATTTGAAACTTAACACAACGAATTTAACACTAAAAATAAAAATAATTATGCACATAAAATTAAAATTGATCAATTTAGAACCATAATGGTAAAATCAATTAAATTCTATTTAGTTTTAATTTTCACTTGAAATTTTCAATTACAGCTTTACAGTTTTAAAGTAAAATTAATTAATAAATTCATAATTTATTCATTAAGACATTTATGGTGTATATTGTCGATTCATAATTAGCGATTACCGGTTTTTTCGGTTAACCGGTTAACCGGTTTCGGTTAACCGCGGTTTTTACTAGTACCGAAAACCGGAAAACCGGTTAACCGGTTTTTTACCGGTAAGTTTTACCGGTTTTTTGACGGTTTTGTTTACCGGTATTTTTACCGGTTATTTGTCGGCATTTCTTACCGGTTTTTTAATCGTTTTTTTTTAATCGGTTTTTTTTATCGGTTTTTTTTTAATCGTGTTTTTGCCGGTATTTTACCGGTCATTTGTCGGCATTTCTTACCTTTTTTTGCCTGTATTTTCTTTATGCCGGTTTCTTTATGGGTCTTTATAGTTCATAACCGGTCTTTTTTACCGGGCTTTATGCTGTTTTTTTACAGGCACGGTTTTACCGGTAAAACGGTTTTTTTTACCGGCACGGTTTTTTTTACCGGAACGGTTTTTACCGGTAAAACGGTTTTTTTACCGGCATGGTTTTTACCGGTGTGGTAAGAAACGGTTTTTTATCTATCCGGTAAACCGGTTAACCGGTTTTTAAAATTGACGGTTTCTTGCAGCACTAGTATGGACCTGAGGATATTTTATTATTCATTCCCTCCGGTGAAATAGTTGTAGACAGTTTTTTTTATTAGAATTTATTTATAATTTTAATAAATAAAATAATTTAAAAAAAACTAAAATAATTCGACTAAATTCTTAATTTCATAATAATTATGATATTTCATTAAAAATTATTAAAGTTTCACGTTATAAGCCTCTGCCCTTTTGTATAGCTTGGAGAGGTCGAAAATTGTAAGTTGACACGAAAGGCACTAACGTGTCTTTGACGTGAAGTGGAGAACCGCGAGGCGAGAGATTTTTGTATGGGACGAAATTGTAATAGTTTTGGATAGTTAACTAATAATTAATAAAGTTTCATTTTCATAAAATCAGTATGGGTCTGAAGTGCTGCTGGTCTGAAGACGTCAGTATCATGAGAAGAATGAGATTGAAACATGTAATCCGGTAAGGTGTTCTTTAATTTTATCATTTTTCTTGCTAATTGTTTCAATGAACGTCGAATCTTGCAGATGGTCCTGTTTGTTGCTACTTTTATTACAATGATTTGTAAGAAGTAAAAATTAATATCTACTTGTAGATTATTTAAGACCTATTCTCAACTATGAAATCTTTATTGTTATTAAGGTGATTTTAAACGGCGCGAGTGTGATTCGCGAGTCAGACTTTGTCGTCTAAAAGCACCTTACTTGTGACTGCTATTATTATGATGGCTACCATTACCTTGGTATATGGTGCTGCTGCTGGAGGTAAAATAATTTTATTATCTTAATTCGCATTCCATTAGGTGTTTTTAGAGGTCGCGAGTCTTGACTCGCGAATATACTCGCACCGTTTAAAATCACCTTTACATAACAAAGCCTTTTTATGAATGAGTTTGTCTCTTTTAGAGGGTTGGACAAAGTGAAGTTTGGGACTTGAGGGAGGAGACTGATCATAAAAGGAATTTATTAAATAATTTTAAAATGTAAAATTAAATTAAAAATATAAAAAATGACACGGTTATTGCCTTGCAGCTAACGCAGTTAAATGCAAATGCGGGGTACCGGGTTCAAACCTGAAGAGAGTCAAACTTTCTTATGACTAGTCTCCGTGCTTCGGAAGGAACGTTAAGCACTTTTTTTCATCAATAAGTCTTTATAACGTTTCTTCAAAAATAACAAGCTATTATTTATATTTTAATATACCACAATAACAATATATTTTAATAATACTTTTTAAAAGAGTGAAAGTCCATATTTGCTAACCAAGTTGATTACATACATCATACATGCCAATTGCAAAGTTTTAAAATATTTATCAGATTTTTTAGTAAGTAGGTACTAAGTAAATATCGAACAAACAGTCAATTAAAAAATGGTAGCTAAATAGTTAGTACCTACATAGGTGCAATTTTTCATCTTTTATTATTCAATTATTATAATCGGTTATTGATGGATGTGTTTTCAAAATTAATTATTTATTGTATAGGTAACTACTGGGGTAGGTATGTCTGTAAATGATGTATGGTTGTGTAATGTGTATAAATGATAAATGCTTAATAGAGTCAAATCAAGCCCATAAGCAAACCGAGCAAAACCTGAACATATGCATGGCGTCGTCACGGCAACCCTTTTAGTTTACATATTATGAGTAACGCATGTATTCCTTCCGGCTTGCAGTACTGCTATTAAAATCATTCGTACAAAATGCTAAAAGCGTGTTTTTTAAATAAAAATTTCTTATATGAAAATATTAAATTAACAATCCTATATTACAAAATATATGTGCTTACTTGAAATTGTGATTTTGTAATAAATTAAATGATCTTTGTTGCATTAAAATTTTTAAAGTTTTTTTAGATTATTTATTATTTCATTATAATTTATTAAGTTATTTACAAATTTTTAATTCGTATCGACTTATCTACAATGGGAACTTGTATCAGCACAACCAAAGTTAATCCAGAAAAGGTATGTCGATTTCTTTTATAACTTTACCATTATTATTGCTTTATTGTAGTTTATATTATACCGGATAATCTACCGAATATATTTAGATGAATAATACGGAAATATAGCTTTATTTTTTAGGATTTCTTCTGCCCATGTAAGTTATGAGAATAAAATTTGTATCAATCGAAAGAGATTTTTTCCGCGTGTGACACTACCCATTACCCAACACTTGATATTTACCCTTTAATTATTGTCAACATTATACAGGTAACATAAGCAATTTTTAAAAGATCAGACCTACTTTGGAAAGACACCGTGGAAAAATTATATTAATTATGATTATTTATCCAATTATTTATTTATCTATCCAATTTATTATTCTGAATTAAAAAAAAAAAGATTTAACCCTTATTCTGGTACGGTATCGTATTTCATATCATTTATAAATGACCGATTTAAAAAAACGCAGGCGTTTGGAAATGTTATCAGCTGGTTTTTAGTTATTGTTGTTAAAATCAACAATTATGATTCCATATACAATGTACAATACATCGATATTGATTGATATTGTACATACATGTACAATATCACAATTGTTGATTTTAATTTACCACGCTCTGCCCAAAAAATGTTACGATAAACTTTATCGAATAAGTTATTGTTGTTATCAACTCTAACAGCTGGTATAACAACAATAACTAAAAACCAGCTGATAACATTTCCAAAAGCCTGCATTTATTTAAATCGGTCATTATTTTATAAAATGGTATCAAATACGATACCGTACCCAGGCGCGCCGCGCCCTATTGTTCACAGTGTGCAAAACACACGGGCGGCCAAAATTAGAGGCGGCCAAAATCCCAAAAATGGGGGTTTAGAAAAGGTCATTTACTTTACGGCAGGGAATAAGTAGTAGAAATTTAAGAAATTGTATTAAAAAACTGAAAAAAATCGGCTACAAGGGCGGCCAAATTAAACTTTGCACACGGGCGGAAGTACCCCTAGCGGCGGCCCTGACCGTACCAGAATAAGGGTTAAAGCAGGTCTGATATTTCAAAATTGCCTTTTATTTTTTACATTTTTACGATAATAAAAGGGCAAATATAAAGCTCTTTGGTATCTTGAGACACACAGAAGAAACCTTATTCGATTGTTAACCATTTTGATTCTCATATAGTATTACAGTGGGAAGCAGGAATCCTAAAAAATAATTTTCCCAGATTATTCTTCTACGTTTGGATTTAAGGTGAGTTATCCGGTAATATAGTAAATTTTGGTAAATCTTGTAGTCTAATAAAATATTTCGTGTCTCAGACTATGATCACCACCGACTTATTTGATATTCCTATATTTTGTTAATTCACACGAAAAGATTCAAAAAGTTCAATTAGAAATAATTATAATTTGACTAAATTACCGCTTACAAAATATATTAAAGAGCAATTATTTTATATACCGGGTGACCGGCCACCGATGTGAACATAAGAAATTAACATGGGAAATTGATTTTTCTTTAACCTCTTCAGGGACATTGGCACATATGTGTACGTTTAGAAAATTTTAAATATAGGTAATTAAACGTGGTCTGTACACTGGAACAAAAAATGGACGTTTTTAAAATTTTTTTTTTTTTTTAATTTGTCCCTGAAGAGGTTAATTCCTGCTTCCCAATATAACATATAAGAATGAAAAGGATGTCTATTAATTTAAAGAGATTTTTATTTCGTTTCTAAAGATACCTAAGGCTATGCGCAGAGTGGAGCCTGTTCGCCGAAACCTGCTTGCCGGCTTGAATGTTTTTATTGAAATACGAGGTTCGTTTGTCCTCAATTACGTTAATTAATATAATATAATTAATAATATAATAAGTAATACATGAATTAATGTAAGCGAGGACAAACGAAGCTCGTATTTAAATAAAAACATTCAAGCGGGTAAGCAGGTTTCGGCGACCAGCTTCCACTGTGTTTCTACCGTAACACTTGATATTTTGTTCTTTAGTTACTGTTAAAAATTCACTAATAAAATGCAAAATAGCTCAATTAAAAAAAATTTATTAGCCTTGTTTAAATTTTATTGCAATTGTTTTTGCTTAAAAACCAATAATTTCCAACAAGTTAATAATAACTTGTGTTTGCGTCCATTGTTAACCAAATTTATTGTAATAATATGTTAAAGTAACTTGTTGGAAATTATTGGTTTTCACTTTTCAAGCAAAACAATAAATTGCAATAAAATTCAAACAAAGCAACTAAACATTTTTTAAATGCGCTATTTTGCATTTTATTAGTGAGTTTTTAACAGATATTAAAGAACAAAATATCAAGTGTTAGGTATCTTTAAACGGGGAATAACAATCTCTTCAAATTAATACCATTTATATTCTTATCCCTTAGGATGGGAAGCAGGAATTAAAGAAAAATCAATTTCCCATATTAATTTCCTCTGTTCACATCGGTGGCCGCTCACCCTGTATATAATATTAGATTGATGTATAAGTTTTTGCGATTTTGATTCTTTGTTGGGGTCACAGATATAAGCGTCTTTTCAACGAAAATCAAAAGGAAAATCTTGAAGTGATTATGACAACTTTGGATGATTATGAAAACCGATGTGGTTACTGAAAATTTATTTTCAAAAATTATGTTTTTGAATAAATTTATTATTTTTCTGCTTACAATTGTACCGAAAAACCGCAAGAACCAATGCATTAATTTATTAGTTTTTAAAAGCACGATTTTCGCAGATTCAAACCTTGGTTTTAGTGGGAGTAATTAATTTATCATGGTAATTCTCCAATTCTGTAAAAATAGACTTCTAAATATTTGTAAAAAATTTCGACAAAACTGAATTTTTGTTGATACTTTTATTTTGATGTCCTGAGCATTTTATAAAAAGTAATCTTAATTTGAACCATGGGTTTATTTTATTCTGGGGTATTTGCAAATAGTATCTCGAAAATTACCAATTTTTCGAGGAAAATTGTTACGAGACACAGACAAAGACACAGATTTTGGTTGCTCTTATAATATGCTAAAAATTTATCAATCCACCATCGTGTATTATATTAATACTTTACACGGTGATTATTTATACTTTTTCTTCTCAAATTTTAGATACAAATTGTTAGTAGTATTGAAGAAGAAACAATTGTTTACCACAGGCGTACGACGGATGTAGTTTTCTTCACATTTCATGCTATAGCTTTGGTCGCATTGGCAAGTATAACATTTTATCGAATATTAATTTTTAAATTATTAAGCGATATATTTTTGGAAATTTTTATACAAAAAGAGTCTAAATAATGTAATATTATTAATTTGTCCATCAAAAAATATCTTTGTATCGTATGTATTATCGATTAACTATAACATGTCTGTGTTTGTGTTTTCCACGTTACAAATAAAATTAATGTCGTGTTATCAATTTTAGTAATCAATAGCAATTTACTTCCAATATTAATGCACGCAGTTGTACATACTTAGCTAGTATGTGAACATATCTATATATTTTTTACTTTTCAATTATACTAATGGGATTTCTAAATATCAGTATTTTGACAAGGAAATAATAATTAAAAGAATAAGAGAAAAGCAATTTGCTTTGTTTAATTTATATAAAATATGCATATTATTATTAGTATGATAGTATGGTAGTAGAGTGGTGTCAAATAAAGAAGAAAAGGCGTAGCCAAAATCCGGCGCAGTAGAGATCGCGTGACACCCAATTCCACCAATGGACACCAACATTATAAACACGATTGTATGAGTTTTGGTTTCTGCGCATTAGCTCCACATTTTCTTCTTTATTTGACACCACTCTAGGAACACTTGGTCCGTTTGTTTCGGAATTATCCTAAGACAAAATTGTTAATTTTACAGGATGTAACCATCGAGGGTATGTTTTCTAAAATTTTATAATTTTCTGTTAAAATTCAAAGTTCCAGAAAACACTAAACTCAAAATTCGGCCTAAGTTTAAAGTCACACCCCGAATCGCTGTTTTATCTTTCACAATTTCCCCAAAAAGTGCGGAGTTTTGAGATGCTCCTATTTTTGGGGCTATCGACGAATTTTTCAGGAAACAAAGGATCGTCTATTTTAATTTTTGTTAATGCTGCCACCCGGCAGTCCATCGCTTGTGAAGATTGCCTGGATTTTTCTTCGATAATTTTGGGAAACTTTCGTTTACCTGATAGCGTCCGATTCGTAATCCCAATCTTCACGAGGGCGTAAATTTCGCTGTCTTACTTATTGGGGTGAAACGTGCCCCGTGGAGTGATTTGGGTCGTAGAAGCGTTAATTTTTGAACACTAATTAAACTGGGTTCTTTTAATGCAAATAAAAGATGTAGTTTTCTACTTAATGACATTTATTTCACTAAATTAATGTTGTTGAATAATACATTATATTATGTACAATTATAGCACATGAACAATTTAATTTAGACGAGCTTAGCCGAAATAAAACTCATAAACAAAACTTAAATTGAAAAACTTATTTTACGAAATATCCGTGATACAACTACTAGTATTTCAAAAGAAAATATTGTACCAAACATTATAGGAAGGCCCGGATTTTTAGGCACTGAAAATTTCCAAAATAGGCAGGCAATTAGGCATAAAAAAATTAGATTATAGGCACTAATAGGCAGTCCAAAATGCATAATTATACAGGGTGTCCCTGCACTCACTTTACATAACTTAGGTGGTGATGGTGATAGAGGACACTTTTCTAAGAACAATATTTAACAAAAATTTTTTTCTAAATTCAAACCCTCGAGATTTAGGCCTCTTTAAAGCATTTTTTTAAATTTCCACTTTCACGTGGCCTTAGCCCCAAAAATATTGATTTTTCAGTAACAATGGTTTAGTTTTTTAAAGAGCGTGAAATAATCTACAAACTAGATTCAAACCTTTTATTGTCTAAAATCAACGGCTTTCGAGTTATGAATTAAAGTAAGTTCAAAAATGTTGAAAAATTTGAGCTTTCTGTTTTTTGTTTTTTTTCAAAACCCCGTATCTTTTAAACGAAACATTTTACAAAAAATCTGACGCCCCATTCCGGATAGGAAATTTAACGGACTACAACTTTTGTCTAGTAAAAATTTTTGAGAAACCAATCCATTTCTCAGAAAATCAGAAAATAATAAACAAGGCAGCTAACAAAACAAAAAATTAAATTCACAAAATCTTTATTTTTTTGAAAAATTATAATTATTATTAATTAATTTTAAACTATTACATTATTTAAGTAATAATGTTGAAAATGACCACCCTCATTTTCAATACACAGTCGTGATTGCTTTAAAAGATGTTTGTCGAGAAAAAATCGAAAAAAGTTGATTTTTGACAATTTTAGGGCCGGTTTTACAATAGAAGCTTAAGCTCAGCTCAACTTTGAACCAGCCTTGAGCTTCAAATTTTACAAATTATGGGTTTTACAATGTGCGCTTAGTACTTGAGCCAAGCTCAACTTGAAGCTTTACTGGTCTGCATAGGTGCGGTTCAGGTTGAGCATCGGCTTAGTTGAGCCGATGCTAAACCTCCAATTGTAAAACCGGCCCTTAATCGCAGAAATTCGAATTTTTCACACTTTTTCGCACTCACCGATCAACTAAAATTGGCCTCGTGATCGACCGGTCGATCCCTCTACCTTGTTGACCACCCCTGCTATAGTCGCTCTTAACAACAGAGGAAATTTTATAAATAATACTATAAAACATCTTTTAAAACGATCACGACTGTGTATTGAAAATGAGGGTGGTCATTTTCAACATTTACTTAAATAATTGTAATATTTAGTTTAAAATTAATTAATAAAATAATTTTTCAAAAAAAATAAAAATTTTAGTGCATTTAATTTTTTGTTTTGTAGCAGCTTTGTTTATTATTTTCTGATTTTCTGTGAAATGGATTGGTTTGTCAAAAATTTTTACTAGACAAAGTTGTAGTCCGTTAAATTTCCTATCCGGAATGGGGCATCAGATTTTTTGTAAAATGTTTCGTTTAAAAGATACAGGGTTTTGAAAAAAACCAAAAAAAAAAGAAAGCTCAAATTTTTCGACATTTTTGAACTTACTTAATTCATAACTCGAAAGCCATTGATTTTAGACAAGAAATGGTTTAAATCTAGTTTGTAGATTATTTCACGCTCTTTAAAAAAGCACTAAACCATTTTTACTGAAAAATCAATATTTTCGGGGCTATGACCACGTGAAGGTGGAAATTAAAAAAAAATGCTTTAAAGAGGCCTAATGCCCGGGATACACGAGGATAGTGTTTCAAGCCAGGATAGCAAGCTAATTATTTCCAGCCACTATCCTAGCTTACTATCCTAGCTTGACACAGGCTAGTATGGTCTACACGATGCTAGTAATATTACAGTAATATGTCAGTATCGTTGCAGTTTTTATGAAAAGGAAAAGAAAAATCTGGTTTATTTTTCAATTTTTGACAACGTTTGACAATATGTAAATTGTTCTTAAATTTTTAATTTTATTTTTAATATCAGTAATAGTCATTATTATGCCGATTGTATTCAACTCAGCACACATTTTTTGAAGTGATGAATCACGCATAGGCTTGTTTTTATAAGATGGAATACTGGCATTCCATAGGCATTTTTCATCGTGATACAATAATTGTACAAATTTTAAATTAACATCATTAGTTAATTTCGGAATTTTTCAATAAAAAAGAACGTCAACACTATGCACTAGACTAGACAATCATGTACTAGCTTTGCCGTCCACACGAAGATAGTACACCTCGCTAGGATAGTAAATTCAGTGGTGGGAGGTGTTACTAGCTTGCTATCCCCAAAATAATAGAACCCAATCCTATTAAACTATCCTGGCTTGATGTACTAGCCTACTAACATTTTCACTAGCTTGCTGGCTTGAAAACGAAGCTAGTTCTGTCTACACGAGGCTATAATTACTAGCTTACTAGCATTAGTTTACTATCCTGGCTTGAAATACTAGCCTCGTGTATCCCGGGCATAACTCTCGAGGGTTTGAATTTAGAAAAAAAATTTTGTTAAATATTGTTTTTAGAAAAGTGTCCTCTATCACCACCCAAGTTATGTAAAGTGAGTGCGGGGACACCCTGTATAATTAAAATAACATTATTTTATTATTAAATTTGTACAAAAAATAAAGTTAAACATTTACATAACAAATTAAAGCTTTTTTTTTGGCATTTTAGTAATGTTTATAATTCGGTTATTGTTGTAAATTGTTGTTGTTGTAAATAATTGGGCAAATTTACAGAACTGATGATTTGAAACAAATGGCACTTCAGGAATAAATGTATGTTGACTTCGAATGACAACAAAGAAAGCCAAAGTACAGATAAGAACTTGTCTTAGAAAAATTGAATGGCCCACAGCAAGATAGTGGAATTGTTTGCACTAGTCCATATTTGTACAGTTATAAGTGACACAAAAAATGAGGTATTTCCTAAATAACTTAAAATTAAAGATCGGCAAAAGGCCACATTGTAAAATTACGTAGTAATAGCTCCAATAATAACTGTCAGAGTCATCCCTCAATATATCAACATAAATAAGTAAAGTGACACTAACTGCAAAAATAGTTTGGTATCACAGTCCTAGTGCAACCTGAACTGCACTTTTTTCTAAATCGCGTTTGTGGACGTGGACAACCGTTTGTTACGAAAATTGTTGTAGTTCCGAACAGCTCGGAACTGCACATTTTACTCCACCTAAATAGCTAGAGTAGCGAGTGCAGGTAGCTGACAAGCAGTAGAATTTGTGGGTGAGTAATAAAACTTGCGATTGAAAACGACATATTTACTTGATTTGTTCTTAATTAAAAAAATTTTATTATAAATTATTATAATAAAAATAAATTATAATAATAATAAAAATAAATTATAATAAAATAAAAATAAATTTTTTGAAATTCTAAAATTTGTTTTGAATTCCTTTTCGCTGTAATTGGGTACAACGTCCTTAAAATAATTTTTTATGCAAATTTGCATAAAAATTGCATTTTTATTATTTTTAATAACTTGAGAATTCAAACGTATGTACCAAAAAACTTCTTATAGGTTGAATATAATTTTATTATATTCAATTTTAAGATTAGGAAACTTGATAAAAAAATATCTAATAATTAAGGGTGAAGAACGATATTTATGATACTAACTTGTCGTAGGCCATAAAAATGTAAAGTGCCTTCTTGAAATGAACTCATAAATTTGTCCTCATTTATGATGTTATTGTTGAACTAAAGCTACGTTTAGATCTGAACTTTATTCCAGAAATATATATAAAGTGTCAGACATAAAATTATTTTGACCGTTTACATCACAGGTAGAAATTCCTTGAAAGTTTAGCCGGACATTTATTTTCAGAAATATAAATAAAGGGTCGGACATAAAATTGCTTCGACCGTTTACATTAGTATGTCAGACACTTAGAAATTTCCGACATTTTATGTCGGGCAGTCACTGTCGCTAATGTAAACGATGCAAAATTTCTGTCAGACATATATATTTGAATTTCCGACAATAAGTGTAGACACTTATAAATGGTCAGATGTAAACGCTGCACTTTAATAGGCAAAATTTCTGTCAGACATTTATTTATCAACTTCTGTCGATAAATGTTTACACTTATAGATGATCAGATGTAAACGCTGTAAATACATATTCCGCGTTGCTTGGAATAAATTGCAAAAGTTGATCACTCGTCTACTTTTATGGAAAGTGTCGTACATTTTTATATGTACTTTTTTGATAAATTAAGATTTTTACAAAAGAATTTTAATTACGATCAGATGTTCATTTTATTAACCTCTTCAGGGACAGATTATTTTTTTTAAATTTTAAAAACGTCCATTTTTTGTTCCAGTGACCAGACCACGTTTAATTACATATAGATATTATTTAAAATTTTCTAAACGTACACATATGTGCCTATGTCCTTGAAGAGGTTAAAAGGATATAATTCGATTAATTTCTTTTGTATTTTGTATTTTCAATGAGTTTCTAAATGTATTTTTGTAATAAATTGTATTTAAATACAATAAAAATGTATTTTGCTTATACATTATTCAATTACATTTTGTTGCCATTTAATTACATTATTTAAATCACAATCTAGTAAATACTAGATTAAATTATAAAAAAATGTATTTAAAAATTTACCGTCACCATGTGTTTCAAAATGCTTCTGGCGTAGGTCTGCTTTTTTAACTAGGTTGGTAAAATCATAGAATAAATACTAAAATGATTAATGCCTGTTTTCACCAACAATTTATTTAAGAATTTCCTAGTAAAGAATTACTTAGCTAGGAATCCATTAATGTTTGGTGAAATTTGACATAGTATTGACATAAAAAAACTCATGTCAAATTTGACCAATCACATTAATGGAATTCTAGCTAAGTAATTCTTTACTAGGAAATTATTAAATAAATTGTTGGTTATTTGGTTATAAATTACGTCTTTCATTGGTTGGAAAGAATGAAAGGCCAAATTTATTTATTTATTTTATTTTGTATTTGTATTTTAAATACTCGACTTTCAAGTCATATTATGGGGGGGGGTCATTATATACGGCCCTGCGCGGGATTAAATAATATAAACTCCTAATGCCCGATTGCACCAACATTTATTTAAGAATATCCTACTATCGGAGTAAAAAGTTCTGACCCCTGAGTTTGAAGTCTTATATTTCAAGAAGTAATTGATGGAATTTTATGCGCTAAGAAGATATAGATAAAGAATTTAATTTTGTATAACATAATAAAATTTCAAAGTGATAGGCTTTATAGTGTGTTTTTGGCATGCAGATATTTAAAAAAAGAGGCACAATTTATGCAACAATTAGCACAACGACAACTTTCCAATTTTTTTTCTCGTAAAGTATTTTCTCAAATTTAATGAAATTTGGACTGTAGATACCTACATCTTTTATCTCTATTCCCAAATTTTTGTAATGATATATTTTAAATATTTTTTGAATTATTAAGTATAACAGTAAAGTAAAATAACTTCGTTATTATAACGAAATTTTTTAAAGTAATTGAACATATCAATCGAAAATTATGGTAGATTATTATTTTTCAATTAAATGAACAAAATTTTTAATTATATTCCAAACTATGACAGTTTCAAAATATTAAAATGCGATAGAATTAATAGTTTACGGGGTGTAGGGACGGAAGGGAACGTAATGTTCATGCCCTTATTGTTGAAATGCGGCAACTGCTGATCCATAATATTAAAAATTATATTATTGATAATGACGTGACATGTGCCGCCTATATACAAAAACTCATTTTACGATTTCACACGGTCGCAAAACGTGCATCTCTGATTCTATGCTTCTCTGTCTAATAAGGAAATTATTTAAAATCCATTATTTTATTGTTTAAAAATGAATTGTTTAAATATTTTTGTATGGAATGTCTTTTAATAAATGTATTAAATCTATTAACAAAAATTCGTTTAAATTGAACAATTATGTACAAAGAAAATATCGACTTATAGAAATCGACTTTTAACAGCAATTTGACAAAATTCCAATAAAATTTTTATATTGTTAAAGAGAGTATTCTTTTATCTATGTACTACATAAATTTTATGTAATTTGAAAAGAAAATACGATAGTTATAAGGTATTTGAAGTTGCAACTTTTCGTAATGAGTGCTAAAAACTACACTTTTTTGAACATTTTTTTAAATAATTTTAAAAGGGCGTCAGTTAGAAGTATAAAATTTTAATATGACATTTAGCACTAATCAATTGATATCATATATTTTTTTCAAATATTTTTGCTTCTAACTTTTGATTTTATTTGACTTCAAACTCAGGGGTCAGAACTTTTTACTCCGATAGTAGTAAGAATTCCTTAGCTAGGTATTCCTATATTCCATAAATGTGATTGGTGAAATTTGACATAGTATTGACATAAAAAACTCATATGTCAAATTTGACCAATCAAATTTATGGAATTCTAGCTAAGGAATTCTTTACGAGGAAATTCTTAAATAAATTGTTGGTGAAAACAGGCATTAGTGTATTTTTTTTGTCCCTAAAACACAAACCTACACAAACGATGTACAAACCAATTTTTTCCAAAAATCGAAATTTGGAAAAATGATGAAATGGGACATAGTAAAGATTTGGATGAACTTACCTGTTGCTAAAAATCGTAAAGTTACAGCAAGACGTTCTCCTACGCTAATAGCTTTTCTGAATTTGGTATCTTGCTTTGTTATAAGAGGACCCACTTTACAAATCAACTGCTCGAAATCGGTTGGTTTCATCCTTATAAAATTTGAAAATTGCACTGGATTCTCCAATCTAAGTTCAGACATTAGTTGTTTATAAGCACCTTGTTCTTCACGTCTTAAAATCCACTCTCGAATCCATACAGAACGATTTCTCTTCTTTTTTCTTAAATGAATAATAATCAAACTAGCAGCAATTTTTTTCTTCAATATTTTCATTGTGAACTGTGAACTTTTCCGGTCAAATAATCTTTACAGAATGAAGGAATCAAGGAACTTCTACCTGTTATGTAAACGCTCAAAGCAAGTTTATGGCAGACACTTTATAATAATATATTTCTGGAAATAACTGTCGTACTAAATTGTTACCTGAAATGTAAACGGTCAAAGCAAGTTTATGGCAGACACTTTATAATACTTCTGGACATAACTGTAGTGCTAAATTTCTACCTGTAATGTAAACGGTCAAAATGAATTTATGTCCGACCCTTTATACATATTTCTGGAATAAAGTGTCAGATCTAAACGCATCATAAATGTCCGACAGAAATTTTGCATCGTAAAATTTTGCGTTTACATCTGACCATCTATAAGTGTCTACACTTATTGTCGGAAATTCATGCGTATATGTCTGACAGAAATTTTGCATCGTTTACATTAGCGACAGCTGGTGTCTGACATAAAATTCGTGGAATAAAGTTCAGATCTAAACGTAGCTTAAATATTCTCAGAAATAACTGTGCTCGATTTGTTCTGTTTTTTAGAGACTACCCTTTCGCACACTAATATATTTTGATTTTTTTATAAAAAAAAAAACTTCAACTTTTATAGGTGACGTTTCAATCCTGCACCGCCTGCACTAAAGTCGTTTGTTACAGTCATGTGCACTAGCGAGTTCTCGTGCAGTTCCGGCTGCCCTGTAGTCAACAATTTAAACAGCGACAGTATTTTTAAGTTCATTACAGATTCATGTTAAATTTTTGAATTAATATTCATTTAGGCAAATTATAGGACAAAATCAATTTAAAAAAGCCATTTAGGCGCATTAGACGAAAAAAGGCACTAAATGTAGAAAATAGGTATTTTAGGCATATTAAAAAGTGGTTTACAATTTATTATCGCCAAGTCGTAAAACACATTTTGCTGCAAAAAAAATTTCAGAGCCTATACGGAATCAAAAACGGCAAATGCTTACAAATCCGGGCCTTACATAGGTCACAATTGTTATTCAATCAATAAGATTGACCAATGAATCCTATATCAATAACAACCAAATCATTTTCTAAAATAAATATTTTCTTCTAGGACGAATGGTAACAAAGTTAGTCCTAAAAATTCTTACTTCAGAAGGAAATGTGACATCGATATTAAACCTCATCTCCCTTATCTTCCTGCATGTATCTTCCCTGTTCCATAGTAATACTAACTTATAATATGTTGCACCCGTTTTTCGTTCAAAAGGGCCCGAAATAAAATCGTAACCGACTTTTGGAAATTTCCTAAATCATCGCTATTTAACGCCCCTTCGTTTGATATAAAATTTAAAAAAAAAACACTTTGATTTGTCAGCAGATTCTTTTTTCGTAACTAAATTACATCCATTATGCAGACTGGCAAATTTTTATTTTCTTTGAACATTCGTATAGTTAGTCTCTACCTTCCCTAATTAAAAATTAAATTAATCTTTTAATTTCCGGGTTGTTACAAGGAGAGCGATTTAAAGTTTTTTCATCCCTCCGGACGAGAAACTGATGAAAAGTGCATTTCCTCAACTCGGCTGGTAAAACGCCGTTTCCCGTCCGCGGGAGCGATAGTAGGAGCCGAGAGCGGAGCGTAAGGGGAGCCGAGGCTTCGACCGCTCCCGAGGAAAAGTACTATTCTTTAAAGTACTATTCTTTAACTATAGTTGCAATGATATTTTTTAGAGCTGGAATATTAAAAAAAAAAAATAATAAAACTGGACTTGAGATATTTCGACATTTTAAAAACCAACCATGTTGGATAGGTTTACAATATTATCTCAAAAACTTCAAAAATAGACTTACGATAGTTCTGAACCAAACAGACCAATATACTATTTACCTTCTAGACTCTAGACCAGTGATTCTCAACCTTTTTTTTGTTTTAACCGATTTCAAAATTTGGCTGCACAAAATTATTTACTTACAGTTGTTTGCACGAATAATGAAGCTTGGTCATAAACGGCATTTGTATGAAATAAGACGAAAATTGTGAGTCACATAAGTGTTTGATATAATAAATTTAAATCATAAAATTTAATAATTAATAAGCTTAAAATTTTATTTCTAACAATATTTATGATTTTTATGAAATAAGTGGGTCCACGGTCAAATTCATACCAAAAACGGTTTGGGAAATCAAAAAATTTAAGAAACCCTGCTCTAATGAAATGGAAATATAACCTAAAATCAAACTAATTTGTTAAAAAATTAAAGCAACAGTCACTATAAAAACTACTTTCATTAAAATTATTATGCACGCTAAGAACTATTGTGTCTATCTCTTTCTATCTCATACGTTGATGGGTGTCAGATAATTTTCGACGTAAAATATTTCTAAAATCGGACATTTAAGAATAATTTAATATAGTGTGTCTTTGTTTCACCTATGTTACTACAATTAATTAAAAAAAGAGGTTGTCTGTACTTAATTCAGATGGTTGTGACGTAAGCTTCATTATTCGTGATTACAACTGTACCTATAACAATAATATTAACATAATTATATTATATATACGCACACAAAAGTGCCGCCGCACAGTGGTTGAGAATCACTGATCTAGACTCTAGAGGTTGCTTAAGACAAAAGTAGCTGACCGACGTACAATATATTTAAAAAAAAGTATTACGTAAAAAAAATCTTAATGCAACAGATACGCGCATTTTAGCGTTAATTTTATTTACCATTTTGTAGCCTTAGTTTTCAAAATAATGTGTTAAAATTTTTATAGTAAGTCTAAAACGGTATTTATAATATTACCTATGGCCAAGAGTGTTTTTTTATGAAAAAAAAATCGCGAAAAAAAAATTTTTAATAGCAATTTAAAAACTTTTTTCGCTTTGACATAATATTTTAAATATTATTTTAGATACTAATATATTGTAAAAATTTTAACACGTTATTTTCAAAAAAAAAAGTCAGAAAATTGTAAATAAAAAAGTTGTAACTAATCTTGCCTTGATGGTAACACAAATATGTACTTTATTACATATTTTTGACACAATTTAAATTTGTCAACAATCTAGACAAACATTATGCAAATTTTTAACACAGTTTTTGTTTTCAGTGAACTAACATAATAATTTTATAATTGCTTATCATTTAAGTGAATTAATTAATATTTTATTCTATCTTGTAGGTTCTTTTACTATTGTATTGTGTTTACAATGGAAACATCTACAGAATTATCTATGGTTACGATAGTTGCGCTAATATTTGTGGACAAGATAACTTTATATCAAGCAGAAAGAATTTAAGCTGCAACGGACAAAACATGAAAAATAAACCGTAAGTATAAAAATATAACTCTATTAACCAATTTTAATTATGAAAAATGCTAAAATACGAAGGTTACATTATTATTTTCTGAAAAAATTTTGCCCATCCGATTTTACACCCATTTCATCAAGTTCAAAATAATTTCCTACAGTAAGGAGCTTATTAGAGTACTCCCCCTCTCCATAGTAAGTATTCGAAGCCCGGTAGAATGTGTTTAGCCGAGGTCAATGGTTAGAATACAGAATTTTTAAAAGTTAAAATAAAGTAGAATTAAATGTTTAGAATTTAAGCAACCAATGATCTACCTGCAATTTATTTTAACAAAATTATTTTTTTCCCCATATGAAAATCGGTAGTCTATTTTGAGTAATTCAACGATAAAGAGTACTATTAGGTAATAATTTAAATATAATAATTTATATTTGTGATTAATTACAGATTTATTTTGGTATTCAAACCTGAATCGAAGAACTTATATTTAACCTCCGAATTAAGGGAAAATAATTTAATAGGTAAGTACTTATAATTTCTAGTATGATATTGACTAAATAACGTAGTATGTATTAGGAAAAAAAAAGAATTACTATAATATACTTCCAGTGACGTAGCAAGTCAAGACCGGGCACTGGTGCAAAACCCACAGCGGGCCCCCTTTATTATTTTACAAAAAAAATTATTTTTTAATAACAGTTTTATTGCACAAATATGTGTGAATGACAAAAAGTTTTCGTAGATTTCACAAAATTTCAATGTGATATTTGAAAGGAGTACAATATACAAACTTTTGTAGATTATTTTTACAAAAAAATTCTGTAAATAATAGAAATCAATTTTATTTGATGTCACCACTCGCACCACCTGTTGCTATGTCACTGTGTACTTCTATGTTACAGTTAATTTGTTTACTTTTGACTAGTATTTTAAACTACGTATACTCAGCTAGTTTATACAGTAAAAAATCGATTGTATATTATATTTTAGTCAAAATTTTTTTTCTAACCGGCCCATGTGGGTTAATTCCAATTATACTGATTAATATATAAAATATTAACAATCTGTTTCAGTTTCAGACATTACAAACAACACCGTTCAACGTGTATGCCTTCAAAATTGCAGTTTGCTTTCTAACTAGTAAAATTGAATATTAGAAAATAATAATTAAAAATATTAATTAAATTTGATTTTAGCCACTCATTGTTAAATCGATGTGTAACAGAGAAGGGCAAAAATATAGGAAACACATTTTTAGGGAAAACTGGTTTAAATGACTTTTTTGAGGTAAATGGAAAAATTTCAGGGCAGAAGCTTAGTGAATAAATGGCAACGCAAAAGGCCCATACTACAACGGATAAATGCCCAATGTGGACAAAAGCTCATGAGTATCTATGTTATTGATACTCATTATTATATTTTTTATGTACCATCATAATTATGTGTACAAAAAAATCATTTAAAATAGGAAAATATTTAGAATTGCCTACTATAGAATAGAAATACATTTAGGGAAATCTGACCTAAAATGACATTACCCGGGATAAAAGCAGGTCCGGACCAGCTAGGTCGGTGATCGCCGAGGGCCCCTGACCCAAGGGGGCCCCAAAGGGTCCTCAAAAAAGTAATTTATACTTGGGGTAAAAGTAGTTTGTATTTTTTATTACTCAGGTACTTTCTCCAAGTGTTCAAAATAGCGGAAAATGTGATTTTCAAAAAACTCGGCTCTTGGCCCTCTAGCAGAGGGCCCCCAAAAGGAGCCAGTTCCGGCCTGGATAAAAATGACTGTTTTAATTCTTCCTTGAAATGTAAGAACTACTAATGACTTCTAATGACTACTTATAACTAATGACATTTACAAGAATTTTGGGATAAAATGACACACTTACAAACTTATCAATGTGATATACTCTTTATGGCTTTATGGCAGTGGCGGACCTTTTTTTTTTAGGGGCCCGTTTTGTATATTTGCTTACGGGCCCTAGCTATTCTTGCACCGCCGCTGCTTTATGGTAATGAATTTCTAGTTTTTAGCTTGATTTATCTTTTGATTACGTGAACAGTGCATTTTATAAAACAAAATGCAATAGTATTAAAGTTTCAACTTGAAAACGCATTCTTTTTGCTATGACAAACAGTAGTGGATACCTTGAGCGATGCGACTAAAATCCTAAGCTTATCAATTTTATGTTTGATTTGAAGAAAAGATAATTTTACATTTTTGGTGCTTGAAAGTTTTCAAAATTATTATTTATATCCATAAGCTAACGTTCGTTAGGGCTTTCATACATATTATGATTTTATATTTAAGCTTCTGCCTAGCCACCAAATAGATTAATTTTTGTGATTTTTTCTATATTAGAACTTTTAGGAAGTGACTGAAGATTTTGAACTATGCTGGCTAGAAATTTTATATATGTGCTTGATAGCCCTTGGTAAATGAATAAAATAACAATACAATAATTATTACTATAACATTCAAATTTTTTAGCCTTTTCTGTTCTAATAATAATACTACTCAGATTTTTGGTTGGAATAGTAGTTTGGCTGGTTCTGATAACAGTTAATATTGCTTGTATTTCAGGAACAGCTTACTTGTGGTAAGTATTGATTAATGGTTTTTATTGCCTATTGGTTTTATGTGCGATTCTTAGAATGTGTATATGAATAAAGAATATAGTATACAATATAATACAGGGGCGTAACCACCGGGATTCTAAGGGTTTCTCGAACCAGGGCCCTCTGGGAGATTAGAGGCATGTACACATTCCGGATAATTAATATATACATACCTACACATTTTCATAGTTTATTTAAAAAAAGATCGTAACGTACATGTTGGGTTCTTATAGCTCACTTTGATATCAGTAGGTTATATTTATGTTCGTTATTATTCAAAGTTGTCCTCATTTTCCAGACAAATTTCTCTCATCAATGTCGTCTTTCTGTATGCTTTACTGTGCGTATATATAAGTACATAATACAACACAACTATTATAATTATTACTAAAAATTATATTTTTTATTTACTGTAGAAGGTAATTTAATTACTAATTAAAATGGGTGAACAAAACTAAAATTATTTTTGAAACTTTCGATTGTGGTCTCGCCTGCAGAGAGAATTGAATCTATCTTCTATGTTGATATTTTGAGATCAACTAACTTGAATAATGTAAAAAATGTCAAACTTTGTCGTAAATATAAAAATTACGATGATTGTCACGTTTTTCGTAATACCAATCAACGGTAATACCTACCAATTAAATAGATATTGGGTAAAGCATATAGTTATCGGACAGTTAAGCAAATTTTTTTTTATAAAATTCATATCTCTCCTACTTCTCGTTATTTTTTCACCTAATTTATTTTTACGTAAGTTCGATCTTGCATGTTAACATTGCGTATTTAAATTTTTGATTCTGACAACCCGATTAAATAAAAAAGAAATCCTAGTACAAATTTGCAAATATGTATAGTTACTGGACACCTTTTATAGTTTTTGGCAGGTTATGTCTCAATGTTAGGACAGGGTTAAAGATGACCAGGAACATTTCCTCTCAATGAAAATATATTTATTTAAAACACAATCTTATTTTTAAGGTCTATTTTGTACAGTGTCCATTAACTAAATGTGTCCGATAACTATATGCTTTACTAATACTTATCTGAAAGCACAATGAAAATTAATAGTCATAAAAATTACAGTATTAGGTGATGTTTAAAAGTTTCATTTAGACAACTTCAATTTTTGAATAATTTACTCATCAATAGATGATATCATAATCGTCGCTCTTGTGCACAAGGAATAAATGTGCAAATTTGACATTTTATAATATATATATACCTACTGCTAATTTGAAAACACTATCCATTGGAAAAACAGCAAATGTGATCAGATCTCAAAACTACAATTTTACACATTTGTCGTTTATGACGATTATCGCGTTGTTTTAAATGCAATCTATATTATGTAGATATGCCTGAAAGCATAATAAATTTAATGTTAATTGTCTTAAAAACTACAGAAACTGCAGAATTACTGTATGTATAATAAATAGCCGCATCCTTAATAATTCTTTTTTTTGAATACTCTTATATAATTATGTATATAGTCGGTTTGAAAAGTCTTGCGATATTGTTCAATGCCAAACTAGTAATCTTGTCGAATTGGAATTGCTAAGTCCGTTAGGGACTAGAATGTAAAGAATTAGGCGGGAAAGCGGTGATCTGGGGGTTATGGAATACCCTCTAGTACGATATAATAGATGACTTTTCAAAATTGATGAAGACACAAATTAAATTTTTTAGAAAACATATTTTTGCTTACTTACCTCAGAACCCTCGGTTTTCGTTTACTTTTAAAAGTTTCTTCCAGATCAAAGAAAGATCTTTTCCTAGATAAGTCCCTAGTTTATTTTGCACCTCAAATCTGTGCACTCGTGGCCTGCGCCACCTTTTCTATGCAATAGTTACGGTTCTGCTGGTAGCAATACCCTTTTAGATTTAAAACATGTTTTAATCAATTAATTGGTCATGCTACAAAATTTCTTTATTTGTAAATAAACTTCAATTTTAAGATTTGACATTTGAGGTTTCATTCTGCTGCATTGTTTGTTCTTAGTTTCTGTTTATTTTTTATCAGAGTTTTCTAATTTTACTATATATAATATTTAATACATTTTCTGTAGGGTTTATATTTGAGGATTAGGGAAAAAAATATAAAACTTTTGGGTACTAGTATAATAATACTTAATAAGCAAATATTCTTACAGTAATCGCGATATTAATCTCGAATCATTATTTTGATATAACTTACAGCTATCAACAGGGGGCATTAATTAATCTACAGTCTACACTACCGTGTCTGTGTCTTTATCAATTAGCATTGAAATGAATTAACTTTATGTACAAATACTCATAATTCAAATACAAACGGTTTGTTGAAATTTTTTTTTGGTTCGAATTTATTTTTTTATTCACTGTATATTATAGTAACTGTATTATGTACCTACAACAAATTTTGCTTGAGATAATGGAATATCCCTAATAGTCCGAAGATACTATTTCTGAGTTTTAAAAACTTAATTGCAACCCAAAATTTTAATTAGTATCTATATTTAACACAAAAACTGGGAAACATATTTTTTCATTACAAAATTAATTACTAGTTTTAGTTAAGATATTTTTTCATTTTCATTTTAATAATTCAAGGATTCTGTGGAAAGACATTCCAATAAGTACAGATGATTTATCTGCTAAAGAAAGTAAAAATAGTTACTTTGCTTTCGCCTTGTTGGCAAGTATTGTTACAATATGCGTTTGTCTCGTTATCTTGGTTATGAGGAAGCAAATTCAGTTGGTCATTCAACTATTTAAAGAAGCTGGAAAAGCGGTATCGGCAATGCCACTTTTACTTCTTCAACCCACTATCGTAAGTAATTTTAGTAATTTTAATAATAATTATTAAATTTTAAAAGTATAAATTTTGTTTAGCCTGACTATTCTGGCCTTGTGTGCAAATTACCTTGCTAAGCATGTAGCCCGGCCAAAACTTCACTCCAGAACTTCTATAAATTTTTCAAACTCAAAAGGTTTGGTGCAACACACTATCGACTATCAAATTAATTAAAATAATTATGTAGTATTATTATTAATTATAAAATGTTCATGACTGCGTTTCAGCCTAGTACTCAAAGCAAATCAGTAACCACACCATGAACACTATTCAAATCTTATTGCAATCCACCCTAACCTAAATTTACACCTCCTCAAAATTCCCTTTGCTAATAAATTATAAAGAAGGTGAATAAAGATATAATGTTACAATAATCCTAATTCGTTTAACGTTGTAAAAAAAATTTGCCATTCTCCATTCCATCCATTCTCTGTCCATCTCATAAAAATCACAATATGCCACAGTGATAAATTCTATATTCTAGCACCAGGGCCTAAATTTACGTTTGCTCCATTTCTTTTGAACTTTTTACACAGTTCCGGTTCGTAAAAATTCTCATTTTGAGCCGTAAATATATTGAAATTTTTCTTTCTTCTTATTTATTTTTGGGGCTACATCTTTACGAATGTTGATAATTTAATTTTTCCATTTTGAAATTGGTTATATTTTAGACATTCGTTTGTATTGGAATATCTATAGCGTGCTGGATATATTTTTCTCTTTGGATAGAGAGTGCAGGGTTCGAAAAGGAAACCAGTAATAATGTATATATTTACGAGAAAGATATTTGGATTCACATTACGCGTTGGTACAACCTTCTCTTATTTTTATGGATGCTACAATTTTTTATCGGCTGTCAACATGTGATAATAGCAAGTGCAATTTCGAATTGGTATTTTACCAGGTAATATACTAATAAAATCAAATAATTAATTTAGGAATGAATTGTCATATTGTTAGTAAAGTAGTAATACATGGTGATCCAAAATAAACCACTCAATTTTATAAATTTTTTTTGTAAAGTTTATTACTGAAGAAAACCATCCAGTATTTCTAAATTTATTTAAAAGTCACTAGGTAGTATGTGCCAAACTAATACCTTGAATTTTTTTGTAGTATACAAGGGGAGATTTTTAAGTTCGTGGAATGAGGCAGAAGAAAATGGAAAATTATTATTTTTTTAGTATTATATCAATACATCAATGCATTATTTGTTATGTCTTTAAATTAATTTTTTATTAATTTAAAAAAAAATGATTTTTATTTTTATGTATGAATGCTCATTTACCAACGATTGAAGTGATTCGTGGCGGTCAAAATGCCTTCTACAAAGTTATTTTTCAAATTTTGAACTTGCTAGTATTCCCTGAATACCAAATTTGGACTATACGATAAGGGTAAGTAACCATTTTCTTGGAAATCTCATGACGTCTAGGGCACTCATTACAACTCTCACTTTGTGAGTAGGTGCACAGGCTTGCAGTATAAATTATGCATTTTATCATTTTAACCCCAGAATGGTAAGCCGTGGTAAAATTTACGACTAGACTCATAAGGAAAGTCGTCAATTTTACGACCATTCTAGGGTTAAAGAAATTCATTCAAATTCTCAAAATATTGATGCCATCAACTTTCCAGCAGAAATAACATCTATAAAATATCTTTTGTGATGGGCCAGCCTTTGAATGTCACTGCATAAACTCCTGCTTAGAATCAGGGCTATCAAAATGAACCCAAGTTTCATCTCGAGCGAAAATTCGGCTGCAAATTTCGTTATGAATTATGAATCATCGTCAGTGGCGTAAATAAGGGAAATGATCAGGTGATGAATCACCCCCCAAAGGTTAATAATAATAAAAAAAAATACATTTAAAAGTAAAAATTTCCAAAATCCCAGACCCCCGGTGGTGTCTCCTACCAGATTCATCACCCCCCAAATTCAAATCTTATTTACGCTACTGATCATCGTCATACTTGTGATCAACTTTTATAAGAATTTACTGTGCTGTGGACGTCACTTGACATGTCAGGGTGCAGATCAACTTCAAATTACTCTCCAATGGGTGCCCTAGTAAATCTTTGTTTTCTTATAGAAACTGTGACCACAAACTGCTCACATTTCACTTTCAATATTTTTAACATTTTTTCATTGTTTTGTAAGGAATTTAATAACTGCACGGTACTCAATATGTGACATTCTTAAAAATTGATTATAATATCACTTGTTGCTTCTTGATTGCAACCAAACATAAAAGCATGACATTTTTTATGTGTATCTGAAAATGAAAAAATATATAATAATATATCCATTGAATTAAAATAAATTATTATTAATTAAAATTCTCCCCTGGTATCTATGATAAAATCTAGTGGGCACAAAATATTTTAAATTAAAAATGAAATTATACATTTTTTGTTAACAGTAAGCTCTCAAAATTCCTAAATTTATTATACGTTAGTACTTAGGTATTTTTCATTACTGTAAAATGAGGCTACTTGAAAGCAATGGACAATTTAAAAAT
This sequence comes from Rhagonycha lutea, assembly GCA_958510855.1. Classification (NCBI taxonomy): domain Eukaryota; kingdom Metazoa; phylum Arthropoda; class Insecta; order Coleoptera; family Cantharidae; genus Rhagonycha; species Rhagonycha lutea. The sequence continues at coordinate 59,943,203 of OY294036.1, forward strand.
ATTGTTGGATCATTCCGTTGTTAAAGGTGGTTTGTGAAATCATTTATTTTTCACATTCTTACAATAAACAACAATAAGCATTGCTAGGGTATTATCCAAAATAATATTTCGCTAGAAAGCTCCTCCTCTGTGTCATTTATAGGCCCATTAAAAATATTCACATTAACGAGCAATAGCGAATGAGAGATTCATTTTTCCATTAAAAATTCTCAAAAATGAATTGGAGAAGTTTACTGAGTATTATTTTTTATAGATTGAATATCTTTTAAATTTTGACCCTGAGGGGACCATCATTTAAATAATATGATTATTTATACTACTATTAACTTTCACTTTCCGAAATGCTGGTGATATATTATGATATGCAAGCGGAACTAATATTTTTTTTACTATTTTAGCCTCGCATAAATACTATTATGCGAAACCAACTTGAAAATTACGTTTTTATTAAAAAGTAAAGGGGTCACGAATTTTCTTAAGGATTTAAGGATTCGTAAGGATTTTCCTTGCATTCGAAAGTTAAGTGGAGTATTTTTTGTTTTGTAAAAAAACTACTGGTGTGATGTGTGGTGCTGGCAAAATCGAGTTACCCGAAATTTTTCAAATAGCCCCATTTTACGGTAGCACCCAAATACCAAAACTTGATCTGCAGGTTGTAATATTATTCAGTTTATTTTAATTTTTAACTTGTTAATAATATATTAAAATTGTTTCAGAAATAAATCTAATTTAGACAAACCAATTTTTCATGGTCTTTATAATTTATTGAGATATCATTTGGGATCTGTATCTTGTGGTTCTTTAATAATATCCATCGTGCAATTGGCAAGAATTTTACTAAGCCTTTTGCAAAAATATTGTAACACGCACACTGGAAAATGCGCAAATTATTTAATTAGATGTTGTCAATGCTGTTTATTTTGTTTGGAAAAAATACTAAAATACATAACTAGGAACGCATACATTGAAATTGGTAAGATAACTTTGGACTATTATTCACTGTATTGTATTAAAAAGAATATATTTGTAGCTATCCATGGATACTCTTTTTGTAAAGCAGGCAAAGAAGCTTTCAAAATTTTGTTGTCGAATGCCGTACGTGTTACTGCCATTAATTCTGTAGGGGACTTCGTACTATTCTTAAGCAAAGTTTTGGTGATTATGGCTACAATTTTGATAGGCATAGAAATTATAAAGGTGAAAATTTATAAACCTGCGTGAAAACTAAACTGGTAATATTTCTTGGTTACTTTTAGAGAAAGGATGGAGTACTACACATTTGGGTTCCATTAACGTTATCTGGAATATTTGCGTATTTGATTTCCCATTGTTTTTTATCAGTTTATGAGGTACGTAAAAAATAAAGTGAGAATGTAGACAACGCAAGTATGAAAATTAGGTTAAGCGTGGTCCAGACCTAACGTTTTATCGTACGTTTTACTGTCCGTTCTGAGATTGTCAGGTAAAACGTTAGGTGTGGACAGGAAACCGACGAACGATTTAGAACTGAAACGTAAGTCCTAGGATCTTAAAACTGAAGCCCGTCCAGACCTAACGTTTTGTCGTACGTTTTACTGTCCGTTCTGAGATTGTCAGGTAAAACGTTAGGTGTGGACAGGAAAACGACGAACGATTTAGAACTGAAACGATATTTTAAAAATGAAGTCAACTTCTCATTTCTCGCATCATTTCTCGAAGTTTTGTGCAGATATGTAGCAAAAAAAGCGTAGGTTTTTATGTTTCAAATAATTACTAGATGATAACAAATCTTTTAACATTATTTTTAAAATAAAATGAGAAAATTTTAAAGAATATTTTTTTTTATCCTAATAAAAATTCAGGTATGTTCATAAATATTGTTGTTCGGTGTCGATATTCATGTATTTTTATAATAATTATTCTTTGATAAAATACATAATGTTGAGTTATGCGCCAGAAATTAAAAAACGCCAATGCTAGAAAACGTGCAGCTTATTACAAACTATAATAAGTCGAATAAAATAATATTATGCAGTTTTCCAGAATTATTTTCGAAATCCAAAATGCAATTTTATTTATTGATGCTTTTTTGGTACTTTCTACCCGCAAGTATGTGCTTCAAAATTGTAAATTACATTAATAATCTACTTTTGCTTACCTATGTTAATAATAAATTAATTTTATTGTATATACAAGGCAGTTTATTAATCAAATTACGTTCTTACCTAAACAAATTATTTATTATCATTGATTAAAGATTAATTTTAGATTAATTAATTAAGAGCACGGATTCTAGGCGATTTGCCTTTTTATCCTGTATTTAGGCAATTCAAAATTATAAATACAGAAATGCCGTTCAAACGATTTTGAAAATTTTGAACCTTACTTTTATTTGCCTAAATGCCTATTTTCGATGTTACTGACCTAAAATAGATTTTTAAGGCCTAAAAAGCCTAAACCAATGATTTATCCCGTTTAGTTACTAAAAGTTAAAAAGAAATAGTTTTTATATTTGTTAAAATTTGGATCTCTCAGTCAGTGGCGGATTTAGCACTTGAGAGGACCCAAGCGCAATTCAATTGTAAGGTCCTCTTCTAAATATTTTCACTGCTCCTACACCCTACAGTGTGCATTCTACGCGCACGTTTTACTATGTTTTTCACACTATCCCAGTGATCTAAGAAAGCTGAATATTGAGGCCCCCTTAATTTATGATGCCCCAGGCGTGCGGAAATTCGCCACTGTTCAAAAAGTAATCTCAGTTGTTATGAGTTCTTGTATTTATTTATCTCGGTGAAGTCAGCATAGATACCTTCTAAATACAAAACCGTAAATGGCAGAGGTTCTCCAGGTTTGAGAGGGGGGGAGGTGAATTTTCCAAAAACTCAAAAAAATCGTACATTTATTTGTTAACTTAAAAAAATAGTAACCCCCTAAATTAGTAGCGCCATTTGCAAATAAAGGAGAAAATTAATAACACCATCTATTTAGGAGGGAAAGAAGCTTACATAAAAATTTGTATAGTATTTTCCATCTTTATAGTTTATCGTTATTAAAAAATATTTAACTAATTTTTATAAATATTATGTTTATAAGTTGCTGTAATGAAAAATATAATATTGCCTAAAAACCCCTAAATTATTAATTATTGCGCCTATTTCAACGATTTTTATAGCCTAAAATTGTGCCTTTTAAAACATTTTTTACGTCCTAAAATCCATGCTCTAGTATCAATTTCCGACACAGACAGAAAAGTGCACATATAATATTTTTTATGCTTGTATGTAGTTATAATCTCGTATTGCAAATTATATTTTCGTTGGAGCATTATTTTGCCACATTACCTTATTTTATCATAATAATGCTGCCAAGTGCATCGGGTGAATCTACCCTAGTATGTTCGACTTCCGAAATCATTCGGGAAACTATAATTAGATTCACGACTAAATATTTAATAATTTGAGATGCGAAGGTAAAACGTACGACAAATCGTTAGGTCTGGACGCTTCAGAGATCGAACGTTTTACCTGAAGATCTCAGAACGGACAGTAAAACGTACGATAAAACGTTAGGTCTGGACGCAAAAGAGCTCAAACGTTTTACCTGACAATCTCAGAACGGACAGCAAAACGTACGATAAAACGTTAGGTCTGGACCACGCTTTAGATTCAAATAATATGTTAAAATGTGAAACTCAGTAGAACAATACAATCCCGATCATTAACAGTTTCAAAAATATAAAAAACGTACCATTTTGTAAAAAAGTAACTATTTATCGTCATTCTCTGTTTTCTTTATTCTATATTTATCCGTGCGCCATTCAACTCTCCAGTGACTACATTACCTTCATCTTGAAGCAAGAATGAAAAATTGAGTTGTTGATACAAACAGAGAAATATAAACAAACATTATTATGTCTTCTTTTTCTTTTTCTAAAAGCAATTCTCTAGAGAATTTCCTTCAAGTTTAGACCTTAAGACCTGTTATTTCCCAACATCAGCGTCGTTTCCTCACCAATGTTAGTTAGCTTGCTAGACTGGCCTTCAGATGTGCCTGTATCCTGATTTTCTATGTTAATGATGACAATTCTCCAACCCAGGAGGACCACCGGGTTAACGTGCCTTCCGAAGTACTGGACTAGTAATAACAAAGTTTGACTCTTCCTCGGATTTGAATCCGGTAACAATAAAATTTGTCCCAAGAAAGCAGTATTCGCAAAAATGATAAGTAATTGCTCATCACGAATACTGTCACGACGTCCGAATTCGGGCAAAAACGACCAAGAAGAAGAAGAACAATAAAAATAATTATTATTAATTGTAAGATTTTCTTAGCTTTTGCTCTTTTTCAATTTACCCGTCTTATTTCTATATTTATTCTATTATCCATTACATTTGCATACTTTATACTTTATCTTACAAGATTATTTTCACAAGCGGAGTTGCAAATTACAGTAATTACATCATCCACCAACGTTACTAACCTTGGTTACTAGTCTCTTGTTCCTATATAACCAGTGGTACCCAAAATATGTTCCACCATTCAATTGAATTAATTATTTTTCTTTTACAGATGACTATCGATACAATTTTTATCTGTTTCTGTGAAGACTGCAATAAAAATGATGGCGTTTCAAAACCTTATTTTATGTCAAAGGAACTTATGCAGTTTGTAGAAAACTCAAACGTTGCTTTATCAAATATGTCAAAAAAAGAAGCCCGGCGAAAGCAACCTTCTTCCATAAGCTCTGCAGTTAATTAAAAAATTACTACTAACTATGAAATGTATTGTACATTTTTTTTATACTTACTTAAAAATATAAAAATTACATAAATATCTACGTTTCCAACCAACTGTTCATGCTTCCCATTATGACAGATAAAAATTAAAATATCAATTGCAAAGTATTTTTTTCTGTAAAAATCTAAAAAAAATTCACGGATAAAGTAATCCAGGTAAAATAATCCACAGAAAATAAATCCCATAAAAAAATCCAGTGCGATTACTTATTTTCTTGTTTTAAAGTTTGATTATTTTTAATAAAATTAAACTATAATTTCTAAAAATTTAAAAATGTGTAATTTCAATTTTAAAAAAAAATACAACTAATAAATATTGATAGGGCCTAGGATATTACAAGATGATAATTAACTCCGTGCTTCGGAAAACGAACTATCAGATGTGGTTGTCAGTCTTTGGGCTCACTGGGTGAGGGATCAGGATGTTAGGATGTGGTCATCAGGACTTTGCACACGGGCGGAAGTACCCCTAGTGGCGGTCCTGATCATCATTTGTCAACACCAAAGTTTAATTTGCCCGCCCTTGTAGCCGATCTTTTTCGGTTTTTTAATACAATTTCCTAAATTTCTACTACTTATTCCCTGCCGTAAAGTAAATGACCTCTTCTTAACCCCTATTTTTGGGATTTTGGCTGCCTCTAATTTTGGCCGCCCGTGTGTTTGGCACACTGTGCACAATAGGGCGCGGCAGCCCCGGTGGTAATGATATGACTTTACCATACATTAGTCTTACACGGTAAAAAATCAAGTGTGAAATTTCACCTTTTCAGGTGTTTATACAGGTCCACCTGTTTCAGTCTTAATTTTACCACTATTCCGTTTGGTAAACAATTACAATTCAAAGAGGGTGAAATATTGTACACAACTGTTTGGATTTTGGTCATTGGAACCCTAATGATATTCCCACAAAGTTTGAGCGAAATCGAAAATATGCTGGCTTTGCCGATTTGATGATTTCATTATGGAATGACTCGAATGTCAACACCAATGTTGAGAAGCTTGGCTAAGCGTAACCAGCACGTTTTTTTGCAAAATAATTTTTTTTTTGTTAAACCTATTCCTTCTTGATATTCTTATTGAGGTACAATTATACTTTAATTTTGTATTTGAGACCCCACGGTGTCGGACACGTTCGAAAAATTATCAGTGATGTTCCAGGGTTAAATAAAATATGAGTAATAATATTAATAAGTAATAGGTAACTAAATGCAATCGTAATAATATGTTATCTTTTTGCTGAGTCTGCGTATACAATTTTTACTGACGCTGCGCAGCGCCAAGTTCCTTCAACTTCAACCTTGTACCTGGGTTTCCCCTTATAACCGTTTTTAGTACGTTTAATTAATTATTTAAAATTATTTTAAATTTCTAGATCATGTATTATTTTTATGTGCTTCAGTTAAAAGTTCGATTGTTTGATACAATATACAATCGTCTTCTATCATTACATCTGCGTCATCGTACAAATAAATATCTTCCAAAATTGTAAATTTTGATTGAACTAAAGTGAAAGTGTTACCCCTACATTGAAAATTCCTAAAATTAACCGAAAGTATTTAAATTAAAAGGTACATACCTTTTTCAACTACGTTCTTGGAAATTTCTTCGTTTCCCTCATCACATACACAAAAACTACACCACTTCTTTAACCCACCCGCATCAAGCTAACGCCGCCACTTTCGAAAAACTTAAAAATAATATATGGAGAATTTGTGGCTAATTAGTTGCTGCAATAGCGAATTTGTTGCTCTTACCCTTCGAGAGTTACAGCCATTTGAGTGGTGGCGGTGATAGATTTATATCAAGCCAGCGTCGCCATCACTGAAAAACTTACGAAAAACAAAAAATAAGTAGATGTTAATTTGTGGCTAATTTGTTGCTAATTAGTTGCCGCAATCCCGAATTTGTTGCTCGTTCGAGAGTTACAGCCATTTGAGTAGTAGCGGTTCTAGATTTATATCAAGCCAGCGTCGCCACCACTCAAAAACTTACTAAAAACAAAAAATAAGTATCTATATGTTAATTTGTGGCTAATTTGTTTCTAATTAGTTGCCGCAATCGCGAATTTGTTGCTCTTACCGTTCGAGAGTTACAGCCATTTGAGTTGCGGCGGCGCGGCGCTAGCTTGATTTCATGCCAGAGCTGATACTCAAAACAAAATTTTAATAAACTCAAATTAAATTTTATTAAGGTTGTTAAGAAGAGGAGTGGGAGTAAGTTGTAGTGGTGTCTCTGTCCTTTGCTAAATAGATAGGATAAAGCAAGAAAAAATATTTTTTTGCAAAATTTGCCAACTTCAAATAAACAAAATTTTAATAGGTAAAATTAATAAAAAGAGGATTTTCTTATTAAAAATACATAGTTTTTAATAATATAGTACTAAATTCTATTCTTCTAAAGAGTTTTGGTCGGTTAAAATATTTTTTTACGTATTTTAAAACACTTTTAAGTTGATGTGGAAAGTGCGGCAACGCTGTATACTTTCTGCTGTTGGTATTTATATTATTTATGTGTCAAATTCTTTAAAAAGCACGAAATTTTGCCCTAAAAAGCATAAACTGCTTCAAAAAAACACAAACTTTTGAAAAATAAAATTTAAAACATTTACCTATTCATTATTTATTGGAATTTACATTTTTGTTTCATTACATTACAGTGCATTTAAAAGTGAGAAGCGGCGACGTTGCCAAACGTAATGACGATTTATTAAATTTGTATCATTTTTTAGCATAATAATTTAATTTTCGCAGAAACTAAAAGGTAGACTGTGAAAATTTCAGAAACTTCGCGCAGATTTCGATTTCCTTCTTAACAACCTTAAATAAAATGTTTATAATTATTTGATATTATAATAATAATTAATAACAATAGAACATGGAAAACAATGGTATTATAAAGAATATAATATAATTATTGATGGATTAATTTTTGTTTTTATGTCAATCTTTTCGTAATTGGATTTACAATCATCCATTTACTTTATCCAAGACATGTCATTTCTATAAGAATTGGCATAATAAAGACCTATAAATGTTTTCTTTTGGTTTTCGGTTAAATGTGATGGAGCTTGGAAATGTACCACCGCTCTACCAGCCTTCCCATAATATGGTTTTTAAGTAATAAAAATTATTAAAAAAGTTTTTTATTTTGTTCGTCTGTAAGACGAATGTGTAATGATCGTGTAACTAGAAAATATTATGATTAGTGATGTAGGGTTAACATATGGGGTTACATTCAAAAATTCAATCGTACCTTCGTTACGAGCTCTGGGTTGAAATCGAGCTGGCGCCGCCGCCACTCAAATGGCTGTAACTCTCAAACGCTAAGAGCAACAAATTCGCGATTGCGGTAACTAATTAGCCACAAATTCCGATATACTAATTTTTTATTTTTAGTAAGTTTTTGAGTGGTGGCGACGCTGGCTTGATATAAATCTAGCGCCGCGACCACTCAAATGGCTGTAACTCTCGAAGGGTAAGAGCAACAAATTCGCAATTTCGGCAACTACATAATTAGCCACAAATTAGCCACAAATTCTCCATATATTTTTTTTAGGTTTCTCGAAAGTGGCGGTGCTAGCTTGATGCGGGTCTTTAACCCTCATCATGTTCCCGGATCGGGGTACCGGGTACTTTTTTGACTTCGCCATCGAATATCTCTGCATGTATTTTTCAAAGCAATCTGAGATTTTGTGACATCTTATAAAAAATAGTTCTTAACGTATTAAAGCCATCTTGGAAGTTAGTACATTTTAGAAAAAACACTTTTTCGTTACGCCGGACGTATTTGAGCACTTTTCATATACGTTTTGAGGTACGAAAAGAGTATGTTTTCGTCGATATTTGCAGGAAAAAACCAATAAAAATGGTATAAAAGCATAAGTTTCTATTGTATTATGTACAAAATAAGTACAAAAGGAAAGTATTATAGAGATACGTCCCTCTATAGTACTTTCTATTGAATCACTGTCAGTTGGCCGATATTCATTTGGCCGACATTCATTTGGCCGAAACTTCATTTGGCCGAAACTTCATTTGGCCGAAATTCAATTGGCCGACACATCATTTGGCCGACAGTCATTTCGCCGAAATTTTATTTTTAGTATTAGATAAAGTGACTATAAAAATAATTTAATAATATTATATAATTGTTAAATTTCTTAACAATTTTATAAGTAGACAAAAATTAATTTTTTATTTATATATTCAACATCTCTTGTTTAATTTTGTTTAGTTACACTGTTAGGTTACACTTATATTAACGGTGCGCGCGGATTTTTTCTGCACTCTTATTATTGGTTACTGATTTAACGACGTTGAATCTCGCTTTTTTTTTGCAACTCGTCGTAGGTGGATGTGTTGCCAAAATTGACTCTTCCGCGCCGCCGCTCCGCTCCGCTCCGCGTTGCAGCGCTACAGAGCCATTTTGGCAACACTAAACTCATTAAAAACATCCCTCTAGGGTGATCCAACTCGGCACATTGTGCTATTAGCAAGGGGTGAATCTCGCTTTTTTTTTGAAACTCTGGCGGGGGTGATTGTGTTGCCGAAATGGGCCTTTCGCGCGCTACGCTGCGCTCCGCACGCTACAGACCCATTTTTCGGCAACACTAAACTCATTAAAACCATCCCCCTAGGGCCTTCCAACTCGGCAAATTGTGCTACTGGGAAGGGGGTGAATCTCGCTTTTTTCAACGCACCGTCAATATATTTTTTCTTTTCATTTAAGATTTATTTTTATATTCACTTTCGGTAATAAAAATAATATTTCGGCCAAATGACTGTCGGCCAAATGATGTGTCGGCCAATTGAATTTCGGCCAAATGATGTTTCGGCCAAATGAAGTTTCGGCCAAATGAATTTCGGCCAAATGAATTTCGGCCAATTGAATTTCGGCCAAATGAATTTCGGCCAAAAAATTTCGGCCAAGTGACGGGATACCCTTTCTATTTACAATATTTACAGAGAAACGGAAAGAAGCATAGAGTCACGTCCCTCTATACTACTTTCTATATGCAATATTTAGAACGTGATAGTGTAACTTATTTTGGCTAGCATATAATAGTTACTTATTTGGCGCCGCCGCGTCGGCGTCGAGACAAATTGCTGCACGTGTTCCTTAGTAAACACTAACACGGCAGCTTTTTTAATGTCGCGCGGCGCATCATGTTCCTCCTGCAAATATTACGCACATTGTGGAATCCACTTATATCTATTCCATCCTGTGCTATAAGGGTCGACTTAACCATAGAGGTGCACCACATACGCCCAGACACGTATTCTCGTCGACGTTTTGCACAGTACAGAACGTTAAAAGTAGACGGCTAACGAAAAGTTCTTCTCACCACGCTGCCGTAAAATTACTTTTTCACCTCGGAAGCGGTCGGGTTCCTCGGCTGCGCTACGCTCCGCCTCGGAACCCCCGCTCCCCTCGAACGAAAAATCGCGTTTTACGTCCTTGTGATGAAAAGTACTATTTTCGCGATAATAAAAAAGTATACGTATGTATATCACCCGAATAGGGAAGTCTTCAATTTAAGTTCATATAATTTTGAACTAAAAACGGATTATTATACAGCGTGACCCACAAGAACTTGGACAAACGTTTTTTAAAAAAAAAAATTATTTAAACGCAACAATTCAAAAATTTAAAAATGGATAACAATAAATTAACAACATCCTTATGTACATCATAAATTATAAAATTTCAAAGTGGCTTCCTTCTGCGTGGATACAGAGCTTTAAAACGTCGAATGAAATTTTCGGCAGTTTTTCGTACCTCTTCTAGGGAAATTTTGTCCCATTCCTGACGCAAAGATTGTTTTAGTGATTCCAAATTTTTGTGGGGTTTTGCACAGGCCCTGGCCTCTAAAATTGACCATATGGCGTAATCCATGGGGTTGAGATCTGGTGAGTATGGAGGCCATTCAGCGGAACTGATAAAATCTGGAAAATTGATTCGGCACCACTCTTGTGTAGTTTTCGCCTTATGGGCAGGTGCAGAGTCTTGTTGAAAGGTCCGATGTTGGTCACCAAAGTGCTGTTGGGCCCACGGAAGAACTACAGCCTCTAAAATATCCCGGTGGTAGATTTCCTTGTTAATTTTTACTCCTTCTTCCACAAAAACTAAAGGTGTTTTACCGGTAGCACAAATACCGTCCCAAACCATGACAGACTTGGGGAATTGGCGATGAGCAACGATGGCCAAAGGTCCAGGTGCTTTTTCTGACCAATACCTATCATTTTGACGATTGTGAAATTGTTCAATAGTAAAAATTTTTTCATCAGTAAAAATGAAATTTTCCCATTGTTGAGCAGCGGTGCGATGTAAAAGAGCACGGCATCGTTGAAGTCGTACTCGCTTGTTTTCATCAGTTAGCATTTGGGCTTTTCGCAGTTTATAAGCTATTTGTCGAGCCGACACCCGCGCAATTCCAGTTTCACGAGCCACTTTTCGCATCGACAGTCTCGGAGTTCTTTGAATCCGAAGTTTGATGATATTGCGATTCCGGCGAGTGTTGGTAGAACATTTTTTTCCACTTCCGGGTCGGTCTTCCATATTACCAAATTCTTTGAATCGTTGGAAACGGTTTGTCGAGGAATTTTAAGAATTCGAACTATTTCACATTGACGATTTCCAGCTTCAAATAACGATAAAATTGCGGCGCGACTTTTTGACATCTTCACAGAAAAAAAAATCTACTTTCAGAATGAATAATTATGCTTTCAACGTGAAAATAAAAGTTTTGCTGTTATAATAAAAGCATTGCATTTAATTTGAAAGAATCGTGAGAAAGTCTACTTTCAAAATCTGCTTTCAATTTAAATATTGTTAAATTAAAAGTAAATTTTTCTATTTGAAATTGAATACTTTTAAAATCAGTTGGGTATAACATCATTTCAAAAGTATATACTTTTGATAAAGGCTTGAAGTCAAAATGAAAACTTATAATGTTGTTTTGAAAGTATAAATATTCATTTTGAGGTACTATTTTATAATGGAATGTGCAAAATTGCAATTTGTATTTATATAACAGACCTTATAACATGCGCACTACTATTTATCTGTGCTTGTTGATGTCATTCCATTTGTAAGTGAAAATATTTCATAATTCATATTACACAATCAAAGGCAACTTAAACATTGGAAAGCCACTGAAGTAAGTAGTTTTTTGAATGTATTTTCTTAAAATTTATATTTTTAACATTTAACTATTTTTTTGTTTATAATTAAGTTCTTTATAGAATATAGAAAACATTTTACAACGGGACCGCAATGGCAACCTTATTGAGAAATCCTTTGCTACAGAGAAGACTGGATCATTATTGAATACATGAGATTGAATAATATAAATTTAACAAAGACGGAATTTGACTTATTAACCCAGCAAATCCTTAAATCTTTTCCCAAAAGAACATACGGTAAGTTTACTTCATATTTTAACTTATATAAAAATAATTGTCTGATGTTGTATTATGTTTTGCAGGAATATTACTATAATTGAAGTTCAAAATCAAAACGACAAAGTGCAAATAAAAGGAAGTAACAAAAATTTACAACTTTGGAAGGAGCTCCTCAAAGTTCGTTCTGTAATAGTAAAAAGTGTTAGTGATTTTAATTATTAAACTGTCGCAAAATTAAAAAAACAGTTTTAGTTTTGGTTTGTTTAGTTTTAGTTTCTTAAAAATATAATAATTAAAAAAAAAAATAAATGTTTTATTTGTTAATTTGATGTCGGATTATTGTTAAAACGAATATAAACTAATATTAATTTGACAGTAACTACTTTTGAATTAACAGTAGCATCAATTAAAAAAACAAATAAATCCACTCTCAATTTAAATACCTAATATTTGATTTGAGAGCAACTGCTTTTGAAACTTGATATTATTTACAAAAGTAGTTACTCTCGAATTGACAGTAGTATGAATTCAAAATGAAAGTAACTCTACTTTCAAATTAAAAGTTTCGATGTCTACGCCCTTTTTAAAAGCAAATAATGTTGATTTTAGTGCAATGCTTTCATTTTTACTGCAATATTTTTGTGTGTGTTGTCACTCACAAACTTATTGTTTGATTTGTTTGCTCTTTTGTTTTTCTGATCTCCATAGTTCTTAGAATCGGATTACTAGATTATTTTTCAGTAAAATTCAGTGATTTTCTCGAAAAGAGGAAAACATGTTTGTCCGGGGGCTTGTGGGTCATGCTGTATTTAAAACAGGTAATTTATTTTATTTTAAGCAAAGTTGAATGCTTTTATGGACTTTTTAAATGTGCAGATTTTTTTTTTTATTTTTTTTTAAATATAGGTTTAGTATACATCATGTTTAATTGCAAAAATGTCCCAATTTGTAACAACAAAAATAACAGATAATAGGAGTAGATTTTTTTCAAATTTTGAAAAATGTGGAGTTATTCTCTGCATAAAAATAATGTATCATTGAAGATTTTAACTCTTACTATTAAGCACTTAAAGAGGATTCGACTTGTTTAATACAATTGAATGGTTTTTATGCGAACAGAGATTGGAGAATATTGTGAAGGATAGCAGGGTTCAGAAAATACAAAATTTAAAAACGTTTTTTAATTGACCTTAATATAATATAAAGGTGTTCTTGTAACACCCCCTTCTGCTTTAAATGGACAAAAGTCCTTTAAACGACATAATCACATAAAGGGGTTGGTGGCAGCTAAATAATTATTTAATTAATTCGTCTTCGAACGACCAAAATTAAACAATTGTTCTTCTTCTTTAACTTTTTTGAAATCAATGATCTGTTTAACTTTGTCGAAGCTCATCTGTTTTCTTGAGAGATAGATTGCCAGCTATCTCTCCATCTTTTTGGTGGCCTTCCCGGTGGACGACGTCCTCTTGGTTTTCCTTTTTAACAATTGTTAAATAAATAAAATCATCAAGATCGCGCAGCCTGATTTCACAAATAATAGAAAGACATGCATCCGCACATAATTTGCACATAAGATTTTGTTTATAAACACAACCCACTTCCAACTATTCATTTACATTTATTTTGCAAATTAGTCAAAGCTCATACACTTGTGCAAAGCCCTAGGTCGTTGATCTTATAATTTCCCAGAAGTTTTGTCTTATATTAATTTTCAAAAAAATTCTCTTGCGTGCTTTTTAAATATACGTGCGATTATCACATGCTGAATCTAAACAACCAATTTGATATTTTTTTATTTAGATACAGATTCCCTACTTATTCCATACATTGGGTGATATGAATAAAAGTGAGCATGAAGTATATAGCTATGTACTCAAAATTTTGAAATTAATACTCAGATTATACGAATACACAGGACCGCAGCTAGGGGTATTTCCGCCCGTATTATTTTGCCGCCCTTGTAGCCGATTTTTTTCGGTATTTTAATACAATTTCCTAAATTTCTACTACTTATTCCCTGCCGTAAAGTAATTGACCTTTTCTTAACCCCTATTTTGGGATTTTGGCCGCCTCTAATTTTGGCCGCCCGTGTGTTTTGCACACTGTGAACAATAGGGCGCGGCGGACCTAAGAATACAATTTAAAGGTAGATGCTCAGTGCAAGTAGGTAGTATGCTTTTTAGAAGAGTATCTACTCATATATCATTATATCTACTTACTTTTTATTTTCATTCATCGAACTCTGAGTAATTTTTCAAAATTTGGAGTATATACAGGGTGTCCCCGCACTCACTTTACATAACTTAGGTGGTGATAGAGGACACTTTTCTAAGAACAATATTTAACAAAAATTTTTTTCTAAATTCAAACCCTCGAGAATTAGGCCTCTTTGAAGCATTTTTTTTAATTTCCACCTTCACGTGGCCATAGCCCCGAAAATATTGATTTTTCAGTAAAAATGGTTTAGTGCTTTTTTAAAGAGCGTGAAATAATCTACAAACTAGATTTAAACCTTTTATTGTCTAAAATCAACGGCTTTCGAGTTATAAATTAAAGTAAGTTAAAAAATGTCGAAAAATTTGAGCTTTCTTTTTTTTTGGTTTTTTTCAAAACCCTGTATCTTTTAAACGAAAAATTTTACAAAAAATCTGACGCCCCATTCCGGATATGAAATTTAACGGACTACAACTTTTGTCTAGTAAAAATTTTTGAGAAACCAATCCATTTCACAGAAAATCAGAAAATAATAAACAAGGCAGCCACAAAACAAAAAATTAAATTCATAAAATTTTTATTTTTTTTGAAAAATTATTTTATTAATTGATTTTAAACTAATATTAGATTATTTAAGTAAATGTTGAAAATGACCACCCTCATTTTCAATACACAGTCGTGCTCGTTTTAAAATATACTTTATAGTATTATTTATAAAATTTCCTTTTCTGTTAAGAGCCGTTATAGCAGGGGTTGTCAACAAAGTCGAGGGATTGACCGGTCAATCACGAGACCAATTTTGGTCAATCGGTGAGTGTGAAAAGTGTCAAAAATTCGAATTTTTGCGATTAAAAGTGTCGAAAAATCGATTTTTTTCGACAAACATCTTTTAAAATAATCACGACTGTGTATTGATAATGAGGGTGGTCATTTTCAACAATTACTTTATTAATGTAATAATTTAAAATTAATTAATAAAATAATTTTTCAAAAATAATAAAAATTTTGTGAATTTAATGTTATGTTTTGTAGCTGCCTTTTTTGTTACTTTCTGATTTTCTGTGAAATGGATTGGTTTTTCAAAAATTTTTACTAGACAAAAGTTGTAGTCCGTTAAATTTCCTATCCGGAATGGGGCGTCAGATTTTTTGTAAAATTTTTCGTTTAAAAGATACAGGGTTTTGAAAAAAGCCAAAAAAAAAGAAAGCTCAAATTTTTCGACATTTTTTAACTTACTTTAATTCATAACTCGAAAGCCGTTGATTTTAGACAATAAAAGGTTTAAATCTAGTTTGTAGATTATTTCACGCTTTTTAAAAATGCACTAAACCATTTTTACTGAATAATCAATATTTTCGGGGCTATGGCCACGTGAAAGTGGAAATTAAAAAAAATGCTTCAAAGTGGCCTAACTCTCGAGGGTTTGAATTTAGAAAAAATTGTTTGTTAAATATTGTTCTTAGAAAAGTGTCCTCTATCACCACCTAAGTTATGTAAAGTGAGTGCGGGGACACCCTGTATATACTACATGCTCACTTTTATTTATATCATGCAGTGAGCTGACAAATTGGAATATTATTTCATGTTCTTTAAATTATTTTCTCTTAATTTAAGAAATTTAAAATTAATTTAGTAGTACTATATGCCTATGATTAGAGATTTTAAGTAAGGATTTCTTTGAAAAAATTTTTACCCTTCGGTTCGGAAATAACGAATCCGTTTTTTAATTTTTTGATTTCATCAATATGGTCATAATTTGAACAGTTAAATTTTGATTTGTATTATTTAAAACTTGTTTGAATTTATAGTTTTTTTTGATAAATAATTATGATTTACCTGATTTTATTAATTCAACCTCTTATAATAATAGACTTAACACTTTATTGGAAATATTCCTCTTGGTGATTTGATCAGTGACGGATTTCCAAACAGGCGCATGAGACTTTGTCTCATAAAGCAAGGGGCCTCAAAATTAAGCTTTTTTTGGACCACAGGCATGGGTATAGTGCATATCAGAATAAAAAAGGTGTAGGGTAAGGTGCTCTAAGACTGCGCGGTCTCTAAGACTGCGCACCCCTTATATTTCGGCATGGGTGTTTGTTTTCTTGCTAATTTTAATTCCCATACATCACTGCCAATAGCGTGGTTACCCTTAACGATTTTTGTCGTAAAAAAATGGATAATAAACATTTTAGGTAAGTTTTACCATTTTACGCTGTTTTGATCTAATAATTCGACATTTTGGAAATTGTTTTTGTGATTATCGCCTGCATATTGCAATATCATGTAAACAAAACTCTTAACCAAGCGTGGATGATGGTATTATTTTCCAATTTAATTGAAGATGGCTATATTCGTGTCCTTTTTAAATTTATGAAGTGGCGTGTAAGACTGCGCGTTGTGGTGGTTTGTAAGACTGCGCGCGTACTTTTACAAATCTCACATTGTAATGCTGGTTAATTTTATTCTTTTTACCTAAAGTGAGGTTGATTTTATGGCCAGTCGTGTGACGGAGAGGGAAATCTCTGAAACTGCAATTCAAGGCACAAAAAATAAGTCCAAAGAAAAATAAAAAAAACTATTGGAAGCAAAGAGTAGTTGGGTTGTCTAGGATGCATAGAACAAAGTAAATGCCAATAACTGAAGATTGGATCGAGTGTACATCATGCTCTCAGTGGTGGCAGAAGAAGTGAACTGCATAATACTAGCATGTGATGTGATCTATGCTTGTAAACTGAATGCGAAGTCTTGCAGACCCAAGTGCGCAGTCTTACATGACGGGGTCTGTAAGACTGCGCAAATGACTTTTTCTGATTTTTTTGTTTTTATTAATAAAGTAATTGTAATAATTACTAATTAAGTTTGTAATAATGTTGTTGAAAGACCAATAAGTTTTATGGCCAGTCGTGTGACGGAGAGGGAAATCTCTGAAACTGCAATTCAAGGCACAAAAAATAAGTCCAAAGAAAAATAAAAAAAACTATTGGAAGCAAAGAGTAGTTGGGTTGTCTAGGATGCATAGAACAAAGTAAATGCCAATAACTGAAGATTGGATCGAGTGTACATCATGCTCTCAGTGGTGGCAGAAGAAGTGAACTGCATAATACTAGCATGTGATGTGATCTATGCTTGTAAACTGAATGCGAAGTCTTGCAGACCCAAGTGCGCAGTCTTACATGACGGGGTCTGTAAGACTGCGCAAATGACTTTTTCTGATTTTTTTGTTTTTATTAATAAAGTAATTGTAATAATTACTAATTAAGTTTGTAATAATGTTGTTGAAAGACCAATAAGTTTTATGGCCAGTCGTGTGACGGAGAGGGAAATCTCTGAAACTGCAATTCAAGGCACAAAAAATAGACGGCCAGAATAAAGTTCTTACTTCACCCGGATTCGAACCGGGCATTTAGCGTTCATAGTCAACTCGCGTGATCACTATGCTCCGACCGTCTCACTTTGAATTGAATTTTGCATTTTTGAAGGTGTTGCAGGCGGAATTTTTAGATAATCTTTTTTTTATCTTGTAGGGATTCCAAAGTGGAATTTTGTCAATTTTTTTTAGAGTGGTACCAAAATTCTAACATGGCCGAATATTTTTTTTTAGCATTGATCAATTCTTATTTTGTTGAATTTAATCGCGAATGCATTCTAAAAAAATAGTTTTATATTTGTTGGGTAATTTTAGATTTTTCTGAATTTTTTGAGATTTTTCGGAAATCTCTTAGTACAATAAAAATGACAAAATGTGAAGCGACGTGAAAAAAACGATTTTTCCTTCTAAAATCAACAGGAATTAAATTAGAAGGCTGAAATTTTGCACAGGACTGTCTTTTTACATAACAAATTTTGTAAAAACTTCCCACCATAAAATTCAAAAAAGGCATTTTTAACATACTTACTCTGCCAAACCCTTTCTGAGTTTTTAATTGCTTTAGTTTTTTTAATATACCGGATCAAACCTTAAGTGCGCAGTCTTAGAGCACTCTACCCTAGGCAGAATGCACATTATGGGGTGTAGGAGGTAGTGAAAATATTTAGAGAAGAGTCTCAAAATTGAATTGCGCCTGGGGCCTCTCAAGTGCTAAATCCGCCACTGTGAGTTTGATATTGGTTATTTGTTTTCCTCTGGAAAATCCAAGTCCCAAAATTTTTTCCTTTAATTTGTAGGTCGAAGTCTTAAGGGGAAGAGACATGTGCGGAAAATCTTTAAGACAATAATTCTCAGCTATTAATTGTCAGAATGGAACCAAAAT
The DNA here is from genome assembly GCA_958510855.1 of Rhagonycha lutea. NCBI lineage: Eukaryota > Metazoa > Arthropoda > Insecta > Coleoptera > Cantharidae > Rhagonycha > Rhagonycha lutea. The sequence continues at coordinate 59,961,854 of OY294036.1, forward strand.
TTACAGAAGTACATAAAAACACTTTAGCTAGAGCCAACGTTTACCCTTTTTTTTTAAATTGAGTCAGAACATTACAAAAACAATTTGAATATGTTTATTTTTAATTTTTTTTTCAATACGGAATACGTTGGTCCTAGAGAATGTAATTATCAATACATACCCAAAATTTGAAGTGATTATTGCTTACAGTTTCCAAAAAAAATTGTCAGAAAGTTTCAGTTAGTTTTAGCGTGATAAGGTGCTGCCCTCACACATCTTTAGATATGAACTTATTATTCGTACAGTCAATGTCACAATTCAAAATGATATAAAAGTGATGTCATGGTATTGCTTCTGCAGAAAAATGCAATCGTTGCATTGTTATTAATCTTATATTACGGAAATCATTGAAGAAGTAATATTCGAGTTATAATGAAGCATAATTGCCAGTATAAAATTATTAAAGCGCTATAATTTGCATTTGTAAATAAATTTTTTCAAACTTCTTTTTTGTTTTCTGTGACCTAAGGAGTAACATTACCGAAATGATATATTAAAATCACTGTTTTGTTTTTAAATAATTGAATTACGTGAAAAAGATTGTAATTTTATTTAGGTGCCCGGGTTATTATGGGAGTCACTGTACCTAGTTGATTTCTGTTTCTCACAATACAAACTAAAAAAATTGGTAGTGACCCCAAATTTTCTAATAAATATTATCTTTGAATTTACAATAAATAATAAATAAAATTAAATGTAAAAACACACAAAAACTAGATAGGATTTTTTATTATTTCTGGAACTAAATGTGTGAAGTAAAATGATTTCAATTGGTTTTGCATTTTTTGTTCCCAAAAAAAATCATCTCGCTTAATTATTTCTATATGCATAGAACCCACTGGCGACCAAACTACAAAATAACAATAGTCTCTCTTTGTAATGTGAAGCTGTCCTTGTACTTGGTAAAAATAATTATGATTAGTCTTCAATTTTATTTCACCTGTAGTATCATTTTTCACCATAAACTCTAACACTTTTTTATCGATACCTTCTTCAAAAGAAATAGTTTTAAGTCTAACCGGACATTTAATTTCTATAATCGCAGGTTCTCCTTTTATTAGGCCATCTGGGCTTGCACCCAAATAAAAATCATTTTCGGTTCCCACGAAAATTCCACAACATTCTGTTTCTAAACCCGTAACTTCTTTAAATCGTTTCAGAGCAATTTCTTCGTAGTCTTTTCCATGCTGCGTAGCCTTGTTACCTACAAATGTACTATAAAGTAAATTTTTTACTAGGCAAACAGGGCTGGTAGTTTTTCTACGTTTACAAATTTTTCCAAAGTTAGACGCAGTTAACCTAAAAGCTCTCTCTTGTCTCCATAAAGGATTGGAAGATTGGCCTCTGGTATCTTCTTCAATTAATTTAATTTCATTGTCGGATTTTTTTAGCATCTCCATCAGTTTCTCTTTTCTTTTTAGAAATTCATCTTCTGAAACTGGATCCTCCACTCCTCCATAGTCTTCATCAGGCTGACTTATTGTTTTAAATTTATTTTGCCCTTTGCGAAATCTGTTCTTTCTGTCTGTATCTGATTTTTTCTTTTTTCTCATCATAAATGTATTTGTATAAACTCCCGATGAAAGACCGTTATGTTCTATAAGCCTTTTTAAATAGTTTTCATTGCAGTTGTAAGAAATTGCCGCTAACTGACATCTCATCATATATGATCCTCTGAATGAAAAATTTATCTGAAATACGAGTAGATTAAATTTTTTTATAAACGTTAACTAGCCAATGGGTCATTCCATGTGAAATCAACACACTTTTTAGGGTGACCATCTCAGATTTTGATAAAATTTGGTATATCGATAGAGTGTACGGGGACTACCAAAAATGCAAATTTTTATTTCAATATCTCAAACGGTTTCCAAAATACCGCGATGTAAAATTTTCAAAAATTGGCTGCCGGAATATTTTCTAATCATTATAGCAGCTCTCCTAATTAAGCTACAGAGGTGGGTGTGGTGTCATTTTACTCAGTTTTTAATGCCCTTTCCGATGATATACAGCACAAGATGCTTTCTTATAAACATACTTTTCAAAACTCAAAATCAAAATTTTTTTAAATTTTTAAGTACACGATGCCATTTTAAATTTTGGCAGTCACTTAACATAAGCACAGACTACTCCCAGGAATTTTTTGAAAAATTTTGAAGATGCTCTTTTTCAGAAAATCAAATTCAAAATTTTGATTTTGAGTTTTGAAAAGTATGTTTATAAGAAAGCATCTTGTGCTGTATATCATCGGAAAGGGCATTAAAAACTGAGTAAAATGACACCACACCCACCTCTGTAGCTTAATTAGGAGAGCTGCTATAATGATTAGAAAATATTCCGGCAGCCAATTTTTGAAAATTTTACATCGCGATATTTTGGAAACCGTTTGAGATATTGAAATAAAAATTTGAATTTTGGTTAGTCTCCGTACACTCTATCGATATACAAAATTTCATCAAAATCTGAGATGGTCACCCTAAAAAGTGTGTTGATTTCACATGGAATGACCCCAATAGGTACATAATATTATAGTATAATACTCACTCTTTTACCTCCAACAAATTTATTTACAAGGCTATTGAATCTTTCCGCTGCATTATTATTTTTGTGTAGAAGCAATGAAGAACTACATGAAATGAGTCGTTGCATACTGTTTAGTATGTCCTGTTTCAAACCGCATTCTGTTACATCTGCAACTAAATTTTCTTCTCCAGGTTTTGGTCCTTTACAAAAATATTGATCACAATTTTTATGTTCGCCAAATATGTGATCTGGAGTATTAAGAATATCTAGTTTTAAAAGTGATAGCTTTTCAGATAAGTTCTTATCCATTTGGGATCTGAATTGGGCGGCTTTTCTAATAGCTATTCTGAATCTTAAGATTGCACTCTCTAATTTTTTCCGTAAAACTATCGGCATAAGTTTCTGTGAAGAGTTACTCCATCTCATTTTACTAATGTCCTTTAATTTATAACAAAAATTTCTCATTAAGTGATTAACACATTCAACTTTTTCTACTAAAAGTGCTCCATATGGTTTAATTTCTAGAAGCTTCCTAGTAATGCTACTATCACCATCACCGATAAGTTTGGTAAATTTCATACCATGTATATCTACACTCAGGGTCGTTCCTAGGGGGTATTGCGCCTGCATGCAAGAAAGTTTTTCCGCCCTTTATGCTAGATGGGCTATGAAAAATCAACCGGGAAATTGTCTGATGAGCAAAAAAAAAAAAAAAAGGTTCAAAGATTTAAATAAAAAGCAAATCAAGTAATTCTAAATAAAAACAATTCTTATCCCTCTCCAAAATGCCGCCCCTTACTTTTGCCGCCTGCATGCGGGGCATGCACTGCATACCCGGTAGGAACGGCCCTGTCTACACTTCTTTTAAAACCATCCAATATTATAGCCGCTTCCATAGAGGTTGATGATCCAGTCCAATTTTTTGCACAGTTATGTTCTGGAATATTTTCGTCGGTTTTATGTTTAGTACAAAATATGCAAAACTTGTTTTTCACGCCGACGAACAAAACCTTTTTTGTAGCTTCACCTATTATCACTCCTACACCGGATAAAGCATTGTAATTAGTTTTGTAGGATCTTTTAGACCATGCTCCATCGGCTATAACAGTAATACATGGATATCCATCTTTATCAATATCTCCCTTAGCAATTGCGATATTTCTTTCCTCTTCTCCAGCTATTTTCAATTCTTGCCATAAAACATCCTCAGTAATTTTGGTTAATTGTTTGTGACATTTACTATAAAGTGGCTTACTCATATGCGGAATATTCAAAACCGATACAATTTCTTCTAATTGTGAATATCCACATCCCACTGAAGCTGTTCCTGAAAATAATAATTTATTATGAATAAGTTAGTTGCGTACAAAAGTTTCACAAGTTTACCTATTACGGATAATGTATTACAATTTATTTCGTTGTTTGGTTGATCTGTCTCTAAATATGATTTTTGTCCACACATATTACACTTGACCAAAAAGGTAGATACAAATCCACATCTATTTTCACTAATGATTGTGCAATTTTCAATCGAGCAATCAAAAGATGGCATGTGCTGTATTTGCTTTAATTGGTTCCAAAAGTGTTTAATATCTATTATCCTTCTTCCCTCAAGAATAAAATTATCATGTTCTTTTGTTTCTTGTGTTATTTCCACTTCAAGTGATTCTAGTTCAATACTCTCATAATTCTGATTAATTTGCTGTCCAATGTCATGATCCTGATGCAACTGCTCATGATCCTGATGCAACTGCTCTTGATCAAAATTATTAACTTCCAATGCAGGTTGATTCATCACTTCATGTTTTCTATTGCAACATTTAGATATTATACTGAAAAATAGTAGGTATATGTGACGGGTTGATCGTAAATGTGTTAATATTAATTATTAGAAAAATATTACTTACCGTTTTCGTGAATATTTCAAAGAATGACGAAGACGTTTTTTATTATTACCCATTATATCTACTTTAATTTTAAATTAGATAAATTTAATTATTATCAAATTTTTTAAATTTTATTAAAATAATTATCTTTTTCTGACAGCACTCACGTATTACACAAACTTTCAAACTAAGTATATAAATGAATGAATAATATTCTTTAAATAAAATATTATTTTATTTAAAAAATATTATTCTTTCATTTCACTGACTGTACCTACCGCGATAGCTTATCGTCACGTTTTTCTATACCTCATGCATTGTTAGGTACATTAGTTATTATTTAAAGCAAACATCTTGCATCTGATTTATATAGGTCTGTCTCACTTACAACTTTACGTATCTTACGAGCTTAGAAATTGCAACGAACCGTTCTCGTCACCTTAAGTAATAATAAAAGTATCATAACTTCTTCGGTTAAAATGTCACGGCTGCGTAATATCAATTTTCTAGTTTATAAAATAAATAATGAATTGCATCGTGGTGTGTGTGCATGGAGCATAGTGTGAGATGGGTCAGTTGGCTGCTTCTGTGTTGGCTGTGTAAGTTGTGTTCACGGGTTGTGTTAGTGAAGTGCGAAGAACTGTAAATTGTGTTGTGATAAGATTTTCGTTCCTTCTAAAAATGGGTCATTGTATCTTACGAAATGAAGAGGTTTGTCACACAAATTTTTTTATATTATAATATTTTAATATCTAATTTTGGAAACTTCTCAGTCAGATATATCTCGCCAAAGTTTGATTAATAACACTTTTCATAGTGAAGACGACGATAATTTCTTGAAAAATGCTGCACAAGGACGAAAAACTACAGACAGCCGTGTCTTAATTTGTCATGCAATTTGTATGGGAATTTTGGTAAGATTTTATTATAATACGTATACGAGGGTTGTTTATACTACTATTATACTGACGACGCGACAGTGAATAATTCACGTTTTTTATTTTTACCCAAAAACATACACACAAAATTTATTTTGTAAAAGTAAAGCGGCGTTCACAATAAAGTGGGGTCTTCCCTTGCTTCGGTAGAAAGCTAGCAAGAGCCAATCAAAATGAACAATTTTTTGATCATAGAAAAGCATAGAAGAAAATACTTTAATTGGCGCTTGCCAGCTTTCTACCTAAACACGCCAAACCCCACCTCATCGTGAACGCCGCGTCAGAATGTGAAAAATGACGGAAATAATCACAACTGTCGGGTAAAACGTACGAAAAATCATTAGGTCTGGACCGCATTTAAGCAGGAATCGTTTGAATCGTAATTGAACTGGCCAATTAACATATTTGTTAGAACAGAGGATTGTTAGTAGTACCCAGTGACGTAGCAACAGGTGGTGTGTGTGGTGCCGGGCACCAGGCCCGGGCCCCGTAGAGACCCGGTACACGGACAAAATTGATTTCTATTATTTACAGACATTTTTGTAAAAATTATCTATGAAAGTTTGCACATTGAACACAGCGAGGGCCCCAGGGCAGAGCGTCTGCACCGTGGGGCCGGCGCCCTGAAGGAACGCCAAAATAAAGAAATATTTGAAAAAATTGAATAATGTAATTCATTCAGTAATTATTATAGCTATATTTACGAGGCAACGAATGACGCAGTTGCAACATCAAAATTTAATAGGGAATTTCTAGTTAAATAGTAACATTTGGTGAAAAATAGGTAGTATTTTCCCGAAAATCGCCTGCGGCGCTAAAAGACGCTACTTTCCCCACCCCCATGTGCCGGAGGTTGAATTATTTAGAGGGGGGGCCTCAAAATTGAATTGCGCCTGAAGCTTCATAAGTGCTAAATTTTCATTAGTCCTGGGGGGGGGGGAATTGAGATCTCTCACCACCAGAAAATCTTTTTAGGGAAATCTACGATGCCTTTTTGTCACTTACATGTTTTTTGTGCAATAACATTGTTATTTAAATTTTTTTTATCATAAAATAATGAAGGGGGCCCGCTGTGGATCTTGCACCAGGGCCCGGTCTTGACTTGCTACGTCACTTGTAGTACCTACCTAATCTACAATTATTCTGTACTCGTAATTTGTATCTGTTGGAACGACATTTCATTAAACATTTTCTCTCGCATCATCATCAATTTTTAAGACCATTTCTTGTGTCACTTGGTCTGCTAGGACGCTGGTTATCTTCAAATATGATTCTCTGGTTTTCTTATAAAGACCTGGGTTTCCATAAGGACCAAAAATTAACTTTTTTCATGTCATTTTAATGATTTGTTGTAGGGGACACATTTTTGAGGATAGGATATATAGGGTGTCCCGTTATGAGTGGTCCAAACGGTAATTGGTGAAGGGTTGGACTACCCTCTATTAGAAAAACAAAAATAGGTTTAGTAAAAGTGTCATGGTTTTCGAGATATTTGAGATCAAAGATTGATGATGACGTTGATAAAATAGCAATAACTCTTTGGTTTATGGACTAATTTATTTTTTTGCTTATTCTGCACAACATTTTAAACTTTTTAAGATCATGGGCAATCAGGTTGTAATATTTTTTTTTTCAACCATGATGCTCCAAACTCAATGATTTTTTGTAAGGTTGAAAATTTCTAATAAGATTATTTTATTTTTTTCTAATCCAATGAGAATTTTGAAAAACTTTGATTTACATCTTGTAGCACGTAAAGTCAGAGACTTTCACAAAAAAAATAAAAAATAAATAAAAAAATCCTTCATTTGTAGATTTTATACAGGAAAAAGTAATATGAGAAGAGGAAAATTAAAAGACAAATCTTTGATCTCAAATATCTCGAAAACCATGACACTTTTACTAAACCTACTTTTTGTTTTTCTGATAGAGGGTAGTCCAACTGTCCAACCCTTCACCAATTATCGATCGTTTGGACCACTCATAACGGGACACTCTGTAGATAGGGCAGGGCTGTCGTCATTGGCGTAGATGAAGATTTTTGTGTCCCCTACAGGGGACAGTGGGCCCGAGGAGGTTAATAAAGTCAATAAAATATTGGGTTTCATAATTTGGCAATCAAACGAATTTAGTAAGTAATTTTGTATATTTCTCTGGTTAGATACATATGGGAATATTGTACCGTCATTGGAAGCCATACTATAATAAAAATATGTTAATAGAATTGAAAAAATACAAAAAAGATTTGTAAACATTTATGTTACAAATCGCTTTCATATTATCACACAGCGCAAACTAAATATGATAATATTTTAAAATATTTTAGTATAGTTAATCAGTTTTGTACAAGAAGATCTTATTTAGAATTAAATTTTCTCTACAAACTATTGAATAATTATATTAATTTAACAGTACACCCATTTTGAGTATTAGTAACTACTTTCTTCAGATTTTGCAATGTGAATAAGACACCACCTCTATTCATGATGATTCCTAATGATGATGGATAAATTAAAATTTTCAGTATCACTATCGGATGATTACGTAATCTTGTTTATTATGTATGATTTTTAAAAATCAAATGGAGAGTATAGTAATAATTTATGGGACTAGTGAGTAAAGATAATTTTTATCCACGAACGGAAAATTTAGCACACGAGGCAACGCCGAGTTCTATGTTGTTCATGCTCTTTACCTCAAAAACCAATAAGAATCTCCTAACCAAATTTTATGTTGAGACTTGGAGCTGATTAGATTTTGTTTGATATCTGTTCAAGGAAACTTAAAAATGGGTGTGACAACAATGAATGGATTAATGAGTTGTCATTTTTTCTCAAAATTGTTTCAGATTTTGTATTTTAAGGGTAATGGGTATAATCATAATTCGGCAAAAAACATAAACTATTTTTATTTGCAATCTATGTATATTGTATCTCCCTCACGCAGTGAGGCTGAACGCCGAACAACCACATACGATATATTTTTCTTTTAAATTTAATATAGGGTCATTCCAGCGAAGATGACACCACAGGTCGAAACAAGAAATTACAAAATCTTTATTTAAATTTATAACTATAGAGTACAGCCAATAAACCAACTCATCAGATATCGACATTTTTACTATATTTCATTTTTTTCCGCTTTATAAACGTAGCCGTAGTCCGAGTTTCCATCAAAACAAGCTGAGACAAACTATTACATGAGTTTACTGATGCTATTTATGCTTTGCACAAAAAAGTCTATTTTGCAGTTTATCATATTAATAAGTAAGATTTCTTTAATTTCTCTTTGTCTTATTAAGTTAATTTATTAAAAAATACTATAAATATGCATCTAAAATAAGCAGTGTTCATTTTATTCATGTTTGATGTGTACTCAATTATAACTTGTCCCACCCGTCACAAAATGCTGTCCCACCCGTCACAAGCTAAGAGACGCATTTTATAAAATTTAGAAAAGTTAATTATTTAATTTATATAGAAAATAGAGAGCTTTAATATTCCAGTTATAACATATGAAAAATTCACTGAACAAACTAGAATAGTTTGCCTTGATTTTAGAAGTGAAGTCATCAACTTGGGCAGGCGGGTGTCATGGGTGTCCCACCCGTCACACTTGGAAAATATGTAAATTTTTGGGTATAAACAGTATAGTAATATTTATTTTTTCAACAGTTGCGGTTGAAATGAACATCTGGCTTCACGATGTTATCATTTTTAAACTGATTACGTAAATGGTTAGGGAGAAATTAGATAAGGATTGATCAAAATGAGTCAATAGTTACAAGTGCTTTTATTAATAATTATTAATTACATATAGTAATAGTCGAGGGGTAAATCACTACAAAAATCTGTTGTACACCAAGGCAAAATCCAGATTATAATCTATAAAATCTTCACTTTAAAATCGCATAGAGTTTACAATCCAGTAGAAATCTTACCAATCCTTGTTTCAATCTATAAAATCTCTACAATCTTTATAAAAGCTGTAGAATCTCGAACAATCTTCATAATCTTAATAAAAATCTGTAAAATCTCAGAAAAATTTTTAAAATCTTCGAAACAATCCCAACAATCTTAGCATTGTTGTCAGGCAAATCTAGATTATAATCTATAAAATCTTCACTAAAAATCGCATAGATTTTCTAATCCAGTAGAAATCTTACTAATCCTTGTTTCAATCTATATAATCTCTACAATCTTTATAAAAGCAGTAAAATTCCGCACAATCTTCATAATCTTAATAAAAATCTGTAAAATCTCAGAAAAATTTTTAAAATCTTCGAAACAATTCCAAAAATCTTACCATTGTTGTCAGGCAAAATCTATATTATAATCTATAAAATCTTGTTAAATCTTTTGACAATCTCAAAAATCTTTTAAAATCTCTGTGCAATCTTTAGCGACTGCAATCCATTGTACGGTTTAAACCTTATTGAATTACCCCTCGGTAATAGTACGGAGCTTCGACGGACGGACGGTTGGAGCTTAGCGGTCACGCGAGTTGACTATGAACGCTAAATACCCGGTTCGAATCCGAGTAAAGTAAGATAATAATCTGGCCGTCTCTCCCTCGGCAGGCAATGGCAAACCACCGGGGTGTAATCTGCCATGAGAAACCTTGTCTTAGGGTAAAAAAAAGGACCTAGTACGAAACATATAAAGTACATAAATCGTCCCCAAATTAAAAGGTTCACCAAACTCTCTTTAGGGTAAAAGGACCGAGAAGGAAGGAATAGTACATACATGCATACATAAATAAGGCGTTGGAAAATAATATCCACAATTAAAAAAACAAAAATTTATGCCTGCATCGACATTTTTATAATATCTGATTTAATTTTACTTATTAGATGAGATCATATTCAACAGAGTTATAGTCGTCAAATGTAAACTAGCAAGATTAAAGACTTTTTGCTGATATGGTAGAAATACATAAGAAGCCTGTCAGGAAATGCGGAGTGGTCAGCCATATTATAGTTGGTACACGTAGCGATAATTGTAAATATTTATAAAATGTTCCCTGGTGATCAAATAACGCTACAGGTTAGAAAAATATTTTATCATTGTAGACCATAATAAGCACTTAAAAACATTGAGATATAAATAAATTATGTAATTTAAATACAAAATTATTTATTCAAAAAATTTCAATTTCAAATTCAAAAATCTAGGGACCAATTACGGTATAAGTTACCCCCGGTTACATCTTCAGTTAGTTATGTTATACCTAACGTGACCCGTATTTGAACGGGACCGTCCCTTTTTTTGATTACCTGTCCCGGTGTCCCGACAAGGAACTCCGGGACGCAAAATTGTCCCGTTTTTTCGGAAACCGCGTATTATGTTGCTCTACCATAAGACAATGCCAAGACTTTTATTCTTATTTAAAATCATCACCAGCTGTATTAAAGCAAATTTGTTCCTCTGATAAATAATATAAATAAATAAATTTTTTTATTTGTAATACCTAATAGCCAACTTTTTCTAAATAAATAACTTAAAAAAAGTTTTTTTTACCAATTTGCTGATGAGTGGGAACTGAGGGGGGGGTTGTCCCGTTTTGAGTCAAAAAATAAATGGTCACGTTAGTTATACCTTACACATAAACATACCCCTACGATAACCATGATTAAAGACACAAAGACGGCACAATGGTGATATTTATTCTTATCCTCAGAGCAGGACATAAAGAACTTGAACGATCTTCTTATTTGTACTATACTCTAGAATCTAGATCTAGTATCTTAGTTTTAAATTGTACAAAAACCAGTTATGATATCTTTGAAATGTATGAAATTGGCTAAAAAGTTAGACCATATGGGTCTAAAAAGTTTCGGTAGAGCATAAATTTAGGTAACTTCTGAAACAAAAACTATCAACAATTTAAAAAGTGCACATTAAATAGAATTACAAGAGAATTACGGACTAGTATTATAAATTATAAATATAATGTAGTTTACCCTATTTGCATCAGATTTTCAATAAGCATGAAAAAATGAAAATAATTATTTAGACCATTTACTTGGCAAATATTTGGTAAATAATTTATATAAATATTGCTTATAGGGTATTCTGATAATTTACTGCATCGTAACTGGAGATATTGATAGAATACTTAAAGGGCATGATAAATGTGGAAATGTTTGCGGAAAGAAAAATGATTTCAAAATTCAAGGAACGGCCTCTTGCACGTCGATGGATATGACTGATAAACCGTATTTGATTATTTATTATAATAATTCTGGTTAAATTAATTATTTTGATTTCAGATATCTTTTACTTTTTCATGATAATGACGGTTCTTATCATAATGAATGTACCGAAAACTGCACTGATGGTGTGTAAGTAAACTTTTTTTATATACATGTACCTAACTATATCGTCGGTATCAATAAAACATACAAGCTTATCTCATTTTTAATAAAAAGTTAGATATCCCTGTAAATAGCTGCATAATATGGACTCCTCAAGTAACATTTTACACAGCCATGACGTCAACAAGAGGAAACTATCAATATAATATACATAACATAACAATACCATATTAGATTGCTGATTTCTGAACAGTATTTCACTAATAATTGTAAAATGTTGAATGATATCAAAACCTTTTAACTCCAGAATTAGATTGCTAAATGGTTTTTCACGTCGTGATTTTAATTTCAATTCCAAGACAAATTTTTTGTTCGTTCAGTTTCCATCTGAGAAGAAACTCTGTAATTTATTTTACCTCTCTTGCACACCGAACTATCCATAGGAGATATTATAAAAAATATAAGATGGATATTCTGGGGACTTCCCCATTCATCAAATTTTCACCTTCTGGTGGCAGCTTCTTCAATGCTTTTAATACACTTTACCATTTTCAAGTTATTGAAAAACAACTGACTGAGCTGCATCCACTGAACCCCGATGACCACTGTGCTCCAGTCTCTTGGCGTTTCTTCATAATTTATTATAATAATATAAGTGTCAAATAGTCAAATATCAAGTTAATAAATGTGTAACTGCTTCACACCTTAAAATAAATTTTAATTTTATTTTCAGCCAGATTCTTAATCGATGCCTTGAAAATGGGTTATCACTTCATGAGGTAGAGAATTTCTTAAATAATGTAATATTTAATTTGGGTATCTTATATTATATAATTCTATTACTTTTCTTTTTTTAGTATGCTTCTTTCAATTTCAATATATGTGCTTGGGAAATCACGGCACTTTCTTCCCTTACTGTAGGTAAGTACCTCGAACCTTTTTCTTTTGCAAAACTGTTGAATTTTTTTATTTTTAGCATTTGCACTGATTACGTTGCTTATGCTCCGATATTTTACTGTTGTATTTGTGTGGTTTTCGATAATAGATGCGATTTTATTATTGGCTACTGTGACAGGATTTTGCTGGTAAATATTTTAAATTGATGAAAGACAATTACATACCTACACTGAAAAAAATGATTGTAATTTTACTAATATTTTACTTGTATATTTTCCATAAAATATTATGTAATTAATTTTTTCCACATATACAGTCAAAACTGGTCAAAACTCTCTAAATCGAATTCTCATAATGTATTAAAATTTGTTCGAATTAAGGGGAGTTCGAGTTAGAGAGTAAGAATCAAAATAGGAAAAAATAATAAAAAATGTTTATAAACTATAACAAACACGTATGTTCTGATTGTGTCAGCGTCAGCGAATTACATGTAAATTAAGATCAAATGCCTAACATTGGATTTGATTTAAAGAGAGTTCGAAATGAAAAATTCGATTTAGAGAATATTTCGAATTAAAGGGAGGTCGATTTAGAGAGTTTTGACTGTATTAATAATTGTAGTAAGTGAAAAATAAACTCATTTTTATTTACTTCTCAAAACAAATTATTTTGAACTTCAAATATAAGAAAACCTAAAAAAATAATTCGTACAGATAATAGGGTTTCGTTGCATGCCGACGATTTACAATATAGAGTGCAGTCTCGGTAATCCGAACACTCGCTAGTCCGCACAAAACCGAAAATTATTCTATAATCCGAACAAAAATCGTAAATGTTCGGATTACAGAACAAACGTTTCTTTGTTCTTTTGTTCGGATTAGCGTGTGTTCGGATTACCGAGACTGCACTGTAATAAGAAACATGTTTGATTACAGGCATTTGGTCATATACTCAGATGGTTTTATTGTTCTCGCAGTGTTTTCAATGATAGTTACACTTACAACAATAATTCTCGTAATATGTATGAGGAATCGAATTGCACTTGTTATTCAGCTATTTAAGGAATCGGCCAAATCGTTGACATCTATGCCACTTCTGCTAATTGAACCTATAATGGTAAATAAAAATATTATTACTTAATATGTTGATATTAAAAGTAACTGTGCATTAAATTGATTGACTTTTGTTGCTTACTATTAAAATATTAGGTAGGGTCAAGTGGGGTAAAAATGAAACACCTAAAAATAAGGGAAAAAGTGAAACAGGCATGTAATTAATAAACAATATGATTTAATTACAAAATCGAAAGCGCTATCATATTCTGTAAAGTTTATTTTCAATTATATAAAAATTTGAAATATTATATCTTCCTAGGAGTACTGTAGATAACGCCTTTTCGTAAACGATCTAAAAATATGTAAAATTAATTTCATTTCTTGTTGTATAACTTTCTCTATTGCTGCAATATAAATTGAAATTTTGGATTTATATTAATTTTGCACACAGAAAATAGATGAAAGATGAGAATGCCTCACTTGTTTTATTTTTTTAATAAAGTGCTTTTTTATAATACTAAATTAAACTTTTGCGAAAATATGAAACAGCAATCAGGGAAAATATGAAACAGATACATGGAAAATATAAACCACTTTCTGTACTTCAATGTAAAATTTGATAGAATGGTAATCCTTAACTTGCATGTTTTGATTCATATCGTGATATATTCTACGCCTACGTTTGCTTAGAAATCCAATAAATACTAGAATACTACTAGGTAGGGAAGTACATTATCTTGCTTGCAATAGCCCATTCCAATTAGTTTGACTTGCATTTTAAACATTGAATAGTCTTAAGTTTATAGGCCAGTCATTGTAGCAAAATGGGTATGAAAAAATTCCGAAAGTTTTCCAATTTTGAGGCAATATTGGAGGAGGTAAAAAAATAATAAATCCGATTTTGCACCCCTTTCCGCCCCCGGGAACATTGTTAAATTAACAAAAAGCGTGAATTTGCAATAACTTTTTGAAAAAAATTCAGATAATTATGCAAACCTTTGAGAACATTTTAATAATTATTACACATATTCAATAAAGTTTTGCACCATGCTACAATGACCGGAACATTGCAAATGGTAGCTTATCAATTTCATTTTGGTATATATCCTGTTGAAAAAAATTGTAAAAGTATGTAAATAATTGCTTATGCAGTCATATAGGCAAATTAATAATCCCAACTATTTGCAGTGTTCCGGTCATCGTAGCAGGGTGGAAACTTTATAGAAAATGTGTAATAATTATTAAAATGTTCTCCAAGAATTGCATAAATTTCGGATTTTCTTTCATAATTATTACAAATTTACGTTCATTTTTTAATAATTTAACAATATTCCGGGGGGCGGAAAAATGTGCAAGAATCGGATTCATAATTTTTTGACCTTCTACAATGTTGTTCCAAAATATAAATACTTTCGGAATTTTTGTTTAACTTGTCACTTTATAAGAGTGTACAATAATAAATTAGTGTTATATCATTAAAAGTAATTTTAGTTCATATTTGAAAATGGTACGAAATTATAAAAAAGTGAAAAATAAGGCAAAATAAGTTAATAAAAAAAGTTTATTTTCAAAGTTAGTGCCAGTGATTGAGATGTAACTAACCATTAAACTGTTTCATTTTTTCCCGTTGTTTGTCATATTTCAAATTTTTATTTAAATAATACGTATCTATTTGTTTTTTTTTTTGTAAATAATAATCTTATGTTGATTGGCTTCAAATTTTTTTCATAGTTTTTGAATGGTTGATTATTTTGACAAATGTAGAGTAAAGTATTTTTTACCTAATTTCAGCTTTGTTATAATTTTCATTACCTTGTTTTGTGTTTTATATTATTTTGTGCGGAAATATAAAAAGTGAGGGCTTGCAGCATATATTTTCTATGCAGTTTTTTCCACTTTTTTCATTTTTCTCACAAACATTTCAGTACTACTTATAGCGTGGGAGTAACAGACCTGTTTCATATTTTCCCGTAACTGTTTCATTTTTTCCCGTAATCAAGGTTAAAAGTGAAACACTGTTTTTTTAATTTTTTAGTACTTACTCAGCATTTAATTTTAAAAAATCATACATAATTAACAAGATGGCGTAAAACTACATCAGATAGTGATGCTAAAAATTTTAATTTATCCATTTTAATGCCTTAAAAATAGAAAGTTTTACATTTTGTTTCATATTTACCCCACTTGACCCTATATCATACTTTCAAGTTATGTAGTATATTAGAGGAATATCAGGATAAAATGACATACCAAGATTTGTGATTAACTTGTACAAAATTAAAATGTAGTTAGGTGTATTGACCCACAATTGAACTGTCATAGTTAAAACCTTCATCCGCTCGCGCCTTTTTAAGTTACACTTTCGATCGCATGGGCGGCAATTACACCGCCTTTGTTTTTTATTGTTTTCGTGAGTTTTTCTTTACTTTACCTTACATTTAGAAATTAATTAAAGAAATATAAATAATTAAGTTTATGCTACATTTAAAAAAAGACCAATATGAAAATATTTAAATTAAAAAGTACCTATAAATGCTACATTTATAAGACGAAATTAAAATACATAAAAATAAAATACATTTTACATTTCGAAAAACAATAAAAATTAATTGTGAATAAAATTGAAAACGATTTCACAAATTAACAGTATTCATAAAAAGTTCACTTTATCGATCGCGCTAGGCGGCAAATTGGCCGCCATACGACACCACATACTTTGGGGCTGTCTTGAGCCGGCTGGTGAAGTTGTCTTATCAGAAAATGGGTAGGGTCTAGTGGAGGAGATAGTAATTAGAGAATACAATCCCATCCCGACCCTCCTATGACGCTCTGGAAGAAAATAGGAGAGAAAATTTAAAAAGGCGGTCTTTTTGCCGCCTACGCGAGCGAATGAAGGTTAACTTCAATTTACCTTATTCGCTGTGTGCATTCCTCCTGCTGCCCTCTGGTGGCTTAATAAAGAAAATGGATTGGGACTGTTTTAGCAATAGCAACTGTTTTAATTAAGGAATTTTTGAGGGAAATTTTAATTTAAACTTTGTTTAAGAGGTTCGTAGTGTACCTATAGGTGTGTATGCTAATCACATAAAGCATAGATAAATAATAATTATAATTAATAGATAAGTAAGTCCCGTTTCGTTTCTATTACGGCCACCCCGAACGCTTCGATCGGTTTTCGTATCCCCTCTAGAAATCATAAGGGAGCCTCCATTAATTACGTAAGGACGATTTTTGTAATTTTTGACCCCCTCCCTCCCCCACGTAAGGGTACGTAAGATTTTGGCAATCCCCCTCTCCCCTTCCCCATATTTTGCGTAAGGATTATTTAAAAAAAAATTAATTTTGACCCCCCCCTCTTGCATATACATATTTTGTTATAAAATATGAATAAGGAAACTGTATTAAAAAAATTAAAAAAGTGGACTACAGGAGTGGCCAAGTAAAACTTTGCACATGGGCAGAAGTAGCCCTAACGACGGTCCTGCCCCTTTAATACATATTACTTTGTCACAAATTCATTTCAGCAGCATTAATGTTATTTCAATTATTTATTTTTGATATTCATAAACGATCTGCCGGATAGTCTGAGCACAAACATTCTCTTATTTGTTGACGATACTACAAATTTCAATGTTGGCAACTGCCTGGACGACTTGAATGTGCTGGCATCGCGAAACCATGAGGACTTGCGACGGTGGTTTACTGCAAACAAAATATGCCTAAACGAAAACAAAAGTAAAAATTTCGTATTTACACTTAAACAGATTGTCTGCAGGGGTGAACCTGTGGATTTTCTTGGAGTCAGGTTGGACTCTAAAATGACTTGGGAGCCTCATATAAATAAACTGGCGGGCAAGTTGTCTAGGAATATATATCTTCTGAGACAACTAAAAAACTTAGTATCGCTTGAGGTCCTGAAAACGGCATACTTTGGGCTAATCCACAGCAATATATCCTACGCGATCTTGACGTGGGGACATTCAGTCCATGTGAGTAACATTTTTGCTCTTCAACGAAAAGTCGTAAGAATCATTTCTGGCGACGCGTCACAGAGGCAATATTTTGCCGGATTTTCACATGTTAGTCCGATCGAGAGGGGCCACGGGATATTATGGCATTAAATTTTATAATGCTCTTCCTGCGCACATGAAATCTTTGCCACCAGTTCAGTTTCGGGGGATGGTATCAAAATTATTGAAGGGACTGGCATTTTACTGTACAGAGAAATTTATGAATTTTAATTTTCATACTCTGTAGAGAAGTTGTAAAAAATATGTAAAAGTGTTAAATTGTATTGCTGTATGATTTTGTTTGTTTTTTGACTTGTGTAAATACAGTGACGTAGCAACAGGTGGTGCGAGTGGTGCCGGGCACCAGGGCCCGGGCCTCGTGGGGGCCCGGTACACGGAAAACATTACAGACATTTTTGTAAAAATTATCTATGAAAGTTTGCACATTGAACACAGCGAGGGCCCCAGGGCGGTGCGTCTGCACTGGGAGGCCGACGCCCTGAAGGAACGCCAAAATAAAGAAATATTTGAAAAAATTGAATAATGTAATAATTCATTCAGTAAATATTATAGCTATATTTACGAGGCAACGAATGACAAAGTTGCAGCATCGAAATTTCATGAGGAATTTCTAGTTAAATAGTAACATTTGGTGAAAAATTAATGTACCTAATTTTATGAAAAGTTATACCTATACCGGGTGACCGGCCGCCGAGCGAACATAGGAAATTGATTTTTCTTTAATTCCTGCTTCCCATCATAACGGATAATAATGAAAATGGTATCAATTTAAAGATATTTTTATTCCGCTTCTGAAGATACCTAACACTTGATATTTTGTTCTTTAATTACTGTTAGAAACTCAATAATAAAATGCAAAATAACCCAAATTTAAAAAATTTTAGTTGCCTTGTTTGGATTTTATTGCCATTGTTTTTGCGTGAAATTTAATACAAAATTTGTATGTAATAACTGCAAATTACTACGATAGATACCATTATACCAGGGGTGAGCAACCCGCGGCCCGCTACATCTTTTCGTGCGGCCCGCCAAAGACTTTTAGGTTGAAAATTTTTTAAATTGATAATATATTTTCCATAGATATATCATTGTAATAAAAAAAGTAAGCACTATTTCTTTTAAAAATTAATTATATCGACCAAAACTTATTTTTTTATAATAATTTTATAGACACTTGCCCTTTGGGAAAATTTTTTTGCCCCCCCCCCCTATGTACGGCCCTGCATGCGGCCCGCACAACATTTTTTTATTGATAAGTGGCCCGTTGCAAAAAAAGGTTGCTCATCCCTGCATTATACCAAAACTTTTTCTTCAACAGGATAAGTTGTGATTGCTTGTGTTGATTGTTAACCTTTATTTTAATCTGTCAAAGTAGCTTATTGCAAACTATTGGTTTTCACGCAAAAACAATGGCAATAAAATCCAAACAAGGCAACTAAAATTTTTTAAATTTGGGTTATTTTGCATTTTATTATTGAGTTTCTAACAGTAATTAAAGAACAAAATATCAAGTGTTAGGTATCTTCAGAAGCGGAATAAAAATATCTTTAAATTGATACCATTTTCATTATTATCCGTTATGATGGGAAGCAGGAATTAAAGAAAAATCAATTTCCTATGTTCACTCGGCGGCCGGTCACCCGGTATAGCTTTGGTATTAAAACAAGGTTTCAAGTGCAATATTCCTATATAAAATAGATAGTATTTTCCAAAAAAATCGCCTGCGGCGCTAAAAGATGCTGTTTTCCCTACCCCCATGTGCCGGATGTTGAATTATTTAGAGGGGGGCCTCAAAATTGAATTGCGCCTGAAGCTTCATAAGTGCTAAATTTTCATTAGTTTCTTCCGGGGGGGGGGGGAATTGAGATCTCGCATGACCAGAAAATCTTTCTAGGAAAATCTACGATGCCTTTTTGTCACTTACATATTTTTTGTGCTATAACATTGTTATTTAAATTTTTTTTTTTATAATAAAGGGGGCCCGCTGTGGATCTTGCACCAGGGCCCGGTCTTGGCTTGCTACGTCACTGTGTAAATATACTGTGTATATAAAAGCGCAAATAAATATAAATCTAAAATATAAATCTAAATTTATTTGGGGTTCCAAAATCCCACTATAATTTCCTATAAATAATGCATTGGATGAGATTATTGATATTATTATATTTCAGACAATCATCGTATTAGCAATTACTTTTGCTGCTTGGATTTACTTTACCTTATGGATAGAAAGTGCAGCACCGCCTGTAGAGCTAGATGGACAAGTTATGTTTATACCAAATGAGTTTATAAAATTTGTTCGCTTTTATAATATTTTTATTATGCTATGGATGGTTTTATTTGTGTATGGATGTCAAAACATGTTAGTTGCTGGAGCAGTAGCAAGGTGGTATTTCATTAGGTCGGTAAATTGCTTGATAATATTTCATAAGATAAATAATAGCACATATTATTTTTAGGGATAAAGAAAAGCTGGTTAATCCAATACTAAATAGTGGCATTACAATGTTAAAATATCATTTGGGTACTATTTCAATTGCTTCTTTGATAATAACTTTGATAAACATACCTAGAATTTTGTGGGCTACAATAAGAAGATCAATCAGAAGTTACTCGTATTTTTTTTATTCTTGTCAATGTTTCAATTTGTGTATCAAGAGCATAGGATGCGTGCTGAATTATTTTACCTTAAATATATATGTAGTGTCTGGTAGGTAGTTCTAGTAGAAAGTATAACCTCCATTATCATTATCAGTCACATTTTATTTGTATGGTGAATTATTCTTACCGTATAGTAATGAAATTTCTCATTACTTTACGTAAAATGTATGTAATTTCTAAGATCTAATAGAGCTCGGATTATATGCTTTTACATATTCTTAATATTGATATGCCATCAGATTCGCTTCGGATATAGACGAATTAGACAAACACAAATCCAAAAAACCGCTTTTCGAAAAGCATATTTTGCATATTTTTGACATTTGGTACATATTTTAGCAAATAATACATATTAATCAAACATAAAAAACATAAAATCTGAGCTCTATTTATAAATATTATGAAATGCTAGTGTGATCTTGAGAAAACACGCAAACTCTCGTTTTACAAATTTGTTACACAAAATGAGACGTTTGCTAACTGGTTACATAAATAGCAATTTTCCGATGTGTACAGAAAATCGTGATTTTAGAAGTGCACCTACTTATTATTAAAAATTTTAATGTATTAAAATTAATTGCAGCAATTCATGGAACCACATTTTATAGATCAGGAATAAAGGCATTCAACCTATTCGTAAACAATACCAAAAATGTTATTGCTGTTAATTCTATTGGGGACTTTGTGTTATTTTTAGCAAAAGCCTTTATTATAATAATTCCGACTGCTATTGGTTATTTCATGCTAAAGGTAGACATAATTTTTCGAAATATTTGTTCACTTTTTATTAAGTTTATGACTTTTCAGGATAAAGACCATATTAACCTCTGTGTTCCCTTGGTTTTCATAGCATGTATTGGAATTGCAAGTGCACAATGCTTCGTTATGGTATTTGAGGTATTTATAATAAAAAAAAAGCTTCAATTGATTATTATAATTTTTTTTCTTTTAGATGGCAATTACTACAATATTTATCTGTTTTTGTGAAGATTGCGAAATCAATGATGGCATTTCACGTCCTTATTACATGTCTCACAATTTGATGGAATTTGTCGAGAAATCTAAGGCTGTGTTAAAAGTTGAAGATATGATATAAGGAAAAATATTTTTTTCACTATTAGGTACCTACACTAAATTTGGCTATAACTATAGGGAATTTTAGGCCCTGGACATGGACATCATCTATTGTAGTAAGATTGTGATGAGATCAGTTTAATTTTGTAATGTACGTGAAATAAATTAACGAAGTCCCCCTCCTCTATATTAGAGAGAGTAGAGAGTTGAAGAATCAGACACGTGATTAGCCGGGGCTCAACATGGGGTGTCGGACGAGGGATTTGGGGATAACCCCCCAACCACAGGGGGTCTCCTACATTTTTTTGAAAATTTAGTGCAATATGATCATTTTTTCTTTGAAAAAAAAAAGCTGATGATCATTTTTAAAGCTAGGAAACTTTTTATTGTGAATAATTTTGCAAGACCTGAAATCAAGCTGGATGCCTACGCGTACGCCTTACGCCGCCCACCACTGGGTGAGATATTTCTGAATAAACAACTACCATTAGTGAACGTTGTGAATTTCTTTCTATGTCAGATGGCCTTAAGAGCACGCTGCAAATTTTGATGCAAAAACATGTTTCAACAGATGGCGTACCCTAAAATATTAATCTTTTATAGTTATCTTTTCACCAAAACAGAATTCTAATAATTTATAATAGTCATATGAATAAACGATAACTAAGCTAGGCAATAAGGAAGTTTGAGCTTCCAATGTTGAATATTTACAAGTATATTCCAAAAAGATATGCACATGTGAAAATATTGAATATATTTAAAAATATTTATCTTTGAAAGCTCAAACTTCCTTATTGCCTAGCTTAGTTATCGTTTATTCATATGACTTTTATAAATTATTAGAATTCTGTTTTGGTGAAAAGATAACTATAAAAGATTAATATTTTAGGGTACGCCATCTGTCGAAACATGTTTTTGCATCAAAATTTGCAGCGCGCTCTTAAGGTTCTTGAAAGTTATAGCCAAAATTTATTACATCTATACTTTGTTTACCCAACATATACACCTAAAGCTCCTCTCAAATAATAGGTATAATAGAATTTTTCTTTTGTTAGAATTTTGAAACTCCCGTTTACAATAAATTGGCTTAAATACAATTTGGGGAGGAGTCTAGTTGCATATGTTGGGTAAACAAAGTATAGATGGTACTATTTTTTTTCGACCACGGTATTTTCTAACCATTATTATATTCATTATATTTGTGTGTTTTTATAATCTATTCTTTTCTTTTGATTGTTATTTGTCTACGCAAAACTAGTTTTTCCCATTAATAATTAACAGGAAAAACTATGAATACAAGTAAAACCCTAGGATATAATATGTAAATATGTTAATATTTAACATGAAAACTAGTTTATTTCATTGTATATTTACATAATTAGTTATTAATGTAAACAAATATTAAATAAACTTCACCAATGTTTTACTTTTTAAATTATGTTTTTACGTTTAACCATAAAAATAGGGATATTATTATATCAATATTATGATATATCGGTGTAGTATATGCTGCACACCTATATTGAGTCGTGGAGTAAACTACATTCTCTTAGGACATCATTATGTCAATTTATAAGGAAGTTACACGTTCCAACTCTCCTCCACATCAGTCAATAGATGGTACGAATTTGCTGATGAGAGGTTAACACTTTTTTTTAATGCTTATTTTTGCTATATAAGTTTTCTTCTTCTTCTTCCACTTTCTAGAAGCAATTCTAAGAATCATCTTCTAGTAGGATAAATTGGCTGTGTTATGAACTTTGAGCATATAAATATTTTCACATCATCCAGTAGCTTGCTAGATTTGCCTTCAGATGTGCCTTGTATCCTGGTTTTTATGTTAATGGAGGCAATTCACTAATCCAGGGGACCACCGGCATAGTTTTGAGATAAAGTCGTCCCCTTAGTACTATAACTAGGTAACTCGAATTTTGGCTGTTTTGAGTTAGCTACATGTATCCACCTAATGTTAACCGCTTCATTTAGTGCTACAACTAAATATGTTATATTATGTTTCTAAATATTAAATATCCACTTGCAAAATGTAGAGAAGTCTATGCTGCCAATAGAAATTCTAAACTTTAAACCTGGTTTTCTCAGTATGAGTAATTTCAAGTTACCTAGTTATAGTACTAAGGGGACGAAGTGTTTGGAAGTTTTACATGAGTCGCATCGTAGTAGTTATAATAGCCTTAGAGCACATATTATGTAGCTTTTTCGATTGTAAAACTTATTGTACATTTAGAAGAGGTAACTAACTACCTTATTTCTAAGACAGTAAGGCATAATTTAAAATTAAAATTTATTTTTCTTAGTAACGGAACATTTGGGACCACTGATGAGTTTGATGTCTTATATTTCAAAAAGTAATTGATGGAATTTTATGCACTAAGAAGATACGGATAAAGAATTTAATTTCAAAGAAATTTTGCTCATTCCTTATTTAAAGTTAACACGACAATATATTAGAGTTGTCGTACTGGGAGAAAGGAAAGCGGAGCTAATGTGCAGTAACGAAAACTCGTACAGAGAGAGTCGCGTGTGCGGAGAGAAGCGACAGAAGGGAACGTAATGTTTATGTCCTTATGCGCTGTAAACCGGCAACCGGTAATCCATATATTAAAAACATATCAATGTTAATACCGTGACATGTACCGCTCTATAGTGATACAAAAACTCATTTTACGACTTCATACAAGGTCGCAAACTTGCAAGAATTTCCACATGCTTGTGATGTTTGTTAAACAATGCATCTTTGTTTAATAATAGAAATTATTTAAAAGCCATTATTTTATTGTTTAAAAATTAATTGTATAAAAAAAATTTTTAGGAATGTCATTTAATAAAATTATTAAAGCTTTTAACAAAAAATCGTTTCAATTAAACAAATATGCACAAAGATAATATCGATTTATAGAAATCCACTTTTAACAGAAATTTGACAAAATTCAAATAAAATTTTTATATTGCTACAAAAAGTGTATCTACTTTTATCTATCTACTACATAAATTTTATGTAATTTCAAAAGAAAATACGATAGTTGTAGGTATATTAAGTTGCAACTTTTCGTAATGAGTTCTGAAAACAACACTATCTTGAGCATTTTTTAAAATAATTTTAAAACGTAGTTAGAACTATAAAATTTTAATATGATATTTAGCACTAATCAATTATTGATATCATATATTTCTTTTCAAATTTTTTCACTGCTAACTTTTGATTTTATTTGGCTTCAAACTCAGGGGTCAGAACTTTTTATTAGGATAGTATTATATTCCACAATCCTAGTTACGCCGCTGCTCTCTGTTGCTGATATAGGTACCACCACTGCTTTAAGGGGGAAGTTGAACATTTATGTAACGTGACGTAAAGAGACCAATGGTAGAGACGGTAGAGACTGATTAATGACAGCCATTCTGCAATTGTTTACATTAGCAATACTTAACCTTTTTTATTATTGTTAATATTTCGTGTTTCTTCTATCGATTATTGTATATCCATTTATTGTTATATCTCATAATTAATTATGGCTACGTTGGAAGATAAAATTTTAGGCGAGAAATTACACAATTATTGCAGCAGTAGTGAAGGCAGTGAGGACGAAGAAGATTCGCCTTCGAAAATTAAATCTCAAGCCACGGATAGCGAACCTTTACCAGAACCAGAAAAATGGGACGGAATATCAAAAAACACAGGTCCTAAAGGTGTAATTAAAGATTGGCAACGTTATAAGCAATTAGAAAATGAAAAGCGAACCGAACAAGAATTGGAACGTATAGCTTTGGCTAAAAAGTTAACCCTTAGTGTCAAATCTGCGTTAGATGAAGAAAAAGAAAACGCCGCTTTGGAAGATCCAGAATTTGCTGAATTACTTAACGACGATTTTTTATTACAATATCAAAAACAACGTATGCAGGAGATGTTAAAACAAACCGAAACTATTTCAAAATTTGGTAAACTAATTTATTTGAATAATGGTGATGAATATCTTCAAGCTGTTGACAAGGAGAACAAGTCTGTGACTGTTATTATTCATATATATGAAGATTGCGTTGAAGCCTGTCGAACGATGAATGCATGTTTAGAAAAATTAAGCAAGTTACATGAAGGCATTAAATTTTGTTGCATTGTTAGTTCGATGGCTGGAATGAGCAGAGAATTTAAAACTAAGGGAGTTCCAGCGTTACTTGTCTATAAAGGTGGAGTGCTTATTAATAATTTTGTTAGGGTGACCGATAATTTAGGAGATAGTTTTTATATGGAGGATGTTCAAGATTTTTTAGTAGAGCATGGGCTATTGGAAGATAAAAGCTGTTTACCTCTGATTATTAAAAATGATGATGATAGTGAAAGTGATTGATACTCTTTAATTTCACGTAGGATGTTGGTTATGGGAACCAATTTGAGTGTCTCTGTAAGATTAATCTCTCTAAACTTGCAACTTACATTTCATATGATAGATACTTGGCGTATCTAAATGAAAGCAATTTTTTTAACTTAAAAGTATTTACATTGTTACTAATAATACACCTCCAAAATGGCTTTAAGCAAAAACTAACCACTTTGCATAAAAAACTTAATTGTACCGAATATTGGTAATTTTATGTTATGTAATATAGTTGAATTTTGTCAGTATTCTTAGACGAATTTATTATTGTAAGAAAGCTTTGAATTGAACATAATATTTTGCTTCAATTAATTTATTGTTATTTCAATAAAATTAATACATTCTTCCCAGGTTTGTATATGAATATTTATATTTAGTGAAAAATTTACATGTGAAACAATCGCGTTTGATTTTATAAAACTTGATGAATAGTTGAAACCAACTATTGTTATCAGTCAGTTAGTGCTAATACTCCTGTTTACAGTTTAATGAAACCAGGCATAAGCATGCTAAGTAAATGTGTTCATTTAATACCTATACAATAATATGAATATGTAGTATCTATGTACTTTTATTAAGATTATTTATATTTTTTAATAAATAAGTATTTCCAAAATTGTGCTAAAAATACTGCTTACATTTTTGGTGACATGGGCTTTATGTGTTCTCTCACAGTGTGATACTTTTAAACTATTGTAACACTTTTTCTAGAGCATATTAAGATTTTGTATATAAAATTGCATTAATAAAAATGTCTAATGTTGCCTTATGACAGCAAAAATTATTGTTCCTCGTCTATGTGTTTTATATAGATATTATCTGTGTTAATGCTGATTCTCACTATTAGTTCCGTGTCTGTTCCATACCAGTTCCGTTCAAATATTCTTGACTGTAATTGGCTGCTGATGGAAGGCGTGTGTACGTCAAAGCAACAAGCTTTTCAAAGTAAATGCGCCTTACCTACATTTTGGCACTATTATGTGCCAATGCATTTCTCTACACCTCCATTATTAGTACGTTGAGGCGCGAAACGTTTTAATTACTATCGGAATAAAACAAAGTTACAGGCTTTATAGTGTGTTTTAACAATGGGTGAAAGCAATGAATTTTACTTATCGAAAATTGGAAAATAAACCTATTCTCATGGAACAAAATAATATAGCTCCTAAAAGATCACAATATTTGTACGCAGTGAAAAAGTATAGAAAAGAGGGTTGGAAAGTATTTTATATTGACGAGACATGGTGTGGTAAACCATTCCAGAAAATTTGGTTGGGTGGAAACAGTTACACCAGAGATTTGTACCAATTTTGATGAATATAGAGGAACTATTCAAAAAGTTAATGGGTTTAGAGGTGGAATCAAACGACCTTCTGGTTCATTGCAACGAGTGATCATTATTACATATTGGTAGGGTTGCCATCCGTCCGGGTTTCCCCGGATTTGTCCTAGTTTAGAGGGTGTCCGGGCGGGGTTTTATTTGTGGTCCGGGTTTAAAAGTTTTTTTAGTTTAAAATTGTATGAAAAAAAAAATAAAAAGTTGATTTATTAAAACTATTTTTTATTTTACTGAGCAACTTAAAAAAAACACTGTTGGCATGTCCGGGTTCTAACCTTCAAAGTCCGGGGTGTTCACGCTTCTTGTCCTGGTTGCCAGATTTTAGAGATGGCAACCCTACATATTGGTAACGAAGATGGATTTTTGAAAGGTGTATGAAATGCTTTATTGGTCAAAAAGATTCTGGCAGGAAGGAGGCAATTCCCACGACTTCATGGAGAAAAGTTGACATTCAGTGGGTTTCAAAATAGACAAATATCATTACCTGAAGGCGTTGACGAATTTAATGCATTATAGCGAGACCTGTACTTTTGGAGCTATCCAAGATCATATCGAAAAAAAGATACTTGCTGGAAAAGATTGCAAAAGATTTAATCCTATAGAACTGATTATGGACTTATGTTAATAATAAGGTAGCAAAATTAAATTCTACTTCAAAATATATGGAGCATGCTAAGAGAATAGAAGAACAGTACAGAGAAAAAGAAAATTTATTAGATATTGCGGTAGAGCCTTTAATTATCAATTTAAAAGATGGTAATGATGATAGCGATGACGATTATGTAAGTGACGAATTAATTGATGAAAACGATATATCAGAGATATGTAGTATGTTTATAAAACGTTAAAAAATTATTCTTTTTGTAAACAATTAAATATGCTTTAAAAAATCTGCAAAATAATATTTTATCTTTATTTTTCACAGCTTTCTCTTTTATTATTGAAATGTTTAAATAATAAACAAAAAAATGGTTTTTCAATATTTAGGTCTATAAATTATGTAAGAACGCCTTTAGAAATGTTCCACACACTCTCTTGAGAGCAATGTCCAATGGTACCCCCCTATACAGTGTGAATATTTGTGTTTTCTGTCATTTATTTCCAGGACGTTACAAAAATTTAAATAATTGCTAGCATTACAAAATCTTTCAACACTTTTTTATAAACACGCTAAAGTAGTTTTCGAATTACGCGATGTTCAAATAAGTAAATCAATTTCTTTTAGTGTTTTTACATAAAAAAAAGTTGAAAGATTCTGCAATGCTAGAAATTATTTAAATTTTTGTAACGTCCTGGAAATAAATGACATAAAACACAAATATTCACACTGTATAGGGCTTGCTTATTTCAAATTCTTGAATTTGAATAAAAATTTTAAGAAACCGATAGAAATTTTCTACTCCACGTGGACAACGTGAATGTGTCATTGGTTGAAATTAAATTTCAAGCAATTTCATTGGTTCACGTTGTCCACGTGGAGTAGAAAATTTCTATCGGTTTCTTAAAAAAAAACAGACTATAGAACCTGAACTCGGAGCAGATATTTGGTGCCAGTGCGGAACAATTCAAAAATTGGTCTACAAATCCTTGCATATCGACGCCCCCAAGGAACAAAGCCGTAACTCGAGTTACGTCATATTTGAGTTAAGCCTACCGCTGTAATCCTTTGAAAAATACCTTTTTTTTGGTAAAAAAATTTTTGCTTTACGACCAATAATTCCAGAGATAATCAGTGGAACAAAGTTGTATCTCAAAATTTTTTTCAAATTGAGCAGTAACAAAGCCGGTAGTCGAGTTACGATTCTTGCCAATTTATTTGAGGCTGGAACCTCATCCTAGCCAATGGGCGACTTTGGTATGTTGTGCCAAACCAATGAGATATGGCTTTATTCCATTGAATTATTTGATTTAACGTTAGGACGTAACTCAAAATATTCGTAGTTCTTGACTGAATTTAGCTAAATAAAAATTACGATAAGAAAGCCGACTAGAAATTAAATATAATCCCATTTAAAACAATTATATTACAGTTAAGTTAAATCCTTGAGAATTTTTTTAACATTTTGAAAATTTCAAATGGCGCTCCTGAAAAATAGGTAAAAGTGAGTTACAGCTTTGTTCCTTGGGGGTGTCGATATTATCATTATATGACAATAAATAAAATAAATTTTTCAGTACAGATGTTTAACCTGCAGATATAGGATAACTTGCTGGAATATATAAGAGATCTTTTAGTGTATTAATAGAAGTTTCAAAATTTATTTATTTTTCAATAAATTTCTTACAGCACCGTAAATACTCAGCAGTAATTTTAATTAACTCGTAACTGATACAGTACTTATTTTCGAACATTAAATATGAAGTGGTCTGACTACGGTACGGCTAACTAAGATAGGTATGTAATCAGTACGTGATGGTCCCTCAGACGTCGAGGCATAATAAATAAGTTTTACAATAAATTACCTACACCGCTCAAAATTTGCAACAACAGCAGAAATGATAAAATTTGAAAGTTATTGATAACATGACAATTATTATATTACAAAATAAGTGAGTGCAAAAAGGAATTTTGCATTCAAGAGTGTCCAGAGTCCAGACCCCATAATACCGGTTACAAGTTAAACATTTTTCTACCGTTCTTTCTAATAAAGGCACAAAATTTAAATTTAAAAAATGTAAATTTAAAGAGTTATTGTACTTTTTAGTTTTATAAATTAACTTTTATATAATATAAAAATATTTTAAAATTATTTATATGAAATATATACAGTGTATTGACAAGTTAGAAATTAAACATAAAAATTACAACACGAGCAATTATTTTAACGAATCAAATTTTGCTTTACAGGCTATATACTTTTCTAAAATTTCATTATATTCTTTACTCGATACTTGTTTATAATTTTCTTTTTGCTGTTGAAGTTTTTCAAGCTCTTCTTTGCATTCTGCTTTTTCTTGTTGTATATCTTTCAAAATTTCCTCGTACGCCTGCAAAGATCGATTGGTTTCAGTAAACACGTTCACTTTTGCCTTTGCCTGTAACATTTCAGCTTTTAATCTCATAGTATCTGTTTCAGTTTGCAATATTTCAGCTTTATCATTAATAACACAAGGTAAAGATTCAAATTTTAATTTAAGGATTTCTTCATAAACACTCATCAACTTTTCTAAACATTCGATGTAAGAGCCTCGTATGTCCTCAAATACACACTTCAAATTAATAAGCTCCTCGGTCTGATCCTTCTCAAAATTACACAAATCACTTTTAACAATTTCACTGCGGATATCCAGGCCTATTTGTAACAATTCTTCAATCATTTCTTTTTCTTTATTTTCAAGTTTCTTGTTAACCTCATTATTCAAAATATCACCTTCTTCAAGTTCCAAACTAATATCATTAGAGAGTATCGAATTTACAAGTAAATTTTTGCGGGGTACTACCTCGATACTTTTCACTATTTCAGAGTCCATTAAAATGTTATTCACTTTATTAACTAATCTAGCATTTATTTCACTGTTATTAACGCATTCGTATGCCACTTCTTTGATGATTTTATTTTCTTGATACTCGGTACGCTCTTCTTCAATATTTTTTAAAAGTTCCAGTATTTCCGACTTAATTGTCGAACTGTTTTCATCAATATCTAACAAAGACATCTTACAATTAGTTAATTAGATTTTAAATTAATGTAAACAACAGATCACAAAATAATATACAATTTGAACAGAAAAGTGTTTGACATTTCATTTTGTTTTCGGTTTAGCCGGTATTGCAGTATTTGATATTTTTTGTTTGTCAAGTATCAACAACTTTCTCAAACCAAACTAAAAATGTAAAAATACCCTAACTTCAATGCAGTGGCGGGCGGGAGAAATTACAGTTTAGCGTTCTCCTCATCTCCTCAATTGCATTCTGGGGACTGATTGATTCAGTAAGAAAGTGATAGCTCCCGCTGGACTTAATTAAATCGCGTTTGGAAGTAAAATATAATTTGACAGAGGCAAAAGAGGCACGCTCTAACATACAATCTTCGAGAGAAGAGAATGAGGAAGAATATTTGAACATGGAAGGGCAGCTGTATGGTCCTGGTATAGCGGATTAATGGTAAAGATTTTTAAACAATCGAATTTTTCATTTTGTCATGTCTATAACAAATTTCAAAACTTTAAACGCGTTTTTCTCAAAACACGAATTTTTCCAAGTGACACTCAATAACAACTCAACAACAATTCTCATTCTCTTCATTCTTCTTCTTCTAGAAGTAATTCTTTAGATTAGAGAATTCTCTTCTACACAGTTTAGGTCTTATGGCCTGTTATTTCCCAACATCTGCATCGTTTTCTTGGCAGTGTTAGTTCTATGAGCATACAACTATTTTACATCCATTAGCAGGCCCGGACTGGCTCCTTTGGGGGCCCTCGGTTAGACACTGAGGAGGGGGCCCCCTCTTCTTCCCAAGAGGGGAGATTTTTGAAAAACACATTTTCCCCTATTTTGAACACTTGGAAAATGTTCACTTTTACCCCAAGTATAAACTATTAAGTATTTTTGTGATCACTTCGGGGCCCTCGGCGATCGCCGAACTGGCCAGTTCGGGCATGTCCATTAGGTAGCTTGCATAAGTCATAATTGCATCAAATGAGGATGAACTACACAAATAGCAATGCATCGTAACAATGTATCAACTGAACAAGATATCACAGATTTATAATATTGCAAAATTTCCACACAAAAAATTAAATTTATGGCTATTAAGGGGAAAGAGCCTGTAAGATTAAAGATAATGATTTAATTATAGTTACTAAATTGTAACTTGTTTATAATTTATCCTTAACTTGAATATAAAATAATACAAGTTACAATTTAGTAACTATAATTAAATATTCTTACGAGTTAATATATATATATATATAAAATGCAACGTTTAGGCACCAAATTCATATGTATATGGACGAAGTGGCACCTATATTTACGTAGTGGCACCAATACGGGTAATTAGTGATGACGAAGCGCTCACAAAGCGCAAATGGCGGGAAATATTGGGTTCTAAACAATGCAAAATTAACATGGGAAAATACAGAGCGCAAAGAATAATTCGAAAACGAGAGATTTCTTAGCTATGAGATTCATATAGCACCAACAATGCACTAATAAGGAATATAACTGGTAAGTTTCAATGCAGTAGATAAACCCAAATTTAAATTATTTCGATTTGAATGTTTGAACTATTTAACCTCATTTTTTGTTACAGATATAATTATCGTTAAATCACGCAAATAACTAGTTAATATGCTACTTAGACTTGTTACAATTATTTAGAATTAATTCATCGTATTTTCTGTATGTTTTATATGTACATTTACACAGTTTAATAGTTAACATAATGCTTTCGTAGATATTCAAGATTGCGACAACTGCCAAAAGGAACATTGCAAGTTTTTTTAATTTATGAACGATTTCGTGGCAAAAAAGTAGATGGAAAGAACTTCTCATATAAGAATTTACTGCAAAATTTCCACTTATAAAGTGAAATTTGTCAGAAAACGGTTTAAAATTCACAAGGGTGAAAAACCTTATGTAAGTTTAAATTTGAAAATATAAAATCAATAAGAATCCTTTATAAATAATGTAGATACTTCTTTTACAGGTAATTGGTTCACATCTAAATTTGCGAAACCCGTTAATAAAGGAGTTAGAAGAAGTAAAAGCGATTCATTGGAGTCATCCGAAAATTCATCGGAAGGAAATGAAATTTATTTTGTAACTAAATATTGTAAATATATTAACTTTAGCTAATTCTTTAAACAAATAGAAGTATGTATATTATTTTTAGAATACATTTTCTTAGGAAATTGATTACATTTTACGTTTTTAATAATAATAAATATTTAATAGGCCTTAATAATAAGGTTTTTCACCCTTGTGAATTTTAAACCGTTTTCTGACAAATTTCACTTTATAAGTGGAAATTTTGCAGTAAATTCTTATATGAGAAGTTCTTTCCATCTACTTTTTTGCCACGAAATCGTTCATAAATTAAAAAAACTTGCAATGTTCCTTTTGGCAGTTGTCGCAATCTTGAATATCTACGAAAGCATTATGTTAACTATTAAACTGTGTAAATGTACATATAAAACATACAGAAAATACGATGAATTAATTCTAAATAATTGTAACACGTCTAAGTAGCATATTAACTAGTTATTTGCGTGATTTAACGATAATTATATCTGTAACAAAAAATGAGGTTAAATAGTTCAAACATTCAAATCGAAATAATTTAAATTTGGGTTTATCTACTGCATTGAAACTTACCAGTTATATTCCTTATTAGTGCATTGTTGGTGCTATATGAATCTCATAGCTAAGAAATCTCTCGTTTTCGAATTATTCTTTGCGCTCTGTATTTTCCCATGTTAATTTTGCATTGTTTAGAACCCAATATTTCCCGCCATTTGCGCTTTGTGAAAAGAAAAAAAAAAAAAAGAAAAAATTCAAAGGCAACACTTGCAGTTGACGATTTCTGTCTTCTTTGTACGTATTTTAACTGTAACTTTGAGCTCCGAGAAAGTACCAATCATGTAGTCAATTATTAATTGATAATTTATTGCTGAAATTTCAAAATTATTGAAATGTTTATTTTATGTTTATTTTTAGTGCAACCAGATCAGACTCAATATTTAGACTTCAATAACCTTGTCAAGTTAGAGTTAGGGGTAACGGATTTTGTAATCAATTAAAAACCGGGCGTTTTAATGGCGTTGCAAGAAATCATCAAAGTAAACTACAATTATTTACTTATAATTTATTACTTTACTTGCACAATTATCAAATAAAGTCATACTACAAACAGGGGTGTTATAAAATGTCCAGATATGCACTAAATAGAAAGGCTAGTAGGTTTGGACCTTTGTCTTTTGTATAGATAAAAAGAAATTTGGAAATTCAAAAAGTTGTGCTTGAAAAAATTAATTTAGAGCAATTTAGAGAGAGAACATTAGAGATTTATTCTCAGTATAGCTTATTCTTAGTTTATACTTGCACTTTCTATGTTCTTTATTCGAATGATCTTCCATAAAAAAATTCTCAATACGAAAAAGAAAAATTTTGCAAAATGAAGACGTAAAAATTTTATTATCATAGAATTATCAAAAAATAATTTTACAAAATGTATACCTTTTTCTGATGTTGTAAAAGACATACCTTTTTGAAATATTATTATCAAATATTATAAATGACTTGCAATTTTAAATATGACTAATGGTCAGGTAATGGACAGGTATAACCGGTATAACTTTAACTCGACCCGAAAGTGAAATCCGATTTGCACCCCTTTTCGCAACGAAACATTGTTAAATAATTATAGACATTTCTAATTAAATATAATTTTTCATGTATTTCTTGCAACCGCTAAGTAATTAATGGGTCCAAGTAATTAATGAACGACCCCAAAAGGGTCTTCAATCGAACTGATAACTTGGTGCAGAATAAATATTTTTTTTTCATTTTCGTAAAAGTTACTTAAAATACAGTGTAAGAATTTTAACAGTTCAAAAAATTCTTTAAAATGTCTATTTTTTCACACCTCTGACGGAAAATTACTTTTAATCTCATCAAATAGATTTAAACTTGAAGATTATCGTTCAGAACTTGCTCGGAGAACTAGAAAATTTGAAATACCCGTAACTTTGTAGAAAATGAAATTACAATTATGGAAATAGAAGCTCATTCAAACTCTATACTAACGAAGCTCTAACGTTTGACACAAATATCACCCAAAAATTCAAATAACAGCGAAAATAGAAAAACAAGTCTATAGCCTCCCCCCCCCCAAAAAAAAGACTTCGCGAATAACTTTGCGACGGTTGATGCTGAAACGAAAAAAATGGAAGCTCATTTAGGCTCTAACGTTTAACACCAATTTCATCACAAAATTCAAGCTGGAGGGGGGGGGGACGTGTCTACAGCAACTATAAAATTGAACGCCATTTCTTAAAGTAGAAAAATCGAATTGCTCCCCTCTCAAAGTCGAATTTTGGGGTAGAATTAGTGTCAAACGTTAGATCCTAAACGGGCTTCCATTTATTCGTTTGAGCATTCTATGGTTTGAGCCTCAACCTTGGCGCAGTTATTCGTGAAATCTTGGGGGGGGGTAGACATCTTTTCTATTTTATCTCTTAGTTTGAATTTTTGTGTGAAATTGGTGGCAGATATTAGAACCTCGTTAGAGCCTAAACAAGATTTAATCTTTTTCGTTTGAACATGTCTCCAGCTACCCCCCCCCCTCAGCTAAATTTTGAAATTTCTCTAAATCTATTTGATTTTCTATTGAAAATAATTTTTGCACAAACAAGTACAATGAAGTACAAATGATTGAGACTATTTTGAACTTCAACATGTATGTGTTCCCCAGAATCTTGTTAACAATATCTGGCCCGGTATTTCAGTGGGCAGTTAAGCTTTCGCTTACGCTAATCTCAAGTTTAAACTCTAGCGGTGCATTTTTTGAGTATTTCAGTTCCCGTTTAACGCTAAGCGATAGCTTAACTGACAGATTACGGAGTCGTAAAAACCGGGCCCGGTATTTCAGTAGGCAGTTAAGCTTTCGCTTAAGCTAATCTCAAGTTTAAACTCAAGCGGTTCATTTTTTGAGTATTTCAGTTCCCGTTTAACGCTAAGCGATAGCTTAACTGAAAGATTACGGAGTCGTAAAAACTCGATCGTTTAAACTTCGTTTACTAAACTTTTACGCTTACACCAATCAGAACTGCAATATAGACCGCGTAAAAATTGCTTTGAATATTTTGACGATGAAGAATTTTTGAGAAGATATCGCCTCCCGAAAGATTGTGTTCGAGAATTAGCATTCCATGTAACCGTAGCAGCACCAGATATACCAGCAGAGTCGTCGATAATAATTTGGTCATTAACTTCATCACAACGGTGTGGAGTGATGTGATCGCTGGTTGAGTTACGGAGCGGAAATTCTGGGTTCAAGTCGCAGACTTCGCAGAATTTCTTAGCCCGGCCTTCCGGTGGACATCCACACGCTGTGGTGAAAAGTTGTAGTAAAACGAGTAGCAAAGGAGGATTAATCCATCTCGTGAAATGGATTGTAAAGACTTTAATAGAAGTGGCAATATTCCGACAGGAATGGAAAAGCCCTTGAATGAATTATCTTCATCTTCAATAAATGTTGATTCGATATCGTTATCAAACTCTGAATTTCTACCTTTCATTTGAGTTCCTAAAAGCTCTTCAACTTGATTTTCAGAGTTTAATAACGAAATCATTGTTGGTGGTCCTCATCCAGTGCCTCTTATGTGGCTTTTAATATCAGCACATTTCTTTTTTGGAATTTTTGTTATATTTTAGTATTTTGTTTTTAATGCCTGAGACGATCATTGCCTTGCAGCTAACGCAGTTGGATGCGAATATGGGGCACCGGGTTCAAACCTGGGGAAAGTCAAACTTTCTTATGACTAGTCTCCGTGCTTCGGAAGGCACGTTAAGCCGGTGGTTCCCTGGGTTAGTGAATTGCTACCATTAACATAATAAACCAGAATACAGGCACATCGGAAGGCAAGTCTAGCTAGCTACCTGATGGATGTAAAATATTTATATGCTCAAAGTTTCTAACACTGCCAAGGAAACGACGTATGTGTTGGGAAATAACAGGCCTAGGCTACTAGAAGAGAATTCTCTAAAGAATTACTTCTAGAAAGAAGAAGAAGAAGTTTTTAATGCCAGCATGTCTCGATATGTATTACTTGACAATGCATTGAATTCATTCTCAATTTTTAACCATGTAGTGGCCTTATCAGAATTCGTTAGTACATTACTTCTTTTACATTCAATTATGTGGTGGCATTTTTTTACCAAAGACATTAATAAGTCCTCATCGCATTACGTAAAATTAGTCGTTCTTTTTTTGTTTACTTTTGAATTGACCATTTTCAATTTTTCAAACATTAAACACCACAGAATACAAAGAACACTTCACTTTTCATTTTTAAGTTATACCGCAAAAATATCAAAAGTGTTAAGTATTATTTATTTTGCCGAATCATTTTATTTTAAATTGTATTCATTATGCTTCACATCAAATGTGTCACGAAAAACTTCGTTGATAATATTGCAAAAATGTCATTTACTATTACCAACATACATTAGTACAAGTTTAACTTTCTAGTGTAAAAGTTTAGCTAATCCAATTAGAAAAAGTAACTGAAATACCAAACTCACGATAACCAAACGCTTAATTTAAGCGAACGCTTTCGTAAGCGAAAGCTTTACTGCCCACTGAGATACCGGGCCCATCGTTTAAACTTCGTTTACAAAACTTTTACGCTGTTAATCAGAACTGCAAACACTGTAACCTAAGTTTTTGTGAAATTGCTGATGTTATTGACAGTATAGTAAAATGGATTTGCCAAATTTAACGGACGATGAAGATTTTATGGAATTAGTCAACATAGTTGCACGCAACGAAGTCAAAAGAAAAAAATATCGTCGTAGAATATATAGACCGCGTAAAAATTGCTTTGAATATTTTGACGATGAAGAATTTTTGAGACGATATCGCCTCCCGAAAGATTGTGTTCGAGAATTAGCCAATTCTATTGCACAAGAAGTTGCTTCAGTTACTAATTGGTTAGTGCACATAAAATAAAATTTAAAAATTGATATTCACATAATTTCTAGGAATTATGCCGTCACAGTTGAACAGCAGCTTTTAATTACATTGAGGTATTATGCAACGGGAAATATTCTGCAGGCAGTTGGTGATTTCCATGGGATCCATAAAACCACCACCTCAAAAATTGTTAAAAGAGTATCAAGAGCTTTGGCAAGATTGAGCAGACTATATATAAATATGCCAAATACTGATGAGGAAATGATTAAAATTGTTAATGGGTTTTATCAAATTAGTCGATTCCCATGTTGCATAGGTGCTCTCGATTGTACCCACGTCAAAATTCAAACTCCAGGAGGCAATGAAGCAGAAATCTATAGAAATAGGAAAGATTACTTTTCTTTAAATTGTCAAGCTGTGTGCGATGTGAATTTAATTATTCGAGAAATAGTTTGTAGGTGGCCTGGCTCTGCCCATGATTCAACTATTTTCAATAATTCAAATTTGAGAGCCAGGTTTGAAAGAGGTGATTTTAAAAATTTCGTTATATTGGGTGACTGTGGATATCCAATTAAGCCCTACCTCATAACACCGTTGCGAAATCCTGTAACTCGTGCCGAAATATTATTTAATGAATCTCAAATTAGAACAAGAAATCCTATCGAAAGATGTTTTGGTGTTCTAAAACGGAGATTTCCTATTTTATCGAATGGCATAAAAGTCAATATTGGAACTGTTGAGGCAATTTTTGTAGCAACTGTTGTTTTACATAATATTGCTAGAGCACTTAAATTACCA
The DNA here is from genome assembly GCA_958510855.1 of Rhagonycha lutea. Lineage (NCBI taxonomy): Eukaryota > Metazoa > Arthropoda > Insecta > Coleoptera > Cantharidae > Rhagonycha > Rhagonycha lutea. Next base: position 60,000,436 of record OY294036.1, read on the forward strand.
GAAATTCCATCAGATGACCTCGAAGATGCAATAATTAATGAGCAAGAAAATAATGAAATTTATGTTGAACAAGTACATCATGTTAATAATTCTAGACGATTAGCTATTATTAGAGATCATTTCTCTAGAATTATCGACTGAAAAATTAATAAAATAAAGTAAAAATACATTTTACTGAAGTACATTTAATTGAGCTTGAAGAATTTTCAGTTTCAATGCACACTCTTCCTTTAAAAATTCTTCCCTGACTCTATCTTCTTCAATTTTACTGCTTTCTATAATGGCATTCATTTTTTTAAGGTGTCGCATTTTTTCCTCGTGTTCTTCTAATAAATTCGTGATTTGCGTTTGTGTAATTTCCACTTTGGAAGTTGACCAAGTTTTTAACTCATCTTCTAAACTTTTTTTTTTATTAATGTTTTTCTTATTAGTTAATTTCAACTCCTGACTTATTTTCTGCCTTAGCATATTTGCTTGGAATTTTTTAGGTGGTAAAGATGTAGTTGGGGACGGTGGTCTCTTTAAAGAATTACCAATGTCGATAACAGGTCCACCTGCTGCAGGTCCGGCATCAAATAATATAGGTAGCGTTTTGCCATCAGGAAGAGGTATTGACGTATAATTTACATGAGCATCAGCGGGTGTAGATGTGCTAGCTATAAAAAATGTAATCATTAATACAACCGCACCTACAGTTAAATAAATTATTTTTTTACCTTCAAACTGACCAGGTATCCATGTAACCGTAGCAGCACCAGATATACCAGCAGAGTCGTCGATAATAAATAGGTCATTATCATTATCTTCAATTAATGTTGATTCGATATCGTTATCAAACTCTGAAGTTCTACCTCTCATTTGAGTTCCTAAAAGCTCTTCAACTTGATTTTCAGAGCTCGATAACGAAATCGTTGTTGGTGGTCCTCCTCCAGTGCCTCTTATGTGGCTTTTAATATCAGCACATTTCTTTTTTGTAATTTTTTTTATATTTTCGTATTTAGTTTTTAATGCCTGCATGTCTCGATGTGTATTACTTGACAATGCATTGAATTCATTCTCAATTTTTAACCATGTAGTGGTCTTATCAGAAATCGTTTGCACATTACTTCTTTTACATTCAATTATGTGGTGGTATTTTTTTACCAAAGACATTAATAAGTCCTCATCGCATTGCGTAAAATTAGTCGTTCTTTTTTTGTTTGCTTTTGGATTTACCATTTTCAATTTTTCAAAAATGAAACACCACAGAATACAACGAATTATACTTCACATCAATTGTGTCACAAAAAACTTCCTTGATTAAATTGCAAAAATGTAATTTACTATTACCAACATACATTAGTACAAGTTTAACTTGCTAGTGTAAAAGTTTAGCTAAACCAATTAGAAAAAGTAATTGAAATACCAAACTCACGATAACCAAACGCTTAAGTTAAGCGAACGCTTTCGTAAGCGAAAGCTTAACTGCCCACTGAAATACCGGGCCTTGAGTACAAACGAAAATAAGACTTGCACAAACGAATAGACCATTTTGGAATCCGAAATTCGAAATTTCATAAAATTGTATGTGTTACCACGTGTTAAGGAGAATCTCGCTAATTCAATCATACGCGTCGGTGTCGTTGATGTTTTTTTTTGAAAATCTCAAAAAGTATTATTTGGGTACAAACGAAAATAATACTTGCAGAAACAAGAACAAAAGAAGTACAAACGATCTAGACTATTTTAAATCCAAAATTCAAAAAAGAATGTCCCCCCTCCACCCAACCCAGCGAAATTTTGAAATTTCTCGAAAACTATTTGAGTACAAACTAAAATAATTTTGGTACAAACGATTTAGACTATTTTGGATTCAAAATTCGAAATGGCGGGGGGGGGGGGGGTATGGCGACATGCACCTTAAGAAGCGATCGTTCCCACGCACATGATTTAAAATAGTATACTGTGAACAACTAAAAGATAAATTGATTTACAGATTTGAATAGCGGGTAAAAAATAAAAACTAAGATTCAGGGATTCCTAAAATCAATTTCACATAGGTGTTATTATAGTACATAAAGTAATAATAATAACAATTAATTTTTACATAATTTTAGTACGTGTTTGAATAAAGAGAAATATAGAAATTGTGTAAATTGTGGTGTAAATTTATTGTAAATTGTGATCAATTTCAAAATAATAGTATCCTCAAAATCAGAATAATTTACGAATCAGAAATGTAGCAGAAAGTAAAAAAATAAGGAGTAAACAGCAACATACTCGTAGGGTTATTGCTCGGAGTTTAGAGTAAAATCTATTGCAGTGCGCCATGTTTAACGATTTTGTATCTAGTTAACGCATTTATGCACCAAAACGCGATTTTCGAATTCGAGATTAATTGAAACACTGTATACTGCACTGGTATTTTATTAATATTCGAATGAGCTAGGATTATAAAATAATTTGAAAAACTTTGCCAAAATTTCACTACCTCTTTACTTTTCAATAAATTCTGTAAAGAGAGAGAGAGAGAGAGTAATTTTGCATTTATTTAAATTCTGTGTTAAAGAGGATAAAAGCTGAAAAATACAAATGAGTAATATTCAGTTTCTAATACCTTTAGTACTACTTTTTGAATAAGAATGTACCGTACCTTTCAATGTTCAGGTAAACCTGAATTGTAACAATTTAGATTTTGTATTTTAATGTGGTTTTTAATTTGTTTCGGAAAAAGATATTACAATTTTTAAAAATAAAAAATTTATCAAATTTATCCGTTAAAACGATTTCAAAAAGCAGGGTTACTATCTAAGTAATTTTTTTATATAAAGTAAATTTTGTTATTTGGTGATTTATTTTTGGATAAAGGTTTATATTTTATACTGTATTCGTAAAACTGCCAAAAATTACAATTTTTAAGTTTTGTTTGTAGCATTGAATGTCGTTATTGAGAAAACGCAACGCAATTATTTTGGTATTTGAAATAATAATAAAGAATTTTTTTGTGGTATTGCTTTCTTGTTTGAGATTAAAATAAACAATTTTTACAAAAGAACAATATTTTTATTTGCTATTTTTAGTAGTGGGAATAAATAGGTTAACTTAAAATTTAATAATGCCTTGATGTTTCATGCTCTGACAAACCTTTGGTCATATTATATAGTATACAATATATAAGGTGCCCAAACGAATATACATAAACGAACATATATAGGTGCCACTTGCTCATATTGTTTCTAAAAAGTTTTGGGTGCGTAAACGTCTTTTTAGTTATTGGTGCCACATAGTAGTTATTCACGTATATATATATATATATTGCGGATATATTACAGCTTTTTACATAATAATAATTTAATACATTATGGCCGTGTTCCGCATCTTAAGTGCCAGAGGTCTCTGTCCTGCCATTGATCCTCTTCCAGCTGTCTCCTTTCCATAGCTTCATGAATGTCATTTTCCCATCTTCTTGGGGGGCGACCTCGTTTTCTTCGTTCCGGGGGGGTCCAGTACCATATTTTTTGTGGCCATCTCTGGGGTGGCATTCGTCGCATATGCCCATACCATATCAGTTGCCTTTTTTCCACTTCCTCCATTATTGTTTCCTTCATTCTCATTTTTTTTCTTATTTCTTCATTTCTGATGTGTTGCAGCCTACTTATCCCACAGCTTCGTCGCAAAAAATCCATTTCCGCCGCCAAGAGTCTATTTTTATTTCTTTTTGTTATTTCCCACGTTTCTGCTCCATAGGTAAGAATGCTCTTAAACATGCTGTTATATATTCTTTTCTTTGTTTTTTTTCTTAGATCCTTTGACCAGAGAAGTGCATTTAACTTTTGCGTTACTTGTTTAGCTTTTCTAATTCTGTTCGATATTTCGCTTTGGCAATTTCCTTCTTCAGATATAACCACTCCTAAATATTTGTACTCTCCGTTTGCTTCTATTTTTTTCCCTCTATATCTAAGTCTCTTCCTTTTCCTCCTGCTACCAGGTACTTAGTTTTGTTGAAATTTACTTTTAAACCCCATTTTTCATAGGTTTTAGTCAAATTTTTCATCATGTATATGATATCGTCTTCGTCCTTGGCTATCACTATTTGGTCATCTGAAAACAGAAGAGTATGAAGCATATCTCCATCTATTTCTATCCCCATTGGTTTACACTTTCTTTGCCATTCCTTTAGGACTGTGTTGATGTATATTTTAAACAGAGTTGGCGATAGACAGCAACCCTGCCTCAGTCCTTTATTCGTATTGAAACATTTTGATACTTTTTTTCCAATTTTGATCATACCTTTATTTTCATGATATAGATCTTTTATGGCTTCAATATATTTTTCGTTTATATTTAACTCGATTAGTACTTCAAATAGCTTCGGAAGGGGAACAGTATCATATGCCTTTTCAAGGTCGACGAAAACTAGGTGTACTTCTCTACCTCTTGCTTTCTTTTTTTCTAAAAGTTGACGAATTGAAAATATATTGTCCACGCATGATCTTCCTGCGGTAAATCCACTTTGTTCTTCCCCAACATTGATCTCACCCTCTAATCTTGTTTTTAATATCTTCCCATACAGTCTTCCGATTGAGGATAACACACTAATCCCTCTATAATTATTGCAATCTGTTTTTTTTCCTTTTTTATATATTGGTGTAATGTATGCCAGTTTCCATTCTTGTGGCACCTTTTTACCTCCTATTAGGCATTCATTAAATATTCGTTGTACAACCTCTATGAGGCACGACGGGGCATTCTTTATTAGCTCAATCGGAATTCCTCCAGGGCCGGGGGATCTTCTATTTTTCATATATTTCAGGGCCTGGTAGATTTCTTTTTTTGTGATACTTGCTATTTTTTCACTTTTATTGTCCTTTAATTTGGTTGTTCATTTTGCTTTCTTAAACTCATCTCTATCTTCGTTTAGTATTGTTTCAAAGTGCTTCTTCCAATCCTCCATCTTTATGACTTGTATGTTTGTTAAGTTTTGGTTATTCTGCTTCAGGTTTCTAATTGTCTTCCATGCTTCTTGTGTTTGTGTCCCTCCTATGTAACTATCGATCTCGTTACATTTTCTATTCCATGCATCGTTTTTGGCCTTTGCAATTTCTGTTTTCACTTCTCTAGTCATTTTAGCATATAGTCTTCTGTCTTCCCGATCCTGCGTCATTAACCATTTCTGATATAATTCTTTTTTTCTTTTTATTAACGCTTCCACATCATCATTCCACCAGAATTTCTCCATTTTCTTCTTTTTTTTCTCTCTTTCACCTAGCGCTTCCCTTGCGGCCTCATGGATCATTTTCTTTATTTGTTCGTAGCTCTCCTCCACACTCCCGACAATACCACTTTGCAGCTTCGCAGCCATTCTACTTTTATACAAGAACTGTATCGATTCTTCCCGTAGTAATTCCAATTTGTATTCCTTCTGGTTCAACTCATCCGCATCGTCCTCTATACTTTTAACGTAATTCCTGTATTTTAGATACGCGTTGGCTCCAAGCAGCATGTGGTCTGATCCACATTCTGCCCCTCTCATTGCTTTGACATCGTTAATCCTGATATCTGCCTTCTGTCTCTGTATTATATAGTCAATTATCGACTTGAGCCCTCGGGTTGGTTGAGTCCACGTGTACTTGTTAATGTTCTTATGTTGGAAATAACCATTTGCAATCCTCAGCTCAAACCTATGGCATATCTCTATCAGTCTTTCTCCATTGTCATTCACAATTTCTTCTCCAAATCTTCCCACTACTTTGCTGTTTTTACTCTTTCCAGTTCTTGCATTTAAATCACCCATTAAAAGTACCTCTTTTCTATTTCCTATAGTATCGAGAAGTGTCGTCAGATCGCTTTCAAACTCGTCCTTTTTCGTAATACTGTAATCTTCTGTTGGTCCATACACTGCAATCACCACTATATTGTAGCCCCATAGTTCAATCTCTAGTTTCATCATTCTTTCGTTTATCTCTTCCCGAGTTAATAATACACATAAATATTTAAAGATAATGATCGACAACCAAATAGTACTTAAACAAGTCTCACACTTCAAATACCTGGAGTTTGATATAACATTATATTATATATAAAACGATCTGATCAACAAACTAATTCTCTTCCAAGCAATGTGCGGTACCATAAAAAGATCAATTGGCAACAAAACAAGACGAGAAACCCAAATGAAATTCTACAACACAAGCGAAGAGGAGAATAGATGTCGGACACTCAAGAAAACGTTAGCGAGAACTATGAAGTCAGAACAAGCAAACACTGCATATACCTTGAAAGGAAGAAGAAGAATAAATTTATTTAAAATTTAGTGCGTAGCATAACCTATCCTTAACCCCCCTCTTCTTTTTCTGAAGATTTTTGTATACAGCGCTTCTGCCTCACATTCATTTTTGTATACCGGCTCCAACGTCCAAACCGACTTGTTACGCCACTGCTCAGAACGTTAATCTTCGGTAGCGAAAGTATGGCCAAGCGAATTCGGTCTTGGGGTTGCCGTTGCCACAGAGTGAATATTTTTTTTAGCGCAGAAAGTCCCGAGCCCTGATAATTACCTAGGTATTTGCAATTTTCTGTATAACACGATTTTTTCGCTGTGTTATATTATAATAATTATAATCTAATAATTAACAATAATTATTTTTAGTACAACCTTATAAATTTAATTCAAATTCAAACATTGCAATTAGTTCTTTTTTAAGTTTTTGTTGTGGTACGTCAGCGGTGCTTGTTTTGCATTGTGGGTATGTAACCGGCATATTTGCTAGAAATTATTGTTTGGTGGTGGTTTGTGACATTGTGCGTGGTAATTTTCTTTATAAAAATTGTATAACTGTATTAACGTATTAAAGAATGTGCTTGCTCTCGACTATTCATAACATTGATTAGTGTAATCTTCGTATTAAAATGGAAGAGACCGACAGTCATACACAATTTTCTTCGGCGCTATCGCAGGAAGAGTGGTCTCAAATTCCCGATGAAATTGGGAAAAAGTTATTCGCGTTTGTAAATGAAAAGGTCGACGAAATATTAACATCTAAAGCTATTTCAGAAACTAATAAAACTAACGCAGGTATTAGTATTTTTACTGCAATTTTTCAACTCTAATTTTTTTTTTGTTATTTTAACAGAAACTACCTTAAACGATTTAGAAGAGAAACACAAAAGTACAGAAGATGCTCTATCGATATCTAATAACAAATTGGATGCTGCGGTGCGCACCATCGAAGAACTTGAAAGCCAAATATCAACATGCACCTCTGACATTGTGCGTTTACAAACTTCATCTAATAAGTTAGAGGCCGAAGCTGCCGAATTTCGTCATCAACGAAATTTAGCTTTTGGAGAACGAGATGAATTGGCTAAAACTTTGGAGAGGTGCTCGGCAGAAGTGGAACGATTGCAGACCGAAGTGACCGGTTTAACTAAACAGTTACAAGGTGCGGTTACTGCAAAATGTGAAGCTCAAGCTGATTCTAACGAAGTTGCACATATAAAACTTTCTTTGGAATATAAAGAAAAGCGACTTGAACAAGAAAGAAGTTTATTGAACAACCAAATAGAAGTACTTAGCCAAAGCCTCAACGAACGAACCGAGGAGTTGCTGAATATGCGAAAAGATAACAGTTTAAGGTGCATTCAATTGGAAACGAAACTTACAGAAAGGACTCAAGAATTGGCAGTTTCTGTAGAATCAATTAAAAGCTTAACCGATATTAATGCTAACTTGACTAATAAATTTGAGGAACTAACAGATAAGTTAAAAGCTGAACGTGATAATGATGTCAAGACTCATGAACTTTATCGTCAAGAATTAGATGCACAAACAAAATTGGCTAATCTATATAAGAATATGAATGAACAAAGCGAGAAGCACACTGCGGAACTTACACAAGCTGTAACCGATTTACAAACCCTGCTTCGAGAGGCTACAGAAAAATATGGAGATTTGGAAACCAAATACAAAGAAACTCACTTGTCTAATGACGAAATTATAACAAAGAAAAATGAATGCATTGCAATGTTGAAGCAGGAATTGGAAACTAACAACGAAATACTTAAACACTCGAAAGACGAAAGTCTGCAGAAGGAAGTTGAAGATATTTTACCGGCAGCGGCTATGGCGTCACGCTATATTAAGCCTGGAATGTCGCTCACGCAGATTTACAATCAATTAGCTACGGCTAATGAAGAATTGATACAAGAGCGACAAGAAACCGGCCGACTACAAACTTACATTCAACAAATAATCAATGAATTGGAAGAAAAAGGTCCATTATTAAGAAAACAACGCGAAGATTATGAAATGGCTCTGGAAACTATTAAGGAAGTAAACCATCAAAATGATCTTCTCGTTATCGATAACCAAAACCTTAAGGAAGAAACTATTCAAGCTAAAAATAACGAAGGAGTTATATGCAGAGAAAATGCTCGCTTTAAGAAAGAAGTTTCAGATTTAAGTCGACAAGTTTGCCATTTGTTACGAGAAGTGGAGCTATCTCGTGCTGGATCCGCTTCAGTATCGACCGATCAAGATATGAGTGACAGTATGAGTTCCGCTGATATAATTACTAAACGATTAGTTACATTCAGCGATATTGCAGAATTGCAAAGCACAAATCAACGCTTGCTTGCTCTGGTACGTGAATTAAGTACGAAACAAGAAGAAGCTGAGTTGTATGATCCTGCTGCCATTGCTCAAATGAAAATGAGGTTAGATCAGTTTAAAGAAACTCAGAGTAACTATCACGAACAACAACAAGCTCAGAATAAAATGTTGACTATGGTGTCAAGTCAGCGGGATATGTACAAATCATTATATGAACAAGCAATGAAAGGCAACGGAGAAGATATTCCTATGCAATTGGAACGACCTTACATCCAAGAAAGGGAGGCTGGTTCTCAAAGTTCCAAAGCACATGATGACTCTGATTCTCATTCAGACGATAAGGTAATGTTCATTTTTTATATTTAAATAATACTTTTATCATCTTTGCGTATCCAGACGTCATTAATTTTTGATATCTTGGAATGATATGGTTCTAACTGAAATTTGCAGTGTAGTGAGATGATGGTTATCAAAGGTTCACAGTAATGGAGTGTAATATCATTTTGGGTAGAATAAGGCTATACACACTGCAAATTTTAAGATTTCAACAATAGCCAAAATGGCTATAATGTGGTTAGGTTAGGTCCACCTATTAGGACGTCAAAAAAAAATAAAAGTTTGCAATTTTTTGTATAGAAGCTGTCTATCTGTACGACAGTTTAGTTAAAGTGCTCTTTAAACCATAACCTAATTTTTTTTTGCTTGCATTTCGAATTTTTTTAGGTTAAAACACCAACTTATCACAGTAAACTTTATTTCGTGAGGGCGTGGTAATTTTTTTGTTACAAAATATTAATAAATAATAAAATTAAAGCGTTTATTTCAAAACTACATTCTCAAATTGGTGACTAATATATTTCAAAGATATGTGCACCAATCTATCTTATTTATTTATATTTCTCTGCTTTTTTTTAAACATCCAAAATTAGTTTTATTCGAAGCTTTTAGTTTTTCAATGCGTATTTTCTATTTTATGTACCAAAAATGACTTGTTTAACAAAAATTGAAATTTTAATTTGTACCCTGACTTAAAACAAAGAACAATACATAAGGCAACAGAACTACAATGAACAATACAAGAAAATACATAATACTAGTTAACGCTACATTTAGAACGAGACTAATAAAAAATACATAAAAATAGGAATAATATATTACATATTGAAAATCAATTAAAATAATAAATTGTGACTAAAAATATTAATAATTATAAAAACGATTTAACACAGATAAACGCTTTAACTTTGTTATTTATTACCTAATATTTTGTAACAAAAAAATTACCAAGCCCTCACGAAATAAAGCCCTGTTAAATACTTACAGGTAGACCGGAAATTCTATGTTCATGATTGAAAGTCACTAAAAATAATATTTAAATTAAAAAAAAAATACGGATTACTGCAGAAAAAAATGCTGATTTTGACCAGATCTTTTTATAATCATAACATTACTGATGAAGTCGAAGTTTGCAGTTTTGCGAATTTACTGTTTAGATTTGCGGTTTTTATTTTATATAATGTATTATTTTGCTGTTTTCTTAATATTTTGCATAAGACGCATCTTTATGCTTATTTGAGCTTTATTTTAGGTTTTTGGCATTTTGATTAATTATTTAAATCATTTTTTCTTTGTATAACTACAGTAAGTCCCATGATAACCCAGGCACCTAATAAAATTGAATAATTTCTTTGTAATTCAATTATATAAAAAGAAAACGGTGGTTTTAATTTACCATTGCGTTAATGTACTCCTTGGGTCACAGAAAACAAAAAGAAAGTTTGAAAAAATTTGCTTATAAATGCAATTTATAGCGTTTTAATAATTTTATACTGGAAATTATAGTTGATTATAACTCGAGCAGTGTAACAATGTTAGTTCTTCAATAAATTCCTAGAATTCCGTAAGAATAATAACAATGCAACGATTGCACTTTTCAACAGAAACAATAACATTGCATCATTTTTATTTCAGTTTGAATTGTGACATTGAAATTATTATTACAATGGAGCGTAAAAATTGTAAAAATACAAGTTTTGATTTAAGGCAACTTGTAATTTTTCATCATGCTAAGGGTAAATCACAACGTAATATTGGAAAACTGTTAAATATAAGCAAGAGTACGGTCTGCGACATTATAAATCGGTATAAAGTCGAAGATCGGATTGATTTTAAAATAAATCCTGGCCGTCCACGTAAATTAAATTGTCGAGATGAAAGCTATATTGTGAGGAAAGTTAAAAAAAATCCTAAAATTAGTGCGCCAAAATTAAAAACTGAACTTTTACGTGAAATAGGAAAGAATGCCGGTTTAGCAACAATTCGCAGGGTTTTAAAACGACATGGATATAACGACCGAGTGACTAGAAAAAAGCCATTTGTTAGTGAAGTGAATAGAAGGAAACGTATTCAGTACGCCAAAGACTTCAAATATAAAGACCTATCGTGGTGGAACAATGTTATATTTGCTAATGAAAGCAAATATAACATTTTCAGCTCTGATGGTCGAGTCATGGTATGTCGGAAAACCAACAGGGAACTTAATCTGCTAAATTTATGTGGAACAGTCAAACACAGTTATGGAAATGTTCTCGTTTGGGGGTGTATATCGACTGAAGGGGTGGGCAATTTAGTTGTAATAGAAGGAATTATGAACAAGTATAAATATTTGGAGCTTCTGCAAAAAAATTTATTGCAAAGTGCAGCCCGAATGGGCTTTGAAAATAGTTTTAAATTTTACCAGGACAATGATTCAAAACATAATTCCCATTTAATCCAAGAATATTTATTATATAAATGCCCGAAAGTCTTACATCCTCCCCCGCAGTCTCCCGACCTTAATCCCATAGAGAATCTATGGGATAAATTAGACCGTAGCATAAGAACCACCCCTATAACCAACAAACAGCATTTGATTCAAAGATTGCAAGAGGAATGGGCTGTTATTACTAAAGACTATTTGAAAACAATTATTTTGAATATGCCTAACCGTTTAAGGGAAGTTATAAAAAAAAGGGGATATCCCACAAGATATTAGGCAATGTGCCTAATTGGTAAAACTCGGAAAACTAACGTATTGTGTATTTAGTGCCCGGGTTATTTTGTGACATAATTTCCAGTATAAATTTATTATTAATAAAATAGCATTAAAACGCTATAATTTCAATTTGTAAATAAATTTTATCAAACTTTATTTTTGTTTTCCGTGACCTAAGGAGTAGGTACATTAACAAAATGGCATTTCTTTTTAAATAATAATTGAATTACGTGGAAATTAATGCAATTTTATTAGGTGCCCGAGTTATTATGTGACTCACTGTATATCAAGCTTATGCTAGATGCGGAAAGAAGTTTTTAAGACCAAAAGACCAACAATTTAATATGCATTTGTAGAATTTAATATGCGCCGTTTTAGATAAAATTCGTATGTAAAATTTACAACTGCAATTTAACATTTTTATTTGCAAATAATATTAATATCATCAAGAACTGACAATCAATAAGTGTGTGCCCTTTTTCGTTACTTTACATTTTTATTTTAAATAAAGAAAAATGGCAGTCAGAACTTTATTATTCCAAGGAATCATGAAATTGATTCCTAACTAATGTATCATCTTTTTAAAGGTGCAAGATTTAGAGACTCAATTAGAAAAATTGAAGAAAGAAGTCGATCTTCTAAAAGAGGAAAACGAAACTTACAGGGTTGAGAAAACAGCAAATGAACAGATTTTGGTTGACAAAATGGAGGACATGAGAAAGGAAGTTCACGAATTGACCCGTAAAAATTGCAAGCTGACTTCGGTCATCGAAATGAATGACGAGAAGTTCAAAATTATTCAATCTAATGTTGAAGTGTACAAGAGTCAAATATTAGCGTTAGAAAAACAAAACAAAATCTACAGTGAAAGTAATATAAAGCATGAGCAAATGTTAAATTATTTGAAAGATGAGACTTTACAATCTCAAACAAAAGCTTCAAAGGCTGAAGTAAAATTGGCAAATTTAGAAAAGGAAAATGCTTTAATTTACGATAGAGAAAATCGATTGGTTAAAGAGTTAGAGTTCTTCAAAAAAGAGTCTCATGGCAGGAAGCTGTTAGAGTCTAATATTGAGTTAATCAAGGCTACTTTGGACAGAAACGATGCCGAGAGTCGTATTCGTTTAGAGGAACGTTTAGATGAAGCTCATCGTGAATGTAGTGCTCTTCGCAGGCGTTTACAAGAAGAACAAGATCGTTTCCGTGAATTAGGTAATCACTTGAAGAAATCTACAAGCGCTGCACAGGTACTTAATTTTTTAAAAGCTTGTCAATGGAGTTATTTAACTTTTTTTTTAGTCTCAAGTAGAAGAGGAGAAGAATGAAGCTCAGAAGTTACGTGATGAAATAGTTTCATTACGTGATGATTTAATAATGAAACAAAATCAAATTGAAGATTTAACAAAAAAACTGAAAGATTTTGTTTCGTTTGTACCAGAACATATTGAAAATAATAAATTTAGAGAGATGGAACGAATGTTGAGTGATAGTCAAGCAGAAGTTCAGTCTTTACAACAATTATTGAAAACGATGCAAGAAACAGTAAAACAGCACTCGAGCGTGGCCGAAGGAGCTGAAAGCCAATTAAGAATCTTGGTAGAAGAACACGAAAATAGCCTCAAACTTTTGGAAAATAACCTCAAAGAAAAAGAGGCTAAAATTTTGAAATTGGAGGAACAATGTTCGGAACTCCAAGGTGAACTCTCTATTCAGGGTGATGATATGACATCGATAGATCTTCGTAGCCGATTAAATAATTTAGAATATCAATTGAAAAATACTAAAACGGAATTGGATGAAACAAAGCAAAATCTAACAACTTCTCAAGGTGAAATTAAAACATTATCTTCTAATTTGGAAGCAGCCGAGGAGAAATACACTCATGAAATGTTATTACATTCTAACGATTTACAGGTAAGATCACTTCATTATTTTTAACTTTGCGATACCACTAATTTAGTAGTTGATTTCGTACAAAAATAATTACTTCTTGTAATATTAACTTTTCCAGGCTTTAAGTACAATTAAAGAAGAATTGTCCACAATTTTAAATGAAATTGAATCAGTTAAGCATTCAAGAGATGACGCCATTTCTGCATTGGAAGAACACAAGAAAGGTTTTGCTTTCCAAGAAGAATTCTTCAAAAAGGAAAAGGAGGAGCTTGAAACGAGATTTAAGGATATGAATAAACAAAATGATTTGTTGTTAGATCAAATTCAAACATTGAATAATCAATTGGCTGTAATCCAATCACAAGCAACGGATCAAAATAATTCCTTTGGTGATAGTAGTTTTAATAGATCGTACACTGAAGATGAAGTTAAGTCGTCCGAACAGTTATTGAAGGTAATTAAATATTTGCGGCAAGAAAAGGATATCTCTGTTAGCAAATGTGAAATTTTGGAAGCTGAACATGATCGTCTCAAAACGCAATATGATGTCATTGTCAAACAACTTGAAGAGGCCAAAGCTTATTTAGATGTTGAACGTCAGAAGGGTGAAGTTTCCATGGTGTCTTCAGCCAAGCATTCTGAAGTTTTACGAAAGGTCGAAACTCTAAATGCCATTACCGACAGCAACAGAAGTCTTCGTATTGAACGTGATACATTGTTGGAACAAATTTCTCAACTTAGAATAAGAACTGCTACTTTAGAAGAGCAATTAGCACCTTTGCAAGAGAGAAATAAAGAGTTGACTTTAAGATCTGAAGCAATGCATACAGAAAATGTCACATTGCGTGGTGAGGCCACCAGGTGGCGACAACGTGCCAATATGCTAATAGAGAAATCCAATCGTACTAGTCCAGAAGATTGGAAGAAATTGCAAAACGAGCGTGAAAATCTAGCTAAGCAATTAACGATGGAAAGAGGTAATGCAGCCAAATTAGTTGATGAATTAAATACCACTAAACAAGACAAGAATAAATTGGAGGAACAATTACGAAACTTGCAATCCCAACATTATCAGTTAAGTGAAGAAGTTGAAAAGAACAAGGATGAAATGGGAAAATTAAAAGAACAAATTTCCAATATTTCTCGAGATTTAGATCAAACCAGAGAAGCACAAACCAAATCCAATGAAGAAAAGCAAAATATGGATACAGAACTCAAAGCTAAAAGTAATAGCATTGCAGAATTACGAAATAATTTAATGGCTGTTAAGAAGATTGCGAAGAAGTATAAGCAACAGTGTGAAGATAATACCAAAGAAATTGATGGAATGAAACAAGAAGCAGAAGAAAAGACGAAAAATGAAACTTTAGTGTTATCCGAAAAACAAGGTGAGGTTAAGGAATTGGAAAATCGTATTGCTCAAATGGAACAAAGTCATACTGCAAAAATTGTAGAGTTAACTGAAAGTTATACTGCAGCAGGTGAAGAATTGGACAAGTACAAGAAGGAAATTGAAAGTCTTAAACAAGCATCGTTAGATAAAGAAGACAGATTTAAAAATTTGTTTAAAACTGCCAAAGAACGGATTGTCACCCTCACGGAACAAAATAGTAATCTGCGGACTGAATTAAATGGAAGCAGATCTTCAGATTCACAGGACGATTTAGGTAAAGATTCAGAAATTGACAAATTAATTAAGGAGAAAGGTGAAATTATTTTAGAAAAGCAACAAGAAAAGGATCGTTTCACTGCAGAAATTGAAACGTTAACACAGAAAATAACTCAGTTACAAAGGCAGCTTGGTCAACAGAGTTCAAAGCCGACGACGAGTTCTGGAGTTTCAGAAAAGACAACTACAGAGCCTCCCACAGCTAACATTAAGCCGATGGCCACCAATACTCAAACACAGTCGATACAAATTCAACCGTGGCGCAGTGGACCTGAAACTCCTTTAGCTAGTATACGGCCCATGTCGATGCAACTTCGTACTGTGGCTGTTATACCAACAAGTCAAGGTCCTTCAACTAGTCAAGGTCCCAGTGCAGTGATGGTACCTCCTCAGCAGGTAATATAAAAATATAAATATGTGTTCCTTCGTTTCTATTTATTTTTGTGTCGCACTAGGTTCATACCACAGGTCCTAGTAATGTGGAACCACTTTCTAATAGTCCTACAAGTTCTCATACGGAATATATGCCTGCAACTAGCTCTGCTACTCCAACAGTTGTTTGTCCTAGACAAGTTGCCGTTCCTCCAACTCAATCAACACAAGATACAGAAGACGAAGATAACAATATGCAGGTGGGCATTTTATAATGTTTTGAATGTTTAAATTTTACTTTAACAAATATTATTGTAAAGGTACAACCTGCTCCTCAACAACAGGCGGTGGCTTTAGTCTTACCTCGAGTTGAACAACCTAATAATGGACCTGCTCAAGAGTCTGGTACCAGCAGCAGTTCCTCAAATACGGTCACCACTACTCAAGCCGGTTTAAAACGTCCTAGAGAAGCGGATACTGATGGGTGCCAAACAGAAGAATCCAATAAAACTCAACAATTGAACAAACGCAGTCGTATGCAACAGAGTACTACCGATGTTTTACATGGTACTGTAACTGACAGTGGTCTTGAAGTCGAATATCAAGTACCAACAAGTAGTCAAAGAGACCATGAAGAAGACACAGATGCAGTAATTGTTGTTGAAAGTGATGAGGATGGTGAAGGTCCAGATGAAGGCGAAGGTGCAGATGATGATCCTGATGACCCAGATACAGAAGGATATGATATGGAATCTTACCCTGTAAGTGTTGTTATAAATTTTTTGATCAAGTTATTTTAGTAAATCTTTTCTTCAGGAACAGGAGTTAAACTATGATGATGCTGATATGGAAGAAGAAGAAGGGGGTAACGAAGTAGAAGTCGTAGAAGATTCCAGCGAAGTTCCTAATCAAAGTCAACAGTCTGAGGAAAACAATTCCAAAGAAGAATGTTCGGAACAAGCACAATCAGAGGCAATTAGTAGTGGTACTGATGGTGGTAGGTGATCTGTTAATTACTTTTTTTTAGAGAGAACTTACACTGTTATATGTGATATTGTAGTGAAGACTTAATTTTATATGTAAAATATACCACATTTATATTGATGACATTTAAAATTTTGTTAATAAAATTTAATTTTTTGTTATCAAATTGTTAGATTGGTTTAAATTGGACTGTGTTGTAAAATTTCACTTTTGTTTAAACTAAGCGTTTTTCTATTTCTATTTTCTCTATTTGGGTATGCTTGTTGAAGATTATTTTATGAATGCCAAATGTGTGGATTGAATTTCAATGGACTTAATTAGCAAATTGTAACTGTTATGTTGATTTGCGAAGAAATTAAAATTAATTTTATGAATTTTTGATAAATGCATTCCAAATAATTAAATATTTCATTAAATTAATAAAGTGTTTTATTAATTAGTTAACTTTGCCAAGTTGGTCTTGTTAAAGCTGATAACCGCAATTTTTTCTCGTTTTTTCTGCACTGATTTTATTACTCTTAAATATATCAACAAATTACATACAGGAAGTTATAAAATTATGTAACACCAAAGATCCTTGGCAAAAACTATAATATTGTAAGCCTAGCTATTGCAAAAAATGTAAGAAAAATGACATTGAATGTACTTTGCCTAAACTATGATGAAAGAAGTTTTATTGTTATTTTTTGTATGACAAATTTTTATCTTAATATTTATTTAAAAAATGTTTGTACTTAAAATATAAGTAAGTAAAAGTATGTACAAGATTGCTTAAAAATTTAAACATTTATTTTTGGTTTTGAAATAAATTTCAATATAGTAGATACAATTTTGGTATTAGGGGTAAGTTTCAAAAGTGGTGATTTTTAATTTAAATTTATAACTGTTTTCCAAAATAATGTGCAAACCTAAATCCATATTTTTTAGGATCTTCTTCTGGAGTTACTGTGTCGCAAGCATCTCCTTCTATTGCCGTAACAATGCCATCATTTTCACGCACTAGGCCAATTGCACCACTTTCTCGTCAGCAACAATCCCATCTCCTACTACCACATGGAATAGATGAAGGAGGTGATGATGGTAAGATTGATTGATTTAAATATCTAGCAGAAGAATATAAATAATTTAAATGTAGAAAAAACCAGTAAAACTTATTGTCAATGTAAGCCTAGCATACCATAAGCTCTTAAGCCCGTTTGACACGACGTTAAATTTTGCATAAAATTTACATGTAAAATTTTATAAAAATATTAAGTACCGTTGCATACAGTAAATTTTGTGCTAAATTTTCATGTAAAATATTTTGAACATGTTATAAATTTGGAGGTAGTACATGTGTGCGGTAGACATTTTCCCTACTAGAGTCCTCCCAGTTTAGAAATTCTAATATTGAATATAGCTGGAAAAGGCTTATCCAGATGAGCAGCTCACTAAGGTTGGAAACTATCCCCAGGAAGGTGATTTTAAGTTGAAAAAAAGAGAAAAAAGCCTAGGTAAATAGGGACCGTCCATTAATTACGTGCGGGTTTAGGGGGGGTTAGATATCGGAAATGGACCCTTACGTGAGGGGGGATCCGACGTATTTCTTAAGTTTCATAAAATATTTTTTTAAATTAAATTTAAAAATCAAATATAAGTAATTATTTTTTTTCTTTTTACAACATAAGGTTGATCTCTTAATATCCAGGTAAAAAATATTCAAAATTATGTAATCAATTATTAACTTTTATCTGTATAAATAAAATTTAATTAAAATTTTTATGTTTCCTATAATATTATTTATATTTTATAAATATGAGGGGGATCTTTTTTTTAAAATAATCCTAATGTAAGCTGTGGGGAGGGGAGTTGCCACGATCTTACGTGGAGGGGAGGGGGTTAAAAATTACAAAAATCATCCTTACGTAATTAATTAATGGACGCTCCCATATAAATTTGTATAGCGTCATCCATCTTTACAGCTCTTGTATCATTGGTAACACTTGGTTCAATGGTATCATTGGTAATAGGACACCTCCATCACCTACATGATGAAGTTCAAAATAGTCTAATGGTCGATTTATACTTATTTCGCATATCAATTAACATTTAAGAGAATTAACCCTTGATTAGATACATAACAGTTAAAATAACATAAAAATGTCCATAAACTATTTTTTTAATACGCAAGAGCGCGTGCTTTATAAAAAATGGCACGCGTTGCATACAGAAAATTATTTTTAGCTGCATAAAATTGTGGCAAAAATATGAGCAAATTTACATGTAAACTTTATGCAAAATTTAGCGTCGTGTCAAGCAAAAATATCACTGCATTTGGCACATGAAAGTTAAAACTGTGTAATGGTGTAACATTTGATTAGAACCAAGTACAGAGTGTGCAAATTTCTTTGTTTTTCCAGGCTGGTATGGTTATTGAAGTGTTGTGCTATAGATTGTTCGAAGATTTACAAAAATTTTATACGCGTTTTCTCAGAAATAACTGAAATGTGCGTCTTATAGTTTGGAGCTATTGAAGTCCTAACTATGGCCTACACGTACTTCTTTAGAGAACCTTTGTACTCGCCTTGTAAGTTAAGCATAAAGCATTTCTGCAAGTCTCATCAACAACTTAGTGCTGAACTCTTATAGAATTCCGAGTTGTTTTGTATTAAATTTCGTTTCTACGAGAAAAGATGCTTCTTGAGAGAGCAACAGGTTAGTGGGAGCCATGCCTTGAAGATGAGTGTCATAAAGATTTCCCCAAAAAGTACAGACTAGCAAAAGCGGAGTTATTTGCAGTTTAGCTATTGTTTACAAAGAAAACTGATTTTTGTCAAGGTCAGTGACCGTGCATCTAAAGATGTGTTACTTTTGGCATTTGAAAAATTGAGTTGCTCTCAATTTTCATGTGCAATTTAGAAACAAGGTCTGAAGAAGCGCATTGTTTTTAATTTCATGAAATTAACATTGTGATTCATGTTCGTCTCATCGTCTTGGTTGCTATCTTATCTGCATTCTTGAGGAATTGGTCATTGATCAAAGTTTGAATTAAATAATTAGCAATTACACGTTCATTTTAATATCGCCATCTGTCGAGAACAAATTTTCATCAAAATTATATTAGTTTATATTGCTATTGTTCATTGCAATAATTCTATTTCTAATAGTAATCATAATATTTTTTGTTACGTGTGTGTTGCATGAACTGGTTTAGTGATGAGCAATATTTCCCAAACTGTGATTTATTCTCTGATAGTAAAAAATGAGACGGTCGTTACCATAGCGATTACCGACTGCTAATACAGAGAACCCAGTTCGACTCCAGGCCCCAAGTAAGAATCATATTCTGGTTGTTTCCCCATGGCAAGCAATGGCAAATCACCGGGATGTAATCTGCCATGAAAAAGGGCTCACCAAACCCCCTATGATAGTAAAAGGACCGAGAAAGAAAGTAAAAAATCATTTGTCATCAAACTGTGACATTGTGATATTGTTATCTATATAGAACAGAACTGACTGTTGGTGTGGCGTAAATTAGTTATTAGTAAGTATAACAAGAATCTGATATCAATTACCACACTTTTTTTAGAAAAATTTCTAATTTTGTGTGGGAATGCGATGAAGTTTACTGATCATGTGTTACATGGATTCTCCTATTAGCACACTTTTTGGTGGTTCCCGAGATATTTTCGGTCGAAAATTACAATTTGGCATGAAAAATTACCTTAACTACCTAATGAAAAGGAGACCATAAAATTTGTCCACTCTGTACTTATTTGTGAATTGTTATTAAAAAATTTCTAGGCATATTAAAACGCTTCTTATTTTTAGGAATAGTACCATCTACACCAACTTTGTTTGTACCACGGAGAGCTGATGGTTTTGGTGAAGCTGTGAGCTCTCCCCATGTGCCAAGCAGTGGTAGATTTACTTTTAGTGAATCAGCTACATCTAATAACTCTGGATCAACAGAAGTTCTACCAGAACAAACATTAGAATTTTCACATGCTGATGATAATAGTACATTAATGAATAAATTATCAATTATATCTTTGTAACAAATTTTTTGTAGGTACCGGACGTAGTGTTCCCAGCACACCCCTTCAATCATCACCCCAAGAATCTGGTCCATCTGTTGAAGAACCAAACCCTCATCCGACTGCTAGTTCTGAACGTAAATAAGAAACGTTTTCAATAATTTGCATTTTAAGTATTGTTTATTTTAGCCGAAATTCCTATTATAACTGTAAGCAGAGCTAGTGACGAAGGTGAATTAGAGCCAGATGCTAGCCTTCTCGACTGCATGGGACCACCGAGCACTGCTGGACCTTCAGGAGATTTATCACAAACTTCTGAACAACATTCAGAGGAGTTAGAAAATGAGGATGGGGTAATTACGTTATTTTATTTTAACTAGGACATTTAAATTAATTTTATATTGGAAAATTTCAAGGTAACATCCGAAGGTGAAAAACATATGGCTTCGGAAGAAGATGAAGAAGAAGGTAGGGAAGCTGAAGCTTCTCCTAGTACTAACACTCGCTCCAGAAGTAGTGGTGCTTCACGTGGAAATGGAAATATGAGTAGGCGTAACATGCGAAGTTCTCATATTCGCGGATTATCCAGAAGTAATCCAACTCCCATAATTTGGAACGATCAGCATTCACCTAGGCATCCTCAACGTTAGTAAATCACTGAATTTTTTAAGCTTATTTTTAACTTAAATTTTTTGGTTTAGAACACCGTGGTAGATTTCAGCCTCGAGTAGCAAGACGTAGCCGGGGTCGTCAATCCAGAAGTCCCTATAACCGCTTCTAAACATATTTCATGTAACTCCCATCATTCCATTATTACAGCTTAGTGTAGGTTCGTTTCGTTAATTAAGAAAAAATATGGTACTTCTCTACTATAGTTATAATCATGAGAGCTCCAGTGCAACTTATTTCAATTTTTCTCTAATAACTTTCACTATTTTCGAGTAATTGGAGAAAAACTGGGTTGAATAATACTAAAGTTCCCGTGTTTATCTTTATTTTACATTATTTTATTTTTGTCAAACATGTAAATTGTCTTTTATGTTATAATGTGTTTAATAATAGATTCCCTAATATTATACATTTTATGCAGCAGACTGAACATTTTTTTATTAAATTACAATAAATACATTTATTCAATTATGTTACATATCATTTTTTTTTATTTGATTATTAAGTTAGTGTAGGTACTTTTAATTTGTTTGTGCTCAATTTAATAATTTCGGCCAACAATAAAAAGTTACATGCACAAAAGTTTCATATTTATTTTCTCTTTAAACCTTAGGTATTTAAAGTATTCTTCCAAAATTCTTTGTTTATATGTACGTAAGCACATTGAAATTTTGGAATATATAAGGACTGTTGTAGGTTTTGGACGAAATTTTTGTTAGTTTTATATTTTTTCTTTTTATCTTTTAATGATAAATAAATTTTACTATTAAATATTTTGTTTTCTTGAATAGCTGTATTTTTCCAATATTCTCATTTTTAAGATTAGACCAAGTCTTTACTTGGTCTCAGAATGATGATGTTTTCATCATTATACGAGTTTTCTGCACTCCATAATTCATGGCTGGCTATTCACCTCATTGATTTTGGTACCTAGCATAGGATCTGCCAAAATCGTCCACGGACTGAACAAGAAGAAGGCTCCAGGCCCTGACGGGATCACGAATTTAATCCTGACTCAGCTCCCCGATCGGGGCTAAGCGGCCATGATAACCATTATTATCAACGCGGTACTGCGACGCAGACACTTTCCTTCCAGATGGAAAGTTCTATTTTTCGGTTCTATGTTTGTGTCAATTGGTGGAATTAGGTGTCACTGGTGTCCCGCTCCATATTTGCCGCGCAAGCCCAAGTCACGTGCCAACCACTAAAGCAAAATTTACCTCTACCTTCAATGGGTAAACTTTATGAGAAAATTATTCTTCTAGACTGATCAGCGCCATGCTGGAAAAACAAATTATTCCCAATGAACTGTTTGGTTTCCGACCGGGACACTACGATAAATGCTATACTAAAGGAATACATTTCCAAGGTTGGTAGGAGTTAGGCGAAGGTACGGGGGCGGTATTCCTGAACATCGCCAAAACCTTTGACAGAGTATGGCTGTAAGGTGTACTCTACAAAATGTTTGCGGCGCAAATCCTACTGACTTTAGTATCTATTACTAATAGCGTCATTCATGTTGGGCAGAAAATTTCGGGTGAAGATGGAGTAAGATATTTCTTCTATCTTGAGAGATATCCTTGCAGAAATGCTTACTGGGAATTCCTCGTTTATGGGGTATACAAAATTACATTCTTTCTTTTCTAATTTTCCGGCCAACTCTTTTAATTTTTCTCTCCATAAGAACCATCCTTGGACTATGAAGAACATTTAAAAAAAAATTAGCCAAATTGGTTAATCCGTTTGGGAGATACGTTGCCTCAAGCAAAGAGCGCATATACACACACACGTTAAACTTATAACTCCTCTCTTTTTTGGGTCGGGGGTTAAAAAGAGTTGTGGTCAAACTTATCGCATTACATTAAAAACTAAATTCGGTGAAGTCGAGCACGTCCAATTTATATTACCACCCTTATCGAACGCAGTCCCGTAGCCAGGGGGTGGCAAGGTCGGGCTATGCCCGACCTTTGAAAATAAAAATATGTAAATTGGTTAGTTTTTAATTCGTGATAATAAAGTAATTGGTAGAGGAAAGTGACCAAATATGGAATACCATTTTGTTTTTGTGGCATAAAAAAAAACTATCATGAATTAAATGCAAATTTAATTATAAACACAGTCAGTCATACATTTTGGCTTATCTTAGTCATAGTCTTGTGTTTGAATATTAATCAACAAATTTTTTTTATTTAAAAATCTAAATTAACATAATAGTAGCTATTTATGGAATAGACCCCCAAATATGGAATAGGGAAATAAGAACCAAGTTTCTTTTACAAAAATTAACAAAAACAGTAACGTCTTTTTATAACGGATCTTGAGACTTTGGTCAAAAATAAAAGTAACTTATTCCGTTAAAATTAACTTATTCTACTGCAAAAATCACACACCACCCACACTATCGTCACCAACAGGCGCCCATTCCTTACATAAGATTTCCACATAATTTTCCCTATTCCATATTTGGAACTAAGCTCACTTAAGAATAATGTTTTTTTATTGAAAGCCAGGTTATATTTTCTTGAAAAGTAACATCCGTAATGTTATCAGTCATCCTTCTGCATGCTTATAAATGTAGAGTAATTAACAAATTACTAATACTTACGTTATAGATCAAAATTTGCATCACTAACAATAAAGTTTCGCAAGTGCGTACAAAGAATAATGTCCCGCCATGTGGTTATTAATGGTAATAGAGCGTTGTAAAGTTTGGGGTGGTCAACTACTCTTACTAGGTTGTCATTTATCCTAGTAATGGCTAAATAGAGGCAGTGGTTTCGAAAATTTAATGGTATTCCACATTAGGCGCCTATTCCATATTTGGTCACTTTCCTCTATATTTTAATAATTTACAGAAAATTTGCCCATTCCACATTGGTCATTTTATCTGAAAACGTTCAATAAATAGATTGAACAGAAAGTTGCAACGTTATTAAATACTTAATTTTGATATACATTTTAGTTTTTCAATTATTCCTATTGAAAATTGATATTGTTAGTTTTTTAAGAATTCTTTTAATTTCGTAATGTTACACATTCGTATAAAACTATCTTTATCTATCAGCCAAATTGGTAAATTTTCTAACTTTTCTTAAAACGCGTTGACCTTGAAAATTCCAAAAAATTTGCCTGCGGCGCTTAGAGAAAATCGCACCAACCTCCCCCCTACACCTATGGTAAATTTGCCCTACCTTAATTTTCGGCCTGGCTACGGGCCTCAAAAATATTTAAAAATAGTATATTATACACCGAAGGAGTAAAGTGCTACTTTTCGTCATGAGGGTAAAGGTTTTTTACACGAGGCGCAGCCGAGTGGAAAAATTACCCGAAGGACGAAAAATCACTTTAATCCCGAGCGCGAATATACTATATTTTGCCTTTCCGAAAGCCGAAAGAAAGAAAAAAATTCAAAACAAATATTTGTTAGAATAAGCGAGAATTACCAAACCATATAACCTAAAACCAGACCTGTACATGGCATTAATGAAGTACCAACTTAAGTTGGTGGTATTTACTTTTCCTCCCGCTGTTTTACTTTTCCTCCCGCTAATTTACTTTCCCCCCCCTCCTAAGAAAAGTGGCACTTTGCTCCCGCAAAACTGGGAGTAAAGTGACCACTTTACTCCCAAAATATTTTTTGCCTTTCCGGGAGTAAAGTGGTCACTTTACTCCCTGATTTGCGGGAGCAAAGTGCCACTTTTCTTAGGAGGGGGGGAAAGTAAATTAGCGGGAGGAAAAGTAAATACCACCAACTTAAGTTGGTACTTCATTAATGCCATGTACAGGTCTGGCTTTAGGCTATATGGTTTGGTAATTCTCGCTTATTCTAACAAATATTTGTTTTGAATTTTTTTCTTTCTTTCGGCTTTCGGAAAGGCAAAAAATAGTATATTCGCGCTCGGTATTAAAGTGACTTTTCGTCCTTCGGGTAATTTTTCCACTCGGCTGCGCCTCGTGTAAAAAACCTTTACCCTCATGACGAAAAGTAGCACTTTACTCCCTCGGTGTATAATATATAGAGACAGGATAGTTACCGTACGATGAGGCAACATTGGCCCTTTAAGGACAACATTGGCCCACCTGACAAAAAATGTTTGTTTGTAGTATAGAGATCGTAAATGCAACGATAATTTTTTAAGTTTTGCGTCAGCAGATAGGATAAGACCGCAAAAATTCGGTGAACCACAAATTGGAACAGTACTTGCTGTCTGCTTTCTCGTTTAGGTCGTGAAATCGTCAATCGAGTTATTCATCGGTAATCGACACGTGGCAACTTCTTCCTCAAACGCAATTATTAAAATTAGGAACAACACAGTAAGCATTAATATCTTATTTTAAGTTAGTAATTAGGTGATTTATCAAGATTTTTCAAATTAATTATAATCCGGTGGTCTGTGACGAACGAATAACCAAGATAAGGTAACATTGGCCCAGATATTGGGGCAACATTGGCCCAAGCTAAAATCAATTTAAATTCTGATGAAAAAAGTGAGACATATTCTGATTTGGAAGAAGTGATAGAAATGGTCCAAGAAACCCCGAAATTGAGGATAAATCCCAATGGATTAAGGATCGGCGACTTTGTTGTGGATTTGTTTAACGGAAATAAATACCCTGGTAAAGTTATTGCTATTTCAGAACAATGACCAACAGTTGACTATCTAGAGAAGAGCCTGAAATTTTGAAGGTGGCCCCAAAATAAGATGCTATCAATTACAGCTGGGATGATGTTATTGACCTATAGTTATTACCAGAACCCATAATGGTTTCCAAAAGAAATCAATATAAAGTCCCGGAGCTCGATAATTATGTTTGAGCTGCAGTTATTTTTTGGGAAAGAAATAGAAAAATTATATAGGAAGAAGAGTTTGCGTTTAAATGAAAATTATTTTCTTTTTACTATTTTTTAAAAAACTAGGTACCTATTTAGAATATTAGTTTTAAATAAATATTACTATTTCTAAAGTTTTCTTTAAAATGCAGTTTGCTTGACCGTTTTCTCTATATTTTTCTTACTAATCACATAAAACTGTTTTTTTTAATTACCTACAGGATCTAGTTGTTTACAAAATCAATTTTTAGCTTTTATTTTAGACAATCTTTAACACAAGCCCCGAAAAACATGTTAGGGCTAAAGTTACCCCATGTCAAGGTAACTTTGGGCCACTTCAAAAACAATTTTTTTTTTCGCAATTGTGACATGAAAAAAATTAATTGAACTTTAAAACATATAGATATACCCCTACCAAAAAATTAAAAAATATTAGATGCTTTGTACAGTTGGTGCTATATAATTTATTGCTAAATATTTCAAATAATTTGTATAAAATTGGGCCAATGTTACCCCATTCGACGGTAGGCAAAATAAAAACTCAAAAAAGGCAGGCAAAAAGGCATTAAAAACAAGCAAAAAAGGCAAAATAAAAGGCAAAAAGGTACAAAAAAGGCAAAAACGTTTTTTCAACAAAAATCATACAAATTCAAATTAATTCTCTTTATTTTTGTACCAACTGGTTACCAGAAATTTTTCGATATTATCTACAGCAGCTTAAATTTGTTCTCCTGTCACTCTTCAAATTCAAATTCTTAAAATTTTTTCCCTAATGTCGATTCTCTGCTTCACTGGAAAGCTAATATAACAATAACATCTCATGTCAGTCAGTTTGGAATTCGTCAAATAAGCATAACGTCGCCGAATCGTAGTAATGTGATAACGCGCGCTTCATAATCGAATGGAGAAGAGGTTTTGTTTTACTAATTACGTCTAGCATAACCAGATTATTTCAAGAATCGGATTCTACAGATTAGTAGAATTTTAATTTAAAAATTTAAAATTTTTATAATTAAATATAACATTTAGAAATTTTTAAATAAAATTAAGAAATAAATTTAAAAAAAGCAAAAAAGAAATATTTTGGTTCAAAAAGCACAAAAAAGGCAAAAACAACCGCAAAATAGGTGAAAAAGGCAAAAAAGACTGGAAACCCCCCAAAAAGGCAAAAAAGGCAAAACAAAAAATGAATTTTTGAATAGTACATGCTCTGATGAAACGGATTTTAAATTGGGTCTGCCTGAAATATTTCAATTTTAAAAAAAAGGCATTAACTATCCTGTCTTAATTAATATACTATTTTACTTACTTCATTATTTGAATATGTCATTTTAATTTTACTATTATTTGTATTTCCTGATGAAGCTTAAATAGCAAAACGTTGAATATTTAAATAATCTAATTATTATTTAGTCCACTAACCCAAAAATTATTAGGTGTACAAATTAATAATGCGGTTTTTTTTGTGTTTATTTTTGCTTTATTTGAAGAACAAAGTGAATGAACTCAATAATCAAAATATTGGCCATCATTAGATATGACTTTTTCCCATATTTCTGACAATTGATGGATTCCTTCCCAATACCACTGCTCGGTTTTTGAGGCTAACCATCCATCAAGCCAATTCTTTACTTCTTCGTGGGAACTGAAGTGCTGTTTCGAAAGTCCGTGCTGCATCGATCGGAACAAGTAGTAATCTGATGGAGGAAGGTCTAGTGAATACAGCGCTGGGGTAACACGTCCCATTTCATGTTTTCCAAGTACGTTTTAACCTGATTAGCAACATACGGCCGAGCATTGTCATGGAGCAAAATTACTTTATGTGTTCTTTCAACCCATTCATGGTCGTTATTGCTTCAATGCTTGGTTCAATTTAATTAGTTGTTGTCGGTAGCGATCACCAGTAACTGTTTCACCTGGTTTTATCAGTTCATAATACACAGATCCTTTCTGATCCCACCAAATGCACAGCAATGTCTTCTTTCGTATTGATTGAGACGTTGATGGTTGGCCTGGGTCTACCCATGATTTTTTCCGCTTAGGATTGTCGAAATAAATTCATTTTTTAATGGATCCAATAAATCCATTATTTCTATGCGCTTCAGCTGCACTTTTTCCACAATTAAAAATAAAGAAGTAGAACTTCGCGCAAATGCTGTTTATTTGGCTCAAATTTGGACATTCTCGACGCTATGGAAAACTATGTTTCTTGCACAATAATAATTAATAACAAACAATTTTTTATGGTGTATGTTTACCCTTCAAAATGACATAACTGTCATTGCCCAATACCAACAAACGTATTAGTAAAGCTATTTGTTAACAAAACCCGCATTATTAATTTGTACACCTATTACAATAAATTAATTATTTTTTAATAATCATGCAAAATAGTTTAAACAAATAATTATTTTAAATTATCGGAGATAGACAAAAATTGCAAAAGTTTTTATATTTTGGGACAACATTGTGACAGGTCAAAAAATTATTAATCCGATTTTTGCACCCTTTTTTGTTCCCCGGAACATTGTTAAATTGTTAAAAGAAGAGTGTAAATTATAAATTTGCAATAACTCTATGAAAAAAATTCTGACATTTATGCAAATCTTGGAGAACATTTTAATAATAATTATAAGACATCTTCTATAAAGTTTGCACCCTGATACGATGACCGGAACATTGCAAATAGTTGTGATTATTAATTTGCATACAGGGTTGTATTAAGAGCGCGCTGCAAATTTTGATGCAAAAACATGTTTCGACAGATGGTGTGCCCTAAAATATTAATCTTTTATACTTATCATCTGTTCACCAATACATAATTCTAATAATTTATGAAAGTCATATGAACAAACAATAACTATAATTTAGGCAATGAGGAAGTTTGAACTTTCAAAGATAAATATTTTTAAATAATATATTCAATATTTTCACATGTGAATATCTTTTTGGAATATACAGTCAAAACTCTCTAATTCGACCTCTCTTTAATTCGAAATATTCTCTAAATGGAATTATTTATTTGGCACGTCCAACTAAATAGGGTTTTGTGTGTAAACGTTATTCTCTAATTCGAATTTTTTAATTCGAACTCTCTTTAAATCAAATCCAATGATAGACATTTGATCTCAATTTACATGTAATTCGTCACTCTATAAATCGAATTTCATTTTAATGAATATGACTTCATAAATTCAAGAAGTCTTTATAAATTTCCAAAAATAGAAACATATTTTGAGAAACAAATAAACTTCAAAATAATAATTAAGCTTATAACTCCCCTCTTTTTGGGTCGGGGGTTAAAAAAGAGCAAAATTACCAATTATTTTAAGAGTTTGTAATTCTATATTTTGAATTGACATGTCTAACTACAAAAATTTATTTTAAGCAGGTAGAATGTATTATATTTCTGTTATGTAAGAAAATTAACTTTTTTTTCATATTGGACGGATTGGACGTGTTTTTTTATAGTTTACGTTATAAATATTTTTTATTATTTTTTCCGAATTTTTTCCTATTTTGATTCTTACTCTCTAACTCAAACTCCCCCTATTTTAAATTATTTTATTTATAAATAAATATAAATAAATCTACTCTATATATATAATCTACTCTATATATATAAAAAGATAAGAAAAATATGCAACGTTTTTATGCAACGTTTTTGTGCAACGTTTTTATGCAACGCTGAGAACAGCTATTGGATGACACCAAATCAACATTATAATCACATCAACGGACGAATCAAAGGCAAGGCAAGGCAAGGCAAGGCAAGGCAAGGCAAGGCAAGGCAAGGCAAGGCAAGGCAAGGCAAGGCAAGGCAAGGCAAGGCAAGGCAAGGCAAGGCAAGGCAAGGCAAGGCAAGGCAAGGCAAGGCAAGGCAAGGCAAGGCAAGGCAAGGCAAGGCAAGGCAACGCAAAGCAAAGCAAAGCAAAGCAAAGCAAAGCAAAGCAAAGCAAAAGCAAAAGCAAGGCAACAAAACCATGCGACGCAAAAACACAAAGATTGAAAGATTTATGTAAATGCAAAAATCCGTTTGGTACAAATTTGTTATTTTCGGTGGTGACTTTCGTCAAGTTTTACCTGTTATAAAATACGCTTCACCTGTGGAGATAGTCAATTACCTATACTTTAAAGTCAACATCAATTTGGCCAAGCAGCATTATATTATTGAAAGTACCGAATAGCTGGAAATCTACAAATATAATTCGGGGACACGGACAACTCGGCACCGGGAAAACTCGGCACCGGCATAACTCGGCACCGGGGAAACTCAGTTCCGGGCTAACTTGGCACCAGTTGAAAAACTTAAAAAATATATATGAGGATCATTATTAAAAGGTAGATCCCGGTCGAGGCTAGGTTAGTGTTAGGAAACGACTTGTTTTTTAAAAGAGAAAGTCATTAAAAGGTAGATTAATTACTAATAAATAAGGCCCGGATTTGTAGGTATTTGCCTTTTTTGATTCCGTACAGGCTCTGAAAGTTTTTTTGCAGCAAAATGTGTTTTGCGACCTGGCGATCATTTTAAACCACTTTTTAATATGCTTAAAATGCCTATTTTCTACATTTAGTGCCTTTTTTCATCTAATGCGCCTAAATGGCTTTTTTTAATTGATTTTATCCTATAATTTGCCTAAATACCACGTACAAATTTTAAATAAGACACATGGCCGTAGATAGGGGGGGTTCAAACCCCCCCATGGGAGAGCGAGATATTAAAAAAAGGATCTAAAAATTTTTTTTGCGTGAACCCCCCCCCCCCCATGGCATAAAAAAAACTTGACCAAAACTATGACCATTCATGTTACCATTACCATAACTGTCAATTCATATTTATTTGTACTAATGCAGTTAGTGTCACTTCACTTCTTCATGTTGATATATTGAGGGATGACTCCGACAGTTATTGGAGCTATTACTAGGTAATTTTACAATGTGGCCCTTTGCCGATCCTTAATTTTAAGTTATTTAGGAAATACCCCGAATATTTTTGTGTATGCATATGCTCCCGTTACTTCTTGTGATGAAGAGCGGTGAATCTGTGAGAAGTTTTTTTACTCCAGAAAATTTGGAAAAAGCTTTAATTTGTTATATAAATGTTTAACTTTATTTTTTGTACAAAATAATGTTTTAATACTTAGTGGTTTTCTTTATTTTAATTATTTAATTATGCATTTTTGACTGCCTATTAGTACCTATAATCTAATTTTTTGATGCCTAATTGCCTGCCTATTTTGGAAATTTTCAGTGCCTAAAAATCCGGGCCTTACTAATAAAGAATATTTGAATGTGTGACATAATATGGTCCGGTACCGAAAAAAAATGCGAGATTCACCCCATTCCCAGTAGCACAATTTGCCGAGTTGGAAGGCCCTAAGGGGATGTTTTTAAGGAGTTTAGTGCTGCAAAAATGGCTCTGGAGCGGACTCGGCACCAGTTGAAAAACTTAAAAAAAATTAAAATATAAAAAATTTATTATATTAAAAAAATTATATATCTTTTTATAATTCACTTTCCGGAACAAACGCTACCGAAGTTATCATACGTGACTTTGCGACGGAAATGGTCTTAAAAATCCGAGGTGACCTTCTCTTTAAAAAAAAAGTCGTTTCCTAACACTAACACTAACCTAGCCTCGACCGGGCTCTACCTTTTAATAATGATCCTCATACATTTTTTAAAAGTTTTTAACTGGTGCCAAGTTATCCCGGAGCTGAGTTTCCCCGGTGCCGAGTTGTCCGGTGCCGAGTTGTCCGATGCCGAGTCGCCGGTGCCGAGTTGTCCTGTACCGTATAATTCAGGACATTTACAGCAATTCAATTGCTTCTAATGCCGATCTCTCCGACAGAATTATATTAGCCTGCCACAATGATAATGTTCGGGCGAGATTCATACCTACTTAAGTCAAGATATAGCTAAACATCGAGCGGTCGATCAAACAGAAGAGCAGGACATTCGGTTGGAATATGAAGTCGAATAATTAAATTCATTGAATTTCCCTGGTTTTCCGGTACACAAATCAAAACTTAAAATAGGATCTGTTGTTATGCTAGCAGAGCTTTAACAAAGTTGGTATATACATCGATAGGCCTTTGTTTAGTCATGGACAGTTATATGTAGCAGTATCAAGATGTCGAGCGAAGGATGGAATACAAATTCAAAGTGAAAGCAACATAAAAAATGTTGTATGGAAATAAGTTTTATAACTTGAAGTTATTAGGGCCGCAAAGCGGCCCTGGGGGGTTGGGCCGCGTCAGCGGCCAGGGGGGCGAAGCCCCCCTAGTAAATATATATAAAACTATTTTAAAGTTAAATTCGAACAAATTTTAATACATTATGAGAATTCGAATTAGGGAGTTTTGACTGTACTTGTAAATATTCAACATTGGAAGCTCAAACTTCCATATTGCCTAGCTTAGTTATCGTTTATTCATACGACTTTTATAAATTATTAGAATTCTGTTTTGGTGAAAAGATTATCTTTTATACAGGGTGCGGCAGGGGAACTTACTTATTTGAAACGCGCACCCTGAAGCGACAATTAATCCGAGAAGACTGGGGTGGCGTTCATTCGAAAGATCGGAACTTAAAGTTTTTTGTCATGTAGGTTTTGTAATGATCATGCAGTGGACAAGGGAGGAGCACGCGTTCGCCTTAGAAGCCTACTTTTCAAACTGCTGTTCAATCATCACTACGCAAAGTGCATTCCGAAATCATTTCAATATCGCGCCCGCGGGTCGTGTTTCTGATCGGAAATCAATTCTTTTATGGGTGGACAGCTTTAGGAAAACCGGTGCTGTGCATAAAAAGATCCTGGAGGTTCAAGAACGATCAGGATACCCGAAAACATTGAGCAGGTTAGGAAGTCAATTTTGCGATCTCCTAGGAG
Organism: Rhagonycha lutea; assembly: GCA_958510855.1. NCBI lineage: Eukaryota > Metazoa > Arthropoda > Insecta > Coleoptera > Cantharidae > Rhagonycha > Rhagonycha lutea. The sequence goes on from OY294036.1 coordinate 60,033,386, forward strand.
ATCTGAAACATTGAACTGCTGTTGATGTCTGATTGTTCTGTCAGACGAATTCTTCATAAATAACTGCAATTTCATCCATATAAATTGGTATTGGTACAAAAAAGTAATCCAAGCGATTTTCTTTTACGAAGAAAATGTATGCGAAGCCGTTCTTAACAATATATGCCTCATGATGCCCTTGTGTTCTTCAGCGATGAGTTTCATTTTCATCTTTCTCAACTCTATGCTCAACTGAAGAAAAATTTTCAAGCTGTTATCGATAACATACCCGTCAGTCAATATAATGGAAAGAGTGGAGAGAAGCGTCAAAACTCGACTATTTCAAAAATAAAATCTTTCAAGGTCTCTCTGTGATATGAAAAAATAATTAAACTCTTATCTCCAATAGGGTTTGTGTTATTCATTTTTAAAATAAGATAGTTCCCCTGCCGCACCCTGTACTTATCTTAAATATTAATCATTAATATATTTGTTAATATTTTAGGGTACGCCATATGTTGAAACATGTTTTTGCATCAAAATTTGCAGCGCGCTCTTAAGGAATTATTTGCATGACTTGCAATTTTTTTTCCACAGGATACACAAAAAAAAAGTTAATAAGCTACTGTTTGCGATGTTTCGGTCATTGTAGCAGGGTGCAAACTTTATTGAAGATTTATTTTAATTATTAAAATGTTCTCCAAGGTTTGCATAAATTTCGGAATTTCGTTTTTTGTTAATTTAACAATGTTCCTGGGGGCCGAAAAGGGTGCAAAATCGGATTTATTATTTTTTTACCTCATTTAATGTTGTCTCAAAATTTGAAAACTTTTGCAATTTTTCATACCTTTTTTGCTACAATGACTGGCCTAGTAAGGCTATTGAGGAATGAATAACTTATGAGGAATCCTCCAAGTTGGAAAACACACTTTATAGTAATTCGCTGTTATTTTGCTTATTACTCAACAAAATTCCACAAAAGTATATATTTTTTAAGAGAGGACACTTGGACACAGACTATTTTGTTTTAATTTTTTTGAAATTAAACTTTTCTCAAAATTTTCTTTTTTTCTTATCAAAAATTTGAAATTTAAAAAATCAAAACAATACAGTCTGTCCTCTTTTAAAAAATATATACTGTTGTGCAATTTTTTTGAGTAATAATTAATCAAAATAACAGCGAATTACGAAAGTGTGTTTTCCAAATTGGAGGATTCCTCTTATGTACCTAATCGAAAATGTCACACTTCCTTCTATATTTCTTGATGTTTTCAAGAAGCTTTGTTTTTTCTTATTAAAATTACTTTTAGTTTTTAGTGCACCTTTTTAATTTGAAATAAAAAGTTTTTTTAATTTTTAATATTTATGATATTGAAAAATAAAGCAATTTTTACATATTATTTTATAGAGTATTTTGGAATTTTTAGGGCTAGTAAAATTCGGAACTTAGTAATAATAATACAATTTTAATCATTTAGTTTAAATTAATTTACTACATAATAATTAACTGGATAAATACTAATAAAATATCACACTTTTAAATTACAAGAAATAAATTATTTATGTACTAGGTACTACTATTTACAATCACAATATTTTTATGTAGGTTCAGCATAATACAGCAATATTTACAATTATTTTGATAATACAAATATACAAAAAAAACTATATACAAATAATATGAAGGGTATTCACACTCCCTTGTATATTTCGTTGTATTAATACACTTTTGTATTATTTATCCTATAGCAACGTCTAGTAATACACAATTTTATTAGATTAGGCGTTACTAAGATAAATACTATTTTGTATTAATACATCGAAATATACAAGAAAGTATGAATACTCTTATTATGTATAAAATCATAAACATTCAGATCATTTAATGTGATTTACAATCGAGTCACAGGAACACCTCGTATGGTTTTTCACTTTAAATTCTCTAAATTCAGGTTTTTTGTCACGAACTGTGTCCACAATATAAAAATGTAAAGGTATTGTCTCTTCTTCTATCATTTTGCACTCTTTATTTTTTTGTTTACAACAGCCCGTTCCTCGATCGCACCTAGAAATAAAAAATATATTTTTAGTTTTGGAAATGGCAAATAATATACCTATAGGTATATATTTGGAGAACAAAGTTTAAATGAAATATAATAATATATTAAATGCTCCGCGAGAAATACTATTACCAGCAAATTATTATTGAGATAAATTGCCAGTTTTATAAAAACCTTTCCTAATCATGGATTAGCTCACGATTTGTTAACTTTAACAAGCCATCAAATTCTGATGTGTTTTAGAAAGTAATTCTATTTCTATTTACTTTGTTCTGATATTAAATTTTTTTTTGCATATTATGTACTTTCATGTTATTTTAACCCTTGTTGATAACAGAAGAAATTATTGTAAATCAAAACATCTAATTATTTGTTGTTCAACGCAATGAAGTACAGTTTGTCAATACTTTAAATTTTACGTTAAAAATATCTTGATAATCTCCCGTAGAGATTATTATTAAGTATATCTTTTTATCATTAGAATATTCTTTAGATCAAAGCAATAAGTGGCTATTCACAAAAAAAAAAGAGAAGAGGAAGATAGATTGATAACCTGCCTGATGTCGGGTTGGTTGTCACAGACTTTGGGGTTGATTGCATACAATTTATTCAGACTGGAGATTACTCGTGATAATGACAATATTCCCGGTTTTTTTGACAACTTGCCCCTAACGGACATTACAGATAAATCATGATTTGGCGGAAACATCATAGAACCTAACTATACGAATGTTGATAGTATTACAGAATAACAAGAAATAGTTGCGAGATTGATTTCTTTGTCGAATTCAAAACACAATTTTTATTTGAATGAATAAAATAAAAACGGTTTTTTCCATTTTGAATCATTCGTTTTAAATTAAAATGTCTTCGATAATAATCAAAAGATTCTTTCCTCAGAGGGCGAAACCGCACATTTCAGGGTAATATAATATTATTTGCAAAATAAACCACGAAAATAAAACCACTTGAACAATTTGGTAGGATAAAATTTGATTACTCAAGATTTGGTTAAAAATGTAACTTTTATGCATTTGATATTCGGTTACTTACTCCGAACTACTTCGAGTAAGTTAGTGTAGAAAACTGAGAAAATTGATTGGTATAAAATCACTAACCCACTTTTTACACCAATTAATTTTACACTACTTTACTCGGAGTAGTTCAGAGTAAAGCGGCGTTCACAATGAAGTGGGTCTTGCCTTGTTTCGATAGAAAACTGGCAAGCGCCAATCCTTTTCTATGATTAAAAAATCGTTCATTTTGATTGACTCTTGCTAGCTTTCTACCGAAGCAACCTATAGAATCAACAACTGTCTGTAAAACTAAAGTGGAGTATGCTAAACGGAGAAGTTTGAAAAGGCGTCAATCCACAGGAAAAATAAGGTTTTAACGCTGTTTTCCAAAACTAATAAAGCATCAATGAGGCGAGATAGAAAAAAATTGATAAATTCATTTTGGAACACACAATTACTTCTTTTATTATTGTGAAATAATAATAGTTTTGAATCAAAAGAGAGGAAATAACTTGTACCAAAATTCATTTTTCTCAGTGTTTTGACTTATAAATTGGTCTTGTGGGTTTATCTAAATTGTGAAATAGTTTATCCGTAAATTAAATAATAATAGTAATACTAAAGTTTACCATTCTTTCTGCATTCATTTTTCGCTCCTAAACAACTATTCAAGAAGCTCTGGTGAAGTTATTTAATATAAGTTCAATTGTTAAGTTATTAACTCGTAATAATAATTAATTGGTATATTTTAAAATATATCGAGTTGAATTACATTAATTATTTATATAATTTTATTGAGCTTTCAGACATGGGTACGTCTTTCGTCAGAATAATACAATAATAAATTAATAAATTAATTAATAATACAATATAATAACAATATACGGGCCGATAATGTACTCTTATTATTATTATGATTGGGGTGATATGCAATATCATTTTCAGTTCTTTAATAGTTTAATAGATACTGTAGATACATATCTTTTATATTTTTACAATAAAAGGATTCTGATAGGTCCTTTTTTATGTCAGAGGGAGGTTCTAAAATTTGTAACAAATACAGAAAATTCGAGCAACAGGAAACAGAAACAGGAAGAAATTGCTTCATTAGCGTAGTTGAAACCAACTAATCCATAAAAAAATTTCAGTACACGATCGCGTTAAATCCTTATCTATTTACTACTACCTATTATTGATAAAGGAGTTAATCTTTTAATTAAAATGATCACTATTTACCTTATTATATAGTATACGTTACCCACTAGATTAAAACATTATAGCCAATAAAAATTACGTAGGTAAATTAATAGATTTAGCTCAAGGTGTTACCACGTCAAAAACTTGTTTTAATATTTAATTTTTGTGTTATAGCTGTTTATAATTTTGGAAATCTTACGTGGCAAACATTTGTATGCAATTGTTAATGATCTACAATGTTTAGCAATAATAAAACATTCTTACACATTATTATATCGTATGGTTTGGGTATTGTTTTATCTTAAACCTAAAAAAATTGAAAAATTTTTACCTGTGTAAAACGGTAGTGTGTGGTTGAGCAATTTCCGAAGTCTCCAGTTGATCACCCAACAATTCTTCCACCCTTATCGAACGTTGTTGGGGCAATTCACAAGGAAATTCGTTAAAAACCTGCATATGTCTTGTGAATCTTAACTGCAATTCTTTGGAAGATAATTGCGCCTTACAATTGAATACCATCAACATAAAAAGTCCGAGTAACACCAAATTTGTTTTTATTTCTATTGCGATGCACTTCATTGCCATTATACAAACATAGAATAAAGTTTAGTTTTTCACAAAATTTTATCCCACTTTTTCATTTCTTTATGGGCCTTGAAAATATTCGAGGCCGCAAATTTTATTATAACTTAGTAAGGCTGTTGTTTGGTGCAGGAAAAGGATTTAACTGACACGAAAACTGAAAATTCAAGTGCATTTCTTTTTATTTATAGTACAACTAAGTAACTATCGGAGATAAAAATGTTTTATGACCGACTGCTGTTTTTATACGAAGTAATGCGGCAAACTAAACTTAATCAACTTAAGCGGTTCTTTTATAACGCAAACGCATTTCAAGGTGTGTGATTCACTTCTTCCACAACTTATCCAAAACCTCAAAATTTATCACCGTCTTGATCGATCTTCATTAGTAAGTTGATCTGAAATTAAATAGCAAGTTTTAATTTAATGGGAATACGTTGCTCGGATTTATGAGTTGTAAATACCGCAATCAAGTGAATTCTATCATTATCTCAATAGGTACTTAAAACTTAGTTTAATTATTGCATTGTTATTGTTTAAATCATACTTGTATTTTCCTATATAAATGCGACTCATGTTTTTTCATAATATAATGCGGTTTCTGAATTATTCACGAAAAATGTTATTCTAATCTTTAAAATATCACTCTATTGCACGAACAGAAATGTTACTAATTTTGTAATTTATTTTAAAAAGTGTCAATAATAATATAACTTGTTTATGTTTCTAACCGAACAAGGTTTTTGTTATATAAAATCATGACTATTTCCAAGTAGATATTATGTTTTTATCATGATTACCTGTTATTATTTAAGGAATTAGGAATTTCCAATAATAATCATTATGATTAAGTAATTTTAATATAAAGTATTATACTTTGCATTTATGTATGTACTATGATACATTCTAAAATTTTATTTTACAAGTGCTTAGTTGTTTATTTTAATATTGAAAATAATATTTAATTGTAGTGCTTATTATAATACACTATAGATACAAGTAAAAATAGTAATTAAGGAATAAATTAACTCCCCCCGCAATATTTTAAGTTATTGTCAATTTTGAATTCTCCTCTAATAATTTGCAAGTTATTTTTAATAAAAAAAAATTAATAGCAAATACTTTAAATTTCAAATAAATAATTGAAACACGAGAACGTATAATTATTTTGTAATTATGTAATAAGTAATAACCCTAATGCAAATATTTAACAGGTTGAGTACAGGATTTAGTTCAAATAAGAAAAACAAGTTGTAAACACCATTTTTACCTTTATATGACAAATAAATAAAAAAGCATTTTTGCACTTAAGGTTATTAACCTGATGGAAGCTTTAGCCATTAATAATATAATAATTGTTATTTACTTTACAAACAAACATGAAATTGAAAATAGTTGAAAAGTAATTTGAACAATATTTTTATTTTTTTCTAAAAAAATTCATTACCTATTTCCTTTCATTCGTTTTCAAGTGTATGCGTGGCAACAATTAATTTTTAATTCTTGGTTGAGAAATTCAGAATATAAAAATTTTACGTTGGAAAAATTGGAGCTTGCTAAAATGTATAGGGTCTTGTATTGAAAGACATCTTATCAAAATTAGGAATACAAACAAACCCACGATGAACCCACGGATACTGAGAAGTGCAATAATTATTATCTAAATTAACTCTCATCAATATAGAGCGCGGATTCTATGCATTTTGCTTGCTGTAAATTATATGCAGTAGATATTCCATATGGATTTTGGCATTTTGAATATATTTTTTTTAATTTTAAATTGTCACATATTATTTACAAAGTTGTGCGGCAAGTAATCTTTTTATTTTTAAACTACATTTGCAAGTTTACAACGTCTTTAAACATTAGTCAACTAAACACATGGGAAAATAATGCATAAATGCATATTATGGGTAAAGCGGCTACCACCTTAACATTTTTTCGTAAAACTATGATTCATTTTACGTGCTTTGCCCATGGATTACTTCGAATAGCCGAAACGATAAGATGTTAATGATAGCACCGCTTAAAATACATATATTTCCAAATGGGGAACATATTTAACAGCTGCTGTGTATTATGCAGAACATATACGACAATTTAAACAATTTGTGTGTAATTTGTCCGATTCAGCTGCAGTAGCAATAAAAGATCGTCAAGAAGTTTTAAAAATGACAAACTAAGGACAGGAAAATTTGGAATTTCTGAAAGCTAATTATTGGTATGCAGGTGAATGTATTAAAAATCTTGAAGGAAAGAATCCTCTACTGCTAGATTCTGTAAAACTTCTTTGAAAAAATGATGGTTTTAAAGTGTTTGCTAATGCAGCAAAATTATTAAAAGGAAAACGATCGAGAATATTACTCTCAGTATTCCCAGCAAATATACTTAAATATGTGCCGATAACGTCAGTTGACGTAGAAAGAAGAAGAAAATTTAGAAAAGTATTTGATTATTTACTGTTTTCCTTACAACATCCATAATTCTGATTAATTCTTTTTTGTGTAGGCCATTCATTTATTAAGAATACATTTATTTTTGGTGAAGATTAAAAATTAAAATTTTGTATGTAGCTTTTTAACTGCTTATTTAAGATTTTATGTGCTTTTTTTTCACTTTTTAGTGCATTTTTTAAATTTTTTAGTGCTTATTATAAGCGCTTATTTTCTATAAATAAGTGCATATTAATCCGCGCTCTACTCATCAACATTTGCGTGTTGGACAATTTTATAATTCGAGGGATATCCAAATGATTATCATATTGAAAAAATATGTGTAACACCTTCAATGCTGCATTGCTACTAGCAATGTAGATTAACCCTAGTGGGGAAACACCAAATTTAAATAACGCATCATTAACTTTACCTTACCTAAAAGAGATTCTTCAATCAACGCTTACAAAGGGATATTACAGTGAGTATGTCGCCAATCGAGATTTCCAATTTTTTTGGTGATTCTAGTAGCTAAAAAAATTATCACTTTTTCGACTTTTAGTCGATTGCCTCTTACTTAGTTCTTGAATTATGAATTTTTGAAAATGAGCAGCTTTTACCATAGGTTTACCACATATGGGAGTTTGTAACTCGTAGTTCCTGAGTTCTATCCCAGTACAGGCGAACTTTTTTGTTTTGAAAATTATGTAATTTATTATCGGAATTAAAAAATTAACGACCTACGAATTACCATTTCAAATTCTTAACCGCTAGACCACCACGGTTTCTTGTATTAATAGCTAATAGTAATAGCAGTTAACACACCATGCTATTTTCAAAAATTCAAAACTCAAGAACTAAGTAATCGACTAAAAAGCCGAAAAAGTGATAATTTTTTTAGCTGCTAGAATCACAAAAAAAATTGGGATCTCGATTAGCGACACACTCACTGTAATGTCCCCCCCCCCTTGTTAGACTTAATCGAATATATCATATTGATGATATTATGAATAAGTAAAAAATGAAATGATCTACAGAAAACGACTTTGTAATAATTTATAGAATAACAAAGAGATCAAAGAGATCCTATGGATCTCTAGACACTTGTAATAATTTAAATTGGTTAGTTTTTAATTCGTGATAATAAATTAGTAAGAATATTTTACTCCATTAATTCGTAAATTAATAAAATATTCCTAATAATAACAATGTTAAGCATCACGTAAATTTTAAGGGAAAAGGTGTTACTTGACTTCGAGGGTCCATTTAAAAAATCAGCGTTTGTCGTGCAAAAAAATGCAAGCGTTTTTGTTAAACAATTTGTCACCAAAAATACTTGTGATAAAGTTGGTTTCAAATGAATTTTAAAAATTTTAATCTGAAAATAGCAAAAAACTAAAACTAGTACCTACTAAATAAAAATCAAATTTTGATTGTTTGTAAAACAAATAAAAATATACCATGACAGATACACAATTTGTGTATCTGTCCAAATATAACAAGTTTAAACAAAAAATATATATACATCGGTGCAAAAATTAAGGCAACTGATTTACCGAAAGGGGAAAACAATCTTCGAATTTTTCAGGGGACCACCGGCTTAACGCGCCTTCCGAAGCACGGAGACTGGTCATAAAAGTCTTTGACTCTCCCCGGGTTTGAATCTGATATCTCGCATTCGCAGTTGATATAGCGTTAGCTGCAAGGCAATAACCTTCTCTACTGAAAATTTAAACTTAAACGATTGGGGAATTTAATGATGAGAATCACCAATTTAAAACGCCAAAAGTTCTTTTCCATACCCATACGCAGATACATAAGTACGAGTAATCCCAATAAAAAGATTTGATCTCGCCTTTTAGAAAGAAAGCAAACAAATAATTAATTTTTTTTAATTAATTGTAACAGCGCCGTCAAACGAAATTATAATTAGTATCTTATTTTTTTTATCAAAGTCGATATAAGTTTATTATAAACATTTTAATTGCTGCAAATCTGTTATTGACCATGAAAACTATTTTAAGTTTTCAATTACCTACTTGAGGAAATCCTTTCGAGATGGGATTTTACCGTTAATGTTATAAATGACGTAAAACGGTGTCTATACTATTTTAAAATTAATTATGCATTATTTATTTAAATTTATCATTAAATAATAAAAAATGATAACATTATGCATTAAGAATTTATTATACGACCGATATATTTAATTAACCATAGAGTATAATATCACAAGTCACTTTTTTGTAATAAATTAACGATACGATAGGTAATTTTACTAATTTATTGATTTTTTTATTTTTAAGTAACAGAGTTAATGTAAATTTACAAGTAGTTTTCTGAAAATAATTTATTTATTTTTTGATATTTTATCGTTTTGTATTTAAAATCAATATCACTTTATAACAAACGAGTTTCAAAAATGATTCAGTGAATTTCTTGGAATTGTTATGAATTTTAATAATTTATTTATATCATATTTCACTAAAAATAATTTAACAATTTAAAAGTTATAATGTTTTTACTTTATCATACATCTACAGCCACTTAAAATTATAAAATCGTACACCTAGAGGCACGAACGATTTTTCCCTATAAAATATGAAAATCGTACTAAATGATAGAAATTCATATTATAAATCTATTCTATTGTGCAAGAAAATTTTAAGAAAATCCGATTCAAGCAGCTAAACGGTCCCAGGAGATATTATAGTTATTAAAAAAACACCGACGCAATGTAATAGTTAATATTAAAAATAAAGCGTTTAAGCCTTTCCTAACCTGGGGGTAAAATGGCCATTTGATGGGGGTAATACAGCTGGGGATCTTTAGAAAAACAAATTATTCCACCGCCCACCGTTAATAAAAGATAACTTTTATTGAACTGTATTATTTCAATATTCAATGTTTTTATTCCCTTTGAAGCAAATACTTTTTTATTTAGACTTGGGGATGTTTGATGGTTTCCACCGGAAGACCTCGCTACTCTCGTGCCACCTGGCAAAAACGAAAAATTCTTCCTCTTAGCATACATAGTACGTCGTGTGTAAATTTAAATTGCACAATTTTACACCTTCACATTATGATTTACTTTGGGTACAACCAGGAGAAAAACCAACCACAAAAATTCTAAAATTTTACTTCCTTAAATTCCTAGAAATATCAATTATTCAAAATTTTTCTACAGAGGACAAATTTCTTCTTCAATGTTAAATAAATTGTTCACAACGTTCGAAACTCGAATTTTAAAAACTCTCAAACACCAAAAATGTAAAATTATCTTTTCTTCCAATCAAACATAAAATTAATGAGCTCAAAATTTTAGTTGCATCGCTCAATGTATCCGTTACTACTTCTCATCGAAAACGGAAGACGACAATATAGACTGGGGGTCGGCGAAGTTAAACTTATAGCATCAAGAGCTAATACAATACTCGAATATTATTTTTATGGCTTTTTGCCCATTACTCCCAAATTTACGAATAATCTGCAAAATTTTATTTTTATATTTGTAATTTTAGTTTAGTCGATCTGCACTATTTGATAATTGGAATTTACAAAGTTTCGAGAAGTCAAAAAAAATTTAATTTTTGTCATGGAAAGTCTGAAAAACTCAGGGAATTTGTTTTAGAAAATTCAATGTAAATCCTGTATTTTCGCAAACTAGATGCATGAGAAATATTCTAATCAAAATAAAATAATTTTATTAAAAAAAGACATAACTTTGGAATGGAAAATCCGATCAGAAACAGTCAGGTTAGACCAATTATTGTAAGTTTTCATACTCAGAGAATTGGCTGTGAATTTTGAGGATTATTGCAATTTCTGATTATTTGAAAATTGAAAATGATATCTGGAAAAAGCCGATACAAAATATTTTCATAGGTCGTGTAATAAAATTTGATTTTCTTTGTAATAATTGTATTTACTGAAAAATTATAATAATTACATAGATTGTAAATTCTACTTCTTTATTATATATTTTTAATTTCGTTCCCCAAATATAAAAAAATAAATTTTTTTAATTTCTAAAAAGCAGAATGTTTTTTATTTTTTATTATTTTCAGGGTAGTGGATTATTAATTATTATTAATGGATTTATACAGTTTTTTATAGCTACTGTATAAATTTTAAGACCATTATAGAATCCAAAAATAAAGTTTGATCGACTTTTCGATACAAATAATATTTTAACTATTGAATGTTATCAGTTTATTAGATTATCATACATTTTTCTCAAAAATTTTGTTATGCAATACTTAGGTATAATAATAATTTTTTATTATAGGTAATTATTTTCAAGGTACCTTTATAATAATATTCCTTGAAAATATTTGGATGATGTGATTAACATGAATGTAGGTATAATACTGTAAACTTCTAAGAATTTCATTCATAACTCGTAGAAGTAGTTGAATTCATTGAAGAACATTAAAATTGAATGATCATTCATAGCTTGGTCTTGGTTTACATTTAATATTCAATATTTCATACTATGAAGTGTAGGAGTATTGTGTTACAGTTTACTCGTAATGCTACTAGTAAAAACATAATTGAATTATTCATCATAATATTTAAATGTGTCACACAACCCATAAAATGACGACAATTGCAGAATGATAGTGAAATTTCCGTCCATAATAATGATATGCAAATTTTTGCTCACATACCATGAATAATAATGTGAATTATTGAATGACCTAATAAAATATAGGGTACTAAACCAGGACTATTTTATTAAAAACACCCGCTTTGATTTAAATTAATGACTTAAATTAAGTAAATCAAATTTAAACGAAATGTCCTTGTCTTTGCGGTTTCTTTGCTCTCCAAAATGTGCGTTTGCAAGCCAATACACAGATTTTAGATATCTTGCCCAAATGTAATCGTCTCAACAATGACGAATTTAGAAATAACGCTTGTATTATTAATTAAATCAGAATCTTTCAATATTAAATAATTGGGCCGGATATCAGTAATGCTCATGATATCAGCAAAGTACCTACACTATGACTATGATAATAGTAATAGTACACATTATAATAATAATGATAATAGTTTCTTGGATGGTCAAATATTATCGTTGAAGTGAACGGATTTAATACTAAAATCTTTTTTATTTTAAGATTTGGAACCATATAATGAAATTTTAAATTTCAAACTTTAAAAAGCAAATAAGAAATGAAAGAGTGTTGGTTGCATACAACCAGGCGCATGCAAGTAACTGAATTTATAACAATAATTATTTTTATGGATCTAATTAATTATTATTAAGAGACGGTCAGAGCATAGTGGTCACGCAAGTTGACTATGAACACTAAATGCCCGGTTCGAATCCGGGTGAAGTAAGAACTTTATTCTGGCCGTCTCTCTGGTCCTCCAGGTTGGGGGTCGGGGCGATGGGCCAGCTCCTCATCATCTGTAAAGAAAACTAAAAAGCTTTAAACCATGACCAAGCCTCGCAAGAGACTTGGGAAATGGTAACGGATAAAACAGTTTCTAGCTGTAGCTCGATGTGTTGTGAGGCTGCAATCCAAAAAGCAGTCCGAGATATATAATTAATTATTATGGGCAATTTTTCGTAATAGGTGATAAAAAGAAGAAATTCTCAAAAGATTATTTTGGCACATAATATAAAAAATAAAGGGTATGACCGTGTAAGCATGCAAAAACTGCCCCCAGCGATTTTTAAAAATCAAAATGGCCGATCGATTTATAATCGGAAAAAAACATTTTCCTGAAAATTTCAGCTTTCCAACCCCTAGATTTACGAAATAGTAGGGAAAAACGTGTTTTTTGGTTTTTGTTTTATTGTGCCTATTCTACTGAGTATTTTTTAATGAAATTTTTTTTGGTAAGAAATATTGATAAGAGACTTTAAAAAGTAATTTTTTTGAAAAGTTACAACCATCCCCCTTTTCAAAAAAAATTCCAAAAGTTTTGGCCGCTTTATTTAAACATGTTCCTTAAAAGTGTCAATCACGAATTTTTTTTAAAAAACTTCCCTATGACCTTTCTGTACATGGTAAAATTTTCAACTTGATCCATTTGGTGCAACACAGTGAAAAAAAATAAAATAGATACGAATTTGATTACAAGGGTATTTTATACATAGTAGGATAGTACGTATAATATGCATTATATTATTATACATTACTTAATATATAGTATTTTAGAGTATATCTCAGAATTTTATTACATATTTTAGAATGAATTATGTTAAAGAAAAATGCGTTAGGTGCAATATTATCTACGGAAGGCAATGGGCTTTAAAAAAACTATTATGATTTATGACAACGCTGAGGCTGATGATGATTCTTAATAATTATATATATGCAATGAAATAATTCGGTCATTGCTTTGCAGCTAACGCAGTTGGATGCGAACGCGAGGTACCGGGTTCAAACCCGGGGAGAGTCAAACTGTCTTATGACCCATTCTCCGTACTTCGGAGGGCACGTTAAGCCGGCGGTCCCCCTGAGTTGACGAATTGCCACCGTTAACAAAAACCAGTGCTACAGGCACATCTGAATGCTAGCCTAGCAAGCTGCTACCGGATGTAAAACAACTATAGTCCAAAATCGATCTGCGGACTACTCACCAAACCGTCTGGCCAGCGTGGTGAGTTATGGCCAGATCCTCCATAATATGGAGAGGCTTATGTCCAGCAGTGGGCGGAAAAAGGCTGATAAAGAAGATGAAGAATGAAATTATTTCACAAAAAATATATTGATTCGTTTTCAACATAAGTAATGAAAAATTAAATATTACAAGATAATATAATAATTATAATAAAAGTAACTAATTACAATATAAGAATTTTTCTAATAAAATTGTTTCAAATAACATCGATAATCTTCGTCACTGTCATCATTCACTACTGCGTTCACTTCTATTTCTGTAAGCAAATGACTCAATATCTCAGCTGGTTTTATTATTAGCCAAATATCGAGCATGAGAAAGATAATTATATAATAGCTGCAATGTGAGAGCAGAACATGACAGTGCGCTTACCATTATTACAATCACAACAATATCGAGCAATTCCGGATATTTCATGCGTATTTGGTTGATAATAAATAATAATCATTGACTTCCGTAGATAATATTGCACCTAAAGCATTTTTCTTTAACATGATTTATTCTAAAATATGTAATAAAATTCTGAGATATACCCTAAAATACTATATATTAAGTAATGTATAATAATATAATGCATATTATACGTACTATCCTACTATGTATAAAATACCCTTGTAATCAAATTCGTATCTATTTTATTTTTTTTCACTGTGTTGCACCAAATGGATCAAGTTGAAAATTTTACCATGTACAGAAAGGTCATAGGGAAGTTTTTTAAAAAAAATTCGTGATTGACACTTTTAAGGAACATGTTTAAATATAGCGGCCAAAACTTTTGGAATTTTTTTTGAAAAGGGGGATGGTTGTAACTTTTCAAAAAAATTACTTTTTAAAGTCTCTTATCAATATTTCTTACCAAAAAAAATTTCATTAAAAAATACTCAGTAGAATAGGCACAATAAAATAAAAACCAAAAAACACGTTTTTCCCTACTATTTCGTAAATCTAGGGGTTGGAAAGCTGAAATTTTCAGGAAAATGTTTTTTTCCGATTATAAATCGATTGGCTATTTTGATTTTTAAAAATCGCTGGGGGCAGTTTTTGCATGCTTACACGGTCATACCCTTTAATTACAAATAAGTTAATTTTACCAAAGAAGAGATACTATTTTACAATAATTGAAATTTTAAATTACAGAAAATGTTTTAACACCCCTATTGACATTTAATTTTAAAGTTTTGTGAAAATTGGTTCGGTATTTCAATAGAAATCGCGTTAATTCTTTCATGCTCGTCACAGTAGCATAATGTTATAATAATAACCTATCTTACTTACAAAAAATGAAAAAGCTATCAATCGGTGAAAATTTTGTCAAATTCTGTTCGATATTTTAGGCTTTAAGCCTGGTTTACACGGGTATAGTAATCAGTAGAGTAGGGTAGCGAGTAGCTAGTAGAGTAGAGTACTTTACTGGCGGCGGTAAAGTAACTATACTCTACTTACCCCCTACCACAACTGCCACTCTACTATCCTCCTCACTCTACCCGTGTAAACATCTTCTCCCCTACAACAGCCAGTATCATGCCAGTATCAAGTAGAGTTTAGTTTAGTACACGTTGTTGCGTTAAAAATGGTAAAGTTCTCGGAGGATGAAACAATTAAACTTGTTGATTTATTTGTTGAACAAGAGTGTCTGTGGAATGTAGGCAGTATACGCTATAGAAACAAAGACATAAGGATGGCCGCGGAAAAAGAAATCATCGAGAAACTTGGAAAAACCGGCTTTAGTTTATCTGAACTAAAACAAAAGATTAAAAATTTACGATGTACTTATAACCAAGAATGTCTTGAAGTAAAGAAATCCACTAAATCAGGTGCAGGAGCAGATGATATCTACATTCCACATATAAAATGGTTTGATGCATTTGACAAAACTCTACTTGGTACTCTACTATGTGTAAACGAAGAAAAATCAGAAGTGGTAGAGTATCTAGTAGAGTTCACTCTACTAGCTACTCTACTCTCCTGATTACTATACCCGTGTAAACCAAGCTTTAGAGATAAAAACAGAGAAATATACATTAACATACTATGTCTTCTTCTTTTTCTAGAAGTAATTCTCTTCTAGTTTAGAACTAAGGTCTGTTATTTCCCAACATCTGCGGCGTTTCCTTATGAGCATATAAATATTTTACATCCATTAGGTAGCTTGCTAGACTGGCCTCAGGTGTGCATGTATTCTAGTTTTTTTATGTTAATGATGGAAATTCACTAACTCAGAACGATCACCGTTCTACGAGACTAGTCATAAGAAAGTTTACCCTTCTGCGGATTTGAACCCGCTACCTCGCATTCGCAGTTAATCGCGATAGCTGCAAGGAAATTACCATCTCTATATACATACTGCAATATCCACATGCAGCTCTTTTCATTAATTATTATTCAGCAAAAGTTTTCTTGAATATGAAACTAGTTGATTTTAAACTAATTATTGTATAGGTGTTGTTATATAGTGTCTCTTAAATTTACGTTACCCTGATACAAAAACTACCTTAAAATTAAATTCACAAAAACCTGATTCTCCTTGCGTTTCTTCAGTTGAACAAATTATGGTCAATTGTTCGACAATTCCATTGTTGCATCTGCTTTCAATTCAATCAATTCCTTAAGTCTTCTTTCATTTCTCTTTATTATATACTTACAATGACAGTAAAATTTCTGTTGTGGTTGGTATTCCGCAGTGGATTTCACTTTTAAGCGACTGGCATTTTTATTCATATAGGTTTTCGTAGTCGGGTTTTTTATTTATTAAATTATATTTTCTTTGATTTTTAAGTTGATATCCTCCTCGGACTCCTGGTACACATTTGTAGACATACTCGTATTTCCTAGATTTTTTTTAATTTACCGCATTATAGAAAAACTAGCGCAGTCTGGTTATACCTTCCATATGGGTTGGGTTGATGTTCCACTAGCAGTAAATTGTTGAAAAAAACACTTCTGTGCAATTTTGATAGCGTTATGGGGTCGACGAGTAGAGCAACTGATGGAAAATCACGTTCGGTCAGAAGAAAGTTGAAAATTTTAATAGATAATTTTACGATTCCGTTAATGTATTGGTACTATCTGTTTCTTAAAATGTGACAATTTATTTCTATGTTAGTTTTATTCAAATTCTTTGTTACGTTTATTGTAACGACCAAGCTAATTTATTATGTACCTACTTACATATTTGTGTACTCTGTAGTTGTCTACACCAATTAGATTTGTACACAATTTTGGGATCTGAGTTAGAACTAGGGTTGGGACTTTATTTCGATTAATTAGTTTATCGATAATAATTATTGTTTGATAATTCAATAATTATCGATAATTATCGTTTGATATTTTGATAATGATCGATAATAATCGGAAAAAATTTGAAAATATCGCCTAAATTACAGTTTACGAAGTTACAATTAATGGAGCAATATAGTACATAAATTTTATTTTAAACACCTAATGAGAGACCTGGGTCACGAGGATATAATTAATATAATATTTTAATAATCTCGTACGCGTGCAACATTCTTGAGAATCCTCTCGCAACACTTGTAACAGAACTTATGGAAAGACTATGGAAATAATATGCATATACACGTTAATAAACAATACCCTCTTTTTTGGTAGTCAGGTAAAACTTAGAAATAAGAAATGAATAATTGACGTATAAATGTAAAGAATGGTGCGGGTGAGGAACAGGAAGAAGGTAAGAAATAATGTAGTTATGAATGAATGCTGTAGGTACTGCTAAAAATGACAACAACCCAATATATTTGAAGATTGCAACAAAGAACTTCCTCAGAAAAGAAATGGAAGTATTGATAGAACATGTTGGTAGAAGTCAAGAAAGCGTATAAGATATTATTTAAGTGAGAATAATAATATAGCATGGAACAGATACGTAATTGCGCAATAATGAAAACACAAGTTTATTAAGTGGAAAGGAAGCAAAATTTATTTGGATGGCTATATTATAATTGTAGAAAAAAATTTATAAAGATAAGTAATCATAGAAGAAGTAAGAATTTAGAAAAACAGTAAAAATGAAGTAGCTAACAGTTTATAATTAATAGCAGAAAAGATTCATTAGTAAAGTATTTCAAAGGTAATCGGCAAAGTAAAAAAAGACATGAGAGAATGAAGCAAGAAGCATAAGAACAATGCCAAAACAGAGGCAGATACTGGAGCTACACTGACCGGACGACCAGATGAACTATTTAGAAAGATAACAGGATCGCTATAGTGACAGAAAAAGAAACTAGATAGAGAGAGCACATCAGAGATGTTAAAATTAATATTTCAAAATTTGAGTTAAAAAATAAACAGCAGAATTCTTAAAACGTTTTCAGTTGACCTGCTATTATTTTTACTTCTTATACATAATTACAACAAAAGCAGCAACAACCAGGACCGTCATTAGGATTCCATTTCAATTGAAAAAATTAATAACAAGAAAAATTATAAAATCAAAGAACACCTTACCGGATTACATGTTTCAATCTCATTCGATTCTATCGAATATACGTCGAATCCTAATGACGATCCTGCTTGTTGCTGCTTTTGTATAATGATGTGTAAGAAGTAAAAATTTAAAATCTACCTGTAGATTACTAAAGACCTATTCTCAAACTATAATTTGTATTATATCAGAGATGTTGCTGGTGGAGATTATAAAATTCTGTATTAGACTAAATAATAAGATAAAAATACAGTGGAATATATTAATCAAAGAAATTCGAAAGAAACGTAAGGCAATTTTAATCAATAACTGAAAGAATTAGGTGTAGTCTACGAGTTCTTTCTTTCTCGGTCCTTTTACCCTAAAGAGGGTTTGGTGAACCTTTTTAATTTGGGGACGATTTATGTACTTTATATGTTTCGTACTAAGTCCTTTTTTTTTACCCTAAGACAAGGTTTCTCATGGCAGATTACACCCCGGTGGTTTGCCATTGCCTGCCGAGGGAGAGACGACCAGAATAAAGTTCTTACTTTACTCGGATTCGAACCGGGTATTTAGCGTTTATAGTCAACTCGCGTGACCGCTAAGCTCCGACCGCCCCTAAAGTCTACGAGTACCTATTGAAGATTCAAAGGAAATTAATCAATTTGTCAATCATTAATCGTGTACCTACGCACCAACTGAGAAAAAGATGGAAGTAAAAAAATTAAATTAGTAATTTTATATGCATAATCGGAGATTAAAAATAATTTCAAATGTACTATATATTTTTTATAATGAAGATAAATTTTACGTAAGCTTTGCTATGCAACATGAAACAACACTTAAAATATTTTATAAGTACAAACTATAAATAAAACTTTATCAAAAAATCCCATACACGTACTTTTCAATCATCTATATTTAAATTGCATTATCACAATTTCATCGCTAAAACCAAAACATTGATTCATCGAAAAATTAATTGATCCTAAACTATGTATAATTCCGGTAATTACTATACTTTTATTGTGCAATGCAAACATTTTTTTTAAATCAATTAAGAGGATAACGTCTACTCTCTGAATCACGCGGTTAGGGATGAAAAAATGGTGATTCATTTTAAAATTATTCAAAAGCTGTTAAGAATTTTAATAATACCACTATGCAAAAAAAATGTTATAACATCTAGTATATCCAACATAACAGTGAAATTAATTAAATTGTGGTGGATTAACCGATTAACCGCATAATATCGATGAGTCAGTTGATGGTACAGACTTTCGTTTTTTATACAAAAGTGCAACTATTTCGATAATAAAAATTAGTTTAATTTTTTTAACTCCTAATTTCAATTTATTTATTAAGCTATACACATATGGAGACTCATTAAAATTTTAATTTTGTTTACTTTGATATTTTGTACAGATTGGTGTAGTAAATGTGATTTGGTGTTTCTATGATTCTGGTAATTATTATATTAATAGCAAATAGCAATGGAATTATTTTTTTGAAAACATGTTTACACCTCATATTTTTTTGTAATCTCAATTTACAAAAATAATATGTATCGATCTTTTCTGGCATTTTCCTTCACAATCTAAATGATTTTGAGCAGTATATTCTCGATTTCTTACTGATACCGTCCTTAACACATTAACTGCCAAACTACGCAATATTTCGTAGTTTGTTTACTTGCCTAGGACAAAGAGGCAGTCAGCGTGTTAAATTGTTCCAGAGTCCATACATGGCTTCTTTTAGGTATCAAATTTTTTTGTATCATTTCTCTATAAGATTCGCCAGTCAATGACAAACTGGCCATGATTTTCATTCTCAAAAATATATGGTGTGTACAATAACTTTAGTCAGTGCATACACAGCAAAAAAAGAAGAATGAGAGATGCACCAACCCTGTACGCTTATACATTTGTGCCATCATTTAAAGTTACAATTATTCAAATTAGTAGTAGTATACTATTTCTCTTTCGATAGCCTCTAAATTATTCTTCTACATAAAGGTGGAATTTCCTATTTACGTCTGATAGGTGCGTATGGCGGATGCGCCTGACGTACGCAATGGTAATAAATGCTTTTGATTTCTTAACGCGACACTATGTCTGACGCAAATCAGAACCTAATATTACCATTGTACTACTACGCAGCAGACGCGTCCGCCAAAAGTATTCATCAGACATAACCTTAATATATAAATTTATTGAGAATAAAAATAGATGGAAGGGTCAAGGTCTTGTCTATATTTTACAATAATTTAGATTCAATCATAGACTAAATTAATATCCTTACAGTACAGCACAAAATGTACTATTGTAAAAACTGAAACAATTTTCCTCACAATGCAATTTTTCCCAGGGCCATTACGTTTGGAAAATAAAATAAAACTAATTAATTGAGCAAGACTATTTCAATGTTTACAATAGTTTTGCACATACATAATGACGAATCGAAACCAAATTACCCTACAAAATCCTTTTTTTGTACCTAATTTCCAAAATGGACGAGTTTCACAAGTCACAAATTTTTGAAATATTATACATCTTCATCATACAGTTGCTTTGTTCCTTGACAGAAGCGTCGTGACTCTTAAATGTTGGTGGGGTGGTTGCCCTTTCCCATAGTCCACACAGTGGCGCAACTAGGATTTAATTTTTTTTTGGGGGGGGGGTTGCCAGACACAATTTTAACAGTAAATATATTTAAAAAATATTTATTGTTAATACATATTAAAATTTATTTTTTAATCGGCCTCTGGGAGGGGTTTTAACCCCCAAAACACCCCCCTCGGTGCGCCACTGAGTCCACAGATCAATTTTGAACTTTTTAGATCATTAAACATTTATCTACTCATATTCTCTTGAAATATTACTCTCGGTGGGTTGCCATTGCCTTCCGAAGGGAGAACGGTCAGAATAAAGTTCTTTCTTCACTAGGATTCGAACCGGGTATTTAGCGTTCATAGTCATCTCGCGTGACCATTATGCTCCGACCGCCTCCTATATATTATACAGGGTGTCCTTTCACTCACTTTACATAACTTAGATGTTCCCCATGATAGTATCATGGGTGTTCCCTATCCCCATTCCCATTCCGGATAGGAAATTTAACGGACTACAACTTTTGTCTAGTAAACATTTTTGAGAAACCAATCCATTTCACAGAAAATCAGAAAATAATATACAAGGCAGCTACAAAATAAAAATTAAATTCACTATATTTTTTATTTTTTTTTGAAAAATAATTTTATTAATTAATTTTAAACTATTACATTATTTAAGTAAATGTTGAAAATGACCACCCTCATTTTCAATACATAGTCGTGATCGTTTTAAAAGATGTTTTATAGTATTATCGAGTATTATTTATAAAATTTCCTCTTTTGTTAAGAGCCACTATAGCAGGGGTGGTCAACAAGGTCGAGGGATTGACCGGTCGATCACGAGGCCAATTTTGCTCTATCGGTGAGTGTGAAAAAGTGTCAAAAAATCAAATTTCTGCGATTAAGATTGTCGAAAAATCAACTTTTTTCGATTTTTTCTTGACAAACATCTTTTAAAACAACCACGATGACTGTGTATTGAAATGAGGTTGGTCATTTTCAACATTTATTTAAATAATGTAATAGTTTAAAATTAATTAATAAAATTATTTTTCAAAAAAAATTAAAAATTTATTGAATTTAATTTTTTGTTTTGTAGCTGTCTTGTTTATTATTTCCTGATTTTCTGTGAAATGGATTGGTTTCTCAAAAATGTTTACTAGACAAAAGTTGTAGTCCGTTAAATTTCCTATCCGGAATGGGGCGTCAGATTTTTTGTGAAATGTTTCGTTTAAAAGATACAGGGTTTTGAAAAAAAAACAAAAATAAAAAAATCTCAAATTTTTCGACATTTTTTAACTTACTTTAATTCATAACTCGAAAGCCGCTGATTTTAGACAATAAAAGGTTTAAATCTAGTTTGTAGATTATTTCACGCTCTTTAAAAAAGTACTAAACCATTTTTACAGAAAAATCAATATTTTCGGGGCTATGGTCACGTGAAGGTGGAAATTAAAAAAAATGCTTTAAAGAGGCCTAACTCTCAAGGGTTTGAATTTAGAAAATATTTTTTGTTAAATATTGTTCTTAGAAAAGTGTCCTCTATCAACACCTAAGTTATGTAAAGTGAGTGTGGGGACACCCTGTATAATATACATAATAAACATTAAAACTTAATAATAATATATTAAATATAAACATAAAACTTTGATAATAAAGTAGTATAATCTTTTTCGGAATTATACTGTTTCCATAGAAATATTCTAAGAGATTTGTTCCGGCCAGCTCGTAATAAATAATTTTTGTTTTTTTTTTAACATTTTATTAATTTTTTACAGATCATCAGTTGCTATTTGTTATCTTGCTATTTCTTTAGCATCGCTAAACTATACTTTCGTTTGCTTTAATTTTAAAGTGATCTTCGCGAATAAGTTTATTACCGCTTGATTAGGATCAAATTTTTATATTAAAATACGAAAATATTGAATGAATACCTACGAGTACATTTTAACATTATTTAACAGCATATCACTGTTTCGTAATATTACAAACAGCAACAAAAAATAATTATTGAAAAATGCTGAACGGTTTTTATTACTTGTCTTTATATTGACTCCTGAACCACGGGAAAAGTATTATTCTCATTTCGAGAAAGGTGGTCTCTCTGTTTGGGTTATTTTGGTTAATTTTTAATACTACTTACTACTATTTTTATGTTCTACAAAGTTTAATTATTTATGAATATTGAAAATGTTCTTTTATGTGAGAAATTATCCTAAGCTATTATTTTTAGAAATATTGTACCTAATTACTTTTATTAAAATCTTGAAATTTTTCAAATTTTATTTAAGTTAGGGGTAGTTCACCACTGAGTAAAGTACTCTTACGTTTTAAGATTACTAAAGTCGGCAATAAAAGTTTTAAAACCGCTGATGTTCTTGTTGTATATTATTATGAAATATGTGAAGTTCGACGATGATTATTAATATTACTCATTGAGAAAATACTTGGGGAAGCCGCAGATCTTCCATATGCGTACAATAACCTGTTAACTTCATAGTTATGAATCACTTATGTTTTTAAATACATTTTTACCTTTTTTTCTATAATTAAAGTTATTTTAATTAAGATTGTTAATGTAAAACAATAAATACTTGCACTGATCACAATAATTAAGTTTGGTAGCTGTCCCTTTTTTGGAAATGATAATAATCGCTGTTTTAAATGAAATGTTTCCTTGTGGATTTTTTTGCTCCAAAATATTCGTTTTACAACCATTCTACAGAATTTAAAGTTTTTCCAAAATTAAATTATTCACGTCTCGTTTAATAATTGCGGTGTAAAAGTCGTCAAGTTGTTTAGGTACAGTAAAAGTCAAGGGATTCGGTATCCTCGTATACCCAAGTAATATATATCCAAGTATAACTAGAAATATAAAAAATGATAATGCGATAATGGTAAAGAAATCAATCATTGAAATCAGAGCATTGCTTCAAAAACGCTAGACGTCAGTGCCAATGCATGACATTAACTAAATTGAAAAAAGAAAAAACTCGAAAGTCTTTGTAATTATTGTAAACTCATAAGGGTTTCAAAATCAACTGACAAATTTGCTTTTTAGGAGATCAAACAATAAACGCATTTTTATTTCAATTTTATTACAAACTCAAAATTTTATGAGCTAGCACTTGTTGCGTATACTATATAAATGTATGTATATCAGACAGAATATAAAAATAAATTATTGCAACCACAAAGTGTATTCCTGATCAATGGAGAACTGAGTTCAGTAATATCTGTAAATTCCGCAATTCAAAACCCGGATTTTCTTATCTATATTCAACTTATATGTAGTACGTAAAACAGTAACCAATATTGTGGTAAAAAATAAGGTGAATTCCTGGAAATCCTTTAAAATTATATTTTTAAAAATAGTATTATTGTTCTATTTCTATTCATTTAAAAATATAATATTTATTATTTAAAAAAATTGGTTGAGTTACAGAGCGAAAATTCTGGGTTTGAATTGCGGACTTTACGGAATTTCTTAGCTAGGCCGTTCAGTGGGCATCCACACGCTGGCGCTGGCTGTGGTGAAATCGAACAAACAAGGAAACAAATGCAATTTATATAATATGTGGTATAATCCTACCCTTAAACAGATTTGAAAATCCCGGAACAGACATAGCTATATTCATAACGAATGTAAAGCTTATAATAATAATAATAAGTTGTCAAATCTCACCAATGGGGAGGGGGTGTCCAAATTTAAAGAAAAGCACCTCATGTAATTAATGGACGGCCCTTTATGCTCTGCACAAAAAGTGCCACGATCAATTTTTTCGAATTTATTGATCAACTTTGATATTTATAATAATTATTAGTGAATTTCACGTAGATATTGCTCGGAAATTATTGGCATGAGAAAAATATATTATATAGGACCCAATTTATAGAACATTTAATTTTTTTCAATATTTTATACAGGGCCGTCGCTAGGGGTATTTCCTTCCATGTGCAAAGCTTAATTTGGCTACCCCTTAAAACCTCCATTATTCATTGAAAAAACCTAATTAAATTTTTTTTCTAATATGGAAAAATAAAAAAATATGTGTATGATAGTACTTTGGTGACTTAACCAAAGTAAAGAAAATTGATGTGTGCTCTATTTTTATATTGTATTTTATAGCAATAGTCCATTCAAAAGATAAATTTTCCATCGGCAAAATTCTTAACAAGGTGAAAATCAGTATCTACCTTAAAAACAGCATTTCAAATGAGTTGTCGAAAGTCCCCATTGATTCCACCTGTGAATAAATTTTTATTCAAGGTCAAAATCAAATAATCAATGTTTTGCAAATATCTCTTAAACTCTCAAAGTTTGTAGACTGCAATTCCAATACTCTCTATACTTTTTTTGAGATATCGCGATTTTAACAATTGGAAATCATATTCTGCATATTATACACTCTTTTCCACACCACCTTCGAGATAGAGTACTCAGTGCATTTTTTTACGTGGTTTCCCGAGTAGGCATACTTAACGATTTGTTATGATCAAACAAAGACAGTTTAATATTGATTACAAAAATAATGCTACCATAGTTACTTTTCAAATCAGAAACATAATCCAGTCAAAATAGGCATTTTCCATTGGCAAGATTCGCACCAAGGTGAAAGTTAGTAAATACCGCAAACAGTATTTCAAATGAGATGTCAAAAATCCCCATCGATCCCACCACTGCGTAAATTTGTATTCAAGTCAAAGGTCAAATAATATTTAATTGCGACATAAATTGATGCATTTCAATAAAAAGACAAGTGCTTCCAATCATTTATCCCATCTTGACCTGCAATTTCATCTAAATTTTAAAACTGCATAAACAAACTGAATATAAAAGCGAACGATTCGTTTTCTCTTAAAACATTATTTTATTATTTTCAAGAAGAAATTAAGATGAGATATAAGTTACCTGGTTTAATCTTATAAAAATAGCCAAAATACTTTTGAACTTCCAACAGAAGTTTTTTTCATTTGTGCATTTTGGTTTTCTTTTATAAAATTTGTTACTGGAATGTAATTAAGCTGATTTTGGCCGCCCCTCATTTTGGCCGCCCGTGTGTTTGCACACTGTGCACAATAGGACACGACGGCCCTGATTGTATATCTCTACCTCTCTACATAGAGTATGCAATAAACAGAAAACTAATTATTGCACAATAACTTTATCATCTAACATTTTTTTATAATATTCCTGAATAAATCTATTGAAACAAATAGATCCATCAGCCTCAAATGATACTCAAAATTCCGTATTGCTTTGTAAGGCTTTGCGTTGTTCGTAATCTACATTAGTATGTAATGTACTTAATTATAACATTATAATAATTATTTATCTATAATAATTAATAATCAGTATCAATTTTTTATTCTTTTTCCTGTTTGTTTATACTACATACTAAGGATATTTTCAATTTTAATATTTTAACTTATAAATGAAGACGTAGCAAGCAATTTTGTTCTTTCCGAGATAATTATGAAAATACAATGGAACTTTGTTAACCCGAAATGCAATATACATCACAAAAAAATTCAAATTATCAAGACTTTGAGTTATAGATATATTGTCGTGTAACACGGCTCAATGACGCCCCTAATTATAGTCAGGGATGAAACCTCGCCTAATGTGTGCACTCGAACAATTGAATGCCAGCTAGCTTTACGTCGGTTCACAAACTTAAGGCCGCAGTATCTGCAAGTTGTAGGTATCGGCGAGATAAGATCAATTAAAGAGTGCAAAGAGTCAAGTGGTAATTTATTTGAATTAATTTGATGTAAGACTGGAGCAAATTGAGACACAATTGACACAATTGTCAAAGAGAATGTAAATTTGTGTACTTGTGTGCACAGTGTAAACTGGATGGTATTATTTAAATGCAAACAATATTCTATACCTCCACTTAACACTGTGTAAATGTTAAATGTGTAATAAAATAGCATAAAATCAAAAATGTTCACAAATATAAAATTTTGTACCTTTTTCATAAAATTCTTGGTAAACACAAATCTTTGAATCACCCTGTACCTCGTAGTCTGGACTATTGAGATAGAGTGGTAGGCAAGCAGCACGGCAGCGTGGCTTTCAACCTGGTCGTGTAAACAGTAGTCGACTCCTGTATTCTTCTCAAATCTTCCTTCTTTGCAAGGAAACAGTGAAAGTGATGAGTGAAATCTTCTCATGTGGTATTCAAATCTCGAAAATCGATTTAAATAAAGTTGCACGGCTTCTGTGTCGAACAACAAAAATGCGGACATGTGTTGAGAAATTTAACCTCCAAATTTTAATCGTGGTTAAAATCATCCAATTTCTCAGACATCAAAATGGGTAAATAGGATAAATCTTGATTTATATAACGCAGCAATCATGAAATAATCGATTTTCAGGATATTTTAGACGCGATGGCATCCAAAACGTAAATTTTATAATGGAATCGAAAAATGTGCTCGATTCACAAAAAAGTGTAAAAACCTCAGTTTTACACAGTAAAATATTCAACAAACTCACTTGTACTATTAATCGCCAATATAATAGCTTTTGTGGCAACAAAAGCTTGCAGAAAGGTCTTCTTTTGTAAAATCGCGAAGACGTCCGCAATTTACACCCGTCTCCTTTCACAAATGGCACAAGACAACCAGCTCGCCGCAAATCTTGCTCAAAAGTCGCTATTACCATCCAAATAACAATAAAATATAGCAACAATAAATGTGAGTATGCACGATCCTTTTGCCGCCTTAATTCAAAAAATCACTCTCCACTTTTTCAGAACAGAACACAAATTCGCACCAAGTCACAAATGGAAAAATCAAATTTGTTTGTTTTATGTGTCATGGGTTACAAAATATCTCTTTTGTGTCGTCAAATTGCATCCAGTTTTGATGTCTTCAAATCGACACAATTAATTTTAAGCAAATTCAACTGTCTAAATTTACCGACTTTTTGCACACTTCAATATAGATAATATGTTCATATAAAAAATAAACTATCACCAGTGTCTTTTTGTGTTTCTATCCATCTGGGAAATATACCAAACTGTCATAATTCTGAAATTTCAAGTTTTAAATTAATTTATAATTTTAGTGTGAATTTAACCACTTTTTCTTGAATTATTATTTGTTTTGCTTGAAATTAACAAGTAAGTTAAATTTTTTTTTTTGAAAATCACTAAAGAAATACTGCAGTATTTTTAAAATAAGTATATTAATTTCAAAAAGAAAGTAAAAACAAGTTAAATTAATATTAAAATAATAAAAATTAATATTAAAATAATGTTAATTTTTCATAAGAATTGACCTACCCACACTGAGCACCTACTTTTTAATTTTATTTGTTGTTTGCTTGTGTTTACTTCTAAACAATAATAAAACGAGAGGAAAAAAATTACTCAAAAACGTATAGGTACAGTAGTTGAAATGTTTGAAATCAGCTGTGTTGTGTTTTGATAAAAATTTAATAAAATGAATATTCGTTAAATATTTTTTCAATAGTAATTTATCATTAGTTTTTGATTAATATCGTCCATATCGTAATAATTAATGGAAACAATGTTATTACAGAAGAAGTTACTTTTTGTTTCATATTTACTTAACCCCCCTCCCATATTATATGACACGAATAGTAATGCAAATCAATGTTGTGAAATATTTACTAACATTAAAACATTTTACGAGAAGCATTCTTAATTTCGTAATATTTTGAAAGATTAAATTTATGGGTATTCCTTCATCAGCTGACTTAAATGTATCACTGTAGAAAATGTTAGTGTAGGTCAAGGTAAGTCATTCAAAACGATGTCTGATTGAATGATGACCGATCTGCGATCAATCAACTATTGTCTGTATTTTCTAGTAGTTCCCATTGGTTTCTGTGCATATATCAGAATACATAAACCGGGGATTACTATCATTCAACACTCATCAGATGTAACAGCATTAAACATTTTTTATTGTAGTAAATTACCCTATTTGTACTTTTTGTAAAATTTATATATCCATATGATATTTTAATATAAAATTCCCAAATTTCACTTGCACTCACCAGATGCAACATTAAACATCTTTTGTAGTAAATTACACTTACTGTTTGTACTTTTTTGTAAAATTTATTTATTTTAAATCAAAAAATTCCAATATTTATTTTGCCATCAGTAAAAATTTCGAATGCCACGTCATTATCCTTTATGTCAAAAACTGCTCAACATTTTTTTAAGGAAGTCGGAAGTTACTGCTTGTGGGTACTGTTTACAAGGATGTTCTATTTCAAGTACCAATTATGTTCTGTTGTCAAGGACAATTCATTTATCTCGCGATAAAAATTTAACAGAGAAAATTAACAGTTCAATAAACGATGATACTATTCAATCAAATAATTTAAATTTGCATGAGTAAATATTCTTAAATAGTGGACACCTAGTGAAATACATATTTCGAGGAAGTATGATTAGGTCACCACGTGTTACACAGCCTACATTATAAATTTCATAACTTTTCATTAACAAACGAAAGAATTGTTTCATATTAGGATATGTATCATATATTTTGGGACAGTACACACCCCCAAGCTGAAGGAGAAGTTGGAAGTACGCGGGCCAAAGAAAATGTTGTTAGGGGTATATTTTTTATACTTTCGGTTCTAAATAAAAATAAGAAATCAGATTTTTGCAATTGATTAAAATGTTCAATTAAGAACTTGGATTTGCACAAAATTGATGTTTTGGCCCACGTGTTCATTGAACATATTGAATATAATAGGTAGAGGTAAGCAGATATAAAATATCATCTATTAATGACAAGGAAAATGAAAAAATATTTCAAATCAATTTGGCTACGTTATTGTTGTAAAAATTTAGACCAACTTGTCGAAACCCAAGTAATTAATATTATTTATACGTTGCTAATTATAAGGTTAAACACATAATTATTATGGTATTACCAGAAGTATTAACCTTTGTGGTTATTATATAGGCTTTTTTATTTTTGGGTCATCACATACTATACTATTAAAAATTATAATATAGACAATCCCAATTACAAAACACTTTAATTCATTAAAAGAAGATAAATTTTAAACCGTGTAGAATATTGTATTTCCCTAAAATTTTAAAAATAGATCTCTTATGTTATAATAATGTATGTTACAGATAACGATTAGGAATATATAAACATATTATTAAACATAATATATTAACATCACTAATTAGTAGTTAAAAAGTTATATTGTGGTACATACTACAAGTAATTTACTCCTTGACAACTTCGATCATAGTGGAAGTAGTGGCCGGAAAATACCGTCTCGAACGATCTCATTAACAAGTGCATACCATTAGTCACCAAAATTTCTGAAGAAGTGGTACTTTTTCAAACGAATATATAAATTGAAACTTGTCTGGTACAGACATCAAACACGCGTTAATATCGGCAAAGAACTGACCACTGCTCTTTGCAAACCGCTATCATAATTTAAACTTAACCGAGGTTATCATCTTACTTTAGTTAAACAAAACATATATTTTTCAATATAATTACGTTAAGTGCTCGTTTTCATTGCAAACATTGATTTGCTAAAAATTTAATTGCCAGTTAAAAAAATTTATTGGAATGGCAGTGTGTAACGTTATCAGTTTTGTAATAATTATACAAGTAATTATCGTGCATCTTGTTGCAATTTCACACAGTGCAAGTGTCTCATCAGAAGATATTCAAAAATGGAACAATCACAACATAAGAATCCAAAATTTTAAGTGTTCTTCACCTCAGCCAAGATCATTAAGATTGGATGAAGTTGCAATTGAATCTAATTTAGAAGACGTAAATCCCTGGGAGGTAAGTCGACAAAAATTTAATCGATCATTTATTTGGCCGTACCTACTTTATAATTTACATATTTTAACTCGATACCACAAACAGATGAACAGATACCTGTGCAGTACGTGTATAAAAATTTATAATTGATGATAATTTTCACTTTCTTCTCAATGGAAGACCTTTATTTGATATAATTTATTGATCACGTTTCATATTAACATAATATAATTTCTTTCTTAATTTTCAGGTATTTCCAATGCTGACCGTCTTACATAGGTGTGATTCCCAAGCCGGGTGTTGTAGCAGTACTCTTCAAACATGCAGACCGAAGGCATCCGAAGAAGTTATTTTAACATTTAGGATTATTCGTGGAAAATTAAGTAAAAGTCAACATAGAGGAAGACATAAAAATAATCAATTTTTACATGTAGCCGCCGTCAATCACACCGAATGTCATTGTTCATCGATTTACGACCACCCTAAAAAATAATTCCGTATTAAAAAAATGTTAAATTAATTTATTAATTTCAAGTTTAACAATGATAGTATCTAGTATAATTAACAATAATAGTGAAATTTTTGTCATAATGCTTATGTGCCATTGTACTTCTAAGATGTTGCTGATGATTGTGATAATTTAATTTTAAGAAGGTACTAGTAGCAGGGGTAGCTACTATTTTGTACATGTTTATCTGTGATAATGGTAGTTTTAAGTTCGACTAACTTATTTATTTTCATACATTTGTATTATTTAAACATGTTCAATCTATACATCTATAGACAAATAAAAACTAAATTAATATTTATTTGAATTCCATTCTTGAAATACCTATCTAAAAAAATTTAAAGAAAACTATTTGATTTGCAAATGATTACTATAATTTATAAAAATAATTACATACCTATTAATTAACAAGTTATGCATTATTATTTACATAATAATAAAAATGTTAAAGACAATTTCTTAGAAACAATAAATAAATATATAGAAAAGATTAGAAGAAAAAAAGATATAAAAAGCAAAATTTATTTAAATAATCAGGTTTATTTTGTCCCTACCAACAACTTTGTAAATATTTAACACATCATTAATTTAGAACAGATATGTGAAATCTGTGAACGTACGGGAGCGTGTGGTATGAAAAGGGCCTTTCGTGGCAATCATAATGAGACAAATGTTATAACCAGGGCTCTGAAGTTATAGCACTAAAAAAGTGTACTTTTAGCGCTTTAATATGCACTTAAAAACACCAAAATTAGCGCTATAAATAGCACTAAAAAAATAAAAAATATGCAAAATAAAATTGTCAACCAACAAAATTTCAAAAAATTTTAATAAAAATTAATAAAAATTTTGTTTATTTTTAACCCTACAGAGCACACGTGAAAAATTCCCACCAGTGAATACGTGAGGCTTGTCAGGCCCATACTTTAACAGGCCTTCTTTTCATAGTTTGAGAATTTTTCAAAAATTTTTTATATAGAAATCGATAATTGACATTTATAAACATAAAATATTTATTAATATTTGTGATAAAGTAACTACAAATTAATACAAATGGCATTATTACGTAACATGCGCATGTACTAAGTGCACAAAAATGAAACAGCGTATGCCTGTCAAGACTCACGTATGTTCTCTGTAGGGTTAAATGAATTTTAGATTTTTCTCAATTTAACAAATTTTATAGAATACATTGTATTATATAAAATAATATGATTAATTATTAATAAATTACGAATTAAGGAATAATTATAATGTTATATTTGAGCTTTCGATCTTGCATTAAGACCTTCGTCAGAAAATTACAAATCTATGGTTTCCCAAAAATACATAAAGATGGAACACCACTTAGACCGATTGTTGCCAGCATTAAATCTCCAACATATAAACTATCAAAATACTTTTCAAAAATAATATCTAATATTTTAGGAAAAACGAACTATTTCACTAAGGATTCTTGGACCTTTATAACAGATGCCAAAAAATTTAACATTCCAGACAACTACAAGCTTATTTCTTTGGATGTTAAATCTCTCTTTACAAACATACCCATTGAACTAGCCATTAATGCGGTTAAAGAGAAATGGAACGATATTAAAGAACATACCAACATTCCTAAAACAAAATTTTTAAATGCCCTCAGATTATGCTTGGACACCACCTACTTCCAGTATAATGGTAAATTATACCAACAAATTTTTGGAACAGCTATGGGGAGCCCAATTTCAGCCACAATCTCAAACTTAGTCATGGAAATACTTGAACAAGACCGTATTTCATCACTTCCTTTCCAACTTCCTTTCTTCAAAAGATATGTGGATGATATCATTACAGCTATTCCAACAGACAAAGAAGATTTTATATTTGCACATTTCAACAAGTTTCATCCCCGTCTGCAATTTACAATGGAAAGCGAAGTTAACAATACATTAACATTTTTAGATATCCAACTCATACACGACCATAACAGTATAAAATATAAATGGACCCAAAAACCTACGTGGTCCGGACGATATCTAAATTATAACTCCTATCACCATAAACCATAAAAGCCAAATAATTGGGACGGCCATTGGACTTATTGATAGAGCATTAAAACTGACTCATGGAGACTACAGAAAAGATACATTGAAAGTAGTCAAAACCACTCTGATAAGAAATAGCTATCCTTTAACAATTATAAATAAACTAATCGCAGATCGTATCGACAGATTATACAATGGACACTTATCAGAACGAGCAAAACCAACCACCTTCTGTGTGATGCCGTATATTAATGGTTTAAGTGAGAAGATTCAGAGAACTTTAAAACCATTCAACATTAACATGGCTTTGCGATCCCCAAACAGCGTCGGCATGCTATATACTAAACTTAAAGACCCAATCCCAACGGAAAAGAAATCCGACCTAATATATCAAGTAGATTGTACCACTTGTAACTTAGTGTATGTTGGACAAACTAACCAATGGCTTAAGAAAAGAATTAGTGGACACATCTCTAACATCAGATGTAACAAACCAGAAAGTACTGCCATTGCTAAACATATTCTTATTGACGGGCACGATGCTAATTTTATGAGCACAAAATTTTTTAAATCGGTTAGCAATTACAAAGATCGTTTGCTACATGAGATGATTTGCATAAAGAAGACCAAAAACACTATGAACCGTCAAACTGATATAGAGGGCTTAAGTACTATATACAGCCACTTACTTGTGTAAAACCTTTTACGTATTGGGGCTAGGTTTTCCTTTTTTGGTGGAACACAATCCAGGTTTTTCCTAACTCACGGTTATTGGATTTTATGTAGTTACCGGTCAAATGACAATACAATGTACATATATATGTTTCCATGTTTACCCACTTATTATTTGTAATTTTCTGACGAAGGTCTTAATGCAAGATCGAAAGCTCAAATATAACATTATAATTATTCCTTAATTCGTAATTTATTAATAATTAAACATATTTATTTTCACGAATTAATAATAAACCAATTTTAAAATAATATGATGGTAAGGATTTTATGAACTACTACACGTAGGTACTTGGTCCGACTTTGGAACATTTCCGATTCTACCGATTCGAATCCGATTATACGATACGTCTGATATAATTTTAAAAATAAGCAAATTCTTGGAATATGTACATATACCTATTATTTGAAAATCATAATACGTGTTAAAATAGTATTACATGTTTGTTTTCTTTTTTAAAAATTCAGCTTCGTAGCTCAATAGAATAATCGTTTCTGTAAACTAAAGTATTACAATAATTGTCTTTATTTCTACATTTGAAAAGAAATTTGACATTCCTTTTTTTGAAAATTCTGAATATTGGATTTCGAGATTTCTTTAATATACGTATTACTAAATAGAATTACCAAAAGTTGACAGTATCAAGAAACAATTATTCTATTGAGCTACGAAGCTGAATTTATAAAATTCCAAAAATATATAAACATTTCTTGAAAAACATGTTTAACGAATCTTTTTAAAGAAGGTTTTACACCAACGTGGTGATGCTTCGCCTTAACATTCTGCTTAATTCTTCAATTAATATGTAAAAATATGCCGGTATAAATAGCAGGTAAAACGCAAAAATAACAAAATAGCATTAAAAACCTTAAATATGCAAAAATTAGCATTATAAAATTTCGTATACGGCATCAGGGAAGTGTGAAACAAATTTGTATCTTACTTCGAATATTCTAGGACTCTTCAGAAAAAATATGCATTTGCTAGAACTTCCGAGCCCTGGTTATAACGAACATCATAGAATTTGTTGTAAATGTGGAGAACGCCGCAAAACCCTTTTCACCGCGGCACCATAAAATATCCTGCCATACCTCTTTTGGTATTTAATTGATTTTAATAAATAGATATTATGATTTGATAGATAATTTAATTCTTAACAAATTCAATTTTATTATTTTTTTTTACATAAAGTGAATAGTTTTTGAGAAAAATTATAATTTATGATAAAGGATAATTGAATGATAAATTGCTGTAACTGTTTTTATTTTATAAAGAATATTAGTATCAAGGGTAGATTTAGAAAAGAAATTTAATTATTTATAACTCTATTTGTTATATTTTTTTAATAAAGTGTATAATTTCTTCGGAAAATTATGAAATAATATTATATCATTAGATTCATTAGAATCAACCTGGAAATCGTAACACAAAACTTCCTTAATTTATGAATTATGCCTAAGATTTTTCTTTTCCTGACGAAAATCGAAATTTTTAGGTTTTTAATTTAGATTTAAGGTTATTTTGATTTCAATACGACTTTTTATTTCAATTTTTTGATCAAAATTAAATTTTCTACAAATATATTCTGGAACTTCATGAAAACACCAATGCTATTATAATACAGACAGAAAAAATAACGCAAAAATTCTAAGCCCTAAATTGCCTTAGATTTAACGTTATTTTAGTATCAGTGTAATTTCTTATTTTTGAAATATTTTGATAAAAATTAAATTTTCTTCAAATATTCTGGAATTTCATGAAAACACTAATGCTATTATAATACAGACAGGAAAATTAACGAAAAAATTCTAAACCCTAATTTGCCTTACAAAGGGCGCGCCAACACCGGCACTCACTAATTTGCACCATTTTTAATATACCTTTTGGGCATAATTAATTATTATACATCAGGTGAAAATTTAAAATTTTATAACTCAGCCAATTTGGAGAAAGTCGATTTTGAAGAACGAAAATTGCAGATAATTTTACATTGTCTACATCGCGACTAATATTTTATAACTTAAGCCAGCGATATGCATTACGATTAGGCAACTCATAATTTTCCCATAAGATTTACATTGTTAACCTTGGCATAACGCAAATGTAATCTACACAGTATTGATATGAATTTGTTCTTTAAAATCGATTTTCTCCAAATTGGCCGAGCTATGGAATTTTAAATTTGCACCTGATGTATTATAACTTATGTATAACTAATTATGACCAAAAGGTATATTATGGTGCAAATTGGTGAGTGCCAGTGTCGGCTCGCCCCTTGTTAGATTTGTTAGTTGCATAAAAGAATATCATCCTCGGATCAGCTGATCCTGGTTCAAAAGCTGACCCAGTATCAATGCAAGGTATATAGATTACAAATAATAAACCTATCAAGTAAATCTATGAATCTATGGTCTAGGCAGGTGAATAAAATACTGTAAACAACAGCATTGCATTTTAGGTTTTTAGCCCATTTAACTACATATCTTAAGATTGAAATTAAATTAATAACAGTAACTTTGTGCGAAATTGATACATGCTTGCGCACGATGTTTTAAATGTGAAGGTCGTACCGGAAACGGAGTGATTAAAAAATTTTGGGAAGAAAGGTTGGCGACCTGAAGATAAGGACTTCCTCGCCGTGTGTATCGGAGGAAGGACTTTTTTTCGATTGAGTTTCATTTAATGACAATTTATTAACTTTATCTCGTGTGTTAATTATCCAAGAGTTTTAATTAGAGAAAATTTAGAGTGTTATATCGATTTGAAAAGTGTCATTGTATCAAAATTTAAGAATTTGGTTAAATCTGTAATTTGGTGAGATTGCACAATTTATTGAAGTAGGTACTATTATAGTGCAACGTGCTCTTACCTGTTAAACATTAGAAGTAAATGGATGAAGTAGCAATTGATATGGAAAATTATTAGCATGGACGAATTGAAGATGTTTATGATTTGGACAGAATTTGTTCAGCATGCAAATTAACGAAGACAAATCAATCGATTTAGTTAATAGATCAAACGTATTTGAAGGATTTATTAGTTGTAATAACTAAAAGGTTATTTTAAATTTTAAAAATTTTATTTATATAAAATAAACCTATATTTTTCTTCACGATTCTATTTAATCCTTAAAATAGCTTTAGCATATGACAATAAATATATACATATCGAATGAATTCAACGCTCAAATTTTAAAATAAAAATAAAAATTCTCCAAAAATAAATTCATCCAAAAAATAATAAATATAAATAATAGTATGTACCTACAATTGTAGTTCTTTCTACCACAATTGTAAGTAATTTTAACACAATTTGAAAGTCAACAATTTAGATCCAAATTGTGCTAAAGCGAAACTATCATGAATATTTTCAATTCTATTTATTTATATAAACCGGGTTTCTTTTTTTTGTTTGTAATAGTCAAATTTATTTTTTTTAATAAACTAAAGTAAAATGAAATTCAAAATTATTTTCTTTGTTCTCATTAGAGGAAAGTTTATTAAGTGTGAATTCTTGGCTAAATATTTCCCACGTCTCTGCGTAAATCCACGTCTACTGAATTATTACATTTTTGCAAATATTTTTCTTAAAAATTTTATGGTGGTAGCTTATCAAATTCGAGTTATGAAATTTAGAGCGATCGTTTCATCAAGGAATATCGAACTCCTGGCTTCAGGTTCGCAAATTTGAAGAGAAGTCAGGTTTGCATGTAAAAATTAATTTTCTGTTAAAGCTGTCAACTTTTTTGAAGAATTGTAAAACAACTTATATTAATCACACTTTATTTTAATTTCCGGTTATGTATACCAGTATACAAAAGATGAAAACATTATTAGTAGATATCAATTTCTTTGTATTAGTTATGCACACATATAATTTTAATTACCACATAACAACCGTACATTACAACAACATTAATTGCTGGCTAAGCTTACAGAACGCATAATTTTGATAATAATTAGTAAGTGATAATGCAAAAGCAAATAATGAAGAAATTACGTAGGAGGAATTTCATCTTCCATATGAACCAATTGAATGTTTCTATCCGTTTCAGATCCAGAAGATGGTCCAGTTTTTAAACGCACTCTTAAATCCAGACATCTAATATCCGTCATCAACGATTGACTTTTATTGGCTAAATCTCTGTCTATCAGCACTTGCTGATTTTCTAAAGCATTGTAGGTTGATTTAGCGCAATAAATTTTGTCTGCCAAGTCTTGCCTAGTTTGTCGTAATTGCCTAACTTCATCCTTTAAACCCATTTCTGCTTCGTCGCGTGCTACTTCAATTCCTGGCCTGTAAGAACGATTTTCCAAACGAGTCTCGCATAATTTCAAACCATCTGTCTTGGCTAATAAAGCATCATCGAGAGTTTTAATTTCCTTAATGACATTATCCATTTCTTCTCGCATTTTCATTAGTTGCCATTCTAATTCATTA
This sequence comes from Rhagonycha lutea, assembly GCA_958510855.1. NCBI lineage: Eukaryota > Metazoa > Arthropoda > Insecta > Coleoptera > Cantharidae > Rhagonycha > Rhagonycha lutea. Next base: position 60,071,831 of record OY294036.1, read on the forward strand.
CGAGCACGTTGAGTTTCATAAATACGCTTTCGTAAAGTAAAATCAACGCAATCTCTTTGAGCTCGCATATCGTTTCTTGCTCTTTCTCGAACTACAAATAATGCTTCGCGCATTTTGTATGTGTCCGCTAATTCACTATCTGCTAAAAGTTTTGTATAGCGGGAATGTTCGAGCCAAGTTTCATACGGTATTGCACTAAAAATATTTTACAAATTAAAATTTCGACATAGACAATTGTTACTATTAACATTTTACTAAAGATTGCTCAATATTTCAATTAGCTGGAATAAAATCAAACGAATCACAATAATTGGTCGTTTCAATTAAATTAATGTCTAAAAATTCTTACTTTCTTGGAACACGTAAAGGATCAGTTTTAAAACTAATATTTGCACAATTTTTGTCTAATGTTAATTGATCTTTATCGATTTCTATAGCTTCAGTTTTGTCGTTGACGTCCAAAACAAGTTTAAATTTTACTTCTTCCAATCGATTAATCTTTTCCCAAGCTCCCTGGCACCGATCCATTAACAACTTTTTTACATTTTCAACCACACATAATTCCTATCGAAAATATTAATTTTTAAATAAGATGCTATAAAGATAATAAAATTAATATCAAAATATTCAATTTAATAAGTAATATGTTACATTCGAAGTTGAAAATACCTTTTTTAATTCAGTATCTCCATCGTCGTAAGTTAATTCTGCGCCTTGACGACAGTCTCTCATTGAGATGCACTCAGATATTACCCCGATAGGAATTCCTAAAGCATCTAATTCTCGTTCGGTCGAAAACTTTTCTTCTTTCAATAAATTCATTTCTTTTATTACTCGATCTAGGCAAGATTGAATAGTGTCTCTCCATCTATCTAACTCAGTTATGCGATCCGCTAGTCTAGCATTATTATGATATGTATCCCATTCTGTTCTAATCCGTGTTTCATTACGAAGTTGTCTAGATTCGTGTCGTAATTTGAAAGAATCATTTCTTCTAGTATCGTTGGTTTGCTGATTTTCCCACTGTTTAGCATACCAATCTGCTAAACCAATATGCTGAATAGGTTTCTCAAAAGTAACTACGGAGGTTTCCATTTTCTTTAAAAAAAAATAATATTCTTAGATAAAAGTCAATAATTATTACACTAGAAACTAATATTACTTATTTTAGATTTGATGATTAATAATTTCCAAATACAAAATTCTTATATCCACTACTATTGAAGGTAATCGTTGCAGTGTTTGACAAACGCTATTGATAAAACAGTTTGGCATTCCCATAGAAACATTTCACGTAACTTTGGTTTATTGTAGTTATACGCTTTAAATAACTTTCTATAAAATTCAAACCCATATTAGACATTTTTTAGGTAATAAATCTATGCTATCACTATAGCGTAAACCAATGCTCACCATTTAAGCAACCAACTATATCTGTCCCAAGGTGAAACGAAACCACCAATTTACTGGTAGATACCATAGATACAGAGTTAAATTCTTTAAATCAATTATAACCAAGGTTCAACGATGCCAGACATTTTGAATTTTATTAAGCTCATCCCAAAGTTTCACCGAAGATAAAGTGATCACAAATATAGATGAGAGGGCGTAGACAAAATCCGGCGCAGTAGACATCGCATGACACCCAATTCCACCAATTGACACCACCCTAAAAACACGATTATACGAGTTTTGGTTTCTACGCATTAGCCCTACCCACTCATCTATATTTGAGACCACTTTACTAATATATTATATATCTATATATATAAAAGAATAAACTGACTGACTGACTGATATATCAACGCACAGCCCAAACTACTGGATCCTTAGCGATGAAATTTTGCACAGAGGTGCCTGTTATCATGTAGGCGAGCAATAAGAAAGGATTTCATGAAAATCCTATCCAAAAGGGATGTATCACCTATTATCTAATTAGTGGTGACGCGTATGAATGGATTAACGAGATTCCCATTGTCGACGTCCCTCATTTCTCCAAAACACAGCCTAAACTGGTGGGTCTACTGTCCAGAAGCATGGAATTTTCTTTAGAAAGGAAAATAATATACTTTTAGAAACTAAAAAATAAAAGTGTGAGATAGGTTAGGATAGAACGAGAACCTCCGAAAAGTTAATTTGGGTTTCTAGCGCGAGTAGAGAGAGAGAGAGAAATGAAACGTCAAACGGAATGGAAAGAAGAAGGGAAAATGAGGAAGATAGAAAGAGTACGAGAGGTGGAGGTAGCCGGAAATGGGAACTGATGGGAGTTGCAGGATGGAGTGCCAGAGTAATGTTGAAGCCAGGAGTAACAACAAGAGGTACGATTTGGGAGCAGGTGGATGAGTGGAAAGAGAGCGTGCAGGACAGGACTGCATGGAGAAACTGTGGACAACATACCAGGAGAGAGAGACCGATGGAGTAGAGAATTGAGTATAGAGACGGAAGGAAAAAGGTTTGCGCGCAAAAAAGTGAATTCCACGCGGACGAAGTCGCGGGCAACAGCTAGTCATATTATATGCTGACAAGATATCCGCTACATAAATTTACATGTACAAAACTCAATACGTACAATGCTCCCTTTGAGATTAGTGGTGATCTTATAAGTACTATACATTAGTCATTAATTGCACCTGAATTTTGGCACAGAAGCGTTAAGATTCGCAAACTTAACTTCTGTAATCATCAACTGGATGCTTCTTATGACCGTGAAAATAATTGTGGAGTGGAATGACTAAGTCATATATGAGAAATCATATAGTATGAATTGTCGTCGCTTAATCGATTACCATAATTTTTGCATACTGCGTGATAAAGCTAAGAAACTTAACTTGCTGCTTCACCAGAAGTATATTAAAAGGATGGAAGGTGCAAATCCTAAATCTTTCTGGTGTTATATTGACGACTGCAAAAAAGTTAGAAGGTATCCAGCTGGCATATCTTTAGGCGATGAAGTTTCCTCCTCTGGCCAAGAATATGTTGATTTATTTGCGAAGCAATTTTCTAAAGTTTACTCAAGAAATTACGCTCCTCATGCTAATTACGTTTCGAATAAGGTTATTAACTGCGACTTGCTCAAACTCTTATTGAGTGAAGTTTTCGATGCAATCTCAGAATTATCCTACAGCCGACAGTTCAAATTGTGGTCCCGATGGACTTGCTGCCTTTTTTATAAAAGATGCCAATATTCACTGTCAATCCCAATTTTTAAGATGTTTGAATTGTCGTTATCTAGTATCCAGTGGTCGTTGTATATTTGGAGGAAGACTTTCATAACTCTTCTCTTTAAAAACGAGACACGAATTGATATCGGTAATTATAGAGGAATTTCTATCTAATCGACCATAATACCAAAGATGCTTGAAAAACTAGTTTTCGTTCAACTGTTGGAGGCTAGCAAAAATTATATAATTGATAATCATCATGAGTTTTTACCTGGTCATTCTACAACCACCAACTTATTATCGTTTATCACGTTTATTCTCGATACATTCAAGAATTGCGACCATGTTGATGCTGAATACATGGTTTTCTCAAAAGCCTTTGATCGTGTTAACCTAGAAGCTCTTTCGTCAAAACTTATTACTTTAGGCTTTGGTTTAAAAGTTGTTAAATGGTTGGGTAGTTTTCTAAATGATACAATACAGAATAGTAGGATTCAGAATTTCGTCTCCAAAGATATAATGTTGCATTAAGGTTGTAGCATTATAATTGCTATACTATAGTAATTTAGTGTTATACTATCTTTTCGTTCACCCTGTACTTCATTAACAATGATAGAGCCGTGCCATCTACGGAAAAGAGAGGACTCGCGAGAAATGGCGTCTGGTGTAAACTGCGAAGTTTTGGGTCGTCTATTTTTGATAACGATTTTTAATACCCAAAGTTTGTTTTGACGACCAAAAGTTATTCACACCATAGTATTATTACTTAGTTTAGGCGGTGGAGTCAGTTTTTCCCGTCTTAGTGCCAATTTAGAGTTTTTGCGAGGTTCTGGAAGTGTGCAAATTGCATTTTATATCTGGAGTGCAAGAAAGATAATTTGTTAACAGCATTCGAATAGCGGCAAATTTATACGTGTTTCCTTGGTGGTATATGGATACATTTACTAAGTATTCCAAAATTGGGTATCCAAAATTATTACAACTCTCCATAACATCTGGAAGTAGTCAATATCTGGTAGTATCAGGGTATCTCTCCATCCCGTGTGCGCTGCCGATAGTATTAAATCAGCTGTTCCATCGACACCTGCGTGGGAATCCGCCGTTTATTTGTTTGTAAATCGCTTTTCTTGCTATTAATGTAATTTTGCTTATCAGTCACAGTAATTGGTAGTTGCTTGAAGTTGCTTAGAGCGTTAATATTATTTGCTTGCCAGCTTAGTATTTTTGCATTCAGATAGACGCTGGAGCTGAACTAAGGTGCATGTTACATTGCTTGATTTGTGTTTACCTGTTTTTAGTGCTTTGCATCATTTCTTTGACAGCCGACCGACGTCTTCGAAGGGAGCTCTCGCCGAGGATTAGTTCGATCGAGTTAAGGGTCAAGATTGTTACCTTTGTAACAATCGGTCAATTTGATAAGCAGGGTAAGTACACATTTCAAGTAGTTATTGCATGTGCTGGGTGTTTGGCTTTATTGCGAGCGTTTGCTACATCTGGTAAAATAGAAGCTTTGCGCTTCCGCTTAAAGCAGGCAATTTTATTGACGTTCGGGGTGATCACAGTAGCTGCTAATTGCTGCTGTTTTTCCAAGCCTTCAGCTAACCATTTTTGTTTGTGGCCTTCGAGGTCAATTAATTATTGTATAATTGATTGTAATTGGTTGGAGAATACGTAAACAAGCCATCTTTTTCATATCTTTCTTCGGTTTACAATAAATCACCATTTTTCTCCTACTGAGTGTTTTATTTAAACCTGGCGTCCGTCGAGCACTTCATTTTCCAGTTGTTGATACGAGGTCCTTTTAAGGTAAGACAAACGAGCATAAGGCCGTTCGAAATCAGAATCCACGAACATCCCACGTTCGCAGAACTTAGTGTGAAAAACACAAAGCGAGCTGCCTTTAGACCATCAGGCATAAGCGGCACAATTGTGGCCAAAGTAACAATTATTGCTACAAGGTGTTGCCCAAAGTTCCCATTGTGGACCTATTTTATTTTTACTGTTTATTAAAGACATCGGACTTTATGTAATCCACAGTTCGTTTTGCTGTTTACCAACAACCTCAAAATCTTCAAGAGCATCAAGTCAGAGGAAGACTGTTTGTAGTTTCAATTGGATCTGGCAACCTTAATCGTTACTGTGCCGACCACAATTTGCGGCTCAACTTTGATAAATATTCTTAAAAGAGATAGTTATTGTAGAATGTAGAGTATTCAAGTACAAAATAAGTAACTTGGAATTAAACAGAATATTAATTGAAATTGATGATCTGGATGTTCGTTTCGACTCTAGCTTGTCTTTCAAAAATCACCACATACGCAGTAACGCAATGCACACGTTGGAATTTGTTCGACGGTAAAGTACACATTTCTGGGCTAACACAGTTAAATGTCGTTACTTTTCTTTATATCTCAACTAGAGTATGCCTCCTGTGGTTCCTCTACTAAGAAACGCACATTTCAAGGTTGGACAAAGATGAACGAAAATTACTAAAATACCACTAAATACTAAAATACCAAATAGCAGGACAACTTTTCCCAAGACGATGCTCTGATTCGTAGTGGAACCAAATCATTGCAATACAGAAGAATCACCATTGATTTGTGCTTTGTTAATACTAATATAAATTAATGTTTTAACTTGGTCCCCGCAGAATCCAAATTTTTCACCCATTGAAAACCTGTGGTCTTCATTAACGTCGTATAGCAGAGAAAGCACCTAGAAATTTTGACGAAATCCGGGCTTGTATTACTGAAATTGGGTACAAAATTAGTCCAATCGAGGGTCAGAAGTATACCAAATCACTCCCTTCCAAAATAGCACTTATTTCGGAAAGAAAAGACGCCCATTGTGGATACCAAAATAATATTTAAACTTACTTTTGGAAAGTATTTTTGCTCATCTAATTTAATTTTATTAATTTTTTCTTATGTTAAAACAAAGCTTTTATTTTTTTATGCTTATAACAATTTATTCATGAAATAGGGTTAAAAAGAAAAGGTACTTTTTCAAAGGGATTTGTTTCACTTTCTTTTACAATATTGTAGGACCCAGCACATGACATGCGATATCCTCGGGGCGCGGCGTGTGGGATCCGTGGGATGTGCGGGACGGGACAAGAAAAAGTAGTCCCGCATTCTTCTCCTAATCCAAATGTCTACCACCTCTATCAACCGTTCAAAAATAAATTAAAATATTTTACGTAAAAATGTTTAACGGGGTTGCTTGAAGGGATGTAAGGTGTACGGAGACTATGTAAATTGCCCTAATTAGGGGTGTTGGGACAAAATTTGGGACATCTTTTATGGATGACACGGACGCTTTAGGGTTTTTGTCGAACTTACAACTGAATTATTAGATTCGACTACAAAATTATTCTAAAAAATAATAAAGTTCGATAAATAACCTAAGGTGTCGTCCGTAAAGGATCTCCGAAACTTTGTTTCACCCCCCCCCCCCATAATTAGGGAAGTTTACATATTGGTCGCGTTCGAGCATTGCGGACCCGGAGCAGAAAGTCGGGTCAACATCAGTGCCATATAACGGATTTTTGTTGAAACAAAAAAATTTTGGAAAATATAACCTTAAATTTATACGAACCCGAGTCACTCGGTACAGAAAATCGGGTCAGCTGCAGTGGCCTCTAACGGATTTTTGTTGAAACAGATTGGTGCGTTTCGTGCGCTTGCGTTTAATTTTAAAACCTACTTATTTAAATTATTTTTTCTCCAACCGTATTAAAAGCAGTACATTTTTAATAGCATTACCTCAACTAAAAGTTGACGTTTTTGTTATTAATATAAAGATGCCAACATTGCTAAGCAACACTTTGTTTTTACGTGTACTAAAAGTACTTTTAGTGCTAGACCTAAAAGTGAATTAGATATATTTTTTAATGTCAATAATTTATTGGTTATACAAAATTTTACATGAATAACAATAATAATCATAAAATACTTAATACCTTAATACCTTAATCCTTCATGTTAATATTAAATGTATAATTTACACAAGATTGATAAAAAATAAGCAAACCCGTTTTGTTACCAGTATTGGAATTATTAACAATATCGGTGAATGTTACGCTACTGGTACTCGGATCTTCAGAGTGTAATTCCTGAGCAATAGGTTCATCTTCATCAATTTGTTGATTATTGATGCTATATAGGTAATATCAATAATGGGGGTTAAACTAGTACTAACTTCGTCAACTTGACATATTTTTTTGGCTATGTCCTTTATTTTCTGAAGAATCTTCTATATAGCCCTCGCCTACAGTAATAGATTTCCAACCTCCATGGCGTTAAGGCAGGTAATGTCACCACCAGAATCGACAAGTAGTGTAGCCGAAGTTCGACGTAAACTGTGTCCAGTATTATCCCTTATATTATGCAAATATTATGTAAATATTTTGCCACTTATTGTGGAACACTACTAATTTTATGCATACCTACCACTGCGCGAAAACATTTTCCACCTTGGTATCTTAAAATTAGCGTCTTGCTTAATAATTTTTTGGACAAAGAGCAATATATTTTCTATAAAAATTTACTATGACAGATGACTTTGACAACTTACCTAATATAAAAAAACAAAAATTGCAGTTACTGGATTTTCATTACACGAATATTCAAACAAAATGTTTGAAGTAATTTAAATTTTGAATTTCGCATTATTAATGATGTATGTTATTTAATTTTTGGTTGGAGAAAAAGTAGTATGTCTTATTCGGATTAAAAGTGAAACTTTGTTTGACGTACAATTATTGCATTCGCTTGGCTCCGCTAGCGCTCCGCCTCGCAAATGCAAAAATTGCTTGTCAAACAAAGTTTCACTTTTAATCCGAATAAGACAATGTACTATTTTATGCTCTTTTATGTTAGAATTATATTATTACTGAGGTGATTTTTTTCATTTTGTTCGTCGCCGTCGTCTTCATCCATAAACATCTCTACTACAAAACGTATTGCTTGCATATTCATTTTTAGACTGTCAATAAAAAATCGGTTAGAGGGCACTGATCCTGACCCGACTTTCTGCTCCGGCTCCGTAATGCTCGAACGCGACCATTATGTCGTTTAGGTATATCGCGATACCTATAAATAGCTCTATTCGCGGAGACAATCCCGGTTACGTTTTATCCTACTGCGTCTGCGGATTTATAATAAAATTGTCATTAAAGCTCAAATTAGATGATAAAAGTATAAATCCGCAGACGCAGTAGGATAAAACGTAACCGGGATTGTCTCCGCGAATAGAGCTAATAATGACAGATTTGGATGTCAAATGACTTGAATGGCAGATTTTTAAAATTGGTGGTCAAATTAACAAGTGATAGAACAGTGGCGTAACTACATTAATTAACAGTCGCATAGGCGCAACTAGGGTAAAAAGTTTGGGGGGGGCTAAAAGAATGTTTTCAAACAATCTTTTTAAGGAGGTAAAATAACGAAAAATTGGGATATTTTGGGGGGGCTAACTTGAATTTTGGCTGCAATCTCTAGAGTGAGGCTAAATGTAGAAAAACTGTCACCTTCATACATTACATGACAAAAGACTGCGAAAGTTGACTATGCCAGCAAGTATTATAATTTTAAGAGGAAAAATCTCGTCCAAAAACAAATATGGTACAACAACCTTCACCTTCCTTACTGTGAGTACTAATGATTTTAATTGATTTAACTTGTTATTGACTTGTATATTTTTTAGTGCCATGATTATGATCTAATACAACATCGAAACGTCGGCCGGTTTGCGACTTTTGTTGTTTTTTCTGTACCTCCAAAAATCCCAAGAAATGGTTTTATACATATTATAATTTTATAATAAGTGCCAAACTAGACGAGCGTTATTTCCGTCGCGTATTCTCCGCAACATTTATAAAACAAAACTTATTAACTTCAAATGGTATTGTATCGGGTAGGTATATTAAAAAAATTATACAAAATACAGCATTAGAACTTAACTAAAATTAAGATTATATGTCCCATCTTCCACATTCAAGGTAAATTCACACTTCATTTCAGTTTCCAATTTTGATTGCAAAAAGTGGACACCTTGTTTCGTGTGCATATCCCATTGAATCACTTCATCAATTTTAGGAATTTTAGTTGGTCCTGTTGAAATTACAGTGCTAGCTTCTGAATCAAAACTCCATTCCACCCAAAACGCTACACCATTATATTGGGATGAACTAAAATATAAAATATGGAAATTTTCATCAAATTACGTTTTCAAAATTTTACCCAACATCGAATTTATTCGTAGTACTTATAGTTTTATGTTCAAATATCGTTTCACAATTTATGTTCACAATTTCTACAACTGAACTTCTTGCGATACAAGGATATTCCCATAATGGTTGAGGTTCAACTACTGGATCACATTTTAAACACGCATCCTAAAAATTGTAATACAATTAACACTGAATTTACTTAAATTATTCATTGTAATTTAATTAAAAGTTACGTATTTACATTTTTGCGTAATATTATCATTTTTTTTTAATTTGCCCAAATTCTAAATAAATCTTACAAGTAAATTTTTATTAAGGGATTACTCCAGGATTTTTGGATTACTCCACTGAAATTTTTTTTTAAATTTGTAATTTTGTTTTGCAGTAACAGATAGTGTACAAACAGAAAGAAAGCAGGTTGCTTGTTTCTGGTTGCAAGCGCTGAATATATCCACATGTTAAGAAGTGTAATTGGAAAAAAAGGAAACAGGTGAGGCGTATGTAAAACGCCTCATCTGGACAGAGTCATAGTAACATTTTTATGGTTCAATAAAGGGAGGTAGAAGGTATAATTGATCTGTATTTTGAATAAATGTCATTCCTATGAAGTCAATATTCCTACAATTCTATAATCTGAATGGAGTTTGGCAACCTTCTGTTCAGATTATGAATATATTATCGCATACACGTTTTGTGATCTCTGGTTCTAAATCTATTTCATTGCAATATAATAGTTAACATAAAAAAAAGCATTCTAATACAAACCATAATAAGATCATCGAATGGCTTCATATCAAAATCAAAGCATTGTTCCAACGGTTGCCTAATTTTTTGCAAATCTTTGAACTCCACAACAACGGCTTTTATAGAACATTTCATAGGTGTAACCTTGCAAGATTCTGAAAAATAACTTCTAAGATCGTTAATTAAGTATATGTAATGTAAGCCATCCCAGGGCAATATGGCGGTAAAAAAATGAGGCTCAGCTAAAACTAAATTAATGTCTTTTAACCAACAACTCTCGGTTAAACTTTCAATGCTTTTCAGTATTTGCACATTTTCTAATTTATTAAATTCCACAAAAGTTTTATACATTAAGTTATTTAAATTGTTTTTACTTAAACATAGAACTTGTTTGGCTCCCAATTTGGCAGCTGCTAATCCAAAATAAAATTCATCTCCCACTATTAAAACTATGCTATCCTTAGTAATATTTTTCTCCATCACAGTTAAGTACTTTTTATTTTTCACGTTATCATTCATTTGACCAATTCTATTACGCGAATGAATCATATGAAAACTACATTCACATACATATTTCTCATAATTTTTAAAAAGTACTTTTTGATTTTCCAAATAGAACCACAAAGAGTGCTGATCATGACAACTGACCAAATTTAACTCTTCATCTTGTGTGACATTCACCTCTTGTGGCAAGTAATAAATAGCTTGCATCCAATGATCACGCCAAGGAATATCAAATTCTGGATTACTTAATTTTGATGGATGAGCCCAATGAGGAGCACAACTCAGAATTATTTTTTTATCTTGATCCATAAAAAGATCCCACCACATAAACACAATCTGAGCTATACCATTCCGCTTAGCTTTAACTTTATGAGTTTTGCATCTATCATACTCGATAGCAATTTTTCCTGACCAATCAAAATGCAAAACAGGTTGAGGTGGAAACAATTCTTTAAAGGAATCAAAAGGTAATTGACTCAGTTGTAGATCGTGAACTGCAGGAGACCCCAGACAATTTTTAATCGAAGTAGGTGCTTGCAGTAAAAGATCACCATCCAAACTATAAACATCTTTAAAACGATTCCAAGTTTGAGCAAAAGTGGTCTCTACTACTTGTGCATAAATAACGCCAGAATCTGGAATAACAATACAGTCTCGTTCCAATAGTTCTTGATGAGCGTGTCGAAAAGTACCCAAAGCACCTTCTCCGATTAATTCAGTATCAAACACCTCGGTCACTAAAATGTTAGCCTTCTGCGGCAAATCACCATTCTCTCCAACAGTCAACTCTGTGCTGTGTTTTCCTACAACTTTAATGATATCGCTAAACTTATTTAAATCGATTACTTTTCGAGCACACGCGCTGATGGGACTAAACGCTTCGCAAGCAACAACAGAATCGGCACCACACTTAACAGCCATCATAGACAAAAGTCCAGTACCTGTTCCGATATCTAAAACGTTAGCTTTCTTTCCTAACGAATGTATTTTATCGATTGCTATTTTGAGAGCATCAAAATACATTTGATTACGTTCGGTATCGTGGAGCATATCCGCAAAAGAAGACCGAGCAATTTCCAATTCGTAATCGTAATTTTCATCTTGCATTTCCCAAACTGTTTTACCCGACAACGAATTTAATTTTTGCGTAAAAACCGACATACTAAAATTTCTACTATAGCCAAATTTTATAATTTTATTGAATAACGTAAACATCAACACATTTATTACTTATTGAGGTTAGAAATTGCCTTTGAACTTGAACTACAGATTGGGAGCGTTCACACAAATAAGGAGCGTTCAACATTATGTTGCGAACAGAAGTTTTATTAATCGCTATATTTTCTGCTTAAATGGCAGCTCTCTCGAAAAGCAATATTTTGAAATAAGTATTTTCAAGCGACGAAAAAAAAAGGAGATTCTCAAGTCGACACGTATATTCTTTTTTGTGATGATTATGATGTAATGAGTAGTCCGATTTTATAAAAAAACACAGAAATTACCCATAGCTTGAAACAATCCCTTTCTTTAGGGATCCATTAGGTCACTTTTAAGAAAACATACATACCTACATGTTGTGTTACTAGAAGGATTTCAAGACATTTTCCATTCGACGCAAAACTCAAAAAATAGAAAATTTTAGCATACCGACTTTATGAAATAATGTTCTTAAAAGTTCATACAACTAGAATCAAAATTTAGGATGAAAAAAGTATTTGTAAACATTTTCAAAAAAAGAATTTTTTTTCTAAGCACACCTAGTAATTTCAAATTTAGGCTTTTTGAATTTAAAAATGGGAGTATGTACGTGGTTTTTGAGAAATAAATTGTTTTCTATTGACAAAATTTTTTCGTATTTTCATATAAGTTCGGTTGTTACCCCCGCGACTCTTGAAATTTGTGAAATAAAATTTATAAGGTATTTAGCTAAAGTGACCACAATTTTATTGATACAAAGCGGGACTAAAAAAAAGCTCGCCACAGGCGAAAATCTTTTTGAAAGGGGGCGTGGTCAACGTTTTGTTTTTAGTAAAACTAAAAAATAATAAGGTAATTTGGAATTTTTGACAAAAATACCGGGGAAATGCAGATATTTTCTAAAAAGCGGGACATTTTTAAAAATCGGCGGGACGCGGGACTGTCCCGCCAAAATCGGGACGTGTGGTCACTTTATATTTAGCTCATAAAGGGAAGTATCTGTGGTATAAATTTATAAAAGTGGGAGTATGTACCGTTTCGGAAATATAAATTTCTTAATCCTGTCAAAAATTTACATGTTTTATTTATAAATTATTCTTAATTTCATTTTTATAATAAAATTATTAAATAGTTCGTGTGCATGCGCAGAAAATACAACTATCCGGAATTATTTGCTCCATTTGCCACCTGTGCAAAACAGTTTAAAAATAGTCCGTGATCATTGTTTGATTTTTTAAATTTTCCCTCTTTCTGCGAGCTCTCTCTGCCCTGGAATATTTTTTGTGAGACCATTTTGATGGCTGAATCTTCACGTTACGTGAATTGTGGGGGGCAGGTACATCGTGCGAAGTTCCAGATGTGGCAAAATCATTCACCCCCAGTAATTCCGAATCATTCTGCCTCTCATAACTATTTAAAGTTTCCGGAAAAGCACCTTGGTCCTGGTCTCGGTTTTGATTTATATTGTTTTTATCAATTTTCTGCCGCTTTTTGGGAGACATGTCTTCTGAGTCGGATGTTGAACCCAAAAGTTCAAGTTCCTCGGACTGTTGGGTCGTTGGCCCGTAATTTTTTGCCATTTTAGTCACCTAAAAATTAAAATTTATTTTGAGTATAACCAGCGGCAGCCCTAGGGCGATGGGTGGTGTATGTCGCTGCCCCCCCCCCAAAATCGATGTTGGGGTGAATTTGGTGTTAATCGTTAGAGCTTCGTTGGCACCTAAATAAGCTTACATTTTTTTGTTTGAGCCTCAGCCGTCACAAAGTTATTCGCGAAATCTTTGGGGTAGACATGTTTTCTATTTTCGCTCTTATTTTGAATTTTGGGGTGGAATTGGTGTCAAATGTTAGAACCTCGTTAAAGCCTGAATGGGATTGCATTTCCATTATTTTAATTTTATTTTCTACAAAGTTACTAGCATATCAAATTTTCGAGTCGAGAGTTCCATAGGATAATCCTAAAGATTGATTCTGTCTTATCAAATTAAATTTTTGTTTCGATGACAAAAACTACCCAAATTAATAATGAAAAAATTTTAATCTGATAAAATAGAATTAAACTTTAGAAATATCGGACGGAATTTGCTCGAAGGACTCGAAAACTTGAAATGCTCATAACTTTTTAGAAAATGAAATTAAAATGTTAGAAATGGAAGCTCATTTAGGCTCTAACGAACCTCTAATATTTGACACCAATTTCACCCAAAAATTTAAAAAAATAACGAAAATAGAAAAACATGTCTACCCCCTCCCCAAGATTTCGCGAATAACTCCGCGACGGTTGCGGCTCAAACGAAAAAATGAAAGCTTATTTAGACTTTAACGTCTGATACCAAATTTACCCCGAAATTCGATTTTAGTGGGGGAAACATGGACATACACCTAGTAGTGCGACCGCACCAGGCGCCATCCTAAGGGGGGGCCAAATTAAATAAATACCTCAATTGGAATATTATTCCTAATATAAAATACTTATATAAAAAAAAATAGGTATTATTTTCCAAACAAATCGCCTAAGGCGCTAAAGGACGTTGCTTCTCCCCACCCCTTGTGTGCCGGAAGTTGAAGTTGAAAACCTTTGTTGTAGAGGTAGTGAAAATATTTAGAGGAGCGCCTCAAAATTGAATTCCGCCTGAGGCCTCATAAGTGCTAAATTTTCATTAGTCTCTACAGGGGGAGGCGCAAAAAATTAGATCTCATAAAAAAATGCAATATGTACCTTTAAACTTTCTTCATGTAAATTTATAGACACCGCGTCATTTACTGGCGTCTCCTCGACAGACCTTTTATTACTGGCTGTTCTCGACACTTTTTCGCTTGATTCACCATGTAGTTTATTTCGGAATTGTTCAGCTTTCGTAGTAGAAACAACATGAGATTTACAGATGTCTCTAATACTAAAGATGTCACTTTTGATCCCAGCCAAAAATTGAAATTTTTCCGGGGTATTTCGAAAAAGTCCGTAATACTTGGCTTTGTCTCCAGGATTTTCAGTCACGATATCCAGCAAGTCATTTCTAGCGAACTCTTGCACATGCAGAAGAGCATCTTCTGTTATATTAGCGAAGATGATAACACTATCATAGCCGTTAATTGCCAAGATATTTTGTATGTATAAAGGTAATTTGGGAATATTTGTTTCATTATTGCTTAATATATTCTTTAAAAAAGGCAACGACTCCTTATTGGTATAGTTACTAGCTGTATTATTTACGGCCTGAGAATTCTCCGAAATCATTGTTCTAAAAATTTCAAGAAACATTCAAATTTTTAAAATGAACTTATATATGAAATTATAACTTACACTAGATTACTGCTTGCGATTATCACTTTATTTATTAAAATTAATATACACTAAAATAAATCAACAACTGCCTCGTTATAATCACATTCTAGTAAACAAAAATTTTACAAGTTATTCGAACCTGCAAGTTTTACACGGCGGCTACGCGCGAGTGTCTCGCGACAGTAAGAAAACCTGGCTGTGACTGTGGCGCCATCTGTGGATGGGATGATCCTGTGAAGAGGAATTTTATATTTAATCCTGAATCCAAGCATGCATTTGTTTCTGTTTTGTACTTCTTAGAAATAGGAATACCAAATTTAATTTTGACAGATGTCCAATTTCTGTAATGAGCTTAATCCTTTGTAGTTTGGTTGAACGTACATGTAAAAAAATTACATTACTGTATGTTAACAATATTCTAGTATGAGTATGTTATTTACTCTACTACTATTTAAGGTAGTAGGGTCGCGCAAACAAAATATTGAGAAATCTTTTAAACTTTGAATATAAGTAATTAAATGTAGCATACACACGCTGTTAAAATTTCAAGGCGATTTACCGTGTCCAATAAGAAATAATTGCAATTAAAAATGACATTATTTGTACATGTAGCATGGAAGAAGCGAGTGAAAATGACAGGTTTTTTAATTTTTTTCCTCGAAGGAGTATTGGCATTCTGACGAAAAACTAGTAAAATTGAAGAAACATATAATTTGAACAATTAAAAAAAAATGAAAATTATTTACCGTGTAGTTTTAATAAAAATTTAAAAGTAATTCCATGTTTAGATTATTATTTTTTGTGGAGGGATATGAGCTTAGATATGAGTGACCGAGAGATATGATGTGAGAGACAAAGTCAAGTAGACGTAAGTATTGTGGGGGGTACACTCACGTTAAAAAAACTTCGCCTATTACGTTAGTGCAGCCGCTTCGTATAACATGGGTAATAAGTCATAACTTTCTGACTGGAATGTACGGAAAGAAATACCTTAAGTTATTGAATAAATTATTTAAAAAAAAATGATCATTAATAATTTATTATTAGATATTAGTCGGTTGAAGGTATATTAGCTGATTTTCTGAAAAGTCCTCAAAAATAAATAATTAACATATTCAATATTAATAATAATTATCTTTAATTTAATTTTAAATTAAAAAGTGAATAAAATAATTATTCAATATAATGTACTTAAATTTGGTATTCCTATTTTTCTAAAAGTACAAAACAGAAGCAATTGCGTATGCTTGGATTCAGGATCAACTATAAAAATTCTCTCCCTTGATGCAAGTCTACGTAACTATTAGATAACTTCGCATAACCTCACTGACAGGTCAAATTTTCTTATTATATGTAGATGGCGCGACAGTCAGAGCCAGGTTATTAGTTTATTACTGTCGCGAGACACTCGTGATTTTATAGGTAGAGATTTAATAATAACTCGATACAATTTTCTCGACATGTTTTCCTTCGCTTTTTCCCTTGATGCACCATGCAGTCTATTTCGGAATTGTTCAGCTTTTGCCGTAGAAGCAACATAAGAATTTGATAGTGTGCATAAAATGTACTAAACATTAATACTAAAATATTTTTACACTTATAATCAGGCTACCAAGTGATCGTTTTATTTAGTAAAATCTGGTATTTTATTCTTGAGGATTACTAGACTACCACTGACAAAATAATTAATTATAAATAAAAGGCCGCTTAATATGTAAAATATTAGATTTATTAGAAATCATATACAAAACACGGGAGACAACAAAAATCTAGTTGATAAAAGTTTTAATATAAAATCTAGAAACAACTATTAAGTGGAGAAAACAACAATGTACCTAAGTCTTAGAGGTCTTAGAAAAAATTTATAAAATTGTAGAAAATATAATTAAAAATCTATCATAATAATTTATTGTAATTTTTGGATAAATTTGATAAGTGAGATTAAAGTTTGAGTAATATTTTTTGTAGTAAGTACCCATTAATGTTAATATAGTATATGCAATTATACATATTATGTATGATAGTAGTTTGACTATTCGATTTTTAAATTAAGTAGCGTTAATGTAAGCTGTATAAAAGACTAGAACGATGAACAAATTACTTTTGTAATAAAAAAAAAGTGAAGGCACAAATTTATTATTATTATATTATAAATGCATACAAGTGTAGGTGTATATTTAGAAAAACTCGACACAAAATAAGTACATAAAATTGGCCAATAAAAAAATAAATAGAAGACTTATTAGATTAAAAAATATGTTCTAATGTTTAGTGTTTCGTGTATAATATTATGACAAATTGCAATTGGTGACATTCATACAAAAATATTATTTACAAACGCCAACGAATTTAAAAGGCATAATTTTAAATTTAGATACTCATTGAACACATTGTTTTTTTTATACATTACATTATATACAAGAAATTTAAAACTATTCAAGCCTTTTAAATATATAAATTTAGGCACAATCAGAGTTAAGACTGTATACACATCAAATGTACGAGCACAAGGCTACAATTGAGTGACAACTACTTCTTATAGGTAAACAATCAAATCACAGTCCTTTGTTCACTAGGGATTATTTATACACAACACTTTAGGGTAATAATGCAATTTCAAATTTAGAAAAATAGTTAATTTAAAAGAATAGTAAAGTCGATCGAGTGACAGCAATAGCATGAAATTGTTTTTTTTAATTAATTTTATTTTGTACAATAATTAATGGCACTTTGAATACTTTCAAGTAAAATCTTACATAGCCATGCTCAAAATCAGATGTCGGTTACATTCAAAACAAGAGCCAATAAATTATTTAGCATTAAATCTTGTCCAAAACTTGAGCTATAACAACTAAAATCAAAACAACCCCTTTTCTTTCTTAACTGTAGTTTGTTTCCATGTTGGCAGTTTTCGGAATTCTTCTAAAGGCATCGATGTTAATTTTTCAAAATCTTCTGGTGATAAATAATTCTCTAAGTGTACAGGATCAACACCGTCCGGTAAAGGACGTTGCATCAATTGTTCTAATGGATATGTAGACCTTGTCAGTAATGCTAATTCTTTTTCTACTTCGATTGCTTCTCCCGACTTTCTTCCATCCTAAGAACAACACACAATAAGTATGTAAAAAATCACACTGAAAATCTTGAAATTTGCCACAAATTCTACCACATTTCAGTTCTTAGGTGAAGTTGGTTCAAAAAGACTCTTAAGAAGTTCATTTTTTTCTCTCTGATACAACATAACTATAAAATTGGATACTTACTTGAATATTCAATTCTGCAATATCATCACGTTCTTCCCAAGTTGGAAATAGATTCGCAAATGCAAGAGGTTCGAGTCCGGCCCACACCAAATAAGCCAAAAGTGATTCTTTGTTGTCATACTTTGTCCTGCAATAATTTACAACCGTCTGCATAGCAGCCTTTCTCTCTTCTTGCCATCGAATTCTTCCAGAACCAGTTTGATCCACCAAATTTAAATCGTCCTCTCGTTCTGGCCACCAACCTTGCCACAACCACACCGTGTTTCCATCATCCAACATGAAGAGAGCTATAAAAATTTACAGTAATAACATGGGTAAAATATTAGAAATGATGTATCAATTACCTGGTTGATTAACAGAGTACAAATCGGACTGAATAAATGGATAAGGTGTAACATATTCGTTACGGTAAGGACACAAAATTTCAACACATTCGAAACTTCCTGATAGACTTGTAAGATGAAACAGTCGTGGAGTGTAATCATAACTATATACATTTTTGGATAAAGTTAAGTACAACTGACGCTTATCTCCTAATACATTTAAAAACGAGTTATTTTCGCTTCCTTCTTCAACCGTTTCCGCTGTAATATTTAAATCATCGACAAAACCAAATTCGTCTGGTCGACTTTTAATAATTTTATTTGTTACTTCTTTAACATTAGTCTTAGATTCTTTTGATACTTTTGAGCCATTCCAAATGATAACGTTATTCTTTTTAGGGTTAATTAAGATAAATGAAGCTCTGCTTCGAAGAGATCGCATACTGCACGGTACTTGAGTTAAAAAGGTTTCAGATTCAATTTCGTTACTGCAAATGTATAATTTACAGTTTGTATCGATAGGTTTTTCCATTTTACCGTCGTGAACCACCATGCCACCTTTAAATAAGCTAAGAAATGCTGGAGGCTCTGCGCCTTGTGCTACTCGAATTTGACGTGCATTCTCCGAATCTAAAATAATGGTAAGAAGTGCAGCTGCACCCTTTTCGTTTACAGTAGCTTTTTGTCCTTGCCAACAAAAATAAACGCAGTAATCCCGTCCAGCTTGCACGTGTTTTGAAGGTTTCCCACTCAATTCGCGACCCGTAACGATTCCACAATACTCCCAACGAATAATGTAACTGTTTCCGTTGTAAAATTGTCCGATAGATTTGTTGTTAATTTCTTCGTGAGAATATTCGAGAATGACCCAACAAGTAATTTTTTTGGTGGTAAAATTAAACAAACGATTTGTTTCTTCATCAAAGTAATCTTTTCCTCTACCCAAATGAAGTCCGTCTACTACTAAATCGGGTTCGTGCAAGTCTTTTTGTAGTAATTTATTAATATCACATGGTTTAAAGTCAAACTTAAGGTCGACATTTTTATCATTATCTTCCGTTTTTACCCGAATTACTCGACTGTAATCAGGCCAATCCAAAAACTTTTCTTTAAATAACACAGTCTCACCGTGCTGAGTAATTTTGGCAAAGAGAGTCCACTTTGGTCGAATAGTCTCCTTTAAATTTACGGTATGTGTTTGCCTAGAGCCTAACGCGTGCGAAATTTCGATGGGATTTACGCCGCATTCGCTATAATTATAGCCTTCGTTCCACAATTCGCGAGCAAGTTTCAATCCCTTCTTTTTATCTTCTAATGAAGCATTCTTGCCGGTCCAAAAGTACATTTCGCTACCAAAATCAAAAACAAAAATTTTGAGTGCACTCAACATTTCAATTTTAGGTATCACACCCCAGTATTTGTCGACAGGAAGTAGTTCATCGTTCTTGTATTCGTAAATCATATTTGTACTTAAAATGGATGACTCATAAATTTCGTCTTCGTCAGGATGCCCAGCCGAAACAACTTGTTCCGTCTTATTTGATCCCAACAATTTCCAAAACTTATTTATGTCTTCTTCTTTGCAACTTGCTATTCGTTTGGAATTAATAGTTATAATTTTATCTGCTCTACATCCAAGATCGCTTGTTCTTTGTATACCGTTAACAACGTCAGATGCACGAGACTGTTCGATAACATTTGAATAAGATCCTATATAATGATATACACTGGTAGGCGTAATTAAAATAAAATTATCCCCTTCATTAATACTAGAAGCAACGGGTTCCACTAATCTAGTTTGAACAAATCTTCGTCCTTTAATTTGCAACAACATTAAGTCTTTAAAAGGAGGAAATGTAGAATTTAAAGATGACGATCTCTTTAATGCCACAGAACTAAAATTTTCTTTACTCGCCAATCCAGCTAAAGCTTCCACAGCAAAGTTGGATGATTTTGCCACTAAAAATATTAATTATATTACACAATCGTAGTTTAGGTGATTTGAAATTTAAATATTCGCTATTTCAGTATTCACTCACCATCCTTTTTGGGAAAGCAAAATAAATACAGAATAATTACTGTAATTTATTTGTAACAAAATTACAACAAACAGAGAGTGAAATATCAATCCAAAATTTATGTTGTACAAAATTACTCCTGGATTATTTCATATCAAATCAATATCAATTTTCAACAACTTTTAGTGTGCCAGTAGGTAGAGGGTTGTCACAGAGTTCTAAGAAGAAGTGAGTAAAAAAAGTATTAATTTTCAAAAATAATGAAGAAAAGTGTATACAAATTTTGAAAAAAGTGACAAAAAATGTAAAAATATTTTAACTATTATTTTTTATATTTCACTATAAATTGAGTTTGTTATCATTTGAGTTCCCCACCTACTAATTTGATCACCAATAGAAAATAGAATCGATTATTTCTAACCAATTATCATTAATTTTAACATTTCGAGACATTTTTGTTTCAATCTAAAATCCCCTCCCATCTCCGAAATGGTTTTCAATGACCTCTTTTTTCACCCTATTTCCTAATTGATAAAATATTATCAGCTATATTTGCGTCGTCGCAAAAATTCGTAAAACAAAATTCATCGTAATAAAATCTTTTTGCCGCCAGGGCCCGTCCGCCCCAAAGAAGAGTATAGTGGATTTACGAGATTCTTTTTATTTTGCTTCCCGCAAGCAAAAAATCTGGGGCCGCATGAATGACTTTATTGAATCCCTCGCCTACATTTGCTCCGAGTAACATGCTTCAACAATCAGAATTTTTAAAATTTAATTTATTAAATTTAATTTCTAAAATCAAAACAGTTTATTTGAAATTATTTTAAGTGAAATTGTAAAAAATGAAAAAAGTGATTTTTTTTTAAAAGTAAACAAAAGTGTATGATTTTCAAAAAAGTGAATAAAGTGAAAAACGTATATTTGTTGCAACTCTGTAGGTACCTTGTATACAATATAGAATTGAACAATCTTTAGCTAAGCTACAGTTGTGGGAGTTGATTAAAAACACAAATAGTACCTATACAAAATAATATTTTAAATATAAAAGAATTAAATAAAAAATTAAAACAAAAGACAGTTTATAAATTAAAAAGGTGCTCTAAAAAGTAAAAAATAATTTTAACAAGAACAAACAATGCTTGGAAACTTTAAAGACTTTATGGCAGTGCAAAAACAATTATAAATTATTTAAGAGTACTAACTCATAGACTTTATTTCTCTATATTTTTATGTTTCAACAATATTTTTTTTAAATAGGCCGAAACAGTCGACAAATTTAATAATAAATTGTTTTATTTTGTCCACAAGAAAACCGAGATTTCATATCCTAATATTTTTTTCAATCTTTCATAATGTTCAAACATAATCTTAATTATTTTAAACTAAAGTGTCACAAAAAGGTTAGAATTGTTCTTTAAGTGTTTTTTAAATTAAATTGTTCTTGTATGTTGTTCTTTACTTACAGTTAAAATCTAATATTTTAACGTCTAGTTAAGTTTTTGTTTTATTTATATTAATTTTTATTAATTTATATTTCACATAACACATACTAAAATCACACTATATTCTTGAAAAAATTTCTTTTTTAAGATCATATTTCTGTAATCTTAACTACTTAATTTACTTTTTAGAATTCTTTATCTATATTACTTTAAATAGTAAGGAGTTTTTTTTAGACCTCTATTACTAGCTATCTCTCTGGTCGATTTGGGTCAATCTCCTTGATGTGTGGGAGGAATGTCGCATGTGAAATGTAATTGTTAAAAAACGAAATTGTTAAACTTAAAATTATAACTCATACAAGGAGAATTGACCTAAGAAAAGTTACCTGAACTTGGCAAAGGAAATTAAGTTAATTGAACTTTGCAAAGGAAATGAATATTGAAACGAATCGCTACATGCAGGTGACAGGAAATCGGAAATCATACCACAATTGACAGAGTAATGACCAGTAAAATAGGTGGGAGTAAATCAAATAAATATTGACAATTATCAATGGTGAAGACATGTGAGAATGTTGTCATAGTAACCCCATGACTGTAACCTATGTGAGACTGCACATATGGCATAGAGTGGAGCTATAAGCTTATCAAATCAACAATCAGAACAGGACTGTTGTTGTTACAACATGTGTAGTGAGCATTCCCAAAACATAATGGAGGGACTATTCATAATTGTTGAGTAAGATTGAGTTATCATTATTATTAAGGGTATTCACACTCCCTTGTATGTTGTTGTATTTCTACACCGTTATATTTATACACAACTTTGGTGTAGCTAATAAGAACATTAGAACAAATACAAGGGTATCATTGTATTTTTAAGAAGCCAACGACCGTGTTGTTCTAGTATGGTATTTCAAATTAAATATTATAAACCCTACTACAGATGATTTAGTGAAGTTATCTGATGTGTTTCTTTCACAGATCAATAATAGATTGTTGGCTTCTTTGGCTCTAGCTATTTTTTGTGTTCAACTGGTTCAACAAAAAATGGAAAATTTTGTAAATGTACACATTCTAGGAGATAAAGTAAGAATACACCAAAAGGTGTGTTCACAGCTATGGTATTTAGTGTTGTAATAATGTGATAAAACAAGGAAGTGTGAATACCCTTATTGTTTTGATCAAATATTTGTATGTATTAATAATATCCACTTTAGGTTAAGCTTGCAAATATTCGTTAAAATATATTGTGTTATGAAGTGCATATCTTTTATTTTAAATGAGAACTTTGTTTACCCGACATAATATGCACCCAAGCTCCTTCCAAAATATTCCAATAAAATTTTTCTATTGCTCGAATTTTGAAACTCCCGTTTACAATTTATTATTGGCTTAAATACATTGCTATACATTTTTGGGGAGGAGCCTGGGTGCATATTTATGTTGGGTAGACAAAGTATAGGTACTAAGTGTTAACCCCTAAACATACCCCCTAAGGGTAGTAAGAGGTTAATTTCGACATTATCTTTATCCAATTTTACAAAATATGTTTAATAATTTATTTGTAATAAAATATGTAGAAGGCTTTTATATCAATGAAATAACGCTAAATGCATACAAAAACACTTTGCATAGACTAACTGTATTACTTGATGATCATTCCTAATTAGTTTACCAAGTGAATATCCATCAATATTATCTTATATGTACAAACAAGGTCAGGATCAAGACTTGCAAGATGATGATTATATTTTGCATTTACAAGTTAGTTATTAATACAATTTTATATTATATTCTACAAAATTGCCATAATCTTCTTTAAAAATGAGAAAACAATACAGAAACTGAATTTTAGGTGCAGTTTTTAATTAGTTGATCAACACAGTACAGCTGCAAAGCTCAATTTACTTCATATAATTTTTTTGCTCACTTTCTCTCAGGAGATTGCAATGACTAGTGAAGTAATTGTTCAGCCTCACTCAGGGGAATTACTTCTGATATGGTTTGGCTTCACAGAGTGAGTGCAAAGTTGTAGTTTAATATTCTATGATTTGACATGAAATTACCGACCACTAAAGCAATAAAAAAAAACAAAATAATTGTACTAAATATTAAATACTTACATTTTTCTACGTTAAGTCTTTGTTTTTCTCTCTCGGCAACACCAGTTATAATTTCGGTGTATTCGTCAATTATATCGGTACGTGCAGCAAGCGCTTTAACAGGATTTTTCGAAGGTTCCCTCCTTTTTTGAACTTTAATTGAACGCTTTTGAACCAAAAGATTATCCGTATGGCTTACGATACTATCAAAATCATCAATGGAAACACACGAGTTATCTACTTTTTTCTCTAAATCTACACTCTTGTAAAAATTTGTAAAAGTTACATTATCAGCCCTCTCGATCCTCACTATTCTGCTTGTTGCATTTGACGATTTTTCTAAACCTATAAGACAAAACAAATTACAAATGCTATGAAGAACTTGGTAATAACCAGTTATACTAACCTGTTGGAGTATTACCATCTCCACCCCCAGGAAAAGAAATGCTTCGCTTAAAATCTACGACAGCTCTATTTTCAGGAGAAGCAGGAGTTGACTCCGATTGTCCATTATCACCGCCTAAAGTAACACCAAGAAAAATATTTTTACCTTACTGAAAAATGTTTATTTAAAAAATTACCACTCACCCTCTTTTCCTTTAAACGCTTTAGCCTTTGGAGTTCGTTTTGATTTATCTGCGTTTACTATATTAATTTTAGGCACTTCGTTTGTTTGTTGCATGCGACCCGCCACTGAAAAATTGAGAGCATCCGATTGCTCCACACGACTTCGCCATTGTTTTGCAGCAGCGTCCAATTCATCCTTTCTAGCAGCAAGAATCGATGATTTTTCCGATAAAGATTCCTGAACGAAAATGTGACTTATAAAATAATATATTAACACTGTTAAGATTAACACAAAAATTATATCAGCGAAATTCATAATCGTCATACA
The DNA here is from genome assembly GCA_958510855.1 of Rhagonycha lutea. Lineage (NCBI taxonomy): Eukaryota > Metazoa > Arthropoda > Insecta > Coleoptera > Cantharidae > Rhagonycha > Rhagonycha lutea. The sequence continues at coordinate 60,097,007 of OY294036.1, forward strand.
AAGGAACCAACTTGATATGTGGCACCAGATACTATCAAAGTGCTAACATTAGTTTAATCAGTGATATGACAAATAAACGGAAATAAAACTTCCAATTTCCGCAATAAATACTCTACGAACAGTCATCAGCAAAACTTGAGTTATTAGTTGGAATTAAATAAATGAGAGAGCACGCTTACTTAGGCAGGAAATACCTGAGAACGTGTAACTGCATTAATGACGGAATTTATAGAGTATGAAGTTTTAAAATGCCACTTCTTGAACGCATTATGTCAAACTAACATCAACTACCTACTAATTAAAAAGATATAAAGGTAAACTCACGTTATAAATGTTTTTCACATTTATAAGAACCAATTCTTCGTTAGCGCTATTCAACTTGGGAATCCTTTTCTTCCACTCATTATCACCACTTTTTTGAAGTCTCGCTTGCAGTTCTGCGATAGATTTAGGCATTTTCGTCGTTGTTAGCGATCGTCGTACTTCCGAATTTTTATTTTTGTCTTCATCCCGAATTGTATGGTGACTTTTACTCTTGACGATTAAATTTTCATTGGTAGGTCTAAAGATAAAATAGTTTACATCAGTATTATGTGATTTTACAATTAATGTAACTATAGTAATGATTGTGTAGCATAGATCAAACATAGATTGTGATAATAAAAATGAGCTAATTTTCGAAACGTCGCGTCGGCGTCGTGACGCTTGTTTTCAATTAATTACATTTAAAAAAAAAGAGTACCGTTTTGATAAAATATTCTGCACGCACAATACATCCTGCTACCTGATTTACTGAAACTTGTAATTGACGATTTAAATAAAAATACGTAAAACTCGACTTTCGAATTTAATACAACTGATGCATTGAAAATACAATGCTTCGTGTTGGCTATAGTTTAGGTAGGAGTAAAATTGCAAGGTTGATTGATGGAAGGTTACTAATATAATTTTATATTGAAATTGTAATTAATGTACCAAATGACAATAAAGACAATTATAAAATCAATTTCAAATCATAAATAAAAATTTTTTTTAATACAGCTGAATGATACAAAAAGAGAAAGCAAAGGCAATTTCGACGATTAAGACCATGGCGGTGGTATGACTTACTGACTAAAGAATTTGAAAATTCATTTGAATGCATACAAAAATGATTTAATTAAATTTTTTTAAATGAATTAATGATTCCAGCGGTCAAAACCTTGCATAACAACGAAACTTGCGGTCTAAACCGCCAGAAGAAAATAGATTAATTACCCATCTTCTTGAGCAACACTCAATAATTTAAAAAAATACAATGAGGTCAAACAAGCAAATCTCATTGTTTTGAGTTTAACTAACTAAAAAAGTTAACGTTTTAATATTCAATTTTCTAAAAATAATTTAAATCAAATAACACTGAAAGCGTGAAGATTGCCACGCTCAATCAAGTGTAATATTAGATTCAATTTCAAAACTGATTCTCTTTCAACAACATTGATGTTTGTGGTTGACAACGAGAAAATGAGATCGTTTATTAAAAGTGTAGAAAATAAATTTTTAATAAACTAATATCAATAACTTTTATTGTATGGCTTTACAATAAATAATTTGTTCAATTTTTTTTTCAAACAGTTTCTCTTAGCAAGTATATTTATATAAATCCTGGAGCTCTTCTAATAAACAAAATAAACATAATATTATATACCTCATATTTTCCTTATTCTTTCTATTTGCAAACTAAAACAAAAGTAAACTTTAGTATTCTATTATTATCATTCCTTATTAAGTATTAAAAAATTTATCGCTTGTCTAATTTTCATTAGAAGAAAACCCGATCCGATAATTTCAAAGTTTCCCTGAAAAAATTACCTATTTTTCGTGCTCTTAAATGTATCCCATTAATAGAGTAAAATGTGTTACAATAATTATTCATTGTTAGACAAAAAAAATGCACAACTGTTTGAAATATTCGATCATGTCGGCGTTGCTTACCTGCGATTAGCGTACAAATTGAAATATCAAATCAAAGTTATTTGAATTAACAACGTAACAGTAAAACAATTGAGAGACCGAATCATAAATTTAGTACTAAATGGTAACAAACCAATAGAAATCGCCTGTTAGCACCAAAATAACGTTTTTTAATTGGTTAATTACCATTTAGTATTTGGAATTTTGAAATAAATAAGATTTAACACCCTATAAAGTTTAGATAAAAAATGTATCTATAGTGAAATTACTTTCAATCGGCTAGACACTGAAAAAATGTTTAGATCCGAACCCTGGAGTATTAAATTTGAATATTATGTGAACAGCGCATGTTCTCCACAGTAGAATGATAGTAATAAATAAACTAATTATAAATAATGGTACTATAGAAAAAACTGATTATAAAAATGTTTGATGGTTCGGGAATCCCTGATGCCTTATAGCGCGTTCAGTCTGAAACTTTTCTCGCTTTGAAAGTTTCGTGTTTAGTTGGAAAAAGTGCGCCTTTACGGTTGTTTCAAGACTGCAGTGTTTACAATTTAAAGATTTATTTTTAATTATTAAAAATAATTTATCGCTCTTACAATATTTATTTAAAAAAGTCAAACCAAACAAAATTTAAATAAATTTATAATTTTGCCACCAGTACTTAGCTTTCGCTGCACTACGAAATGGAAAAATTGTTTCCAATTTCTGATATGAGCGAAAGTTCCAACTGAACAGTTAAAAAATAAACCAACCTTCAACTTCAAAGTGAAAGAGATTCAGACGGAACGCAGCCAAAATTATACGGTAGATTTATGTACTTACCATTATCAAAAGGCAATTTGAGAATTACGAAATATAAACAAAACTGAATTTTTAATTTGTTTTTATAAATAAAGTATGGTACTTTCCATTAACTAAGTATAAATTAATTTTATTATCGTTAAAAGTTTAACAAGTTAAGCAAAGTTAAGTAAGTTTCCACCACGTTGGTGATAATTTCAGGTAAAAACACCAATGGCCGGTTTCAGCAACCTTAACTTAAATTTAATCTCAGATTAAATTAACCCAGGTTAAATATGAACCAATAGAAATCGGTTTTATGACTTTTAGTCGTTTTCCATTGGTTCATATTTAACCTGGGTTAATTTAATCTGGGATTAAATTTAAGTTAAGGTTGCTGAAACCGGCCACAACTGTTATTTTTTTTTAAATTTACATTTGGGAAGAGGCATAAACTAACCAGGATGAACCATCTGCAAGCATAAATGACTTTAATAAAACTTGAACTAATGTATGTACAATAATAAATCTCGTTTAAAGCTTCTTTGCGTCATTTGGCCATAATTTCATGATTTTCATCATTATGTATGATCTATGGTTTTAATTGTGTCATTTGCTGCTCACCAGGGGCGGACTGGTACCAATTTATCAATCTCACACATTGTTTGAATGTCTAAACGCAACTTTACAGTTTCGTTAAAAAAAGTAGTAAAACGGCATCTATTTTTAAAAGTGGTTGCATATTTTTCCCAAATTTATAATCAATAATATTAGTTTAGTTTTTGCTGAGCATTAACAATTTAATTTATGGGGGATATGAATAAAACGGAGCATAAAGTTTATACTAAAAATTTTGAATTAAATATCCCAAATTATACAAGTAAAACCTAAAAGCAGATTATCAGCGTGGGTAGGTCATCTACCTACTGATTTTTATGCATACAACTGAATATTATTTTAAATTCTGGAGTATATACTGCAGGTTTTATTTTATTCATATCCCCCATTATTACACTAATGAACCATTCGCCAAATATTTCATACAAACCCAAAAAATTTGGTTAACATCTATAACAAAATTTTTAAATGTTTTTCAAGATTTGTACAATAATGTGTCAAAACCCAAATTGATCTAAATACATTCATTTTCTCAGAAAAAATTCACAAAGTTAGACTTTTTATTTTTGCCCCCCCCCCTAAACATCTGATCATAGCGAAATCCAGTTTTGAAAGCTCATAGGAATAAATTTGATTTCTATAGTTTAATTAACTTATTAATTTTTAAATTTTATTAAAATATTAATTTCACTTAAAATTTCACACAAAATGTGAAAACAAAATAAAATCGAGACTGTATACGAAAACGATAAAAATAAAAGTAATGGTGTTACCATTACTATAATAGCCTATCTATAGTATTATGTATTTATAATTATTTGTTTATAAATTCAGGACAAGAGAAAAACTTTTTAAAATCTTTGTGTCAGAAATTAATTTAATTTTTTTTTTACTAATGTTACATTATTAATTACGTTCACCCCGGTATGCGGATGTAATATTCAAACACACAAATGGTCACGATTGCTTATTACATGAAACTTGAGAAATATTTACATATCGATATTCATTAAATTGACACAAATATGGATAAAATGGTATTTTAAAATAACCAGAAAATATCATTCTATTGTGTTTTAAACTATTGCAAGTTGCAACAATGGAATTTGTCAAGAAGTAGGAACGTCTTCTCACGAACATAAGTTTAAGAAAGTATTAAACTATCACGGAAACGTGTGTAGGTACAATACTATAAAATATAACTCGAAATAAACACCTATTGATTACGTGATTGTATTATTATTTACTATGTAAAAATGTTGTCCATATAAAAATACCTTATTTATATGCAATAATAATGTCGAAACATACCTATAGGCAAAATATAAATATAATATAAATTTTATTACAATTTATAAAAAAAAATATTATTACTATTATTGATTCAAAAACTGCCGCGGTTTGGATTTCACGCTAAACACTAGGACCTTTTATAGCACTGTTCATCGGGGCCTTATAATCGCGAGTGAACTTGAATTAATGACTGTAAAATTTTATAGTGAAAAAAAGTCCCTCACTAGAAAAGATTTAGTCTGGTCCAAAGGAACGGTCAGTGTCGGATTAACACAGTAGCAGAAGGAAGAAGAAGCAGTAGTAAGAGGGCCCCCACAACATTTGCTAGGGGCCCCGCGTAGGCTTCATCCGGTCTAATATAATATTATTTTAATGCAATAATTGTAAATAACTTGAATTGCAGAAATTATCAAAAATATTTATAATAATAAATTGACAGTTTACGGAAATTCTACCGGAAATCTATACTTTATTGAAATTTTTCCTCTCAGTTACTTTTAGTTTTGGAAGTCTACTAAATTTTATTGCTAACATTATTTTTTTCCTATTTGACTTTCTTTAGGATCTTTGTCAATATGTATCTTGTAAACGATTTTTCAAGCACTTCCAGAAGAGCAATCGAATCGAAATATTAAACAAATAATCTCTGGTTTTTCGTTTTATTAGTAAAAACTGACATTTTTCAATTACACTTTTTTGTGCCAATCGGTAGTCTCTAGATAGGTACATAATTATTAACATTATTTAGCAAATATTGATAAAATAAAAACGATGTAAGCACTAGGTAGCTTGCACAGTAATTTACAAATGCTTTGTTAAAATTATGAATAATACATGAGCAAGTATTTATTGTGTGATGTAATCTAAACATTGCTTACAAATTTTTGTTATACATTTTTTTTACACTAATTGTACTTATTTTCTACGTCCCATAATAATAACCCACTATTGTATTGGCAAAATTTCGTAAGCCGTACTTTATCCACCATAATTATGTGTTTATCATATTATTTTGTGAACCACTGACCCTACATTTATCTTATCCATAATTTACTTAACATGTATAAGTTATTCTTCATCTGCGAGTGTCTAAAAATTTACACTACATAATTTTTTAATAGCAGTAGAGTGATGTGATCGCTGGTTGAGTTACAGAGTGGAAATTCTGGGTTCGAATCGCGGATTTTACAGAGTTTCTTAGCTCGGCCTTCCAGTGGACATACACACGCTGTGGTGAAATCGAACAAACAAGGAAACAAATGAAATTTATATATGGGTTCTAATCTTCCCCTTCAAATGGATTTGAAAATCTTTTACAATTTGAATGTAAAGCTTTATAATAATAAATAATTTTTTAATATTATTATCTTTCAGAAAATACATAAACATAATGATTCACTATTTATTTGAGCAGATTAAGTGATAAGCCGCATTTTAAACACTGTAATTCAACTTTTATCAAACAAGAACGTGATGAAAATGTTATAATTTTTGCGAAATATTAAATTAGAAACGTTATTATTGATAATGATTTAGTTTCTAATGCATTTACGAATTTTATAATTATAATTTCTAAACTTAATTTCTAAGTAATGTTTAAAAAATTAACTGGGTACAATTTCTCCCAATAATTTAATTAGCAGACGTTAATAAATTAGGAGCTTGCTAGGTGTGCTATATTTGAAAATTTAATTAATGTTTTTAATGAAAGTAATTTAAATTTTAATTACATGAGTAGTTACTAATAATGTTTTACTTGGTTATACAGAGTATCACAGCAACTGGTGTGCGCGCAGTTTTTAGGTGAAACCATAGAAAACATATTTGCTCAAAAAAATAAATAAATTTTTGTCTAAACCTTTACAGAGTCGCACTGTTAAATAGCCGTAGTATCAAAATCAAAATTAAAGATTTTTGAGTTAATTTGCGCACTTTTCTGAAGAGCAAAAAATTATTTTATTATTATTTTATACGAAACTATACTGTATACCTAGAAACCTAGATTAATAATTATTATTAGTCCAATCAAAACAGACATTTAACTTTGCAAAAATTCGTATAGAGCTGAAAATTGATATAGGTCTTTAAATAACAAATAAAATATCAAAAGTCCCCACCGATCGATCATAATATGTCTGCTAAAATGTTATTCAAGCAGGTCAAAGGTCAAAAATGTCGTTTTTTGCATTTTCCTCGTAAATGATAAGTGTTATCGTAAAAATAGGTTAGATAAAAATTGTAGATCATGCAGTTACCGACAAAAATTAATCTTATATTTTATTTCCTAACACGAATCGCTATTCAAAAAATTGGAGAAGCCTTATTCTACATAATATGCACACATTTCCACACCACTTATATGAGATAGTGTACTACTTGTTTTAACGTGGTTTCCCAGTAGACATATTCCACGATCTATTTTGCTTAAGTTTTATTGGACATACTAGCGCTGTGAGATCCTACGGATCTATTTTATTTGAAGGTTCGTCGGTACAACGTTTCCGAATATTTAGACTTCCTCTAAAACCAAATTTTTCTTTATTTATTCAATACTGAACCTATGTATGTGAAAAATTTCAGCTTCCTGGTACCACCAGTTTTGGCTATAAATTTCTTTTACCCAACTTCCTTTTATATTATATAAGACGGGTATGTCCCGAGTTGTATGTCAAGAGTCCCCGATAATTTTTCCAACTGGCTGTCCAAATGTAGTTAGCCAGCTCTGAGTATTCAACGTGACCCACAAGAACCCGGACAAATTTGAATCTTTCTTTCCGAAAAATAATCTAGTATTCCGATTCTAAGCACAAAAGAGAAAACAAATCAAAAGATAAGTTCACGAGTTACAATAAAGATATCTACCGCCGGGATGTGTTAGAAACTGTAGTACTTCCGTGGGCCCAACAGCAATTTGGTAACCAACATTGGACCATTTAACAAGACTCTGCACCCTCAACCCAATGAATTACGATTACGCCATATGGTCAATTTTAGAGACCAGGGCCTGTGCAAAAACCTACAAACGAGCAATCCGTTCGTAGAAGAGTTACGAAAAACAGCCAAAAATTGCATTCGACGTTTGAAGTTCTGTATAATTTATGTTGTACATACATAAAAAAAAACGTTTGTCCGAGTTCTTGTGGGTCACGGTGTAGATACATTGTATATAAAAATGTAGTACAAAAACTCGATAAGTAATGGAAAAGTAGGTAGTACACCTACTTAGGTATTTAATTATTAACGATGGTACCAGTAACTTCAATTTATAAGAAATAAATTTGTGCCTGTCAATACTTCAACTAATGATGTAAATAAAAAAGTGTGCCAATTAAAATGCTGGAATTCGACTTCGACCAGAAGGTATAATATAAGTAGGTATAATGTAATATCATTTCGCCTAAAGGAAAGTAAAAATTGTATATTTTCAATGTCATCTACCTACTTACTTTTATTTTCATTATTTTTATTACTCATAACTAAAATTTTTTATTAACCTTACGAAATAAATTAAAGCAACTACATGTGCCTACTTTCACCAAAAATTTGTCAAAATTTTATTCGCTTATTTTTAATCAAAAATATATTCAATAACTTCTATTTTAAAGCAGTTCGATAAAACAAATTGAACACTCTTTTATGTAATGCAGTTCATTAACACTCAGAATTCAAGTTAATTATAGATGCTTTAAGTAACTAATTTCATTACTAATTTAAAAATAGAAATTCTATTTCGTCCTCTAATTATTATCTAACAGCTAGGTACCGTTTTTCAAAGTACCTAAAGCCAATTATTTGCAGTTTATAAATAATGAACTTATACGCTAAAAGCATTTGTTATGAATTATAATGCCTATTATTCCTATTATGAACAAGGTTTCAGAAAAACCCTTAGGTTCGAAAACTTGTTTGATAAAGTAGAAAATTAAAAAAAGTACACATAATAGTTATTTACATGAAAGTCAGGAAAATGATATATTACTGACGAGGAGCAATGTTGAAATACGAGGCACTTTGTGCCGAGTATTTTAGAGCTCCGAGTAAAGTGAGATATTTTCCTGACGTATTTTGTATTAAATTTTTCCGAAAATCGTAAAAAATCGAAATTTTAAAACACTAATTGAACAACATTTTTAAAATGAGCAAAAATCAAGTTTGTCAATGTGTCAAAACTTGAATAACATTTTTAAAATTAACAAAAATCAAGTTTGTCAATGTGTCAAAACACATTGAAAAAATCAATTACTGACATTACCGGACTAGTCAGTATAATTCAATTTCCCTGCGCGTAGATACGCAGGGAAGTGTTGTTTCTATGACGATTTTTGGAAAACATTATTTACAGACAACCTGACCAATTTAATTTAATTTGTGTATGTGGAAACCACAGTAGTGGTTTGGTGTGATCGCTGGTCGAATTACAGGGCAAAAATTTTGGATTTGAATAACAGAACTTCGCGGTATTCCTTAGCCTGGCCATCCGGTGAATATTTTCCGGCACACTTTGAAAACGTCGAAGCCAAAAGATCTATACGCGGGGGGGGGGCAAAATTTTGGCAAAAATTATATTACGTTTATAATATATATTTATTACATAATTAATCCAGTGAAATGATAAAAGATATAACAAAACCATAAATAGTTCATGAGTTAACTAAAACTTCATAATAGTTTTACTGTATTACTAAATTTTGATGTGAAGAATCAAACAATTTTTGGCAAACATTGTCTACTTTTCTTTACAAAACTTCCTTATATGGTTCCTAAATATAGCTAAAATTCCAATTTACAAAAAAGAACTTGGATTTGTTTTATTTTATTACATTCACTCCAAATCTTGGGAAAATGATAGATATAAAGTTCCAATGGTTGCAAGTCAAATCAAACTGAACAATGTGTTATTGAAATAAATTATTTTACGTATGTATTATTGTACACAATAGCTAGGAATGGTTTGATGAACAACAATTAAATACATCAGTTAGGTAATTGTTATTTATGGGTTATTTTAAGTTTCTGATTTTAATTCGATTACGTCAATGTTACGTTAATTCAATGTCCGTATTGGATCATTTTAGTATATTGACTCGAGAGAACTTTCAAATGAATATTATAAGATTACAAATTTTCGTAATTGGCTAGGAAAATTGGTTATTCTCGAGAACGCGTTTCTTCTTTTTGTTGACTGATTTATTAATGTATCCTCATTCTATTATCAAATTTTGAAAAGTGAGGTTTAATTTTTACAGTTATTTCTTTATAGTGAAAATGAAGATGACCAAAGAACATATTCGACATGTTATGTTTTTGGAGCTCAATTCGAGAAAGATGTGATGAAAGAACAATAAGAAGTCCAAGTCAAAAATCAACTATAGTTCCAAAACTTCTGGGTTAGGATTGGGAACTAATACAACGTCAATAAACGTTCCGAAACCAAGGAAGTTCTACAGAAAATTGATTGAAAAAAAGGAAGAAAAAAGTTTCTTATTTTTGTAATCGATAAAATATTAATTTAGGGTTTGAGACATAGGTACAATATAATATACCTACCTACAATAATTGGCCAAAATAAAAAAAATGCTTTTATTAATTTATTGCGAACCAATTCCTTATTCAAAAACGGAAAATGCTTCGATATTTTCATAGTAATAATATGTCGATATACTGTTCTGTAGGTAGTCCAGGTTTCTGACCTCTAATTATTATTATACGTGTGCGTTCAAGTAATCATAATAAAATTAAATTATCTACTTAGGTACTTGAATAATATTATTTCAACTATTAATCTAGCGCTTTCCAAATTTTTTAAAATTTCAGAAAAAGAAGAAACAAGAAATAGATTTGAAATAAACATAAACAAATTGCAAGACACAAAAATATAAAATTAATGTTATTATTTTTCATTATATTTTTTTATTTCCGAACACAGAACTTGCTCGTCACTGTGGACAACGAACCATATAAAATTAATTTTAATTTCGGATAGCATACTTTTCAGCTAAATTACGAAAATACAATGGAATAGAGATTAGAAAAAAGTTGTTGTCTTAGAATTTAAAATACCGTTTTAAATCATTTCTTTGTTACCTTAAATTATTTTGAAGGACCGGCAGAAAAATTAGAATATATTGTTAGATGTGATGTGCCACCCATAAAGTTCAAGTTGCTTATAAATTTTTTATTGAAGTTCCAAATAAAACTGTACCTACATAGTATATTCACAGAAAAAGTTGTCCAAATTTCCACCAAATTATTTTCTGAGTCATAAATAAGCGTGTATCATGTTGCGACAGCATAGCAAATAAGAAACAAAATGTAACTTCGCGTTTTGCGGTTTCTTAACAATTTTTATATAGCCTATCTAATCTATAATTTAATATAGCCGGTACAGTACAAGATAACATTGTCGAATAAACCAAAATACTATTTGTTGAACGTATCCGTTTGATCGATAATGTAAATTTGTTCGACCTTTCCAGTTGCTATAAAGTTACTCTCGAGGGTTCACCTTTCGTTCCTTAATAAATTAGGTAGTTTGATAAATCGACATTTATTTATCCTTTTATTATGAGACCTTTAAAAAGCATTTAAAATTATACAATACTAAAATTAATTTAATATTTTATTTTTTGTAATAAGAATGATAAACGGCATACAAGAAGTTTGTTAACGTCCAGACAGATGTTACGTGCTTAGGGGAAGATCGATAATGAAATACAGTGGTAGAGGATTATAATAGCCTTAACATGTGAGCAGAATGCAGAACTGCAAACTGCAATTTAGAATTTACGGCAATAAAGTCAATACTATCAATTATGATGCTGGTATTATTAAAACTTAATTATTAGTTCAATTATTTACCTAAAGAAAATTTCATATCACTAAAACTTCCAGGACGAAACAAAGTTTTCAAATAATTTGGACCATAACATAGCACTTTTTTAAAATCAAAATTAGCAGTAGGTCAGTGTTCGTTTTAAAAATATTCAATTTAATGATTGATTGATATGTATTAGATATGCACTTATTAGTTGTTATTGTTAACAATAATAAATTAAACAATTAATTTGTTATTAACAAAAATAAAAAACAATGATGTGAACTTAAAAAGTCGAATTTTTAATAATGTAAACAAAGCAAGTGCGCACCGTACTCGTAATGATACACAACCACAATAACGAGAAGTTCTGTATTCACTGAACTTGCGATGACGAAGCCATTATCATCTATGTACACTCGGTGGAGTCAGTTGCGTAGCAGAGCAGATAGTGAAGTAATAATAGTATTGAATTGTCGTCAATGTACTGGTGCTACTTTGTTCCCAATCGATTTGACCATGAAGGAAAGGTAAAACTGCCTGAAAAGGAAATCTAATAGGTAGGTAGGCAATAAAAGTGCCAGATCTCATATACATAATTATAATTAAAACACTGTTTCACCAATCGTTTTCCAAAAAGTGCAATAGATTTTTATTACGCCTGTTCTTCAAATTTACTTCCATATCGCTTCATTTTAAAAAGATTTACGAGAAATGCTACGAGCCCAAAACAACCTAGTTGAATATGTAAATCTTTAATAGCACCAAATATAGAAAGTTGTTTTTGAATCTTCAACATCACAGTCATTGATGAATAGCCTTATGTAGTATTTGGTTAAGAACTTAAGAAAGGAAATAGGTACTTAATAGTCGTTTTAAGCAATTTGCATAATAATGTAGTACTACAATACTACTAACCTGCAGAATGAGACCAGGATTGAGTCAGGTAAAAACATTACATTAATTTAAATTATTGACATTGACGTTGTGAACATTCTCGTTTAGACTACATCACAGGACTACATCATAGAAGAAATATTGACATGATGTATTAGACAAAGTATTTTTTCGATTTTGAATTTTTTACTCGATATCTGTACTAACTCATTTGTCATTTCAATTAAATAGTAAAATCTTATAGAGAAACAAGTAGCAGAGAGATGCAAATGATTTAAGTTTCTATTCCAAAGAAATAACTACATTAGTAATCTGAATGCATTATCAAACGTTTTTAATTGAAGATTTCATTTCTTTAAATCATACATTTTTTTATACATATCTGTATCATAATATTATACATGTATACAGAAAAAGGTAAGATACATTTGGGGCTAATAAAAAGTCCTTTTTAAAAAGATATTTCATTTATTAGTACCAAACGGAGAATAGGATGTATGACTTATCATAAGTCGATTACAACGAATACTGCGGAAAGTGCATGGGTTCAACATGCATCTTTCCCATGCATAATCAGCTTTATTAGAATTACCTCATTACAGAAATCTGAGGTGTTGGTTAATGACATAATCTTAACTCCTCCCAACCTAAGAGAAAAATTATAGTTGAATACACTTAATTTTTTAAATTAATATCCTCTAACGGATTCACAATTTCAGATTTTAGTTTTTTGTTAATTTTTTCTTTTAGGTGTGGATAAAATTTTAAAGTTAAATACACAATTACAATAATAATTATAATGTAACTAAAAATGGTATACAAACTGATATTATCATAATGAAAGGTTAATGTTTTTATTGACGAAATTTTTCTTTTTGAATTAATTAGTTGTTTATCCAATTCTTTTACTGCATCCAGATTAATGTCGTCCAAATGAATTGGTTCAATGTTCAAATGAATATGATTATTTTCAGTAGTTATTTCTACTGTTGGTATTTTAAAATGTTTAACATGCGGGTTTAAATTATGGTATGTCCTTAAAATTAATTTATCAATTTTTAAACTACAATATTTTGGAATTGTTACAATATATATTCCATTTAATACTAATTTTTCAACTACGTTTGAACAATTACTAGAAACTAAGGTTGCTTTAACAGTAATAATTAACCATTTGTTTTTTGATAATTTTTGAACTTTAGTTTTTGTTAAGTAACTATCCCGAAATTCACAATTTTTATAATTTTCACTAAAATTAATTAAATCGACTTCACATGGATTATTTTTTGTTATTAAATTAGTAACTTGTTCACTGCACAAATAATTTAACTGATTGATTTCTTTACACATTTCGTCACTGGATCCATATTGTTTATCGTTCAACATTAGGTAAGGGAATTTTGGAATAATAATTTTGTAATAGGATTCTTGCAACACAGGTGAGGAATAAAGTTTATAATAATCATATGAATTTTGTTCTACTAAAGGAATTTCTAAAATGAATATTATTTGTTCTTGACGTATATAACCTTTGATGTTTATAATCGAATAGTAAGTGTTAAGATTCTCTTCATCGAAGTCATATGGCAATTTTAAATTTGTCAACCTGGAATTTATTTTTGATAATTCGGCTTTCAATTCGTCGTGCATAATTATCGACGGATGTAATGAATTTAATTTAGCAAATGTAATAGAGTTTTCCACATTATCTACAATTTCTATTATTATATCTAGAGCTGAAATTAATTGATTAAAAATAGTATTTAGAATTACAAAACTATCAATTTCATTAAAATATAAAGTGGTAACATTTTGCATTACCTTAGCAATTTCGTTTATTCGGGATTCTAGCAATATTTGATTATGTTGTAATTTGGTCATTGATTCATTAAATACGTGCAAAGCTTTATCAGTAATACTAAGTTGTTGTTCGGCTATTTCTTTTATTTGATCTTGGTTTTCTTTGATTTTCAAAATGGCAGTATCGTATTTCTCTGCGTCTGAATTGTCTAAATTACCCGTGATGGCTTTCCATAACGAGCCTAAACCGTTTATCAATCCGCGCTTGGGACGTTCATTATTATCCGAACTTATGGTCATTTGCTTAAATTTATTTTTAACTTGTAATAACTTATAATCTAGTAAATATCTATAAGTAAACATCTCGCTAGCATAAGCTGCTCCATACGTGATCTCATGAAATGAATTGTTTAACTTATGGTAATTATCAACTAATTTATTTAATTCTAATCGTAAACTGGATAAATCATAAATTTGGATTAAACTCCAATAATCAATCACATTTTGGGCTATACCTAATTTCAGTGGAAGTAGTCCATGATTGTTCGAAATTTGATCTATTTCTACATTGTCACATTTTGAGATGTGGATGGTTGTGGTGAAAACAGTGATTGCGGTGATAGCGATGGTGACGTGTCTGGAACAATTGGTTGTCTTAAATTTTTTAAATGAACTGTTCGACCTTTGTTTTTATCTGAACCTCCAACTTTTTGTATTATCGCTTTATTATTTGGTAACAAGGTTTTTAATATAAATGGACCGCTAAATTTTTCACCTGTTTTGTTTCGCTTATATTTGTAACTTGTTTCATATACAACTTGTCCTTCTTTAAACGGATTACTAACATCTATATTTCTTTTGTTCACAACTCTTTCTTTGTTTTTTATTAAATTTTCGTTGACCCTATCATATGTTAGTGCTAGTTTTTCTTTATGTTTTTGCATATACTCACTGTACATTTGTTTGTCATAAAATCGATCGTAAGGATCTCGTAATTTTGTGTGACCTAAGGTTAATTCTAATGGAGTTAAGTTTGTACTGGAATGTATCGAGTTATTATAAGCTATAATGGCGTATTTCACTAGGGTAGTTATTGGATCATTATGATTTGTTTTTAGTAACCTAATATGTTCTGCCAAAGTGCTATGGAATCTTTCAATATTGCCATCCGACTCCGGGTGGTGGGGTGTCGTGAAATGAATTTTTATTTTGTGTGATTCAAGCAATTCTTCAATTATGTGATTGTGAAATTCTAAACCTTGATCCGCACTAATCGTTTCAGGGGTTCCATAAAATGAAAAGTAATTAATTAATGCGTTCAGTATATCTACAGCATTTTTTGATTTAATTTCTATTGCTTGACCTAACTTTGTAAAAGCATCAACTATGGTTAAAAATTTAATGTTTTCCGCCGTGTAAACATCGATATGTAATTTTTCAAAAGGACGGTATGGAGTATCCGTTAACATCATTGCAATTTTGGGTGGATTTCTTTCATATTTACTTTTCTTGCATTTTGTGCAATTAGCGATAAATTTTGCTACATGTTCTTGCATGAGGGGAAAATAATATTTTCGTTGTAGTTGTTTTAACGTTTCCGAAATACCACGGTGGTTAGTTTTACCTTCATGTTGATTTCGAATAGCTATATCTATGTCGTCTTGCTCATTGAGAATTTCTCGTCTTTCTGTGCAATAGATTAACTCGGGACCCGTTGCATTAAATAATTTTTGAACCACTCGATTAAACTGCTGAAACATATTTTCCGTTTCAAAATAAACATAATATTTTTTTGATTCTGTAGTGTATTCTTTTAAAAATTTAATAATGCTTTCTTCATCATTACTATTTATCTGAACATGATATCGTTTAATTTTACCTATGGTCTCTATTTTGACTGGTTGCATTTGTGAATGTACCTCATATATGAAATATTGATTCGGTTTCGAATCAATTACATCTTGGCATATTTTTATACTCGCGATTTCTTTATTTTGACTAACCGAATGAACCGTTTCTGAATCATCTAATCGTTCTACAATTTCATCTAATTGATCTACAAACATGACGTTATCTTCAGAAGGACCTTCTTCTAATAATATATCACGTAATAAATTTTCATTATCATCGTAATTGTTTATTACAGATTCATTTTCTATCGCGTTTATATCTATTGGTAAATTATCATTATGATCATTTTTTGGTAGATAATATATTAGTACATTAAACTGATCTCTAAAAACGTAATTAATCATTGGTTGTACTTTTTCATATTTTAATTTATCTAATCCGCATCCTAATTTTGGCATTGCTAAATTCCTAATTTTATTTTTTTCACAAAAATCTTTTAAACTAACTAAACATTTAAACAGGTTTTCATATGTGGGTTTATCATAATATTTATCCTTTGTAATTAAATAAAATATATATCTATTATCTTTTTGTAAATAGACAAAAGACTGTACTTTCGGTTTTTGATTTTTTAAATTTTGTACTTGTCCGAATGTTTGTTTAAAGTCCAATGCGATGCCCGCATTCATATGTAAGTCACTACTGACACAATGACATAATGAAAACTTTTTCGGTGTTTCTAAAAGATTTCCTACTTTTTCTACCACAGTGGGCGACTTAGGAATTTGTTTATTAAAGAAATTCATTTCAAAATTAACGAAATTTCTATCATTTTTATTATCAATTTCAATTCTACTTAATGCATCTGCGTTACTATTTTGGATACCCTTTTTATAAATAATTTCGTAGTCATACTCTTCTAATTTTATTTTCCAGCGTTGTAATTTTGAGTTTGGTTCCTTTAATTTTGATAAATAAACCAAGGGACGATGATCTGAATAGATAATAAATTTTCGTCCATACAAATAAGGTCTAAAATATTTAACTGCCCAAACTATCGCCAATAGTTCCTTTTCGATGGTACTATATTTTCTTTCTGATTCATTTAAAGTACGTGAGGCGTAGCAAATGGGTTTATCTGACCCTACTGGTCCTTGTGAGAGAACAGCCCCTATGGCTACATTAGAAGCGTCTGATGTAACTACAAAGGGTTTCTCAAAATCTGGGTACTGTAAGATTGGGTGATTAACCAAAATATTTTTACATCTATTAAATGCTTCCATGAATTCTTTAGTGTGTTCAATTTTATGACCTTTTTTTAAACAAATAGTTAAAGGTTTAGTGACCTTAGCATAATCTTTAATAAATTTTCTATAATAACCTGTCAATCCTAAAAATCCTTTTATTTCTTTTGTCGTTCTAGGAGGTGGGTATTTTATTACAGCTTCAATTTTAGCTGGATTGGGTTTTACACCCTCTGGCGTAATAACATGACCTAAAAATTGCGCTTCCTTTTTCAAAAATTCTGATTTATCCATTTGGATTTTAAAATTTGCGTTTCTGAGCCTATCGAACACCATTTTTAATTTTTCAATATGTTCTTGTAATGACGTAGAAAATATTACTATGTCATCTAAATAAACTATACAAGCTTCATTTTGAATTCCGCGTAAAATATTATCTATGACGCGTTGAAAAGTTGCAGGAGCATTTTTTAACCCGAAGGGCATGCGCTTATATTCATAATGTCCTCGTGGTGTTGAAAATGCCGTTTTTTCTCGATCTCGGGGGTGCATTTCAATTTGATGGTACCCCGACGCCAAATCTAATGTAGAAAAATAAGAACATTTACCTAGTTTGTCTAGTATATCCGAAATATATGGGAGGGGATATTTATCGTCAACGCATTTATCATTCAATGCTCTATAATCAATTACCATTCGAAATTTTTGTATTCCCGACGCGTCTAGTTTTTTTGGAACCACAATGACCGGGCTTGACCAGGCACTTTTAGAATGCTGAATAATGTCATTCGATAATAGTTCTGTAACCTGAGCCTCTACTTCTTTTTGTTGTGCATGAGGCATCCTATACGCTTTTTTAAATACCGGTACGTTATCATTAGTTTTTATTTCATGTTTTACTATATGCGTAAATGACAAGGGTAGGCGGTCACAATAAAAAATGTCCCTATACTCATAACATATTTTTCTAATCGCTTTATTTTCTTCTTCATTTAAATGATCTAATCTAAGATTTTTTAAATTTTCTTTTAATAACCTATCGACTTTATCGTCGCCATTTAATTCGTTTCTATTGGTCATTTCGACATTATCCGTTTCAATTACATTTAATGGTTCTACAGTTACTAACTTTTCTGTTTCATTACTATTGGTAATACTAATAATGGCTTCACGATTTTTTATTGTAACTAAACATTGTGGGATTTCGACCCCTTGTACTATTTGTTTATATTCAATTATTCCTAAATTTAAATTTGTGTTTACGGGAACTTTTATAATTTGTTGTTGACGCGGTTGTAATCGAAACTGTTTCGGTTTCAATTGTTCAAAATATATGGGAATCACATTATTTTTCGTACACAAAATATTCTTTTTTAAATCAATATTCGCGTCCAAATATTTCAATAAATCCATACCGATTAAACCATCGTAATTAGGATTAAAATCAAATATACAAAAGTTAAAATATTCTTTAATATTAAAAATGTTAGGTAATGGTATCCTTGCTATAAATTTATGAAATGAAGTTTTATGTGCTGTTCTAATTTTGAAAGGTGATTCTTTAACATAATCTTTATAATATCTTTTTACAATTTTCGGATGTATCAGGGTTTTCGAGGACCCTGTATCGATCATAAATTTTAAATTTAAGTTAGGAATTTTTATATAAGGTAAAGTGGACGTGTTAATATTAGAAATGTCAATTATGTGAAACAATTCTTCTGATTTAAAATTTGATCTGCTATTTTGAGGTTCGCGCCTCGTATTTCCCGCTCTAGTATTTCCCGACGACGTGTCCATTGGTTCTGGGACAAAACGTCTTGTCACGGTAGTTTTTTGACCGTTATTATTATTGAATTGCCTATTTTGATAATTTGGATAATTTCCATTATTTTGATAATTTTGATTCGGACGATAATATGATTGGAATGGCTTGTTAAAATTATTATTATTTGATCTATAATTTGAATGTGATGCAAAGTTATTTTGCCTTGCATTACCTGAATTATTATAATTATTATTGTTGGGCAATCTTTGATTAAAATTATTATTTGTTTGATTATAATTAAAAGGTTTATTCTGATTATATGATGGTTTAGAGTTACTGTTCTTATCACTTCGTTGATGGTTATGACCTCTCGGTTCATACGAGTTTACTTTATTATTAGATTGCTGCAATAAATTATTTTTTGTATATGAAAAATTTTCTTCCTCTATTACTAAACTAATTGCAATTTCTAAAGTTTCTGGTTTTTGTAATCTGATAGCCAAACTACTTTGCAACCCTCGTAAGTAAGCGTCTAACGCTTGACTTTCGAAAATTTGCGTTTTTAAAGCCCTAATATCTTCATCAACTTCAGTTAACTGTAATTTGGTAAGTAATAAACTTAAAATGTCTTGACAGCGATTGCTAAAATTTACAGCACTTTCATTTTTGTACTGTCTAAGTTGTAATAAATCTCCAACCAAACATTTTTCATCTCTGGAATCGGAAAAGAATCGCAATAATAATGCCTTTATCTCATTCCAATTACTCAGACTACCTCTAGACCCAATTAAATCTAAAGCCCTATTTTTAAGTTTTCCAATTATCGCTCGTAATAAAAATTGATTCTGTGGATTATTTATATTTGCACGATCAGTGAAAGTATTTAATAAATACTCACTAGCATTTATAAAAATTGGCAAACTTGCTGAATTCCCACTAAATTCGGGAATTGAATCAATGTGAAACTTTTCAACTTTCGGAGTTGCCATTGTGACTTCTCTTCTGAGAGGACTCCTATCTCTTACTGTTTCGTTTTCTGGCATGAATTCAAACGTTATTTATTTATTAGTTACGTACGCAAAGTTCAAATAATATTCTTTATTTAAAAAAATTAATTTTTTTATTTTTAATAATGACACGTAGTACGCGTGTGTATAAAATACGATTTTATATTATTGAATCGTAGACATATAATTATTATAAAAAATTATTAGGATAAAAATTTTCACTTACAGGAGTTGAACCATTATTTTTATCTTCGTTGTTGTTTCGAACTCGATGGCCTCCAATTCGGCGATGTCGTCCGTGTTGTGGTCACCAGCTTCGAACTTCAGGGTGGGGTTAGTGGAATTGACGATCTGCAATTCGGCGATGTCGTCCCAATTGTAGTTTCCAATTTCACTTGTTGAATTTTGTGTCCAATCTTCGCGATTTTGTCGTCGATTGAACTTTAACTTTCCGTTGAAACAATAATTTCGACGATGCACTTCGATAATTATTATTTACAACTCTAATTTTGCAAATTCGAATGTTTTAGTTAATCGTTAAAACGAACACAATAAATTCGCGATTTTTGTCGAAAATACTGTACTAAAACAATCCTGTACCGACTGCGCCAGATACATTTGGGGCTAATAAAAAGTCCTTTTTAAAAAGATATTTCATTTATTAGTACCAAACGGAGAATAGGATGTATGACTTATCATAAGTCGATTACAACGAATACTGCGGAAAGTGCATGGGTTCAACATGCATCTTTCCCATGCATAATCAGCTTTATTAGAATTACCTCATTACAGAAATCTGAGGTGTTGGTTAATGACATAATCTTAACTGGTAATATACGTAAATTATGTAGATACATACTCGTACGTGATACGTGAAGGTCATACTTCTAATTTCTTTATATTAATATTTATATTTTATTCACAGTTAATTGGCAGAAATATTAAACACTACAGATGTTTTCCACATCTTTACTATCATCCGCTTTTGTCCATCTTTTTCTGTATTGTCCTCTACAATCTGAAGTATTATAAATGAATTTAAAATTGAAATGGAGAAAACGCTTGTACCTTCAAATTTGTAGATTCTTTCTCTTTTATATTTTTCTTTTTAATAAAAGAAAATATGTTCAGCCGGTTCATAAGATCTCATAATAGAAGAATGAATAATAAACTGTATTAGGTTATTACCATCAAATGAAAAATTTAATTTTTTAGTGTTGATGAATCGAACAGATAATAAATTGGACTTGTATTAATTAATAAACTGTATAAATCTGACATATTTAAATACCTAAATGATTTTATTGAACAAATGGATCACATATCCAATTGAATAAATCCTGATGACAATATCAAAACATATTTCAATTTCGGAATACATTATTTGCTACTAATTTTGTTACAGATCATTCACGATGTTCAAATTGCAGAATTTTGTTTGAATTGCATATAATATTGCCACTGATTGTCTTATCCGTCGTAATAAAGTTAAACGTGTTCTGCGCCTCGTATTTTCTTTAGTGTTCTAACCACGGACCAAACACATTGTTCTCGTTTAAGAATTAAGTTTGTTTCTATAAATCTTTATTAAGTTAATCTATATACAGGGTGTCCCGTTATGAGTGGTCCAAACGGTAATTGGTGAAGGGTTGGACTACCCTCTATCAGAAAAACAAAAAATAGGTTTAGTAAAAGTGTCATGGTTTTCGAGATATTTGAGATCAAAGATTTTTCTTCTTCTCATATTACTTTTTCCTGTATAAAATCTACAAATGAAGGATTTTTTTATTTATTTTTTTTGTGAATGTCTCTGACTTTACGTGCTACAAGACGTAAATCAAAGTTTTTCAAAATTCTCATGGGATTAGAAAAAAATAAAATAATCTTATTAGAAATTTTCAACCTTACAAAAAATCATTGAGTTTTGGAGCATCATGGTTGAAAAAAAAGATATTACAACCTGACTGCCCATGATCTTAAAAAGTTTAAAATGTTGTGCAGAATAAGCAAAAAAATTAAAAAAATAAATTAGTCCATAAACCAAAGAGTTATTGCTATTTTATCAACGTCATCATCAATCTTTGATCTCAAATATCTCGAAAACCA
The DNA here is from genome assembly GCA_958510855.1 of Rhagonycha lutea. Lineage (NCBI taxonomy): Eukaryota > Metazoa > Arthropoda > Insecta > Coleoptera > Cantharidae > Rhagonycha > Rhagonycha lutea. The sequence continues at coordinate 60,119,144 of OY294036.1, forward strand.
TGACACTTTTACTAAACCTATTTTTGTTTTTCTGATAGAGGGTAGTCCAACCCTTCACCAATTACCGTTTGGACCACTCATAACGGGACACCCTGTATATACAATTCTCGTGTCACGGTGTTTGTTACCTTCGCCTCCGAAAACGGCTCGACCGATTTTTATGAAATTTTTTGTGTATATTGGGTAGGTATTAGAATAGGTAATAGCGCAGGAAAAATTTTAAAATTCGCGAAAACGCGGAATCCACAAACGATTAACGGTAACGTTGCTCTGATTGGTCGACTTTTAATCATATAATGCGGTGAAAAAGGTACACGTACAGGGTGAACCAAACCATTGCTATCAGGTAGTCGCACAGAGGTGGGTCTAAAATTTGGGCCGATAGATGGCGCGAAGTGTTTTTTTGGGGCCAAGGATGGAAACAAATTCAGGCTGCAACTGAAACCATCCCCTTCAGGTTTTCAAAAGATGAATCTTCAAACCCTTTAATTAACCAAAAAGGAAACTACGATTCTTCCATAAATTCTAAGATCCCCAGACCAAAGGATATCCGCATACAGCAATACATTCTCAAAAAGAATCCACATATCACAGCGTCAGGCACAATGGGAATTGGTACTACCCCCCCCTTTTTAGCGAATCAGGGCGCACAAGAAGACAGGAACCAACCATGATAAGGAATGACGATAACCACAAAGGTAGGATCAAGGCTCAATGCCAACCCAAAAATAATAATTAATTCAAAAGCGAGCCTCTCTTGAGATGCAGAAGATACGGTTACGAGACAAAAATGTTTTGCTGCCACGAATTCCACTGATTCCCACAGATGTGCCAATTGAATTTAAACGCGTTCATTTTCCGATTAGATTGGCGTTCGCAATGACAATCAATAAATCGCAAGGCCAAACGATGTCTGTTTGCGGCTTAGATTTGACCACACCGTGTTTTTCACACGGACAATTATACGTGGCATGTTCTCGCGTGGGCAAACCATCGAGCTTATTTGTATTGGCTAAGACGGACTGACCAAAAACATCGTACACTCCATTGCTCTTCGAAATTAATATGTTTTTTTTTATATTTACGTTCCTTATTGAAATACATTGAATTGAGAAAATAAATGGTTGGTGTTTTTTTGTTTTTATCGGTGGTATTTGTACTTATTTTTCCGAAAATAATTATGTTAGTTTATAAATAATTAAAAAATTTTACTACAAGAAATTAGAACTAGGAAAAAAGGTAATTTTAAGGCGGTACGAAGTTTGCCGGGGCAGGCAGTTTTTAAATAAATAAAAGTAAAGAAAATAATGATCATTAATTTGATAGTATATGTTGAAGGTATAAGGTATAAGCCATAGGTTTGCACGCCCATGCGCAATAGATCAAAAGGAAAGCTTTGTATCTATTGCGCATGGATTTTTACCTATTGCGCATGAACGTGACCGTACATGGTACGGTTTCTCGGCTGGTTGGCACAAACCTCATGTACTTTATGCTTATAGTATTGATAACTTTTATTTTTGTTGCGTTGCATCCTTTACGAATAATAATTGGTTAGGAACAGGTACTCTTAGCCAGAATAACGAATTTTTTGTTGAATTTAATCTACCAACGAAAATAATTTATTAGGTAGATACTAATTTATTTATTTATTTGAATAATATGTTTCAAAATAACGAAAATATTGGATTTGGAAAATGTAAGCTTTTCAATTTTCTAAAGGTAGCTTAACCTTTAAGTGGTGCCGTGAATTTTTCCTACATAAGTAGTGCCGTGGGCGTCTTTGGAACGCCCATATGTTTTATTTAAAAATATTGTTTTAAATGTTAAATAAAAGCATTTTTATATCATATATTGCAAGAATAGATCATTACCTAATATTTTATGCAATTTTGAAACAATAAATAAAAGGCGTTAATGAAATATCGGTGTTTATTTGCAAGTTGAATTTTAATTAAATTTTTCGATAAGTAAATATACAAAATTGAAATTATTCATTTTGTTACAATTTATAAATTATAATATATTAACAGAAAAAACTAATTGAAAACCGTCGAAAATAAGAAAATTTAAAATTAATTTATCTCCCTCCTATCTATTACATTTACTTCCTAAAGCGGCTGCACTATTTTGTTACGTTTTTAATACATACGTAAGTAGTGCCGTGGGCGTCTCATCGACGCCCGGCAAATTCATGCTTTTGCTAAATTGATCGTTTTAGCAGTTTTACAATCGAATTTTTAAGAAATCTGTTAGGGGTATGTTCCTAACACTACAGACGAGGAATACATAGAAGCATTTTTTTAAATTATCAAAAATAACAAAATTACAGTTATTTTAATTTCAACTTTGCCTCAAAGACGCCCACGGCACCACTTAAAGGTTAAGGGGAAGGTAACGTTAATTCGTGCAAAAAGAGGTATATTTTTGTGAATTTTTTTTGACGACACAGTTAAAATCTATTTATTAAAACCAATGGTACATTAAAGTATAACATTCGAAGAATTTTGTGTAATATTTTCATGAAAAAATATTAAAAAATACGGCAATGGCAGCAATTATTCGGAAGCGTCTCGAAAAAAAGTAGAATTGCGGTGCCCCTCATAACTCGGTGCTGGATCATCAGAAATCAAAAAATCAAAGTTCTTTCGTTAGATAATCGTTTTCCCCAGGTAACGCTGGGAGGGTTTTTCGAAATTTCAATTTTTCACTTTTTGGGAACACTTTAAAGGGAAAAAAGCGATTTTTGCAACAAAAATCGGCTTATTTGTTATTGTAAAATAACAAATATTAACAAATTTGATAAAAAATCTCCAGCGTTACCTCGTAAATTATGTACAGAAATAGTGTTCAAAATTTCAAAAGGATCGGTGCAGTAGTTTTGAAGTTATGAGGGGCACCGCAATTTGTTTCGAGACGCTTCCGAATAATAGCTGCCATTGCCGTATTTTTTAATATTTCTTCATGAAAATTTTACACAAAATTCTTCGAATGTTATACTTTAATGTACCGTATGATGGGGCAACATTGGCCCTTTAAGGACAACATTGGCCCACCTGACAAAAAATGTTTGTTTGTAGTATAGAGATCGTAAATGCAACGATAATTTTTTAAGTTTTGCGTTAGCAGATAGGAGAAGACCGCAAAAATGCGGGGAACCACAAATTGGAACAGTACTTGCTGTCTGATTTCTTGTGCAGGTCGTGAAATCGTCAATCAAGTTATTCATCGGTAATCGACACGGGGCAACTTCTTCCTCAAACGCAATTTTTAAAATTAGGAACAACACAGTAAGTATTAATATCTTATTTTAAGTTAGTAATTAAATGATTTATCAAGATTTTTCAATTTAATTTATTATAATCCGGTGGTCTGTGACGAATGAATAACCAAGATAAGGCAACATTGGCCCAGATATTGGGGCAACATTGGCCCAAGCTAAAATCAATTTAAATTCTGATAAAGAAAGTGAGAAACATTCTGATTTGGAAGAAGTGATAGAAGTGGTCCAAGAAAACCCGAAATTGAGGATAAATCCCAATGAATTAATCATTGGCGACTTTGTTGTGGTTTTGTTTAACGAAAATAAATACCCTGGCAAAGTTATTGCTATTTCAGAACAAGGGCCAACAGTTGACTGTCTAGAGAAGAGCCTGAAATTTTGAAGGTGGCCCAAAAAAAAGATGCTATCAGTTACAGCTGTGATGATATTATTGACAAAATACCAGAACCCATAATGGTTTCCAAGAAAAATCAATATAAAGTCCCGGAGCTCGATAATTATGTTTGAGCTCCAGTTATTTTTTTTATATTACCAATTTTTTGGGAAAGAAATAGAAAAATTATATAGGAAGAAGAGTTTGCGTTTAAATTAAAAATATTTGTTTTTTACTATTGTTTTAAAAAACTAGGTACCTATTTAGCATATTAGTTTTAAATAAATATTACTATTTCTAAAGTTTTCTTTAAAATGCAGTTTGCTTGACCTTTTTCTCTATGTTTTTCTTACTAATCACATAAAACTGTTCTTTTAATTACCTAAAGGGTCTAGTTGTTTATAAAATCAACTTTTAGCTTTTATTTTAGACTATCTTTAACACAAGCCCCGAAAAACATGTTTGGGCTAAAGTTACCCCATGTCAAGGTAACTTTGGCCCACTTCAAAATCAATTTTTTTTTTCGCAATTGTGACATGAAAAAAATTAATTGAACTTTAAAACATATAGCTATACCCCTACCAATAAATTAAAAAATATTAGATGCTTTGTACAGTTGGTGCTATATAATTTATTGCTAAATATTTCAAATAATTTGTATAATATTGGGACAATGTTACCCCATTCGACGGTACCATTGATTTTAATAAATAGATTTTAACTGTGTCGTCAAAACAAAAATTCACAAAAATGTACATTTTTTTGCACGAATTAACGTTACCTTCCCCTTAAATGAAATGAATACTGCAATATACTAAGAAAATATATTGATTTATTATAATGAATAGAATAACAATGAAATGGCATTAAACACAAAACCAATATGGACACGACATGAAAATGGACTTTTGGCTCACAGTTGACAATGCAAAGATGATGTTTCCTGGGAATTGTCACTTTACTGTTGAAATCACTCAGTATTAAAACTAATAGTTTGTTTTTGGCACACATCAGCTACACTATTAGTTAATAGCGGAGGTAACTTCATACAACTAAAACAATTTAACTTGTTCAATCCAAAACAAGGGGAGAGTATAAAATTTCAAATTTCTCCGAAAATTGTTCACGATCGGTAGGTACTTCTTATAAAAAATTTAAAAATAAGTGTTATCTAATTAACATTGTCATAAAATAAGCTTTTGTATTGATCTTCAAGAACTGATTTTTTTGGGAAAAGATCTCTTAGAATTAGAAGGCAAAATAATAATACCGTTCTCGTAAGATTGCCGCACGGTTGCGCATCAACTTTTCTCTCCTATACCGATTTTATTGATATTATTTAAAAAAAATTTAGTACCTACGATAGCATGAAAAGTTATAAATGATAATTTACTCATTTACTAATTTACTGCATCTAGGTTGCTATAAAAGATATTACCTATTAGTTCTGAATTTTTGATTAGACACCTGGTACATTATTATTAGATACTAATGCGTAATGATATGCACAGGTAATTATTAATAAGTAATTAAATTAATAATTAAGAAGCAATAAGCGTATCAAATCGAGAAATTACCTAAAAATGAGTTTAAAAACATTTACAATTATTATTAAAGCACTTGAATGTGTAGGTGCTATACATATTAAATACATTATTAACTTTCTGAATTAAACATAATATTTATTATGTTTTTCCTGCCTCACTTTAGTACACTTTTAATTGTTTAAATAAGTTCAAACAGTTATTGGAATTGTTATTCCATTTAAATAAATATCGGAATACGACAAATTTGATGAAGAATTATAAATAATAAAACATTCAGAATCTGTGTGGAATATGATATAACATAATAGCATAGCATTACTTCGTTTCAGGAGTTTGGAAGGGGAGCGCAGCTCTCTGAAGAGGAATCCTTCAAGTTGGAAAACACAACATAGATACTTTTTTCAAAAAATTTGAATTTAAAAAAATTAAAAACAACACGGTCTGTATCCAAGTGTCCTCTTTTAAAAAACATATCACGATCACGGTTTGCCCATGTCAGTCACTGCTGGATGTAGGCCTCCACCATATTTCTATGGGGAGTTTTTAGCCATAACTCGCCATGGTGGCCAACCGGCTTGGCGAGTGTAGTCCACAGTTCGATTTTGGACTTTTTAAGAATATAATTAAATACTTATTCTTACGAGTTGATAATACACAAAATATTAAAATGAAATCTTCCAACCACAAACTTATAATTTGAAATCGCGCTGGATAATCAAATGTGGGCCCATTAAGTTTGCTTTACTCACAGGGCCAGTTTCATAAAACTTTTATAAATTGTAATTGGCCAAATTTCGTCAGTTAAGTTCTTAATAAAAGATTATTCGTAACCTAAAATTTAAACTATTTACAAAGTGACAGTTTTTTATTCAATATACAAGTTAAGCTATTAAATTCGACTGTAATAGCGTCCCACGCTGTGTTTTTAAACTTCATGCTAGCCCCATCCGTTTGCTTGTTTTCAACAATTTTATATTTGCTAACAATTCGCATTAATTGTTCTTTTTCCTCAATAGTGTAGTTAGTACCACGTTTAATTTTGGGTTGAAACATTTTAATTTTAAAATAATATAAAACGCAACGCAAACCCGACACGAATTTAGGTTAGGAAACAATTTAAAACTGTGTAAAATCAAATATTACTGTGATGTTACTAAAAATCTTAATGAAAGATCTAGGGACATTTCATTAGTTAATTTAACATGAGATATGCTTTATGAAACTCGCTAACATTTAATGGCTTATTAAAGTTAAAAAACGATTAGTTAATTGGATATTAAGGTATTGTTTATGAAACCGGCCATCAGGTCGGTCAATTTCAAATTTTTACCACAGCTTGCTCGTCGGTTAGATTCTTTCTTACTATCGTTTACTAAAAGAGAAAATGAAACATAACTTCCACTTATAATTTTTTAATCAAAAACTAATTCACTCGCAATTTTTATCAAAAACTAATTTTTATAATATCTCGAAACGCAAACGTCCCGCTTGACGGTCGCTCGACCAGTTCTTTTTCATTTCCGTACGCGCCCTGCTGGCATCCATCAAAATCAAAAAAGGCAGTGGCGTCTCATAAAGTTGGCACAATTCAAATTTTTACAAAAACAAACCTCATAAATCCAATCAAACTAAATTATAAATAGAATTTTATTCGTTGTTCCTTACTCAAAAAAGGAGAACACCACAATATATTTATATATTTTCATTTCTTAATAATTATAATGCGTGACAAAATGGCGGCCGACCATATGATTGTTAGATTGGATTCAAAATTAGTTTATTCCCATAAGATTTACATGGACGAGTGTTATTGGCGTTTTTACATTATGTGAAGTGCCACATAGTGTGTCCTTAATGGTAACTAAATTAAGTAGTATTCTGGGTGTACTTAGTTATACATAATTAACTCATACGGACTAAATTGACTTGAAAACACGATTTACAATGTAAGCAAAGTAAAATACAATGTTTAACTTAGCAGATCTACTACTTATGTCATCCATGTTGTTGAATTACAGCACCATCTATAGGTAATGTAAAACGCCAATAGTGACAAGTTAATTAACAATTTTAGAGGGCTCTAAATATAAATAATGTTGAAATGTGCTTTTACACCTTTTGTTTTCGCATTAGTTTTATTTTGGACGCCAAACAAAACAAAACATTGAATCTTTTTTTACTTCTATATTTTTGTCATAAAGGGGCACAAAAATATCTTTATCTACGGACGCCAATTATAGAAATCTGGCCTACACCCATAGCAAATGTGGATGTAGAAAATAGTTTTAATCTTTCTTTCTTTAAAAAAGCGCTATTTTCGAGTTTGAGTAAGTTCTATTGCAATTCATAAAAAAACTAAATTTTAAACTATAATTTTAAATACAAGTAGTACTTACTTTCCCCTGAAGCGTATTCTGTCTTTTAATTCATTTTCTGGAGTATATTGTTGATCAGAAGTGGGAACACTGCTTTTGTTAAAAGGTCTTGCACCATTTTCGTTTGATTTTTTGAGAAAAATTTTATCGCGAACGGTTACCGATTTTTTATAACTTTCGGCACGTGTATTGTCACTATTTAAACTTTTCCACTTCTCTTCACCATCGCCTTCAATATCAGATCCAGAATACTGTTCTTCTGATGATATACCTTCATCTTGAGTAGTATCACTATTATCGGTTTTAGATATCATATTAAAATCTTGAGTACTTTTCACAGTTTCACTTTGCTTTAAAACGCATTTGGATGAATTATTAACTTCAGAACTTTCAGCTTTTGATTTTAAAATCCGGTTTGATTCTATTTTCGAATCGGATGTTTTGGAATTATCTGAAAATATAAATGAGATTTAGAAAAGAAAAATTGCATCCTTAGTGTTATGAAAAAAACATAAACAATGGATCAACAAAAATCACACCTAAAGCAAAACTATATTGTACTCTTGCTGGAAAAACTTTGGCAGATTTGACTTCTTCTGATGTAACTGGTTGAGTTTGGTATCTAGAAAATCGAGGTTTTGGCAATTTACAACATTTTTCTTCTGAACTGAACAATTTTATTCTTTCAGATATGCTTAAACGACAAGGATCTGATCTATCCAGTTTACTATCTGTAGATAAGTAAGCAAAAATAAACACAATAGCAAAATAAAAATAAATAAAAGAAGCGTTAATCAGAAATAAGTAAATTAGGCTTTAAAGTACCTCCTTCTGCTTCAACATTTTTTAAACTGGATGCTTCTTTAACTTCATTAGAAGTAACAGGCTGGGTTGAAAATCGACTAGAACTAGGCCTTGGAATAACATCGCTTTGTTTTTTCAATTTAAAATTAGCAACAGCATTTCCTAAATAAACAAAAAAAAATTGTTATTAATATTAAAAACATAAAAATCCTTTCACCTTTTCTCATACGAATATTTTTTGCTTCTTCTGCCAATGCTTTCATTAAGGATTTACCACTTCTAAGCGAACTAGAATCTAATGACGTTTCAGAAGACGATTTTTCTTCTTTATCTAATTCCAAACCATCGCCAAGAGACTGAAATGCCGAATCTGAAGACATTTTGATGGAAACACCGCTATCAAGAGTTGTATTTAGAAGTGAAAAGCAACTGTCACTATTATTAGCAGAAGTTGTTAAATCCGTTAAGGACAGAGTGTTTATGGAGCAATTTTCAATGGATTCCAAAGTTGTTCTAGGCAATGGATTACTAACTGAAGACTGGTCCAATTGCAGACGGTTTTCCACCAAATCCAAACTATTGAATTAATAACTATTAAAAAATGTCTTCTGCAGTAAAATTAGTATACAACTTATACCTTACTTTTTATAGCATTATGGTGTAAACTTTTTATAAAAATGAATCCAAGTATGGCTTATAATTTATTTCACACAATTTCGTAAACACAAATATTATGGTGTAAGCATAGAACAAAAATTACAAGCAACTAACAGCGTCGCTTAAGAATCTTATTTAATCAATGTGGGCAATTTTAGACAGGTTGTATAATCTAAAAATACTTTAATGTTTTAGCAACAAGAGCCAAATAAAATAAAATTTATCAAAAATGCCTACTAATAATAGAATTTAAGCTCTAAAATAGAATTAATAATATTGCCTTCAATATTTAGCAAATAAAAGTAAAAAGTGCGATCGCAAAAATATAACATTTAAAAGAAAAATTAATAAATTACTTGGTAGGTAGAAAATTAGGAAAATTTCAACAAAATTTTAACATAAAACAATTTTGGCACATAACTTCTTGCTAATAATAAAATAATATGTTGACTATGAATTAATACGTCGTACATATGCCATGTAAATATAATTATTACAAAATCGTATATAATATTAAAAATATTTAAATACCAAAAAAAATAGTCAAGAAAATGACTTACCTCACTTGTAATTCTTGAGATGTAACAGGTTGAGTACTATAGCGTTCGCTGTGCCTCTTAGATTTATAAGTTTTTGGTATAGCGCCAGTATTTAAAGTATTCTCAAAGTTAAGTATCATATCAGAAACTGACACAGGTCTACGTTTTTGATCTGAATCTTTGGAATTACTATCCGCATCATGGTCTGTGCATATAGTATGAGATCTTCTAGAATTTCTCCTATATTTTTCATCATCCATTAAAAATGATAAACGAGGGCGGGGAGAATGATCTCGAGATGACGTCTCCTGGTAATTTTTACTCTCACTGATATCCTCATCAGTACTTTGATAACTATATTTAAGTGAACTTCCACGGTATGTAAATTCACCGTCGTCAAAACTTTTATCTTCCAATGAACTTTTCTTCAAAATTGGTCTTTTGGGTTTATCTTCACAATCATCCCAATCTACACTAGATTTCTTCTTAAGTATAGGTTTTGGCACTTCGTTTCCTACATTTTCTGCATAAGGTTGTTCATCAGATGAACTTCGTTTCTTTAAAATGGGTTTAACAGATTCGTTGTCATCCAAGACTATTTCAGCTCCTCGAGCGGCGGCCAAAATTACGGCTGTAGCAATGGAAACATGTGGTGAGTTTGTATTAGATCCAGCACTACTAGTTCCTGACTTCCGTTTTAAAATACTTTGAGGTTCTGGAGAATTGTTCAAATAATCTAGATCTTCCTCATACTTTGAAGTTCTACGCTTCAATATTCCATGTAGACCAGATTCTGGAGATTGAGTTCTTATAATATCCTCCAATGAAGATCTACGTTGCTTCTTCAATATGGAGCGAGAATTTTGAGAAACTTCTGGGCTACAACTGCGATTACGTAGAACTTGAGATTCATCTAAACTTCGACGTTTTTTAAGAATACCTTGCCGTTTGCGACTTGTGGATGGATCCACTACATTGGGAGAAAACGTTACAGGGGACGTATTTGTATTTGTCCATGTAGATCCATTTTGGGAATGAAAATCATCTTGAGAAATTTTTCTTTTGAGTATGGAAACCGGACCTGATGCGATTGGATTATTAACAGTCACTACAGCAGATTGACTTGCAAAAGATTCATCTATAGATTTCTTTTTTAATATAGAGTGGGTTTTACGAATATCACAGTTTAAACTAACTCCCACATCAGCCTTATTATTATGTCGTACAGTCACATTATCTCTACCGAATAAATTCTCAAAATTACTGGTTGGCACAGCCGTCATCGCTTCGATAACATCATTTTTCAGTAAGTTATCAGCTTCGAATTTAGTTAAATTATTAGATTTATTAGTTAATCGTTCAACTCGTGCTATTGCGTCGTGAGTTAACTCAGTAAGTTCTTTCATTTTTTTAGATACACTAGAAGATATTTGTGAGTGACCATTTTCCAAAACTTTCCTACTTGCGCCATTAATTGAATTTTTTTTAACCGAATTTTCTTTACTACGAACTTCTTTAATACTACGACCAGAAATTAAATTTACCGACTTAGGAACACCAATATTTCTTGTTAACTTTTCTTCTTCCGCTTTATCTGATTTTTTTTCCTGCTTTGAAATCGTTGCGCTGTAATTCTTTTGTTTATTTTCGGTTGGAACGCCATGGTCAGTCTTTTTAGAGAGAGTTCGCAGATTAGAATGTGCCGAATATGTGCTTGACTTAGGAAAAGCGAGAGAATTTTCGTTTTGTGCACCGTTATCCAAAACAGATTTTTTTGAATTTTGGTTTACCAGTTCTGTTTTAAAAATTCGTCGGGAATATCGTCTTTCACCTAAAATGTGATTATATTATTAAATATGGGTAGAAAACGTATAGTAATGAAATGGGATTCCAAGAGAAATTATTATCCACACGTCAAGAGTGTAATCCTGAATGTATTTTTAAACAGAACATCATTAAATATAAATTTTACCACGGGTTCAGCAATATGTTGTTTGACGAATGGCGATAGCATAGCATAATACATCAGCATACACAATTGAAGTTTGGTAGTCAACTTACATTATTATTTTATGCAAGGAAAAAATATAAGTTTTAATTAAATAAGTTTTCTAACAATAAATGCAATAAAAAAAACTTACTTGTTTTATCATTTGGTAAAACTTCTTCAGAATTTACAGCGCGATTTAAATTGGATTTGCGTTTATTACTTTTATCTCGTTCCAATCCATTGCTACTACGACGTGCTGACGCACTTGTTGAAACTTGGGATGGTTTCTGAAAGAATTGAAAAAATAAGTAAGTGGTATAAACAATAAAGTATAAATAAAATTGTATACGGTATAAAAAGCGTTCAAAAAAGACCAACTAATTTCTTAAATGGATTTTTATCATAGTTATTGATCACTTTCCTCTACTAATTAATATAGTACACAAAATGACAAAGAAAATTCATATTTCGACTAAACAGAAAAATTTTAGTATTCTACAATGTACGAGTAATTACGTATTTGTTAATAGAATATTAATAATAAAATAATATATAAATAATAATAAAATATGTTACGAAAAAAATTGATAACCACAATTTCAAAAAGTATACTGTAGAGTGGGTATAATATAAGAGTGTGGCTAAAGTTTTTCAAAGTTTCCATGGTTAACAGCAGGGTAGAGTGGGGTCAGATGAAACGGGGGATGGTTGAAACAACGCTAATATCTCAAAAACTAATAGAAGCGGAGCGTACAAGGAAAAAAAGACGCGGGTTTCGTGTCGGAACATGCCCGTCAGTATTTGGTGTCGCTTCAAGTTATCATACGCGTACAAGAGGCCACAACAAGAGGTTGTGTTTTTGAGTGCAAAAGTAAGTATTTGTGTTGTTATTTTGCTTTTTAATACCAAACTGTACCACAAAAAAATTCAGAATGCATTCTCGGTTGCGCATGCACAGATGAATAGTTCAGGATTGTCATTAGTTCCAAACGCTTGCGAAAGTATCATCGCGAACAAAGATATTAATTATATAACGAAAGAAGTAAAGTAGGAAATATATAACAATGCGGATGATTCTCATTTTGAAAAAGAATTAACTGAAGTTGAGGTAGAGGTAATTTTATTCATAGTGGTTGGGGGGTGGCTAGTTTTAGCAGCCATATTACCAAGCAATATAAATTAAGTCTCACCTTATGAAATACAAATTTTGCACATATATAGTAAATTAAAAACATCACCACTAAACATAGCATAATGTCGGAATTCACCAAAAACCAAATTACAAATTGTATACTGTTCTAGTGTAGGTTAGTTGGACAACAAATAAAAAATACAATTTTTTATCGAGTACAGTTTTTATAACATATTATTAAGAAAACAATAATAAGCGATAATAGGTATTGATATATTTATATACTGTAAGCAAATATCGGTTTTAAAAAATTACAGTCTAAATTGATAAAGTTGGACATTTTTATGTATCCTTAAAAATGCGGCATTATAAAACTAATAGTAGGTACATAAATCATAATAAAATCAATAAAGATAAATAATAATGGAAGTCTGATTATAAGCATTCCAAAATTACAGATATCGCAGTAAAATATCACGTACCTAACTGCATTATTTTGCAATACTATAAATATTTAGACAGTAAATATTTTTTATTAACGTGCCTTTTATATTCAAAACAAGAAAAAAATAGTAAAATTCTGTTGTTGTAATATTGTAGGTTCGAACTTCCCAGTTGCCTATTGTGCTAATATACAGGGTGACCGGCCGCCAATGTGAACATAGGAAATTGATTTTTCATTAATTCCTGCTTCCCATCATAACGGATTAGAATGAAAATGGTATCAATCTAAAGAGATTTTTATTCCGTATCGAAAGATACCAAACACTTGATATTTTGTTCTTTAATTCCTGTTAAAAACTCACTAATCTTCTTCTTCTTCTTCTTAGTTTAAGCCTTAAGGCTTGTTATTACCAACATCTGCGTCGTTTCCTTGGCAATGTTGGTTCTGTGAGCATATAAATATTTTACATCCATCAGGTAGCTTGCTAGACTTGCCGTCAGATGTGCCATGTATCCTGGTTTTTATGTTAATGGTGGCAATTCACTAACCCAGGGGACCACCGGCTTAACGTGCCTTCCGAAGCACGGAGACTAGTCATAAGAAAGTTTGACTCTCCCCAGGTTTGAACCCGGTGCCCCGCATTTGCATCCAACTGCGTTAGCTGCAAGGCAATGACCGTCTCTCACTAATAGTAACTCACTAATAAAATGCAAAATAGCGGATTTCAAAATTTTTTTGCCTTGTTTGAATTTTATTGCAATTGTTTGTGCTTGAAAATTAGTAATTTCCGACAAGTTACTTTGACAAATTACAATAAATTTGGTTAACAATGACCGCAAACACAAGTTATTCTTAACTTGTTGAAAATTATTAGTTTTCAAACAAAAACAATAATTGCAATAAAATTCAAACAAGGCAACTAAAATTTTTTTAATTGCGCTATTTTGCATTTTATTAGTGAGTTTTTAACAGAAATTAAAAAACAAAATATCAAGTGTTTGGTATCTTTCGAAGCGGAATAAAAATCACTTTAAATTGATACCATTTTCATTTTTATCTATTATGATGGGAAGCAGGAATTATAGAAAAATCAATTTCCCATGTTAATTTCCTATGTTCACATTGGCGGCCGGTCACCCGGTATAAAAAAAGAACAAAATATCGAACCCAAAATACTTATGCCCGTTTTCACCAACATTTATTTAAGAATTTCCTAGTAAAGAATTCCTTAGCTAGGTATTCCATAAATTTGATAGGTCAAATTTGACATAGTAGCAATCAACGATAGTAGGAATACTTTACTAGGAAATTCTTAAATAAAATGTTGGTGAAAACGGGCATAGACACTTAGAGAAAAACAAAAATACTCAACAAACTAAAATGTACATTCAAAGCTACTAATAATAATTACCCAGTAGTTGATGCATTTTGAACTTTTGAATAAACCGAATTTATTATTTGTATTATATTATTAAATTATTATACATTATGCAAACAAAAAATATAGTCGTAATCAGCTGATCTATTGTATGTACGAAAACTAAAATTCTGGTACAATAAGCAAGGTAAAAAAAAGCGCATAGCCCATGGAAGTTAATGAGAACATGATCCCGATTTCTAGAATGTATTTTAATTATATCACAGATAAATTTTTATAGGTAAGTAAAAAAACTCATTATTGGTTACAGCAAATAGAACTTAATTTCCTAGATTAACTTATTTTAATCTTTAGCACTGGGATATCAAGCGATTCGCGTATTTGCCAATATAACGTGTCACGTACTTTATAAAGAAAACATTCTGTATTGATACGAAAAATGTACACATTAGGTTTGTTCGTTTGTATGAACTAACTTGAACTGGGTTATCTTTCGAGACAAAATACTCCCACCACAAAAGTTAGATAGTGTTCTAACTTGTACTGCCTACTCCTCCTATGGAGGTCGAGCAAGAAATTCATGTTTGGTCATGAACTGAGCAGCCAAACGAACACAGTACATTGCACAAACTTGAACCGAGCAAGTTAGTTCACACAAACGAACAAACCTATTGACAGTATGCAGCTATGCATGAAATATTTTAAATAAATGCCAACTATAGCTGAAAAAGTGTCACTTTTGGATTTGAGGAAATATCTAGCACATGCATCTGTTTCGGAAAATTCAGTTTTCATAATTTTATAGGTCTACTATTTCTACACAACTTCATTCGGTTAATTCTTCGGTAGTTAGCACGCAAAACGGGTTCAGAAGATATTAATTTTATTAATGAAAACCTCCACGGGATTTGATAGATAATATTAAAATGACGCGTTTTAGATAGGGAGGAATGTCATTATATCAATAAATTAGTTTAGTCAAAAATCGATTTTAAAGTAATCAATTTTAGTGAAAATTTCAACCTTATTGAAGCATTCCGATAGCAATTCATGTAGTTTTACCTGACAGCATGGCAATCTACCGTGCACGCAGCAGTTGTACCTAAACCGTCCGTCGTAGAGTTAACATCCGTGGTTAACATCCAGCTAATATCAAGGTTTGGGGTAACAACGGGTAACATCTGCATATCATCCTCAAAGTAATAGACTTGTATGGAGACAAAATCTAACCATAAAAATAAGGTTTTTAAAACACAATGTAAAAAGGAAAACTGATAGGCGCCAATATATTATATTCGTTCACTCAAATTTTCAGCAATCCTTCTTCTTGATGGCTCAGGTTTCCGATGGTTTCGAAGGTTTTCGATGAACCTCATTACAAAAGACTGGTAATATATTTGAATCATAAAAATTCAAATAATTTTGAAGTCGTAGTTTCAGTAAAAAAAATTTAATAATTTAATTTTATAATAATATTATACAAATTTTGAATACATTTTCTATGAAACTATTCTATTTAGCTATCAAAGTTCATCAAAACTCCACGGAGGATATTTTAGCATCACAGTGAAATATCATCGAATTTGATACATAAACAGCAAAAGAAATTCTTATTTAACTATACAGTTCTTAAAAGGGTTGTAACCCAAACTGCCCTCTGAAAATGCAACCTTTAATGAGAGGGATTTAAGAATGGAATTAACAAATAATGCAAAAATTTGTTACAGGGTAAAAATTCAATAAGGAATTTTTATCCCCTTATTTTTTATCATTGAGAGTAAAATTTATCTAAGTAATTTTTACTGGGGGTGAAATGAAGGGGGTCAATAATAATCCCGATTATAGACACAGCGAACGTGGGAGTGGACGCTGTACCTCAAGTTGTTAAATATCAATAAATGTATTATATCATTTCTTTAATTAAAATAAATGAATAACTAGCCAAGGATATTACCATTTAACTAACTATTTATATGTTAAATACATTTAATTAAATAGCTTATGAAAAAGAAACATCAGACAATGTAAGGCTCACTTTAAAATTTAAATAGATATCAACAACATTCAGAGGCCTACTTCCTTGATTATATATTATGCTATTTTCCACAACTTGAAATTATAAAATAAATACGCTAATACTATATTAGGATCTAATAAGTCTCTTGTACACCATGACAACCTTTGTAGACAATATTTTTTCAACAGCAATGTAAGAATGTATATTATTTAAATTCAGAACATAGCATAAGGACGAGTAAAAGCTGCAGTTTTATTTTACAACGTAAATAAATTTTCCTCTCCGGGATAAGAAAACTTACAATATACAAATAATATACAAGATAATCTAGGTACAATATATGATACGTAGATTTTCTACTATTGCTTCAAACATAATCAATATAAATATAAATTGGGAAAAACTAGTTTACTTTTGTGAGAAAGTCTCGTGTTTTACTTTTTACTTTATGTAAAGAAAATTATCCCAATACACCAAGGTCTCAATTTGAGTGGAGGTTATGTGCCGAAAAAGTACGACGCACATCGAATCACATATTTCCATAAGATCCCTTGGTAATTTACAAGAAGACAAGTAATTGATTGTCACCACATTTTAATTTAATTTTGACTTGAGCAACTTTAAAAACATAAACCCTTACCTTTTAAGTATAATTTTTAAAATGGTCATGAAAAAATATTTCCAACAATAGTAGAAAAATTCTTGTGTAAAACACATAGAAAAATGACTTTTTCTTACTTGCCGCACAAATAACTACTTACTATTTATAGTAACATAATTCAATAGTTCAGTAGCTACGACTATGAACCATCAATGGTGCCAATAAAACTGCTACTTTTATGCCTAGTTACAACAAATAACATACGTTTGATTTTTTAAAAACGTGTATTAAAATTAAAAACAGTTAAGATATTTGAAGCATTTAAAAATATCACATGACAAGGTAAGACAGACAACATAATTTATGATATTCGAAAAACCCACCTCCATTCTTTAACATCCGTAAGATTGCAGTATCAACTCTGAGAGCCGCACCGATCACTGAACCATGCTTAGCATTTCTTTATAACAACTGATTTGACTTATTTTCAATGCATTATCTAATTAAATCGAAAATATGATGTGATTATAAATTAGACCGTAAGAAGTTCATTATTGAGCATCTATACTTAATTGCAAAACAATTAATAATTATTATTTATGCATAATAAGATTAATAATGAAAAAGGCAATGCACTTGTAATCTAATGAAGACCTAACTTTACGACTAAGTAAGTTCGAAAATGATTATTAACTTGATTGTACACGGATACAGTGCGATGACCATCACGGTCCACTACCTTCCAGCAGGTGACTCATTCATGCAAGCACTAGCTACTACTAAATATGGTTATTGCATTATAAATAATTATTGTCCTTGCTATATTTGTAACTTACAATATATTTGTCTGGACCTTAAAATAATTTCATTAATAATACTTTGGTACACAAACCTCATTTTCGGCTTTTGAATTAGAGAGACTTGAAATTTCTTGAGCACATGCCGCTGCACGTAATCTGGAAGCTCTAGTAGTACGTGGTTCATATCTTTTTGAAACATCTTGTGGCTGACTAAGAGATGCAAATTGAGAATCTAGTTGTTTTCGACGGTCTTCTTTATAACGAGCAATTCTTTCGGCCCTGCTTCCATTGAGATTAGACATTTTTATTGTAATGGTTGACAGAGCACCGCATGATTGAGATCCTTGGTTACGAATATCTTTTTTCTTGGCTGCAAAATAATTAATATTACTGTTAGTTATCTTATTAACAATTTCTGCAAATCAATGTAATGAAAAATAATGACATTCGAAACGGTACAAATTGATAAAAAATATCGCAGGAATATTTATGATTTATTTATTTACGGAATTTGGGAGCGATCGGGATTCGAACGTATGACTTTAGATCTACAGCTCCACTCCCTAATCACCACACCAAACTACCCGTACACTGTAAATTTATAAAAGAAAAAAAATGTAGTGGTATAATAGGTCAACAAGCGCCAGTAAAAAATTCGCCTCCGGTCAGTCTCAAACAATTGTATTCAATAATATGTGAAAAACGTACGAAATTTTAAGTATTTGGTTATTAAATCGGTTTTCCTATATTTATCGAGCACTGATAAAATTAGGTAGATAAAATCGTTCCCGACCGACCACTGGAAGACGGCTGCTTCACTGGTGCTCTACCCTATCCGAATGAAAATAAGCACTATGCAATAAATTATTATTATAGAAATGCTATCTATTTGGATATGTAATTAGAACAAATACGTACATAGTAAATTATGTAGATGCTACTTACTACATTCTAATTTTAAAAGGGGTTTACATAAATAATGTTTTCAAGTCATTGCCCGTAGTACTTACGTATGTATGTTATCAAACACAATGCATACCATTATGATATAAATGCCCACATTGTATATTTTTAAAAATATCGATGGTAAACATTGTAACATGATTAATTTAATGTCGTCAATTTGGAATTTTATAAATGATAAGAAATCAAATAATTTGTGTCACATATTTACATACATTATGGGCTTATGCAATAACTGACCGAGTCAGAATTATTATTTGGACTTGGAAAGTTACTCATTAGTACCTACTTTCTTTTCTTTTTCTTTTCATAAAGGTCTGGCCAAAAAGTTGATACTACCGTAAAATGGGGTAACTTTGACCCTAGGTGTAACTTTGTCCCAAAACAAAAAGAATGATTGCACCATGTATGCAGTATGCTGGAAGCTGATTCATATACCGTAAAATGGGGTGAATCACAACAGGGCAGGTGAATGATAACAAAAGTTGGGGAAGGCACAAATAATTATTTTTCTGTACTGCAACATATTGAATATTTGAGGAATATCTTATGTCAACAACATATTGTTATTTAATATTCCTCAAATATTCAATATTGCAGTACAGAAAAATTATTTGTGCCTTCCCCTACTTTTGTTGTCATTCACCTGCCTGTTGTGATTCACCCCATTTTACGGTAGTAATCGGCGATTATGCGTGCAAGGCTAGCTACTACATTAAACTGGTGCGCTCAGCTTCCAGCATACATCATGCAATCATGTTTTCGCTTTGGGACAAAGTTACACTTAAGGGCCAAAGTTACCCCATTTTACGGTACTCAAAATTGTTGGACTGTCAATAATTATTCAATACTTTGTAAAGGAATTTTAATTTTAAGTATGATCTTCTTGTGCAAAGGTTAGTGATAGAATAATAAAAAGTTTTGGCTCACTAAATTCCTTAGATTGCCGAATTATAAAACCCAATATTTTATTGACTTTGTTAAATAAATCGTTGATATGTCCTGAAAATTTAATAATATTTCGTTTTCTTCTGAAATTTAAAGCTTTACACTTGGTAATATGAAGTTGTAAATGATTCAGTTTATACCAAGATTCAAGTGACTTTAGATCCATATTAATTAGTTTGCAATCCTCAGTCGAGTTAATAATTTTAAAATCTTAAGATTGTCCGAATACAATAAAAATTGGCAATACTTAGAAACATTTACAATATCATTATTGTAGAGGATGAATAACAAGGGTCCTATATGACTATATGTGACTCTTGTGGAACTCCCAATTTAACAAAAATTTCCCAAAAAGATTACCTTTTAAATTTAGTCATTGAACTCGACCACAAAAATACGAAGATAGCCATATAATTACCGATTGTCCCAGACCCATAATCCTCAATTTATACAATAATCTATGTAACTCCATCAAATGCTTTAGTAAAATCAGTGCAGATGCAATCAACACTAACACCTGATTCCATTGCATTTACAATAAAATCCACGTTGTTCACAAACTGCCTCTAACCGCATTGTACAAATTTATTGTCAGTAACTTTAGGCTCTCAAAAGGCTTCTTTAGCCATTTAGTTCACTAGGTTAGATATTGACTCAATTTATAAAAAATATTGGTCAGTTTTTACAGTAAGCCCACGGATATTATGGGTCATTTTATTGTTATATCCTTTATCTTATACAGAATTTCTCTAAAAGTGACCATCAACACCAGATCAACATTATACATGAGACAATATTAAGCCATCTGAACCCAATTTGTCTATACCAAAAAGTGCATCTTATCGGAGATTATTTTTGTTGCGCAACTAACGTAGGAGTAAACTACGAATGATAAGAATTAGTGAAAATTAATAAAATGTGAGAATTCACAATTTTTAAAGTCAAATTAGCCGGAAATACTTCTACAGAAATAAAAGGGCAGAGTACCAATGGAAGAAAGGATTCGTCGCCGGATAGGCGAGGCAAGTGGTGTGATTTCTCGCTCGAGTTGTGTGAATTTTTCTAAGGTGCACATTTTTTTTAATATGTGCACATGTAATTAGAAACGTTTGGAAGTTAACCCTTTATCTACCAGACAAGATTTTTTTAGAAACCCATTTATGCTCCCAGCGGTACTTAGTAAACAACGTAAAAAACTAAAAAATATCAAAAAAATTTATATTCTAATTAGGGATTTCATTTCAAGTAACTGTAAAGAATAAAAAATAAAAAAAAAATTGATGATTTCCTCACTGTATCAGTGTTTGGTATTTGAGAAGTACTAAAATTTGCGGTACTTATAAGTACCTATGGTAGACAAAGGGTATATTTGATAGAAAGTTGATTTGGAAAATCAATCGATTAGATCGTGAGCGATATTATTCTAAATGCGACAGTATATGCGATACATTTTGAACAATTTAAGGACCTGCGATTTTTTATGATTTCAGGTGTTATTTGGAATAATTTCTTGATTTTCATTCTGCATAATATTAGCAATGATAAAGTTAACCTATTTTTCCAATAATATTATCTTTTATTTTACAATAAATGCTCCGTATTTCAGGAAATTTTAAGTCTCACAACTGAAACCCGACTTGAGTTAGCAAAAATTTAATAGTGTCAATAATTTTCTCCGACATTAGTTGCTTATTACAGTTTGGTTAATTTTAAATTATATTTTAAAATTCTATTGGAGGGAAATTTTAGTATACAACACACACAACTAGCAAAATGCAATATTAAAAAAATCAATTAAAGAATAAAATAATGCCAAGAATTTCTGGTACAAATTTCATAGTTATTCGCTGGGTGCGAAGTGCATAGTGGGGGTATTAAAAACGACGCCAGCGTCCGCGGCGGACAAATTGTGCAAAAAAGGTGGCCAGATGTCACGCACCCAGCGAATATCAATGCAAGTGATTTGCTGAGTTTCTCGAAACTATATTTTGCCACTTAAGCGCCAAAGATATTAATATTTATTTTAATATTTCAATCAATTGTATTGTTTCTGTTTATATTTGGCGAAGGTACATTTTTGAGTACCGTTTAGAGGATTTTCAATGACTGTCTCTTGTGACAAAACAAATTTATGTATGTTTTTCAAAATGAATATTTTTAACTACAAGAAACCTCGATCCAATAACTCCCAATAGTTTTCCAAAAAAAAAAAAAATTCCAAAATTACCGCTGTTGATTCTGCTAGCAGGTGTAAATTGTTCCGTAAAGAAAAAGTACGAGTATATTATTGCTTTGACCAAGTTGGGAAAAATGATTCAAATAGGAAGGTGTTTTATAATAAAAAGTGATGTCGATTAAATTCGAAAAATTGGCTGCAAAAATTAGAAATGCTATCAATTAAATTTTGAATTATTGAATTACCTTAACCTTGATTATACTTTTATTATGTAAATGGAAACTAATATTAGATAAAATCATTTGAAAAAGTAAACATCCAAGTGATGTTAATCGTTATGAGAAGATGTAAACCATTAATAATTATTACTTTCTCAACAGCAATTATTATATATCGTAAAATGGTAGGTAGTACATATAAATTATTATTATTAACATAAAGATTTAATTGATTACCCGACGAGTTTAAAGTAAGTCAAGTCACTGAGGAAAAACTTAAATTAAATTTTCGTGAAAGTGTATTACAAATGAGCTTCCAAAGCAATCACAATACATGAATCCTTAATATCCCTCGGTAACATTGTTTTAATTAATTTGTAATGGACTAATTTAATTCTCGCAAAGTACATACCTGAGTGCAAACATAAATTAATGAAAAAATTAACCCGAACTTGACCTATATTTTAACAGTAGATATTTATTTGAGTTGAATTATGTAATCGTTATCTCAAAATCTAGTGCCATGATATTCCAGTATTAACAGTCCAAGTTAAATTGATACTACATACTTGAATAGAGAATGAATTATTTAAAAACATTTTGAATGCATAATAATTAAAAACAAACGTTATTAACTTCCGTACAATAAATTTCTCGAACAAAAAATTATGTAAAAACGAAGTATGACATCAGTTGCTTCATCTGCTTAACATTATGCTGGAAGCATGGAAGTAAATTTTATCAACCAATCAAACTTATTTTAAAGTAAGAGGCGCTGGATCATATGTATGCATGTGGTAGTACATAATTTATTATTATATTATTACCTAATGAAGTTTTGTAACCCATTTGAAAGAGAAAGTTTACATCAGTAATTTATTATTAATTTAAAATACGTAAAATCAACTCATTAATTATAAGACTATGGTAATATTACGTTTAGCGTTATAATAAAATAACAAGTTTTAACACCTTGATATTCCAATTAGATACAATTCCTACTTTCTTGTTAACTTTTATCATCGATTTTTCTGCGTTATGATTTAATACTTACATGGAAACAGATTGTTGCTTTTTTCTAATACAATTAGATAATTTTCTAAATTAATATACCAGAAAAAACATTATTAAAATATTCAACGAGAATAAATATTACCGAATATTACAATAATACCTATAAGTTTAACAAAAACTTAACTAATAAGTATTAAAATATTAGGATTTTAACTGTAAGTAACCTATAAGGTTATACCGCCTAATATTTACTTATGCTTATGTATTTGTTAAATACGACAATATTATTCCAAAAGGATAAACCCTAAAAATATTATCAATATTGTCGTATTTCAACAAATACATAAGCATGAGTAAATTAATACTAGTCGATATAGAAGAAATATCTTCGCAATATCAAAAAATTTTGATGTATACTAAAAACGTTGGTTTTGTTATGCATAGCAAAAAGTTTTAAGAAACATTGATTAATCAACATCCATGCAATAAAGGCAGTAATATAAGTGAAATTATAATTGGCAAGTAATTTGTACTTGTAGCTAGGATAGAGTCGGATATGGATATAGAGCGTATTTGAACAATTAAAATTTACTTCCTAAAATCATAGTTAGAAATGTCTAACAAGTTGGTTACAGAGTTCTCCAATTAATGCCACTTTAGGTGTTATTAATTTTACAAACAAAAGCTTTCATCGTCTTCCAGTAGGTATTTTCATTCAATTTTCTCTAAATTAATTGGTATTAATATTTTACAAAATGTTGTACAATATTAATATATTTAATCTGTACGATAACACAAACTAAGCTAGGTTCCCTTATAATAAACTACGTATTTTGATATGTGAATGGTTTTCGCAACGTAAAAAAAAACATTTTAAAACTAAATTAAATGTGACGATTTGGGATGTGTTACAACTTATAAACATTTTTATTGTTCAACTTCAGTTTAACTTTTACAAATTAAATCTTTCAATGCAAGATTTAATTTAGCAAGAAAATTGTGCATCGCACAGTGAAGCAAACTGAATTTGCTTTTATGTAAGTTTTAATGGAGTACTTTTTTGTGAATTAAATAATTAACAACAGTTAGTAACCAATAAGATTGCAACAATGTAACAAATTTGTCCAAAATTAGTTTTTTTTATTACAATTAACAATATTTTTCATTAAATTGTATTGTTTATCAATACAATTTAATTGTAAACGGTACAAATAAATTTGAGCTCACGCATCAAAATATCTGTAAAAATAATAATCCTATAAAGTATAAACTATACAGTTGTTTCACATAGATTATATTCAAATATAAAAGGCTACAAAGTTTTCGTGCAAATATTATTATTGAAATGTAAATTTGGGGCAGGTTTGGATAGTAACGATGCTGAAGGTTTGAGGAGAAGTCCAAATGTTGCTCATTTTTTGATCCAAAATACAACTTCATAAGGACCCGCAACTTCTTTAGCTTTCAAGCTCCAAAGAAGCAAAATCAGTCACTGAGAACAATAATTGAAGATGTCGTGAAATTATCTTTCTAAAAAAACGTAACATGCCGTTCCTAAAACCTAACATTTCCAGTAAACAGAATCTATTTCTCGGTTTTGATTAAATATATCTTCAAGTACGATAACCCCACATTGTATGCTGATAGAGGCGGTCGGGGAGCATAGTGGTCACGCGAGTTGACTATGAACGCTAAATCCCCGGTTCGAATCCGAATAAAGTAAGAACTTTATTTTGACCGTCTCCCCTCGAAAGGCAATGGCAAACCACCAAGGGTAATAATCTGCCATGAAAGCCTTTATTAAAAAGGTTACGACGCTTCTATCAAGAAGCATGCGACTAAGAAGAGAATGAATGAAAAATATATATCTTCAAGAAAGTGGAAGTACTGAAGACTGAAGATTCAATGGTTTTTATCAGTAAGGATATTTGGTGTCAAAGTTTAATTTTTCTATTAAAAACTAATGAAATGTCAATCACACAAGAAACTAAATTTAGCAACATTATCTCATAAACACCTTACGACAGAGCGTAATTCCAACAATGACTTCCAAAACTAATGGTAAAGCATAGAAAAAGAAAATAGGAACTTATGTTGTAGTCAAAAAGAGTTAGTGGTTTTGAAGAAGTTTCTTAACAAAATTGTGAAATTTGGAAAAGACTAAAAAAAATCTTACATGACATCATAATAAAACTTTGATTTATGGTAGAGTGAAAAATTAAATGTTCGATGTAACCTATAGTTTACTTTATTTGTCATCAATCGATGAGTAATGCAAAACAAAGTAATATCTCAACAAAAATAAAGGTACGAGTTTCACAATAACTTTTATGGTTTTATTATTAACAGAAATTAAATTAATAATCAACAAAGTTGATAAGAACTATTATTGGAAGTTTACATATTTTTAATTAAAAATTGTTTACTTTGGAGTTTGTACAAGATCAAATAAATAACAAATGTATATTAATATTATAAAATCGAAACTTACATTAATTCTTACGGTAATACATCCAATTTGATTAAAATTTCTTTAAGATCCCATCAATCACTAATCAAACTAAACCACTGATTGGCATGTAGAAACAAATTCCTTATTCACTTTGATGTGGAATTATTATTAGGCAAACACTTAATAATGTTTACAACTGATTACAGAACAATAATGTTCAACTATAACTTGCAGGTAATTAAGAGTGCATTTTAATAAATTCACCTGTGTGAAGAGCAGCCGACAACAACAAACTAACAATAAGTTAGTATGAAGGAGAACAAGTCGGCCAATTCAACCTGTAGCTCCCTCAACATGTACAAGACAACTTTTTGCGCTGACTCAGACATAGAAACGAGAAGGCGTAAAGCTCAGTGTGTATTCGGAACAAGTCGATAAGGTATTGGAAGCAAATGGAAACATTAATAATCGAAATGCACAGTAATTAATATTAATTCCATTTTGTATGGAAATAATAATAACGAACATGGGTCAATCAAATTTGTGTACAAAATTTTAATTTCAATTCATTATTCAATATTATATTCAGTTAATTGATTATTCATTATTTTTACTGGAAAAGAAATTACGTTATAATTGAAATATTTTTAAGCAAATATTGTTATTAAATATCAATAAATTCTACTAAAATCATTACGTCACTCTATTATAAATTTAAACTCATTTTCATCAACTGTAGGGTTTCTACTATTTTCCATAACTTAATAATGTTATTTATTTACTCGCCCACGGTATAATAATATATTATAATTACGTAACTAATCCACATATTTAAGTAAAATAGCTCCAAGGTAAGAAACAAACAATTTCATAAAGAAAGTTCTGTAACTATTTACTTACCCAACTTCCCAGAAAACCTAAATTAGTTACTTATAAACTTACATGAAGTAGCAATTCTACATAATAGTTTTTCGGTCCGTGGTATACTAACAATTTTAAATTAATTGTCACATTTCACAAAAGTTAGAAGTTACTTTATTTTATGACCAAATAGAAAATCTCTGTTAGATGAACAAGATTAATTGCGTTTGTCGAGTTGAGGAAGACGTACTTGAACTTAATTTCTATTAATTTATGCAAAGTGCATGATGTATCAGTCCCTGATTTTGGAATTTAAAAATTATCACGCCCTCTTTGAACTATTTTTGTGATGCTACAATAATTCGTGATTTTTGACAAGCATTTTTCACAGGTGATTGAAAGAAAAACACGTAAGTCAAATAATTCAAGGGTTTCAAGTTTCGACACTGGACATGGAGGCTAGCCACCCTCTCATCAAAGACTTAGAAGATATTCACGATATTAGAAATTATAAATAATGTGTACTTTATTGCGCATATCAACATATTATTTATTTTTCTCTCTCCAGAAACGTCGCGTCTTCAGAATCTAATAATTTTTTAAAATTGTTTGTTTTGTCAAATATTTTAAGTGAATTTCTTGTCTAAATAAATAAAATTTAAGAGAAATTTAGTCGCTAAGCGACTCGAGTTAAAAACAGACAAATACTGAGTAAACAAGAAATAACGACTACATCAGTTACAAAACAACCAGGAACAATTAACGATTTGATAAGTAATTAGCTGCATGTTATTCTTATGTTAGTTAATTATGACAAATATTTCCATATTAATATTTTCTTTATTCAAATTGGACAAATTGATTTTAGAATTTAAACATTCCTTCATTTCCTCTTAGTTTTATTGAATTACCTGACATCCATTTTTTTCAGTTATTTGCCAGTCATGAACGTAGTAAAAGAATCCGTGAGTTCTGAAGATCAAGATCACATCAGGGGCCTTTGAATAGGCAAATGTTATAAATTATGAACTAGAAAATATTTATCAAATTCTCATTCTGATCAATCCTGTATAAATTTCTTTACTTGATACAAATGAAGCTAGTAAATAACCTACCTTTAATCTAATTTAATTAAGCACCCACCTGGTAGTCAATAAGTATCTTTTATAATTTTTGGATCTACATACGATACATAGTAAAAATCAAGTAAATAATAAATCTGTGTTATTGCAGTTACCACTCTACCCAAAGTTGCTAGTTAGGATAAGTAGGCATTTTGAAACAAGGATGGGGAGATTCTACTAGAGGAACAAGATAAGAAAATCTTCGTTGCCGGAAGAAGTCCTAACCGATTCTGGGATATACCAGGTTTTATTCGTTTCATAATAATTATTTATTTGTCGTTGGAAATTCTTGTGTTTGACTATAGATTTTGGAAAACTTTTGTATTTTGAATTGCCATAAACGCTGCTGGCAGGGTTAGTTGATGAAATAAATTATCGAATTAAAAAATAGAACTGTTATTCAATCACGTATCGTCATTCACAAGATTGAATTTATTTTTGCATCAGATCAGACGGGCACAATCTTGGTGTTTGTTCTTAACGTTATTGCAGAACGTGTATCCAGAATGGAGAGGACGTTTGATTTTGATTGTGGTCGGAGCTAAAGAATAAATTAGATAAATTTGCTTACGAGTGGCAATAAAACAAATTAAGTATGGGTTGTTAAGGTTTAAACACTTTAACATCGCAATACATACAAATTCATCATACATTTATTAGTATATCGTATACAATGTCTGCTCCATACTCAATAGGCGGTCACAGTAAGCCACTATATAATTATTTCTATGGTCGATTGTCGAATCTACCTTTTGTAGGTATTTAGTTTGTAAATTTATTAATAATAATAATTAATAATGGCAGATATTATTATCTGCATAAAAAGAGAAAAGCAATCGAATAAATTATTTTAGCAATTAAAAATATAATTACCTATAACAGCAAGCTGTCGCATTTGGTATTTATAATTAATTTATGTTTAATATTTAATGGGATTTAGTATATTAAATAAATATCACTATTAAATCATAATTTTGCAGTAATTAGACGCAATAGTATTGATTTAATTAATAAATAATAAGCATAAAGTAAATTTGCGCTTTTTAATACCTACTCTAAAAAATATATAATTGTTGCACAAAATTTTCAATAAAAAAGGTATTTTGAATAATTTATATTCAACACTTAAAATGCATGTGCTTAAAAGTAGCACAATTTGGGTTTAGTTTGTCGACAAATCCAAATTTTGTTAAAATTATGTAAGAAAATAAAACAATAAATTTATTGTACTATAAAATAGTAGAGTAGCATGGACAGAAGTGAGCACCACTTTGGTTTCAGGCTATAGAATGTTCAAAAATTAATATTTTTGAACAGTAATTGCGTTTATTTGTAGAGAGAGGGGTTATCTAACTTTCGGCACACACATATTTTAAAATTTTTAATTTTAACATATTGTTTTACAGCGTTAAGTAAAAAAAGGGAAATTTGCGATTTCACGATTTTGCAGACAGAAGTGAGCCACCTAAGTTTTTCAGCTAAAATAAGTAAAAGGATCAAGCACTATGATTTATTATGTTAAATAATTAATTTTTCAAATAAATCGTATTATATTATAATATTGCCTCAAAAATACACAAAAAGTGAAAAAATGTGAAGAAAAGACCAAAAAAATTATTCCTTGTCGTCCAATCTAGATCAGAGTCACAAAATAAAACAAAAAAAAAAAAAAAAAACGTCAATGCAGTGGCTCACAATCATAATTTGACGCAAAATAACGTGGGCGAGAACACCACGCGAGAATATGCTAAATTCTCTTGAAATTTTTGAAGGTCAGATCTAATACTATAATAAGGGCTATTTGCCCGATTGAATTCGATGAAGAACTTATGGATATCACGATAACTTTCACAATGAGAAAACAGAAAAACGTAAATATTTTTTACATTAATTGCTGGAGAACACAAATGTACGTCTTCACGCTTCAATACCTACTGAAAAGTGAAGTCTTATCGAAAAACGAAAACAAAAAATTCGGTTGGCAGATATGTCACTTGCGTCAACAAAAATAGCGGGTGGCCCACTTCGCACGGTGGCTCACTTCTGTCGATGCTACTCTACAATAAAATAGTACAATATTGTACATAATTTTAATATCTAGACAATCTAGACCCAAATTAAGTTCCTTTTAGTACAGTGTACTTCATTTTAATCTAATAGATTAAATTCTATTAAAAATCTATAGACCACAAAATTATACATATTGTGGTATTTTAAAAATGAATAGAAAATTTTTCTTAATAAAGCAGCGAGATGAAGGGTTGCGGTTTAATTTAATTTTTTTTATGTAAAGAGAGATGGAAAATATTGGCATAACAAAAGGTACTGGCGATTGAGCCTGTACAAAGAATTTGAATAATCACACACATGTAAAGAAAGCAGAATTGATTGATTTAAATGTATTATAAAAGTGAAAGCGTTAATTTTAAATTTAAATAATTGTGTATAAAAATGTGCGAAGAATCACCGATAGAGGCAGTGTGGAGAAAGGTGGAGGAAGATCACGTGGATAGGAAGGCGACGAACGATTCTCTCTCTCTCTCTCTCGCTCTCTTGGGAAGAAGCGGCTGCGTCGAGTGGTTGATAATTGGGAGCTCGGCGAAAAATTAAAAATGTGCCTAGTAAAGTGTGAAAAATGCTAAAATAGCATTTTCAATTAAAATTAAGTGACCCGGAAGTATATGGGAATATCTGGAGAACTGCATTCCAGACACAGCGCAGTCAATGCATTTTATAAATTAGATGCACGGAATTGTCTACAAATTTTATCTGTAAAAATTTTACATGCAAATCAAAAGAAAATCAGAATTAAGAAAATGATAATGAAAGAGGCACCAGCAACAAATTGGGAAGACAATCAGTCACAAAACTACAAAATTAAGGTAAAGAATTTCGTTAAAACTTTTTAATCCACCACGTGCAACAAATAAAACGCCTGCAAAGACTTTCGTCCGCAACGACACATGTTTCAAACACCATGCGTTATTTTACATGCGATTTTATTATGTTTAAATAATTTTTGTAAAATTTGGATTTGTTATTTTTATTGCTTCTGATTTGATGATACATGAATTCAGTAGATTAAACATTATCCATAAATGTATAATTCATGTACTGTTCAAAGACAGTATGTTGATTACTGTACTATGATACAATTTCAATTTTCTATGAGTGTTATGCTAATATGCCACATGTGTTCGGTTAATAATTTTGCGAAAGCAACTTGTCTATTCTGTTTGATCGAGAAATAAAATTTTGTTCACTGAAATAAGAATTCATTCTTTTATTTAATTCCGACTGAGCGAACCGTGGTAAGTAGATCGTTCCTCTAGCAAATTTTCAGCAACTTACTTCATATAAAATTAAGAGTAAGTTTTAAAATAGGGGTTAAGAGGACAATATATTAGGGTAATTAATTTGATGAGAAAATGATTTTGAGTAACAACTATCATAATATGAACATTCCTATTATAATAGAAAATTTACACCCCAACAAGCTGTAAAATTAAATTAAGATAAACTCGCAAAATATTAAAAAATCTTTAATCGCCTTTCAAGAAAAACACGAAAATATATCTTGATAAATCTAATAAGGAAAAATATGTTTTTTAGTGCACCTAACCTAACTAAATAATATAAAATACCTACCTGTACAGTGCCCACATAATTAAAAATCCAAATGTTAAATCTTTGCCATATCAATTGGATTTACAACTCTTTAAAGTAACAATTAAAATTAATTATCCTT
This sequence comes from Rhagonycha lutea, assembly GCA_958510855.1. NCBI lineage: Eukaryota > Metazoa > Arthropoda > Insecta > Coleoptera > Cantharidae > Rhagonycha > Rhagonycha lutea. The sequence continues at coordinate 60,150,589 of OY294036.1, forward strand.
GCACTTAAGATAACAAAATGTAAGGCACAATAAATTTGTAATTGTTGTTCATTTCCACTAATCCGGAAGTTCGGGATGCGTTTTAAGAGTTGGCAGTATTCTTTAATGTAAGTTTAAATTATTTTGAAAATAACAATAAATTATATACCTAATATTTTTCCTCATTTTCACAAAGCTCACTGCTTTAAGTATTATTTAATTTTTAATTTATTCTAATCAATTTTAGATGTTCACTTCCAAGTTGTGAATGCAGATTAAATGTTGACGTTATTATTTTTTCTTTATTTATTTATATTTCTTTTATTTTCCTACTAATTATTTTACATACTTTTTATTAATGTTCTAAATATTGCATTTTAGTGGCCTATCGTACGGATATTGTATTGATCGTATAGATAAAAAATTAAATTAAATCAAGTACCTGGTCCCTCCCACGGTCTGGAGTTTGGGAAAGTGTAATTTATTATGCCACTGATTGTAGCAAATGTTGAGGGTTTACTCTATTCTCATTCTCTTTTTTTAATTAATGCCATAATATGATCTTTTTTACAAAAATACCTTCGATATTAAAACAATGCAGTTTATACAACTTGAGTAAATTGTTTTACAACAATGAATAGCAAACAGCCAACGTAATGCAGAAGATATAAATAATTGTATTACCTTATTACAGTAACTTCATGTTTACTAATATAGAATCAATACAAAATAACTGTAAAACTGTGTATTATCAAACTTAATGTTTGAAAAATAAATTTAATTGTTATTTTTAACAAAATACCAGTATCACTAGAACATTTCCAACCGCAATACTAATGTAAAATTATTATTAAAGAAGAATTCCCTAGCAATATCAAGGAAGCCAATAACGTCCCCACTAAAACGGAAACCAACTGATATGATATTGAGAAATACAAACCATAGTACTTGAAAGTTATTTAAATAATATTTAACTTTTATGCATGCAATATTGATAGTTAATAAATTACAAGGATGGAATCACGAAATAATAGCTATAATTACTCAAGATTCCTTTATTCGTACTATATTACTATGGATGTCTATAATTTAAATTACGTAAAATCACTTGACGTCATCAGATATACACTACCGCTCAGAAGTATTTAGCCACCCTATAAGTACTTTTTTTTTAAATAACCAAAAGAAAAGTTAATCGCATTTTTGAACTAACAAGGGGACCTTCTGACAACTTTTCACCGATTTGCACAATTTTTAACTTACCTTTTAGGGTTTAGGCAATAATTTTTTATACTTAAGGTAAAAATTTCAGGACCCCGAATTGAGACAATTTGGATAAAATCGATTTTGAAAATCCAATATTTGTATTATAAATTAGGTCAAATACGAATTTCATCCACGATATTGTCCGATTTAAAATTAGACGGCTTTTTGCAGAAAGGAACCAACCCACATATTAAATAAATACTGCCAAAATATGTGAACATTTCATAACATGTCATAAGTTAGTATCATTGAAATCAATGTTAATTTTAAATTAAGCTTAGACTTTAACCATCAATTACTCAAAACTAAAATATTGGGGTTGGTTCCTTTCTACAGAAAGCCGTCCAATTTTACATTTGACAGTAGTTGACTGATTGTACAACATAACCTCACCATTCACGACATTTTATTATAAGAACAAGACATAATAATCAATCAATTTACAGAAATTTTAAACAGATACAAACAATCAATCAAACTACGATGAGCAAGAAATCCAAATTGCATAAATATGAGGTTAGTCTTAGCGAGAAATGACGAATTTTGTGAAAGTCATTCCAGGCCATAATTTGCCGTATGTTGACTACCACAACCCACAAATACGTATAATTTTAAATCGGATTAGACCTAATTTATAATACAAATTTATTGGATTTTCAAAATCGATTTTATCCAAATTGTCTCAATTCGGGGTCTTGAAATTTTTACCTTAAGTATAAAAAATTATTGCCTAAAAGGTATGTTAAAAATTGTGCAAATCGGTGAAAAGTTGTCGGAAAGGTCCCCTTGTAAGTATATAAATTAAACTTATAAAAAATTACAATTTCTAAAACTAAATTTTTGCTTCATTTATATTGCGGTATATAATCGTGGTAATATATCGAACAGCTTTTGGATATATTCTGATGCAATTTTTCCCCATTCCTGATTAAGTAAGTTCTATAGATGTGTTTTTGAAGTAGAAGAGACTTTTTGCACTTGTCTATCCAACTGGTTGCATACTAATAGGATTGGCAGGTGATTGAGGAGGCCAAACTATTATTTGAAGCTTTCGACGTCTTTCAAAACTCTCCAATAATTTTGTGCATAAATATGAGGTATGTTTGGGATCATTGTCTTGTTGGAAGACAAAATTTCGACCGATTAATCTACTGCCAGACGTTAGAAAACTATTTTCTAAAATCTGTTTATAGTCCTCTTCTTTCCTCATAATGCCATTGATTTTTATAAGATTACTAGCGACACCTTCATCGAAACAAGCCCCAAACCATCCAGCCCCAAACCAACCAGCCGGGGGGGGGGGGCTAATCCCCCCAAAATTCAAGTTAGCCACCCCAAAATATCCCAATTTTTTGTAATTTTTACCCCACCGTTAAAGAAATTGTTTGAAAATTTTTTTTTAGCACCCCCAAACTTTTGACCCTAGTTGCGCCAATGTTCCTTAGCCTTCTACTTCGAGATATACTGCTCCCAGATGCAATATCTTAATGTTGTAGTGCACTGTTTGTCTTAATAACTTCAATTCCTTGGCAATCTGACGATAACTTTTGCCAAGTTTCTGTATGTAAGTAATAATATGAGCTTGTAATTCAATTGATAGTTCTTGCATCTCTTCCCCATAAAAACAACATCTTTTTCCATAATGAAACATTTTTTCAAATAAAAACAACAGCTATTTACAAAAAAAGTTAAATTTGCTCATACGACATAGCTGACAAGTGTATTTATTATATTAGTTGTAAATGCTGACTAAGCACAGTAGTTGATCACGTTCTTAGAATAATGGGCAATAAATTTCAGAAAATATAATAAATTTTCTTGTCAAGTAAACTTTTAACTGCAAAGTATAGAAAACATTTTTTACAATCAAATTGAGTTTATAGTAATTGTTTTAGAATGTTGTTATGAAAATGTGTTGGAATTACCTACAGGAGTATAACTTTTTGTTTTCATGTTTCTATAAAGTCTGTGACTTCTAAAGATTCACAAAAGGGCGTAATGGTGCTCATTCAGGTTGAAAAACCTAATATCAAGGAATAGGTGATTTAAAAATGGAACCATGTTGGGTTAAATAATAATTGTAACAACTACGAAATAATTGAAAATGAAGTTTATAAACAAAAATAGAACTGTCAAAAAAGTTAGCGACATACAAGAGTTGTAAAATTTCGCAGCCAGAGAGCAAAAATGTGGGTACAAAAACTTCATATAGCCAACCTAACAAAACATTGGAGAGGATGACGGGCTTTTTGTGGAGACAGCCATGGAAGCCGGGAGACAAAAGTTGCTTGCTACGTTGTAATTTTGAGTTTAGTCCATAATTAATCGATAACTGACGAGAAATCAATTATTACCGATAGAGATGAGTCATTTATTGAACATTAGTGTTCAATAAATCTGATTAAAATTTAGTGAATTTGGAAAAGCCAGATGTGCGTAGAATTGACGCGCAATATTTGATGAAAAATTTTGGATATTCGAAGTACGCAGGTAGTTGGATTGCAAATATCTTTTAGATCAAGAGTCAGGACAAAAATTGGAATTTGTATTTCTTGTTTTCAAAAAAAAAAATTTAGATGTTAAGACCATTGTTAAATATAGGGTGATTTTTTAGCTGCATGAGAACTTTCAATAGGGATAACAATTGCTATGGAAACAGTTTTTTGACATTTGTGTTTAGCAAGGTTTGGCATTTGATAAGGCATAGATTGACCATTGAACAACGCTACCAAATTCGCTTCCAACCAATTGGAAGTGGATCCATTTTTTTACCTTAAAATTTTGTTCAGTGACGAGGCACATTTCTGGTTAAATGGGTATGTGAACAAACAAAATTGCCGTATATGGAGTGAGACCAATCCGGGACATTATCTTGAGACTCCATTGCATCCAATACATTTTTGTTTCCAAAACTTCAAGAGCTAAACATTGACAACTTATGGTTCCAACAGGATGGTGCTACGTGCCACACAGCCAACGAAACCATCAATTTATTGAAAGGACAATTTGGTGACAACATTATTTCAAAACGTGGTCCTATCAATTGGCCTCCAAGATCGTGTGATTTGACACCTCCAGATTATTTTCTGTGGGGGTATGTTAAATCCATGGTTTATGCTAACAAACCAACAACTCTAGAAGCATTGGAGGCTAATATTCAGCAAGCCATTTATGAAATAAAGCCAGAAATATTGGAAAAAATTGTCAAAAATTGGACTGAACGGATGCGCTTCGTAACCATTAGTCGTGGTGGTTTCATGCCGGAAGTCATGTTCAAATCATAAATGCCTTTAACTGTACTTTCATAAAAAAATTATAACCAAAACATTCCGTCAGGTTTTTAATGTTTTATTTCATTTTGAAGTTCTCATGCAGCTAAAAAAACACCCTATATTAAATTAATTGATATATTATATGAGATTCCAGATTAAAAATTTTATTTCTTTGTTTTAAAACTAAATGTTTGATTTCGAGTCAACATAGTCGGAGTTATCAACACAAAAAATGAGTCTTTATGCAATGGAATCCGATGAGTTAGTTGCTTTTCACTACCTCTGTTTTTATAGAAATATTTCGTTTATCGATGAAAATTATTTTAATAATTATTGTTATTTTTTTTTAAATATGGTGAGGAAAATTGTTAGCAGGACAATACAAAGTGTTATGTTCGTGCTAGTATGGAGTACTTTCTCGATTCAATTTATGGATAAACAATTTTACAATCAGATAGTGCTTGATAATCACAAGTCAGTAGTTGTTAGTTAACAAACAAAGACTTTCAGCTTAACGTGAAATCTGAACGACGGCACAAATAAATTTAGCCCTTTGATCCAAAACGTCCATCACTCTACATTACATCAAACAATCTAAACATATCAAACAAAAAGAAACTTACCGTAGTCACAAAATGCTTTCTGGGTTTGGTGTTACAAAAGGCGTTACTGAATTTATTATAATAACAAAACTTATTCTTCGAGTGATAAAATTATTTTCAATGACGATGATGGTTGTTAATATTGGTTTTCTGCAAGTTAGAAGAGATCAGCTTCTCGTGCTCGCCTCAACAAAAACTATACCAAATTGTGAAAACAGACCAAGTATTAACAATCATGCACTTGCATAAGCGATCATAAAAATACCCACAACAACAGACAAATTTGGGATGCTGTCATGAATCATAATATAGCGGTCTATTGATGTGATGATCATCAATCAATGTATGAATTACCAAGTATCTTGGAAATCCAAAGTATAATTTTTATAAAAGTGCAATTTTTTATTTCGACAGATCAAAATATCCAACTTTAATTTGTAATTTTTCAACGGTTGTTTTCCAAAGCAGGTATAATAATTAAAGAGGAAATATAAAAAACAAATATCTCAAAATAACAATAAGCATATAAAAATAGGGCAACGGTCATGGCCTAGTGTGGTTGGAACGATTAAATGCGAACAATATAGTTCAAATCCAGGGAAAGTAAAACTTTCTTATGGTCGTCTCCGTGCTTCAGATGAAATGTAAAGCCGATTCTCCTAGGCTGATGAATTTTCACTATTGACAAAAAAGACCAGGGTCACAGGCACATTTACAAGCCAGCCTAGCAAGGTATCTACCGAATGTAAAACAATTATACTCGCACTGAATAAATAGCGCCAAGTAAACTTAACATAGGTTGATAATAATATGTACTGGCATTTCAACACTTCTCTCTTTTGTGATAATTAATGCTTTCATTTCTCGAAACGAATCAAATTAATACTTCTCGATTCAGAATAACATGGAGGCTATTTATTATTAATTTATAATTATGCTACTGCTACTTACAACCGGAGAAATATTCAAAATTAATTGCAAAACACATTCGCATCTTTTTTATGAAAGTTTCTTCATTAGTTACACTAGTTCAATTATTGCTTTATCCTCTTTGAAATTACCTAGATCGGCGTACGGTTATTGAAGTTAATGAGTAGGTAATTACTTAAAGAAGTCAAAAGTGCACCTGTATTTCTTTGGATTTTCTATAGTAAAGTATCTCCATTTGAACATCTTGCATCACGATAAGGGTAGAATGGAATAAAATGATGAATGAAATAGAATTAATTTTTTAGTAAACCTTGTTTATATTCGCGCACCACAAAAATTCTTTGGTGGTCTGCCAGCTGCCTCTCGTATAATAAAATAATAATATAGTCGAGTAAATAGTGCCGTGCTGTAGCAGTAGCGTACAATAGTAATAAAAATTTTAGTAACAGTGATAATACATTTTTTTCTTTTAAATAAAACATAAATAATATTATGAAATATACTTTTTATTGTTAAAAAACTTATAACTCACAGCTCTATTATGTTCTTAGCAGATTAATAAATTTTCAAAACAAACAATATAATTCGGCTTGAAATTATACTAATATGCGTGGTATAATAAAAAGCAGCATCAATAAATAAAAAAAATAAAGTTAGCTGTCAGATTTAAATTTCCACTTCTTTCGTAATTCTATCTATGGTTATATTAAACGCGTAACCAGGTATTTGTGAAATTACTCGAAAATTTTCCAACAAATAAATTTGAAACGTCCAATAAATTGGTGATATCTGTTATCGTGATTCCTGAAGTTGTGGAAGAACACTAATAATGGAGATGTCAGTCAGTCAATACCTATAACCAAACCATACGTCACAATTTCAAAAAAAAAAAAAAAACTTAAAATATTAAATTTAGAAATAATGAATTAGCAATAGCAAGTGAGAAGCTTTTTCGCACATAGATTTGATAAACTGTTTTTATTATTAAGCAATGTTAAATTAATGCGAACAATTTTTGCTTTAGTTATATTAGTGTTAATAATGCAAATAACTTAATAAGAAATCATCATCATGTTTCAAATTTTAATTGTATTTTCCATATGTGAGCACAAGTTTCCCAAGCATTCGTCAATCTTCCCTATCCATTATCCCATTCGTCCATAGCATTCCTGTCAGTTTCTGGATATCGCCCTATCTTGTTTTATTTCGAATTATTACATAAATATTATATAGTTGAGAAATGTACAATAAAATATTTTATATTAAAATTTGAATTGAATAAATTTTGAATGTATGTTTCCTTTGGGAAAATATCCTATCATAATTTACGATAGTGGTTCTATAGCTTTGGTTCCTGTGTTACTGATGACAAGGGACGCGCAATCATTGATTTGATTCATTACACTATGCTCGTAGATCATTTTACTAAGATCATTAAGTTCAAATTTCAAAACTAACTGTTCAGCCAATTTCGAAAAAATCGATTTTAAATCATTTTGCTATAGTGGAAGTGGAAATGACGCACATGAAAGGATTACTGAGATTTCCTGACAAAAAGATCAAGCTGACATAAAAAAAAACAACAAGAAATTCTAAAAATTCAAATGTTAAAAGACCATTTGTATCAGTTTTAAAATTTAAACTTGATGTAGTCCTAATTATGATCTACTCCTATGGTGATAATGGATCAAATCAGTGATGTCAATGTAGGATATCACCCCTGTGAGTTTATTGTAAAATAACTCACTTTTTAAGTAACTCCCAGAATAATCAAATCATTCAACTACGGTATACAAATTTTGGGAAAAGTGTGTGAATGTACGAAAAAGTAAGTGAATACCAAATAATAAAAGTTACTAGTCATAGAATATCAGTTCCATAAACTTGTATTTGATGCTGGATATACAGCATCAGAATATCAAAATGCGTCATCAAAAAGTGCAAGACATGTAAATAAAAGAAAAATCAGTAGATAAACTAACCATAAGGACAGGAAATCCTGATGGGGGAATTTGAAGAAAAAATTTAAGTGATAACTATTATACAATAATACAATAATTATTATATCTTAGGGGGGACCATCTCATCTAAATAATTGATTTATATAAAACAGTGTCTCGGGATAATGGAGGTACAGAACAGACCATATTATTTTCTGATCGACGTTTCGGTAATATATTTCACCATAAAACGGTACAAAAATAAAAGTATTATTGTATTGATTTGTACCGTTTTATAGTGCCATGATTATGGTGAAATATATCACCGAAACGTCGCGTCGACCAGAAAGCAATATTGTCTGTTCTGTACCTCCATTATCCCGAGACACTGCGTTATATAAATTATTATACTATTGCCACAGTTATAATTTTAGTAAATAAACAGTTACAAAATGAAATTTCATTTTTTATATTTTATTTCAAAATTTTATAATAAAATTCTCTACTATTCTATATTATGTGAAAAATATTTAGGTATACTTATAAACGCTGTTTTTTAGCAGCACGAGAACTTCAAATTGAAATAAAACATTAAACAATTGATGGAATGCTTTTTCATTATTTTTTATGAAAGTAAATTTAATACCTAATAATAATAATAACTAATCGTTACGAAGCGGATTCGACCAGTCCAATTTTTGACCGAAATTTTTTCCAAAATTTCTGACCTTATCTTATAAATGACTTGCTGAATTTTGACCTCCAATGCTTTAATAATATTGATAGTGGATCCATTTTGTTACTGTCAAATTTTGTTCAGTGACTAGGCACATTTTTGATTGATGGGTATGTGAACAAACAAATTTGCCGTATATGGAGTGAGACAAATCCGGGACATTATCTTAAGGCTCCATTGCATCCATTAATGTCAAATTGGCCTCCAAGATCGTGTGATTTGATGCCTCCAGATTATTTTCTTTGGGGGTATGTTAAATGCACAGTTTATGCTAACAAGCCAACAACTCTGGAGGCATTGGAGGTCAATATTCAGCAAGCCATTTATGAAATAAGGCCAGAAATATTGGATAAAGTGGTCAAAAATTGTATTGATCGGATGCGCTTTAAACGATTAGTCGTAGTGGTCACATGCCGGAAATCATTTTCAAATGGTAAAAATGGTATTAAATTTACTTTCATACAAAAAATTATAAAAAAAAATATTCTCATGGAGCTAAAAAATACCGTTTACTTGCTTGTCATTGGTTGAAATTGAAATTAAAAAAATACAATTAAATTGATTTAAAAAAATTTAGAGAGGGAAATTCACTTTTCTTTACCGAAATTTAACTTGAATGTACCTATAGCCATAACCACAAGAACTAGAATATATTTAAAATCCAGTTTTTCTCTAATAACTCAAAAATGGTGCAAGATATCCAAAATGTTGAAGAGCACAAAAGTATTCAGTAGTTAAAACACTTTTGATATCGTCCACCGCTTCTGAGTTATTGAAAAAAAAAATTGGTGTGTCATAATCCTAATGGAGAGAACAATTATCATTTTAACTGACTATAGGCCATTTTAGGCATATTTAAATTATAATTTAACAACTACTCTAAGGGCCAATATATTCACCTCCCAGTAAAGTTTACTTTACTGAGTACTTTACTGAGTAAAGTGTTCAATAGCGTAACTGACAGATAAATAAACTGTCACCAATCACATTTTTACATTTCAGTAAAATCACCAATCAACAAGGAGGTTTATAAATTTACTGAACACATAGTTACCCGACACTTTAACCAGAGGTGAATATATCGGCGCTTAGAATATAAAAAAACCGACAAATTTTGTGTGTTTGTCAAGGCTTCACATCTGGCAAATACCATAATAATAGGGGTAGTAGTAAACCATATGTAGGGCAATCATACTTGGTCATAGAAAATGTCAGTGGTGGTTTTCCAATTTTTTCACCTCATGAATAAAATAATACTACCTAAGGTAAAACACCCACTAGTTGAACAGTTTTGAAAGTAAAACCTATTTCACTCTAATTTAAGCAAATAAAATTCGATTAATTTGATTAAAATATGTTATTTATGAAAATATAGATAGTTTTGCATATAATAGCAAAGAAAAAAGGAATAATTAATAAAATTATCATATTTTTACAAGGTTTTTAAAATATACTTCAAATGCATCAGTAATTGAACAATCTCTTTGAATCGCAGTCGTAATTGAACACTCCGGTGGTGGTTGTACTTGAACACGTGTGAAAATAGTAAAAATCAGTCGAAATCAAACAAAAATCCAATCGATATTCTAAAGATACATTTGGCAACATTGATTTATTTATGTATGACAAACGTAATGGACAAACGTGATCATTTTATGTTAGTTTTTTCGAGTTCAAGTTCATAACCTAAAAACTGTGTTTGCGCGGTTTACGGTGTAGTAACTTTCAATGGCAAAAGTAGCATGCTTATCGGCTATTCCACATTGCAACTTTCAAGTTAACAAAAATATAATTATTTCGATTTATAATTTAAAAAAACTTATAGAAATCAATTGCTAAATCATCTAGTAATTATAAAATACGGATATTACTTATTATGAATATTCCGTTTTTGCATTAATACAATTTCAAAAATCTGTTCAAGTGCTAGTTCCATTTCTTGCGGTGTTCAAGTGCTGGGTGTTTTACCTTATTCACAAAAATTTTAAATCATAAAAAAATAAATGCTACTCGAAAATCGTCTTTTATGATTAATTTTCTTCTGAAATAATATCTTAAAATTGAGATCATTTCTTCAATTTAAAAGTAATGCCAAAATTTTTATGGTTTAGAAAGTAACATTTTAATTGTTGACAGATGCTGGATTTAAATCTTGCAAGCAAAGTATCTAAAATACAAAATCTCTTCAACACCTGACGGAAATTAATTTTAATTATCTCGATTATACTATACAATCATAATTATTCCTATAGATAATAATCAGTCAGTCGTAAATAAAAATTTGGATATAAAATAATAAGTAATAAGCAAATAATTTAAAAAAATTTAATATACTTAAATTAACTTGAAAGTTCTTTTAAAATTAAATTTTAAAAAAGCTTAAAATCCTTAGCAAATTAAATTGCAGGTATTTTCGTATTTCAAAAATGTTATAAATAACCTATACTTTTATCTAATAAAAACAAATAAAATTGTATAAGTAAACCTATAAAGCTTCTAATATAGTAAAGTAATAGTAGTTGCATAATATTATGTGCAGCAATCTGGTAAGGCATAAGCAAAGATTTAATTGATGTTAAATATGTAAACAAAAATATGAATAAAACAGTCAACAATATAATCCACATTTATTTAAAACAATATAATCAATATGATTCATAAAATTAAAAATATAAAACATGCATATTATTAGCAATATTTGGTAAAGTTCATAAACAAAAATACACTCTCATGTTAATAATCATTAACATTCTTTTTAAATTATTGGCACAAAACATGTTTTACAATCAAATAACTAACTACAAGTTAGAACATAAATGACTGTACAAAATTAATTAATAATTACAATCTAGATATTAGTGCTAACAACAATGATATTATTGCAAAAAGTAAACCTAGCATAAATATTATATCAAAAGAAGGTAACTGCGAAGTACATGCAATTCCGCAAGAACATGCAAGAGCAATAACTGAAGGACCTTCATACCAAGAATGATTTGAATTCGATTCTGGACTACTCTCTGGCTCTTGTGAAAACGAAGATTTTCTTGTATCATTCAACATGTCCCGAGATGAACATGCTTCATTAGGTAATTTATTTTGCAAACACAAATCATCTTTAACTTCATCCTGCACATTGTTACATTTGTCTTTATTCACTGCACCAATCTCGGCTATCAAATGATCATTATTTGGCTCCTCCATATGATTATTTACATTATCTAAATTTAAATTACTTTTTGAAGACGTACAAAAATTTTGGTTGTTCCTACTTTCATTAATTTCTTTGGTATCACAGGTATTCGATTGAATTGAATTATAACTTTCAGGCACAATTGGAATATTACTAGAACTACAATCAGTATTATTTAATAAAATATTTTGTTCAATAACATTAAGATTTTTTGATATAGAATCAGAGAAGTTAAAATTTCTACAGAAATAACGCTCTTCTATATTTTCGTTGCAGGTTTTTTCAGGATCAACTTTTGCAGTTTCATCATCACAGAAATATGATTGCGTAGAGTTAGATGACAGATTTAAATTTTGAACCAATTTTGGTGCTTTTAAACTTTCTAAATACATTTCTTCGATATTTATATTTCCATTTTCATTGCCTCCTCTAGTAGGATTATCATAATTCGGATTATTACGGGAATAACAGCTTGATGGATTGTTAATGTTAAAACAGACTTTGTTAGTAAAGGCACACAATGCGTCAGAAGAAGCGGCACACAACATTTCAGAATTCTTCTCACCTTCGTTCTTGTCATCTCTGTCTTCAAGTGAAACATCATTTAGACCTTGTTCTTCCAAAACTTCCGACCCTGATGGTTGAAAAAACGATGATAATTTTAAAATATTATGAGAAATATCTTCACTATGGATTTCTTGAGACTTTGCATCTGTTGAACCTTCGAGAAAAGATGACAACATTTTAATATCATTAGAAATTTCGTCTGATAAATCGTCTTCATTTTTTAATATCGCAACACTATCGTTTAATTCGGTTTTCTCTTCATCTTCTACACAATTTTGAACATTCTCGTTCGCCTGGATGTTAGCATAATCGTGTTCAGAGTCGCTAAAAACTTCAGTCGTAATTACATTTTCGTTCAAGTCATTACTAGGTGTGAGAATTACGTTAGCCACAGTCTCATATACAACAGGCTCAACTTGAATGCCAGACACCTGTTCAAATGGTTCTGATTCAACTCTAGTAGCAACAAGATAAGGTGAAGTATTTGATGCAGAGTTTAAAACGTCGTCACCTGCAGTACTTTGTTCTGCAAATGAATCAATTTCAGAGAGCAACTGACTCAGAGAAGAAGAGCGGCAAGTATCGTCTAAATCTTGCATTTCATCCTCTTGTAACCCTGTTTTCTGATTACTCTGTACAGATTTCATTTCATAATTGGAATCTTGGCAAGACTCTTCAGATTTTAATTCTTTGATTATATGATCTAATTTTACCGATTTATCAACTTCATCACTACTCTTCTCACTGTCGTTAAAAGCTCCTAAAGATAACGAAGTAATAAGTTCATCCAATGCTGATTCCCTACTTAATTCGTTGGTTAAGTCGCCATCTTTAACAATAGGAGTAGATTCTCGTACCTTATAAGTTATATCACAGGAATCGCTATTTAAAATTGGTATATTAACTCGCACCTTATTTTGATAAATACTATCGCCATTTAATACGGGCGAATTTAATGATAATTCGTTTAATTTTCGTTTCTTCAGTTCATCGTCACTCATGTAGGCTTTGCGAACGGAGGTGATCTTATTATCCTTTTTTCGTAAAATTTCTCTAGCAATTTCTAACGCGTCAGCTATGTCGCTAATATTTTCATTAAATGCAGCATCACTTTTAATTGGTTTATCGAAATTAACCTCTTTGTGCATTAAATTATAAATATTTGCAGACAAAGAACGCACAGCTCGTTTCTTTTTAGCTTCTCCAACTTGATAATTATTATTGTTTATAAAATCGTCTACCACACTAAAATTTTGATTTGTAGGAGAAGTTTTTTTACTCGAATCTTTACGTAAGTTCCGATATGCTAAATCATCTTTTATTACATCTGGTTCATTTGCTGATTGTTTGAATTCTTCCACAGAAACGTGGAGGTAATCACTTGGAGATGCTAGAGAAATAGGACCAACCGGTATGCCAAATGGAGGTTGAGGATCCACCACTTTTAAAGTATTATTACTGTGTTTTACATTTCTATAAACAACATCATCAAAGGTAATATCAGGTTCCTTGGATTTTGCTTTGTTTTGTAGTGATTTATCCTCGTCAGGTGGAGCACCAAAAATTGGCGAAGCTAAAAGGTAACTAATTTTGGCAACCGATGATTGTTGATCACCTACAGTGTTGTGACGTTTTTTATTTAATTTTCTAAATGCCATATCGTCAGTTGACCTGTCTGTTTCGTTTCTTTTCAAAAACCGTTTACGGCGCGTGGATTCCAAATTTTGATCATATCCATAACACGAATCGCTTAATGTGCCTTTTGAAAATGAACTGGGATATGATTCAAATGTAGAATCCCTTTGTTTTTGAACGGCATCTAGTTCGCGTTGTTCGGCTCTATCTAATAAATCTTCATCACCTAAATGAAGACTATTATATATTGCTTCCAATTCATCTAGCGCATCTTCAAGATTGCTCGATTTTCGATCACTTGAATCTACAGAATCGTTTAAAACTGGATCCACCTTATTATTCTGCAACAATAAAGGATTAGTTTTACTAGAGGTATTTAAACTATTAACCACGTTATTTTCGTTAGTAATTGCGGAATGGGTTTCGACTTTATTTCCATTTGGCAAAAATACGTTGTTCCTGACGTGGGTGTAGGCGGTGAACATTCTATTACTATCTGAAGGTAATTTATTATTATTGTTATGGATTCTTGTACTTTCTTCGTCTTTCTGTTTCCAAAATTCAAAAGTATTTTGAGATTTATTATCGGTTGTAGTAACGATCCCGTTGGTATTTTGATTAGCCAAAAGATTGTTGTTACTTGACCGAATGCAAATAGGTTTTCGACTTCTCGGATTTTTATCTGTTAGATAACGGTAATCGTTTGCCTTCTCAGCATCGCAATAGGATTGATGGATCTTTTGTAATCGATTCGTTTCTGGCGTTGTAGATGAAGGTCTTGGTAACAAAGGTATTCGTTGCATAGGATTTAGAAATATATGATCTTCTGACGTAGATCGATTATTTGGATTTAATAAATTTTGACGTGAATCGGATATTATTTGAGATTTGCATATTTTTCGATCATAATGAACCTTGGTCACAGGTCCGTTATCAAAAGAATACGAGTTGGGTCGTATATCAGAATTTTGTACGGATAATAGCCTTTTTGGATCTCGAGGTGGCGGAGGCGGTGGAGATTGTCTCTTATCGTTACTATAAAGCGAGTTTATTATTCCGTTCATACGTTTATTACTCGGTTTTCTTAAAGGAAGGCAGCCATTAATTACTCCTACTTCATTTTGATATGTATGAATATTAGCCTCGCATGATAAACTTCGTTGATTGTTGAGATCTAATAAAATTTGTTTATTTGTTTCTTGAGGTAAATTGTTATTCTGATTATGAAACGAACTATTAGTCGAACTAATGGTTCGATATTTATTCTGGAAATTATGTTTTGGTGGTATTGTGGATATTCCTGACAAATTAGTTCGAGAAGGTGCACTGTTTGTGTAACATAATTGTGTCCTACTGGTAGAAAAATTTTCCGATTGGCTCTTATCTAATTTCTTTGGTAACGCTTCATTCTTAGTAGTAATTTTGGAATTTTCAAAATCAGATTTACACGTCTTGGCATTGACATGATTAACATTAATTTGATAGTCCCCATTATCGTCATCTTTTGAAATTCGTTTTAAATAGCGTTGTGTACGAGCAGCTCTTGATTTTTTACGTAAAACGCCATCTTTATTCATACATAAACTTTCGTCACTTTTAAATGCAGATTTTTGAGATTCCTCGCCAGAACTATCGCCTCCATTTGATGTATCACGGCGAGCTTCGGCTCTCGCCTTCACGTATTCTTTCTTAAATTTTCCCAAAGTATTCAATGTTGGCAAGCCTGGATTATTAACAGATCTATTAATAAAATTACGTTCTAAATGCTCCCGACTGTCATTTAGCGGAATAGCCTTTTTTGTAAAAGCACTTGCGGGAAAATAATTTTTAGATTGAATTTGACTATTACTATAAGTAGGTTCAGATAATATCGATGAAGGATCTTCGCTTTGTTTATATCCATTTAAATGATTATTGTAACGAGAAGATGGTGGAATTACTACGTGATCAAAACCTGCAGTTTTATTTGAATGTTTACGTTTAATCGATTTTTTCTTCTTTTTCTGTGAAAAAAATTTGTGTTCAGTTTCTTCTTCCGTACTACTATCACTTCCATTTTTCTTTTTTAATCGAAAAAGATTTCCAAAAGACCATTTTTTATCCTTTTTGGGAGACTTCTGCACATCGTAACTTATTCCTCCATGTCTTCTTGCTAGTACTGGAGAATAGTAGTGACTATTATTACTATTGTAAGTGGAAATGTCATCAGTTCTATTCATTCTGGGACTGGTAACCTCTGGGATGTTATTGTACGAGGCCCAAGGCCTCGGATTATTGCTCACAGTCTACAAACAAAAATTAAGCATTAGCATTTTTAGTAACATTCGTGATATGCAAGTAATATATTAAAAATTTGATGAATGATATTTTTGGTATTTAAAAGTAGTAATTAAAAATTAATATCGAACAAACTCTCGATAAAGCAAAGTTAAAAAAATATGATCAATTTAATGATAATAATAATTTCATAAAAATACTATCAAGTTTATAAAATATTATACTATACAGTAGAACCCCGTTATAACGTACTATCAAGGACCGTACATTATAAACAAATATCTTATAAGCAAATTTAATTTTTTAAAATCAAACTTTAGTACGCTATAGGCGAAAAAACGTTACAAAGATGTCTTTCCATGTAGCACAAATATGGCGTCCAACATTGCAATATTGGACCAGTATCTCGTTTATAACGAGATTTTACTGTCTATTTTTAGTGGATTACTCTGAAAAACAGATTCTCTAATGATAAGTTTAGATGCTCAGACAATTGCGTCAATGTTGTAAAAACTTTCGATTCAAGTTGAAAATCAAAATTGATTGGTTTGAATTTTAAAATTGGCGCAAATAATCTGAGCGTTTAAACTTTTAAACTCATACTCAATCGTACTACTAAATAACCAATAATGTATGTTGAAAACTTTTACCACCAACCATTTATTGAGTAACAATTATTGACATAAATACCTCAATATATTTAATTAATTATTATTCTTTCAATAAACTTCTAATAACTATGGTAAAGTCAATGAATTATAACCATACAATAAGATTTAAAAAAGTAAGACGCATTTTAAATTTTGATTACGTAACTTATAAATAATTCTAGACATTTTGTAATGGTGGTATATGATTATTCCCTCACGCTCGACTTAATTCAGGCGACAATTTTAACGCTAATCGTTTCATATTTAAATTAAAGAAAACACAATGGCCGAAAAATGTTAAGGTGTAAAATAAATCCTAATATTAATGGTACCTAAACTAGTTTTTATCATTCACTAACCTTCAAGGTTTGTTATTAAAAATTACATAAGATGGTTTAAGTAAAAAAACGATAAAACTAATCACTAATATTATTATTATTTATTCAACATAAACATAAAATTTAGTAGAGCAGGTAAAAGTAAAAAATAAAATGGAAACGTATATGTACATAATTAAAAGATTGTAATTATTGAAATTTTAATTGTTATTACACTGTACAATGGAATTTCGATATCTATAAGCTCAATGTACCACAAAAAGAGTTTGAATTATCAATTTAACTTCAAATTCGGCTTATCGAAATTTGACTGTATATATTTAGTAATCTATTTACATTGTTTTACATTCATACATTGTCCTCGAGCTATTGAATTTTTAAAATGCGAATATATAATTAATGTGTAGTTGTAAAAACTAAACTTTGTCAACATCAAAGATAAAACGAATTCCTTTCTTTATATTTAATATTATAGTATAACCCTTGGAACCAAAAATAAATGACGTGTTCAGGTAAAAAAGATACACCTAATATATATGGGTTTAGTTAAAAATTATCTTACATGATCTATATTAAATCTATGTTACAATTTCATATAGAACAAAATAGGACATTAATATTAGGTACTAATGGCAAATTCAATTGAGGATATGTTAATTACAGCAATTTTCTTCTTAATTAGCTCATTCTAATGCAATTTATTTCATTTATTACTCTAATTTAATATTTTGTTTAATTTCTTAACTTTGTTTGACAAATTAATGTAATTTTTAACATCTTAACAAAAGAATTGCAGTGAATATTGTACATAAAAATGAAAAAATTATAAGAAATTTTGACTAATTTCCATAACAATGTGAATTTTCTAATGTTAAATATTCTGCTCGTCTTTCGATGGTTATATACTTCCAAATTTACCTATTTTAAATATTTTGTGTAAACATTTACTTAGCAGTCAACAATTATTTTAGTTTTGCTATTTAAATAACATTTAAATATTTACTGATGATGTAACAATAGGGTGCGTAAAAGAATTTTTAACAGAATGAACTTCATTAATTTCAAAATGTACTATTATGAACGACGAAGGCTGCTGGTCTTACGAACTTAGCACATATTTTTCGAAATTTAAAAACTTTTAATGAGCCTTTAAAATCTCACAATTTACAACACAGTGGAATTCGGTTACGATAACTTTCCAATGTTGATTGTAATATTAAACAATGTAATATATTGAAAGAATATTCTTCGCCGATGTTAATAATTAAAATTTTTTAAAAGGTTTTAAAAAACTAAACCTACGAAATTATCATCAGTATGATAACTTTGTTCTCTAAAGGTAGACAATTAATTACCCAGATAATAATATCTTGAACATATCTTATCACTGTGTTAGGTAGACACATAGCAAGTAAATTGTATTTGTTTAAAATTTAATAAATTTTGTAATGTTCACATAAAGATTACGAGTATTGCATTATAAAGAATCATACAAGATACAAGAACCAATCAAATTGAAGTTATATACATAGTATGTATTAAAGTATATCCTACCAAGTATTAATTAGTATAGTATTATCGTGTAATATATTATTATACTGCTATACATAATTATGGTAGGTATGTACCAGCTACATACTATAATTTTCTATAAATTTCAAAATTGTTTCTCCAAAAGAAATAATTTTTTGAAATATTACTGACTATTGCACACATGTGTCACATGACTAACATGAACCAATGATATTTAGCGATCCGATCAACTCTAACCAATGGCGTTAGAATTAAGCTTAATTGTTCAAGTTGCTTTGATAATTGCACATATGCAATTTGATAATTTTTGATAATTGTGTACGTTGCTCTTATTTATAACGTAATAACCATGACAGATTTTTTAAATATTATTTACTGTTACATTGTGTCTAATTCTAATGTGTGCAATAGTCTTACCGAATTTATTACGTGCATTATTGATTATCATCCAATTTGACTACGTTACTATATTTAAACTTTGTTGTTATTAGTAAATGTCCTCATGCTTCGCATTCGGACATTTACTTGACAACAAAGTTTTCATGGCAACGTAGTCAAATTGTTACTGATAATCAAAAATGCACTTAATATATTATAAGTGATAACAAATTTAGGAGTAGGTACATACTATCAAGGAAAGGAAAGTAAACCCTAGTATCAAATTGCTCAAGAATATTATGTTTACGGTTCTCAACACAATACAAGGTTATATTAATTTATTATTATTATTGATATTATTTTATCAACAACTATTGCGATTGACTACAAAAAGTAATTATAATCTTACTCATATTTTTATTGTCGAGGTATACCTAAGTTATGCCACTCATTTGATGATAAGACTAATTCTACTGATTAGTAACAATAAAAATATGAGTTGAAACATTTTTCAGCGACCTTCTAACGCGGTAGTGTATACAAATAAAAAATTGATAAAATAAAATAAAATTGAAAATATTTTGATAGCAAAAACCACTTTCTCATCAACCCAACCCAATACACTAATATAATAATAGTTTATTATTTATTTACTATTTAAATACCATCATCCTTACCTGAACTAAATACATATTTGAAGATTCAACCTTTCACAACATTTAAATAATATAATCCAATTTAATAACTTTTATCACAAAATTTGCATTGACACAATTTTTATATTAAAGTTATTCTCACTTTCTCGTAAAAAATTATCAAGAATTTCTCATAAATAGGTAATTAACTTGGCAATAAAATAATTAATAAATGAAAAAACTGTATTATTGAATGGTTTTCTATATATCGCTTCATTTTAATGTTTGCATAATTTGTAAGTTGTTACTAATAAACAACTTCGTACTTTCACTTACAAAACACTATTCGCAAGGAACACCCCCCGGAAATGCAATGTATTCTTAATCGTGAGATAATTACATCGAAAATTAATATTACAAGAACGAAATTCTTTCGCTTGTAAGTTACGTTCACTATCAATTAACAAGAACCGAAAGCCACACTGTGATGCAGACAGTACTTCCCACTCAACGGACTAAGCCAAACTACTCTAAAAGCAGTCCCATTGAGGATCGATTCATACTTCATTAGTTGGAAGGATCGACAATGACCCAGTTGTAATAATCATTAATACCATAGACGGATTATATTTTACAATAAAAATAGTTCATGTATAAATAAATGTCAGAAAATTAGCAAAATTAAATGTTTACTTCGTTAGTGAATAACGAAATAATAAAATAAATTTAAGTCAATCTTATGTATTAGTTTTAATAAATTTTCATAATTAATGATAGTATAATATTTCAGTTTTGAAAATAGATTTATAAAAACTTGCAGCATTCTATCGCTTTAAATATTAAAAAGTTAAAAACTTGAATTACCTTTAAATATTACGATATAATATCGTCACCTCAGAATTATAGTGTTCTATATCCACTTCTGGCAAAAAATGAGATTTTTGCACATTCAAACTCAGGATGCTTTATTTGTTCTATATCCCAAATATTGTGTCTAAATTTTTGTTCTATACGAAGTTTTCAGTAATTTAATGTTCTATATCTTGAAATTTTGAACTTCTTTAGCTTCTTATTTGGTTCTATATCCATATCTGTAGTATATAATAGTTTAAAAGTGTGCTATATCCTATGCCACAAGGGTATTTTAACTTTTCTGTAACACTGTTCTATATCCATGATTTAAATGTTCTATATCCAAACAAATAGTTACAATTTCGCAATTATATTGTAAATTAAATTAAATTACAATATTCAAAAAAAAGGCAGGAGGGCAAAACATTGGTGACAACATTTCCTGATGTTTACATTTAATGTAATGTACACATTTACAAAAATTTAAAGCAGTTATAAAAGCAAAAAAATTAAAGAAAACCAAGAAATTGTCAAAGAAGTAAAATTTTCAAACTTTTAATTTTTTTTTCTTAATTTTGTTCATTATTATTTATGAAATTTAAAAAAATTATTTAATTAATAAAATAATAACGTTAAAAATAATTAGTGTTTATTTTATTATTGTTCTATATAACTTAAATACCACGTAATCTTTAATCCACTGTTATTTGTTCTATATCCAATGGAAATGTTCAATATCCCTTTTAAAAAATTAAAAAATCTTTTTTAGCATTTTTGTTCTATATCCAAAATTTTAATAATTAATTACACAGTTATTTTGTTAGAATTTATGACCAGTGTACAAATTTAAGGTGTCTAGTATGGTAATCTACCAGAAACAAAATAATAAATTTAGCTAAATTAAAGAATTTCACTACAATCGTCTTTTGAATACTAAAATGTCAATATCTCACGTTTTACTTTTTAGGACATAGAACACTATAATTCTAAGGTGACGATATGACACCTGCATTCACAATAATACTATTAAGATTTGTTTATCCATCTCCTAAGAAATTTCCTCTGCCAACAATATTAATCAATAATCAACGAAACATGAAACAGGCACCACAAAAATGTCCTTCTTGCCGTTCCGTTTCTTTAGCATGAAAACCTTCATAAGAATATAATTTATTATTAAGTATTACTAAAATAATATTAAAAATTATTATTTTTAAATATTCGGCTAAACTAATTTATTATTATAAAGAAATGAAGACTAAACTCCGACACTTCGCACAAGCCAAAATAATCTGAATCTAATACTAAGGTTAAAGGCATAATATTCAATGCGAATAAATGAATCATTAATGCAAATTAAACGCCTCCAAATTCTTCTATTGTAAAAAAAAGTTTGTATAGTAGGTACCTCCTAATTATTATTCAATGCCCAACAACATAAATATTATCCTCACCGCTACTGTTCTGAAGTGCACTAACCGTGAGCAAAATGTAATAATTTTATTACACTCGAAAAACTTTTAGTTTTTAAAAATTATAAATATATAATATAGCCCTCGAGTAAAATTTACATTATACACCCAGGAATTGCCCAAGGAGGAGAAAACAAAATTTAAATAAGGTGTAGTCTCGTTCTCAATAATCATTTTAATAGCGTCAAATAAAGATAGTGGCAATGTGCAGATTTTTTTGACCTACAAATATGTCACAAGTTAAAATTAAAAAGTAAAACCGGTACAAAACTTGATAATTTTCTTAATTTCAAATTTTGAGCAGAGGACACATTTTCAATTACACCAATTAAAAGCTACATCATTTCATTATAAAAAAAAATATGCAATAATATTTAATAGAGCTAACTTTCCGAATTATAATTATATTATTTCCTAAAAAGTGAATTAATTTAGTAGGAATCTCGTTATTGACTATTAATAATTTATGTTAATCGTTCAAGTTAAGATAATTAATCTACGTAGTATATGAAACTACAATGAAATTCTACTTTAGAATTCGGTTAATTACTTATAAGAGAAATTCACACCTCTATCCGTTAAAAAATGGTGCTCGAAATAAAAAATTACTATGCAAACTTTCCAGACAATTTATATAAAGTTGACATTGCATACGAGACCGTAATTATGGTGTAAATAGTGTCACAAATTACCACCAAAATTATGTGTGGGAAAAAATTAAAAATTGTATGTTAATTTCTCAACATTATTTTTTTTATGTTATTTTTTATATAGTACTTGGAATATTATAAGCACAAATATAGATTTTAAACTCACAGCTAGAAACACGCACGCGATAATAATTATAACTTACTAATTAAATTAAAAAAAATTATCTAACCTTGAATTTACATTAAGTAATATTGCTATAACATAGAAGCCTATAGAAACCACCTGGTATTAGAAATGTTAGCACCAACCTAATAATTATTAGTAATAATCATAATAAATCATTTCTTAAAAACCATTAAAGGTTTCAAAATTAAACTAAAAAAACTTCGGCAAGATTTGTGGGGTTGTTAAGGCGCAGTATCACTAAACCATCGATAACCACCACGGATGTATAATAGGTTAGGTGAGGTGACGGCTACCTACGGCATGGCCCTTGAACGTCGCCGGCTGTGTTAGACAAGGATATCCGAGGCGCGATATGTTTGAACGTGTTTGAAGCATTGTGGTAATAGGAACAATTTAATTACAAATATTAAAAAGTTAAGAAATTTACATACTTTCATGAAATTAAGACTATTTGAACTCTTATTACATTATTTTATTTGTTACCTATATAACTATATACTTTTTAATGAATTATTTCCCAATTTAGTCGTTTTACTGGTCCTTTAATAGACAAGATTAAATTATATCATTAAATTAATAATTATTTTATATTCATGGGAATTTATAATAATTATTAATTTAATGATATAATTTAATTTTGTCTATTTAAAGACGAGTAAAACGAATCAATAGTGAAAAAATTCACTAAAACGTACACAAATTTCGTACAAGAGAAAATTTAATTAATTATGACCGATCTAATTTTGATTTTTTCTTATCGACAGTTGACTGTTTTGTTAATTTCTCTTGTTCTTGTCTATGATATAAAAAATTAACACAGAACCAATTTGTATTTGACTTAAATCTGCAATAAAATGCAGTTATGCATATGCATTATGTGTTTTATCACGCTACCCGTGACGCGCCTCGTCTATTCTTTATGGGTAATCTCTCTCGCACACTGACTACAAAATCGTTCCAATATTTTTCGATCAAATCATAGCCCGTCACTTCGCCTAATCTATTATACATCCGTGATAACCACCAAGTACTATCAATCGAAATTGTCAACCTATCAAATGGCGTTTTCTCCCACTGGTTGACAATTTTGGTTGATAGTACCCGGTGGTTATCGATGGCCACGTCCATATTTAGTAATAAACATGGATTTTAGAATAGCAAATACAGATTTTCTACATTGCGAATGGGTGGAACCAATTTATATTTTGGTAGTAGTAGGTACTATTGATTTCATGACCTTCTGGATGTACGTATAATAATAGTAAATATTAGAATATACCTATACTTTACTTTAAATTTTGAACTGTAATAATTATTTAAATTTGTAATCATAATTTTTAGTCCACTCCCAAAATTGTTAACCTTAGTAAAAGTGGAAAATAAATAATAAAAACTTTAGACATAACTTATTGTTGGTTGGGTTGCACATAAATAAACTTTAATGGAATATAAAAAAAATAAAATATAATTTTCATGAAAGTATACGGCCGATGAACATAAAAATGCTAGTTAAGATTATGTCATTAACCAGCACCTCAGATTTCTGTAATGAGGTAATTCTAAAAAAGCTGATCATGCATGGGAAAGCTGCATGTTGAACCCATGCACTTTCCGCAGTGTTCGTTGTAATTGACTACTGATAAGTCATACATCCTATTCTCCGTTTGGTACTAATAAATGAAATAGCTTTTTAAAAAAGGACTTTTTATTAGCCCCAAATGTATCTGGCGCAGTCGGTAGGATTGTTTTAGTACAGTATTTTCGACAAAAATCGCGAATTTATTGTGTTCGTTTTAACGATTAACTAAAACATTCGAATCTGCAAAATTAGAGTTGTAAATAATAATTATCGAAGTGCATCGTCGAAATTATTATTTCAACGGAAAGTTAAAGTTCAATCGACGACAAAATCGCGAAGATTGGACACAAAATTCAACAAGTGAAATTGGAAACTACAATTGGGACGACATCGCCGAATTGCAGATCGTCAATTCCACTAACCCCACCCTGAAGTTCGAAGCTGGTGACCACAACACGGACGACATCGCCGAATTGGAGGCCATCGAGTTCGAAACAACAACGAAGATAAAAATAATGGTTCAACTCCTGTAAGTGAAAATTTTTATCCTAATAATTTTTTATAATAATTATATGTCTACGATTCAATAATATAAAATCGTATTTTATACACACGCGTACTACGTGTCATCATTAAAAATAAAAAAAAATTAATTTTTTTTAAAGAAAGAATATTATTTGAATTTTGCGTACGTAACTAATAAATAAAAAAAAAAGTTTGAATTCATGCCAGAAAACGAAACAGTAAGAGATAGGAGTCCTCTCAGAAGAGAAGTCACAATGGCAACTCCGAAAGTTGAAAAGTTTCACATTGATTCAATTCCCGAATTTAGTGGGAATTCGGCAAGTTTGCCAATTTTTATAAATGCTAGTGAGTATTTATTAAATACTTTCACTGATCGTGCAAATATAAATAATCCACAGAATCAATTTTTATTACGAGCGATAATTGGAAAACTTAAAAATAGGGCTTTAGATTTAATTGGGTCTAGAGGTAGTCTGAGTAATTGGAATGAGATAAAGGCATTATTATTGCGATTCTTTTCCGATTCCAGAGATGAAAAATGTTTGGTTGGAGATTTATTACAACTTAGACAATACAAAAATGAAAGTGCAGTAAATTTTGGCAATCGCTGTCAAGACATTTTAAGTTTATTACTTACCAAATTACAGTTAACTGAAGTTGATGAAGATATTAGGGCTTTAAAAACGCAAATTTACGAAAGTCAAGCGTTAGACGCTTACTTACGAGGGTTGCAAAGTAGTTTGGCTATCAGATTACAAAAACCAGAAACTTTAGAAATTGCAATTAGTTTGGTAATAGAGGAAGAAAATTTTTCATATACAAAAAATAATTTATTGCAGCAATCTAATAATAAAGTAAACTCGTATGAACCGAGAGGTCATAACCATCAACGAAGTGATAAGAACAGTAACTCTAAACCATTATATAATCAGAATAAACCTTTTAATTATAATCAAACAAATAATAATTTTAATCAAAGATTGCCCAACAATAATAATTATAATAATTCAGGTAATGCAAGGCAAAATAACTTTGCATCACATTCAAATTATAGATCAAATAATAATAATTTTAACAAGCCATTCCAATCATATTATCGTCCGAATCAAAATTATCAAAATAATGGAAATTATCCAAATTATCAAAATAGGCAATTCAATAATAATAACGGTCAAAAAACTACCGTGACAAGACGTTTTGTCCCAGAACCAATGGACACGTCGTCGGGAAATACTAGAGCGGGAAATACGAGGCGCGAACCTCAAAATAGCAGATCAAATTTTAAATCGGAAGAATTGTTTCACATAATTGATATTTCTAATATTAACACGTCCACTTTACCTTATATAAAAATTCCTAACTTAAATTTAAAATTTATGATCGATACAGGGTCCTCGAAAACCCTCATACATCCGAAAATTGTAAAACGATATTATAAAGATTATGTTAAAGAATCACCCTTCAAAATTAGAACAGCACATAAAACTTCATTTCATAAATTTATAGCAAGGATACCATTACCTAACATTTTTAATATTAAAGAATATTTTAACTTTTGTATATTTGATTTTAATCCTAATTACGATGGTTTAATCGGTATGGATTTATTGAAATATTTGGACGCGAATATTGATTTAAAAAAGAATATTTTGTGTACGAAAAATAATGTGATTCCCATATATTTTGAACAATTGAAACCGAAACAGTTTCGATTACAACCGCGTCAACAACAAATTATCAAAGTTCCCGCAAATACAAATTTAAATTTAGGAATAATTGAATATAAACAAATAGTACAAGGGGTCGAAATCCCACAATGTTTAGTTACAATAAAAAATCGTGAAGCCATTATTAGTATTACCAATAGCAATGAAACGGAAAAGTTAGTAACTGTAGAACCATTAAATGTAATTGAAACGGATAATGTCGAAATGACCAATAGAAACGAATTAAATGGCGACGATAAAGTCGATAGGTTATTAAAAGAAAATTTAAAAAATCTTAGATTAGATCATTTAAATGAAGAAGAAAATAAAGCGATTAGAAAAATATGTTATGAGTATAGGGACATTTTTTATTGTGACCGTCTACCTTTGTCATTTACGCATATAGTAAAACATGAAATAAAAACTAATGATAACGTACCGGTATTTAAAAAAGCGTATAGGATGCCTCATGCACAACAAAAAGAAGTAGAGGCTCAGGTTACAGAACTATTAGCGAATGACATTATTCAGCATTCTAAAAGTGCCTGGTCAAGCCCGGTCATTGTGGTTCCAAAAAAACTAGACGCATCGGGAATACAAAAATTTCGAATGGTAATTGATTATAGAGCATTGAATGATAAATGCGTTGACGATAAATATCCCCTCCCACATATTTCGGATATACTAGACAAACTAGGTAAATGTTCTTATTTTTCTACATTAGATTTGGCGTCGGGGTACCATCAAATTGAAATGCACCCCCGAGATCGAGAAAAAACGGCATTTTCAACACCGCGAGGACATTACGAATATAAACGAATGCCCTTCGGGTTAAAAAATGCTCCTGCAACTTTTCAACGCGTCATAGATAATATTTTACGCGGAATTCAAAATGAAGCTTGTATAGTTTATTTAGATGACATAGTAATATTTTCTACGTCATTACAAGAACATATTGAAAAATTAAAAATGGTGTTCGATAGGCTCAGAAACGCAAATTTTAAAATCCAAATGGATAAATCAGAATTTTTGAAAAAGGAAGCGCAATTTTTAGGTCATGTTATTACGCCAGAAGGTGTGAAACCCAATCCAGCTAAAATAGAAGCTGTAATAAAATTCCCACCTCCTAGAACGACAAAGGAAATAAAAGGATTTTTAGGATTGACAGGTTATTATAGAAAATTTATTAAAGATTATGCTAAGGTCACTAAACCTTTAACCGTCTGTTTAAAAAAAGGTCATAAAATTGAACACACTAAAGAATTCATGGAAGCATTTAATAGATGTAAAAATATTTTGGTTAATCACCCAATATTGCAATACCCAGATTTTGAGAAACCCTTTGTAGTTACATCGGACGCTTCTAATGTAGCCATAGGGGCTGTTCTCTCACAAGGACCAGTAGGGTCAGATAAACCTATTTGCTACGCCTCACGTACTTTAAATGAATCAGAAAAAAAATATAGTACCATCGAAAAAGAACTATTAGCGATAGTTTGGGCAGTCAAATATTTTAGACCTTATTTGTATGGACGAAAATTTATTATCTATTCAGATCATCGTCCCTTGGTTTATTTATCAAAATTAAAGGAACCAAACTCAAAATTACAACGTTGGAAAATAAAACTAGAAGAGTATGATTACGAGATTATTTACAAAAAGGGTAAGCAAAATAGTAACGCAGATGCATTAAGTAGAATTGAAATTAATAATAAAAATGATCAAAATAATAATTTACCAATAGATATAAACGCGATAGAAAATGAATCTATAATAAACAATTGCGATGATAATGAAAATTTATTACGTGATATATTATTGGAAGAAAATCTTTCTGAAGATAACGTCATGTCTGTAGATCAATTAGATGAAATTGTAGAACGATTAGATGATTCAGAAACGGTTCATTCGGTTAGTCAAAATAAAGAAATCGTGAGTATAAAAATATGCCAAGATGTAATTGATTCAAAACCGAATCAATATTTCATATATGAGGTACATTCACAAATGCAACCAGTCAAAATAGAGACCATAGGTAAAATTAAACGATATCATGTTCAGATAAATAGTAATGATGAAGAAAGCATTATTAAATTTTTAAAAGAATACACTACAGAATCAAAAAAATATTATGTTTATTTTGAAACGGAAAATATGTTTCAGCAGTTTAATCGAGTGGTTCAAAAATTATTTAATGCAACGGGTCCCGAGTTAATCTATTGCACAGAAAGACGAGAAATTCTCAATGAGCAAGACGACATAGATATAGCTATTCGAAATCAACATGAAGGTAAAACTAACCACCGTGGTATTTCGGAAACGTTAAAACAACTACAACGAAAATATTATTTTCCCCTCATGCAAGAACATGTAGCAAAATTTATCGCTAATTGCACAAAATGCAAGAAAAGTAAATATGAAAGAAATCCACCCAAAATTGCAATGATGTTAACGGATACTCCACACCGTCCTTTTGAAAAATTACATATCGATGTTTACACGGCGGAAAACATTAAATTTTTAACCATAGTTGATGCTTTTACAAAGTTAGGTCAAGCAATAGAAATTAAATCAAAAAATGCTGTAGATATACTGAACGCGTTAATTAATTACTTTTCATTTTATGGAACCCCTGAAACGATTAGTGCGGATCAAGGTTTAGAATTTCACAATCACATAATTAAAGAATTACTTGAATCACACAAAATAAAAATTCATTTCACGACACCCCACCACCCGGAGTCGGATGGCAATATTGAAAGATTCCATAGCACTTTGGCAGAACATATTAGGTTACTAAAAACAAATCATAATGATCCAATAACTACCCTAGTGAAATACGCCATTATAGCTTATAATAACTCGATACATTCCAGTACAAACTTAACTCCATTAGAATTAACCTTAGGTCACACAAAATTACGAGATCCTTACGATCTATTTTATGACAAACAAATGTACAGTGAGTATATGCAAAAACATAAAGAAAAACTAGCACTAACATATGATAGGGTCAACGAAAATTTAATAAAAAATAAAGAAAGAGTTGTGAACAAAAGAAATATAGATGTTAGTAATCCGTTTAAAGAAGGACAAGTTGTGTATGAAACAAGTTACAAATATAAGCGAAACAAAACAGGTGAAAAATTTAGCGGTCCATTTATATTAAAAACCTTGTTACCAAATAATAAAGCGATAATACAAAAAGTTGGAGGTTCAGATAAAAACAAAGGTCGAACAGTTCATTTAAAAAATTTAAGACAACCAATTGTTCCAGACACGTCACCATCGCTATCACCGCAATCACCATTTTCACCACAACCATCCACATCTCAAAATGTGACAATGTAGAAATAGATCAAATTTCGAACAATCATGGACTACTTCCACTGAAATTAGGTATAGCCCAAAATGTGATTGATTATTGGAGTTTAATCCAAATTTATGATTTATCCAGTTTACGATTAAAATTAAATAAATTAGTTGATAATTACCATAAGTTAAACAATTCATTTCATGAGACCACGTATGGAGCAGCTTATGCTAACGAAATGTTTACTTATAGATATTTACTAGATTATAAGTTGTTACAAGTTAAAACTAAATTTAAGCAAATGACCATAAGTTCGGATAATAATGAACGTCCCAAGCGCGGATTGATAAACGGTTTAGGCTCGTTATGGAAAGCCATCACGGGTAATTTAGACAATTCAGACGCAGAGAAATACGATACTGCCATTTTGAAAATCAAAGAAAACCAAGATCAAATAAAAGAAATAGCCGAACAACAACTTAGTATTACTGATAAAACTTTGCACGTATTCAATGAATCAATGACCAAATTACAACATAATCAAATATTATTAGAATCTCGAATAAACGAAATTGCTAAGGTAATGCAAAATGTTACCACTTTATATTTTAATGAAATTGATAGTTTTGTAATTCTAAATACTATTTTTAATCAATTAATTTCAGCTCTAGATATAATAATAGAAATTGTAGATAATGTGGAAAACTCTATTACATTTGCTAAATTAAATTCATTACACCCGTCGATAATTATGCACGACGAATTGAAAGCCGAATTATCAAAAATAAATTCCAGGTTGACAAATTTAAAATTGCCATATGACTTCGATGAAGAGAATCTTAACACTTACTATTCGATTATAAACATCAAAGGTTATATACGTCAAGAACAAATAATATTCATTTTAGAAATTCCTTTAGTAGAACAAAATTCATATGATTATTATAAACTTTATTCCTCACCTGTGTTGCAAGAATCCTATTACAAAATTATAATTCCAAAATTCCCTTACCTAATGTTGAACGATAAACAATATGGATCTAGTGACGAAATGTGTAAAGAAATCAATCGGTTAAATTATTTGTGCAGTGAACAAGTTACTAATTTAATAACAAAAAATAATCCATGTGAAGTCGATTTAATTAATTTTAGTGAAAATTATAAAAATTGTGAATTTCGGGATAGTTACTTAACAAAAACTAAAGTTCAAAAATTATCAAAAAACAAATGGTTAATTATTACTGTTAAAGCAACCTTAGTTTCTAGTAATTGTTTAAACGTAGTTGAAAAAGTAGTATTAAATGGAACATATATTGTAACAATTCCAAAATATTGTAGTTTAAAAATTGATAAACTAGTTTTAAGGACATACCATAATTTAAACCCGCATGTTAAACATTTTAAAATACCAACAGTAGAAATAACTACTGAAAAAAATCATATTCATTTGAACATCGAACCAATTCATTTGGATGACATTAATCTGGATGCAGTAAAAGAATTGGATAAACAACTAATTAATTCAAAAAGAAAAATTTCATCAATAAAAACATTAACCTTTCATTATGATAATATCAGTTTGTATACCATTTTTAGTTACATTATAATTGTTATTGTAATTGTGTATTTAACTTTAAAATTTTATCCACACCTAAAAAAAAAAATTAACAAAAAACTAAAATCTGAAATTGTGAATCCGTTAGAGGATATTAATTTAAAAAATTAAGTGTATTCAACTATAATTTTTCTCTTAGGTTGGGAGGAGTTAAGATTATGTCATTAACCAGCACCTCAGATTTCTGTAATGAGGTAATTCTAAAAAAGCTGATCATGCATGGGAAAGCTGCATGTTGAACCCATGCACTTTCCGCAGTGTTCGTTGTAATTGACTACTGATAAGTCATACATCCTATTCTCCGTTTGGTACTAATAAATGAAATAGCTTTTTAAAAAAGGACTTTTTATTAGCCCCAAATGTATCTTGCTTTTAAAAGTGAATTACACGATTACTACCTATATTGTGTGTGAATGTACCTTTTGTTTTGTAAAATTATTCATGGTGAATACTAATGTTTATATTGTATGTGCGGTTATGCCCATATAATTCGGTATGTTCCAAAATATTTTTACATCCCAAATAATTTTGATTTTAATATTTATTTCTAAATAGTATTAAAAAAATAAATATTCAAGGACTGATGATTAAATTCAAAAATACTTGGGTTGAATCCGTAAAACTGGGACATACTGTATATTGGAAATCGTGAAGCAATGTATTAAATTTAAATTTCATATTACGGTCTTTCGCATTTGATTACAATGTCATTCCTAAAATTATTTCAATTGTTTATGACTGATTAAATTATTTACAATGACATATTCGTCAGCTCAATCATACTAAAATATTTCAGTGTTCACTCTTAACTAACAACAGTATTATTATTTTGTGTTGACCTAAAGTTTCTAATATAGATTTGCACAGTTTCATAAAAATGTTAACAGATCTTGAAAATTAACTGTCTAACTAACAATTAATATCGTTATTGCTAACGCTTCGTTAAAAGTTAAAAAGTAAAACTGAGATTTTTAAGGATGATACATTGAAAGAGATTCCAAATTGTGACTTTGTTGAGTGGTTGGTTAAAATTTATGTATGTTAAAATTTGCTTTGAACTTGCCAAATTCTAATATTAATGAATATTGGTTAAGCACCGATTACTTAAGTGGTATAATACTGATGAACTTATGTAATTTGTGTCCCGCATGCACATATTTTTTAACATAATAATTCTGCTCTAAATTTAAACTTTGAAATTCCGAAAATTCCGCATTTCCAAATTTATGTGTGATACAGTCACCTCCGCAAAGTTATAACTTCAATTCGAATAATAAAATGAAATTTCACCTCATGCTCTCGTGTTGATAGCAAATACCGACACTTGCCAGATAGTATTCAAGAATAAACACGAAATAAAACTTTTATAATCCCATTCTTTCGGAGGATTTAAGGATAAACATTCCTCTATATTTAGTTCGGTAGAGTGCTACAACAGTGGATAACGATAACAGCAGACATAGTGGTGAGTTCTACTCGTACTACATACTGGTGAGTTTGAATCTCACATCCGCCCGTTTCCTCTCAGAAAATTAAACCAAAAATTTCAAAATTAACTTTCAGTTTGAAGTTATACGATTTGAACTTGAAAATTAATCCATACACCTTCATTGGATCCTTTTCGTGGTGTGAGCTATCGACGATGATGTGACAATCTGACCCAATCTCTCTTATCTACATAAAAGTAATTTTTACAGTAAACAAAAAACTATCAGCAATTCTTGCAAACTTTAACGTAAAGGATTTATTTCTTGTAGAATTTCAAGGTAAATAAATGTTTGCTACTTAAGGTAGTAGGGTCGCGCAAACAAAATATTGAGAAATCTTTTAAACTTTGAATATAAGTAATTAAATGTAGCATACACACGCTGTTAAAATTTCAAGGCGATTTACCGTGTCTAATAAGAAATAATTGCAATTAAAAATGTACATTATTTGTACATGTAGCATGGAAGAAGCGAGTGAAAATGACAGGTTTTTTAATTTTTTTCCTCGAAGGAGTATTGGCATTCTGACGAAAAACTAGTAAAATTGAAGAAACATAATATAATTTGAACAATTAAAAAAAAATGAAAATTATTTACCGTGTAGTTTTAATAAAAATTTAAAAGTAATTCCATGTTTAGATTATTATTTTTAGGATATGAGCTTAGATAAGAGTGACCGAGAGATATGATATGAGAGACCGAGTCAAGTAGACGTAAGTATTGTGGGGGGTACACTCACGTTAAAAAAACATCGCCTATTACGTTAGTGCAGCCGCTTCGTATAACATGGGTAATAAGCCATAACTTTCTGACTGGAATGTACGGAAAGAAATACCTTAAGTATAACAAGCCAATAACAGGACATGTAAATTACTGAGAGCTTTAAAGTGAGTTGAGATGGAGGTACTGTCACATCACTGACGACATACGAGTATCATAAATAATAGACCATTCCGAGTTTAAAATTTTTCGAAAAATTTACCTATATATCTGTTTGTTTTAAGAGCGTACACCACTGCTTGCCAATTTTTCACTTTCGTTTTGGTGACGCTCATTAACTCAAGTATAATACCTTTAAGGCCTATTATCTGTTTGAAATTTTTTCTTTTTCCATTTTTTCTTTTTTGGCTTAAATAATGTAAAAACCTTTTAAGAATAATATCCATATCATTTTTTGATGAAATTTTTTTTTAATTCGCAACTAACGTTGCGAGCATGTACCACTGTGTATGCGTTCTCTATTTGTAAAGTTTTATATTTGTAAATAGTGGGTTCTCAGTTCGATTTTGTTGTTGAATTGATTTTAAAAATGAGTAATAAAGTGTATGTGAAATAAAATTGAAATAAAACTAATTATGTGACGCGTACAATAAGTAAAACTGGAAGACTTCATCGAGTAGCAAAATAGTGCTCTACACAGCCACTGATATCGCTGTTATCACCTTCAATTTGGTTTACCGGGCATTTTTTATGTTCTGGACATACTAGGATTTGCTGTGGGTCGAAATATTTATTATTTTTGTATAGAAGCCAATGCACTACGTACAAACGGGTCGAGCGCTCAATTTCGGATGAAGCAAATGCCACTAGACGCAGCACTAAATCGTCCAGAAAGGACCTGGAGGTAAATTATCTTAACTTGGAAAGCCAGTTATATGGTGATGGCAGAGCCGAATAAAGTTAAAAAAATTGGCTAAGCGATATCTATAAAATTTCATATAGAAAATTGGTTTTAAATTTTCAAACTCATTTTTCTCGATATCACGTTTTTACAATTGGCACGCAGTAGAACTCAAACATTTTTTAATGGATGGACTTGAAATTTTAATTGTAGCTTCTCAGATAGATTTTTCAGCGAAGTACATAGGATTTTTACGATTGATAAACAATTACAATTTTTATAAACAAATTAAGATCTATTTTTCGTTAAAAAATCGAATTTTTTTACGAACTAATGCCAAATTTACAAAAATCAATATTTCTTTATATCCGTGTGTACTTCGGTGACAAAACTCGTGTAGATTATAAAAAAAATTTTAGTCTTGTTCCAGATGCCGATGTTCGTGACTTCTACTGCGTGCCGTGGGACGCCTTAAAAAAAAGTAGCCTTGTTCTTATGTTCTGTACACAGCCATTTTCTTTTTAAAATAAAAACAAAAAATATTTTTATATACTCCAATGCATAGTTAATAAATGCCTAAAAGGATTTCTTGATTGCTTTTATAGTTTCGCAAAAAAAAAATTCAGAAGAACCTCTGTATTTATAGACTTCAAACAGATAATACCCCTTAAAGAAAATAATGAAAATGCGTTGTTGGTTTTATTAAGAAATGTAAAAGAAACAAAAACAATTAATCAACACATTGTTGCTTAATTTTTCAGCTGTGAGATAAGGAGATAACCCCCTTACACAGTGGCGGATTACCAAACTGGCGCATGAGGCGCGCGCCTGGAGCCTCATAAATCAAGGGAACCTCAAAATAAAAAAAATTATTTTTATCCAATACGTGCAAGTAAAGTAACTTTTACATTGACATTTTAAAGCAACCAAAGTGGACTTTTATTCGCTAGTGAGCGAAAGTGAATTTTCGCTCACATCACATCACGTGAACATCAGTAACCTTTTAAACAGATAGTTGTTGTAATTTTATATTAATTAATTTTCAATGTTATTTCCCTATGTCTCACTTTTTTGCACCACTAAAATATAGAATTAAAATATCTTCGATATGGAACGGAGACGGAACGTAAATGAAACACATTTTATACAACGTAGAGATGGCGTTTACATCTGCTAAGTTATTCATTGCATTTAGCGTTGTTTACATTGGAAATCGTGTTCATAAATCAATTTTGTCCATATTAGTTAATTATATAATCTCTGATTTGTTCATATTTAATGGTAAGTAGACGGCGAATCCTACTTAATTTAGTTACTATTAAGGACACTACGTGACGCTTCACATAATGTAAAACGCCAATAGTGGGAATCAACCTTTACTCGGTTGATCTTTTTTTCGAGGTAATCGATGTCTCCTTTAATTTATAATTAAACTTTAATTTGTATCTTATTATACCTAATCTTGAGAACCATAATTTCAATTAATTTTGATTATTCAGTAATTCAGATGTTTTTAATGCATAAAACGACGTTGATTCTATAGTTTATTGAACAACCTACGTTTTAAATGGTAAAGCTCATTACTATAAAAAGACTACTCGTATAGTCAATCAAATCTTAATTAAAAATATTAGTTTACTCTTTTTGAAAAATGTAATATCATATTGAGCCTATAAGCATGTAGTATGTAGAATGTATACACATACCTCTATAAGATAGAAAATACACGACATTGTTAAGACAATCAACACAAAAATAGATCGTCAAAAACATTACAACCATACTGATTTCTAAATATACAGATACGACCTTCCAAAAAACTAAATGAATTTATTATTTAAAACAAAACTATTAATATAATTTTGTCGCCCATGCAAACTAAATTCAAACTCATCAGAGTAACGCTAGGGGTACGTCTAAAACATTAATTATTCCAAATAGAAATAAATATCTGAAAATTTCCAATTATACAACTTTTACCATAATAGAAAATTATTCATTATATTACGAGTAGGTAGTTGTATTGTCGCAAATCTTTTCTTAGAAAATGTCCAGAAAACATTTGCTTTAAAAGAAAATTTCACAAGAATACAGTTACCGTTAATTTATATGATAAAATAATAATAAAAAAACTAAAAATAAGATATTGCACAGATTGTGTGCTACTACGTGTGTTCTTGCCCACAAATTGCAAAAATAGAGCTCGTATCTAACATTCAGGCCCAACTAGAGGGGGGGCACTCGGGTGTTTGTCCCCGGGGCCCGGGCATCCTCAAGGGCCCGGAAGCGAATTTTTGAAATTTTAATTAATAAAAAGTTAAATATTTGGTTTCATGTTTTTTTCTTTCTTAAAAAAAACGAACAAATGTCCCAACTGAATAATAATATAAGGCAATATCAAAAAGATGTTGATTTCTATTTTTTTTTTTATTTTTTTTTTACCTATTTCCGATCGAGGGTTTAGAGTCAGAAGGGTGTAACTACAAAAATAGCTGTTTTATTTAGTAATAGTATTTTATTTAGTGTCAGAAGGATATAACGTTTGAATAAATATAGGTAGAGAGATAGAGTGTAGATGTATCTACAAATACGACATATTGGTTAATGACAACTTAATGTATCAGCTCGGTTTTTCATCAATTTCTCAAATATGGCAATTAGTAGTTACACCCTTCTGACCCTAAACCCTCGCGATATTCTATACTTATTTTTCCTAAATAAAAATACAAAGTTTTTGATGTTTTATTTTTATACATGAAATTTTTAAGAGCAAGGGGCCCGCGAAAAATCTTGACACGGGGCCCGACGTGGCTCTCGACGGCCCTGCTAACATTATGTACCATTGGTTCAAAATATGATATCGCGCAAAATGGGAATAATATTATATTATCGTCTTTGTCATTTCTTCTTTAACATACTTTTATGCCTTACAGCTAACGCGTTTACCTGCGAATGCTGGGTATCGGGTTCAAACCTTGGGAGTCAAACTTTCTTATGATTATGACTACATCTCCGTGCTTCGGAGAGCATGTTAAGCTGGCGGTCCCCCTGAGATGATGAATGAGTTTTCAAGGAACTGACATTCAGGCCTTGAAGTATGTTCCAACTGGTGCAGACTATTATATAATTTAAGGTTTCAAAATCCATGGGAAGTTTTGCCGCAGCGCAAGCGTAAACGAAAAACTTCAACCTGTACTTGGAACCAGTTGGACAATTATTTCGGAAGGGCAAAAAATAAAAAAATCAATGATTGCAGATTCTGAAAAATACATTACCAGTAAACCATCACGAATATTATGAGATTATGGACAATATTCCACAAGAATAGTTTTAGGGGTAATTTGTAATATTTTTTATCGATTTTTTATATTTTGTTTAATAAATAATGTTAAATTTTGAATACCTATCTACTTATTATAATAATTACAACAATGAATTTGAGACGGTTGAAGCATAACGGTCAAGCGAGATGACTAATATGGGCACTAAATACCCGGTTCGACTCCGGGTGAAATAAGAACTTTATTCTGGCCGTCTCCCTGGTCCTCCAGATTGGGGGTTCTACGTCAGACGCATCGGATAACGTTGTAATACGTTTCAAAAACCGACTGAGTATTCTAATTAATTAATTATAATAATGAATTTATCTGTATAAGAGAAAAACTGCTATATCCACAATTTCAGTGAAAGTTAAAATTTATTTGCTGCTATCTCCTTTTATGTGCTGTAAAAAATAATTCTAAGGGTGGGTTGTACCACCGTCGGTTAAACCTCCGTTCAACTTTGAACTCAGTTCAACAACGGTTCAACCAAGCAACATAGCTAAATACGGGGTTTTTAAGCATGTTGATTGGTTAAACTGAGTTCAAAGTTGAACGAGGTTTAACTGACGTTGGTACAACTCGGGTACAACCCACCCTAAGAATATTTTTGACCTTTAGTATTTACAAAATAAATAATTGATGTAATTTAATAAAGTGGAATTTCAATTTTCATTTAAAATAATTTTCCGGAAATCGTCATCGAAACAACATTACCCTGCGTATCTACCTGCAGGAAAATTGAATTTTAATGACTAGTCCGGTAATATCAGTAGTAATTAACTTTTTTTCGTTATTATTTATTATTGTTTTGTTTGTAACTATGTAGTCAACAAATTGATAAACTTGATTTTTGCTCATTTTAAAAATGTTGTTCAATGTGTTTTAAAATTTCGCTTTTTAACGATTTTCGGAAAAATTTAATACAAAATACATCAGGAAAATGTCTCACTTTACTCGGAGCTCTAAAATACTCGGCACGAAGTGCCTCGTATTTCAACATTGCTCCTCGTCAGTAATATCTATATCATTTTCGTGACTTTCATGTAAATAACTATTTTGAGCAATTTACACGGATTTTACATGCTAATGTGCATGTTAAACGTAATAATGTATTAATTTGAAGTATTGCAGTATATGATTAATCTCCCCATTGATAAATAACTTCCATTGCTATTTATTTATTAGACTGATTCGAGTTCAATCGATTACGCTACCTAGTGCTTGGGTTCTATTAAAATTTAAAAAAATTACTATATTATTATAAAAACCATAATAAATAATTCATTTGTGTAATAATCATTATTTAGTTTATTTATTAAAAGAGCTTAACTCGTAGGATTTTTCTACTACTGGCTAAAAGAGTAAAATTTGAAAGGAAAAATATTAATTACCAAATTAATTGTACTTCAGAAACTTAACTTAACTTAAGAAAATTTAAAAAACTTACTATAATGCAAAAATCAACGTTTCTT
Organism: Rhagonycha lutea; assembly: GCA_958510855.1. Taxonomy (NCBI): domain Eukaryota; kingdom Metazoa; phylum Arthropoda; class Insecta; order Coleoptera; family Cantharidae; genus Rhagonycha; species Rhagonycha lutea. Next base: position 60,190,322 of record OY294036.1, read on the forward strand.
CTAAATACAAATAATATAAAACATCAAAATAAAATATAATAATAATTAAACATAAAATCTAATTGGTAGTTACATTTCATTTTTGTCTTTTCCCTGACAAATATCAAGCTATAGTACATAAGTACTATTATAATAGGTATATCAATTATTTGATATTATACTTGAATTACTTTTAAGCGATTTGGTGAGCCCCAAGTTTATTATTTATTTACAAACATTTTAAAAATATCTAGTGTTGTAGCTATAACTCTATTATGTAGTATAATAGGAAGTAGGTACAAATTATGACAAGACTGCATTTATTAAGCTATATTGATTTTTAAGATTCACTACAGATAATAATGTAAGACTAGACAACAACTGACTAGACAACAAAGACGGTTAGAGCTTATTAGATGTTCAGGCCGCTGCCCGAAAGAACTTTATTCCCACTCACCGAGGTAATTTGCCATGGAAACTCTTCTTGAAATGAAGTGTATTCCACTTCACGTGGTTTGCAATCCACGTTATATAGTAGATCCTCTATGCGCAACGCTTCTAATTGGAGGCAAACTATCAATTTAAACAATGTAAAAAGTCTTTAATTAAAATATTTCTATAGTTATAGAACCTTAAATAACAATTCTAACTGTTCACTTTTTCCAATAGTTCACTAGTTTGGTTGGTCACATAACCGAGCCCCTACTGTATAATGATATACAAGGTGGCGCAAAATTAATCACTCTGTCGGAAGATGTTATAACTTTTGCAAATGGCGTCGTACATCAATCATATTTGACATTTATGAACTAGACAGCTGCAGAATACAAACAGACAAACAATGGAGCGCTATACTCCGCAAGAGCGTGGAATAATTGAAAATAATTGAAAATCATCATGAGCGACGAGGCGCATTTTCATTTAAGCGGTTACGTCAATAAGCAAAATCTTCGTTTCTGGAGCACTCAAAATCCGCGTGTAATGCACGAAAAGCCATTACATCCACTCGAGGCTACTGTGTGGTGCGGTGTTCACGCGGGAGAAGTGATTGGATCTTTGAGGACGCCATCGGCAATACGGTTACTGTTACTGGCAAACGCTACAGGGCCATGATAAACGACTTCTTACTAAGCCTCAGACAATCGCAGACCTTAAGGAGAATATTCGACAGGAATGCAACCAGTTATCACCAGAAATCTTGCGGAAAGTTATGGAAAATGCGATAAAACGGGCACAAATGTGTATCAATACTGGCGGCAGCCACTTGGCGGATATCATATTTTTCAATAGACCATTTCACGCAAACTACAGCGCTTGCGTTGTAGAGCAGAATGACGCGAGAAATAGAATAAGACAGCTAGATGTTCGGACCAACTTACTACTTTTGCTACTTTCCCTATGCTTTTACGTGTAAAAACGTGCTTAGATATTGTGTTATAATTTTTACAGAGTAGTTCAATTTTGATGATTCTTTTTTTTATTGGATAGGGTACAGTTCGACGGTGGTCCCATTTAAATTTTAAAAACAAAAATTCCACCCTTAACGGTAGAAAAATCGAGTTAAAATTGTACAAATTATTGGCACTATTAGCTCTAATACTAGAGCTCTAATACTAGAGCGAATAGTGCCAATAATTTGTACAATTTTAACTCGATTTTTCTACCGTTAAGGGTGGAATTTTTGTTTTTAAAATTTAAATGGGACCACCGTCGAACTGTACCCTATCCAATAAAAAAAAGAATCATCGAAATTGAACTACTCTGTAAAAATTATAACACAATATCTAAGCACGTTTTTACACGTAAAAGCATAGGGAAAGTAGCAAAAGTAGTAAGTTGGTCCGAACATCTAGCTGTCTTATTCTATTTCTCGCGTCATTCTGCTCTTCAACGCAAGCGCTGTAGTTTGCGTGAAATGGTCTATTAACAGAAAAAATTGTAAAGGTCCAAATAAAGATTTCCACCACTCAAAAAAAAAATTTTTTATTTAGTAAAAAATTTATTCAAAAACAAAATTGGATGATTAATTTTGCGACACCTTGTACGTAATTACTAATTATAATAGTATCTACTATTATCTATTTTTAATTATTTATTAAAATAAAAACATAAAAGGGTTGCAATAAATATTGTATATGGTAATGAGAATTAAAAATAGAAAAAGCTTGAGAAACGTCTAGCTTAAGGTGGCGCTAGACGAGATAAGAGATTTATCATTGCAAATTTCAGAAACCTACATTGTTGACAAACTACAAAATGACATACTTTCATAAAAGAATTTAATGGTATTTCACGGGAGTAGTTGAATAGATATAAATATATTATTAAATATTTTAAAAAGATTTCAAAAATGTGTTTATGCTTTTTTGTAATGGTATTATTTATCTTGAATTTTGATATGCCTCATTTCAGGTATTACAAATATTTAAGCATTGAAATTTAGCTTACATCGTAGAGTAATCTTTCAACTGTGTTTTATATTATGTAGTACAGTGAAATTGTTCCGTAGTGACTAGGCAGAGCCAAATTTCTGCGCAGTACATGTGGAGGGAGAACGCGGGACACCCAATAGACCATTTCACGCAAACTACAGCGCTTGCGTTGAAGCACCGTTGAAGAGCAGAATGACGCGAGAAATAGAATAAGACAGCTAGATGTTCGGACCAACTTACTACTTTTGCTACTTTCCCTATGCTTTTACGTGTAAAGACGTGCTTAGCTATTGTGTTATAATTTTTACAGAGTAGTTCAATTTTGATGATTCTTTTTTTTATTGGATAGGGTACAGTTCGACGGTGGTCCCACTTCCAAAAAAATTCCAAAAATTCCACCCTTAACGGTAGAAAAATCGAGTTAAAATTGTACAAATTATTGGCACTATTCGCTCTAGTATTAGAGCTCAAATTTAAACATCATTTTAAACACGTCACACATGCGCCACAGAGTTTTCTTTCGTGAAATGGTCTATTCCACCAATTGACACCCGACCCGACGCATTTTCGTTTCTGCACATTAGATTCGTCTAGTCACTAAGGAAAAACTTCGCTCTACTTACACCATTTTCTTGTAAATTCAATAGGTTTTGCTACTCAACTGCTCCTTGGCGTACACACTTTATTTATGCAATGTGTAGTATACTAAGGACCGGTATTTTCACTAGTAGTTAAATTAATCTGCCAAATAAATCCAAGATGGACATCCTTTATTCGTCTAATGGAAAGACGTCAAATTTTGCTAACCGTTTGCTCTAAAGCTTGTAGAAGAGATGAACAGATCGGATAAGTATAAAACTTAACAAAATTAAAAATTATGTCACTAAACAAAAATGTTATAACTTACTGGGAAATATAGTATTTGTTAAAAATTAATAATTTTTATAGAATGTTCAAAAATATGTATAAAAATAATGGTAGTTCTAATTTAGGCACGCATCTGTTTATAACCAACCAAAGTGCCTTACCGTTTTTATTTATTTTGTGGTACAAACTAGCACACATATGTTTTGTTATATGAATGATTTTCGTTAAACTACCGGAACAGGCTCTTTAACAAATTTGTTTATCATGACACGCATTTATGAAATAAATGGTACCCACTTATGAAATAAAATAATTAAGTCTCGAGTCCGTTTTCTGTAAAGATAATTCGAATTCAGAATCCGAAAAAATATTTCCTGTATTATGTTAATCGAGTTGAAAACATTTGCAAACGTCTAGGTACATATACCATTTTTCAAGGAACGGAAATACGGTTAAATTACCTATTTTATTGTCAGTTAGCCATAAAGTCGTCAAAACTTCACTGGAAGTTGTAAAAATACAATATCCGGTGATAGTGGCACCTAGTATATGACTTAATATTCATCACAAAAATGTAGGAAAATGATTGCAAATAAATTATGAATTGGTATAGGTATACCTACTTGAAGGCTAATATGCACTTTAGTATCTAATAGAATCCACTTAAGTTTGACATGGATGAGCATTAAATATGAATTATCTAGTACTTAATTTGATAAAATGTTTAGGTTATTCAACTCGAAATATTTATAAGAAAATTATAATTTTAATAAATTATTACAAAATTTAAAATTTAATCATCAGATACTAATTTTCAAGTCAAAATAAAAAAAGGTATATCGTACATTAGATAGTTTAAAATAAACCTTTACCTTGATAGTTCAGACGTACATAATTATGATGTGCTAATTATATGTTTATAATAAAGTAGTATTAGAATTCCAAGGTGAATATAGTTATTCTAGACAAGTAACAAACGTTATTCATCAAATTTTTAAGTAATTCTTATTGTAAATAATTCGACAAAATACTCGCAATACACTAGTGCATGTTGAGTTGACAAACAGCGATTAGCTATAATATAATAGCTACTTTTCAGCTAGAAATACTGCTGGGGTATTTATTATTTTCTCTTATGTAAAATTTTATTGTACAATAATTTACTTGGTTTTAATTGTAGTCTTTCTGTTATGGAATTGTGGCAAATAGTAAAAAATTGATTGACATTATATTGAAAAATATTACGATCATAGCAGTAATACCGATAATACATCCTGTAATACATATTTTCAATTTGGCAGTATATTTTACCGCAGGTAAAGCTATATTATGTTCTGCGGTCTTCCCGCTAAAACGTATAGTGTAGCATCAGCTTAATAAAGTGAGAACTCATTTAGTCGCCTAACGATGTCACATTATGACAAAAAATTTATTTATATAGTTTTGAGCAGGGTATTTATCAAATAATAAAATGTGCATTTTTTTTGTTATTTTGATATATTACTTAAATGTTTGTTATAATCAATTATTATTAAAATCTGGGTTCACGCTTCAAAAATACCTTATAGATATTACTATGACCCAACAGCTAATAATTAAAACATTACTTCGATAATTCGTTCAAAATTTAATCAACAGGAAGTGCAAAAACATGTTGCCAAAAATTGATATACATTGGAATAATGATCGCTACATAAATATGACTATAATAATCATCAATTATTTACATAAGCATATTACGAATATTTAAAATATATTATGCAGCTAAAAAAACTAATAAAATATCGAATTGATTAATATAGTTTTCCTAGAACTATATTTTGATAGTCACCAAATCAAAAATTGGCCAGGAAGTGCAAAAACCTTTTGGCAAAGTTAATTTATACAAACATTCACTCGATAAAACATTTCAAAAACAAAAAATACTTTTGCGTTTGAACAGACATTCACATAATATTGAACATGATAATAATAGTAGCCTCGTTAGTTTTATGTCGCAGTACAAATATCCAAATATCATGGTGTCATTAAATAACAGGTGATAATATGTAATACCTAATAGTGAATTGATAAAATATAATCAGGCAGAATTTCATTTCCAAGAATTTATTCAAAATATATTTTCTGGATTGACCCATATCGAAAATAAAATTATTTTAGCTTCTGCGAAATTAATTAATTTTGTTAAAACATGAATGCTTATTGCATTTGATTTTGTAGGAATCATTAAATCATAATCTAAATATAAGGTAATGGGTTTATCCAAAGGTCATCGCAACAATTGACCCCTTAAAAATTCAGATCGAACCAGTAACTCAATAAATACAATCGCTACTTGTTTAATAATATTAATGTAAAATTAACGAAAGCAAAAATTTGAGAATATAGCAATTCGTTCGAAAATATTTTGTGAATATAACATTGAGCCAGATAGAAATAGAACTAAATACTATGAGTTATAAATAGATGAAAACTTACTTTTTCTTGAAAGAGAGAATAATCCTTAAGTTATATGATATCCATATAAATTAACACAGCTGATGAAACTTGACAATTAGAAAACTCCACTAATAAATTCGAATATTTTCGACATTAAAACCACTCACTAGAATTGACGAAGCACTAGCAAGAACCACAATAATTTTCATTGAATACCAAATCCCTATACAAAACGAATGTTAATTGGAATTATACACAGTGCTCATCCGAATGTTCTAATACGTGCGCCAGCTAAACCGCGACGCGATAGTATGCCCCACGTTTATTTACGGTGGGGTATTTCAGGATAGTCCCCAATTGCAGTTACTTGTTCATAATATATCAAACTCAAAAACTTCACTTATGTAAATCAAACAAAAATAAAAATACAGAACGCAAACAATGCATAGCAAGTTCCTTTTAAAACGTATTCGCTTTTAAAATGCTTCAAAATTTGAAATATTTAAAATTTCAAAAATATTTGTATTTTAACATTTTCACACAAATTTGACAAATTAAAAAAAACCGAAAACGACTAAATAACATCCCCAACTTAAAGGATATTATGGTTTAGTAACGTTAAAAATACTCTTATGCGAAACGATCATTATTAAAAATATGCAAGTGCTTCGACTAATCGGTACAATATAAATATTTAGAGTAAAACTATTATATAACTATAATTTAATATGTGTTTATAATATTATAATAAACTAAAAATTTCAAATTCTCATAAGCATATTAAACCACCAGCAACTCGGGAGTGTTTTCATAGTTGCCTATATGTAACTATAGAAAATTAAATTATTATACGGTATACGGGTGGCCATCAGAATAAACTGAAACACAGTCAGTCGGTGTAACCGTATAAATTCTTTCTATTAATTATAATGTGCTAATAATATTTATTGTCAATTCGATTTGTATTGCATATGAACATACATATTAAGGTAAAACTTGAATTCTAAAATATGTACCTCAATTAGTAAATTTAACACGTTCGCGGACACAGCGGCATATGCCGCACCAGAGTGTAGCAAACTCCAGTCAGCTACAGCCGTCTTGTCCGCTAACGTGTTAAAAATAGGGTTTTTAATTGAGTAGGGCACATGTGCGCCCCAACAATGCTCTACCCCTTCCTTCCCCAAAATCTCAGAACGCCACTGCTGTTAAAACTAATGATGTAATAATATTTCATAATGTAATAATTAGTTACAAGATAGTATTTTTTAAATGTTCAATTAATAATATCATTCATGAAACTGTACAAAACGGTAACATACAAAAATATAACATACTTAATAATAATAAAAAAATTGCTTACCTATTTAATGTGGCTAATGATACAATTCACAAATACCTACAATCACATTCTTCAAATTAAATCAGAAATAATAAGTATTGTCGTTACAAACTTGAATTGATAATGTATTTTCTGAAAACTAATGATCATTAACTATTTTGAGTATTTTTCATACGTCCATACAATTTGGAAAAATTAACTATCTTATAAATTAAATTATTCGCGATTCTCCGATTTATAAAGAAATTAATGATCATTAAATGATCATTAAATTTCAATGTGTCGAAAGTATTAAAAGATTATCAAAACACTACAAATTAAAACAATCATAATTTATCTAATATTTGCAAATTTCAAAATTAATTTTCACCAATTATTGTAATTTATAATTTTCTATAGAAATTGAAAGGGGTAGAAAATTTAATTTTCTATTATGCTGATGAGTTTCGCACATATGAAATGGACAAAATATGTCGATATGTGCCAGTAGTTGATCTAGCCTTTGCGGGGCCAGAAGCTGAATAATTATGTTATAGAATTCTTTAGCAAACAAGTAACAAATGGTCCCCTTTGAAATCTAATATGTTACTGTTTATCGATTTGGATGCTATAAAATTGTAATAACGTACCTACATGTTGTGTGCTTACTTAGTTTTTGCTACTGAAATTTTGAGGAAATTTTTTAAAACTTTTCAATGGCATTTTCCAAAACTTTATTGAAAATCTGAGGAAAGAATAAATTTATAAGCTGATGAGCCTTTTCCCTTTCTCAGCTTTGACAGCTCTCCATTTTCAAAAACAATCACGTTTAAAGTTTCTATGTTATTTATATGGTTTATTTATAAATGGAAATTACCAACATGAATTATTATTTAATGAGATTCCCACTGTCCATATAAATAACATGAAGTCCAATTACCATTAAATGAGACTTTTTCCAAAAATATAGCAGATCAATTCAAAAAAATTCGTATTACTATAAAAAAATCAATAGGTACGAAGGTATGATGATAGGACCATTCTAAGTCTGCTATCGCCTAAAAGAGCTTGGCATTGGTCATTAGGACACCCTGTGTATTTTACTTTACTACAAAATAACTTTTTCCAATCGCGTTATCTTAGGGAATAACTAAATATGGTTCGAATCACAAAAATCATGATTTTGTTTCGTTATATTACATTTTATGTCAATCTAAAAAAAAAGTTAGTGATATGGGCATATATTTTAAATATAATGATACAAATGGGTTAAGGATTATCATTGTCTTCATGTTCATATTCCTTATCGGTTATTTTGTTTTATTTATTAAGAATATTCTACTTTTTTCAATGTATAGCAACAGCATAGTATAACAATAAATTATTCAACTAATACTAGTCTCAAATTTAGAAGCCATCCGGTTTTTTAATATATTATTTATTATTTCTGCGTCACTCATCCGATTAAATGTTTACTCTTCCCATTTTAATTTATCACTATGTAAATAATATTATTTGTATTGGTATATCGTTTATTGTGAAATTAGCATCTACAAAGTAAAACATAAAAAATCTTCTTTACAAATGAAGTTATTGCTAGATTAAACAAATCAACATTGTATTTTTTGGAATTCTGCGATTACCTTTAGCATTAAAATTTAAAATGAAAAGAATTAATTCGTTTCTACTCTAATTAATGCTACAATTTAGGTAATGGAAGTAATAGAAGCAAACTAAGGTTACTAATGTAAAATTTAGGTCACAAATACATTATTAAAATGCATATGTAGTGGCTATAGTAATAAATAGAATTTCTAAATTAAAAAATTTCAAAAACTAAGCGTGACTGTTAAAGGTTAATTGCATTAACAAAAGTAAAAGATTTATTAAAAAATCGAATAACCATTGAAAAACAAGGTCTCATAATTAAATTTTTATTATAGATAAAAATCAATGCAATTATAATTATTAATGGATGTTATAATTAAGGCATTTAAATAAATATGGATTGTGTGCATTGTATTAAATGCATTCGCAAATCGATAAACACATAAACATAACCTTTAATTTACAACAGGTTGTTTTAAGTGAAATTTTAAACTTTGGTATCATAAACTTACCTTATATATGTCCAATTAACAATCCTCACTTAACAAATTGCACTAATAAATATTATAATTGTCGTAATCACGAAACTTTACACAAAAAGCACGTACGTAACAACACGAAAAAAAAACTAAATTTGACACTTTGACAAGTGAGGTTAAGAATGCGCACGCTGCTGTTTGATACAGAGGCGTAACATAAACATTGATTGAAAGGTACAAATTAAATAAAATCTTACTGGTGTAAAAATACCTTAATAATTATTTATAACAATTTAAAATAAATAACAGTAATAAATAAATAGTTTGTGATTCCTGTATATTATTTTATAAGGAAAGAAATTTTTTTTAGGTGCAATTAACGTGATGCAATTTGTACAGAATTTAAATAATTTGTGGATACCTTGCATTTGACTAATGATAATAATTGACATTGATAATTTAGATTAGATTTGTTTCGGGCTAATAAACAAAATTTATTTTCATTTAGAAGAAATAGAACATTAAACCATAATATTATAATTTTCATTTTTGTTTAATTATATTTTACATAAAAAAAGTACCGTACGTCATAATGAATACATTTTTCTAGTGACTAATGTTCTTAATTTTTATAGCAGATATCATAACAAGTTCAGACCTTAAAATATCAAAAGAGTATAACTGCTAAATTGCACGTAATGACTATGTCTAAATATATCACCGTTGATATTAAAAGTTTAAGTTAGTACTCTCTGATATTATGATAAGTGGCACCTATGATTCATATATTTATGAAGGAATTTCTCAAGTTCAAATAAGGGTATTCAATGAATAGAATTTCGAGATAAAAATATATTTTCTGGATGAAATAATTGGTTTCATTAAACAAAAATTTCAATCGTTTGCTATATTGATAAAGCGACATAGGTTCATTTCAAGGGGGGAGCACGTGCACTCAGTGGTCCCCTCTGGATACGAACCTATACTGATATCATTGACATCATAAATTATAAACAATTGAATCAGTTATTGCAGAAACAACCTAAGTCACTTTTTGGCCAAATTGAGTTAACACATGGAAAACATATTTTCGACAGTTCCGCATCGTTTGGTGCTTAAAGAACTTAAAAAGGTAATCCTTTATCGCCTTTATGACGGAAAACGATACTGGAAATTTTCGGTTTAGTGCTTAAACAACCTAACTCGCTGACTTTTTTCTTCTTAATTGGGGGCCAGTCTACTACAAAAAAGAAACGCTTTCCGTGGAAACAGAGAAGTCGTCTAGAGCTGCACGGGTATCATTTTCCATCTCAAAATTCCACCATTTCGTACATGTATCTACAAAACCGGGTTATGTTAAGGTTTCTGAATTTGTACACACCTTAAAACCATACTACAGTGGGTTGATAAAGAAAATAAACCATTTTATGAAGATATTATCAACTACAACAAAACAAAAAAGCGAAAAGAGAAGTCTACCACCTCAAAATAAAGACTTATTCTCCTCAATAATGTACTATTTGCCTTGAAGTTTTACGTTTGGTGCAGAAATACCTTAAGTCAAAATTTTCAAAACGTTTTTTTGATATGATATTTAAGTTCTAATAAAATATGATTTATTCGATTCTGTATACCAATAAACAATTAAAAATTTGAATTAATAAAAATTTGAGTTATTCTTTGTTTCTGAGAGTGAAACGTTTTTTTCGTTTCCTGAACATCTATAAAAAGTGACTTAGGTTGTTTAAGCAATAACCGATTCAATTATATCTTGATGGGACCACGTGATTCAGTACATACCTGTCTACACTAGTAATACAATGATAATAGCCAAAATCATTTTACTCTGAAATTATAGCTGTAGGTACCTATTGTACCTGTATCGAGTATCGTACAAAAATTTATCCGAATCGATCCAAACATTCTTTTTTAGTCTTACGATAAATCAATGAATGTTAAACTTGAAATATCTTGAGAAAATTGCAAAATACTCTGTGGCTGCTGTATATAATACAGCCACTTATGACGTGCAGGTATATGCTTTATTGATTAATTGTTCTCGCAGTTACAGCTATGAAACATTAAGTTGGATTTGAAACGGAGATATTTAACGAATTTGTTCTGTATTTTCCTCTATTGATGACTGATGAGGTATATGCAGTTAAGGCGGTCGGAGCTTAGCGGTCACGCGAGTTGAATATGAACGCTAAATACCCGGTTCGAATCCGAGTAAAGTAAGAACTTTATTCTGGCCGTCTCTCCCTCAGCAGGCAATGGCAAACCAACATGGGGTGTAATCTGCCATGAGAAACCTTTGTCTTAGGATAAAAGGACCTAGTACGAAACATATAAAGTACATAAATCGTCCCCAAATTATAAGATTCACCAAACCCTCTTTAGGGTAAAAGGACCGAGAAGGAAGGAGGTATATGCAGAATGTAGAGTTTAGCCACTCGAACTTGACAGGGTGTGACTATTTATTTGCGCAGTAGATGTGGAGGTGGAACGATTGACACCCAATTCCACAAATTCACAACAACATGGACCCGACAAGCCCAATTTTCGTTTCTGCACATTGGCCACACCCTTTCAAGTTAGAGTGGCTAAACTCTACGTACCACAGGTAAGAAACTTATTGTGTCCTATGCTCAAAGACACTCATACTTCTTCATCTCTCATAATAATGGGAGTGGCAATTATATTGGAATTAAACATTTTTAAGATAGCAAATGACGCCATCTTCAATTTTCTTTCCACTTCTTAATGCGGATCAATTGGTCTGGCAGCCAGGTTTCAGTTAACACAATGAAAGGATAAAAAAATATTAATTAAAAGTTTGTTTAACTTTGATACGAAGACCCCTAACATTTTGATAAAAAATGCTAGCACTATCTCTATTTTAATCAAATCTTATACTGTTATAAACTGAAAGTTTTTAGTTCCAGCTGGTCACTCACCAGGCGTTGAAAATTGTCGTTTTGCTTTTAAACTTTGAACACTTTTAGCTAAAAATGCTGATTCGTTAACTTCTGCTTATAATAATAATAATAATATCTTTATTTGGTAAATACATACTACCACTATTTACATCACAAACCAGCAAAAACTACATAACTTTCACCGATCACCATATACAAAAAACCAAAAAAAAAACCTATACAAATTCTAAAGCTACATACTTTTTAATTTTCCTTTTAAAGGACCTCAGTTCAGTCTCCAACTTTAGCTGCAACGGCAAACCGTTGAACAACCTCAAACCACCGTATAAAATCATGTTTTGAGCCCTGCTGCTTCTATAAAGGTTCAACCTGAAGTCATGCACATTACGCACAGTGTATCCATGAGAATCTCCAACATATGTCACGCTATTACACAAATATTCAGGTAACAACTTATTTTTTAACTTGAATACAAAAATTAAAACATTTATAACTATTCTCTGGTATACACTGTGCCACTGCAATGTTTCAAGCAGCACAAATTTGGACACAAATCTATCAACCCTCAAAACAATCCTCATTCCCATATTTTGAAGTTTTTGCAACCTACCCAGCATACTATTGTTACCCAAAAACAATACAGACGAACAATACTCAAAATGAGGCTTCAGCCATAGCATTATAGATTTTTATAGCACACAAAACGGATACATTCTTTCTAATTTTAGAAAAAAAATACATCTTCTTTGAAATCTTTCCACATACATAATTAAAGTGTGCCTTAAAATTCAATCTGTCGTCCACAACAATACCCAAATATTTAATTTGAGATACTATCTCAATCACTGAACCCTCCATCTCTACATCAAGACTATTACACCCTTTAGCATTAATAATCATGCATTTAGTCTTCTTTATATTGAGTGCCAGTCTATTCATTTGAAACCAGTCACCCAACTTTCCCAACTCTAAATTAATCATCCCAACACATGTATCTACATCATCCCCAACAACATACACCAAGCCATCATCTGCAAATAAAACAGATTTTGCCCTATCAAATATGTCATTCATATCATTAATGTACAACAAAATATACAACAACAAAAAATTATGGGATATTTTTAAAAAGAGAACTAAAAATTTTATACTTCAAGACATTTGTAAACTATTTTTTATAAACTAATTTCTTTTAGCCCCATCATACTGATCGAATAAAAATATGGATATATTTTAGATACAGTTATCCTTTAATTTGCAAAAAATGCTACACCGCATAAAAGTAAAAAGCAATAAAAGTAGTAAAAGTAGAATGTAAATATAGGGGAATTACACAAAAATAAATTAAATCTTTTTTTAATCGTCAAACAACCAATTTAGCCACCACTTTACATGAAATGATCCTTTTAGGCTGTAAGTATTTATTTTATTATAATATTTGGAAGTCAAATGGTACATCATTATTAATTTCTTTTGAACACGAAAGGAAAGCAGCAACCAAATAAATTTTTTAAATGGACGAAGATTCCTATTTAAATTGAATTAATTCAACAGTGTTTTACTTAAATTTGAATTTTGAGATATCAGTTTTATTTTGACATAAATTCTTGTTTATCTATTTAAAGATATGCAGTTAGTGATAGTGCTTTGTTCGTGCAAGTCGTTTTTTTTTTCCTAAATCGGTAATTGCTATTACACTATTAGTATAGGTCTTTTTATTCATATTAAAACAAATTAATTTACCAAAATTAAGTAATAACTTTACTTTTCTTATGATTGGACTATTATATTGGAGATTTACTTTGTTTTTCCTTTTTAGTAACCATAAAGTGATGATGACTAAACCTGGGCAATAAATTTCCCATGTTCAGGTGATAATAATCTATTTTTAATGTAAATTAGTTACCAATGTATTTTATTTTACTAAAGTCTTTCTCATCATTTTAATAATATGTTATATCTTAATTTTTGATTCACTATTGATATCCATTCCAACTTGAACTATTTAGTAGGGTCAAAAAATTAATATTTGACCAATAGGTACAAAAAGAACTACAATAATTAGCGGAGCCTAAATCATTTTGTGAAAGGAAGAAATCCGTAAATGCGATAAATTCATTAATTTATATTTTTAAAATGTCGTAAGCTCCACTACTTGCTGATGATGATACATTTAAACTGCAGAAAGTTCTGTTTTGTTAAAATCCATTTTACACAAGCATGACGGGCCCTTATCAAAAAATCAGTGCTTTTTATTTTGTCACATAATTTATTATTTATGTAAAATTACTGTGAAAGGGCCCGAATTTATGCTGCATGCGGGCCCCCAATTTCCTAGTTACCTTAGTTCCTAAAGCCCTCCTTTAAAACCGGTTTCATAAAAACTTCCTTGATCGCCGATTAACTGAAGCTTTGTTAATTTTGAGAAGCCGTATAACATGTTCATGTGTTTCATAAAGCATTCTCCAGTTAACCAGTAATATTTAACTTTGCGCTAACTTTATATTTATTTCTCTTTTTCTCATTTTTTTAAGCGCTTGATCGTAAATATTTGGCGTGTTAAAATTGAACAGCCGATTAGTGTTGATAAATCTTTATGAAACACAAAAATGTGCACTTAACGGCTTGTCACCAACTTACCGACTTTTTAAAATTTCTATGAAACTGGTCGTTACTGGTCGTTACGTCAAATGTATGATGAATATCCATCAAACAATTTGGCCACCAGATAATTTTATTTCTGTTTCGCTATCTTTTTCAAATTAATAACAACAGGAATAAAATGAGAATAATTTTGATTCAATAATAAAAAAAAACAACTAAATGATTCTGCAATTAATGGAAATTATTTTTTCGGGCCTCCTTTTCTCCTTTTTTTCACACGACCAACCTTGACCAAATATTTAAAAATAAATACTTATATCTCTTGAGTTCTTATCTTTTTGTATGATCGATGGTGACCTTTTATGTGTTTCTGATCCATGAGACCAATAAAATAATTTCACACAGGGTAGAAAACTTTTTCATTTCACATAAACGTCATCTTCCTACTGATACTGGGGCGGACCAAGCAGTCACTTTTGACTGCTTTTAATTGTATTATTTTAATGTTTCACTCCACTATTTATGAATTATACAATGGTGTGACGTACTCATTATTGATAAACGTATAAACACCATCCTTCAATTAATTTGCGTAAGTGCTCACATACCTAATTAAATAATTTAAATATAAAAGGCAATTTATACGTGAACTGGATTGGAAAAATATATAACGACGTCTAGTAATGAATGATTCAATTTAACCAAGAGGAAATTTGAGATAAAAATTACAAATCTTCATAAGTTTTTAGTTATTTCTTCTTCTTGTCAGATTTTGACTTTCTATCCATTCTATCTAAATCCAGACTTTAGAATAAACCACAACTTCACAGACTGCCGAAAGAATGCATGCAGATGTTGCTTATCATGCATAAATAAAATGGTGAGGAAGAAGTTATTATTGATAGAACGACCAGTAAACAAACATACTTCCGTCGTACTGGAAGGTCTCTCCAGAAGGACAGTTGAGATATGTACAAAGTACTACTGTTGAAAGGAAAAGATTGGTGTTTCTTCTTGAGCTGTCCTTCCAACGAGATCGACAATTCTTCCGGCTGTGTATACAATTTTTCAAAACTATAGGAAATCAATAATTATTATATTCTGTAGAAATTAATAGTAGGTAAAAATAACGAATAAGGTAAACAAACGTAACCCTACGCTTATCAATTTTGTGATAACTGATGTGAAATTATATACCTAAGCCTAAGCTAAGTACGTACATGTAACTTTTATGGTATAAAGTTTAGATTTGCAAGGAATCTATTGGTGAAGGTTGTACTACTTAATTTTCTTTGAAAGTCTACTTTTAACCAATGATATAGGAGGGATCATTGTTTTAACATAAATTTTAAGATGATCACAACGCCGTCAAGTTCTTGTCAGCACGAGAGTCAGGGGCAGGAAAATCTTATAAATCCATGGTTTATAATAGTTTATTTTTATAATTTTTTGTAAAACGAGTAATATCCTCCTAAATAAGATCCCATCCAACCAACCCTATCCAGTTGGCCCCAGACCAGAGTATAAATTTCGACTTATGCACAACATAATTTTAAGTTAATTTTGTAGATTTTGTACAATTTGTCTGTCTTATTATTTGAAACTTTAGTTGCAAGAAATTCATTTATTTCTGGATAATTTATCTTATTTTATTTTACACGAAAATCTCTAAATTGAAGAATTTGTTAACATTATATCGCGCAATTTAATTTATAACAATATTATAAACTTATTTTTTGACAAATTTTGATATTTTTTATTAGTTATTACTTTTATATACGAGTAAATTTCAAAAATTGTCAAAAAATTATTTGTATTTAAAAAAGGTTTACGATTACAATTTTTCTTACACCTTCGCCTTCATTTGTTAATTACTTTTCAATATTTATATGTTATGTGCAATCCCAAAAATTTGATATAGAATTTGTTATATTATATAATTTGTTAATATTTAGAAGAGGACCTTAAAATTGAATTGCTTGGGTCCTCTCAAGTGCTAAATCCGCCACTGACTGAGAGATCCAAATTTTAAAAATTTTAAAATCTATTTTAGGTCAGTAACATCGAAAATAGGCATTTAGGCAAATAAAAGTATAAGGTTCAAAATTTTCAAAATCGTTTGAACGGCATTTCTGTATTTATAATTTTGAATTGCCTAAATACAGGACAAAAAGGCAAATTGCCTAGAATCCGTGCTCTATTGATAATAAATAAGTTGTATATAGGTAGGAACGTAATTTGATTAATAAACTGCCTTGTACAATAAAATTAATTTATTATTAACATAGGTAAGCAAAAGTAGATTATTAATGTAATTTACAATTTTGAAGCACATACTTGCTTGTAGAAAGCACCAAAAAAGCATCAATAAATAAAATTGCATTTTGGATTTTGAAAATAATTCTGGAAAACTGCATAGGTAATATTATTTTATTCGCCTTATTATAGTTTGTTTATTTACGTTTTCTTGCATTGGCATTTTTTAATTTCTGGCGCATAACTCATCATTATGTATTTTATCAAAGAATAATTATTATAAAAATACATGAATATCGACACCTAACAACAATATTTATGAACATATCCTGAATTTTTATTAACATAAGATAAAAAAGAAAATATTCTTTAAAATTTTCTCGTTTTATTTTAAAAATAATGTTAAAAGATTTATCATCTAGTTATCATCTATTTATCAACTAGTTATCATCTAGTGATTATTTGAAACATAAAAACCTACGCTTTTTTTGCTGCATATCTGCACAAAACTTCGAGAAATGATGCGAGAAATGAGAAGTTGACTTCATTTTTAAAATATCGTTTCAGTTCTAAATCGTTCGTCGTTTTCCTGTCCACACCTAACGTTTTTCCTGACAATCTCAGAACGGACAGTAAAACGTACGATAAAACGTTAGGTCTGGACCACGCTTTATATTTAAATGAATACCTACTACAATTTCCTCAGTTTTATAACATATTAATGGGAATCGCTTGCGGTATTGAGTTTCCTGAAGCTGTAATAGACTTCAGTAGAAGAGTCACAAGTAAAATTACCATAGGCATTATCTCTTACTTAGAAAAAATTTGATAATATGCAATTTATTTGTTTTCTAGGAAATTAGTTTTAGGTTAGTTGGGGAAGTCATCAGTATGAAATTATCTGCAGAAAATTTAGTTTACAGGTTATTGGATACTGATACTAGATTTGTTCGAGATTTTGGGTACTTCATTTATCAATTTTCAAAGCTACAAAATGTTACAAAGAATGAAGAAGAAACAAAATATAAATTAAATAATTATGTTACCTTTCCAGAGAATGTTTGATTCCGTCCATTTAGAACTGGTGAGTATTTGCAATCTCTACATGGTGCTTAATGCTAGTGAGATCCCCGTATCTACCAAGAATGATGCAGAAATTCTTCTGAAATATTGGTAAAGTAAACTATCTGAAAACTTTGAGTACTCAATTATAAATTTTAGGTTTTTTCCATCGTGCTCAAACCCACAAGTTGAGCTGTGAACTTTCCCTTTTGTAGAAAATTATTTTTTCGAGAATGGATGATAGAATGATGATAGTTGAAGTGTGAATTATTTTCGAAGAACGTCCAAGTGTAATACGGAACTTTTTTTAAATAACTATGAATAGCGGTCCATTTTGGTTTCTATATCCTGTGAAGAAGTAATCCTACATCATGAATATTTTCTAATGACAAGCAGATAAGCTTATCAGTTCGTGCTTTCTAGAAACTCCGCCAAGCCCATAATGAAGATACTTAAATACATCAATTAAAATAAACGAAACAATATACTATTTTGGGAACTAATTATCTTTATCGTTGAAAAGTTCTAATTGGAAATTTCCTAATTAAATTCATCTAGTTCTTGTTATAGGTACAACTCTGTTTCATAGAGAAGCGACCAGTTTACTTTTGAAGACAATACACAGCTTCTATCATTGAATACTTCGACTACAACGGAAATCATTTGATTTAAATATTTTTCCCAATTCTAAAAATAAACCAACAAGAAGTTTCTTGTGGTTTCTCGAAACCACCCAAACTTAATCTTCACACTCATTACCATGTTGTACTTTAGAAACTTGATGGTAAATATTTAACTAGATAAAACTTTGAAAACAATAAAGTCACAAATCAAAACTTTGATTGATGTTAAAATCAGATTTTTCGTCATTAAATTTAAATAGAGGGTAAAAGTATGTTGATAATAATATGAAGGTTTGTAGGTATAAATAGTAACTAAAGGAATCGAAACGAAAAGATACTTAAGCTTGATTATGTTAGTCAAAAGTTTTGCAAAGGAATATTTATTTATTCCACGGAACACTCAAGGCAGGTGTCGGCAACCCACGGCCCCCGAAGGGTCTTGGTGCGGCCCGCGGACTCTAAAATAAACGACCTTTTTCTTAAAAAAAAAGCTCTTTTCAGTTAATTTTCCAAAAAGTGGGGCCCGCACTAATCCCAAAGTAACATATTTGACCCCCGTACAACAAAAGGTTGCCGACCCCTGCTCTAAGGATACGAAATTTTTTTGAAAGAAATTGTCAGTTCTGGAAGGCTAGATTATTATTTGCCCGAAGCTCCGAAGCACAAAAGTTATTGAGAGCCGATTCTGTTGGCTACCGATTGTATCGGAGAAGCAGAACTAACGCTGACACTTATTCAAAATTGGTATTGGAAAATAAGTTATTTGAGACCGTGGGCTCGCAAATATTTAAAGAAACGAGGGCGTATGTTTCCAACAAGACTGCACGCCTGGCTTAGAGAAAAATGTTCTTGTTGGTTCCAGTGTTCATTTCTCCATCACTTTGGCTACTCTATTTTTTTGGATGTAAATCCGATGAATTTCTATATTTGGGATATTTTGGAGAGCAAGATTAGTAAAAAGCATGCGGCTAGGGCGCTGCGCCGCGTACGTTGTTTTCAAACCTACGTAGATTAGATAATATAATTCTGTTCCAAAGCAACCGTCTTTATTAAATTAAGATCCAATGAAAATAATATTATTATAGATGATGTTTCTCATTAGATAATATATTAATTTCTATAAAATGATATGCAATCTGTAAAGTAACTTTCAAATTACCTACTCTTGACATCGCTTTTTCAAATTTTGTATTAAAAAAGTCAAAAATGTATGTTTATCATAATGAATAGTTATTAAGGAATTAAATGCGTTGTAGCAACAATAAAAAACAGCAGTATTAAAAACTAAAAGTAAAGGTTATTCTAGTTTTTCCACAAAATTTGGTTTTAACAATTTAAAATAATATAATATTGCGCGTCACTGTTTGAAAGAGAGAGTACAATGTATATAGAAAATAGCACGGTAACAAGAATAGAAGATACGAGAGCTTCATATATTTGTTGAACACGCTCGTGTTTTAGCATTGCGCTCGATCCGGTTGATGTTACCGTTTCTATTTCGAACATTAACAAATTTTATTTTAATTTATTTGTATGAGTTAGTTTATCATGTTTATTAAAGTATATATAATTTTAATAAGTTTATACATTGCTTCGGCTCAAAATGAAACGAAAGAATGGGGTAAGTGTAAATTTCCCTTTGCTAATTTTATTTTCGCGCGCCATAGAAGGCTCCCGCTCTGTCACGTAGACCCGAATTTACTATTTATTTTACTATTTAATTTGTTATTCATTTATCTCTTACTTAATTTATTATATAATTCGTCATGATATCGGAAAATTTGGATCTTAAAGTTTTATCGCTTTTATTCAAACATTTTGTTGTTCCTGTCATTATATAATAAAAAATTGTTGCTACCGAAAATTCTTAGGTGGAAAACACGTGCTTATTTTACATTGCCGTATTAATCGATAAACTGTCGATTTTTAACGGATATGTCTTAATAGTTCTAAAATAACTTTAATACTATTTTAACTTAATTTTATAAAAATACAAATTACTCTTGACATCGATTTTTCAAATTTTGTAATACATTTGACGCACTATTATACAGGGCGCGATATAGAAATACCGGCTCACATTTCGAGAAAACTTTGTTTGAACTTCAATGTACTAAGTAATTAAGTTTTTTCTTTAAGTACTATTCAAAGTACATACTGCTAATTAAAATGGTAATTAAATAGATATTTAAAATGAATACATATCACGAGAAATTCTTGAATAAGAATAAAAATCAAGTTCGCATTCTATTTAGAAAAGTAATTTTACTCCATTATACAGTGGAACCCCATTATAACGTACCATCGGGGAACCGTACGTTATAAACGAATTTATTTGTTATGTTTCTCAACGAGACTAAAATTTCGTACGCTGTATCCGAAGGTACGTTATAACGGGGTTCCACTTCTTTTTACTTCATTATTTGTATTAGTAATACCTGCAACAAATCTGTGGTGCCATGGAAAAGCGAGTCAAGTTCAAAAATTTCTCATTGCACTTTGGCATCTATGTACAGATGCCATAGGTGCCAAAGTGCAATGATTACTTTTTTGATTTGATTCACTTTTCCTTGACCACACAGAAATTACTTTCACTTTAGATTTTAAACATGTAATTGGAGTGGTAAAATTCTTTCACGTGCCTCACTGCTGTAACACGTAGATCGCCACGCTTAAAGATAGCCTATTGTTTTTAATGTTAGTGTGAGTTAAATTTAATGCACGTGTCGGCTAACGTATTAATATTTAAAAATCAGGCAATCGATTGAATATGAACCATGAACATGTTAATTACATACCTATTAATTAAATTAAGGGGGACAATTACAGTCTTCAAGTTTAAATTATTCGATCAGTCAACATATAAAATTTTTACTGTTTGATTGTTATGAAATGTTTTTGTAATTTAATATGCCACACTACGTTCTCCATTGAAATTTCAAGTTTGGTTGCTTTTGGTTGTTTTAAATTTTGCAAAGTATGATTTGCTATATGTCCCAATGTAAGAATCCTGCATCGTAGACATTGTTTTTAAAAATACCTCTAGACAGTGATTTCCGAGTACGCCACTGGTTGAAATATTCATTGAAGGATAGATAATTACATAAAGTTTCGAAACGTAGTATTTCATCTCGTAAATGTCTGCTGTTTTAATAATATGAGGCAAAATTAAAAATTAAAAACAAAAAATTTTTTTTTCAAAATTAATCTTTCTGGATATAATTTTATCAAAGTATTTAATGCGACCGTCCAATTAGATAATCTAATCAATAATTAACATTATACTAATACAACTCAATCAGGTGCATCGTATGATTTAAAAATTGAAATTTGTGGGCCAAAATACGAAGGTTACCTTTACGTAAGGCTAATATACCGAGATAAAAATATAATATAGGTAATAAGGAAATCATAATGTTACTTACTGTACTGTTAATCATTGTTTGTTTAATAATTATTTATATTTATCAAATCACGATCATATTGATAATCAAAATAAACCGCTATTTTTAATTTAAACTTTGTCCTTAGCGTACGCGGTCACCCATTATTAGGTGTACACATAATCAATCAGGTGACTTACATTTTTAAATGCTCTTGATATATCGAAATGAAATTTGTTTTGTTCGATTTTCGGAAATTGCAGAATATTCTATTTCCACCTATTCTTATGCAAGTTTTGAGTAATTAATTTGTATCGGTATTGAAACGGAATTGGGAACAACTTAATTAAAAGTTTTGCTTATTAGCCTAATATTTAGATCTTTATCATTGTTTGAAATATTATTATTTTTCATTGATTTCGTTGTTTAATCATAAATTGACAAAGGTATTAAACTGGCACCTCTTTCATTTTCATTTTTAAAAATTAAAAATAATCGTTATGGTAATTTAAAATATCTTATAATTATGTAAAGGAATTTACGTTTTATGATGTTTTAGTTACGAAATCATTACTATATAACTAATTTTTTATACTTGTAAGTACGTCCGTTTGTCTGCTTTTATCAAATCACGTATTGTATTATGTGATAAGATAATTATTTTCTCGAGCCTGATTTATGAATTTAGCATGATTTTTATTCGTTAAAATAATACACTAATTATATTAATGTGTTAATTATGTATTTTGTAATACAAGTCTCTAAATTCAAGGTTCCCATTACGTTTTGGTATATTTACTACTTAATTGATAGCGGACTTTTCCGATAATATTTAGAGCAAAAAATGGGAAATCTGTTTGGGGATTCTAGAAAGTAAACTGCTATAGAGTATAGATTGGATAATTTATCTGCGTAAGCGTAATAATAATACGTTAAATAATGAATTCGTGGGTTTTTTTAATTGGAAAGATTTTATTACGCGTATTCTTTCCACCTTGTGCACCAGAAGTAGAGTGATCACAAAGGAAGATGAGAGGGCGTATACAAGATCCGGCGCAGTAGACATCGCGTGACACCCAATTCCACCAATTGACACCAACATAAACACGATTGTACGAGTTTTGGTTTCTACGCATTAGCTCCACCCTCTTATCTTCTTTTGCGACCACTTTACGTACTGTACTCCTTTACTCCTACCTTACCTGTACTCCTTACCTGTACTGCCGGCAAAAATTTATCTGACTTGGGTAACCAGATACGTAATTTTATGTGGCCGGTAGTTTAAGGGTTAAAAGCAATTTAATTTAAAATAAAATTTATAATTTTTAAAATTAAATTTTGGTGCCCAATAACTAAAAGTAACGCTTTTGCAAAAGTAGACTCGTGCGTACAGACTGACGATTATTTAATTAGAGTTTCACATCTCAGTATCTAAACCATCTCTGTATTAAGATTGATTTTATTTAGAATGGTGAGATCAAGATTTATGTAGTATAAATTTACATCATTCTGAAAAAATTATATCAAAATCCGGAATTTATATACTACACAAATATTTTCACACGAGAAGGAAAACGGTGCAAATAATATGATACTATACTATCAACTTCAGAAGATGAATAAGATGTGTTATATTGTGTTAGATTGTGTTATATACCTAAACCAAAAATTTATTCCAAGGGGCATCATTTGAAACAATTATTTATGATCTTACTTGCAGAGCTGGATTAACCTTTCGTGTACCTCTAGGCAAAAGTTTTCTGGCACCATTCTGATTTTTATCCTCTTTGAAAATGTAAAACGAGAGTGAAAAGAAATTTTGTAATATTTGCACTTCTGAAGCGCCCCTTGTAACTTGGCTCCTAAGCAACAACTGCCTAATTTGCCAATGGTATTTTCCGGCACATTTATATAATAATATGAGATTATATCATGATACAATAAAAATATATTATTATTATATCGCTGTCGATGTATATTTCATGTTTTTATATTGCATGTTGAATGGAAATTGTCAATTTGTTATTATACAATTCTTTCCAAAAAATAATGATGTATAATTAGAGAATATTCCAATGACCAACACAAAGTTCTTATCTGGTGATAGACTTTTTATTAGAAAACATTTTTGGCTAAATCCAAATCCTCGGGAGGTAGCTCTCTTAAACAAATTTCTGGTATTTCTACCTTAAAATCCGTAGTATCGCAAAAATAGTGTTTAAAAGCATTACCTCCTTGGACAAAAAAATGTTCTGTCACCATCTAATAACTTTGTATTAATCATTGGAACACTTGGTATATATTTAGAATCGTTTACCCAGCTTCCGGTTCTTCCCAGGTGATTTTCGTATCAGCATACATAGTACCAAAATGTGATAACAGAACTAATAACATAGTTATGAATTTTTTTTTTATTCACAGTAAACTTAATTTTATCAAGTAGTAAAAGTCGGGTTGAAAGGTGATGGTCAAATACTTTTATAACGACGCGAACTGTAGATAATTTATAGTTTTGATTATCAAATGCAACTTACTTAGTATTTACTTATGCAGGAAACATTTTTTCTTAATTAATAAAAAAAAATTATTTAGAAAATAGTAGTAAGTATACAATAAATGTGTGGCCCAGATAGTAGCCAAAAAGTTGAAATAACTGACCAACGGTAATACCAATGCCAAGGTTTTTTTTTAAATTTCTCGTGATTATCTACTTTAAATTAACTTTTTCTTCTAATGTCTCTATCCGGTTTTTGAAATAACTTTTTAGTTTGTTACCGTGACATATTTTAATAATTTTAACTAACTATTAGTTAATGGGACTTGGTGTTGATTTAAACTCATCAGTAAATCAATTCACTTTAAGTGTATAATTTTGTATTGATCAATTTTAATGCTATCACATTAATTTTAATTTAATTTCATAAAAGGTTTATTAGCTTCTGTTTTATATTAAAAAATTATATCGCTAAAAATAATGTCGAGTAGTATAATAAATAATAAGTACAATAATTGAATTGATTACATTATTTAATTGCTGACAATTTTCTAATAGTAAAAGAATTTGCTAGCTTGAAATATTTTGCCTACGTGACTTACTGCACGTTTTCATTTATCACCACGTGGGATTCCATTGATTATATAAGGGCGCAAGCGTTCATTGACTATTCCAACTTCTTAAATTTCAATAACCTCTTAAAAAGTTTATTAATAGAAGATGTATATTATTTGTAAAATATATTTTGACAAATTACAAAATTGAAAAGAAAAAGAGAAAAAGTTACAATCAGTGCCCAATCTAGGAATTAGCGGCAAAATGGATAAAATTGAACCTGTAGTGTAGATGATTATTATAACTCAAAACAATTCAATTAACAGATAAGCCAGTTTACAATCAGGAAAACCTGCAAGACCGAACTGGAAGTCAAAAGTTGTTGCTTACTGACTAAATATAAACAAGAAGTTTAACGCGGAATCCGAACCACGTAACATGATATTTATTAGCATCTTGCAGTCAAACTTATGATCAAAAAGCTCACACTTGCTGTTGAAATTATGTAAAAACCTTATAATTTAGTTAAATTAATTCGTAAAATTAATAAATTATTGTTGATCGTCACGTTGTACTTTTAAATTTTAATTCAACTCAAAAATTAACAACAATTGGTCGAAAAAACATTTTAACGCCCATAGTTATTAGAAATTTTTTTCCTTTTTCCATTAGTAGAATACCGTATTCATAAAGCTGGATCAATATTTCGGAATTACCCTGTATAATAAACATGTCAGATATTAGGTGATATTACCAAACTAAAACTTTTTTTATTAAATTAATGGCCATATAATATAAATGGAAACAAATGTGGAGGGAGAACCCGTGACACCCAATTCCACCAATTGACACAAACATAAAACCGAAATGACGAATATTCGTTTCAGCACATTAGCCACTCCCAAGCAATAAGGAAAAAATTCACTCTACATCGTTTTATAAATATTATGAATTAACTCTGGTCTACGTGATCGAGAAAAAACTTTTCCACACTTAAACAATACCTATTTATGCCAATTTTTTTAAGATTCTGGCGTTAGCGACTGTTAACAGTTTAATTATTCAAGTTCAGTAGTTATAATATAAACAATTAACAATCTTTTGACGCAAAAGGGATTTTTATTACATGCAATTGTTTTAGAAAATAAAGACGTTACATATAAAGAAGATAATAAATTTATATATTTATTATACCGCCTACGCCTTTCAGTTACGACAGTTCATAATTTAAATGATTTTATTAATTCAATTTAATCATTGTTTTAACAATTTACATTGTTTTTGGCATTAGAACTCTGCGTAAATTAATATATGTACAGAGCTTGGTATAAAAGAATCAAGAGCTATTATCATATCATTTTCTTTAAAAATGTACGTGTACTACTTCAAAAATGGAAAAATTTAACTAACTTGTGTAGTACGTATTTATACCAGACACGTAATTTTATATGACCCTCAGTTTACTGTCAATTAAATAAAAAATTTAATAATACTAGATCGGCAGCTTAAGTGTTAACTTGAACTTGATTAAAATAATTCAAGTTCAAGCATTAAAATATTTTAAGTTTTAATTCTATCGTATCGTAGATATATTCATTATCAATTTTTTAACGTCTTTTTATATGGCATTGTATTTAAATTCAATTTAAATTTTTGTTAATAATTGACTAGACACTTTGTACCTATGTGCGTGGTTAATTTAACATACCACTAGCATTTCTATATAAAAACAGGTTGTATAATATTATAAAATTCATAATTAATAGAAAATTTAACTAAAAAGTATCAAAATAGGTCAAGTTAAATTGAACCGTAGAAATTTTAATTAAAAACACTCTGATTACATTTTCTGAAAATTATTAAAAATATTCAATAATTTTTAGAAATAAATGTAAAAGGATCACATCAGTGGCTTGATGTGATCACTATTTGAATTACAGAGCAGAATTTCTATGTTCGATTTGCGAATTTTGTGAAATTTCTTAGCGTTGGGGAAAAATAATAAACTGTGAATAATTTTTTTAATTGAAAAACGGTGATGAATGATGATAGTATAGTACAATATAGTAGATCTATTTCATCATTTATTGTGTACCTTCATAATTTATTAAAAATTATGAAAAAGTAATTGATGTTATTTCTAATCAATTAAAATTTGAATTGCTAAGTACAAAAATGAATTCTTTTGTTAATTCATTATGTCGATATTAGCTGATAAATCACAATAAATAAAAATTTTAACATATCATCGAGTTAACACAATTAGACCAATTGAGGCGGTGAAAAATCACAGGGCTATAAGTAGTATAAAAACATAGAAACATTCTCTCCAAAGTATCTAGTATCCACTCTAAAGTAAAGTAAAATTTTACGCTTTTGTTTTTAATTATGTAACGTTAAAAAATAAGTTAAAATATTGTGAAATTTTACTTTACTTTAGACTGGATAGATACTTTAGATCAGGCCCATCTTAAACATTTTTCCGACCCGCGAGATTTTCAAATAGGCCCTCAAGATCATTTGGGTTGGCCACCCCTGCTTTAGGTGGGGTGCAATACTGATGGAGAGACTCAATAACTATGCTTTTGTACTTATACCCCTTGGCTCCTCACCGCCACAATTCGAATTACTACATTTCTGATGAGAGTTGCAGGCGCTACTGAAAACTCAAGTAATTTTCCAATAATTGGTCTAATTAATTCGACAATATTTATTTATTATTAATTTCACGAGTTAAAAACTTTTATATTTAGCTGATAAATCGTCCTAATATTTTCCTGGAATGTGTCTAGTAAATATTCTCAACGCCAGTATTTCCCAATTAAACCTTTTTTCTTTAACTTTCGATAACTTTTCTATTCATTCATTGCTTTATGTAGTTTTAAAATATCTTTATTATGACTCGTCCAGGGAGAGGATAGCCTAGGGCCTAGGCAACTCCCCTGTTCTTATAAATAAAAATATCATTAAAATTATGAATTATGTGTAGGAAACTGCTGATATTTTTTATTTTAATACAGTTGACCACGAAATTGGTCAACAATTTGCCTAAGATTATTATTTTATAAGTATTATATCATTTTAAATAAACCTTTTTGTTCCAGATCTCGCTGTAGCAATCAACGATCAAGTTGAATTTTTAAATTCTAATGGATCTTTAGTGGGAACTTCGTTACGACAATTTAGTCAACTTAAAGCGCTTACATTTGATGATATCAGACATCAGTTTGTTGTGAGTGATATGAATCAAGAAAATGATACAATCTATAGTGTTCACCTTAACCAGAAATCTGATGTAGTTCCAATTGTTCAAAATCTTCCAGACGATGTTCAGGTACTATTGTAGCTGTACTTGCTCCTTCTGCAGCTCCTAATTATGAAAATATAAATTTTTGTAGGGATTAGCAATAGATCCTATAACAGATACCCTCTATTGGACTGACTTAACAAATAAAGCTATTAATTTTGTATCATTGCAAGATCCTTTTCATACATCTCAAGTGCTGTTAAAATTTAATGATACAAGTCCGCAGGATATAGCAATTGATATATGTCGCAGGTAAGCATAACTCTAATTAAATACTCATTAATGTCTAAATTGGGTAACATTAATTTTAGGTACATATATTGGACCAATTCTGATATATCAAATCCGTCGATAGAAAGAGCAACTCTGGATGGACTTAATCGAGAGGTTTTAATCGACGACCATCTTTTCATGCCTACTGGTATTACAATAGATCAAGATACACAAAGAATTATTTGGGCTGAAAAATTACAAGGGATATACTACCGCATAGCCAGCGCTAATTTGAATGGATCACACCGCAAGGTTGTGTTTGAAGGTACTCACCAAAAACCTTTTGGAATCGCCGTAGATAAGGAATCGATTTATTGGACAGATATCAACAACAATGCTCTTTGGAGAAAGCGAAAATCAATCAAAGAGGCTCCTGAAAAATTACGCATTTTTGAAAATAATCCCATGGGATTAGTGACTAGACATTTAAACTTTAAAGACATATCAGAATGTAATATTTACATTAACGCTTCAGAAAATTACAATGGTTCTTCTACAGAATATTTTGAAATTTCTACAGATGAAACAACTGAAATTGAATGTATGAATAGAGGAGAAGCAACCCTTGCTGGATGTAAATGTAAAAGGGGTTATGTTGGTTTGAAATGTGAAACTTCAGTGTGTTTCAATTTTTGTGTCCATGGAAATTGTCATATGTCTTCGACGGGATATCCACAATGCAGGTGTCCAGTAGGATTTATTGGAACACGATGTGAAAGAGATTTGTGTGATGATTATTGTTTAAATAATGGAGAATGTATGTACAATAAAACTTCAGGTGTAACATGTAATTGTGAAAATGGTTACTTTGGACATAGGTGTGAAAAAAGCGTGGATCCTGTTGAAATATGTGATCTCTTTTGTAAAGAAAAAGACTCCGATATACTTATTGACGAAAAATATACATTTATGTGCAGGTGAGTCAACTTATTTTTAGAATAAAACATACCTGAATTTTAATTTTGCTTGAATCCATATTACTTTTCTTCAATCTTGAATATTATTTGCCTAATCAAATTTCATAAGTATCTATTATTTTCTTGATGTTTGGTCACAGTACAAGCGTGCAAATTTACGTTATATCTAGTAGAAAACCGAATTTACTTATTCATATTTTAATTATTTAATATATTCTTGAATAAGAAGAGCTTTTGGCAACTACTAAAAACATCTATGTTATCTAACGTTTTCAACAATTTTAAGATGTCTACTGTAGAGTAGGAGTAATGATGATAGTGATCCTATGGTAAATTTTATTGTTTAACTAAAATTTTTTAAAGTGAATTTCATTATGTTGTAAAACTTATTTTCTTATAGTTATAGAAAATTGAAATCAAGTGATGATAGTGTAATATAAACTATGGCAATATTGTTTCACTTTCATTCAAGCTTCTCAGAGCTTTTTATTTTTCTTTGTCATTTAGAATTCAATTTTTATATCGATATTTATGTTTCTATATTATAACTATCTGAGGAGCTATAATGAAAGCGAAACAATATTGTCATAGTTGATGTACTCTCATCAATTTCCTATAACTTATTACAAAATAAATTTTACAACTTAATGTAACTCATTGTATAAATTCATAAAATTTATTTATGGCTCAAAATTTCAAATTTGTACAAAATGCGAAAGCAGGGAAGAAGTAATTTTTCTGAATTTTTAAATTCATAATATTTATTTATGGTTCAAAATTTCAAATTTGTACAAAATGCGAAAGCAGGGAAGAAGTAATTTTTCTGAATTTTCTCTTGTATCTCTTTCACCTCATCTGATGAAATTAGCACATTTGGTATGTTTATTTTTGTACTACCATTATTATAGATAAGTGAAATTCTTTTATTTAAATAAGCACAGTTTTAAAGATTAGCACTATAATGCGTTTATTTAAATGTATATTTTAATTATTTATTTAAATATTCTAATTACATTTTTGTAATAATTAATAAACTAAGAACATAAAAATAATAAACAGATATTGAAAGTGACCCTCAAGTTGATCAATGTTCTTATTGAATAAACATACAACATTGTATCACATTATCTTCTGGTCTACTCTTTAAATTAATATTAGTAGCACAATTACTGGAACATTTAATTTTTTTTAAGAAATGAAATAATCAGTCTTTCTAAAAAATTCATTCGTAAATACTAAAACGTTTTTTTTTATTAATTACGGCTTTATTCATTGTTTTCTATTTCAAGTTATACCCTTGTTCCTGAGCTAATCTAAAAGCTAATAACGATGAGCTAATCAAAATAAACTTAAAAATTTTAAAAATCCTCCTACCAAAATATGAATTAAAAATAATGAAACAAACTACAAGGAATAATAGAATCAAAAGTGTAAAAGTAAATACAAGAAACCCCCGACTAAATAAAAGTGAGAAATTAGTATTTACTTTTATTTCAAGCTCAATGTTTGTTTTAAAGTTACCCTGTCTTTATTATTATTTAATTTTAATTTCCTATTATCTTTCTTTAACGGCGGCTTCTTGTACTATTTTGTAATTTCTTTTTCTCTTCATCAGTATAATAATTATTGTTTTATGGATTTGTCATTCAATTTTTTAGTTGCGGAATTAATATAAATTTTTCTTAAATATTTTTGCTTTTTTTGTAGATGTGAACAAGGAAAATACAGAGTTTTGAGCAATAAAGATGAATTGAAGACATACGAATTAACTTCATCGGAAAATATGAAACAATCATCAATTGGGAATTTTCAAGAACCATCATTTATTATTTTATCAATATGTTTATTGGTAATGCTGATACTTATAATAGTATTATCCGCATTTGTTTGTAAACTTCGCCGCCGCCCACGCATTAAAAAACGTATAATTGTAAACAAAAATATAACACCTTTAACCTACAGACCACAACCAACTTCTCAACAATGTGAAATAACTATAGAAAATTGCTGCAACATGAATGTGTGTGAAACGGTAAGATTTTAATTTAAACATTTTATTCCAATATTTATTTTATTACCAAAAAATACTATAGGATAGATACTTTCACATGGACTAGTTTCACTATTTTTTTAATTTTTTAATTTAAAAGTAGAGGTCAAACTGAGGCTTCAGAATTGTTTTGAATACTTCTAACCTAAAAATGGGATATGACTATTTATACATACAGTATGTATACGCAATTGGCTATTTATACATATGATATTGAGACTACCCTAATATCCAATGGAACATTTACTATGCGCATGTCGAAACTGTTGAACTTTTATTCTAATAAACCTTGTTTGCGTTCATTCTTCACTTTGTATAATATTTCTTTTATTAGTAAAATCCTTTTCTCAATTTTAACATTTACCTTTAATTACAATACAACAACAAATTTTAAATAATGATCGTCTCCCAAAATAACCTAAATATAATCACTTAAAACAAATATTAATTATTCCAAAATTCTATAATACACACTTCAAAATTAATTTAAACCTAAATATATATAATCGTAAGAACAAATTACTAAATTATTAAAATTAATATCGGTTGTAGATTAATAATTTGACTAAAAATTTTGAACTGTTAAAATCTCAGAATGTAAATAAGTTTGATTATGACTGGCAGGCTTAGGGACCGCTCTAATGAACTCAAACAAAGTTTATTAGAATAAAAGTTCAACAGTTTCGACATGCGCAATAGTAAATGTTCCATTGGATATTAGGGTAGTCTATGATATTGCTATTGTGACGTGGTTGCGTTGTCAAAATCGACTCTTCGGCGCCTTCCGCTCTGTCACCTACGCTCCGGACGCTCAGGGCCGTTTCAACTACTGTACTAATTAAAAATATCCCCTAGGCCTCCCTTTCTAAAACAAGTGGGGTTTTAGAAACCAATCAGAATTGCCCTGTTGTCACATTAATAGCAATTGAAAGTAGGTAATATAAGATAATCATTTATTGAGTAAATGATTGTTTAATTATCATAGGTCAATTATTGCACTAAGTTTTTAAATACTCTTTAAAATTTCAAATCTAAGACTCAGTTTTGAGACTAACCAATTATATTATTTTTACATAAATAATTTTAAGGTTATCGCCAAAACTACACATTTTTTCCTCGTTCTAAAAGTCCAATTTTAGCAAAAAAAACATATTTATATGCACATACACTCCTTTATACCTATTATTTTAAAAACTATTATTTTTTAAGGTTTATGTAGGCAAGAAAACTTTTAACCTTATGTTGTAATAATACAATATAACGTTTAAAACAACGAAAGATAATATCATGTTTTTTATTTTAGCCTTGTTTTGAACCACCACAACTAAGAGGTTTTCAAGTATCAAAGAAAGATGAAAAGAAAACTTTGTTATCAAATATGGAAAATGGGGAAGACCTATATTAATGAATTTCATCATTGTGGGTAGGCTGTGACTTATTAGTATTACAATTGTTGAGTTTTTAATAATATAATATAATATATATTTATATATCGACAAAAGAGTTGAAGACTTATAAAATACTTGACTACTTACTACATATTGTGTTCACACCAATTAACCATAAAGTACTTATTAACAATTACACATTTTCTTGATTCTTTGAAATCATGGCAGCTAAAACATATTTGCAAACATTCAACTTGCAGTTCTTGCCAAGGGACTGCTGTGTTACGTCATCTTAACCCAACCAATCACGAAAATTGTTTTGGTTTTATAACCAATCAGATGATCAGATGTGTGATTTTACCAGTCCTTGGCAAGGACTATAGTTTACATTCCCATGTCAGTAGGTCTTTTTCTTTTCAATTGAAATGTTGAATTTTTTTATTTATTTTAGAATTGTACAATTTATGTTGTAAACGATGTTAATTATATAAAAATTTAAGATTTGTTATGTTTTATTAACATATCTTATCATTTGCCAAATATGTAGTTATTACTTATTGTTGAATTTATTAGAAGTCTTTGTATTTTTATTATTAATCTTCTTAAAAACGAGATGATGGTATTAGTTACTATTTTTAAAATTTGATTTGTACTATGTACTTATTTTGGTTTACAATTTATTTTCTTAAATTTAATTTAACATCAATCTCGTTTTGGTGAACAATGTGGAAAATTACATGATAGTGAATAATTTAATGAAATTTAAGTTTTCAGTATATGAAAAAATTTGTATTTTCTATGTTCCTTTTTTATATATTATTAATAATTTTTTCATATATCCATACATAAACTTTTGTACAAAAGTTCCAAGATAATATTTATTTTGGCTTCTCCGTCGATTTCTGTTAAATTATTTTAATATTTCTATCCTGTAATTTTTATATCTTAAAACATACTTAATTTTTGTAGTTGTTTTAATTAATTTTGAATTGGATCAATAATGCGCGTGTAGTTTATCAATTTAAAACTTTACTTTGTTAACCTATGTAAATAATAAAGTAAATTTTAAAAACTTAACTACTAATTTTCCAATTTTATGAAAGTGTGATAGATCTTTTTATTTATTTCTAATTTTATATGACACCAAATGCTACTTAAGAAAATTGTTCCAATTAAAATTAAAAGATTTGCTATAAGAATTCGTTTTGGTGGTTGTGAACTGGTAATTAATTAAGCAACTTGTGCCTAATTATTGTTTCTATTATTTTAGCAGTGGCGGCTTGTTCCTCGTTGTTGTGGTGAGGCTGTGGTCTAGTGACAACCTGAGGGTTTCATTTATCATTTCATTTCAAATATTTTTCTTCCTTCTTTCCCATCGAAGCAGGTGAACCACAGCTTCACCTGACATGCCGCCACTGTATTTTCACACACTCCTGGAACACCTAAAGAAATACATTTATCATTTATCATTTCCTTGAATTATTTGTATATGAAGATGTTTATGCCAAATGATTTAGAACAAATAATATATTTGTTAAATAATCTCAAATCACGGTATTGTCGTTGATTATAAATACATTTTACTTTCTTTTTAGAATTCGTAGTCATAAATTTATTGGCACCTTATGTTTCTCGAATTTAAGTAATATTTGATTTTTTATGTATTTTTTGTATAATAAATGTGTGGATGTAATATCCACATCAGAAATGTGATATTATAAACATGCGAAGTTTTAAAAATCAATTAGAATAATTTTGTACATTAAATGTAGAAAATATAATATAAAAGGTTAATAACTTCTTTCTTTATACTACCTTACCTTATTATCTTTCTAAATTTTTTAATTAAAGGTAATAAGTAGAGCACGGATTCTAGGCAATTTGCCTTTTTGTCCTTTATTTAGGCAATTCAAAATTATAAATACAGAAATGCCGTTCAAACGATTTTGAAAATTTTGAACCCTACTTTTATTTGCCTAAATGCCTATTTTCAATGTTACTGACCTAAAATAGATTTTTAATGCCTAAAATGCCTAAACCAATGATTTATCCCGTTTACGTTACAAAAACTTTAAAAAAATAATAGTTTTTATGTTTTTTAAAATTTGTATCTCTCAGTCAGTAGCGGATTTAGCATTTAAGAGGCCCCAAGCGCAATTTAATTTTGAGGTCCTCCTCAAAATCCCAAGAAACGGTTTTTATAGATCTTCTAAATATTTTTACTGCCCCTACACCCTACAGTATTCATTCTATGCGCACGGTTTACTATGTTTTTTACACTATACAGTGATCTCAAAAAGTTGAATTTTGGACCCCCTTAGTTTATGATGCCCCAGGCGTGCAGAAATCCGCCACTGTTCAAAAAGTAATCTGAGTTGTTATGAGTTCTTGTATTTTATTTCGGTGAAGTCAGCATAGATAGAGAACTGGCAGTGGTCGTTGAGTCAGAACTTCGTATCCACGCGTATTAATAAAACTGTGGAAGTTGCTTTAGCCCAAGAGGTGGCGACAGATTTCAGAAATCCTAAATGGCTTTAAGTTATATAGGTACCCTCTAAATACAAAACTATAAATGGCAGAGGTTCTTCAGGTCTGATAGAGGGGGGGGGTGAATTTTCCAAACACTTAAAAAAATCAAATTAGTAGCGTCATATGCAAATATAGAGGAGAAAATTAATAACACCATATATTTAGGAGGGAAAAAAGCTTACATAAAAATTTGTATAGTATTTTCCATCCTTATAGCTCTTATATCGTTATTAAAAATTTTTTAACTACTTTTTTTAAATATTATGTTTATAAGTTTCTGTAATGAAAAATACATATTGCCTAAAACCCTTAAATTCTTAATTATTGCGCCTATTTCAATGATTTTTATAGCCTAAAATTGTGCCTTTTTTAACATTTTTTACGTCCTAAAATCCGTGCTCTAGTAATAAGTAACTAAGTGGAAGATAACTGATTCTTCATTGCATCAGTTTGACGATGTGCTGAAATAGCCATTTATGCATCAAGTTATGAAAAGAAACTTTTTCCAGATGATCTTTTCCGATTGGTTTGAATAAATATTTAAAAAAATTAAATTATTTCACTATTTTACCCCAGATAGAATAATAATTGGTCCATCTTTAGAAGAAAAAAGGTACTTGACTGAACTCAAATGGTTTACGGTTGTTGCATGATATGGTATTAAGGAATAACTCTTATTATTTCTTAAAAAGTATGTTAAAAGAAACTTATAATCCAAAAAAAAAATTTATATAGCGTTCTTACGCAGGGCCGGATTTCTAAATAGGCTGCATCGAAGAGCGGCAAATTTACAATGTAAAAGTAAAAAATAATACCTAAGTATTTTATTACACAAAAATATTTTGTAACCATACATTTTCTAATTTGTTAATTTAACTTCATAAGTGCTAGCTGGAAAAGACTGAAAATTCACCATTGTGACCCAAATTTTCAAAGAAATCTACGGGGGAGTGCTCTTGAAATCCCGGACCCCCCTGATATTGGGGAAACCCCCGTCTACCTATGGCCGACTATTTGTTGGCCAACCACTATTCACTTCCCAATATTTTTGTTATTTCTGCCTCAGAATAGGAACGAGTTAGATGAAATTGATGATATCGCAATATTAACAGATGCAAAGCACGAAATAAATAATAGCTCTATTCGCGGTAACAATCCCGGATACGTTTTATCCTACTGCGTCTGCGGATTTATAATAAAATTGTCATTAAAGCTCAAATTAGATGATAAAAAGTATAAATCCGCAGACGCAGTAGGATAAAACGCATCCAGAGGTGTTACCGCGAATAGAGTTAATATTATTTATATAATATACCCCCCTCTCCGTGGGAGAGCGAGAGATTAAAAAGAGGGTCTAAAATTTGCTTTTGACGCAAAAACCCCTCCCATGGCATAGAAAATCCCCCCCACATGACTAATGTCTAGCTACAACCCTGTCATTAATAATAAATTTGTATTGAAAAAAATATTATTAAACTGTATTGACAAAATAACCACCTACAAATTGCAAATTAAATTCGGGTACTTTGGATCATGAAACATCAAACCAAATTTTGAAAATGGTTTTTTCTTATAAAAACATTTCTAGTTATGTATTATCTATATCTATAACATAAAAAATAACATTATAATGATTTTCTGACATTTTTTAAATGCGCGGTCCTGCAAAATACTTCTAGCCCGTTCTACAGGAATTGATCGTTCAGAAATGATTCTGCAGTGTGTCTACCGACGAATAGATGGAGCGAGCGTATAAATATTTATTTAAAATGATGGGAAGTTAGGACAGTTGAAAATTTTTAAAATTAGATAAAAACGGAATTATGATTTATTAAATAATAGATTTTAGTTATTGCGTATTCCAAATAATTTCATATCTAACTGATTTGGTTATTTCAAAAACCTACTAAAACTGTCAACATGCACTAATAATTATTAATTACCTAACTTCTTACATACTAATGAAATTAATTAGCGGAATAACTTTCCAGTTACTTTTGGAAAATGTAAAGTTATCTTATACAGAATCCAAAAATATGGTGGAATATCCGTTTTTATTTTTATTACTTATACAATTTTATTGAAAATCTGGGATCAAGATCTTTGAGCGATTTGAGACTTTCTCATGAGAGGGGGTAAAAATTTGATATTATTGTGAGATGTTTATTGAAACTGTTTTTATTTTTATAATCAATTTTTCTCACATTAAACTGCATATTTTATAAGGTGTCCTTTTACACCTTCAGTTCTGAAGCCTTATGGATGCTGTTATTACACCCAACAAATTATTTAAATGTCATCATTTTTTTTAATACGAGAAATAATTGAAAGAGAATGAGATTATTATATAAAAAAAAACGGAAGTTATAACTTCCGCTTGAACATTTTTTTTCTCAAACATTTTTGAGTGATGACTTCATCGGCAAATTTTTTAAATGCTGAAGCTACTTATTTTTATTTTTTATCATTCCTGTTTTGTTGTTCGCACTGGAAGACCAATATAAGAAATTCCGCGAAGTTACAATTCGAAATCTGAATTTCCGTCTTTTAACTCCACTTACTAGCGATCGCAATAATTGATCTGTATACAAATATACAGGAACCAATCCTTGCATATTATGTGATTTAGAACTGCACATTTTGTGTAGATCTGCACGTTAAAAAAACACTGATCTAAAAAAGTAGAGCTGACAGAGAAAAACTGCTTTCATATTAGATTCAACGCCCCAAATGTAGCTAAAATCAGTTCTAAAATCCTATAGGCAAATTTTTTTCTGTAGGCCTGTGTTATTTTTGCTAATTCGAACAAGAGAAGTTGATATTGGGAATTTGCATTAACCAAACGCCACCACTCGTCGCTAACTTGAACTTGTTTAGTGAGTATCCTTGGACCTGTCAGATCGTTTGTTTGCATTGTTTCTATGATGTACAATAATAAGATTTTATGAACGAAACACACAAACACCCATATAAACAACATCAACTGTAGTTGGTAGTGTCGGTGGCGTCAGCAACGGTAATGTAAATTCCCAATAGCCACAAAGACGACTTACAACCACTTTTATATAGGATAAATAAACCAACATTTTATATAAAAATGTCAGAAGTTGAGATAAATATTTTATTACCTTGTACGAGTATGTCCTGTTGGATTTGATATTAAACTATTTGATTCGGACTTGGATTAGATTGCTTTCAATTTTGTTCAATCATGCGCGGCGGTGTCGCTGATATTTTATTATAAATGGAAACTTTATTTTTGAGACATTATTTTAAATTACCCACTAAACAAATGCACAAAAAACGAGTAAAATGTTCATTTTGACATACACAATTTAGTTATTCAGATATTTGAAATATCACGATTCACAATAAGATTTTACTGACAAGGGGACACTACAGTCATATATCGGCAATCAAGATCCCAATTATTTTGGTGATACTAGGAGCTAAAAATATTATAATTTTTTTTGGAGTTTAGTGTCGAATTCTCCTTAGTTTTTGAGTTATGAATGTTTAAAAGTAGACATGGTGGATTAACCATAGGTTTAACTGCTATTGGAATGGCAATGTGTAAGGGTTAATTTAGACATAGGACATATTGGGCACAACGTAGGGATGTCGATTACTTGATAATCAACGGTTCTTGTTGGCCAACAACTACTTCATAAAAAATGTAGGTTATGAGCAGAGTGGGAAGCTTATAAGTTGAGTGCAATATTACAATACTTAGTATACTTTTAAAATTAAAGTAATCTTTAAAATTAATCAAGTTAATTACAATTGGATAATCGGATAATCCATACCTAAGGTAATTCAGCATCCGAAATAGTACTTTATGATTCAAAAGTTCAGTAATTTGAACGCGCCCTTGCATTAATTAGTTTAGATCACCGAGGTTGCTCTATAATAAATTCGTGTTTCTTTTTCATTGAATGCTTGGTTAAGCGGTAAGTAGAAAGGTTGACTTGACAACAATTATTATTATGAAGATTCCGAATAAGGTACCGTCAATAGTTGAACGTTTCAGTTGCACTTACGGGTATGTAAAGAGGATAGATGCCGAGGTGGTTACCGTAAATGCGTACAGGTAGGTAGATTTCATTTTAGGTGTCACGTCTCGACATGTATTGTTTCCTCGCGACTCGAAGGCGCCAGTTGTCCTCACTGTCGCGCACTTAGCATTGCAATTAGTTATACTTGTAAATAATTCCAGTCATCATAGGCCTTGTCACTCATCGGAGTTAGATTACCTACCTTCTTTGAACCTAAGTGGGTATACATAAACAATATTATGATTAAAGGTAATAAATAAGTCAAAAGTTATTTCGACTTTTAACTGCCTACACTTTAATTCAAATAATAATAAATTAGCCCGTATAGTTGTGTAGTCTTCAGACAATCCAAGTTTAGTCTGCAAAATTTGTTTTAAAACGGAACAATAAAAAGATTATTTTGTTGAGTAAAAAATTCAAGTTGAACATTATAATTATTATTATGAAGTTGATAATATCTAAAAACTGGTAACTTTAGTCAAGGAGCTACCACGACATGAGCATACAAATACACGAATTATAGTTTTCATGATACTGATTCGGATTAGAGAAACATGGAGAGAAACATTAAAGACTAATGACATTATAATATTAGTTTTTGTAAGATAACTAAACGTCAAATTAACTCATTTTCACGAAACTTGCAATTAAACAGGTGTGCATATTACATTATACCCACAGTTAACAGGTTAAGGTCATAAAAACATGATTTTAAAATGAGCTTTCACACAAATTTATTTTTTTATAATTTGAGTTAAAATTATTAGTTGCTTAGTTGTTTATGTGAGGTATAATGAAAAAACTAAAGAAAAGTATGCAATTTTTTAAGACCTCCCAAGTGGTATGTTTTAATTTTCGAAATAATAGACGATCATAACCATAATTATATAATTATTGCAAATTTCAACTGCAGGCTTTGAAATATAATCTAGAATTATTCCGTAAACATTGCAAAATCATTCAATCATGTCTTGTAATCACAATGACACAATTTAGTTCACGTATAAAAACTTGCCCTTATTTAATAATGGGGTTTTATTATGATGATTACTTAAACTTAAATAAATTGCATTTTTACAAATGAATTATGCATGGTACGTTATGTTATAGTAAGTATGGATTTAAAAAAGTTGATTTTAAATGTTTTACATTGTTAATCACAAAGTTAACCGCTACAATTATCATTAAGGACCCACATACTAAGTGATTTTTACATGCAAAATACAGTTACTTGATTGTTTAATGATAGGAGTAAGAATTTTAGTTGCACGAAAAACACGAAGAAACGGAATTTTGAACTAAAATCTCAGGTGTCCTGGGTTTTATTGTAAAAATGCAGGTGTGCAATCTAGTAAACTGTGTCGGTCCATCAGAATGCACGTGTACAGACGGTTCCTCGTAAACGGATCCCAAGAGATTCTTCTTGACGTTCTGTTGTGATACTCACATAACTCCACGACTTGCAACTCCTTTATTATTTAATAAAATAAATACAGCAGATGTAACTAAAAATAACAGTAATTTGGTTCTTATCAGTTACAAATATCCTGCATGTAATTTAGAAACCATATAGGACGGACGTGTATGGTAAAGAAATACGACATAAAACAAGAACGTAACGATAAATTCCATAAATTCTAGACTAGAGAATCATTTTCTATAGAAACTTTGTACGAAATAAAATTGTAGCAAAATAGGAAATGAATAAGTATCTACTCGTAATACATTGTAATTAATATTTAAAAACAAAATTTTTCAATTACATATTTTATTGTTCTATCCAAAAATCCAAAGCCTAAAAGTGAGATATTCTCCTTCATATTTTTGATTTGTACGCCGGCCGTTTGTTTCTCCTTTTTTTGGTCATGCAACCAATACTTCTTTTTTAATGACCACATAGACATTTTTTGATGTTTGGTTTCTTTCAACTCGTTATTGTTTTTGATTCACTCATTTAGGCTGAAAATGTTACCAGTCCTCTGTACCCTGCCTCTGTTCCGAGAAAT
Organism: Rhagonycha lutea; assembly: GCA_958510855.1. Taxonomy (NCBI): domain Eukaryota; kingdom Metazoa; phylum Arthropoda; class Insecta; order Coleoptera; family Cantharidae; genus Rhagonycha; species Rhagonycha lutea. The sequence goes on from OY294036.1 coordinate 60,231,888, forward strand.
TTAAATTCCCGCTTCTTATAAATGTTTTTAATAGACCATTTCACGCAAACTACAGCGCTTGCGTAGAAGCGCGTTGAAGAGCAGAATGACGCGAGAAATAGAATAAGACAGCTAGATGTTCGGACCAACTTACTACTTTTGCTACTTTCCCTATGCTTTTACGTGTAAAAACGTGCTTAGATATTGTGTTATAATTTTTACAGAGTAGTTCAATTTTGATGATTCTTTTTTTTATTGGATAGGGTACAGTTCGACGGTGGTCCCACTTCCAAAAAAATTCCAAAAATTCCACCCTTAACGGTAGAAAAATCGAGTTAAAATTGTACAAATTATTGGCACTATTCGCTCTAGTATTAGAGCTCAAATTTAAACTCATTTTAAACACGTCACACATGCGCCACAGAGTTTTCTTTCGTGAAATGGTCTATTAATCTTCGTTATGGTCCACGTTTCGTTTCGCTCCCATACATAAATCGTATATTTCCTTAATACTGGAAATTCACACTTATATTTTGTAACGTTTCCTGCACACTGGGGTTTTAGATACCTCACCATTCTTTTTATGATATTTTAGTAAATAGATAACCAACTTAGAGCAAAAGACATTTTTTAGTACTCTTCAACGATACTGTCTTACTAGTAGGTAGGATTAATTAGATATGTAATTTTTTACGCTTCTTGGTCAAATTATTATTAAAAACTTAAAATATGAAATAAATCTCAACGCTGGGGAGACCCCAGTGTGCAGTTTCAAGGTTAAGAAATATTATTACTCCATTGTGGTAAGACTTAATTTTTATTTAAAATTAAAAAATATATACTGGCCTTTACTTCTCGCAATATTATAGCAAACAAGTTGGATTGCAGAAATTTTGCCGATACAGAATAATATCAATTTTCAAAAAGGATTTGACCAAATTAAGTTGCTTGTCGACACCTATATTGTTAGAGAGAACTCGGCGTTGCCTCGTGTGCTGTCTTCCGTTTGTGGATAAAAATTATCTTCACTCACTAGTTCCATAAATTACTATTAAAACTATCTAAATTATTTTCTCGAGATATAGTGCAATAATTTACAATTTTCAGGTGTCTGCTCAATTGTTGGAGGCACAGACATACTATACATCATAATTTGTAATTTTTGTCTTAACTTGCACTGGAATCCTGAAAAATAAGGACCTACAGAAAAACTCAAGAACTAACAAAGTTAGAGATGTAAAAAGCCGGTAAAAAGTAACCGAGTTCGAAGCTCTCTTTATCTCTCTGGTGGGGAAACTCGAAAAAATATGAAGCTTTCAGAAAACAAAGATTATTTAATTATTTCTTCTAATGTATTAATATTGGGATCTTGTAGTACAAAATTACATACAAATGGCCAAGATTACCAAATTCTTTAATATGGGTTTAGTTAAAGGACACTTAAATAAAAGAGATAGCTTAATCACTGTTAATTGTGATAGAGAGAGAAAAGTGATTTATAAAGCCGATTTTAAAACTTAAATGTGATTTAAATTGTTGGTAATCTCGGAGGAAAGTGTTTTTTTATTATTATTTTATGATTTACAGGTAGGGTAGAGTGGGGCACGGTCGGACACTTTCGGCTAACTTCATCCTATATAACATAACATTTAAAGTTTTGAGGATTTTAACCTGTAAGCCTGTAACCACTGTCATACATGTTTTGGGACGTAGTTACTGACATGCGGTCTCTCATACCGCTTACTTTTATTTTTAATTTTAGGGTTAATCAGATTAATATCACTGTAATCTTTTGCCATGTCATTTGTTGAACTATTCTTCATACCTATGAAACGTAAAAATGCATCATAAATAAAATTAACTTCATTTATTTAATAAATAGTAAAAGTCCGCATAAATTATATAAAAGGGCTAGATGTTGATTAAATGTTGTATAAAAACTACATTTTAGAAAAATTTAAGAATTGTTAATTATAAATAGTAAAAAATATGTTGAAACTAAAATACTAACATAATAAATTCAAAAAATAATTAAAATTGAAAAATTTGACAACACTTTAAAATTGGAAAAAATGAGTGTTCGTTTTCTATGAATTTTTCGCAAATTTTCTTCGTGCACTGAAGGCATACCATTTTTTTTTAACTAAAACATAGAAAATACGATTTCCTCTTTAGTTTACTTAGATATACGTAACAAATCTTCTTTTTTTCCAGTTTTTTTCAAAAACTACATTATGAATATCGCTATCACTAAAATAATCGAAATCAGCTGCCCATTGTGTAATAACAGTCTCAAATACATAATCTATAGGCTTGGCAGTGATGTGCGTAAATTTGAAAGATTTAGATGAATCTGGTTCGATGATATTTAGAAAACAAGCTAATAATACATGTGTTAATTTACTACCGTAGTTACTGACATGCGGTATGTGAGACCGCAAGAAAACTTTGCTATTTTTTATTTATGAGCTAAACGCCTACTAAAACTTGTATCAAGTCATAATGTGTATATTTTGATGTCACTTGAAGGTACACCAAGGGATTTTTTGAAATTTTCACCATGACCCGTTTTATAGCGAAATGAATTTCTGGAGCGGTATGAGAGACCGCTTGTCAGAGGTTACGGGTTAAACATACCTTAGCTGATTCTTTCACATGTTTAGCAACTCATTTCATAGTTAAAATTTTTGAAAAGTTAATAGTTTTTATGTAATATAAAGTGACCATTTTTTTTTAACCTGAAACCAGGACAACATGAATTTTGACCAGCCACGCCCAAATTTTATAAATTTTTATCAAAAATTCACCCAATGGCCAACCTGTATACCTAAATAATAAAAAACTTTTAGATATCAAAAAATGTTACGTTTATTTAAACACATGAAATGTGAAAACTAAAATATGATTTTACAATATAAAACATAATAAAACATAACATAACATGATAAGCCATACCTAATATAATAACATAATAAAACATATTAAGGAGTTATTTAATTTAGTTTGTTTTTTTATATTTTTCTGACGAATGAGTTGCTTTTAACAAATTTTTGTTTTCCTGTATATTTTAATAGAATTCCATACAGGTTGCAATAATAGTTATATATGTATTTAGGGCGTAAAGAAGCTTTTATGGCGTAAGACGTAATTTTTAGCCCGAGGCGGTAGCCGAGGGCTAAGAAGACGTCGAAGGCCATAAAAGCAAGTTACGCCCACGATCTAGGTTACGCCCGTGGTACATACACAACTTTATGCATGGATGAAGATTTTTTAATTTAAAAGTATTTCTAAAATAATTTTAATTTTTGACACAAATCTAGTGTTGCTTTGATTAAATTTGAGTTTTGAAACGTAACTATGGTAGCGAGTAAATACCGGTACTGTCATTAAAAGGTGAAAAACGAACGAATTTGATGAGGCTGCAGAATTTCTAATTTATTTGGTTAATTATTATTGTTCACATATAAATTACCCACAAGAAATTTTCAATAAAAAGTACTACAATTTTCGGTTTTTAATAAAAACTTTTCATTTTGCAAGTATTTAAACTGTTTCTATTAGGTACCTATGATATCGTTGTTTGACGTTTCATTATAGCCCGTGGGTATAAAGAAGTCCGTGGGCTATAAAGAGACGTTTATGACAAATAAATTCGTGTATAAGTGTCAATTTATGATACATCCGTGCATAAAATTATTTTTAACAATCAACAAGGATTTCAAAGTTTCCACTTTCTAATTTTATTATTTTTATTTTATTAATTTTTTTGTTTTAATGTTTTCTAATCTAAAACCAGTACTTTTCGTGTACTGGTTTTGTTTAATTACTAACCAGGACTTATGCCCTGAAAACCAGTACTGTACTGGTAAAATCAGTACGAATGGTCACCTTAATGTAATATAATTAAAAAAAAAAAGTTGCATTTGTCCGAAAGTGCCCCATGGCGGGCATAGCACTTTTGGACAGGCATGGGGTAGGTTTGGATACACAAGCAAAAAGCAATAACATTAAAATCAAACGTTAACACATTTTAATTCATGTTCAGGGAGTCAAAATTAACATTGAACATTGAACATTTTAAAACTAGAAAAAAGTGAAGTCCCTGGAACAGAAGTCGGTTTAGGCAATTTGGACACTTATGTCTTTCTAAGAAATCGTTAAGATGTCTAACTGGAGGAAAATTGAAATGGTTTGTTGAGTTCCTCAAAAATTTGACTACAAATTCCCCGTGTTCGATAAATTCTACCACTTGACCCAAATAGTGGTAAACCTTTGTGCGAAACTTTACCAGTCCGAAAGGGGAATGGCCCAGTTCGGCGTCGCCGTTTCGGCGCAGCTGGTTCGGCGCAAACCCGGTTCGGCGCGAGTACAGTTCGGCGCAAACCCGTTTCGGCGCGAGTACAGTTCGGCGCAGGATATTTTAGCGTAGACATTTAACGATAATGCTGCATATTAAGTACTGTTTCAAAAATAATTTAATAAAAGAAGAAAAACTTCACCCTGAATGTGGTCCTAAAAATGGGATTTAGAAATGTAATGTTACTTTTCACTCTATATGTACAGTGTGTTCACCGATAGTGCGGTAATTGTGAATAATTCTTATAACTTACTAGATACAAAAAAGAGTTTAAGTAAAAATAAAGAGGTATATTTCTTTATATCGGAAGTGAACATTAAAATTTTTCTTAAAATGGCAACATGTCTTTTTTTTAACATTTTCGCAATCTGCAGTTTTTTCTCTATAAATACATATAAAATTTTCATAAAATTACAAAAGAAAATATTCGAGAAAATATAAGATTTAAACAAACAATAAAAATGTATTCATTATTATTATTATTATTAACCTCAGGTACGAGTACGCAAAAAAACAAAATTAATTTTAGCATGCCATCAATTATCACCAAATCAAATAAAAAAACCAACTAATGATTAACTTCTGCGTACACATTGTTTGTTTAAATCTGGTAATCAGGTCTATTTTGTAACTTTAGCAACTTGCTAAAAATAAGCAATATTGCCAATAGCCAATTTTGCTCCAGTAGGAGCAATAGGTATTAAGCAAAATTATTTCCTCCAATAGGTATTAAGCAAAATTATTATTTAGCAATATTATTGCTCATTTTTAGCAAGTTGCTAAAGTTACAGAATAGACCTGATTATCTTGAATATTTTGTTATGTAACTTTATGAAAATTTGAACTGTATAGAGAGAAACCTGCAGATTATGAGAATATTAAAAAGAAAGACATATTGCCATTTTTAGGGACCACATTCAGGGTAAAGTAGTTCTTCTTTTATTAAACTGTTTTTGAAACAGTACTTATGCCGTATTATAGTTAAATTACTGCGCTAAAATGTCCTGCACCGAACTGTACTCGCGCCGAAACAGCTGCGCCGAACTGTACCCGACCCGTCCGAAAGTGCCCTACGTTTATTTTCCGGATCTGCCCCACCTGTTCAAAACGTACTCTAAATAACATAATTACCTATTTTTCAATATTTGCGTCAATGTAAGCTAGATTATATAGTGCACAAATATGTATTCTTTCACATGCAACACTTAAAACTTGAACTAAGGTAGTGGCGGCAAATATGGCTCGGTAAATAAATACCGCCAGATTCTTAATTTTTTTAAGTTTACAGTCTCATTATCTCATATTAAGCACTACCTGTTAATATATCTCTGTACTTCCAACTGACAAGAAAAATATAAGCGATTCTTTCAAAAGCGCGCAAATAAATTGTTAAACAATAAAGTTTGATCAAACATTTTTAATAAAAACAAAAAGGATATCTGCATTACGAAAGTAAAATTTGGGGGAGTGATAAGTAAAGGTATGTATTACACATTGGCATATTAGTTTACTTCAATAACTTCCTGAAACAATTTTTTTTGTACAACAAGTTGTCACTGCTCAACTGGTAATATGGCCCGTGTGTTATTCTATTGCATTCATAGCCAGGGCCATATTACCGAGCTCGGACCTGGGACAAGGGTCCAGTGTGTCAGAAGGATGAACAGATGGAAATGAGTATTTTACAAGGTGTTCGATTTATTACCATGACGATATTGATGACTACAAATCTTAAAAGTATAACAGGTATGGGCCATATTACCAACCTATTCTGCAAGGTTGGTAATATGGCCTCTTTTTTTTAAACGCGTTTTTCTCCTGTTTTTAGTAAGATTACACTAATTATTATTTTTGTGTAAAAACTTTATATAAAAGTTTATATAAAAATTGTTATCTTTTTCAATCAAGTTTTCGAAAAAAACGCCTTTACTTTAAGGTGGGCCATATTTGCCGCCACTACCTTATTGGTTCATGGAAAAGTATGTAATCTTAGACATGATTAGTGCAATACTGACTTTAAAGAAAATTTTTTAATTTTTGTTAATAACTTTCTAAATATTAAAGCATTTAGGACGAAATTTTCACAGGTGACTTTAAATGATCACTGTTTTTAACCATTGTAATTGCGCATTTCTACTTCTTTGGGAAGGTACTAAATTTTGAATGTCCGGGGGGCATATAAACATTCCTTACCCTCCTCGACACCAGAGTCTCTGCGCAGGCGCCCAAAAACATGTTTCGATTGGCTGAAAATTGCGCCGGCGCTCTAGGTACTTGTCAGAACTTAGCATTTTTATTAGAACCAAAAATACTAGGACAGGGTTTTTAATTAATTTAACGACGTTGAATCCGAATGGAGGGTGGTTGTCTTGTCAAAACTGACTCTTCCGCGCCGCGCCGCTCCGGACGCTTTAGATTTTTGGTTTCAATACTTACAAAATTAACACGGACTGAGAACAGAATGTCCAATAAGGTCGAAAATAGAGCGAAAACTGGAAATTTTAAAATCGATTATTAGCGAAACTAATCCATATACGACATTCCTCCGTATCCAGTTCGTTTCATTTTAATGTTATCTATTTAAATCCGTTAGTTTTCTTTAAAAAATGTAAAACTCTCGGGTCCAGGTTAAGTAACTACACCCTATATTTTTTGTAAACATAAATTTATTTCATAAAATTTTATTGCTATTAATGAATTAAATGAATATAATAAATTAAAACAGAATAGAATATTATATTAATAGAATATTATATTAATACAACATTAGACCGTTTAAATGGTCTAAGAATAGAACAAACAACGCCTATGAAAAAATAAGGTTAGGTTAGGTGACAAATGCAGTGTCAAATGATGCCATACTTGTCAGCCAATCACAACATGTTTTGGCGCCTGCGCAGAGACCGTGGTATCGAGGAGGGTAAGGAATGTTTATATGCGTCCGGGGGTGCCCCATGTCCGAATGTCCCCCATTTTACCCTACCTACTAGCGTGTTAAGTATATTTTTTGAAGTCCGCTCAAATAGATTGGTTTCAATTTTGTTAATAGTTTGATAATTTGTTCTCAAAATTGGACATAATCAGGATATCACTTTTGGCATGAAAACAAAGCCTTAGAAGTTCCTAAATATGTTCTTGATATGACATAAGCGTAACCTTTATGTTGTGTAGAATGTAGTACCTACCTATAATAATGTATGTAGGTATTACCATCCTATACTAATACTCACTTATAGTACTTGCATACCTACTATTGTTCTATAAGATTAATCAATTATATTAATTGCAAAGTCTAATGCAAGACATACTGTAGGTACTATAAAAGTGACCTACGCTCAAGGCATTCAGGTGTTTTGTGGTCGATGTGGCGCCTTAGCCTCACCTGAGGGTCAAATCAAGCAATGACGCAAATGACAATAATTTAGTGTGATATATAATTTACTTTTAACAAGAAGCAATAATAGAAATAAATAGTAATTATTTCATTACTGGATAATTACAAATAATGGTCATTTACACATTTTTGCATTTAAAATTGAGAAGCAAGTCCCCATATACACCGTACTACGTATAAAGTATAACATATTAGTAGTAGTAAATAATGCATGTAGCATGTATATAGTATACTATACATAGTGGTACTGCTATATTGGATATATTGAGGAGACACCGGGTGTCACATTGTGTGAAGGTTGAGAGGATGTAACTATGTTGTTATAATGCTATTATTTGTCACATAACATAATTTAAGCATTATATATTTGCTTTGTGATGTAACAGATTGTAATCCTTTTTGTATAGGTCACTTTATTCATAGTGGTTGGCACGTGACTTTGGCTTGCACGGCAAATGTGGAGGGAGAACGCCCGTGACACCCAATTCCACCAATCAACACAAACATAGAACCGAAATAACGAATATTCGTTTCTGCACATTAGCCACTCCCAACCAACCACTACGAATAAAATTTTCTCCAAGAACATAAATTTTACCAATACTCACACAGGCAAGAAACCGTTTGTCTGTAAGATTTGTGACTATAAATTAGCTCCAAAAACATCATTAAAAGATCATTTAAAAACTCACACAGAAGAAAAATCGCTTGCTTGTGAGTTTTGTGACTATAAATGTGTACACAAACCAAATTTAAAATGACATTTAAAAATGTTCGTGGTGTTGTTTCCCTTCCCCTTTGGGAGCATTGTTGAGGTCCACGCGTTTATACATTTCCTCCTTGCCTAACGTAGCAATTGATTTTTGGACTCAAAACGGGACATTGACACTTTTTTCTTTATTTTTCATAAGATATCTATACTTTTATCATTTTGAGACTCTTTTGTAAATTGGAAATTTTTTCGGTTTTATTTGCTTTCTGAATCCCACCAAAATTGACAATTGTGTTTAGTATTGTTTGGCATAGTATCATGGAAAGATACATGGTTACACATTTCATAAAAATTGTTTTACAAAAATAATTAAAAGTTTAGTGATCCTGTAATCTTAAGATATGCCCATGTGACCTGGCCATCAATAACTCGATTTGAATTTTTTCCCTCAGATTACGTGAAATAATTGGTTTACTACATTAAAATCAGCTACACTCAATGACCTTAATACCAACATTATTCGTATCATTTATGAAATAATAAGTGCTAATTTATGTGGAAAATAATCTAAATTGGTGTTACAGAATTGCATTTTTCCAGAATCCAGAAGCAGTCATTCTCATGAAATTATTTTTAACCCTTATTCGGCACACTTCTGCGGAAAGACATATTCGGCACACAGAGATCATTATGCACCCCGATGACAAAAACCGTTATAAAAAGTAAACTATTTAATATTTTAACTTGATTTTTTTTGGAGCTTCTTCAAAGTCTATTTTTTATTGTATATAGTATAATGCTATATATTATAGTCAAAATATTAAATTATGTATGTTAAAAAAATTGAAATAGCGAAAAAAAGTGTGATTTTACAAAAAAATTCATAAATCTTTATGTTTTACATATTAAGACCTAAACATTTAGGTAAGTCTTTTATTTATGTGGGGGTATGAAAAAAAAATAGTAGTTAATGTCCCTTTAAAAAAAAGGTATTTTTTATGCGAACCTCGTGTTATTGCCAAAATATGATTTAAATTTCATGTTTAAATCAAAATATTAGTAATTTTATATCGAAATATAATTAAAAAATATAAAAAATAATAAAAGAAAAAACATTGCAACCAATTTAAAAAAAAAATCATTGCCACAATCGACGCAAACCGTGAAGCTGTGTATTTCGCAAACAGGGTAAGTACAACTTACGCAGCTTTTTCTGCACTTTTTATCATGCTTTCTTGGCATAATGCGCAAAAAAAATTAGAAATCGTCCACTTGCACAATCCACCAAGTTTGACTTGAGCAAAATCTAGCTGTGTTTGATATTTTGCGTGTAAACGACACTCCCATTTTCCAAAGGATTAATCCCTTAATTAGGGGCTAAATACATAAGTAGATTAAGAAATAAATTTATAAACAGTATGAAATCAAATTTTAATACAAAGATTTTATTTATTATTACAGAAATTATTGCAAATATTTTGCACAAAAAGCAATTTATTAATTTGTTTGGTGGAGTACAAATCTAACCAATATTCCATAGGTTTCTGCTTTCTTGTTGTATCTGGTCTATTTACTTTTGGAATGTCAATGCTTTGAATTGTAATATTTAATGGTATGTATGTATATGTTATAACTTGAATTATCTTCAAAACTTCAACAAAATTGAAAATATAGGGATGGGAACTATAGAATTGATAAAGAATCAATGTACATTTGCATTAAATAAGTTGAGTATTTTATTGTTCGTTCATCGCTTGATCCATTTTCATGATCTTTGCTTTTGCATTCAATTATTAAACCAAGCTCTTGAATTTTTCTACATCAAGCCTGACTCAAATGGAAACGGCATCCAATCACTGTTGCTTTAGGCTTGCACAAGCCAATTTGCACAAGTTGCATGAGCGTGAAAACGCACCATAACGGTCCCAACACAACGCTACTGGTCTCAGGCTATAGCAGGACTCTTGAAATGGCGCGCTAGACCCACTTCCTTTACCATTTATTAGGTAGTACTTAAAATTTATGATATATGGACGTGGGATGCATATGATCCCAGTGTGCCAACAAGGGTTAAATAAAAATGTCATCAACCAATTTAACCCAAATAAACCTGAAACTATTTTTTTTTTTTTATTGGAGTAAGAATGTTTCTGTTTTGTAGCACAAAATATAAAATATTTTCACGTAACAGAAATTCTTGAGGTAAATGGCACAATTATGTGTTTAGACTAATAAAACGAGCATGTGGTTGTGCCTAAACGTGAAAATTTGTCAGGTTTTGTAGTGATATTTTAAAGTATCTTATTGTAACAATACGATAGTATACAACATTAGTTTTCTGTAAAGTATGGAAGCTTACTCTACGAACTATAACGAGTAAGCGTTGGAAATAAAATGTGAAAGTGGAGGTAGCGAGTTAAAGCGTCTAGGTGTAAAAAGAAACATAAGCATTATTATACCGTATTCCGATGCACCTGTATACTAAATTGAGTGTTGTCAATACACACCGATATGTTTTATATAATGGGATAGATAAAGAAGGGAAATAGTACGGCGACAGCTTGTCGGAGAATGCCAGCAAAATCTTATTTTACCTGATGATAACATTAGAACATAATACGTTTCACTAAATGGGGCAAAGTGAAATCACAATCTAACCCAAGATCCTTGAGCCATTTTGTTGGGCAGATTTATTTGCCGACAATGTTTTCAAAACTGAGACGTTCATCTTTTGTTAAACAACCCCGTATTAAACCTAATACATCAATAATACGTCATTCACAATAAAAATCAATTTTACTCAATTAGAGTTCGGTTTCTTGTGGGAATTTTATAAATCTTTGCATTGTAAACAATTTGTATAAATTATACTACCTACACAAGTCGAAAATAAATGTAAATCTAATGAGTCAATCGACAACTCGCATAATTACTGGTAATTCTTTTAAATGTGAGAATGGCTCACACGTAATAGTAAATAAAGAATTTGTTCCGATTGTCCGTGGATGGTAGAGGCGCCGGTCTGTCGGGCAAGTGCATACTCAGGTGCAACAAGCGAAGGTTCCCACGTGTTTTTGCCACCCACGGACACTGTGCTCTCGCTGGACATCATTTGTTCACAGTAGTACCACATCATAATAATTGTATTCGTTACCATAATGTTAGGTGCAATATTATGATTCACGGACTGATTTAAATTTGCACGACGAAGTCGTAGTTTTAATAATTAATACCACCATTTACCACAATATTATATTAGAACTGCGGCTATGGGCTCTATACTATGGTGGACAAAGTTAGTATTAAATACTACATAGTAAGACAGTGCACATAAAGGTGCGATTAGACCTGACCGAATTTTATGTCGGAGAGTAGAAAACAGTAAGAGTAAGACTCGGAAAATAAGAGACAGTAAGAGAGACAGAATTTCTGTCCGACATAAAGTTTAAGGTGAGAATACACATGCTACCTATTCGCATGCTTTCATGCCAAGGTGATAGATTACAAGGTATGATCGAAGGTAGTATAATAGTAGGATAAATTATAGTCTGCGATTAAAAGCGCATGTCCTGAATATACAAGCTACGTAATAGTCGAATGAAGGAATGCGAGTACGTAGCAAATGCTCGTAAGTAGCATGTGTATACTGTTTGGATATTTAAAACCATGCTACTACATGAGCCTGCTACTGAATCGCAAGGCATTTGATTTCAATGCTGCTACTTCTTGACAGGTAGGCGAGGTGTACAAAATGCATGCATTGCTAGACGTGGCTCTTGATAAGCATTGCAATGCGTCACCTAACACTTGATTATGATTTTTATCACATTTCATTATCGTCTCTTGTTTCTTGCGTTGGTGTTGCGTTTAAAAATTTTAAGTTTTAAAATATCTCAATGCAATTATTACAATCGATCAACGATAGCAATCTAACGATTAAAATGATAAAAACTAAAATTAAAAATTTACGTTGGGTGTATCATCATGAGGCAAAAAAGATTAAAGACTCGATGCGTTCTGGAGCGGATGCAGCACAAGTTTATAAACCATCGCTATCGTGGTTTGAGGAAAAGCATTCTTTTCTAGGTGACACTGTGGAATATTGTACATTGGGTAGCCAGCAATAATATGATAGGTTGTGTCGCAAACGAGAAACTTCCACCGCAACATTGCAAGATTCTTTACTCGAAGACTCGTATAAGACGAGTTTTCACGAGTTCACGTATAGATCATACCTTGTAATCTATAAACTTGGCATGAAAGCATGCCAATAGGTAGCATGTGTATTCCCAGCTTTATTCAGATCTAAACGTAGCTTAAGAAACTTATCTGATAAGTCGGATGCAAAAGTAAATAATTATAATAATACTCGTCAATGCATTCTCCTTTTATAATAATAAATAAATAAAAACTTCAATAAAAATTTCCTTTTCTTTCATTTAAATTTTTTTACAGTATATTAATTTAGAGTTAATAATATTGGCCATAAAAGGAAGTAATTATTTTATTTTAAAGATTTGTGTCCACATCATGTACCCCACTCTTCCCTATTATAATAATATGTATTATAGATTTGGTCTTTAAATTTCACTGGAAGTTGAATTGAAAATTTAAAAAAAATATCTGTGGGCAATTCCAACTCGTTACTTATTTTTACTTTTTTCTCCAGCAAGCAGTATTATTTAAAAATATTTTATTCTTATTGGTTGTTGAACTTTTAACCTTCATCCGCTCGCGCCTTTTCAAGTTACACTTTCGATCGCATGGGCGGCAATTAGACCGCCTTTGTTTTTTTATTGTTTTCGTGAGTTTTTCGTCATTCAAAGTGCATGATTTGAATTATTTAAAGAAATATACATAAAATAAGTTTATGCTACATTTAAATAAAGACCAATATGAAAATACATAAAATTAATAAATAAGTACCTATAAATGCTACATTTATAAGACGAAATTAAAATACATAAAAATGAAATACATTTTACATTTCGAAAAACAATAAAAATTAATTGTGAATAAAATTGATTGGCCGCCGTACGACACTACATACTTTGGGGCTGTCTTGAGCCGGCTGGTGAAGTTGTCTTATCAGAAAATGGGTAGGGTCTAGTGGAGGAGATAGTAATTAGAGAATACAATCGCATCCCGACCCTCCTATGACGCTCTGGAAGAAAATAGGAGAGACAATTTAAAAAGGCGGTCCTTTTGCCGCCTACCCGAGCGAATGAAGGTTAAATAAAATGTTAGATACGATTTTTGGTTATTAGTTATTTTTACCTATTTTCACCTTTTCCGTTTAGACGATTTAATTTATTTTCAATGGACTTCCTCTCACGAAGGAAAAGCTTAAATTTAATATTTGGAGTGATTTCGTTATTGTATTGCTATCGCGTTCACACATCATTATCGTATATAAATAATTAATATTATTTGTATGTAGTAACTATGTAAATATTTAATAAAAGACTATTTTTTTATGTACATACTTCTTTCAATAGTGGAAAAAGTTACAAAGTAGTATAGGCGTTGGGGGTTATAACTAACAACATAACCATTATTGAAACCCACCCGGTACTTGACTCCTTCTACGCCCTTTTCAACCCTCTTAAATCATATCTGTTGTCGCAACCTTAAATAATTATATAACGTTTAACAAATTTCCATCTAATTTGAGAATTAATAATCTAAGTACCTGCAACGCGACGCAATAGAAATTTATTGTAATATTTGAACAAGGAAGCTATAATTTTCAAGCAAAATTAAAATTTATGAAAATCTGACGGAAGGTTACAAATTTTAGAATTTGGTGAAGAAGTTATTTTTTAATTAAATCATTCGAGTGATTCAACTTATGTTAAAAAAATAACCCATTAACTACCAATCAATGTTATCATTTGACTTCATCGCTTTAGATAAATATTTTTAGGGGATTGTACAATTTTTAGAAATACATAATTTATTGTTTTTAAAACAGGATGAATTTAATTTAGGAGCGGTCGGAGCATAGTAGTCACGCGAATATATTATGAACGTTAAATACCCGGTTCGAATCCGAGTGAAGTAAGAACTTCTTAGCGGCTCCACTCGGAAGGCAATGGCAAACCATCGAGAGTAATATGCCAAGAAGAATCATTAAAATGTTAATGATAAAAAAAGAGTCTAAAATTGATCTGTAGACTATGGGGAGGGCAAACCACCACCCCATTAACATTTCCCTGGTACAGACTTATTGGCTAAGCCGGGAGGATAAAGAAGAAAAATATAACATTGAACACTATTTTTTCAATTTTCATGATTTGTTTTGCTGAATATCAAATTGCAATTACTCAAGTAAATAAGTTTGTTTATAATGGTGTGTCAGAAACAAAATTACCCATACAATAGGACACAATTCTAAATATTTTTATAAAATAATTCAGGTGATTTAAAATAAAACAATATTAATAATTAACCTTCATCCGCTCGCGTACGCAGCAAATTGGCCGCAGTCTTGAATTTTCTCTCCCATTTCCTTCTAGAACATCAAGGGAGGGCTGGGAAGGGCTTGTATTCTCTAATTACTATCTCCTCCACTAGACCATGCCCGTGTCATGTTAATGAACAATTTGCCGCATAGCGGGATCGATAACGAGAACTTTTTACCAATACTCGAATGTTGGTTTTACTGAGAAAATATTAAATACACTGCAGTCTCGGTAATCCGAACACACGCTAATCCGAACATTTTACTATTTTTGTTCGTATTATAGAATAATTTTCGGATTTGTGCGGACTAGCGAGTGTTCGGATTACCGAGACTGCACTGTATAAAATATTATTACAAATTGAGTGTCGTAAACGATTACAGTATATTTTGAACTGATTATTATTTGATTTTATATTTTAATACAGATTCTTTTGTCCAAAAAAGTACTTATAATGTTATGTCAGAATTCATAAGTCCTAAATAATTTAAATCATATACTTTGAATGAAGAAAAACTCATGAAAACGATAAAAATCATATGCGGCCAAATTGCCGCCTATTGGATCGGCAGTGTGAATTTAATAGACGCGAGCACATGAAGGTTAAAAGAAAAGTACTTAATGGGCTAAAAAAAGGCATCGTTGTCCTTAGTAACTGTATAATTTGATAATGTTGTAGCGCCTTGAATACTCACAACTGATACTTAATAATTCGGTTGTTCGGTTGTAAGTCGAATTATTAATTGTTGTGCTATTATCTTCCAGATCGCGCTTGAAGTCAGCAATGTTGAAGTAGTGAACGCAAACGAATCTGAATTGAATACTGTTTATTTAAAATTTGTACAAGATATTTATTATACAGATATATTTACATACTTATTTAACAATATAAACAAATACAATACAGGTCATTGCAGAATTGCGAGTTTACGTTTTCCTTATGTCATCTTTTTAATGTAGGTTGGAAGTTTGTTTTGATAAATGTAGTACATTATAATTTATAATATTTAGATTACATATTTTGCGTTTAATTATATAATTAATAATAATTAAGCTTGAATTACATTATACTTTTTTCGACTTTTTTTCGTCTAGATTCTCGTTCGATTTAGTTTCGAGTTTTTATTTCATTTGCTTTAGTATAGATGGCGCCAAAAGGGACTACCTATCACGGACCTTTATATTTTATTTATTTATATAAATTATAAATTGTAGATCACGTCTTCGTTGAAATTAAAAATTATTCGGATAAATTCAAAGCTCTTGTTGTATTGCTTATGATAATTTCGCTAATACTGTATTTGAAATGACTCTATGACATACATAAACCGATATTAGATTTACCTACTATCGGAGTAAAAAGTTCTGACCCCTGAGTTTGAAGTCCAATAAAATCAAAAGTTAGCAGCAAAAAGATTTGAAAAAAATATATGATATCAACTGATTAGTGCTAAATGTCATATTAAAATTTTATACTTCTAACTGACGCCCTTTTAAAATTATTTAATAAAATGTTCAAAAAAGTGTAGTTTTTTAGCACTCATTACGAAAAGTTGCAACTTCAAATAACTACAATTATCGTATTTTCTTTTCAAATTACATAAAATTTATGTAGTACATAGATAAAAGTATACTCTCTTTAGCAATATAAAAATTTGATTGGAATTTTGTCAAATTGCTGTTAAAAGTCGATTTCTATAAGTCGATATTTTCTTTGTACATAATTGTTCAATTTAAACGAATTTTTGTTAATAGCTTTAATAAATTTATTAAAAGACATTCCCTACAAAAATATTTAAATAATTCATTTTTAAACAATAAAATAATGGTTTTTAAATAATTTCCTTATTAGACAGAGAAGCATAGAATCAGAGATGCACGTTTTGCGACCGTGTGAAATCGTAAAATGAGTTTTTGTATATAGGCGGCACATGTCACGTCATTATCAATAATATAATTTTTAATATTATGGATCAGCGGTTGCCGCATTTCAACAATAAGGGCATGAACATTACGTTCCCTTCCGTCCCTACACCCAGTAAACTATTAATTCTATCGCATTTTAATATTTTGAAACTGCCATAGTTTGGAATATAATTAAAAATTTTGTTTATTTAATTGAAAAATAATAATCTACCATAGTTTTCGATTGATATGTTCAATTACTTTAAAAAATTTCGTTATAATAACAAAGTTATTTTACTTTACTGTTATACTTAATAATTCAAAAAATATTTAAAATATATCATTACAAAAATTTGGGAATAGAGATAAAAGATGTAGGTATCTACAGTCCAAATTTCATTAAATTTCAGAAAACACTTTACAAGAAAAAAAATTGTAAAGTTGTCGCTGTGCTAATTGTTGCATAAATTGTGCCTCTTTTTTTAAATATCTGCATGCCAAAAACACACTATAAAGCCTATCACTTTGAAATTTTATTATGTTATACAAAATTAAATTCTTTATCTGTATCTTCTTAGCGCATAAAATTCCATCAATTACTTTTTGAAATATAAGACTTCAAACTCAGGGGTCAGAACTTTTTACTCCGATAGT
This sequence comes from Rhagonycha lutea, assembly GCA_958510855.1. Taxonomy (NCBI): domain Eukaryota; kingdom Metazoa; phylum Arthropoda; class Insecta; order Coleoptera; family Cantharidae; genus Rhagonycha; species Rhagonycha lutea. The sequence continues at coordinate 60,249,353 of OY294036.1, forward strand.
AGTATTATGTGGCGGTTGTAGATCGAATTTATTGAAGCATAAAATTCACGAATGCGGTACAAAATTAGCACAAAATTATGGAGTAATTGGTTTTTAATTTTGAGAAGGTGGTGGTTATGGCTTGACATCGGTTCGTTCAACTATCAGTAACATTTAGATACTGAAAGCAAGTTAAATTATGAAACAATTTTGCTTTAAATTTTTTTCTAATATCTACTTTATAAGTTTTTGTCTTTGTTTTTAATTAAAAGATTAGAAGATTAATTTACTATGTAGGAAGATTTTTGTCTTTAGATATCATCGGCATGTGTATTTCGTACTATAAGTATCAATGTTTACTATTTTAACAAGTCGTTATTGGAAATGTGGTATGTTGGCAGGCCGTTAAAATCGCTGGCCTATAGTGGGAACGCAATAACAACAAAATCAAATGAAAAGGATCTGCTTATAATTAGCAAAGGTCGCACTGAGCGCCGCGAGGTATGCAGGTGTTCTACAGACGCATGGGCGCCCTCGACATCTGCATTCCGTAATCCACCTGCAATAATCTCAACTCTTTGAGAGGACAATTACACCTACAATATAGATTACAATAGAAGGCATAGCATAAAAGGTATAACTTATGCAGGGCTTTGAAGAAATTTAAGTGGACGAGAATCGACCAACAACGTAATGAAATAATTGTACCGATTTTATCTAAATCGTGTACATAAATGGTATCCTCAAATAAGTTTGGGCAAAAATATTTTTGCATTATTTGAGGGTAAATAATATTACCTTACGTACATAATAATCATAAAGAGTTTGTATTTCAATCAAAGAGTGTTTTTACTATAACAGAAAACAGTTGGACGACCATATGTGGTGTAGCACGAAATATATAAATTGAAATTTACTAACTTTTTTTTACAAATAAGTATTTTGATTAATGCAGTTTGAGTTCAACAAGGACACGCAATAATTAGACAAATGACATTGAATTTGGCCTTACAGTATCACGATTACAATATTTAAACTGTCAAATTACAATTTTGGTATTTATCGTTGAAGGTTTTGATTGTGATCGTATCTGATTTTTAATTAAATTTAACTTCACGTAAGTGCATGTAGCATTCAAGTGGAAAAAGTAACTGCTTGTAGAATTATTAATAAATTAACAAAAGTAATATAATTTAGTATCTGGTAAATTATGTATAATGTAGTACATAATGTACTAGTATACTAAAAGCGTTGGTGGTAAAGAGTTAAAACTCATACTATGTACGATATTAATAATACAGCTACATATCTCCCGAGGATAAACACCTGTGATGTTCTCAATTTTTTGTAATGTTTGTCGTGAACAGGACGTACAATATTATTCTTTAAAAATAATCAGAAAATCGGTACTCAGGTGGTACTTACGGACACCTGTGAACACAGACGAAAACAGAGGTCATCACGTTTTAAAATTCCAAAAAAATTTTATAACCATTATTCTTCTATTCATCATAATAAACTTACTTCTCAGCTTCACAATATTTTTTATCTTTTTTTGTGAACGAAAACTAAATAAAATTTCGGAAGTTACAAGACGTAAACAATTCAAATATATCTATTTATAATTATTGATAATTTATGTAATTTTAAAAACTTATCTCAATGAATTATATTTTAATACAGATAACCCTTAGAACTTGTTTCTACTATAGTTACCATCTGAATGAACAACCCAAAATTAAAATTTATTCATTATTGTAAAAGTATAGAATATTGCATTATAATTATTGGAGTAATCAAACTGATTAAATACTAGGAAGTTACAATAAATCACCCCAAGTGGCATATTATAGTACCTAATAGTAGGTACATAATATTATAAAACAGTGGTATTTATTACTTTTTTACAATTACAATATCTTACGCTTACCTTTTCAAAAGTACAATAATGTCAAGATAAAAATCGGTTCTAAGTACGTTTTATTAACATTATACCAATATTATGTATGTTTATTTATGCGGTTTCAACAAAGCGAAGCAGCATGCCACATAAAAATTTGATTTAAAATAATCCTTGTGTTACTTTTGCGTTTTTAACCCTTAAACGTCACCGTGGGGTCTCAGAGGCCAAACGCCATAATAAGTCAATGTAAATAAAAATTATCTAAAAAGTGCTGAGTATCTTCGCACTCTAAAAAAATCTCTTTTTTTCAGGACGGACGGACGGTCGAACACAGAGCCAGATTGGCTTTTTACTATATACTACGATAGAAGCTAAAATGCATAATTGTAATTTATGTGTGATATAATAGTGTATCGCAAAAAAAATTGATTTTGAATTTTACGGAGAGGAATTACATATTTTTATAGTGAAAGTTAGCCATGCCATTTTCGATAATTTGAAAAATAAATATTGAAAAATAAATAAGCACTATAGCACCATACCAAATCATAAACATTTACCAATAAGGTTCCTATATACTTCTCGTTTGTTTACTATAACAGAAGTATTATTGTAATTGCAGGCAAGATAAAGAAAAGGGAAAGAAGAATTGGACGCATATGCAATATTAAATTGGTGAACGATTGCACATAATTTGAAACAAAGCAAATATAAAATGAATTCGTTTTTCATAATTTGGTTAAGTGAAGAAGTACTATGAAAAGCAGGTTTTGTTAATTTAAATTTTATGGTAGTTTGTATAACATAGGGCAACTTGTGGGGCAACTAAAAGGCACACTGACATTCATGCACTGACATCACTTACAAAATTCGTTGAAGAAGAACTGCATGTTAACACGGGATGTTGCATATGAAAGAAATTGATACTCAATGATTGGGGCTTAAACATTTGCTAATGTAAAAGAATATTGCAGTATGTATTTACTATGTAGTACCATGGTACCATACCCAAAATGGCCAAATTTTCTGAAGGCAAAATTAGTATTGTGCTATTATTATCAAACCATACTGTATATCGCTGATCTTGTAGGTTTCCACTAGTTGATGTCGTGATTTATTTGCAAAAAAATAACCAAAAAAAACGACTACATGTTGTACGTTGGAACAGCAAATTTCAAAAGGAAACTTTTATGCCAACATCCAACTATAGGTACAGTATATAACAAGTAAAGAAATAATATCTTATACTTCTACCAATTAACACTGTTTGGCAACTGACCCAAAGAAAGTTATGAATGAATAAAATTTGAATACAACGAATTAAAAATAAAGATTTTTAATGTATTATATTTGTTTGAAGAGCGTATTTGGACGTTACGTGGAATAAGATGAGCGACCTTTTACATGGTAAACCACTTCGTCAAGTTACAAATAATTGTATCTACTCCCGCTGGTGTGTCCATCGTGCACGTGTGCGTCGAGAGGAATTTGCTCCGGCGCCAGCGAGTCTGAGTAACACCTGCACAGCGACTCTACGATGGACCAAGTCAATGGTGTTCCAAAAAGGTAGATCACACAATGCTCACGGTCACTCAGACATAGAGAAAGTGATTCATTGTATCAATACTTCATGCATAACGTGCTAAACACAACTAATGAATTTTAAACTTGGGTAGAGGTAACGCTAATAATTTAAATTTGTGAAAATATTTTGTAAAATAAAGGTTAGATTTAGATTGGTTAGATTATAATGTTGTAAACCCAACTGATTTATAGTTATTCTAAGTACTACTAGGTGTGAGTACATAATTACGTTCAAGTTAATCGATTATAGAATTTAAAATCTTCTCACATAAACGTGACACACTGTAATATAATTCAAGAGCAACGATTTTTAAGTGGCGTTGACTGATCAAAAAGACGAAACTCCATTTACTCTTTTATCTTCTTGAGAAAAGTTATGAGGTGAATATTTTTAATTTTTATTGGAATCAATAAAAACCTAAATATCATTTATACATGTGCTATGTACCTAACATTATATGAACTGCATATTATGTTACATAATTTATATTATGTAATATGGTTTTATTGTAATTCATCTTTGAATATTTACGCAAAACTCAATTTTTTTTAGTATAAAAGTGAAACTAAAGAAATTATTCTAGAAACATTGCAGAAAAACTTGATATTCGGTTTTGTTGATCGTTTCATCAGGTCTGAACATGCATGTTCATGACCATGAGTCATGCCAATAATCCAAATTTGTATTTGAGTCTCTAAAATTCAAATAATCCCTTGGCAAGTATAAACATTATTCAGAAAGTTGTGCAAATTTACTACACATACTATTATTATATCACTGTAGATAGCATCATTATGTTTACAATTTTCTATAAAAGAAAGCAGCAATGCAATACTATCAATAATTAATTTTAACTTTATCTGTTATTATTTCGTATAAAGAATATTTTGCTGCCACTCGGTTTTACTACAAAGCTTAACAAAATTATGCCTCTCTATAAAAATAATTTACTTTATAGTAGACTACTCGCAAGGAATCATCAGGACAGGGCGTGGCCAAATTGTTGCGCTGTAGATGTGGAGGGAGAACGCGTGACACCCAATTCCACCAATATTTACCCATTAGCCACACGCCCTGTCCTAATTTCTTGAAGTACATAGTCTACTGAAGCTTGAGTTAGAGTGAATTTATTCCTTAGTGATTGGTACGTGACTGGGGCTTGCGCGGCAAATGTAGAGGGAGAACCCGTGACACCCAATGACATCAATTGACACAAACATAGAACCGAAATGACGAATATTCGTTTCTGCACATTAGCCACCCCCAACCACCAAGAACAAAATTCACTCTAGTTCACTCTAGTTCACTCTCGCTTACAAGGGGAGAACCAACTTCAGTCTCGATTATCCTACAGTTTAATCTTTTGGGGTATGTCTGGTCATGCAAAGCAGATCTTCTATATGCAGAAACGCATCGTGAGATGTATTATTGGTGCTAGTAGAGTGGACTTTTGTAAGTTCATTTTTAAGGAACTGGGGATTTTGCCTCTACCATGTCTGTATATTCAGATGATAGCGATCTATGTTCGAAAGAATTTAGCTAAGTTTTCAACATGCATGCATGCCCGTGATACTAGACATGGGGGGGGGGGACTTCTTCCTCAACATCGACTCAGAATCAGTATTATAGGCGTAAGTCCTGTTTGCATGGGCGAGAGTTACGATAAGTTGTCAGCCGAGATTAGGAATTCAATGTGCTGTGATGTCAATCAGTTTTTGCTCTGATTGTGATTGTTGAACTTTCTTGCCTGATTGATATTGTTTCTTGACAGCTCATGATTGCTCTTGATTGATATTATCATCATCTCATCATATATTGTGGTATTTTGAAATGATAGAAGTTTAAAAATGTAATTATAATTATTTTGGGAAAGAATCAGCACGAGTGTAGTTTTCGTTTATTCAGGCACAAAGCGAAAGATTTTGCTTGGTTGTTGTATAATTTATAAAAAATTAAAATGTAAAGAATATTATTGTATAAGGATTTAAAAAGTTATAAAAATTTAAATAAAGTTGGATAAATAACCGCGAGAAGGAGACACCAAGAAGTTTGACTTTGGTGAAATGGGAGAAGATACTCTCTCTTCCGTCTTCCCTGTGCAATAATGGAAGGAGCATCAATTTTATGTAAACTAAAGAAAATTTGTGATAATTTGGCGGAGAGATAAAATCAATGATTTATGGTTATCGGATGATCGAGTTCAAGTATGGGAGAATATTTTAAAAGCGGTGAAGAGCAAAATTTCGTAATATTTTCATCGGCAAACACCAAGCGGTCATAAGCATAAAATGCGAAGTCAAACAAGTAGAAGCTTTCAACAATAATTAACAACCAATCTGGTAGAAAACTGATGCAAATCACCTTTAGTACATTCATAGCAAGCGGCTGATTTTAAATATAAAAATTTTAAATATTAAAATTTTTGTAAAAGTGCGACGCATAACCGCAAAATAACTGCGCATTTGCGCACAGAGGTGCAAAAAAAAAGTTATAAAAATTTAAATGCTGTATGGATTAACTAAACAATATAATTCAGTGCCGTACGACGAATTTTAGGTTAATTTAAGAATTTGTAGATATTAATTTTTATGATTTGTTTCGTATGAGTTATCAATTTATTGCAAACTAGAGAAAACAATTGAAATTACATGTATGAACTTGCAGTTGATGATTAACATGTGCCTGAGGAAAGAATTAAATAAGAATAACATAAATGTGCTAATAGGGGTATTTCAAATTTATAGAGCTGTGAATTTGTCGCCAGTTATTTCATAAAGAAATCAAAGTTGTTTTAAAATTATCATATCATTTATTAATGAGAGTAATAAAATTTGTTTTATAAATTGGGAGTATAATTTCCTTATTTTTGAGTTAGCCGAGTGGAAAAGTATGTCACTCATCGAAGTCAACTAAAAGTATTATTAACAAGGTAAGGGCAGGCGACCTAGTTTATTACTGAGACCTTCTTCTCTTCTTCTAGTGCCATATCTTCTTTAGACGTAGGCGATCTTCCTGGCTAAGCCAGGAAGACTTTACTAGGGAAATGTTAATGGGGTGGTTTCCCGTTGCCTTCCCCATAGTCCACAGATCGATTTCGGACTTTTTAGATCACAGCACATATCCGACGCAATCAGGATTAGAACCGCGGTTTCCCGCTCTGTAGTCTATCCGTGCTTGATTTACGCCAGACTGCTGGTCAATTACTGAGACCAACGTGAGGTTTTAAAAAGTAAAAATTAAAAGTAGTGCGGTATTTGGGCCGCATAAAATATATTTTTTCTATCCGTTTGTTCTCTGACTCATTCGTTCACAGTGGTACAACGCAATGTAAAAATAAATAAATAAAAACTCCACAAAAGACCCAAATAAACTTGCAAACAAATTTCTGGATAGCACAAACTAAAAATAAGGAGTTTGAAGCGATTCAAGACGGCAGACCTATCTACTCGTTTTGTCTAATGAACTATTGTGAATGATAATTGTGTAAATTGAAAGAGGAAAATATTCAATGGAATTTTTCCCATGTTTATGACCTTTATGTTATGACCTAGTATTTTTTAAATCTGTTTTATCCAAAATTATCAATTCAAGTTATTTGACATTTCTTAAAATTTAATTTCTTTGGCTTTTATTGAACCGTTTGTCGATATACTATTTAGCAACGCTATATTTTCCTGGTAACGATGAAGGTACTATAGAGAAATCACCGCTATATTGGACCACCTAAGAAAATATCTGCATAAAATGAAAATGATCTTACAAAATAGGTTAAAACGATGGTTGGTTGGTTAAAATAATAATTTCAAAATAGCGTCAATGGAATTTTATGGGGCTCAAGGAACAAGATGATTTGGACACATGCATAATGAGAAAAGAAATCAAAGATACGAGGGTCAAAATCACCAAGGTGGAGAATTAGCTTTGGCAGCAATAACTGACTAAATTCACATTCTTTTAGATTAAATTATCATTAGTAAATACTTAAATGTATTCCATTCAACTGGACATCATATTACAATATACTTCAAAAGTTAAATATATTTAATATTATTTTAAAAAATAAGTACAAAAAGTCATTTCGGGAACGCGTCCGAAGTAGCAATTCTTATAGAAACGAATACCGAGAATTCTTATAAAATAAAATTAATTTAACAGTTTTCATTACTTAACTAGCCATAAATTTTATCGAATATCAAGTTTTTGTAAGCATTATTGAAAAAATTAATAAATAATAATGAAAAATATGTTAAAATATCTTGCCCGACAAAGTAAGCATCATTTCAGTGAACGCAGTTTTGACTGCTCGGAAAATTTTTATTATTGAAATTATTTTTGTTATTGCTAGGTAGCGCAGTTGTAGTGGAAGATGTAAAGTGATTGTCGCCAGTGATTTTCGCCAAAAGAATTTGAAATAAGAGATAAGTATCTTTCGATTCATTATTTACAGAGCGTACATCAATAGTTCGTCATACCGGGAACGCGTTGATTAGATAGGAATATTGAAAAAATACGTTTTTAAAGTATAAACGTATAACATATCCAAAAATATTTTATATCAACAATGTCGGTTATGATGTCTAAGATAGCCGTCGTTATAAAAGGGCTCGTTTATTTGAAAATGTCATTTCGGGAACGGTCATTTCGGGAACGTTCCCGGACATCTCGAAATAATGATGACGTTTCCCAATGACTATTTGTTACCAAAGTGATATCTGCTATTACTATTTCTCAATTAATTTACTGTGAATGTTGTGCTAACATAATTTTCAATAAAATGGTTTGTTTTCAAAGCAAAATGGTGTCTCAATGAAGCTGCGAACACCATCCGAAAAACGACTTAAAAAAGATAATTTAGCTTATTTGCGCCAAAGAGAAAAACGTAATGCTGAACTTAAACATAAATATGAGATTGAAATGAAAAAACTAAGAAGAAAAGAAAACAGAGAACAGAGAACAGGAGAAAGACCAGGTACCTACAACTCCTAAGAGCAAAGTTGATGTATTGATAAAACACGTGGACCTACCTCCTGAAGTACGCAAAAAACTTTTGTTTAGTGAAGTATTGACTACGCAACTACAAGAAAAAGCCAATACTTTGCCAAAACATTCCAAAGAGAGAGAGATAAGTCTTCCAGAAATGTATTAGTGGAACTGTGGTAAGGAAATACAAATTGTTTCACATGACCAAGAAGTTTTTGCCAAAGGAAAGGAACAATTCATCGATTCTGAAGTCTGATGCCAAAGGTTGAAGCCAGAAGTTCGTCAAAAAGTCAAGAATTTCACATAAACATCATTCCGTGAACACCTCATCATTTCCGGGAACGTCACTAAAATCACGGAAAACACATACAATTTTAGGTATTTTGAAAAAAGAACATAGTAATATTTAAAAAGGTTGGATTCTCAGTACCTACTGTTAATTCATTTTTTTTTAAGTTTACGACATTTTCATATTTAGATAATTTAATACATAGAAATTGTAACATAGTTTCGTTTGTGGTGGTATTTTACTTCCAAACGTTTTTAATTTAAAATTCCTTAAGTTTTTTATTCATATTATTAACTGCATATATCTATCCTATTGTATAGGGTGTTTTTTTTAGCTGCATGAGAACTTTCAATAGGGATAACAATTGAATCAAGATTGCTATGGAAACAGTTTTTTGACATTTGTGTTTAGCAAGGTTTGGCATTTGATAATGCATAGATTGACCATGGAACAACGCTACCAAATTATAGAAATATATTTTAAAAATCAAAGCTCTGTTCGCCAAACATATAGAGCCCTTCGCCCATTTTATGTTAGACATTTTCGACCTTCTGAGCAAGCTATTCGTGCGGTGGTAGACAAATTTCGTACCACTTCTTCGTTGCGTGATATAAAAACACCAGCAAGACGAAATTATGTGCGTACCGAAGAAGCTATCAGTTCTGTGAGTGAAAGTGTGCAACAGGACCCAAACATTTCAATTCGCCATCGTGCTCAACAACTTGGGCTTTGTCCGTCCACTACATGGAAAATTTTACGGAAAGATCTTCATTTACTACCTTATAAAATCCAGTTGGTTCAAGAACTGAAGCCTGATGATCATCGATTGCGTCGTGAGTTCGCAGATTGGGCTCACAACCAATTGGAAGTGGATCCATTTTTTTACCGTAAAATTTTGTTCAGTGACGAGGCACATTTCTGGTTAAATGGGTATGTGAACAAACAAAATTGCCGTATATGGAGTGAGACCAATCCGGGACATTATCTTGAGACTCCATTGCATCCATTAAAATTGACTGTTTGGTGTGGAATACACGCCAACGGCATCATTGGTCCATATGTCTTTCGAAATGAGGAAGGAGCTACCGTTACGGTGAATGGTGTGAGATATCGACACATGCTCAATACATTTTTGTTTCCAAAACTTCAAGAGCTAAACATTGACAACTTATGGTTCCAACAGGATGGTGCTACGTGCCACACAGCCAACGAAACCATCAATTTATTGAAAGGACAATTTGGTGACAACATTATTTCAAAACGTGGTCCTATCAATTGGCCTCCAAAATTGTGTGATTTGACACCTCCAGATTATTTTCTGTGGGGGTATGTTAAATCCATGGTTTATGCTAACAAACCAACGACTCTAGAAGCATTGGAGGCTAATATTCAACAAGCCATTTATGAAATAAAGCCAGAAATATTGGAAAAAGTGGTCAAAAATTGGACTGAACGGATGCGCTTCGTAACCATTAGTCTTGGTGGTCACATGCCGGAAGTCATGTTCAAATCATAAATGCCTTTAACTGTACTTTCATAAAAAAATTATAACCAAAACATTCCGTCAGGTTTTTAATGTTTTATTTCATTTTGAAGTTCTCAGGCAGCTAAAAAACACCCTATATATGCTAAATAAGAAATAGTTAAATTATTGTTTAATTTTATTAATAAACCTTACAAAAACGTTCCCGAAATGACTGTTTTCAGTGATGGTTCTCTTTAAAAAGAACATTACAAGAAAAGTAATTAATTCTATGCTTGCTCTACGTAACTATTGTTTATACACCAGTTTAGTGATGATTTAAGCTTGTTGTCAAAATAATAGCTGCTAAGTATTTTCATCATAAAACTGAATTTGGAATTTGCCACCTTGGTGATTTTGACCCACGACAAGAATATCGAATTACTGAATAACCAAGCGAGGAAAAAACAAGAAGCAGGCCAAAACTTAGATGGTTAGCTGAAGTAACCGAACCTTTTGGTAAAGTAGAAGTTATTAAATGGAAAATTGAATGTCAAAAATAGATATGTTTGGAGAAGAATTGCGCATTCGTCAATCCAAATTATAAAATGGTATGATGAGACTTTGCAAGGCAAAGTAGCAATATTCCGAAAGAAATGGATAATAACTGACGATAAGTAAATTTTAGCAAATCGAATGTCCCACGTAAGTGGGAGATATTTACGGGTATCATAATTTTTGGGAAAAGTTCGGTAAAGTTTTAACCACGAAAGGAATCACAATCAGATTTTTCTACTGATTCTTTTTTTTTAGATTATCGGGTTTAGTATGAATCATCTTTTTATAAAAATCAAGGTAAATGGATGAGCAAATAAGCCATATCCTCGCTTTTGATGTCGAATAATTCGAAATTTTAACAAGTAAATTGCATGAAATTACCTACAAATTTACTGCAGTGACGACGAAAGCAGTTTCAATTAATTATCACTTTGGTTCATTTGGATAATTCTCAAATTTCATCACTTTATCCTCAAAGTGCAGGACGTAATTACCAGAGACTTTCCTACACGGTGTCTTCAACCAGAATGCCATGTTGGCTTATTCGCTACATGGACGTCTTTAGAATACAAATTTTCAAAAATCTCTTTATAAAAATAATTTTTGTATCGGCATTATGTTGAAAGCCGAATATGTTCAGTTTTCTTCCTTTACAGGCAAGAAGCGCGAATAATTGTTATGAAATCTATCAGATGTCACTCAAATTTTAATTAAATTTTAGATATTCAATAAACCACTTATGGTACCAACAAAACAACCAATTAATTCATAATATTAAAACAGTACAATCAACACCAACACAATCAATGTGGATTATTCAATTATCCAACTTCCAACAAAAAAGATTTCAATTTCGCTTGTTTTCTGTTCAAAGGTGCCACATGTTTCCTAACAAGGAATAATCAAATTAATTTCAAAATTTTCGTACTTATAGTAAGAATTAATTGTTCGATTTATTACAAGTTTTATAATTTTCAACTATTTTACTTTTAAAAAATGAAAATTTATTATTTTGTCTGTCCTCATTTCAAAATCTTGATGATTCATTTTGGAATACGTTAATTAAAAACGAAAACGCTGGAATGAAGCTCGACTCCGAAGTATGTATACTATTTTATTCACAATCAGTTTGTAAATAATTAAATGTCATCAAATTTCATTTTATTTCACTAAATAAATTCTTTTCTTCATTTTATTTCATTTTTGAAAATAAAAAATAGTTTGTCAAGTACGCAAATTTTTTGTTAGTTCCTTTTCTTGCCAACCAACATTGCAATATTGCCGGTCGACATTAAGGTTTGGAAGTAAAACAAAATAGCTTTCTGATTGGTTGGCAAATTAAAGTATATAATAAACTGCTTCCCAATTTTTTAAAAGTCAGGAATGTGTCGATTATCTCTATCTAACCCTATCTAATCTAAAGGTACTCACACAGTGGACGCTGGTTACCAATTACAGTTTACGAAAGTAAGAAGAAGAAAGAAAAAGAACTCTATTGACTTGGAATATTAATTACATGTTATTATTTAAACCTATTGCCTATTGCATCTACAATGAACCTAGGTGGATATGATTTATTTATGTGCAATAAAATTTATTTTTAAGTATGGACTTACCTGCGAAAAGCGAGTGCAAAAACCCAGCGCTCTGGTTATACAAAAAAAGAAAAGCATATGATACATACATTACATTTCAATGTAACGATCGAATCTAGTAAACCGGAGCATAAAGGTTTAAGCACACTTGTACCACGCGACGCGACGCGACACCGAGCTACACTTTTGTGTCTCGAGAGAGAGAGAGAGATAGCTTGTACACCTCAATGTAGCTGTCTCTCTCTCTCTCTCTCTCGAGACACAAAAGTGTAGCTCGGTGTCGCGTCGCGTCGCGTGGTACAAGTGTGCTTAAACCTTAAAGGTGCTTCCACTATGTACCCACCTTAACAGTGTCTCACAGAGCTGATAAGAAAACTCAATGCCTCTTAATTTTCTGGTGAAGAAAATTTTCTTACACTTGGTATTCAATTCCAAATGATTTAGTTTACAACAATCAAGTGATTTTAGATCGTTATTGATTAGTTCACAATCCTCAATTATTGAGTTAATGATTCTAAAAATCTTAAGACTGTTTGCGTATAATAAAAATATGCAATACCTAAAAACATATCAAGGGTTTCTTGCAAGAAGTTCCACAGTGACAAAAGTGCCAAAATTTGAATGTTGAATATTTATTTGTTTAAAATGCAAATATCTGAAAATAGTGAATTATAACTTAGGACTTCTTTCAAGAAACCCTTCATTTACAATATCATTAATGTATCATGTTACTGATGATTCTCCCACATCCCCCAGGTAGCACAAAATATTGCAATATTGATTACCAATATTGGCGCAATATTGTACAACAATATTGGCGCAATATAGTTTTAATATTGGCGCAATATTGGTGCAATATAGATTATCCATATTGGGATCCAATATGGGCGGAATATAGTACGAATATTATCGCAATATTGTTACTATATTGGTTGCCAATATGGGCTACATATTGTAAAACAATAATATTATTCCCATATTTTATTACAAATTCATTACAATTCAATTTTATTTTATTTTATTCAATATTGTAATATTGGAGCAATATTGGCAATATTTAGCTTTAGCCCATATTGGTGCAATATTGATTAACAATATTAGCGCAATATTGTACAACAATATTGGCGCAATATTGATGCAATATAGATTATCCATATTGGGATCTTATTATATTGTTTTTTGAATGTACAATAAATTAATTTGAAAGTTATAATAGGTATATTTGAGTGAATAAATTAATTTAACCTTTAATTTTCAAAAAAGGAAACCGGTCTTCAAAATTTTATGAATTAGGATTAAAGGATAGAAAATTTACAGTCATAATATTTGTGTACGAAATAGGTTGGGGGGTGTCAAAGTCTTAGGTACATAGAGGCAATTCAATTTTATTTTATTCAATATTTAATTTTAAATTGAATTAATTTTTAAATTATTTTTACGTAATTTAGAGGATTTGTAAAATCTTACGAACCCTAAATTGCATAATTTAGTCTATAACTTGCGAAAACTATTTATTCTAAGACAATAAAGAATGTTAAATTATTGTTTTATTTTAAAGAATTTTAATATCCTTTTTAAATAATTTTGAGATGCTTTGGTCATATTTACGTAGTATAGACCAGGGACATGGACCAGGGATGAGCAACCTGAGGCCCGTCGCACTTTCTCGTGAGGCCCACCAAACATATTAATATTATTTTGACGTTTAAAAATTAAGTTAAAAAAAATCCAAAATTCAATACATCTTTTTCTTGCCTGATATTTTCAACCTGAATGTAACAATTTACATTTTATCAAATAAAATTCTTTTTTTGTATTTATGTTTACAATAATTGAGTCATAATAAAAACGAAATATGTTCTCCATATTTGCTCTCAGCTCTGGAAAATATTAGCCGAACTGTGTTTTCTTAGATAATTGTTGGTTTCCAATTTTCTCTGGTCACTTTAGCAGCCCAATAAGAGCTCTCTGTTCTGTATTTCTCGGAAATATTTTCATCAAGAGCCCTTTTTGTCATTATTTTTATAGCCAATTTCACAATAACCAGTTTATGAACAAATTTATTCTACCCACCGCACCGTGTAATTTGTAACGTAAATTTTGATGTCTATCTCAAGGATTTCCGTAAATATTTCAAAATTCGCGCGTTTAATGAGAAAAACATGACGCGGAAAATCAAAAAGATGACCAACATTGTTCACACTCTGTTGTGTTCACGCTCTAGTCCAGCGGTCAGCAACCGGTGGTCCACGGACCATGTAGTCCGTAGCGTAATTTTAGGTGGTCCGTGAAGAAATTCTGAAATTATTTACATTTGCTGAGCTCATTTAATAATATTTTGAAGTATAAATGAAATTGTGTTGAAGCCGGCGCGATCGACGCATGTTGCTCGAAGCAAATGTAAGTGAGGGGTCCAATAAGTTTAATTATGAAGTAGGGTTAAAAAATTGCATTCAAAAATATGTGGTGATCAAAGTGAACAAGTAAAAGTTCAACAAGGGTATTGATCCCCCCTCCCCTCCTTTTTTTTACATAAAAAGATTGCTCATCTCTGGTATAGAAGTAAGAAAATTTGCGCTGAAAGAGCTACTCCTGAGAGTGCTAATTTGGATAAAAGAAATTGTATAATTTTATTATATAATAAAGTAACTTCTACACCACATAAGAGGTTTTATATGGGTTGGTCAATGGGACACTCTGTATAGTGTAGGTATATATTCTTCCGGTATTTATAAATCTCTTCAACCACTTATAAATGTTTCAATATGCATACTTAAATAATAATTATCATATTATAATTTTAGTTGAGTACCCTTATTTTAAAGTTGTTTATAATAAATAGGAACCTAAAGAGAAAATTACCACCAGACAAAATATCTTCCAAGCAAAGTCAACACTTGTAAACTTAAAATTGTTTTCAAAATAAGGGCTGTAAACTTGACAAAATTCACTTGAAGACCACATATTTTCTATTTCTGAGTAAACATTTATCAATTTAGAAATCTGTATTTTATATTAGCGCCTTAATAAGTGTTAATAAGTAGGTAGTACCTACACTCAAACAAATCCGTTCTTACCAGCTAGAAAAATAAACTTTAAATGAAGAATAAACGTACTGGAAATTGGCCCAAGCATTGGACGTTCTTAAAATCAAGAAAAACTTAAGAATGTCGTACTTGATTATCGTTTAGGAATGTGAGATATCAATTTCAAGTATGCCTTTCTCTGTTTAAGAATGCCAATTCTCAATTGTAAATTAAAACACACCGAGGTTTATTTCTAAGCGGAAATTCTTATTTCCAAGACTTAAGAGTTCTTAATTTTAGAATGACCATTCTTAAAAATAGTTTGTAACAATCTTGTTTTAAGAACTTCCATTCTGAATACCTACTAGATATAAAGTACGCTCATTCTTGATTTTCAGTGAGTATGTCCATTCTTATTTTAAACTTAAGGTAGGTTGTTTTAAGTAAATAATTAAAACTATTATTTATTATTTGTTAAATGGTTTAATACAATATAAAAAACGTACACAAAATATAAAATATAAGAAATAAAATAAAAAATTATAAGTAATGCTTAATAATAACTGGTAACGAAATTATATAAATAATTATTAATTAACAAAGCTTTAATTTTAAACTTAAACGCTAATTTATTACTTGGAAGTAAATGTATATGGGAATGGATAAGAACAGAAATCACTAAAGCATTTCAGAAAGTAATTTTCTTGATTTTTTCATAATAAGTTAGATAATAATAATTAAGATACTTACTAAAACCGAACTTCTAGGGTGTTTAAATAATGGCTACTCCTCAATTAATTTTATAAAGTTCATTTGAAAACATTGGCGATTTCGCAATGTAAATGTTGTTTTCCATTTTTTCTAATACTTCCGTCCAGTTATTGTCATCAACATTGTATTTCAGCCAAACTTGAAGATTACTTAAATTTTCATCATCGCAAGTAGTGGGCAAATCACTGTCTGATGAATATAGGGAACTTGATTCGTTAGCTAAAATAATTAAAATACATTAAAAAACTTTTTAGATAAATTAATTGCAATAATTTATTACATGTTGTTGGAGTTGCAACTGATGCTTTTTTGGTAGTTTTAAACAATCCTTTTCTTACTAAAGTATATATTTTAAGTTTTTAATGCGATCGTATAAGTTTACTTTCGGGTGTCCACCTAATTTTCGAGCAATATAATAGGTTTCCTATAAACAAACATAATTAATTGAAATTTTGAATATATTTATTTCAAAGAGCTTTAATTTTTCTTATGCGGAAACTAAATTTTAAGTATTTAGGTGCAGCAATAACTTACTTTACTTTCTGAAGGAAACAATAATTTTGTAATCTCGATCGAAAGCTCATCAATTATTTTCAAAGTCACAGTTTTGTTTTGTGAACTGAAAAAAAATTATAATTATAAAACAAAATATTTATCACTTTTATTGTTTAAATACCCTGTCCTGATTATTTCTTGATCGCCACTCTTTTACACAAAATTTAAACTTAATTCGATCACCAAGTTCAGTTGGGGGGAATAAAACATCAATATCGGAATCTTCGATTATTTATAGATGCCAAACATTTAATAATTTCAAGTCTAAAATTATAAATTTAGTGTTAGATTTTTATTACACATAAAAAACCATAGTTATAATATGATTTTGTTTACCTGTTACTTTTCTAATGACTTCTTGCGAAAATCCCCAAGAAGACAACAGCAAATTAATTTCTTCAAAATTATAACTTACACTAGGTTGACAACTAGTTTGTGTAATAATGTCGTCTAAAAGAGACACATCCGAAGCTGAATTATCCCAATTGGTCATTTTTATAAATCAAATCGACTTACAATAAAATAATAATGTACCTACAGAATAAAGTATCTACTGTTATCACAATGAACTTGTAAGTTGAACTGAATTTTTCAAATGCAGAACATTATTAAGTTTGTTTTAAGCCTGCATTGCTTAATTTGTTCTTAAAACAAGAATGGATGTGTATTAAATAAATAATTGCTGACTACCATTTCCAATAAAGACGGATGGAAAAGCTAAATGTATGGATCATTTAACTATACCGTTCTTATATTACAAAACTGTTAAGCATAGTATTGTTTGATATAAGAATGCCATTATAGGCGATATTCTTGTTTGATAAAAATTCTTAAATTAATCATGTTATGTTTATCATAAGAATGGCACACTGCATTTAATCATATTCATGCTAAAAATAAGAAATTTGTTCATTAATTCAAGAATTTTATCTGTTTCTTAATTTAATGAACGGATTCTTGATTTACTTCTCAAGCAAATTTCTTTGAGTGTATATAAAAAAGCAACATTTAAGGTTTCAATATGTTTGACTTCATGTAATATATGAATGTCTCTCAATACTCCAGTTTGTTCAATTATTATTATTTCCGCCCTCGATATTAAAGTTTAACCAACACTGTAGTTCCATAATCCATACCCATCACAAAGACGACATCCGGGGGTATAGGTTTCTTGATGTCGGTAATGTTATAAAACATTCACATAAATCATAAATAAGTCAAAAATTGTAAAACTTGACTAAACATTCAAATTTTATTACTTTATTACGGTTGTGTAGGTAGTAAAGGCACTATTCAAGAATGGTTACAGAGAAAAAAAAAATATTCGTAGGGATCTTCTTGTACAATTGTCTCTTCTTAAATTGTCATTGAATAAATTGAAAAATTGTAATGTATTGAATGATTAGTACTACACCATTTGTACTACTTCAGCTTTTAATTGTCTCTTTGTATTTTAGCGACATGCTTGATCAATGCTAATAAATATTGAAAATTCGAACATGTACATTCATTCAATGATCATATCATCTGCCATCGCATGATCACCCTCTTCGTAATGCATATGTCGCGAGCATATCCAAGTCAGATGCGCTTAGCTTGGGCTAATAGGTGTAGGTTTAACTCTAACCGGGGGCTGGTTATAGTATTGCCGCCCCATTCCCAGGAGCTAACACCCTTGCCAGGTGATTTCCCATAAGACTGTACACATGTTTGCACATATGCCGCTACATATGCAGGCAAGCTATTGTATGTTCTAATTGTTCGTTTAATTTATTTATGATATGAATTTTTGTTTGCAGCTTTTGCTAACGTTTAATTGCAACCACGCAGTTGTTGGCAGATTGCACCTTTTAAATAATCAAAGTAGATTGCTAATAATAGAGAAAATGATTGGATTATAATATTGATCTTAATCTAAATACTAACGCAAAAATATTGGAGTGGGTATTTAGAAAAAATCCATATTCAACTTCTTAGTTAAATAGATTTTTTATTTTATTGTTTTTATTTCAGCAAAATTCTATACTTACAAATTTTTTTTTATTATTATATATTATCGAAAACCGATCCTCATTTAGACCTAATTAAAGTATTTATATAAATCTGAAATTAGTTAATATTCTATAATATATTTTATCTTCGGTTATCTAAATAGATTTTCTTTTGGTTATAGATAACCCAGAAGTATAATTTATTAAAATTCGTTAACCTGCATTTTCACATTCGACCTCAGTTTTCTCACAAGATAAGAAGTAAGATAAACTTGGTTCTCATAGAATGACAGCTGGACAATTCGTTATTGTATTGACTTCATGATTAGAATACTGACTTCCGAAATAATTTCGTTTCCAGACAATTAGAAATCCGCTCACAATCTTATGTATAATCTCAGGATTCATGGTTGGTAAAACGTCTTCGTCAGGTGGCTTTAAAGCTATAGAGCACAATTCCGGAATTTGACGGAGCACCTGTTTCTTCCGGACGTTCAGGTGCATATTAAAGATGATTCCTCATCGCTGAGAAATTCTACGTTTAAAATTCAGGTAATAACTATTTTTAAATGACATTTTTTGTTTTAGGTTGAAAGATTTTTTAAGTTATTCACCTATGCGACTAATTTTATAAATTATACCTTCTCGCTTTCTCCTTATTCTAGGTATAATTCAATAATACTAATATACAGCTTTGCTTTGCTATGATAATAAAAACGTTATAAAAATATGCAAATCCAAATTATCCATTAATGAAATAAATAAACAATTTGCACTCTTCCCCGTATTATATGTACATACTAAGTACATATGAATTATTTATTTCATTAATATCAATCACGTAATATATATCTGGTTTCTTTATTATTCAAATTAACTATAAAATGTTTTTCGATCATCACAAAAATTAATATTTTCGTGCAACTAATTGGAACCATTTAGGCCCTTGACGAATTAACTTACTTACACTTGACAGGAAACTCCTTATTAGAGTTTTCTTAATTATTACTTCCAGCGCTTCAGATCAATTTAGTTTTGCTAACTCTCAACTTGTAGCTGAGTGGTGACAGGAAGATGTTTTATCTGGACCTCTTCACAGCTGGTCGGTTCTGTTTATCGTATGGGTAGTTAGCTGATTTAGCACAACTTTAACAGTTTGTTAACACAAAATGATTTTATTATCTTCACATTTCAAGTGTGGAGGGTCTTTTGACGTTTGTGGTTTTAGATAAAACTAACTAAGTGTAAGCAGATATACTACATGACCATATTATTATTTGACAATTAATTACTCAGATTTTAAACATGTGTATTTCTATAATATTCATTCTACGTTTGTAAAACATTATCAAGAGCGACCTTACACCAAAAAATGAAAGGTGGGTTTAAATTTTTTTATTCTGTAATAACGACGCATACGTAAGTGTCTGTTACAAAATGCAAAAACCTTTTTCCTGTTATGTTTCCTAGCATCACTGGGAGCCATATGGATTTTTTAGCACAGATTGCAACCATTCGACAGACGGTCCTAACAAATGTCACGATGGTTCATAATTAAGATAGCCAACCATTTGTTATAGCACCAGGCATTGAATATTTTTAAGTAATGTGTACTTTTTCGGGGGTTTATATTTTTCAATCCTTTAGTATGTTAAAATGCAAAACAATTAATAAAATAAAAAATATTTTACAAAACTATTCATTAGTCAATATAAAAGTTATTAACTTTTACTCATATAATTGTGCAGTAGGTAAATGAATATCCTAAGACCTAAGTTATTTTCTTGGTATGCATTTAGCAAAAACATAACTAAGCGTTAAAATATTAGAATTTTAACTGTAAGTAAAGAACAATATACAAGAATTTGAAAAGAAAGCAAAATTTAAAAGCACTTTGAAAACTTTTAACCAGTTAGAAGTTAGTAGTACCAGAAAATAATTACAAATATGAAAAAATTGCAAATACCGGGGGGGTGGGCTTGCAAAATCGTGGTGTTTTTAATACGTTAGCCGCCACGTGCATAAATTTAACTTACACTAACCTTTAAATAGGCTATTTTTAAGGGTGGCGATCTACGTGTTAAAAACAGTTAAAAAATATAGTGAAATTATTACAGAATTTAACAAGAGAAAATAGAATAAAATAATAAATTTTAGTGAATGCTTACCAAAAAAAGAATACATTAACTGGATTTCCCTTGGATTTCCCGTACGCCCGTGAAGTTCAAAACGAACTGCCACAAGCAGTGTAAACCCAAGCAGTGGCACACAGTATTTGTGTTAAAATTTGAATTTCTCAAATTTATATTTCGAAGTTATGTTGGTTCTGTGTGCCACTGCTTTGGTTTACACTGCCTGTAGATGTTTAAGAAAGAGATAAAATAAACCATTTCAAATCCATCCACTCTACAGCAGCCTCCTTCAAGGAAAACATTAGAAAGAACTGCATGCAAAAGGATTCCACCATTTACGCTCTAGATAAAAGAAACCAAACATCTCTTGCAGAGTTGATTACAGCTCAGGAGTTAGCTACCGCCAGTTTGCAATCAATTTGTGATCAAAACACGTATACATTAGTCGTTAGGTCGACCTAACGTATGTATTATGCATACGTTTTTTATACGCCTTTAACCTTCATCTGCTCGCGTATGCGGCAAATTAGCCGCAGTAAGACACATAGGGTAGTTTGTGGCTGTTCTGAGCCAGCTGGTGGAGCCTTTTCAATCAGAACACGGGCATGGTCCAGTGGAAGAGATAGTAATTAGAGAATACAAGCCCTTCCCACCTCTCCCATGACGCTCTGAGAAGGAAATGGGAGAGAAAATTCAAAATGGCAAATTTCAACTCCAAAATGTGTGAGAGGATGAAGGTTCATAATAAGCTGACTGCATGAACAAACCTATTAGCAATACTTAGGTAAAATTTGAATAAACATTTCAATTTAAAATATATATATAAAATATTAAAAGTACCTATTTAAAATAATAAAATTTTCATTTAGAATCTAAAATATACTTTGCTATTTCGTTCCCGTAGCCGATAGCTTTCCTATGGGTCATTCAACCATGTAAATCATAATTTCGCATTTAGTACAATCACCGGAACTGGTTTTTATTTGCTTTTAACCCCTTGAGTGGTTATGACGAATAATATAATATAATATAATTACACGTCATTACAAATATTATTCTAGAATGCAATGTTTTATCAAATAAATGATAAAAAATGATAACGTGCAGGTTTAATCTATTGTTGGGTAGTTCATTTTTATTTCGCATTTGGGAGAGAGTTCAACTACTACTACTTATTAGCACAGGTTCAACGGGCGACGAGGGATTCAAAGATTCCCTTTCGTTTTCTTTCGTTTCACTCTTTTTCAAATCTACTATAATTTCTTAATCACTTTTCATTTACCATTTAATTAAATTGGAATAAAAAATTTGTAACAGTAAAAGTTACATTATTATGCATACACATAATCATTATTTAAATATTATATTAATTAACTATCTATATACGAGACATTTTTGAATCAAATTAAAATATATTAAAAGAAGTGTAACGTGTATCGTAAATTTTATTTCATTAATGAAATTTGAAAACACATTCAATAGAATAACAGAGTGAGTATTTTGCCATCTGCCGTAGCATTAAAGTCTCCAATAATAAGTCATAATAAGGAAACAATTTATAAAGCCATTATTTTCATAAGTAAAAGTTTTATTGTTGTGCAATTTATGATGTGGTAATCTTCATGTTTTTTATTAATTTAATTGGCAATACACCCACAAATGAAAATGTGTAAATTAATAATTCAATTTGCGTTGTACAAAAACTGCAGGTGTTCATTCGTACACTTCCTCGTAGATTTCGATTTGATTCTCACGGTGTAGTTATGGGGTAGCGTTTAATAATGCGACTTGCACCACTTCACAAAACGCATTTATTTACAATAAATGTGCGCTCGTTCGACAATAACAAACAAACAATAACTTTTAGTTTGATTTGTCATCTAATCAACAAAGTTACGTCATAAATTTCTTATGCGAGTAGGTTTTCAATTATTGCTTATCAAGTTTGTCTGATGCACCTTATGTATTTGTGCAAAAAGGTATTTAGAGCAAAACAGAAGTTTCACCAACTTGTGAGGTTCTTATTGAATTTTTTGAACATATGTTTGCCACAATATATTTTCTTAAATGTCAAATTTTAATTTCTATATCTTCAAGATGTTCCGCAAACTTTTCAGTTGTGCCAGATCTTTTGAGAACCTATTTATTAAGTTCATTTTTATGGTTTTAGGTACCCAAATTCATATTATATGACTCTGTTTATGGCCGACTTGTTAATTTTAAGTAGGTATACTGAAGCACGCAATAAAAAAATATCGAGTACTATTTCAAAAAAAATTTACTTTATTGTCCTCATTGAAAACGGGTGCTTTTTAAATTTTGAGAAAAATATTACTGTATCTAATCATATTGAACCAAACTAAAATATCTTGAAATCTCGAATTTAGTTGGAAGGTTATCGAAGGGGTGGACACGCGTGTGAACTGGAGCCGCGTGCAGTTCACAACGCAGGGCACGTGTCAGCTCGTGCCGCGAATCTGCATCCGTTTCCGCAGCTGCATACACTTACCATTTTACAAATACGATCTATAGTCACCAAAAATTGTATGCACTTAAAAGAAAACCATTATAATTGCTTATTTCTTCTTTATAAATATTTTCAATAAAACTCGTGTATTAATATAATAACAACTAAGCGATTTGTTACAATTTGTTATTCATAAGACGAAGGAACAACATTGAAACTCTATTTGGAATTACATTATCAATTTGTAAATTTATGTTTAATTTGATTTTAAAAAATTTAGAATATCACGCATAATAAATAATTATTGCAGTGTATAAATAATTACAGAATATATTACGACAAACAATAGTTGTACCGGAACTTAATTTAAATCACTGTACTTAATTTATTTACTATACATAATAATTTTTACATAACCTAGTTTAGAATTTATAATGTTTTTCAAACAAGCAGGTATGAAGAAGTGTTTAAAACTATTTCAATTACTATAACAGTACTATACCTTGAATATATTACCAATATAAATCCACAATGTTTAGCTTTATTGCAGAAAGTGTCAATTTATTGCAGTTCAGATTAGCCAATACGTCAGATCTCACACCTGTCCATCTAAATAACTGTACGAGTCCGAATACCGACCAGCGTCGTAGAACTACCCAGAAGGGTTAAAGCTGAAATTCGAACCAATGAGACCGGAAGTACTGGTTAATCTAATTTTCAAAAATTGATGCTTTCTGAATTAAAGCTGGAAATGGTATCGTACAGGGGTGTCAAACTTTTCCAACTACGGGTCATTTTCTTTTTTTTTTTTACTTATATTGATTTTGAAAAAGCATAAGATTTATATATACCCAATAGGTGCCTTTACACACACGCGATTCCTGACGCGATTGGAGCGGACGCGACTAGTCGTGCGGGTTTGGAGCGTGTGCCTAAAGGCAAAGTTTTGAAACGCTCCAATTCACAAAGGGCTGCCGACACGCCTGGTGTGTGTGTTTAAATAGGACGACGTTCTTGGAACGGGGCGTTCCCGGCACGTCGGTTTTCGCGTCGTTCTTGGAACGTCATGAATCGCGCGGGCCGGGAACGTGTGTGTAAAGGCACCTATTGTCGCAGTAAACTTTGGCAAGCATGGAATAACATGAATACAATATTATACACAGATAGTGAAGTAGAACACAAATATAACATCACGTACACGAAGAAAGGGATCGTCAACTTACTAAACGTAAACTGTGAGGTGTCACGAATAAATGTTTGTGAATCGCCAAATTCAAAGAAATTCAACGAAGAATACGTTTACTGTCTATCCATGGGTCGCCAGTAACGACAAAAATTTTATACAAAATGGGGGGTCACGAAGGAAATATAGTTTGAGGACCACTGCAGTAACCCACTAAAACAAATAAAGGTTTAAGACAAGGTTACAGTTTGTTTCCATTATAAACTTGAGAGAGTGCCATGTACAACTGGAAAGCACATTCCAAAGGCACAGATAATATAGTATTATATTATATGAAGTGAAGTTTGTGATGCAAAAGTTTTACACTGAATATAATAATATATGGGGTTACAAAATTATGCTTGAAGGTTGAAGGAGACAGAGTTTTGATATTTTTATTGGAGATGAGATGAAAATTAAGAAAATGGGTAGTAATATATAATATATATGTACCGTTACTAACAGACAAGAACTGATTGGTACAAAGGAAATAAGGAGTTAAATACAAATTTGAAAAATCTTGAATGTCCTGTATGAGTTTTGGTGGTAGAGTGAATTTTATCTTTAGCGACTGTCACATGACTGGGGTACGGTGAAATATGTTCTCTGATTATAATACATTATGCAATATAAATTTTAACAAGTGTAGTACTATGTTGTTTCAAGTTGAATTTTAAAATTTGGGTTTGGTCACGACCTGGGGCAGTGCTGTGGCTACAGGTATGCCGATTTTCGTAAATGAGAAATTTTCAGAAAACATTTTGTAAGTCTGTTGGTGTGAATAGCACTGATGAGATCTAGTAAGATCGAAACATGTCTGTCGTGGTTTTCATGATTTTAATTGGTTTAAATGTGAATTTTAATAATCCTAAGGGTCATGTGTGTACTGTTTTGTGTGTACAGAAATTGCATCCATGGCACAAACCATGGCACAAACTATGTATTTATATTATTATATCCTGAGTTACTTATTCTTCCTCTGCATTTAATAACTCAATAGTGTCATAGCTTCGATATTAACTTTCCGCTTTTTGATCTTTTTTATCAAGTGCCATGACATCAGAAAAGGCACGTGCGCAATGGGGGAATGGGAAGAGCATCCACCCATTATTTTAGAATTTGGAAAAAAGTTGGCAAAATCACTCAAAATTTGGTCAAGTTGGCAAAAGCCGCTAAACCGACAATAGGCAAAATAGGCAATTACAAAAAGTTGGCAATGTAATAATATGAGAAAGGCAATTGGATGAGATTTTATTTTCCTAAAGTTGGCAATTTTTAATTAATTAAGTTAGCAAATTCCCATTCAAAATAGTTGGTTGGGCACGTCCCATTGACACTTATTTTATGATTTTTCACACATTCTTACATTTGGTGGTGACTGTTATTTTTTCTTAGTTTGATGCACCACATTATATTGTATGTTTTCAAATCAAATTATCGCTAACTTGAAAAATATTAGTAGGTATACCATACCTACCAACCTATCGAAGTATCTAAACTTCGTTCGTTAAATTGGGTGTACTATTATTTAAAACTATGCAATGCTGCATTTATGGTAAAACTAAAATTATTTATGATAAGTTACTAAAATGTAACAATTATTTTTTTCAAGTTATAAAGAATTAGAATCTATAAATGAAAAACTATAACTTAGACTTTTATATCCATCTGAGGAGCTTAAATGAGAGCGAAACAAATTTGTCATGGTTTATAGTTTTTCATTTATTTTTTTTTTCATTTATTTTCATTCTTTATAATTTGAAAAAATAATTGTTACATTTTAGTAACTTATCATATTATTAATCAGTTAATAACCCAAAATATATTAATATATTATATTTAATTCTAAAATTATTTAAACATTTATATTTTCATTACCATTAAATCCTTCAGAATGTAGTACTATTACTAATTATTAATTAATTCAACTTAATTAAAATTCTTCATATAAATCTATATAGGAGGTACTTATAATTAAGTTTTTGAAGTGTTTTATTCGTTTATTTATATAATATTTAAAAACGATAAGTGGTTTCTCTTCACATTTAAAATCAATTAATTAACCCAATTTAAAATGATTTCATGATTGTAAATATCCTTGAGAAATTACTATAGGTAGTATGCTTTTAAGAGATAAAGAAAATACAAAATTAGCTTTAAAAGAAAAAAATCTGATGTGACACAACACATGACTTTCCCATTTGCAAAAGTAAAACGAAATAGTAACAAATTAAATTTTTTAATTCCCCCTCCTACCCTTATTGTCAATCCGTAGGTAAGCCTGTTTTGTTTTCATTGATCCACTGGGAAACTGGGGAAAAAAGTGTTATTTGTAGGACCTACTTGCTAAGGTTGGATATATTACTATTTTGAAAACATTAATAATAATAATCGATTAAATAATAGTTTATATTTTGGTTAGAGATATCATAATACTTTTTCCCTTCATAAAGCTGAAATGGAAGCTTTGCACTGAAGGGTAAATCCTGTAAATTCAAATAAGAAGTCTGATTTCTGAAAATATATATCCAGTCTGGCAAGAGTCGAAACAAGAAGGAAATCCTATATTAATTTGTATCTAAAAAAATTTTCAAATACAGAAACAAAAACGGGTATTATAGAATATTGTTGATTTAAAAACCAAGTGTTTGATAAAATAGTATCTTTTTAAATTTCTGTAAATCCAAGTCCTTTTAGACATAATCGAAAATCCCAAGTACATTATGAGTATGTGATATGTTGAAAAGCCCAAATCCATCAAATCAACATTACGGTAGTGTCAGCGCCGGATTTAACCAAGTCGCCGCTGTATATACGCACAAAAATAAAAATTTAGCCGCCTTCTAAAGGGAGTTCTAATGCGAAAATTTTATTACTAAATCAGATATATGTATTTCCAAAAATTTGCCGCCCCCAAAAATTTGCCGCTGTACGCTTGGGCGTAGCTGGCGTATTGGGAAATCCGTTACTGGGTAGTGTTGAAACATAATCGTAATGTATATAGCTTTGAAAGAGAAAATGGAATAATGGAAATTTTTTAATATTATGTACTATCTATTCACCCCCATTTTATTAAGAACATAATTGACTGATACGTTAAAAAGTGATATGACATCAGATGAATGAAACAAACGTCGTTCCCATGAAATAGGCAGGCGTCGCAACCGCCGCTGCGTTTCATTAACTGCAGTAATCCTCTAATCCGAGGGGTGGAACGTCTTTTAAGCCATTGTTAAGTTTCAGATAAACACGGGTTTAATGAACGACGCCACGCGACATGTGTAATAATGACAATAAACTATATATTAGATAATTTACAAGATACTCCTTGTCATAAATTTAGCTGATAAAACATTTTTGGGAGTCATCTTGCGAAACTGTAACAAAAATTAAATTTGTTAATGATGCCAAAACAAATTCAACTCAAGAAACAATAAAATTAATATGGTTGTAATGAAAATCACAATCATATGCAATCTTATGGGAATTCAAATAGGGGTAGTGTTGTCCCACGGCTGGGCAACACCGGGCCCGCAGCTGTAACCCGCAAGTGTTCAATGAATGGACTCTATTGCTCTAGGCCCATCTGCGTCACCGGCTGCTGATACCACCATCAAAGCTTTCAGTGTATTTACTATTAAGTATTCTCACGTTTATGCACAAGAAACTCGCAAGGAGTTTCTATGGCATAGTTTCTTGCATCACGTCTTTATATCACGCAGATAATTTTCGTATACAGCTGCTTTTAAATACATAACACTAAAAGTTTTCTCCATACGCCAGAAAATTAAGTTTAATAAATCCATTATCACCTGAGTCGATTAGTCAAAATTGCTTATTGTGCAAAAAAGTGCATGAAAATGTAGTACATGGAAGTATATTATAAAAAAATACAGATTAATATTACTTATACATTTTAACGTAAATACGTATGAAATAAACAATTAACCATATCGGTTCTATTAAGTAAGTCTAAACTTTATAGATTAACAATTGCATAATGAAACTGAATATTTACAACAAAAATCACATTTCTTCATCTATTGTCTGCAAAAACAATAAATACAAATATCCATACACAACGAATGATCACAATTGGATATTATAGAAATATTTGTAATATTAAATTACACAAATTCTTAATGAAAAATAGAAAAGATTTCCCGCTTGTTAGATTAATTACAAATTAAATATTTAAATTGTTTAAATTTCGCGCTTATAAACTACGTAAAGAATATCTGAACGATTAGTAGTTGATAACCTACATGGGGTTTCATGTTGATTTCACATACATAATCCACGAGGTTCTTTTTAGTAAGAAGTGCTTTAATGATAATAAAGGGAAAATGGAAATTATTGTGGTTAGTTGCGTTTTACTCACCTTCTTCGAATCAGTGTAAGTGCATTATCGTATGTTATCGATTTTATCTATTTATAACATTTTTGATCTCCATTTAAATCAGTCTTTCTCAGTTATAACAAAAGATCTTTCAATTAATCAATAAATCTACGGCATTTTGCATTATAGCAAGAATACTTTTATTCTCCTTAATTTTTTTTGATAAATATAAATTTACCTTTAAATTTTCAAAAATTTTTATTTATCTTTAGCCAAGCTGTAATATATAACTTCCAATTGACCATTTTTCTATTTTTGTAACGTTTTATCTGTTGTCGATTAAAGTGTATTCTAAACTTATTTACACTATTTTCTGATGTTGACAGAAATTTTCTAAAACTTTTAAATATATTATAAACACAAACACTAGGTTAAAGGTTATTTTATAAAATCAACATAATTTTACCTAACTGAGTTTTCTATACCTCGACAAAATTAATTTTAAAAATTTCAATATTGAAATTTCAGAATTATGTAACAAAAGTAGGTACTTATAATAAATAGTAATATATCGATTAACTTTATCAAAGCTAAAACATTTATATTTTATACATACGTTGATAATACATAAAATTGTATCACATTACTAATACATGTAAGGTTTTATGATGTAAATATATTACATATAAATAGTACGAACAAAATTGAAAAACCGCGTCGAGTCAACGCTAAAAGTCCAACAATATTGTAGGGTTCACAAGTTCTCTCTTGGCATCGAAATTGGCCCATAAAATTGTGCATAATTAGGATAAATACTTCTATTTAATCTCATAGATTCATTTTTCATCTTCGATGTAAAGTGAAAATTATACAGTTTATTAGTATTCTGAACGACAGCAATCTTTGATTCATAAACATAAATCTATCGGAAATACAAAACAGTTTTTTTCTGCTTTATTGATTTGATCTATCTCTTTCTACTTCTTTATTTTTCATTCTTGATATTCTATTGTCACTTTTAGTTTTATAATAACAATGACACTGATTTTAGTAACACAAAATAATTATTGTATGAGATACAATACCAAAATACTTTACCTACTAATTTGCCTTACAAAAGCTTCTAACATAACTGTTTCTATTATGTTGCATTTTGTGCTCGGGGTGACTTTCTATATGTTCTGACTTTATACTATATGGCCAATTATTTCGAAATATATAAACATTCATAAGTAAGGTTCGTACGTGCCAAATATTGTTTGCAAATTTTACAAGATAGTTATATGAGTATGGAGGTATCAAAGACAAACCTCGATCTAGAATAACTTCTAAACTTCACAGTGCTTTTTAAGAGGAAATATTTGCAGAAAATCTATGACTGAGCTAGAAATTGTATAGAAACTTGGTGTAGCACCCATAACACATTCAGGGGAGATCGTTTGCGGTGGGTACAATAAATTTATCGACCAACTCAAATCTCTGCGAACTTTGTGGATGAATTCCAAACCATGTTATCCAAACTTTATGTTGAATATGAAATGATCTTAGGGGATCTCAACTTAACTCAAAAATTGTCAACTAACGGATACCTTCTGGAAGCTTTTAATTTGTTACAAATGGTAAAGCAACCAACTAGAATTGTGATTTGTCTGAGTGACAGCTTGACCTGTTTGGAATCCAAAACCTATAACATGTTTGGCATCTCGGATCACAAGTTGGTGTATTGTTGTCTAGATCTGGTAATATGAAAACTTCAAGTAAAATCTCTAATCTACAGAAATTTGAGGACTCATGGACAACATGGACTCCTTTTCGACAGACGTCACGAAACTAAATTGGCTTCGCAGTATTGAATCAGAAGACACGAATAAGAAACTTCTATGCATCAATTTTGATATTACTTCATTGTTTGATCCACCATCATGCTCCAATATGTAACGTACAAATTCGAACCAACAGACCTGGCTAGTTAACCGAAACTTTACGGGATTTGATTAAGCTAAGAGAAAACCCCTAAGGAAATTTGTCAAAACCAAGATAGCAAAGAATACTGTTTATTATAAAAAATAAGAAATTTAGTAACTCAAGCTATCAAAAACGAAAAACAAGCATACTACAAATATACTACAAATACAAAAAAGTTCCGTAAGGAAATCTCGAGGAAATCTATTCTGATCTCTGATATTTTCCATCTTTACAGCTGACCTTTCAAACGTCTTCACGCAAGACTGATCCTAAAAATCCTAAAAGCATAAAAGTGAAGAATTTAGGCTTGATTTAGAATAATTGTTACCTGTCATTTTCAGATTATGTCAACAGAATAACCTGTCTGTGCTTTTTTAAGATAAAATCAATTTATAGGTACAAGCATCTTCTTCCATCTAATGTTCAGTGGCACCTGGTACACTGGTGTTAAGGCACATCAATTACTGCATAACAGTAACTGGGGATGAGGAAGAAAATGGATATTATTTTACAGCCCTCTGAAAACTGGGCCCCTAGGTTAGTGAATTGTCACCATTAGCATAAAAGGCACATCTGAAGGCAAGTCTAGCAAGCTTCCTGATGATGTAAAAATATTTATATGCTCAAAATTTCTAACATTACCGAAGAAACGGCCAGTTGTTGGGAAAATAACAGGCTTTAGCCTACTAGAAGAGGATTCACTTAGACTTGCTTCTAGAAAGTGGAAGAAGAAGAAGCCCCTCAAAGAAAGCGTACATTGTAAATCCAGGGTAGTTGATGTCTTGCATTTGGTGTGACAGACAAGGCTTTAGAAGGTACAGAGAGTTTCTAAAATCAATTATTGCAAGTTTGTAAGCATAAATACCGAGTGACTGTACTGTACTATACTGTACCCAATTGGAAAATTTAAAAATAGTAATTAAAGCATAGTTTTTGAACTCAACACTTTCATAAATGTATTGAAACGAAAGAAAGATATCGATGGAAAGCGCAATTAATGCTGATGAATTATGAAATTGTAAATGTAAGTGCAATAAATGAAAAAGATATAGGTATAGTAAAATTTGTGAAGTCCAAATGAATTAGATGGTTAGGAAATGTTATGGATCTAACAAAACATCATCAAAAGGAAATACACCGTGGAAACCTAGCGCGAGGAGACCTTGTCAAAGATTAGATGGTGAGATCAGTTCTTGCAGGATTTGATAGAGAATATACGGATCTGCACATCTCATAATGAACTGGAACAGTGTCGTCTTTTACTTTGGCCATACTTTGGCCCTTGTGATTATTATTTGTTTCAATTTCTTCATAACTTCTTACAGGGCCGCCAGGACTTATTGTGCACAGTGTGCGAAACATGCAGGCGGCCAAAATCAAAATCAGGGTATAGTGGTAAACGAGGGAAGAGATACATGGGGAAACAAAATGCGGTAGGAGGCGAAATGTAGACGAGGTAGAAAAAGTAAATCGAAAAAGTCCACTACAGGAGCGGCCAGATTAAACTCAATATTTTAGGGTAGTGTTAAAAAAAGGTAACTCGCGTTACGCTGAGGAAAAAGTAATAGAGGAAATTGTATTAAGAAAATTGAAAAAGTGGACTTCAGGAGTGGCAAAATTAAACATTGCACACGGGCGGAAGTACCCCTAGCGACGGTGCTGACTTCTTAAATGGAACAACCATTTAATGAATTTGCGAGTGAATTTGTGATCAATCAAAACATGGCAATGTTTAAATTGTGTTAAATTATTATTTACTTAAATACACAACAATTTTGTTGTGGTTTGTTGCCGATTTATTATTTATTTGTTTTTCTTTTACCTTCTTCAATGAAATCAATTAATTAAAATGTAAAAAAATCTTTTTCATACTATTTGTTTATCTTCGCTACCTGCAATGTATAATTAATTGCTATATTTATATAATTTTACAAATTAATTGAATTAAATTAATATATTTATAAGCTTTCAAGTGCTCACGCACCCTTCGTCAGAATAAATATTATATTAATTTAATTCAATCAATTCGTAAAATTATTAAAGTATAATAATTAATTTATTATCGCGAACTAACAACTAATAAATTTTATATAATATATACAATTTATTATTTTTAAATAATTTTTAAATAATTAATTGTTATTATATATTTTGGTACAAAATGAATATTTATCTTATAAATATTTGTAATTGAATGCAAACAGAATTTCTTATTTTCTGCAACTCTTGGCGTCTTGATCTTACTGTGATGGGCACAAGGGAATGTGTCCTACAATTCCAAACAGAAATCAATCACTAACCAATCATAATTATTACAGTGTTATTATTTATTACAGTAATAATTATATATTTTATGTAATTTTATACATAACTAGCTGGAAGGCCCATCCACGGACGAGCAGTTCGTCAAGGTAGAAAACTCGATTGGTGTGCTTCTCGATCCCAGCGGGGAGGTGATTTTAAGTTGGTACTACCAACCACCAATCAGAATTCGTTGCGTGTCCTAAAAAATGACACGCTGGAGGCGGAGGCGGAGCGTGCTGGTCTTTTATATGTTTGATAACGTGGGCTTACAAACAAAAAGCACAAAGTCAAAAATTTTGATGATCTTCCTACTACAAGTAGTACATACTAACTCATATCTGATGTAATTTCTGATATATGGGTATACTATATTACCCAAAACTACCGTTTTTGATTTAGTGCCATTTTCTTGTAAGCCCACGATAATATCTAAAGTCCTAGAGCGAAAGAGTATTAGTAAAAATGTTAATTTTAAGAAGAGCTTGGTAAAAGTTTTTCTATGTTTATCTACTATCATTGCAGTAGTAGTTACCTGCAGATATGAAAAGTGATCCAGTAGAACCACCCAGTTTTTGAAAGTGTAAAACTGATTTTCACAATATTTATTATATAAAGTCTCAAAAACACTTTCTAATAATTTGTACTCTTTTGCTCTGGGATGATAGATATTTATCATTATGTTTAAAAATTAATCTAAACTATATTCTTGGAAGTTGAAAATATTTATTAGCCAACAAAGGAATTATAATACAAAGGTAGAAAACTAGACGAGAAATAATAAAAATCTTACAAAATTAGCATTCTTATTTAGATTATTCTGAAATAACTTCCTTTTTTTTAAATTCATTTTTTCATTCATTTTCATTTTTTCATTGTAGAATTATTTATATGGTTACTTTGTTACTTCCCATTAAAAAGAAATCTGATTTGTCACAACATATGACTTTCCCATTTGAAAATGTAAAAGTAAATATAGTAACAAATTAAATCTTTTAATTCCCCCTATGGCCCTTATTGTCATTCTGTGCGAGCCTGCTTAGTTTTCATTGATCAATTGGTAAATGCCTGTAAACGACTTTCAAGCACAAAGAGATGAGCAATTGCGTTGATATATTTTATTTCATTTTTGTTGAAGTTGGTTTTTGACTTGATTGAAATGCTTTGCTTTCCTATGCTAATGGGAAAGTAAAATTACCTACTATCCACCACTGCTGAAACTTAAAATACTATTAAAATATCAATTTTAGCTATTTACTATAATATATTAATCTGCTTTCGTGAGTACAGAAGTCTAAAACAAGTTTACTTAATAAAATAAAACGAGAGAAGATGTACATTTTCTTAAATTGCTTATTATAATAAATAATAATTTAAAGAAATGTTCAAGTTACTAGTTTCTACTATATTTTATTGATTATATAATTATAAAAAATTTTAAATTTTTGATGTTAATTTAACGCAATCAAATTTAAATGTAGATACTTTTATGAGTTTCCAGCGATATATTTATAGCTATATTAGATTTCATTTTATATTATTATTTATTTCTTAAGTTATGTATTTTATATTAATTACATGTTAAAAATTTAGTTGTTATTTTTGTTTTATAATTTCAGATGCAGTAATCCAGCATTATCAAACTGGATCGAATCGCCAACAACTGAGTTGCCCAAAACAACAGAAAGGGTATCACTAATTATGGAAACATTGAGTAATCCTTATCCAAGTACTCGAGCAGCTTTGTTGTCCATTACACCAACCACTAAACCATCGACAATTAGACCACGATGTTGTTCTACAGAATTACCTAAACCACAAGATTTAACTATGATATTCGAAGGCATAGAGAGTGTACCTGAAGGATATCCAGAAGTTATTACGCTGAACGTAGCTTACAATAGAATCAGTCATCTGCCAAATTTTATTTTCTACGATAACAACTTCACAAACGTAAGGAAAATTATACTGCAACAAAACAAAATTTGTAACATAAGCGTTAATGCATTTAAAGAGATTAGGCATTTAAATGAAATCGATTTCTCCAATAATTTAATAAATCAAATAGACCCTTACACGTTTAAATGGAATAACGATCTGAAAAAGATAATATTAATAAACAATCAAATTACACTCGGTCGTCGACAAACATTTATTTTGTCTTATTCACTGGAACACTTAGTGCTATCAAATAATAAAATCGATCAAATTTACGAATTGAATTTTCTTGGAGTTCCCAATCTAAGAAGTTTGTTTTTAAATGATAACGATATCATCAAAATCGCTCCCAACAGTTTTAGGATGCTTAGTAAGTTACGTTATTTATCTTTAGCAAATACAGGTGTTTATCGCGTGAGTGCCTCTATGTTTTCTCAAATACCAAGGACTTTAAATTTGGAAGGAACCCCATTAGCCGAAAGATTTGACCCACCACTTACAAAAGTTACAGGAGAATCTGTTGTACGACTGCTAGATCTTTCAAATGCTATGAAATACTCAAATAATTTTATAACAGCATAGTTACTCTCAAGGCAATAATGCTAATGCATCATCGATATGCAGAGTGTTCTCATGAGAACGATGAGCTCTAAATATATAGAGCATTGTTGTTGATGTACAACGTGATATTTGTATGAGTGATCAAAAACTATTTTATGCACGGATGTAAGAGTAAGTTAGTTTGTGTAGAAGATAAACTAGGAAACAAATAACCAGATTTCAATTAATTTTATCTATCATCGATATAGTAATGTAATTGTTAATACCAAATGAATTTAAAATTTTGCAAGATTCATTAGCATATAAATTCTATTAGGAATTAGTATATTTAAGATGTGCACGATCTGTTTGTTATAGAATTTAAAATTTTATTAATGTAACTTGGAAAATAAGATTAAGTGCCTGATTTTGAAAAACATATTTGAAGAGGGACAGACATTACAGTTAAGAAAACTGGTATTTTCTTCGTGAAAACCATATTTATTATTATTATAAAAAAGTTGTTTTCCGGTACACTCGTTACTTCTATTCGTAATATTCATCTTGAGTTTGTTAATGTAAATATTTGTTAGTTTTATAACTTAAGAAATAGAAGTAAAATGTTCACCGTTTACACGACTTGGAAAATTATTATTGAAAAAGAATAAGAAGAAACTTTCACACTCTTTATGACGTTTTATTTAACCCTTAAAAGGTAAATGGGTGATATCAGTAAAAATACAATATACAAATACAAATACAATAAAGATACTTCTGCAGAATTATCATACTTTTTATGGAGGTACATAGTACTTGCACTTTTCAATTCAATTCCTGCTTTTTGAAGTTTAAACTTCAATGTGGATTCGCATACGAAGTATTGAGTATTAATTTTTCTATGGTACTGTAGGAAGAAAAAGTTTTAAGGTGAAGAATAAAAGTATAATGACATTTAATTATTCTACTTGACTCTTTTCTTCTTATTCCCTATTAAACTATGTTCTTTTTCCATAATATTTATACTTTTGTAGCACTTGACATATTAAATCGAAATAAATTGAAGTGTGATACTACAAAATTAATTTTGTGATTATCTATAAAGTTTAATAAACTTAAAGTTATTTACTATATCAGCTTGCAGTGTAGGTATAATATTAATAAAAAAAAACCGATCAAAATTCCTACACTGGTGCTAGATTAATTCAACTTAATCTAGAGTTCAAAGAAGCCTTAAATCTTAAATACCTTGTACAGGTTATAAATTTATATGTATATTTTTTTATTAGTTTATCTATCTTAACTATACTAACATAGTAAGCAGGTGCGCACGTGAAATTAGTTAGTAAACCCATTAGCTTTCATCTCGACTCTGAAAACGTAACTCCAAGAATTAGCATAATTAAATTACATACTTCTATTTCAACATAGTTAAAAGTTTATTTCGACTTCCAGCCAATACTATCGTTGCAATTTTTACACCGATTCTGCATCAATTATTTGAATATTTCTTCATTATAATAACTAACATTACAAATATTTTGCATGCAAGCATTTCATGTAGCACATCCTTTAAAAAATGTCCAGGTGAATATTAAATCAAGTATGCTTATTATTTAGCGCGTCTTTCCTGTTTCGATTTTCTATACTTGGCATAAACATGCAAAGTGCGTGCATTGTGTAATTGCATAATATCTTTAAAAAAAACATTTGATATTGAATTATGAAATATTTATTAACTACTAAGTTTTGTATTATTTGCAAATAGGACTACCAAAGATATTGTGAATTTAGTTTTACTTTGTACTAATTTTATTATCTAAATTTATTGCATTTTAAAAAGGCTAATTTCTCTAAATTTATTTTGTAAGGATAGCTTAATAAATTTGTACCTGATAGTAATGTTAACGTATTTTGTACATATCGAAAATAATAATTTTAATTTAATAAAATTGAGCAACTACCCTTATTTAGTTTTTGATTTATTACCAACCCCTACAAAAATAAAAGAAAATTGTTTCACTAATTAAACTAATTTTGAATCACATAATTGCACAATTGAATCACAATAGTAACATGGGGATTTCCAAAACTGTAGAAATGACTGTTGTTAGGTCAGTTCAGCTGCAAAACCAGATACTTACCAGATCATGGAAAACCTTTACAAGCTGTGAATGAAATCGTTAATAAGCAGGATATCCCATTAAGTTCTAACACTGTGCAGACTTTAGTACCAGCTACAGATGGAATGTAAAAAACCCAAAGGGAAAGTAGCAGAAACTCGACAGCAACAATAATACCAAAGAATCTTGCACGTGTGTAGTAAGTTGTAACTTCACGATTTCTTGAAAAAATTTGATGAGTTTGGTTTTTGTTCTGATTTCCAGTTCCAAGTGTAGGTACCAGGAGGTAACACTTGTGGTTATTTCAAATTTAACGCCATCACTATTATTAACAGAGGCTAGTACTTATATTTCACGTACATGGTATACTTATTAGAAACGAATTGCCACAAATTACAATCGAAAAGTGAAAATTAGAAGAATGATGTATCATAAAATAAATAGTATAGTTATTAAGTCAATTTGGATGTAACAATTTTTGAGACCTTTCGTGTAGTAAATAATACTGTTCTACCTTTTAAGTAAAATAAAATATAAATATTTGCTTAAACTTTTTATTGCTCATAATCTTGGAATTCTAAAACACATTATCACAAAAAATTTCGTAGAATTGCGTGACCGGTGTAAAGATCGAGATTTTCCCACAGCGCGGTATTTGTGTGGCAAGATAAGGTAACCAGCAGATTGAATACACACCTGCACTAGTGTGAGAATAAACGGGCTTATAACATAGGCCTCGGGCCTATACCAACTTTCATCAAAGGGCTATCCGCTCTCCGGCACCACATATGCTCTTTGTGCAATTTTAACTCGTCTTGCGGTATCAATAAGCAACCCCTTGGTGCTGCTAAGAATAAGGTAGTCGGCAGCTGCTTGCGGAACTTAGACGTCAATTATTGTTTAAGATCTATTTTACCTCAGGAATTTACCAAAACATAATAAAAATCTAAGCTAAGTGAATTAGTACTATAGAAAATCGTCGGCTAATATCTCGACTGTATGGAGGCAACAGAAAATTGAAATCCGTCCAGACACGTCTCGTCATTTACTAGGTAAAGCAGACACTTACCTAATTAATGTAATTATTTTTCAAAGTTTTAATTAGTTTAATTAAGTATCCAATAATTGAGTAATTTTTATAATTTTAAGCACCATTTATTTACAAACCCAAATATAAAATAATTATAAAATTATATTAATAGATGCAGGTGTGCAAACAAAATTTCACACGCATTTATAATATAAAAATCTAAATAGCCTATCTACGGGTACGTACATAACTATATGAGATTTTGCAGTGTTTAAATGCTCATGTATTCCAATTATAACGGTAAATCAAATTTCAATTCTGGTTAATGAAGTTCAACTAAATGAATCGAACGCCACATATAGTTAATTAAAAGGAGTACTTACTGCTACTTTACATTAATCAGCAATAAGCATAACATACAATTTGTGTATAGGAAACTTATGAAGTCGCAATTGAAATTTTAACACGAACACCTGAGATAACTAACGGTGAAGTCATAGTTAAATAATTTGGAAGTCGTCAAATAAGTTAAAAATACATAAATGTTATTTTTCTTATTAATTAACGATGGTATAATTTATAATAGCAATAAGTTTGGTGGAAATAAATTAAGATTTAAGATGGCTTTCAAATTTATTTGGTGACCAAAAGTTGTTTTTATTACTAATGGTATATAAAGATATAAGTAAATAAATATCGTAAGTATGTGTGTATGTAGTATATAAATTGATTAGCACAACCATAAGAAAGTAATAATAATTATGGCTAAGTTAAGTATAGGTACTTATAATAATTACTAATTATATATCCCTATAATTTTAAAGGTAGTACAAGAAGTCAGGTTTTACTGATGTTAATTAGTACGTATCTAATTAATTTTTACATTTTTTTTAAAATTATTACTATAACCATATTAGATATCCTATTTCAGTGGTAGCCAGGCTTGTGGTCTACACATTAACAGGATTACAAGGTAAAATAATTAATTCAGGGCGTGGAGGCTGCTAAGTTCTATATAATTAATTTGTCCTCATAACTAATTTATTTATTTACATAAAAATTGTCAACTGCATTTTTTTCTTTATAATTTATTTTCTTTCTATTAACCTGTAACCACTGTCATACATGTTTTGGGACGTAGTTACTGACATGCGGTCTCTCATACCGCTTACTTTTATTTTTAATTTTAGGGTTAATCAGATTAATATCACTGTAATCTTTTGCCATGTCATTTGTTGAACTATTCTTCATACCTATGAAACGTAAAAATTCATCATAAATAAAATTAACTTCATTTATTTAATAAATAGTAAAAGTCCGCATAAATTATATAAAAGCGCTAGATGTTGATTAAATGTTGTATAAAAACTACATTTTAGAAAAATTTAAGAATTGTTAATTATAAATAGTAAAAAATATGTTGAAACTAAAATACTAACATAATAAATTCAAAAAATAATTAAAATTGAAAAATTTGACAACACTTTAAAATTGGAAAAAAATGAGTGTTCGTTTTCTATGAATTATTCGCAAATTTTCTTCGTGCACTGAAGGCATACCATTTTTTTTCAACTAAAACATAGAAAATACGATTTCCTCTTTAGTTTACTTAGATATACGTAACAAATCTTCTTTTTTTCCAGTTTTTTTCAAAAACTACATTATGAATATCGCTATCACTAAAATAATCGAAATCAGCTGCCCATTGTGTAATAACAGTCTCAAATACATAATCTATAGGCTTGGCAGTGATGTGCGTAAATTTGAAAAATTTAGATGAATCTGGTTCGATGATATTTAGAAAAGAAGCTAATAATACATGTGTTAATTTACTACCGTAGTTACTGACATGCGGTATGTGAGACCGCAAGAAAACTTTGCTATTTTTTATTTATGAGCTAAAGGCCTACTAAAACTTGTATCAAGTCATAATGTGTATATTTTGATGTCACTTGAAGGTACACCAAGGAATTTTTTGAAATTTTCACCATGACCCGTTTTATAGCGAAATGAATTTCTGGAGCGGTATGAGAGACCGCTTGTCAGAGGTTACGGGTTAAAATCGGATTTATATTGGCTAATTT
The DNA here is from genome assembly GCA_958510855.1 of Rhagonycha lutea. NCBI lineage: Eukaryota > Metazoa > Arthropoda > Insecta > Coleoptera > Cantharidae > Rhagonycha > Rhagonycha lutea. The sequence goes on from OY294036.1 coordinate 60,290,185, forward strand.
AAGAAAAATAATTAAAATATTGTTGTATCCAAAAGTCAGTTAAATGAGGTCCTGGTATGATTTTGTTATAAATTAAAACCTGTCAATTGAAAGACAAAATTTGGGATCAATTTTTGGGATCAAAAAGTGATATCTTGTTACTTTCAACACATTACATTTACACGTTTTGTTTGATTGTCAATGTTTGGTGTATTGGTGATGCTTTGTACGAGCAATAAGTGATTTATCGACAAGAACAAGAAAATTTTGAAATTCGAATGAATAGCGCCAATAAAGCGGAAACTTGCATTGGTTATAAAAATTTGTACAGCTCCACCAACGTTAGAACCGACTTTAGGGGCGTGTCAGGCGCTGCTAAAATTAAAAATGTACACTCAAATGAAGAAGTTTCTCGGGGCGAATATTTAAAATCCATAAATTATTTTGTCAAATTGCAGTCACGAAATACGTAAAAAATGTTACCGCAAATTTTAAATAAAGCACTTTTGGAATAAATTTAGTAAATATTTAACACAAAAAACCACGACAAATGTAAGCACACGCAATGATTTGTAACTTTTACAACAGAATGTACTTGAGAAGTAACTCAACGTTCATTGGTTCATTCAAATTTTTATCAAATTAGTTGGCATATTTGCCGCGTCCTTTCTAAGCTTGGTGGAGCTGTATGGGCAGTGTTGGGAGGTGATATTAGGTCGCTGAGAACGGGCGAGCCGTTTTGAAGAGAAGCTCGCAGGTCTCACCAGAGAGTGGTCAATTTTACAAAATTGTTGTAAAATTTCGACAATTTTTAGTTTGAGAGCTTCTGATCCTCTCAGAAGCGAATTTACATGTTATTTGAAAGTGTTTGCGAGTGTTTTGAACCGCGTAAGTTGCAAAAATCATAATTTTTACAACAATTTAGTGGCAGCGAGCGATTATCGACCATATCGATAATATTTGGTTTTTACGTACTAAGGTACCTGAAATAATTACGAAAGCGTAATTCTGGTGATTTTTGTAAATCATAGATTTGATTTACGTTACATTTGAAGGCGGATGATTGATATTCCTGCGATTTTATCTGCACATTGTACGATTTTGAGGTTAGTTTGGACCATATGTGTTCAAGCATCTGCTTCTTTTGACAAGTTGGAAATTCGTTCTAACTGACACTTGTGGATTGTATAACACAGCACTGGTAATTTTCCGTTCGAGGTTTCGTTCAAATTATTTGGAAAAGCGAGAATTTGGTTTCGGCAGGTGTCATCATTGCTACCGTATTTTGCTACTGGAAGAAGTCATATTGGACCATGCGCATGCACCTACAATTTAAACTTACCACGAATGTTGAGTGTAACCAGATAAAAAGACGACGTAAGTTTGTGAACATTTATTTTTCTAACAAAATTTGTATAATTATTGTTTCTGATACACCAATTAACACGATAACCAGTAACAAGTAAACGTATAGCAAGTATTTGTAAAGTAAATGATACGCTTTACTTGGGGCTGTACATAATACACCAAATTATTAATCACTTGATGTTTGTGTCAGTAATATCCAAAATTGCTCTCGTTTTTAATTTTATTCAAGCAAATAAATTACCTTTTGATTTCCACGATTTTTTTTATTGTTTTATTGGTACAATAAGCATTTTTATCGACGTCTACGACCCTTCAATTCAATTCCCTGGACCGACTAATTGTAGAGCTGTGGTCTCGATAGGGTTCTCCACTATAAAGCTTCCGGGAACTCAAAATTGTCACTTTGTTCCGGTGGATGTCGACTACCCCAAGAGTCCGATTTAGAAACTGGGAAGTCAGGACCATTCTGGAACACGACAATATATGTATTATTTATTAATTATTTATTTTCTTTACACCCTTGCTAAAGGTAAATAATATATTAAAAATAAATTTTGTTCAGCAATGGCACACCTATATTAGTAACTAGAACTTCTACTATTCGTAGTCCTGATTATACCCTGATATACATCAGATCAGATTTTCTGACTAACAAAAGAAGTTATTTTTTTATGTTTCATAACTATCAAGTTATTTTTAATTTAGGAAAAATATGAAGGGCCTGGAATATGCTGCAGACGGGTCCTAGTTTGTAGTTACTCGCAGATTTTAATGAAATCAATTCAAAATGATATAAAACACCAGTAAAACCGAACAGCTGAAAGGGTTAGGGCAAAATGTTGGTGAGTCCAATTTTGGCTATATAAGGGTTAAATACTTCCTTCCTAAATTTATCCGTAGCTACTATCCAATGATGAGGTTTGTTTAATGGAAAACCATATATTAGTTTCTATTATTTACCTAATCTAAACTAACCCAACCTAAATAATAAAGCGGATTTCGTATCTCTCTATCCTTTTGACACCTCCAACTACTATACAGAGAACTTTTACCAACTAGGCAAAACAAAAGCAAGCATCAGTAAAACTACTGGTACCTAGTTATACTATTGGTAAAAATTATTATGACGAACACTAAAAGCAAAATAAATGAAAGGCTTAATGTCTAAAAAATTTTAAATGAAAAGTTATGTGAGACAGGGAAACCCTTCGGCGGTCTTAATTAACTAGGCATTAAAAAAGGTGATAAAAGTGAGCTAGTTAAACAGAAAGGGGCATTTTACAATAACAGTCGACAGAGGACGATAATAATAGTAAGAAAAAGTCTATAAATCTGTGTATTCAGAATAGTAAAAGCAGCTCTAGAAATGGATTTGAAATCCATGGATGGATATTATCTTATCCCAATACGGATCTGAGGAGAAGATGATACCCGCAACGGAAAAGACAATAAAATTAGGAAGTATTGCAAATTTTAATAAAATATACCTATTTATGAAGGTATAAAATGTAACATTCCTAAAATAATATGAAGATTGCAAACAAAATTAAAAACATAAAGAGCATCCATTAAAAATAAAACATGTATCTTAATTGAACGAGTGATTAAATTAAATGATAGAGTATTAAAGCGATAGCTATAGGGCTATTTTCCTAAATTTTTTTCAACGAAACTGTTGATTGGTTTCTCCATATTTGGAGTCAATTTAAAATTTTAAAATTCTCTTTTTTCGATGGGCAAATCCAACAATCTTTCTAGTGTCAGAAGTTCTTAAATGTTTTTTTTATTAATTTTTATTTAGAAAGTTATTTTAAATTTATTTATTTTAAATTTTATTTTAAAAATTATAATTAAGATATCAATTAATTCAATTAAACAATTTGTAAAAAATATTTTGAGTGCTAAAATGATCTTATTAGCACCTCTTTTCATCGCACATGATACATACGATAGGGGCAGTACTCCGACTGAAGATATTTTATGCATTGTGCATTCTGTTAATTATTCCAATTAGTAATTAACTATTTGGTTTGCAAGGAAGATTTGATGAAAAGCAAAAAAAAATATCCAGTCAAAAGTATAATAAATTAAATTGTTTCTTGATGTTCGAACGACTCCGTTTCAGAGTATGATCTCTCCTGAGCTATCCACTCTGCAAGGTAAGTATTTGAGCGGTTCTCTTCTCCAAAGGTCAACTCTGGTAACAAATAGACAAAATATATACCTATTAAGTATAAAAAAGTACTGGGCATTTGTTTACTTATCTCACTCATTTCGGTCATCAAGTCACGCGTGAATATTGGGATAATTTGGTGAAAGGAAATTTTTTGCTTGGAATTGACTTGGACTGAAAAACGTTATAAATTATGGTATAATCTTTTCCGTAGTCAATTACCATCAGTTTTCTTTTAATGTTATCCTTGTTTTAGTTAAGAAACTGCATCTATCAGTTGTTACAAAAAATTAAATCATAATCATAACTTTAAAAAGTGGTTTATTGTTTTGAAACAGGTTAGTGTTGTAATGTGATAGTTTTATATTTCATGCATGATAAATTCTATTTTTCGCCTATTATAACCAAAATTTTAATAGACTAGAAAATGGAATTCATTCGTAGAACCAAAAATAATTAGTACATTATTTTAAATTAAATTTTCACTACTAATTTTACTAGAAGTACAATTTAGTGCCAAATGATTAGTATTTATCATATCTTTTGACCAAAGTATGTTGGCCAAAGCTGGTAACCACTTGTTTAAAAAGGAGATTTTGTTTCGATCCGCCCACATGTTCTTCCTGTGTTGGTGTCGCTTATTACAAAAATTTATCTTCGAAAACATGTGTTTTTCAAATTTTCAATATTGTGTCGTTGTGACTTTTAAAAATTATCAAAATATTTTTTATATTGATACAAAATAGTCAATATTATTCATTCTATATCTCGAAGCACGAGATAATAAAATGGTTAAAAAGTGATGCTCTAACTTCCTGTTAGAAGTTAATCTTAGATTTTGACAAATATTTTTTTAGCGACTACAATCAAGATTATATAGTAGAACATACTGTAATTGAATGAGAACGTCCAATTGTTTGTTTGTCCTATTGAAAGGTACTTGTGTCATCCATCAGGACAGTAGGACAATTAAGTCCTACTGAAAGGATGAGCGTTTTTTTTTTTTACAGAAAGTATTCCTCTAATTTCTAATAGACTAATATGTAATAAAAGTAATACGACTTTATAAATAGTAGTAATAATGGAAATGTGTTGACATTTCATAAGAAAACTTTTTCTGTAAGGTCACTTTTCCTTGAAAGGGAAAACTCTCATCACCCTGATCAACTTGGTGAATACCTGTAGAAGAGAAAGAACTTAAAAAACCATTACAAAACAACAAAAACAGAAAATAATTTAATTCCTAGAAATTCAAAATCTTAACAAAAGACATGTTTCGATCTTATAAGAAACATATCAACTACATAGTTTTAATAATAATTGTAATGACCTACATATAATTTTACAATTACGATTTTTTTAAACAACTAATTGTTTAAAAATAGAACACACGCACATAAAAATAAAATTTTCCTTTTATCATGTTTATTATTAGAGGGAAGGAGTTAGGAAACTTTGATCTTATTAATTTATCTTAATTAAAATTAATATTTTTGTACATTATATAAATTATTGTACCTATTTGTATTCTAATCCTTTTTATGCCACGTGTATTAATTAATAGAAGAAAATCTTTTCTGACTTTCTCTAAAACATTTGTAAAAAAAATATAATAGAAGAGATACAAACATTTATATAAAAGGTACAATCGATCCAAGTTTTGTTTAAAATTTGCAATAATATGTTATTAATTTCTCTCCAACTCCATCCAGTTAATTTCTGAAACATTTTGAAAACTATTTGGGTGGTTTCAAACGAAAAAAAGAGGTGCTGACGATATAGACTACATAGAAACCAAAATTTTAAATTAAAAATCAAAAAGTATTTGGCTACAAATAAGAATAAAAGAAGTTCATACAGGTATTATAAACAATTTAGATTAATTTGAAACCAAAAATCGAAATGGAGGGCCTCCCAGCTGGGAAGAATTCATATTCACCGGCGAGAAGGGGTGATAGTATTATTGTAATAATTTATTCTATATTAATTCACTTATTAATGACATTAATTATTAGGCAAAAAAATGTTAATATTATCTTACGCAGAATTATCATTATATTATCAGTAACGTTGAAAAATTATGTTACGCATGTTTTGTTTTGATTTTTCACAGGATGTAGTAGTGGACTTGAATATGGAATAAACTATTTATTTCGTATATAAATAAATCAAAAAACTTGTTTTGCAGTGATCAATTAGAGAACAAAAAGTAAGGGAACTTTTTGATGCCTTAATTTTATGTTATTCAAAATGTCTTGAAGAGTTCTACTCCATTAATTTTTAGGTAAGCTTGCCTGCCCTGTACCTAGATTATAAAATAAATAATATATTCATATTGACAAGCACACGTGCAAGGAAGCCAGTTCTGCTTTACTGTGTTATCGTATATTGTGAATAATTATACATCACAATAAACGTAATGAATGAAACATTGTTTAAGAAAGCAACGGGTCGCAGGTCGAGGGTGAGGTCGAAGATAGAGATGGCGCCGATTTTCAAACAGAGCGCATCGATACATTAGAATCAACTGCTTATTATATCTTCCTTTAGTCTCGAGATAATTATGTATGTAATTGAGATATACGATATAAACATTTACGTAATATATAATATTTTTGTTTAACTTTTTAAGATAAATAATGAAAACAATGGATTAATTAACTAAATTTGCTTATTGCATTTTTTTAAGTAATTTTTAAACAAAATAGTGAATTCCCCAATAATTTTAAAATAGGTACTTCACTCCTTTTTTTGGAAACATCCGGATTTTCGAATTTTCCGGATTACTTTAACCCTTATGTCAATACCCAGTCTTTATTACGTTGTTCAATACCCGGGGTACCCGGGTACCCTATGCTATATTTCGTCAACAAAAGGAATTGGAATTGGGAAATTTTTATTTTCAAATTCTATGTTGTTGGGAGTCACAGTGGGAATACCTACTGCTACAAAACCTGTTAATTTCTGGAATAATAAAGGGCAAGGAGGAAGGAGGAAGGGAAACAGTAAAGTCTCCGTTGTCATTCATATCGTCATTCGTCGTTCATATGAGGATATTTTACATATAATTTATAGTTAAATGTAATTAATTTATAATTAAAAGTTAAATATCTACGTTTATGTGTATATAAAATATTATTTCTGACCCCCTAGAGATTAGTTAAATTATTTATTATTTTGAAAATCTGTAGAAGTATTAAGTTTTTACATATATGGGTACCCGGGTACCCCGGGTATTGATCAACTGGGTATTCAACTTTAGCGCCTAATTTTTTCTACTTTCTTGAATATTTAAATATCAAAACTTATATGAATCGACGTTAATTGACTCTAACGAGGATCTGAATGGATTTGAAGATATCTCTTTAAATACACAGCATATTTAAGTAAGAACATGCAAAAGGGTACCCGGGTATTGACATAAGGGTTAAATCTTCTTTATAAATCAAACAAGATCTTGCAATTAGGGCTGGGAATTTATTTCGATTAATCGATTATTTAATCGATTAATCGATTAATCGATGATCGATTAATATTTTTGAAATAATCGATTAATCGAAAAATCGATTAATCGATTGTTCGATTGTTCGATTAATCGATTGTTCGATTAATCGATTGTTTTCGATTAATCGATTGTTCGATTATTCGATTGTTTTCGATTAATCGATTAATCGATTGTTCGATTATTCGATTGTTTTCGATTAATTGATTAATCGATTGTTCGATTATTCGATTGTTTTCGATTAATCGATTAATCGATTGTTCGATTATTCGATTGTTTTCGATTAATCGATTAATCGATTGTTCGATTGTTCGATTGTTTTCGATTAATCGATTGTTTGATTAATCGATTAATCGATTTTCCGATTAATCGATTAATCGATTGATCGATATAATCGATTGTTTTTACACAATCGATTTTCGATTGTTAAATTTAACAATCGCCCAGCCCTACTTGCAATATAATGTTTTTTCTTTTCACCACAGAAGGTATTGAAAAAATTAAAAAATAACAAAATAACATATTTGTGTTTCTTCATGATATTATTGCAAAATTATTCTATTACGTCAGTACCTATAAGGCTTTTGATGTTTTAGTGAAAAATTAGAAGACTTCGCTCAAGTTTATTATTTGTTGGGAGTTGGAATACGTAAATGATCAAATGTCTGGAATGGAAAGTGTCCGTACCACGTCCAAACTACTGGAGTGGAGTGTCTAAAAAGTAACGCATGTCCTAAGTCCTATTGTACGTATTGTATTGTACTTATACGACCAAATGACAATATCCTCCATGTGGACAGTTGACAAGACAATTAATATGTCAAGGTATATCTAGGGTTTTTACAGTATCGTGTTTTTATATTTTTCAAAAATGCAAACGATTTCGAAAATTAAATATTTAAAATAATTACCAGTGGTTGATGGTAACTATAACCAAAGCTATAACTAAAACAAAATGTTTTCATCCCAAGCTGTTTGCGAGGCTCCCATAAAAGAATTGCATCATACATCACTCTGTCTGTATCAGTCTGAGATGTGAGATCTGTAACCTACCTATTACATAGTTTGTTCATTTATGTGCCACCTAAAAAGTTTAAGTGCGGCCTTCAGGCCACACAATCTGGAGAGTATAATAATAATGTATACTATTATATTTTTGTTATTAACGTAATATTAGATTTTTAATGAATTCCTTTTATTATGTATAGTCCCTCCCCATAATTCATTATCAAAAAATTACCTTTTTGCGAATTTTTTTTAAATTGTAAATACCTGTATATGGAATTTAAAATGATATTTTAAAAAGTTGAACGAGCGTTTAGTAAATTAGTTCTAATCGAGTAACACTTAGCGTGTTCAAAATTTGTCGATCTAGAATCTAGATGATTAGACACTAGAAATAAATTTATTTTTTCAGTTAAAAATTTGACTGGAGCACATTAAAAGATAGAAGTATCCATCTTTCGTTGCAAATAGTAATAACATTTTATGATTTCTTAGGAAATATTTTAATATGTAAAATATTTGTTTAATTACAGCAACACACAGTCCCACAGAGGCGCACTATTCATAGCGAATTCATAGTGCAATGGGTGTTCCGCATCCGTGTTATAAAAAAAATGGAGACTAAATAACCAAAATTTAATTTCTAATTTTCAAATACCTTTCCTTTAGGAAAGATTTAGACCTTTCTAATAGGTCAAATTTAAATTGCAAAAAGTCCCAATTTTAATAAAGTCAAAAATATCAAAAGAAATCTTATAAAAAGCTTAAAGAAAACCCTATTTTTTTAAAATTTAAGAATGTTTCACAAATCTAAGTTCATGTTTTATTACAATAAACATTGTGCTTTGTCAAATTATGTGGATGGGGAGACTGATTTATTTTTAAGTTAGGCACTATATAGGCAGTATATACTATGTTCATAATAAATTTATTATTTAATAATATTCCTCAATAGTTTCTTTTTGAATATAACTGGAGATGCAGGTAAGAGATACTTTAGTGCAGAGTGTAACGAATTTTTGAAATTTGTTACTTGGTTCTGCTTTTCAGATCATTTCACAATATTTCTGAGTACGCATTTATTTAAATGTAATCGTGAAATTTAATGCATTTTGATAGTAGATGGAATGTGAACCGTGAGTGTTGGAATTTATAGGAACATCGCGGCGTATTAAATTTGAATTAGTTACCTGACAACCAAATAGCAAAACGGTCATGTTTTGTTGCAACAGTTTTCTGAGTGCCGAATTGTTTGTGTGTTTAAACATGTTTTTGGGTTTAACGACTTCCGTTTTGGGCCAGTTTATTTTGCAATAAGTTTTTCTGGCTCTGGCTAATGTTTTTGGGGCTACTGAAGCATCTGGCAGTAAATTGGGTAACTCAATTTGACGGAGTCTTACAAGCTCGACCATAATAGCGAACGTGCGCTGTTTTCACAACGATTTAGCCGGTGCCTGTAATGGTGAACGATCGTATGGAAGCAGTTGTATCGTCGCTGTGTAGTGTTTCTGGCTCCTGTTGTAAACATCTGGAAGGCTCTGCCTGCGCAAACCTATTATGCGCAGTTTCTTTGTGCGCAAGTTGTGGAACTATTTTGGATTTTCTGTAGTTGGTACATCCTTTTGTTTTTGTTGTGGATGACGCCTGGGAAATTCTTTTCATCGTTTGGATGGTCCAATCTTGTTGACATCTCCAACACCATCTCTCACTGGTCCAGTACCTGGTCAGGTGTTTTTTTGGATGAAAATTATAACAAGTTACAGATTTCATCTTGGAAAGCACACGTTAGGAAAGCGATTGGAGACGAATAACTGTCACCATTATATTGTAAGCTTATGTGAGAGCTCGAGGTAAGCAATTTTATCTTTTCCAATTCGCATGAACCGACGTGTTTAAAGTAACCGTCAGAGGTTATTGTGTTTATTGGGTACTTGTTTATATTTAGTATGGGATACATTTTTTTAATGTAATCATTCATTGCCACTGTGAATGTTAGCGCAGCCATATCAATCAATCAAGGGCTTTTCCATTCCTGTCGGAATATTGCCACTTCTATTTAAGTCTTTACAATCCATTTCACGAGGTGGATTAATCCTCTTTTGCTACTCTTTTTACTACAACTTCTCACCACAGCGGGTGGATGTCCACCGGAAAGCCGGGCTAAGAAACTCTGCGAAGTCCGCGACTTGAACCCAGAATTTCCGCTCCGTAACTCAACCAGCGATCACATCACTCCACACCGAGGTCTAGCCATATACATTGCAATTGTTGAAACTGTGATACATCTCTTAAGTTCTGTGTGTTAATTAAAGCATTTGATTCTATTTGCGTTTTTTTGAGTTTTCCCAAGCTACCGGTCTTCTTTTAAGAAACCCACGATACGTGCCTCCGCAGAAATTGTGAGTCAGTCTATTACCATTGTGGCAAAAAAAAACTGGAGAGGTCCTCTCCAGCTTGTTCCAGACTCTGGTCTCTGTTTGGGTTAAGCCTCTCATTCTTCTTCTTAGTGTGCGATATCTATCTTTAGACGTAGGCGATCTTCCTGGCTAAGCCAGGAAGACTTTACTAGGGAAATGTTAATGGGGTGGTTTCCCGTTGCCTTCCCCATAGTCCACAGATCGATTTCGGACTTTTTTAGATCACAGCACAAATCCGACGCAATCAGGATTAGAACCGCAGTTTCCCGCTCTGTAGTCTATCTGTGTTTGATTTACGCCAGACTGCTGGTCTAAGCCTCTCATTAGGGGTTGCGATCTCAGAGGGTAGTTTTTGTGACAGTGTACCTTCTTACTACATATCTTGAGATATATATTCACCCTTTATAAATAATATTAATTTTATTGTGTTTGTATAATTCGTCATTTTTTAAATTTTTATTTTCTAATAGATGACCTGCTATGTAATATGAATTATTAGGCATAAATACTGTAGATCCTGTCTTATCCGACACAAATGAGTCCCATTTCAAGTTCAAATAAGATATCTACGCAAATTGAACGTAATCAAAAATATAAATTTTAAATTAAACATAAATGAAGGGTCCACTGGAAGAACGATGAGGGTCACATTTTTAAATAGTCGAGTAAAACGAGGTTTAAAGTTTCACAACTCTTCAAAACACGTAACGTTACATTATGCTGCATATTTTCAACCGCAGTTTTTAGTGGAATTTCATTGTTTGTTTCCTGTGAGGATTGGTATGTTCATAGCTTATGTTACAAGCTAAGAGATTCCGATAAAATATCGATTTTGAAAAAAATGGAGTCTCATCGTTCTTCCAGTGGACCCTTCAAATACTACCTTACTACCTACACAAGATCCTTTCTGGTTGTATTATTGTTTGTTGCTGCAATGATAAAGAAAAAACTTTGCAAAAAAATTACTGTGCAATTCTAAATGCAATTTTTAGAAAGAAATGATTTTTGTTACCATTAATATTGACTATATTATAAGACCTATAATAATTAAGTATTGAATATTTTAAAGATATTTAAATTTTTAGTTTTTCGATAAATTGCAATAATTTTTTTGCGTTTCCATGATTAAAAAAAATGTCAGAAATATGTAAAATTGAAAACACTAAAAACGTTCCAATTATAAATTATTATAAACACCGATTGATGGGGAAAGGAAATTATCAATCCGCAGTTTCTGTAATTTTATGACAATTAAATAACTTTTATTGTACTTTCAGACATATCTATTTAGGTTACATTTAAAAAAACGTAATAAACGTCGCTCACGTGCATAAACGAAGAATGTGCAAAATTATAGTTTTTCAATCTGATCACATTCATTGTTTTTGTAATTGGTAGTTTGTTAAAATTCGAAATTAATAGTATATACTTATACCTACATAACTTAAAAATGACAAATTTGAACATTTAGGTATTGCTAATTCTTGCCGTCAAAATATTATTTAAGATATAAACAATAACACATTGCAAATTTAAAAGTAAATTATTTAAAAATAGAAGTGCGAAAAAGAAACTTTTAAACATTACCTAAAGTTGTTATTAAATTAATTTTGTGAAATATTCAGGTCTATTTTGTATCACCTAGACGCTATTATAGCGGTTAAATGTTATGTTATTATATAGCGTTTTTCGCGAAACGGTATCACGTATCATTTTTTTATAACGTTTAAAATGATACGTGATATCTGAGTATTTTCTTTTAAATTAAATTTTTAAAATTAAACTTATGTTAAAAATCAAGGCACGTAATTCGATCGTTGTTATTACAATGTGATAAAAAAAATCATATCAGCAAAACAGCAGACATACCTGCTCATAATATGAGGTAAGCTTCCGTCCAATGCTGTTGGATACCACAGTGTCGGTTAAGACAGGTTGTACTGCACATACATTTTTCAAATAATTTGCACTTCCTTGTTAAATAGGTAAAAATAAATGTATGCTAAGTAATTTAATACAATACTTACGTACCTAATTATGGTTTTGAAATTACTAAGGTACCTACTACCTATCCAATTATTTTTTAACCAATTCATGCCCCACATTAATTGTTGGTGGTCGACATTAAATAAGAATGCGACAGACATATTAAATACACCTATAGTTTACAGTATACTGTAGTACAGTACCTACATGTCGTTGTTTAATTCTCCAGTGGTTGCGTGGTCTACAGTCGTAGACCATGCTTTTTTAAGCCTTCTTTAAACCGCCATAGCTCGTAACATCGAATTATATCGGTTGCATCTTTGAGTAGCTGACAAAAATTATTAGTCAATCGTTCGGATCCAGTAGTTTTTGAACTTTTAAAGTGGTAAATTAGTGGTTTTATTAGTTCTAAAACAGGGCTGGTCTACACAGGGCCGTTCCTACCGGGTATGCAGTGCATGCCTTGCATGCAGGCGGCAAAAGTAAGGGGCGGCATTTTGGAGAGGGATAAGAATTGTTTCTATTTAGAATTACTTGATTTGCTTTTTATTTAAATCTTTTAACCTTTTTTTTTTTTTTTTTGCTCATCAGATAATTTCCCGGTTGATTTTTCATAGCCCATCTAGCATAAAGGGCGGAAAAAATTTCTTGCATGCAGGCGCAATACCCCCTAGGAACGACCCTGGGTCTACAAGCGTAAATACACAAGGATACGGCGCTCGTAGGAGTGGACATAATATACATATTATTTATTACATAATTATAACCTGCATGTTATACTAAACATTAACTAAACTAAAAACTAAAAATTTGCAGATTCGCCGTTCAAGCTCAAGTTATTAATGGGACTCAAAAGTACCGTCAGGACACTATCGGTTAAAGCAGACTGCCGCATTACACTTTTCTTATAAAATTTTTAAGGTCATAGAAAATATGTTAAGTGCTACCTATCGTACTTCGACCTTAATTAAATTCATTAGTACCTATAAATTTACTAAAGTAATAATAATTTACGACATAAAACTTCTCTACCTCTTATATAGATTAAATCACAATATTAGTTGAAATGTGCAACGAATATTTCATGTTTGTTGTACCTAGTGCATACATACCTAAGATACTTATCGGCATAATCACATTTAATTATAATAAAATGAGTTAATTCAACTTTGATTAATCGATTAAATTATTTCTTACTATACCAAAATCATAAAATATAATATAGAGTAGTGGTTGCTACATAAAAACTGAAGATTATTCAAGTTACAGTTGTAAAAAAAAATCAGCAGGTATGTAATTGTTTAATTTAAAAAAAATCGTGAAAATTACTCTTGACTATTTACCATCGGTAAAATCCGGGAAGCGATATACAAATTCCGGAGTTCCTGAAACCTGCCCATATCGACAGCGCATGTTTTGATTGGTCGCCCCTCCATCGAAAAATCTATATAACCCTCTCTCTAAACCGTCAAATTACACTTGTGTTCAGTCGTTGGAGTAGTACGTACGTTTTTTGTTCGCAGTCGTGAAATAGCAAATTTAATATTTTGAAAATGAAGGCAATTAGTGCAGTGTGTGGTGATAGCAGTGTGTCTAGTGTAACATCCGGTAAAGTGTCGAAAGCTAGAAAGGATATCGAAAATGAAGAAATTCAGATGTACCTAAGTAAATTAAAGGATTTGGTACCGTTTATGCCAAAAAATAGGAAATTGTCAAAATTAGAAGTTATTCAACATGTAATCGATTATATATGCGATTTACAAAGTGCTTTAGAAACACATCCTGCTGTAAATGCATTTGATGCAGCAACTGTGCTTAGTCAGAAAAAATCACAAGCAGCAGTTAGTCCAAGACAACCTCTTGGTGTTCGAACGAGCCCAAACACTATTTTAGCACCTAGTGAAGCAACAGTTTTACAAAATACTACGGTAAGTTTCAACCAAACAAAATAAAAAACATTTATTCAAATGTACCAAGGCCATCCCACATAGTTTCAAATTTAATTAGGAAATTCCGTTTTGTGTTTGGATCTCACCAAAATTAACTTTCTTAAATCACAACTCGTATTAAATTATTGGGAGATGAATAACAATTAGCTGTTTTTATGATTTGTTGCTCATTTGTGTGCTCGAATACAATGGCTCATTGCTTAAAATTATGTGTTCCCTACTAAAAAAGTAGTATGATGCAGCTGCAGCTTTTCATTTCGTACAGGTGTTGTTTACGTCGATTCTGTTTTTAGTTTCTTGGTAATTAATTTAAATGCCCAGTTTTCAATTGCCATTTCGTCATTGACTAACGAACACGTGTTCATTTTTATTTCGTAATTAAATTAACAGGCGACTAGTTTGCGTCTTGTTAGTTTTAATTTTTTGATTTATTTATATTAATAAAAAATTAATATTTGCAATTAAAATAAATACGGGGTCAAATACTAAATGCACATTTTTTTATACAAATAAATTAGCTTGTTAAATCGAAATGCTGGTCTGTATAGAGTACGTAAAAGGTTGTGGTATTTTTGGTTCATTGCAGTAAATAATAATTGTTACTTATACCATGTGCGTACTCAATAATATGAACTTGACCCTGTGTCAATACGTCGGTCGTATAGACTGTGAAAAACATCTGTCAAGACGTTATTTGTTACTACACAGTACTATTCCTATACTCATTTGCGTACCTACATGTATGGTGGGATATTTTGGGATAACCGCGTAGAATTGGGGAACACCTTGGAGGAGATGTAGGGTAAATTAAGTAACGGTTCCGCACATCTGCAATGTACACGTGCAATGCAATCAACATCTGGCATGGTCGTGATTATACATTGATCAACTTATGCTTGATTATAATACCAACTATTGTAGTATTCCGCTAGAAATGCAAATATTTTGTCCAAGACTTTTGGATACTTTTAAAGAAACTTTGCTTTAGTTCAGTATATTGAAACTAATTATGTACTTACAATGGTCAGCTGCAACGCCTTAATCCTAGATCAAAGCTGTTAAGCATGTGTTATGATGTGGGGGTTGGGGGTTCTTTCAACTTCAATTAATGTAAGTTCACTTTATCACCCTCCTGTTGAGTGACAGATCCGTGAACAACTTTTATGTGGGTTTACTATTTACAATACGTATGTGGTATTATAACAAAACTGATATGATAACACACATGTAGCGATTCTAAATATCAAATTCCCACACACCAAACTGCTTGTTGGCATTTACCTATCAAGAGTATGCAGAATTCGTTTGCCATTCTCTTATTTCAACCAACGATAGACTAAATCGTTCAAGCGTGTCTATAATTTAGAAATTGGCATTTCAAATCCGTGACCATTTATTTGTCGTGGCCTGATGAACACGTGCATAGTGAAATGTCTCCGGATACGAAACAAATGAATATTTTTGAATTGTAATCGACTACCTGCTCTATTTGAATAAAAAATTGTTCGTTCGCATTAAATCATTAATAAAACATTTCCATAATTCCCATACTTTTGGGGGTAGTTTATGTTAGGGTACAACCCCAAATCGCGGTTAAACTATTTAAGGACGGTGATTCTGATTTTTTAACCCTTTGCACTTTTTATTCCCACAATACTTGATCACATTAATGGTTCTATTGCAAATTACATTTTTTGCGAACCGACTCTCTAATAATAATAATAATAACTAATGGTTTTTTTTTGTTACAGACACCTGAAAAGCTTTCGGAAAGGAGATCGGTGTCGTGTTAGGTGAAAACTTTGTTTTGTTGTCATTTCATTCCAAAACCGAAGAACTATGTGATGATGGACAAAACAGACTAGCGTGTCATTTTCGTATCGAAATACCTACCAACTGTTTCGTATTATCGTTTAGATGTAAAAAAAGTACGACTGAAATCGCTAAGTATATGAAGATAAATTGTCGAGTGAATGGTTTGTGCGAATTACTAAAAATGTATGAGGTGGCACTTAGTAAAGTACCTGTTTTTAAGTTGCAATCGTTATATATAGATTTATTTTGTTGTTTTTTATTATCGACCGAATTTCGTTTGTAATAAAATTTTATTTGTAAATTATCAAATTTTAATAAAAGGGAGACTCTTCAAGTTGTCCTGATCACAGATTTTTGTAATTTGTTTGTGACTTTTATTCTGTGATTTTTAGTATGTATTTTTAATTGTACATTGTACGTCGAATTTTTATTTAATAAATTAAATGTGTGTCAAGTGTGACAATTAATCAGATCTCTTTAATATCGGTACACATACACCTAAACTTATTGTGACGTACAGTGTATTAACGTATATTGAAAAATAGCTTTGAGGCTTAATAAGTCATAATTGTATACTGTGTATGTATATAAATTTTAAAGTTTTATTAAATATTTGTACATTTTGTTTTGTAATAATACATCTGTAAATAGTTACCTATAGAAAAATACATTTGTTAAATTTTATTATATAAGATTATTTCAAATAAAAAGTTTTATTTCTATTTTGACTTTTCTCTCTCGATTTGGGTTTCTTCATGCCAACTAATAAATTGGAAAACTCGTCGAATATTGGCGTCGCATCAATCATCAATATAACTTCTTATGGGGTGGTGAAAGGTAAAAGGTTAATTAAGTCAAAACTAGTGTCAAAAAACTGTTTTGTTGAAGAGGAGAATAACATTGCATGTTCGTGGTAATCCAAAGTTCTTCTAAAATATATTATCTATACTATTAGACACGTGATATTACACTAGACTTGTATAATAAAAAAATATCAGAAACCCGATAAGCAGACTATTGTAAAACCCATTGCCTCCTGCTTTACACCACAGAACGATGCGATAAATTTGTACCCGGATGTTGATGAATCAAAAATTATTTTACAAATGAGCATTCGTGCAAAACCTATTAAATCTACTTTAAATTATGTGGCAAATTGACAAAAACGTATCCCATGTGATCGCCTCAATATTTTGAAATGTGAGTTAATTGTAAATAGTGTCTTGGGAGGTCAGACTGTACCTAATTCTAAAATTTCGAAAAAAGCTAAACTTTCGAAACAATAGAAAAAAAGATTTTTATCGATTTTTGCATAAAATTCATTATTATACAGGGTGTCCCCGGATACACTTTACATATAACTTAAGTGGTGATAGGGGACACTTTTCCAAGAAAATTTTTTTTCTAAATTCAAAACCCTCGAGAGTTAGGCCTTAGGCCTCTTTAAAGCATTTTTTTAAATTTCCTCCTAGTTACACATGGCCATAACCCCGAAAATATTGATTTTTCAGTAAAAATGGTTTAGTGCTTTTTTAAAGAGCATGAAATAATCTACAAACTAGATTCAAACCTTTTATTGTCTAAACTCAACGGCTTTCGAGTTATGAATTAAAGTAAGTTAAAAAATGTGATCTTTTTTTTGGTTTTCTTCAAAACCCTGTATCTTTTAAAAGAAAAAATCCATTCCGGATAGGATATTTAACGGACTACACTTTTGTCTATAGTCTGATTTTTTTAAGAAACCGATAGAAATTTTGTACTCCACGTGGACAACGTGAATATTAACCAATGAAACACCAATGAATTTAATTCAAAGCAATTTCATTGGTTAACATTCACGTTGTCCACGTGGAGTACAAAATTTCTATCGGTTTCTTAAAAAAATCAGACTAGTAAAAAATTTTGAGAAACCAATCTATTTCACAGAAAATCAGAAAATAAAACAAGGCAGCAACAAAACAATTTAAATTCACAAAATTTTTATTGAAAAATTATTTTATTAATTAATTTTAAACTATTAATCGCCACGGCTAGCTTAGAAAACTCTAAATTGCCAAACGTTTCTTGAAAAGTGAAGAAGCACCATGTGTGAACCTGTCACACAATAAAAATCTGTTTAGATAAAATAAAAAAAACACTTTAAACAAGTAAAAGGATACAAAATTTTAAAAAATCAATACCTCAATTGAATGGTTTGTTGCTAAAAGGGAAGTATTACAAAATCTACATTTCGAGATAATCGATTTAAGGCCGTGTTCTGGTTTGGAATTAAAAAAATCAAGTTTTTGTTTTTTTGCATATTCTTAAGAGCACTCCGGATCACGTGACTTTCTCAGTCGAAAGCCAATCAAACGCTTTCCTTTTGATTACGAAAGGAACTTCTGTAGGCTATAAACGCAATTATTTTATGTAAACAATTTGAACTATTATTATCTAATAATAATAACTAATAACACAACTCGACAAAAAATGAACTTTTTTCTGTCCTAGGTTTCATTTTATGATTTTCCTCTTCATAATACACCAAAATGAAGGAAAAATTTTCATATCCCCTTTAAAGTTTGCTTTTGTAGTTGTAATGCTAATAATACTGATTCTTGCGTTTTTATAGAAACAGTAACTAATTATGATATACCTATTTAAACACACCGCGAAAAAATAAAAGGGATTTTCACATTCGTACGGTACCTACGATATCTCCAGATAGCGCTTACGCCAAAAACAACAATAAAGTGTTATGTACCAATCTCAAAAAGGTTAAAATGTCATCGAGAAAGTGTAAGAATGATGCTGATGCACTTTGTTATATTATGTGGAAAATTTATTAAAGTACGAGGTATAAAATTTAAATTGAACATCAGTGGGAAGCTTTGTGAAGCCTACGAAACATAATTTGAGTGCCCTATTCGGAATCATGATAGGCCAGGGGCTCCACATGTTGCGTGTAGTAATTGCAAAAGATGTTATAAGGTAAACAGTTTTCAGTGAGAAAAATATTATAAATAAAATGTTTATTTATATTTTTATTTAGTCTCGGTGGGTCAGTGGCGTTTGGCACTTGAGAGGGCCCAAGCGCAATTCAATTTTGAGGCTCCCTTATAAATATTTTCACTACCCCTACAGCCTATAGTATGTATTCTACGCGCACGTGTTTTACTCTGGTATAAGTAATCATTGGGGCGGTTGGCATGCGAAAATTTTAAGGACATTGGAAAAATAGTTAACTAGGATAACTATTTTTTAACGGTCCTTAAAATTTTTCTAGGCCAAACCGCCTTTTTGACTACTATACTATAATTCAAAGTTGGTGATTCAAAAAAGCTGAATTTTGAGGCCCCCTTGATTTGTGAGGCCCCAGGCGCGCGCCTCATGCGCCTATTCGGAAATCCGCCACTTCGGTGGGTTGGTTCTAGGTTTCATCAAGACGTTATGAACTTTAAAAGCCGTTATCAAGGCTAATACGATGAAAATATGATGGGAGACTATATTTGGGGTTTAATAAGAGAAAGTACCCATGTACATAAAAGAAATGGTACTAGGGTTCACTTTTAAATTTTTTTCCTTTATTTTATAACCTACTGTAATAGTTAAAGTTAATAAAAATAATAAGCAAATATATTTGTTTGGTTTTTATAACAGATGAAAATTAAAATCATAGATTTTTTAAAATATTTAAAAAATTTTTAAATAGCTCTCCTGGCTACAAAAGCAAACTTTTTTATGAAATATAATTTTTTTTCGGATGACTGTCAATGTACCTATCGTAATTACTAAAAAAATTTTGTTGGCAAAATTAATGTTGCCTTGTGTAATATATAGAGACAAACAGTGGATACTCAATACTAACTATTTGGAATAATATTTAAATTCAGTAAAAAAAAAATTATTTAATTTTTTTTTCAAATTTTAAGAAGTATTCACAGTTCAAAATACATTTAAAAATGAAATAGCAAAAGCAAAATTAACTTTTTTTATATAATAATCGAATTAGACGTTCCCTACGTAAACAGAGAAAGTCACGTGATCCGGAGTGCTCTTAAAGTTTAGACCTTTAAGAATATATTCTCAAGAGAAAATTTTAAAATTCCAACAGTTTACCACGTTTTAGCTATTTTAGTGACGCAGCAACTGAACCTAGCAGTGAGCAACTTACCGAAGGTCGTAGTAATTATGTATTGTCGTGATTTGAAACTCAATTCTGCTTCCTGAAAGATTCGGTGACAGAACCTCGCCCAATGTAAACCACTCGAACAAAATAAGCCCCGATTAGCCTTAAGTCAATTCACACTTACGGAAACTACAGATCTACAGTTTGTGGATTCAACGGAGTCAATCAAAAGATCAGATAAATCAGAAGGCAATTTATTAACTTGAATCAAAATTATTTTTGGAGCAATTTCAGACGTGTTCGACACAAATGTCGAGCGATATTTAAGATTGTGTGAAAATGTGAACAGCATCAAATAAAAGGTATTATTTAGGTTTAACATATAAGCTATACCTTTATGTAATGCTGCTTAAATGTGATCTGTGTGATAACCAGGGCTCGGAAGTTATAGCACTAAAAAAGTGTACTTTTAGCGCTTTAATATGCACTTAAAAACACCAAAATTAGCGCTATAAATAGCACTAAAAAAATAAAAAATATGCAAAATAAAATTGTCAACCAACAAAATTTCAAAAAATTTTAATAAAAATTAATAAAAATTTTGTTTATTTTTAACCCTACAGAGCACACGTGAAAAAATCCCACCAGTGAATACGTGAGGCTTGTCAGGCCCATACTTTAACAGACTTTCTTTTCATAGTTTGAGAATTTTTCAAAAATTTTTTATATAGAAATCGATAATTGACATTTTTTATAAACATAAAATATTTATTAATATTTGTGATAAAGTAACTACAAATTAATACAAATGGCATTATTACGTAACATGCACATGTAAGTGCACAAAAATGAAACAGCGTATGCCTGTCAAGCCTCACGTATGTTCTGTAGGGTTAAATGAATTTTAGATTTTTCTCAATTTAATAAATTTGATAGAATACATTGTATTATATAAATTAATATGATAGTAAGGATTTTATTAACTACTACACGTAGGTACTTGGTCCGGCTTTGGAATATTTCCGATTCTACCGATTCGAATCCGATTATACGATACGTCTGATATAATTTTAAAAATAAGCAAATTCTTGGAATATGTACATACATACCTATTATTTGAAAATCATAATACGTGTTAAAATAGTATTACATGTTTGTTTTCTTTGGCCTATTCGTATGCGGTCAAAAAAATTTTTTTCATTAACATTCTGCTTATTTCTTCAATTTATGATGTAAAAATATGTCTGTAAATAGCACGTAAAACGCAAAAATAACAAAATAGCATTAAAAACCTTAAATATGCAAAAATTAGCATTATAAAATTTCGTATACGGCATCAGGGAAGTGTGAAATAAATTTGTGTCTTACTTCGAATATTCTAGGACTCTCCAGAAAAAATATGCATTTGCTAGAACTTCCGAGCCCTGGTGATAACAATATAAAAATTTACAAAATTGGTGTTTTTTTTATAACAAAGTTTATATTCACTTACTCGTTACAAAATTTCGGTGGTTGGTGTAAATTATGAAACATCATATACTCGAACTAAACGTACGTCGGTGATCAGTCACCATATCTCAAGATGGCTTCCAGAGTTGATATTACAGTAGCGCGAACTCCTGTGGTTATCCAATATCTGCTTTTCCATCCAAAAACAAGTGAAATAACGTGTAAAATTATTCCAGGGCTGTGTTATAAACTACGAGTGCCAGTTTAAATAGAATTTTCGAGTTTCCTTACCAAACGGAAACGATCACATCTGGTATCCAAATTAACCTCAAAATTCACAATGTGGGATTTGTAATCACCGAAAATATTGGTCATCCAATTCGATGCGTAATGTAAAGTTGCTTTGTGGGTCTCACAAATCATTAAATTAATCTCCTCGTCGTTAATTCAGGTATGACGATACCCAAAAACTAAAATAATTTCAATAAGGTCGAAAATCGTTCGTGACCACCAAAAATGCACGTAAAATCGGTATTTTACGAGGAAAACGTTTTAAAAACACTCGCGTTCACTTCGCACGACTAGTGTAGTCGTTTTTGGCTCCAAAAGCTCTTAAAAATGGTCTCTTTGAGAAAAATTGCGATAAACTTCGCAATTGTAGAAACGTATTCAAAAAAGGTCGACCAAAGACCCTTTGCTCGTCGAACGGCTCATGCCTTCTTGCTGTCCAGTTCAACCTACCACACTAATAAACAAATTTTACAACAATTTGTAAGTATCCTGTTTTTTACCGCCGTCCATTTGAAATTACACTATTTTCACCTTTCAGGTAAAGATTCACTTTTATGTGGGCGAAAACCCCACAAATACGCACCAAGTACACCACAATCTTATGAAAAAATCAAATTTGTTTTGTTTTGTGTGTTAGTAGTGACAAAACTATCGCATTCGTCTCTCAAAATTGCTCTCAAGATTTATGTCGCACAAATCGACAAACTTCACTTTAAACCAAAATTTAACCAACATCATCATCGGTCAATTTGATTGACTTTACCACATCTCAGTATTTTATGACATTTTAACATTTTTCAACCTGGTTGACATAATATCTCAAGTTCTATTTAACCGATTTGCTTCAAATTTTGTACCAACCTTCACTATATAACTGTCTATCGCCCCTACTACTTATGTATCAAAATTATTTGTTTTACTAGCTGAAACTTTTGCTCAAAACTTTAATCGAATTTTTCTCCAAACTACATTTTTCAACATGGTTGACATGATATCTCAAGTTCCATCTGACCGATTTACTTCAAATTTTGTACAAACCTTCAATATATAATTGTCTAGCGCCCCCACCACTTTTGTATCAAAATTGTTTGTTTTACTGGTTAAAACTTTTGCTTAAAACTTTAAACGTGTTTTTCTCAAAACAATATTTTTCAACCTGGTTGACATAATATATCAAGTTCTATTTAACCGATTTACTTCATATTTTGTACCAACCTTCACTATATAACTGCCTATCGCTCCTACTACTTTTGTATAAAAATTATTTGGTTTACTATTTTAAAAAATTAAGAATTGTAAAAAAAATAATCAAAAAATGAATTTTCTTCTTCAGACAGCCGCCATTTTGCGAAATTTTTTTTTTCCGTTTTCTCTTTAGTAGGGGCTATAACGACATTCTTACTAATTAAGAATCTTTTTTTAAATCTTGTTTTCTATGACCAGAAGGATTGCAATCGTGTCAACCAGCACACCCTCAATTTTTTTTACCCCCAACTTTACCAGCTTATAGCTTGTTTAATTTTAATTTTTTTTTAAAATTTTTTTCTGTATATTCTCGAAATATCAACAAATATGTTGTAAAAAACTGAATGGTAAAAATATTGTTTGCTTTGTTTTTATTGAGCACGACATATCGCCCATAACTTATGCTTTTAAACCAGAAGACGGCCTTAAAGTGTCTGCTTTGTGTAATTATTGATCTCTAAATTGTATTTTTTTTAGAATCCTTTAGAAATATATGTTCTTTATATGAAACGTTAATAAAATGCCCCTATATAATAATAGTTTTTTAGCAATCTCTTTTTTATATTATGAAGTACTTCCCTTTTTGCAACAAATCATAATTTATTGTTAAAAAAGATAAAAAATTTACACAAAATAAAATGTTATGCTTAATATTAAACCATAATCATAATTTTAATCATCTTATTGAGGTTCAAAATTGAAAATTTTCAACAACAAAAAATACCTATGCAACTGTTAATTTTGCAAATATGCAATAGTTAAAATCTTAATTACAATGAAACTTACTTAGTAAAGTTATGTGGCTGGCCAGTCAGCAAGCATTGCATTTGCTGCTTTTGGTGTAGAAAGTTAAGTACTACAGTAGATCTTACCTTTTTGCACTAAACGGATATTGGATATAGTCAAAAATTTGTTAAAACTTGAAAGCACAATTTTTATTTTTGCACCAATCGATCGGGCTACCTCAAAACTATAAAAAACATGTATATCTTAATTTTGGCAAAAATGTCAGTACGTCTCTTTTTGCAACAAACCATTCAATTATGCACGGGATTTGAACTCATAAAATGCAGTTTTCATGTGCCTCTAAAGATAGGTACCAATATTAAATCAAATGAACCTGCTGGTTAAAATCACATTCAGGAAAATTTTAAAATTAAAAAAAAAATTCGTTGGGTACCTCTTATCTTTTTATCTTGATCCAAAAATAATGGACACTTCCAACCTCAACCTTTTCCCATTCCTTGTTTTCGAATTTTTAAAATTATATACCTGCAAATTAATAACTGGGCAACGAGTTCCAAATAAGCTCCCAATGCACAAAATAAATCAATTGATCCATACACAGTACGATTTTCAGGATTTGCCACGATATCATGTCAACACCTGCTCACAACTTTGCCAATCACCACGCTATATGCGAATACCAAAAATCAATTTTCCAGTCTCCAAAGATTACTCAAATTTTTTCCCATACTTAGATAACACTATTTGGTAAAATACAATTCATTCCAAAACATCAAATGAAGTCCAAATTTAAACACTTTGAAAACACCAGAGGAACACAATGGACGTCTGTCCTCCTTGACGTTCGGTCATCTAATTCCCTTCTTCCGGATGTATCCTTGCCGATCCGCAATAATTGTAAATTCCTAAAATGTCCTTCTCTTCCGGATAAAATTCAAATTTTCACCAACTTAGTAATAAATTTTCCAATTTCAAATAGCCGATGCCAATTCAACTTTCAAAACTTCTTATCATTACAATTTGTTCAAACTGATGTTTGATCAGGGCTGCTGGCTGTTCAAATTTTCCAAAAGCACATGCACCTTATTAAATAACCGGGGTGTTAAAATAAGTGTTTACGTAGCTTAATTGAAACAAGATTTTGACAGGTGGTGTCACAATCCCAATAATTGCAATGTATGATAAATGTGCTAACATACCTTCCTTCTCGGTCCTTTTACCCTAAAGAGGGTTTGGTGAACCTTCCAATTTGGGGACGATTCATGTACTTTATATAGGGTGTTTTTTTAGCTGCATGAGAACTTCAAAATGAAATAAAACATTAAAAACCTGACGGAATGTTTTGGTTATAATTTTTTTATGAAAGTATAGTTATAGGCATTTATGATTTGAACATGACTTCCGGCATGTGACCACCACGACTAATGGTTACGAAGCGCATCCGTTCAGTCCAATTTTTGACCACTTTTTCCAATATTTCTGGCTTTATTTCATAAATGGCTTGCTGAATATTAGCCTCCAATGCTTCTAGAGTTGTTGGTTTGTTAGCATAAACCATGGATTTAACATACCCCCACAGAAAATAATCTGGAGGTGTCAAATCACACGATCTTGGAGGCCAATTGATAGGACCACGTTTTGAAATAATGTTGTCACCAAATTGTCCTTTCAATAAATTGATGGTTTCGTTGGCTGTGTGGCACGTAGCACCATCCTGTTGGAACCATAAGTTGTCAATGTTTAGCTCTTGAAGTTTTGGAAACAAAAATGTATTGAGCATGTGTCGATATCTCACACCATTCACCGTAACGGTAGCTCCTTCCTCATTTCGAAAGACATATGGACCAATGATGCCGTTGGCGTGTATTCCACACCAAACAGTCAATTTTAATGGATGCAATGGAGTCTCAAGTTAATGTCCCGGATTGGTCTCACTCCATATACGGCAATTTTGTTTGTTCACATACCCATTTAACCAGAAATGTGCCTCGTCACTGAACAAAATTTTACGCTAAAAAAATGGATCCACTTCCAATTGGTTGTGAGCCCAATTTGGTAGCGTTGTTCAATGGTCAATCTATGCATTATCAAATGCCAAACCTTGCTAAACACAAATGTCAAAAAACTGTTTCCATAGCAATCTTGGTTCAATTGTTATCCCTTTTGAAAGTTCTCATGTAGCTAAAAAAACACCCTATATGTTTCGTACTAGGTCCTTTTATCCTAAGACAAGGATTCTCATGGCAGACTACACCCCGGTGGTTTGCCATTGCCTGCCGATGGAGAGACGGCCAGAATAAAGTTCATACTTTACTCGGATTCGAACCGGGTATTTAGCGTTCATAGTCAACTCGCGTGACCGCTAAGCTCAGACCGCCTCTCCGACATACACTCAGTAGCAAATTAAATACGGTGTTACATCAAATAGTGCAACCACTTCAAATTTTACAAGTACCCAATATAAAACACAGTAACTCCTAACGGTTACCAAGAATTGAACACAAGAGCCAAGAACACGTCGGTTCACACGAATTGGAAAAGATAAAATTGCTTACCTCGAGCTCTTGTATAAGCAACTTAAAATGACGACAGGTGCTCACTTCCAACGCGTGGCTTCAAAAGGTGAAAATCTGGAACAGTGTTAATTCTACAACGGTTAAACTTGATCTACTTCTCAAAATATAGCTTGCAGATCTGATGTTGGCTGGTGGACCGCTAGAGAGATGGTGTTGGAGCTGATGAACAAGATTGGACCATCCAGTTAAAAAAGGAATTCCCCAAACGTTATCCAAGAATCAACAATGGTCGTTGTGGTAATTTTATTAGTGAGTTTATTACATAAATTAAAGAACTAAATATCAAGTATTAGGTATCTTTAGAAGCGGAATAATAATCTCTTCAAATTGACACCATTTTTATTCTTATCCGTTATGATGGGAAGCAGGAATTAAAGAAAATTCAATTTCCCATGTTAATTTCTTATGTTCACATCGCGGCCGCGGCCGGTCACCCTGTAGTATATGTATATCTAGTATATCTAGTATAGTATATCTATGTAGTACTATAGATAAACTTAAAATTCAGAAAACATTTTTTTTAATATTGTTAAACCTAACACTAGCAATTTACTGTTCCTTGTTTATCGCTTATTTATTGGCATGAAATGACTCCACATCATCATAAATGTGACTTGACAAGTTTATGCCAGAATAACCTCGCAAAAAAATTTTAATAAAATGATTTATTAAATAAGCACCTGATGAAATTCATCAAGTTACGGTTTTCTACATCTTTAGGATTTTGTGGCATGTAACCCAATATGACAAGAGCATCGATTAATGTACACCTGGGTGTAAATATAAAATACATATTTGCTTGTAACTTGTAATATCCGAAATACTAATTAATAAGCAAAAGTGTGGAAAAGTTCATTATTTGATCATAATTTTCAGTGTATCAACGATACCTACAAGCTGCAGATAAAGAAAGAAACTTGTAGAAATTAAAAGTATACTTATTTGTTCCAATTTGGAATTTTTATCAGTGTATAGACATTGATGAACAAACGTGCCTTAAAACAAAATCTAATTTTAAACTTAGTAGGTTAACTAGTAACTCTAGTTACCTAGTTAGGTACCTATGTACAGGGTGGCTCAAATTCGCTTCTTCTTATGGGGAAATCGGTAACTATAGGAGATATCGAAAAATCGTTTATCGTTTTCTAGTTATGGCCAAAAGTTCGATTATTGGACTTTTCGATAAATGTCGATATCTAGGTTGTGTTTCAAGTTTCCAAAAAAGTGTTGACACTTTCTTCAGACACTTTTTTCAGGGCAACAAGATAGGCTGAACAGATTTTAAATATTTAAGTGAGTTTCCGAGTTATAATACAAAGTTGTATTTTTTTAAATGGAAACCATATAGTTGAATAGGACATTTTTAAATAGCATTTTTTATCCTCTTTTCAATGATATATAACAAGTGGGGTCCATCATTTCAAATAATTCCCATTTTATAAAAAAATGCAATAAAAATAAGAAAAAAACAAAAATTTAATAACATTTTTAGTAAATAACAATAACAATTTTCAAATAAAACAATAAATATAAAATTTAAAGTAAGTATTTAAACTGAATTCCCTTATTTTCAATATTATAATATTGTCAAAACGAAGTACTACCAAATCTTTATTGACATCTAAAATATCGTCACCAATATTGTTTTTCAGTGGAAAACTTTTGTTTAGTTGCTGTCGTGTTTAAAATTGTTATTGTTATTTACTAAAAATGTTATTAAATTTTTGTTTTTTTCTTATTTGTATTGCATTTTTTAATAAAATGGGAATTATTTGAAATGATGGACCCCACTTGTTATATATCATTGAAAAGAGGATAAAAAATGCTATTTAAAAATGTCGTATTCAACTATGGTTTCCATTTAAAAAAACACAACTTTGTATTGAAAACTCACTTAAATATTTAAAATTTATTCAGCCTATCTTGTTGCCCTTAAAAAAGTGTCTGAAGAAAGTGTCAACACTTTTTTGGAATCTTCAAAAACCACCTAGATATCGACATTTATCGAAAAGTCCAATAATCGAACTTTTGGCTATAACTCGAAAACAAAAAAAGACAGCGAATTCCGGTTTTTGCCATTGAGCTTTTTTCAAAAAAAGAGATCGAGGATGCGCCATCCATTTTTCGATAGCTCTTATAGTTACCGATTTCCCCATAAGAAGAAGCGAATTTGAGCCACCCTGTACATATAAAATTTAAAATAATAAATTCATTGTAATAGCAGTCGCTTTACCTTGCATGTCAACAATATTTAGATTGCGATAGATAGTGAGTTTAAATATTTAAAATTTTATGAAGAGTGCGAGCAGCGGCGGCTCTAGCAAGATTTTTAAGTGGTGCGAGATCTCATTTTGGCCCCCCCCCTTCGAGTGAAACGTTAAAAGAAACAATATTTATTTGAAAAGGAGTATTTAAACAAATTAAGAAAGGAAAATTAACTACAAAGCCACATTCCTCGCTTTTGCGCTTGCAAATTTCAAAAAAATATATTTTTGTTTCCAAAAGAAACCCAAATTATTCATTTTTTCGAAATATTTTGTCATTTTGGCGCCCCCCTTAGGATGGCGCCCGGTGCGATTGCACCGGTCGCACCGCCCTAGAACCGCCGCTGAGTGCGAGTAAGAAGTAAATTATTACACAGCGGTGGCTGGGTGTAAACATCTTTCGCTTCTACTATACCGGGTGACCGGCCGCAGGTGTGAACCTTAGGTGTGAACATAGGAAATTAACATAGGAAATTAATTTTTCTTTAATTCCTGCTTCCCATCAGAACGGATAAGAATGAAAAAGGTATCAATTGAAAGAGTTTTATTTTCCGCGTCTAAAGACACTCAACACTTGATGTTTTGTTCTTTAATAATGTTAAAAATGTAGCATTAAAATAAGCGATATTTTAAAAATCAGATCTGCTTTGGATGGATGAACTGGCAAAACTTACGTTTAAAATTATAGTTTTCAAACAAAAACAATTGCAATGAATTAAACAAGGCATCTAATATCTATTTAAAAGTGCTATTTTGTCATTTTATTTTGAGAAAAAAAAAAAGAACAAACCATCAAGTGCTGCGTGTCTTTAGACGCGGAAAATAAACCTCTTTAAATTGATACTCTTTTCATTCTAATCCGTTATAATGGGAAGCAGGAAATAAAAAAAAATCAATTTCCTATGTAATTTTCCCATGTTCCTATTGGCGGCCGGTCACCCGGTATACAGTAAGGATGGGCACATTGTAGTTACAATTATTTATTTATACCATAATATTCACCTCGAATATGATTGCTTGAAGTATTCATTGAAAATAGAATTTTAAAAAACAGCAAAAAATTACACAATTAAAAATGTTAATTACTTAGAGGAATGTCGTAGTCGGTCGCCTGACTGTAGTACAAATATTGTAGGCGCTCGAAGAAACTGACATTTTTATTTGTACTACTAAATATTTTTGTAATGGGTTTTTCATTTATTATTGTGACCTGGTCTATGAAAAGGGAGGTTACGTGCGAAATCAAGTTATCGAGAAAACAGCAGTTAAAGGTAACAACTCGTTGCATCAATTTTGCATCAAGTGTTCCCGTTTATCTGCGTTGCCTGGTAATTCCACAAATTATGACTTTCTGGTTTTCACCATCTGAAAGAGCGTCTCATACTCGATCCGAATCGGCAAAAAAATGGAAAATGATTTGTTGACACCTAAGCCCCCTTTTCATAGACCAGGTCACATAATATTATATTATTTATTTTAATTAGTAGATTATAATAAATAGTATTGGTAGTAGGTAGTACTTATTTCTTTAAATTTTATTTTAAAATATTTTAATTTTTTATATATATATATATATATATACGGATTTCTACGGCTGGCGCCGCCTCTCCGTTCCCAGCTTCCAACTGTTTCTATCCTGACATAACTCTTCATCTATATTTCTGGAATTCATCGCCCCATCTATATCGTCCCTCCAGCTTTTCCTAGGCCGTCCTCTCTTTCTCCGTTCCGGCGGGATCCATTCCAATACTTTTCTTGGCCATCTACTTTCTCCCATTCTTTTTGTATGTCCGAACCATATCAGTTGTCGTTTTTCTATTTCATCCGCTATATCAGTTTCCATATTCATGGTTCTTCTTATAGCTTCATTCCTTATTCTTTCCATTCTGGATCTTCTGCAACTTCTTCTCAAGCAGTCCATTTCTGTGGCCAGCAATTTCCGTCTATTGATTGCGCTGACATCCCACACCTCTGCGCCATATATCATCACACTTCGGACTATAGATTTATAAATCCTTTTTTTCGTCTCTTTCTTTATATTTTTTTCCCACAGGACTGAGTTCAATGCCCCTATCGCTTTTCTGCCCTTGTTGATTCTTTCTTTTATTTCGTCATTACTGTTTATTTTATAAATCTTGCATTTAATTTTAAACTTTCGTTAAATTCGGTTCTGTATATTTCAGTGGTATTCTCTTTAGTCCGTTCATGTGCGTCACAGTATATCGTAATGATGTTAGCATTTTATGTTACTCAAGAATAAAAGAGTAATCAATTATAAAAAATCCCGTCAAAATTGGTTCAGTATTTCAGGCTCTAGAGGGGCACAAACAACGAAATATACATTTTTTAACATAATTAACATAAATAGTTATGTATATACATCTTAAACATTTTCTTAGTAGTCGGGTAAAAGCCAGTTTTCTTTTTGATTATCAAAAATAATTTGTTAAAAATTTATTTTATTTATAATAGGCATGAATAAGGGACAACATCGATATTTTCAAAAAGAATATTAATTTAAGCATGTAATCATAACAACAGTACACCAAATTTCATATTCAAACTGCATATTTTATATTATGAGTACCTACAATAGTCTTTTCCATAAAGAAAAATATTTAAATTTGAAATTGAAATTGGTTGCATTAGTATTTATATTTTATCGTTTTTCTAGGTGTCCCTATTAATGTGTCCAACGCTGTATATAAAATAGGTAAAACAATATATTTTTAAACCCTCCTTGTAAATTTTAACTGGTAAAGCCGTTTAATATTTTAAGAATTTAAATGAACTTAATCAACAGTTTAATGTCATTCTAGTTAGTAATTTATTTACCTATTGCAAATTTACAAAATTGCGTCAAAAGTTTCACAATTAAATTTAAGTGAAATTTGGTGACCTCTTTAAGAAATTGGTGTATAATAGATCATAATTATTACACGTTGACTTCTATTTAGAAAGTTAAAAAACGTCATAGGAGTTTTAGAGCTGGATTTTACTTATTGATTTTATTTTATTATTTTTAAAACTTAATATAGGTTAAAATTGTTTAGAAATATATAAAAAATATATCTATATAATATAAAATATATAATATATAATATAAAATATTATAAATCCTATCTTCACAAAGTTTGCATAGAAAAATCCACATTTTCTTATACCTGGTGACCGACCTCCGATTTGAACATAAGAAAATAACATGGGAAATTGATTTTTTTTTAAATTCCTGCTGCCCATTATAATTTATAACGGATAAGAATGAAAAGAGTATCAATTTAAAGAGTTTTATTTCCGCATCTAAAGCCACCCAGCACTTGTGTTTTGTTCTTTAATTATTGTTAAAAAATCTGATGTGACACAACACATGACTTTCCCATTTGAAAAAGTAAAACTAATTAGTAACAAAGTAAATTTTTTAATTGCTCCTCCGATATTTAGGAATTTTCAAGCACAAGGAAATGAACAATTGCGTTGATACATTTTATCCCTTTATATTTTAAATGACCATATAATACTCTGTCATATTTTATAAAAGATATTTTGATACTAGTAGAATCTCGTTAATCCATTCGCGCGCGTCATTGAATATCGAAGAAATAACAGAGTCGAATTTAATGTGGGAAGTTTTGGATTTGTGGTACTGAGTTTTTGTATAGATAAGTGTAAACGAGATAATTTCATTTGGACGAAGCGTTACCTGCTTCATATCGCCATTTTCGGATTTTATTAAATAGAGCAGCACCATAGACGCAAATATCTTGTCTTATCTCCTCTTTACGATTCTCCTTAATATATGTCTGGAAGTGGGTATTCCCTTTTCCAGCATTGGATAATTATTGCTTTGTCGCCACTGTAGCTTGAGCCTTCATCACTATATAGATACGATCCCTAGTGGTAAGGACAGCAGCTGTGAGTACGACCCAAACTCCGGTACCGGGCGGGGGTGTAATGGCACAGCTGGCCTGTCTAGCCTAACATTCGTAGATCAGCGGGGCAAGCATAATACCGCTCAACATGGTTTAGATATCCAAGATGTTCTTGAGAAAAACCTTGTTGAAATGTAACAAAAATAATAATTAAAATATATCTATTGCTCATAATTTTCACTTGTTGAAAATCCGTCTTCAATTAATTGTTTTAAATATTCTAATTTCCTTCATAATAAATTTTATTTTATTATAAAAAAAAATTATGTACTATTCCGACAAAAGACATATCCATGCCTGAAAGCTTAATAAAATTATGAAAATAATTTATAAATTTTAACTCGATATATTATTTTAAAATAAAACAATTAGGTAATAATTATTATTATCACGAGTTAAAAATTAACATTTCGTTATAAACTTATGAAATGTTTATATGTATAGGGTGTTTTTTTAGCTGCATGAGAACTTCAAAATGAAATAAAACATTAAAAACCTGACGGAATGTTTTGGTTATAATTTTTTTATGAAAGTACAGTTAATGGCATTTATGATTTGAACATGACTTCCGGCATGTGACCACCACGACTAATGGTTACGAAGCGCATCCGTTCAGTCCAATTTTTGACCACTTTTTCCAATATTTCTCGCTTTATTTCATAAATGGCTTGCTGAATATTAGCCTCCAATGCTTCTAGAGTTGTTGGTTTGTTAGCATAAACCATGGATTTAACATACCCCCACAGAAAATAATCTGGAGGTGTCAAATCACACAATCTTGGAGGCCAATTGATAGGACCACGTTTTGAAATAATGTTGTCACCAAATTGTCCTTTCAATAAATTGATGGTTTCGTTGGCTGTGTGGCACGTAGCACCATCCTGTTGGAACCATAAGTTGTCAATGTTTAGCTCTTGAAGTTTTGGAAACAAAATGTATTGAGCATGTGTCGATATCTCACACCATTCACCGTAACGGTAGCTCTTTCCTCATTTCGAAAGACATATGGACCAATGATGCCGTTGGCGTGTATTCCACACCAAACAGTCAATTTTAATGGATGCAATGGAGTCTCAAGATAATGTCCCGGATTGGTCTCACTCCATATACGGCAATTTTGTTTGTTCACATACCCATTTAACCAGAAATGTGCCTCGTCACTGGAACAAAATTTTACGGTAAAAAAATGGATCCACTTCCAATTGGTTGTGAGCCCAATTTGGTAGCGTTGTTCAATGGTCAATCTATGCATTATCAAATGCCAAACCTTGCTAAACACAAATGTCAAAAAACTGTTTCCATAGCAATCTTGATTCAATTGTTATCCCTATTGAAAGTTCTCATGCAGCTAAAAAAACACCCTATATTTTAAGTATAATTTTATTAAAAAAAAATTAATTTTATCAACAATTATTACCTAAAATTATTATTATCGTTCTTCGTAAAATAAATATAAACTATGGTAGTTCTAGTATTATATTGTATGAACAGTTTGAGCTGTTTCCTGAAAACTGTTCCACTATTTTATGTAAACAAATTTCTGAATCATAAATTTATATCTTCAACTAATATGACAAACGTTTATTTCATGTTCATTCTTTTCTAAAGCTTTCAAATATCCAAAACTTAAATTGATTTTGTAACGCTGGCTGTTTGTTTGTAGAAAATGTCAGCAATTTTTATTACTTAAGGTCATTACGCAATGATGCTATTGTTTACCTACAACACAGGCTACAGATTTGCCAATTTCATTATAATATCGAGTAGTTTAAAATTTGAATTAAAATTTTTTTGTAATATTGAAATAATTTTTAGCTTACTCATGCATTTAAAATATTAATCTCTTTTTATTTACATAACTCGCATACATCATTACCAAAAATATTTCATAGATAAGGTATCCTGTACACGAACATATACCTAATGTATCCAAATTCTTTACAGTTATCTTAAAAATGTTAAATGAATGATTACTAGTAACGAAAATGTTGCTAATAATTTTGTAGATTCAAAACAAAATCTTTTTGTAATTTTTCGGTTTCATATTCAGTTTATTAAGATGTGTTATATCTTTGCGATCACATTTTCTTAAACTTAATTTTATGTTAATATAATAGTGTGATTTGTACTTCTTTTAATTTCCTTTTTCTCTCTCTTCAGTTCGATAGCTTTATCTAGTGCTTGATTGATGTGATTATTCGCTATTCGGCCTTTGGACTCACTATAGGAGAGGATTATTGCTCCAGATCAGATGAATGCGTCTGTTTTGAAATAGGTAAAAATTTCCTTTTAATTTGGTTTGCAATAAACGGACAAATCACTCACAACCTACAAAAATGACATTTTACCTGTGCTTAGCAAACGCAAACAGTGTTTCAGTATATTAGTAGATACGTTTTAAATGTGCGTTTTGCAATGTTAAGATTATAAAACTTTATTTTATGACTACTCCATGAAATTGTTGTAACAGATTGTCAATCACAAAACTAATTTTTGAACGCGTATACATTCTATATCAAATAAATTTATAAGGAGACCGCAGATTAGTTATTTATTACAAGTTTACACATATTATACAATAATAGTCGGAAGACATGGTCATGCTTAGCACGACCAATAGTTGATGCAAGTTGATCACGGTGTTTTTTACTTAAAAGATTCGATCCAGTATCACCACACGTCTAGATCATAATTAGAAATTCATGAAGATTACTCTTCTACCAATATTTTGAGAAAATCGATTTTGAAAATTTATATTTTTATGTTTATTATGGATATCGAAAATTACGCACATATTAACGAGATTCCCGTTGTTCTGCTAATCCCCGAATCCACTAGATATACCTATAATAAGTCTTCTAATCCAATTCATCATTTCTCAACCTTTTTGGTGTCGCGACCTCCCCAAGAACTTAAAAGAAAGCTCCTGATCTCCTTGGGTAGCGAAGGACTTTTATTTTTTTAGCTCTTCACCCTTAAAAAACAATAAAATGGTATATATCTCGGTCCTGAGGGGAAGTAGGCCTCTTTTTGCCTATCAAATTGTCATTCTTCCGTTGGTTCGCTTGAAAGAATTAATTATTCGTTCTGTATTATTCTGTTTGTTTTATGAAGTACCTATATTGGTCTTTTAAACTTCAGTTTTATGTTTGTAGGTAAGATTACATATTTTCCATCGTAAACGGAAGTTCGATTTTGATGATTTTTAGCATTTTTATATTACCACGTCAATTTTCTGTGTTCATCCATTTTTTGTTTTTAACGGATGATTATGGTTTCTGAGCAGTCCATAGGTGCATGGTAGCCAACTGTCCATTTGGTTAAATTTATCCACCTAAACCATATGGTTATTTCTTTTTCAATCCACCAGCATTTTGGTTATCTTTATTCCACTTGTGGCAATTTTCACACCTGCATCGAACCAGTTTTGGCGGCCATTTTTACCGGTGTTGGAAATTTGATTTTGAGTTCACCATTACCGTATGGAATCAATGGAAAGGACAGAACTGATCAATGTTCATTGATCTTTTTCGCAGTTTTGTGCCTTTTATTAAAGAGTGCTGTGATAAGTTCTTCACTTTAGTCGTCACCCTTGACGATTTATCCATACCTTTTTTTTGGAAGACGTGTTATCTCCATTCCAACATCGAAGGCTTTTTCTGTACCAGCGGTAGCTTGAGCCTACACCCCTATTCCATCTCTAGTAGTTAGGACAGCACCAACGAATTGGGATGGTTCCAAAACCATTAATTATTTTTTGCATTTAGGAGATAGCTTTTTTCAATAATTTATATCGATCTTGAGATGCTACCGTTCGCGGATGAATTGATTCTTGTTAAATTGTATGCAGTTTTTGTTATTTTCAGCTGTACACCTGAAACTCAGTTTGAACGATGAACGGATGAACCATTAATATTCCAGAGGTTCCAAAATAATTGAGATGTTGAATCGAATGGATTGTGGTGGAAAGGTAAGTTGAAAGGAAATTACTGTATTTAATTCTACTTGATAATATCTCTTGCAAATGTGTAATTTGCAGTCAATTTTATCAACGTTTCAGTCTGCGTTGGCCAATCTCCTGGATGTGCGAATTAGTTTTTCTTGCGTTGTCTTCACATGTCAACTCATTTGTATTATTTATATTGATTTGATTGTTCCAGGATCCAGGGTGTCCATTCAGGGTATCCTGGATCTTATTTGCTTTATTGTATGTTGTGTGTCTCATATTGGAGTTTTGGAATCAAACATTATTATCAACCCCACCTTTGATCTCAACTTTGTTTTTTGAATAAATCCAACTCTTCTTTACTTTTGAGATTTATTTAGTAGACTGGCGTCCGAATTCTTTTTTCTTAGTTAATTGCCAAACGATCGATTACACCATTACATTACACCATTTCATTACATCGTAGACCAACGGGGCAAATGGCCCAAATTAGAGCAATTTGTGATAGTTGTAGTTATTAGGAAGTTATGATCAATGTATCCCCAGAACACAATTCATTGTGTGTGCCTTTTAAACGATACCTTCAATCTTTCAAATTGCTGTATCTAATATGCCAGGGGTGGTCAGTAAGTCGATCGCAACGCCAATTTTGATCAATCGCTCGCGATGTCTTGATTTGATAGGCTAAAAATCTTGAAAAAATGTCAAAATGTAGAATTTTTTCAATTTCCTTTTTGATAAAGTCGATCGCGACACATTTTTAAGATGAAAAGTAGATTTTATGTACACGAAAGTTAAACAACCCTGCAATATACGACAGATAATGACGATCAGCCAGAAGTTCTTTTACCAATGAATATTAAATTCGAATGTGCGAAATATAATAAAAATTGATCAAAATTAAACTAATGCAATAATATTTAAATTGAAAAGATAGTTGACACGACCGTAATGATTTGGCATGCGTTAAATAATAAATTCATCAATTGATTTCTTCAATAAAGTCATCCAGTGCTATTGCAATAATTTTTAATTTAAACTGAATTGTTAGCTTTTGCAAGTCCGAAACAAAAACTAGTTCTGCAAAAACATTATTTCGATAAGGTATAATGTAGAAATTTTGCTTGGTTTAATTATTATCAAAAGCGATAATGAGCTGTGTAAGGAAATAGGTTGAATGTATTATCAAAATGCGGGTTTAATTTGTGTAACTTTGTTCGGAACTTAGCGGTAAAGTTGTGATTATATACACCCAAACATTTAGTTCACCACGGTATCTCCTTTTACTTCCTCTAATTAAGTATATGGTGCATTTAGACCAGAAACTTTTTATAAAACATGAACGGTTGTTTTTTGTAAGTTATACCTACGTACAAAAAAGTTGCTAGTCTAAACTCGCCTTCACCGAGACTTTCGTAAAAAATTCTCACATTATTTGTACACTTTTGTGGTTAGTTTTACGGTAAGTTATAAGATTACATGTGTACGTGTGAACCTTGTGAACTACTAACACGAAACAATTTAAGTCATTACAAT
This sequence comes from Rhagonycha lutea, assembly GCA_958510855.1. Taxonomy (NCBI): domain Eukaryota; kingdom Metazoa; phylum Arthropoda; class Insecta; order Coleoptera; family Cantharidae; genus Rhagonycha; species Rhagonycha lutea. The sequence goes on from OY294036.1 coordinate 60,328,470, forward strand.
TTAGTATGTACTGTATACTGTAACGATCGCCGATGAAAATTTTTAATGCATTTTGTGGTATAAAATTACCAGTTAATTGGAAAACATAAAACAATATATAAAATTTAAAAATTATATTTACGATAAACCTCAACAATATTTTTAAAGTTGTATTGTTCAATATAATAAAAGGTACCTATGTACCTTACCTGTTACAATGTTCTTTTTTAATGCGCGGTTCGAATGCAAACTTTTAAATTTGCCACACAGTTGCCTTGATTCGTTCTAAAATTCAAGATATTGTATTTAATACATTTTTTAAATTAACCACAATCAATCGTGTAACCGTGTGAAAATCAGATGGTTTCCTTGGTTGGTTGACTCACGTATGAGGAAATACTGGTTGATTTCACTTCATGTAAAAACTATTCAAACCAAGTTTCAAGATTGCGAATACCATCACAAATTGGCAAACAATTTTATTAGATTTGTCAAAACAATAAGTGGTTAATTTAACAATATTGAATATTATATTTTATGTAAATCATTTTTCATTTTGGTGGTGGAAAAGGATGTCATAACAACAAATTTCAAGCTTAAAGTGTGGAATTAATTATTATGCGCTGTATAATTTATGTTGTCTTTGTAGGTGAACAATCTAAACCATTGTTTTTGTCCTGAACATGAAGGAGCAGAAATTTCATTCATATAACAGGTAGTCAATGAAATAATGAGATTTTTCATAAAATATGATACGGTAAGTTGACTTTGACGGATACCACGATGAGCATCCGGTGGAACGTCCACGCTTCAGATGAGACACTCCTCGACTCCTATCCTCATTTTCAATCCACATAATTCACAATAAAGTTTAGCTACCGGAAAACATAGTTTATCTCTTCGTTGTAATATCACCAATTTACTTTCGTTAGTTGTGTTCCTAATTAACGTATCCTATCGCACAGGTGTTTTTACAAGGCATTTAATTGATAATTTGTTGGCCTTTTTTTTGAAAATATATTATTATAATTAAACTCATTAGCTTCCCTCAATTAATAATGATACTGGATAATGTGTCCAATTTATACTTAATTCATTCTAATAAATTATATTTTTAACAATGTCGAATTAAAATAAAAATAATAGTTTGAGAATACGCTAGAGTTGCAGAAATTACATAGTTTTTACTTTGGTACAAAGAATATCTATTTTTTATCCTCATTAATCACCGTGTTTCTTAATTTGTTTAAATAGTATGCGTGGGATTTCGTTATTCGATGAACACAGTCAAATTTGATTCCTTCACTTCCTAGACCAGCTGTTGAGCACTTGTGGAGGTTATAATATCAAATTTTTTCGTGGGAGAATAGGTAGGTACTGAAAATTTTATTACACGAAACTGGCTGTTAATTATTTTAAATCACACTGTCTATTTTATACAACTTGCTCAAACTGTGATTCTTCACTTCCAAACGATGATGAAGAAGGAGCAGAGAAGTTGGTGACATGGGCAACACTATTATCAATTCAAATATCGCTTTTGTCGATAATATGCGAAGTCAATACTTTTGACAATAATTTTTGGCTTTTTGTTTGCAAAGTTTACGGTGACCAGTGGCGGTGTAAGGCATACGCGATGTACGCGACCGCGTACGGCCTCGCGCTTAATTTCGGGCATCTCAAAATTATATACATAATTAATAAAAAATTGTCTATCCCTTAAAATATTCATCTTGCAAAAAATTTTCAAAACAAATTTGACAGGACCGTTCTCCGTCCGGCAAACCTCGTATTCGACCCTTCAACCCATACAGAATATAGGGGAAAGGGCCTCGTCAATTTATTTTGCGTACACTATAAAATTAGGTTACGCCGCCACTGGCGCTAACAATGCCATCATTTGTATTTCTGAAAAACCTGACAGCAGTTGCTCTTATTTGTATACAGAGTGTCCTAGAACTTAACGTCATCCCTTGGAGGGCTGATAGGCGAGCTCATGACTGACCAGAATATCAAAATATGACTTTGGTAAAAAATCGTTATAGTTTTCGTGAAGTTTTCGAGATATTATTTCAGTTATCATGTGCCACAGGTACAAAATTTCATATTACATAATTCTAATTTTGGTAAAGTAACCTTGAATAGCCTGCTATTGATCACAAATTAAATAAAATAGAACTAATAGTGCCATACTATTTTACTGCAAGAGGAGCTCATTTTTTCTAAAATAAAATTATAGCAAATGTTACACCATTTTGAAAACTACACTAGTGCCCGTACTAATAGTCGCGGATCAAGCCGAGATCAAGGATTGACCCTCGGTTAAACCGTAACCTGGTAACGAGATAGAGAGAGAGAGAGAGGGTCAATCCTTGATCTCGGCTTGATCCGCGACTATTAGTACGGGCATAGATGAGCAATTTTTTTAAATAATTTTCCAGGTTAGTACACAGAAAAAAAAATCTACTTTCAGAATGAATAATTATGCTTTCAACGTGAAAATAAAAGTTTTGCTGTTATAATAAAAGCATTGCATTTAATTTGAAAGAATCGTGAGAAAGTCTACTTTCAAAATCTGCTTTCAATTTAAATATTGTTAAATTAAAAGTAAATTTTTCTATTTGAAATTGAATACTTTTAAAAGGAGTTGGGTATAACATCATTTCAAAAGTATATACTTTTGATAAAGGCTTGAAGTGAAAATGAAAACTTATAATGTTGTTTTGAAAGTATAAATATTCATTTTGAGGTACTATTTATAATGGAATGTGCAAAATTGCAATTTGTATTTATATAACAGACCTTATAACATGCGCACTACTATTTATCTGTGCTTGTTGATGTCATTCCATTTGTAAGTGAAAATATTTCATATTACACAATCAAAGGCAACTTAAACATTGGAAAGCCACTGAAGTAAGTAGTTTTTTGAATGTATTTTCTTAAAATTTATATTTTTAACATTTAACTATTTTTTTGTTTATAATAAAGTTGTTTATAGAATATAGAAAACATTTTACAACGGGACCGCAATGGCAACCTTATTGAGAAAACCTTTGCTGCAGCGAAGACTGGATCATTATTGAATACATGAGATTGAATAATATAAATTTAACAAAGACGGAATTGGACTTATTAACCCAGCAAATCGTTAAATCTTTTCCCAAAAGAACATACGGTAAGTTTACTTCATATTTTAACTAATATAAAAATAATTGTCTGATGTTATATTATGTTTGCAGGAATATTACTATAATTGAAGCTCAAAATCAAAACGACAAAGTGCAAATAATAGGAAGTAACAAAAATTTACAATTTTGGAAGGAGCTCCTCAAAGTTCGTGCTGTAATAGTAAAAAGTGTTAGTGATTTTAATTATTAAACTGTCGCAAAATTAAAAAACAGTTTTAGTTTGTTTAATTTTAGTTTCTTAAAAATATAATAATTAAAAAAAGAAATAATAGTTTTATTTGTTAATTTGATGTCGGATTATTGTTAAAACGAATATAAACTAATATTAATTTGACAGTAACTACTTTTGAATTAACAGTAGCATCAATTAAAAAAACAAATAAATCCACTCTCAATTTAAATACCTAATATTTGATTTGAGAGCAACTGCTTTTGAAACTTGATATTATTTACAAAAGTAGTTACTCTCGAATTGACAGTAGTATGAATTCAAAATGAAAGTAACTCTACTTTCAAATTAAAAGTTTCGATGTCTACGCCCTTTTTAAAAGCAAATAATGTTGATTTTAGTGCAATGCTTTCATTTTTACTGCAATATTTTTGTGTGTGTTATGATTCATTTTTATAACAGTATATGAAAAGTCGAAGCTTTGGTCGAAGTTAGCAAATAAAAAAAAAACTTCTCAGTCGGGCAAAGACATTTTTTGTTTTTTAAAAGTATGGCACTATTAGTTCTATTTTAATCTGTGATCAATGGTATGGCTGTTCAGGGTTCATCATACATCAAACATCATACAGTCGTTTTGCTTCTTGACAGAAGCGTCATGACCCTCAAATGTTACTCAAAGGGGTGGCTACCCTTTCCCGTATTCCCGTAATCCACAGATCAATTTTGAACTATTTTGATCATTAACATTTGAGAATTCTCTTGGCATATTATTACTCTCAGTAGGTTGCCATTGCCTTCCGAGGGAATTATTGAAGTTTGATGTATCATGAATGTTTGGTTACTTAACTAAAATTAGAATCTTATAATATGCTATTTCCTACCTGTGGTACACGATAACTGAATCAATTTACATAGATTGTACATTTGTGTTTATTACAAGCAAAACCAACAAGTTTTGCATTCACATCTCCAGGGACACTCTGTATAGGCTTGCAAAATAGCAAATCTTGAATTATTGAAGCTCCATGACCAAATCTGATATAGCAAATCAAATGAGAATCGTTACTGGTCTGTGTTACTTCATTAAGCGATATAGCAAATAATTTTTTAGAATACAAAAAAATAAATATGCTTGCATGGTCATAGTTTTGTGTTTTTAGTTTTCTAACAGGATCAGCACTGGTACTGGGCGTTCCTAATGAAGTATGAGCTCTTTGTCCTTAGCTTACTTTTGCCTCCAATTAAAAACCTATTCATATTAGCCAAACGTAAACATAATACAGTATATCTAATAATTTTTAAAAAAAATTTGTTATTTTTCCAATCGACAATCTTTCTCTTATGGTAATTAGCAAATATTTATATTGTGATAGTATCGCTTGCGATAATCCGTTAATGATGTGAAAAATAACAAATTACACGTATTTCTTGAGTTGTGTGATAGTAGTTAAAAGAAAATCATACCAGTTTCTGGAATAGAAAACAAAAGTTTGAGAAGCGCCGAAGTACATTGTGTCGTAATTTCGGAATAATGCAGAAAGGTTCGATAATGTCTGATTAGTTAGGAATTTCGTGAGCCTTAAGGTACGAACACAATGAAAGCTGGTTGCTGGTTTCTGATTGCAAGCGCTGACAATCTCCAATATTAATAATTGAAGCATATTTATTAGAAAAACGACATGTTCATTTGGACATAAGTAATAAGACACAAGAAATAATTACTGACAAAAAAGACAAAAATTCAATTTACATAAAATTCTTAATTTCAGCAGCAGGCGGCATTTCATTTCAATTAGTTAATTTGACAGGAAAACAGTTAGTTACTATTCTATACAGGGTGTCCCAGACCTGAACGTCATCCCTTGGAGGGATGATAGGCCTGCTCATGACTGACCAGAATATCGAAATATACCCTTATTAAAATATCGTTAGTTTTCGAGATATTGGCACTTTTATGAATTTTGTAAAAATCGACACATTAAATCAGTTATTGTGTGCCACAGGTACGAAATTTCATATCATATAAGATTCTAATTTTGGTTAAGTAACACTGAATAGCCCTGCTATTGATCACAGATTAAAACAGAACTAATATTGCCATACTTTTTGAAAAAAAAATGTTTTTGCGAGACTCAAATTCTTTTTTTATTTTATTTGCTAATTTCGACTCTTCATACTGTAAAAAAATTGTACTACACTAACCTGGTAAGTTATTGTAAAAAATTGCTCATTTAGTGTAGTTTTCAAAATGGTATAACATTTGCTATAATAATACTTTAGAAAAAAAGATATAGCTATTTTACTGAAAAATGAGCTCATTGTGAAATTATTACAATAATCAGGAATTCAAATAAAAATAATATTTTTAGATTAAAGTGACAGGTATTTACTTAAAACTAAACAAAACACTAACAAAACAAAACATCAATAAAAATCAAAGAATGTGATTTTGTATTTGCTGTGCATCGATTCGCTTTATCGTATTATTCTTCTAGTCGTACTAACGGTTTTTGCTTTGTTTTTCGGACTTATGTATTGCCTAGTGATTTGGACTTTATTGTATTGGAGATAATAACGCACTGACCTGGTCTTCTTGTAGACTCTGCGTTCGTATTACACCTTTGCAATTATTCAATCATAATACTCATCATGCCATATCAGTAAAATGTCCAGGAATACGCAAAATGCATTACATCTATGGGGCGTATGTTCGTTATTATCTCCAATACAATAAGACCAAATCATTAAGCAATACATAAGTCCAAAAAACAAAGCAAAAACTGTTAGTACGACTAGAAGAACAATACGAAAGCGAATCGATGCACAGCAACCACAAAATCACATTTTTTGACTTTTATTGATGTTTTGTTTTGTTAGTGTATCGGTTTGTTAGTGTTTTGTTTAGTTTTAAGTAAATACCTGTCACTTTAATCTAAAAATATTATTTTTATTTGAATTCCTGATTATTGTAATAATTTCACAATGAGCTCATTTTTCAGTAAAATAGCTATATCTTTTTTTCTAAAGTATTATTATAGCAAATGTTACCATTTTGAAAACTACACTAAATGAGCAATTTTTTAAAATAACTTGCCAGGTTAGTGTACTACAATTTTTTTACAGTATGAAGAGTCAAAGTTAGCAAATAAAATAAAAAAAAGTTTTGAATCTCGCAAGAACATTTTTTTTTTCAAAAAGTATGGCAATATTAGTTCTGTTTTAATCTGTGATCAATAGTGATCAATTCAGTGTTACTTAACTAAAATTAGAATCTTATAATATGAAATTTCGTACCTGTGGCACACAATAACTGATTTAATGTGTCGATTTTTACAAAATTCATAAAAGTGCCAATATCTCGAAAACTAACGATATTTTAATAAGGGTATATTTCGATATTCTGGTCAGTCATGAGCAGGCCTATCATCCCTCCAAGGGATGACGTTCAGGTCTGGGACACCCTGTATATAGTTAGTTACTATTCATATAAAATAATTTTTACAACTTGCAAAAAATCAAATCAGTGCAGATGCACTCGAAGCAATTGGTTCTATGAGTACTTAAGTTTGACTTTGTGTTTATGTACTTGAATAATTACAAGATTATTGATAATAATTAATAGATTATATTTTATCTTATACTGAGATTACTTACTAATAATAACTATATCCATATAATATACCTATAATATAGTATAGGGGCCGTCTGTTAATTAGGTGAGCTCAAAATGGGGGGGGGTCAGGCAATATCTCATTTAAAGGGAGGGGATGTCAATGAAAATCTTACATTTACTTCCGTAGTATCATTTTTCTCCTTTTATTTCATAGAAAAAATGTAATTAGTTGATACATAGAAGACATCCAGTAGTAGCGCTTAGGTATTTAGTGGTATGAAGCAAAATACAGGAACATATCAAATTAATTTAATTATTTAAAAATTATAGGGTAAATCTTACGTGAGGGGGAGGGGGTGTCCAAATTTAAAGAAAAATACCTCAAATAATTAATGGACGACCCCATAGAACTTTTTCTTGGATAAATTTATTTTCTGTATGAATTTAAACTCAACGGCCGTCCATACATTACAGGACTTTTTGGGGGATTAAGCAATGTATAGGAATATTGGGTTAAACAGAACCGAGATTTATGTTAACAAATGTAGTTTTTCTATTGTTAAAGTTAATATAATCTTTAAATTATACAAAAACAATAAATTTTCCATAAAATATTGTAATTTTAGTTTTTAGGTTCTTATACATACTAAATGAAAAATAAATCGCCATAATTGAATTTTGACTAAAAAAATAAAACTTTCAGGTAAAATTATTATAGGCAATGGCACAAGAAATAACTTTTGGGTAGATAATTTTCTTCTATACCTCTTGAAGTAAGGCCAGATTATTATTCTTTCATATGCCATATGCTCCTATGAAGGCCTCAGCATTATCCTGCTTTTTCTTCCAGTAATGAAAGTGTCCATAATCCATATAAATATAATTTAACATTAAATGAGAACTTGATTGTATCTACATTTTTTTTGAAAACAGAATTAAAAAGGTCGAAATTTTCAAAGAAACATTTTTTAAATCACAAAACATTGAACATAAAAAACTTATACCTATACCTACTGTTAAATTCAATAGCAACCTGCAATTAAAATATTTAATTAATAAAAAGATTATTAAATACGCACACTGCCTAGATTAACTGGATATCAATAAACCCGGGGATCTAAACAAATTTTGTATTTCCAGTTTTAAAATTCCTTTGATTATCCGAAGTTTAATGTCAATTTTTATCTCTGACAATTATTTATACCTATAAAAATTGGTTGACTATCCCAGATTTTTTCAAACAAAACCTGCGATGATCGAATAATTTAATTTTTACAAATATTATAAATATTGTCATAACGACCCAAAAACTTAGACTGCTTATAAAGTAGTACGTCGACAATAGACATTGGAAATGACGAGCATGAAGGGATTAACAAGATTTTTCAAGATCGAATGCCAACTTCGTAACTGTTAATATTATATTTTTATTTTTTAAGGATTTCTGTGATAAATATTATTTTATTAAACTTTTTTATTGGTGTTTAAAAAATTGCTGTATTAAGCGAAATGGCAAATAAAATTTTAATCTAACGCGTTTAGATAGAGAGGCGGTCGGAGCATAGCGTTCACGCGAGGTGCATGTCGCTGCCCCCCCCCCAAATCGAATTTTGGGGTGAATTTGATGTCAATCGTTAAAGCTTCGTTAGAGCCTAAATGAGCTTCCATTTTTTTCGTTTGAGCCTCAACCGTCGCGAAGATATTCGCGAAAAAGTTTGGGGGGGGGGGCTGTAGACACGTTGGCCGTTGGAATCACCCGGTTCGAATCCGAGTGAAGTAAGAACTTTATTCTGACCGTCTCTCCTCTCGGAAGGCAATGGCAAACCACCAAGGTGTAATCTTGCATGAAAGCCTTTAACAAGCATTGTTAAAGGTCACGACGCTTCTGTCAAGAAGCAATACGAAGAAGAAGAAGATAGAGAATAATTCGAAAAATTTGTTTTTCAAAATTTCCAGTACTATGCGTAAATTTTGTAATTTCTTGCTTCCTTTCACTCTAAAAAATGCATAAGCGGTTCATGTTGGGGCCATTTAAAACAAAGTACCTTGTATAAATATGATTTGATTTATTTTTAATAAGAACAGAAACAAATTGCTGTTGTTTAAAAAGAGTTAATGTAGTACAAAGCCATCAGCTTTATTTGGGACATTTTTTACTGTCGTGCAGAAGGTTGGCGATCATTATTTAAACTTTAACCGCAAATTGATTTGAATATATTCTATTCTTGAAAAAAATTAAAAATATATCTACATAGGTAAAACTACATTATACATACAGTGTATTCTATGAAAATAAATTTCAATGGAAAATAGTATTATAGCTATTTTGAATTTTTAATCATTTATCAAATTTATTTAGTAATAATGTATTTTTAGTAATTATCAATTTGATTTATATCAATATCGGGATTGTAGAATTAAATTTTTATTATTGTACATTTATAAATATTTAAGGAATATAATGTCTTCTTTTAGAATCTATAAATTATAACCGATTGATAGCCAGAAGCGTTTAGGTATAAAAGTTCGATACATATTTATACGTGTTTTCACAAATCTAAATTCTATCCCAATCATGAAATATTCAAATCTCCATTTGTCAATTTATTAAGAGCATAATAAATAAAACATAATATGCTTGCACGCGTATAGCTTATAATACGTTATGTCAGAAGAAATCCTTCGAGAAATCAACTTATGGATGCGATCCTGAGCTTTATTGTTGCTTATTATAAAGAAATTCGAAATGGAATGGATTAACATTTACGCTAGCTTTGAATGGCAAGTGTTTAATATTTGATCAAGGCAAATAGATTTTACCCTCCCCTAGCTAAAAGGTCGAACACGGCTTAAAACTTTTAATAAATATTGAATGCGACGTGGACTACATTCCTACTTAATTTCGTAAACAAACACAATTTTGAAGTAGATAAGCACACAGAGTAAATTATAAATTTGTAATTTTATTAATGACGCACAGGAAATGGAATTCATTTACACGGGGTTCTCCATAAACTTTACTCAAATAATTATTACAATACAAATGCCCAACCTACCAGACTATTAGCATTTCGAGGTGCAATCTATTTGCAATTTGCTCTATTTGAGGTATCGATTAAGAATTTCTAAGGTGCGGAAAATTATCAAAATCGGGATATTCAATTTTATTTCCTTTGCATGTTAGGGTGGTATTGGAAAACTGACCGATTTTAAGCAAATAAACAACAAAATATTAATTATTAGGTTTGGTTAAATGGAGTAAAAGTGTTAGACAGATTTTCTTAGAGAGAATTTCTTTGGCATCTTCAAGCGCAATATCGGTCATGTGAAATGAGTTTTTGGTAATTGTATATTTAAACACAAATGGATCTACTATAAAATACAAAAGTGTTATCCTTTCATTTCAGATGACCAATAAAAATCTTCATTTGTATAGATTAAATTTTCCTGATTTAAATCGGCCACACAACTTCAAACATAATAATTGTCAATTTAATATCCATCAAATATAAGATAATTTTATATTCATTTCACCATGTTCGATGGATATTTGATAGTTAGTCTCGGAAGTCTTTATAAACAAAAGAATTGGAAAGGAACAATATCTTTTTCGTTCACACCTGATTATAATGCTTGATTATTCGGCCAATCAATAATGAGTAGAGACAGGATAGTTAGGCAAAATGCCTTTTTTTAAAAATTGAAATATTTCAGGCAGACCCAATTTAAAATCCGTTTCAGAGCATGTACTATTCAAAAATTCATTTTTTGTTTTGCCTTTTTTGCCTTTTTGGGGGGTTTCCAGTCTTTTTTGCCTTTTTCACCTATTTTGCGGTTGTTTTTGCCTTTTTTGTGCTTTTTGAACCAAAATATTTCTTTTTTGCTTTTTTAAAATTTATTTCTTAATTTTATTTAAAAATTTCTAAATGTTATATTTAATAATAAAAATTTTAAATTTTTAAATTCAAATTCTACTAATCGGTAGAATCCGATTCTTGAAATAATCCGGTTATGCTAGACGTAATTAGTAAAACAAAACCTCTTCTCCATTCGATTATGAAGCGCGCGTTATCACATTACTACGATTCGGCGACGTTATGCTTATTTGACGAATTTCAAACTGACTGAGATGTTATTGTTATATTAGCTTTGCAGTGAAGCAGAGAATCGACACTAGGGAAAAAATTTAATGAAAAATTAATATAATGTTTTAGAAAAAAATCCATCGTATAAAATTATACAGGAAATTTCTAAAATACATCAAGGAATTTCGAATGACGATATTGATTTAGAGCTAACTCCAGATCAGATAAGTTCATTGAAATTTGCCCCTAGCACGTCTTGCGATGTGGAGAGATCGTTCTCCACATTCAAACAAATTTTGAGTGACAGGAGAACAAATTTAAGCTGCTGTAGATAATATCGAAAAATTTCTGGTACCCAGTTGGTACAAAAATAAAGAGAATTAATTTGAATTTGTATGATTTTTGTTGAAAAAACGTTTTTGCCTTTTTTGTACCTTTTTGCCTTTTATTTTGCCTTTTTTGCTTCTTTTTAATGCCTTTTTGCCTGCCTTTTTTTGAGGTTTTATTTTGCCTAACTATCCTGTCTCTAATAATGAGTATAAAAGTATATTTTCAATTATGACAACAGTACCTAATCTTAAATTCTTTACCAATGAAATTTAAACCCAAGTGATAGATAATATTATAATAGGTTATATATAGTAAATTTAATCAATGTTAAGTAAATAATTAAGTGCAAGTGAACTTGTTCAAATTGTTTTATTATCGTTGATCATAAACACTTATCTTATGTACTAAACTTACAGTCACCATCAGGTGTGTACACTTAAGTATTAGTTCTTTTATTTAATGTCTACTTATCGTAGATAAATTCTGAATTCGTACGAAATAATTCTTAAAATGGATTAACACATTGCAAATTATATTATAATTTTTGTACTAATCGTTTACAAATAGTTTTTGGCACATCTGGATCGATTCATTCACTAGAAATGGTTAAGAGGACTGTATACCTAACTTTTAACGAATATCGATATAGCTCTTTTATTAATCTATGGAATTTAATGCGGTTTGAAGTAAATGATTAGAAAAAAAATCTAGTTTCACGGAAAGTCATTAAGAACTTAAAAAAAAAAAATTTTCATTTTTATTATAATAATTTATCACTCCAGTGACCTGCAAGTGACTTTCCATGAATATACAAACTATTTTAAATTAAAACTATTTATAAAATATCTATGTAGGAAGACAAAAACCCCTATATATTTGCTTATTAAGAAAATGCATTTAAATCACTGCGAGGTAGCGACCTCTGGCAAATAATTGCATTTCAAAAGTTGGAGGCGTGCGCTATTTCATAGACGTGCATTATGTTATTTTCTTAGGATAAAATTATGCTGTAGCTGTGTTTGAAACGATACTACATGTGACAAATGTTTTATATCACTAACTTTGTCTAAAATTACTTATTTTAATTTATTTACACATAAGTTAATTAATTTGTCTTTAGCACTTATTTTTTAAAACTTTCCTAATTTATTAATTTGACTAAATCTTCCTAATAATTTATTTTTTGACCCCTCAACCACAGTGTTCTTTGTTTTTTCGATCACCACATCGACATTTGTTACTAATAAAAAATCTGTATAAGAATCATAAAAATAACAATGTAGGGGAGACTCAGACGTATCTTTGATATGCCGACCGAACGGCGAAGGATAATTCGAATTGACACACTAGCTAAATTTTTATCCCTTAAAAGAGGCCAAGAATTATCGACAAAATTTTAATTTATGCAAAAAATTCGAAAATAAGTCAATTATAACCAAACTACAACAACGACAGACATGTTTCGATCTTGTTAGATCGAAACATAATAATTTATGCCTATAGTAAACTTAATTTTTTTGGATACGCTAAGGCACTAGCGTATCAATTTTCCACAGCTCCAACATAAGGTTTGTTCCAACCACGTACAAAATCGTTTGCAAACGGTAACCGTCATGCGCAATAAATAAAAAGGCGCTCTTTTTATCTATTGCGCATGATTTTTACTTATTGCGCATGACGGTTACAGTTTGCAAACGATTTTGTACGTGGTTGGAACAAACCTATAATTTTACACTCATTCGTATAACGATCGTGCAGACGAAAGTGTATATGTGATAATGGGTAAAATTTCTTCTAGTGAATCCTTTACAATTGGTAAATGTAGATATTTATCTGCAAGACGTCGAAGTCGTAAAAACGCTCAAAAACGTAAACGGTAAATATAATTTTTTTATAATTTCGCACAGTTAATTTTTAAAGTCAAATTAACACTAAAAATTAAATATCTGTCACGTTCTATTAACAAATAAGCCCTTAATTATTGTTATTTAGCAGTTGTATTCAAGAGAATCCCAATAGATCATCAATTTTGTCGGATACTTTTGAACAAATTCAAACAGTACCGGATAACAACGAAAATGATCCTAAACCATCAACAGGTTTTTCGGAGATAATGGAGATTATACCAGAGAGTAACGAATGGTATTGTACATAACATACTCCTATGCATTACAATATTTATACATAATTTATTATTTTATAGCGTAGCTGAAAATGATCCTAAACCATCAACAAGTTTTTCGGACATCATGGAGATTATACCAGAGAGTAACGAATGGTATTGTACCTACATAACATTATACTCCAAGCATTACAATTTATACACAATTTATTATTTTATAGCGTACCTGAAGAAAACAATAAAGTACCAATATTAGAAGGTAGACGGGTAGTAGATATTAAATATTTTTTAAATCAAATTGCCGAATTATCAAAACATCCAATGTTTGATTGCACTTTCGCTGATATGGAACCAATTCGTGAACAACGTTTAGGATTGCAAAATAAGATCACGTTTAAATGTAAAATGTGCAATATTGTCAAGTGCGTACATTTGATTAAGGAAGAAAATGATCCTCTCAGCATCTCGAGTCCTAATAACGCATTAGCATTGGCCACCATTTCAACTGGAACTGGATACTCAACAATTGATGAAATATTTTCAATATTGAATATACCATTTATGACCCCTGCAACATATCAGATTCACCATGAGCAAGTAGCGAAAAATATTTCATCAACTGCTTGGGAAATGATGATTGCTGCAGGCAAAGAAGAAGCCAATATAGCTCGTCAAAATGGGGAAGTAGATAAGGATGGCGTACCACTTATCACAGTGATAGCAGATGGTGCATGGGCAAAACGTTCTTATGGGGTAAATTATAATGCAGCTTCAGGTGTGGTAAGTTTGTCATTTGTATTTCCTACTTCTGGCATTTATTTATTTTTTATTTTGTTACAGGGATGTATTATTGGAGCTCATACACATAAAATTTTATTCATCGGAATTAGGAACAAATATTGTAGTATCTGTGATCTGAACTCAAAAAATGATTTGCCTTTAACACACAAATGCTATAAAAATTGGGAAGGAACTTCTACGAGTATGGAGACCGATATAATTGCAGAAGGGTTTAAAGTAAGCATGGAAATGCATGGCGTAAAATATTATCGGCTTATCGGTGATGGGGACAGTAGCGTGTATAAAAAATTGCTTGAAGTGCGTCCTTATGGTAATATGATAATAGAAAAAATTGAATGTAGAAACCACCTGCTGAGGAACTTTTCCAAAAAAATTAGAGAAATTTGTGGTAAGTATATTTACATTATTCATTAAAGCACTTTTATTGTATAAATAACTGTATTTTTTCATTTTTATAGGTAGGAAACGCAGCGAATCAAAAAATTTATCAGTTTTACCAATGTTGAGAAAAATTGTAGATATAATAATGCACACAGGCTTCGAACGGCTATTAAATATGCTACACTATACATAGAATTAAAGAAAATGTGGATTTCTCAGAAAAAGTGAAGAACCTCATTGGGGATATTAAAAACATACCTTCTCACGTATTTGGAGAACATAGATCTTGTAAAGATTTAGGTTATTTTAATTGTTCTCCAAAAGATAATGAAAAAAATCATGTACCATCTATGCGAAATTGTGGATTAATGGAAGACATTGAACTGGCATTAAACCGACTAATAACCAATGCTAATAGTTTAATTATAAACATGACCAATAATACTGCTGAGCAATATAATTCTATTGTTTGTAAATTTGTTGGTGGCAAAAGAATTAATTTTTCGTTAAGAGGTTCTTATGAAACACGGTGTAAAGCAGCTTCGCTTTCATTTAATGCAATAGAACAGAAAATATTGTCGTTTTGTACACTTGATGAAAATAATCAATTGCGTTTAAAAGAAAATCACAATTATTATTACCAAATCCAAGGGCAACTTCACATAGCAAACAGAAAATTTTGCTATTTCATTGTTTGGTCACCTTTGGGAATGCTGGTAGAAAAGGTTAAGTAGATCTTTTAACAAGATATTTTTAAATTTATACATGAATTATAAAAATTTGTAAAAAAATAACACACTAACTGAAAAATTATATTCATTTTCTAACAGATTGAGAAAGACG
This sequence comes from Rhagonycha lutea, assembly GCA_958510855.1. Lineage (NCBI taxonomy): Eukaryota > Metazoa > Arthropoda > Insecta > Coleoptera > Cantharidae > Rhagonycha > Rhagonycha lutea. Next base: position 60,343,984 of record OY294036.1, read on the forward strand.
ACAAATTTTGGCACGAAGAAATGGTTGGAAAATTAAAAAATTTTTATGAGGTATGTCTTCTGCCCGAATTAGTTGATCCAAGATTCACAAGAAGTATGGAGATACGCAATCCTCCAAGAACTTATTAAAATGATGATGATATAATCGGTTTTGAAACGCATTACAACGTTATCCGAGCCCAACTACCAACCTTGCGAATTGGTGTTTGGTTTGTTAGCATTTCACATTTTTTACCTAGACGAGGAGCAAGCCCGACTTAGAACCCCCAAGCTGGAGGACTAGAGAGACGGCCAGAATAAAGTTCTTACTTCACCCGGATTCGAACCAGGCATTTAGCGTTTATAGTCAACTTATTCGACCACTATGCTCCGACCGTCTCTTAAAATAAAGAGACTTATTAAAATATGAGTATCAATAGATAATACAGTAGACTCACGTTAATGCGAACAACAAAATTTAACCCGAATAATATAAAAAAAAATCGTTAAATAATACAACTATCCAGCTTAAATTTGTTCTCTTGTCACTCAAAATTTGTTTGAATGTGGAGAACGATCTCTCCACATCGCAAGTTGTATGATTTAACAATTTTTTTTTATATTATTCAGGTTAATTTTTGTTGTTCACATTAACGCAGGTCTACTGTAGTTATTTTTTCTGTAGCTAATGCATAATGTAAGAAATACGAATTGTCTGAATTTATATCAGTACTATTATTAATTAGAGACAGGATAGTTAGGCAAAATAAAACCTCCAAAAAGGCAGGCAAAAAGGCATTCAAAACAAGCAAAAAAGGCAAAATAAAAGGCAAAAAAGGTACAAAAACAGCAAAAAAATTTCCTGTATAATTTTATACGATGGATTTTTTTCTAAAACATTATATTAAGGTGAAAAAGGCAAAAAAGACTGGAACCCCCCAAAAAGGCAAAACAAAAAATGAATTTTTGAATAGTACATGCTCTGAAGCGGATTTTAAATTGGGTCTGCCTGAAATATTTCAATTTAAAAAAAAAGGCATTTTGCCTAACTATCCTGTCTCTAAATTATAATGTACCTATAATAAACTGTACTTCAACAACCTGTACCTATAAAATTTTTTAACTCAAAAATACTACTTATTTTAATACTTTAAGCAGCATCAAGAAAATCGTGTAAAAAAATGTATCTAGCTGGCGGCAGTGATTTTGCCGGTTGTACTTTTCTGAAATCAAAATACAAAAAACTTTCTTAATCTATACAAGTGTGGCTATCGCAGGAACTAGAATGAACAAAAAAATCATAAAGTTTACAAAATGGCAGCAGTACAAAATACTTTTTGTCTTTTTTTTGTGAAAATTTTTGGTTTGATTCTAGTTACGATAGAGACATATTTGCTAACAATTTTCTAAGAAAATTCAAGTTGATAGGACGATTGGTTCAAGAATTATTTCTAAGTTTGTACTCATAAAACTTGTCAGTAAACTTTTTAAAATCTTTTTTTTTAATTATTTTTTTTTTTTGTAAAAGTACTTACTGTAAATTTTTAAATTTTATTATTTATTTACAATTTCGGTTACTTTATTGGTCATATATTTAGATAATGTTATAAATATTGTTTAATTTGTTTCAACCTTTTTTTTATGTGATCATAAATTAGTCTATAACCAAAAATATGGCAAAGCTAATGTGTTACGCTTGATCTATATCTATAGTGTGGTAGTCGAGTTTAAATGTAACACAACCTTGACAATTTTATGCAAAATACTATAGGACATTATATTACAGACCCTTTATAAGAAAATAAAATAAAAAATAATTGATTTTTTAAAACTTGGAGAAAATAACGAACGTCTATGAAATACCTAAAAATGCAAATGATTTATAAAAGACAAACGCAAGCGTACGAAGCAATAATGTAATATTAGCACGAACAACGAGATGTAGAAACAATAGTATGTAGTAACTACATCTATGCAAATAAAATAGTACACGCCTATCAAACACATTAAAAAGTAGTGGGGACTTTCAAGTCGGAATTTAAATGTACATATACAGCCGTCTTAACCATAAAACTTGAATTAAGGCTATTGTAGTTATCTATGTATGTCTGGTGTATCACATGTTGAACTATAGACTTGATCTATACACATGGTTTTATTTACGAAGTCCAGTTCATGCAGTGCCGTAATTAAAATATAGAGGCCAGAGCCTACATATTACAAAGTCACATGAAAATAAGAAAGAGCAAAATATTTTTTGCTTGTTTGGTGCTGTGTTGAGCGTGTGAGTCTCTTTGATATTTTATGGGGGGCCCAAAATTTGACGCTACGGCTCTGAGTTAATAATATAAGAATTAACAGAATTAATAAATGATATGTGGTGTTTTCTGGCAAGACAGAGCTTTCATTGATGTCTGGCGCTTTGCACGCGACAACACTGACATTAAACTGGTGCAACGGAAATGCACCGCTTAATTAACTGCAAATAACCAACTAACATTATAAGTCTTTATAAGTTACAGCAAATCTCTTCTGTAACTTCTTAAAACTGGTTTGATTTACTAGTTGTGTCGGTTATTGTCACCGACAATTAATGAAGACAGTTAACTTGCAACAAAGTTACAGAAGAATAAATGCCACTTGAAATTACTCATTTTTTTTATATTTCTATGATGACACCTGTGCAATTATTTATTTTAATTTTACGTTATCTATAGGTAATTGGAAAGTTAATCACGTTAAAACGACACTTGATCCTTATGTTTATTTTTTTCGAAATCCATTTCTGGGTAATCGATATAATGTAGTATTTCAATACTGAAAATGCGTCGTCTAACGACGTGATATCAGGAAAAATTCTATAGCAAAACATTCATTTTGGTTAATTACGAGATATCAAGATGAAAGAAGGGAATTTTCTATAGAGCTACATATATTTTAGAATGAAATCTGAGTGCATTTTCGGTACTAAAATCCCCATTTCGATGTGGAGGAAATGAAATGGTCTTCTTGTAAAGCGTGGCTTCCATTAGTGTGATTGAGTTAGTATATAAGGGTACTGAATTTTCTGATGACTCACTGGTTATCTGATAATTTTAAAAGTCCTCGGGGCTCTTCGTACTTTTGTACATAATTTAGAAAATTTATCTGTTAATCTACAAATGTAGATAAATAAAATTTAGTAGGTATAAAAAATTTATCAGAAATTTAAAAAAATTTTTTAGCCGGTTCTTAAATATATTCCACCATAAAAGTTTAAATAAACCGTATTTATTTTATGTATGCACATACAGTTAGGTTGTTGTGGTACTTTGCTAATTTAATTAGTTCATAATAGCCAAGATATTGATTTAAACCAACTTTGTTTCGTTTAGCAAGTCGATACTTTTCACGTCTCACCTGTAAAATTATTATAGTGCTTCTGGCTAGTTTACGCGTTGTAAGCTGTACTTAAGAGTTTCAAAAATCTCAAATAATAATTATTGTAAACTGTAATATCTTTACATCTTCAATAAATTATATGGAAGAGCTCTTTAAAAACGTTAGCAGGGCGATCTATCAATTTGTTACAATGGAAACGATGGACACTTATTATATAGTTGAAGAGAAACTTATATTTTCAAAAGAACTTACACTAAAAATAAGTAGTGCAATAAATGTAGTCATCCCTAAAGTCAAAATCTGTACGCAGTATGTTGTCGATCGCAGTTTTGGGTTATTTTAGCTTCGGTTATTTTCAATTCTCACAATCTGCCTACCATATTGCCCAGTTGTTTCAACTTGCCAATGACAGCACATGGCTCAATCTTACAAAAGCCAGATTTTCATAAACTACTTGAAATAATTTTGTGTGTTGCATGTTGTATGCAAGCCTTTAACATATGCACATATCTCTGCATTTTTAAATAACATCGTAAACACGTCCAAATTTCATAATATGTCAATAAAAATCCAACCGAGAGAATGAGGAAAATGACTAACAGGAGAATGAAATGTCAATGTGATAATCACCTGATGCATACTAAATTTAATAACAATGTGCTAATAAATACGTGGCGCAAATTTAACTTGTTGAAGTATGTATGACCAAATCATAGAGTTAAAACAATTTTTATTGTAGCTAATACCTACACAGCTTTGTATAGTACGTTAGTAAATAAATTATTTTACTTTAAAAATTATGTCGCTTAAATTAACTAACGTACAAGTTTTCATTGTATATACTTCCAGAGCGTCGCGGCGCCTATTTTCAAAATGAAACAAAGCTCGTTTATGATACCCATTTTGTAGTTCAAAAAATTTAACCTGCAAAAAATGTCCGGCCAGGTGTAACAGCTGCGGGTTATTTTGGGGGCTGTAGTGACAAACAGTAAGGCATATGCGAACGTCTATCAGCCGCACATGGTGGAACACGTGGAGCGCCGCGACGCCGCAACATATCACCGCCGCGGAGTGCCTGAAATACTCGATGCATACGGGGTGTTAAAGATCTTGTTATAGATACGACAGTTGTACATCAAAATGTGATGATACTTGGTCTATACGTATATTTTTAGAACAATCAGAAAGATTTCCTATGTAGGAAAAAGTTTTGGAAAAATTAACAAAATTACAAACATTTGTATAACATTTCCTATAAATCTTAATGGTATAAGAATATTTACTAGTTTTATTACTCATGCAGATGTTATTTACTTATTTTTGAATTTTGTTGGTATTATTAGTATCTATACAATTTATAATCTTTTAGTTTATAACAGATTCTAAATCTAATTAAATTATAAGTTTCACACTTTTGTTTTATGTTACAAGATTACAATCAATTACTTCAGAAAAAATGAGATTGTTTTGTAAAATATTTAATTATTCAAGCTTTAAAAAAAATCATGATTATATTACGCAGCGCAGCGATATTACGACAGCATGATTGAAAAATTCATTGATAACATTGCTAATATTCTTTACAGTTTATAATAGTACACATTAATGGTTTTGGCTGATGGTCAAAAATTTTCACTGTCTAAATTTCTATCTTGTTTCTGTAGATTGAAGATAAATAAACATTTTAATCCATTCAAAGTGTACTAATTGCTTAATTGAACTGCATCAATATGCACAAATATTATATGGTGTATAAACTAAAGGATTTGTATTTTTGATCAACATTTTCGATTTTGAAAGATTCCCTCAAACCATTAACAAAAATATCAAAAGCAGTTTTGAAAAACCTTCCCAAAAGTAATTGTATCTACAACTGATCATGGGCGGATAGGCCATGTGCAGAATGCGGAAAACAGCATGGGCCGATCTTGTTACGAAACACTTTTATAGTTCTTGAAATTTTTGATTTACGATGTCATATTTATTAGAAAACTGAAAATGTAACAATATAACTTTGTTGAGCGGGTAATTTTAGTTTGAGTCATTTATGAATTATGATTAATACATAGAACAATAAGCCATTGATATTTGATTATACTTACATATTCAAAAAAATGGCAGATATATTTTTCCATTCTTCATTTTTCTTGCATATTATTATTATTGCTATCTTATCGAATATTCAATAGCTGGGCTGTCTATAGGGTTACCTTTTCTAGACCAGTGCTTCTCATTGCATTGCAGTAAAAATTAGAACTGCGAAATGCTGCATTTATTAGTTTTATGAAGTATAATTAAGTTTTTTAAATTTACTTTAATGTGCATCAACTATTCGGTTATTAGCACCCCTAACAAGTGACTGTGAGATTCGAACCAGTAAGTACTTATTTGCTTACGTTTCACTCCATGTCACTCTGCTGCTGGGTTGTTTATGAAGTTGTTATGGATTCGTGGTAAAAATATAATAGTATCGGAAAATTCGTTAGGGAGAAAGATAAAATTTGTAAAAAGCTAGTTCCTTATTCTGGATTCTGGATTTATTGTGGAGGTTAAAATAAACTCACATGCAATTAGTCTTGGTCTCTAAATCGAGCCTCTTGTGTAATCTCCGGTTTTCAGTTTCAAAAGGAGTCTTTCTCTCAGTCTTTTCCCTATTTTATGCCTCCATTTAAACTGTACTTTAATCCATGTCTGTTATTTTTGCTATATATCCAAGACTAACAAGAGAAGGGCCAACTTTGGTCATCACTGATTTGCACCATTATCATTATAACATGATCATGATCCACACGTCCTTCGAGTCGGCTTATGAAATTTCTTCGAACGGCGATGTGCAGTTGTATGCAATGGTAATACAACAAACGTCTTAACAATTTAGCTTCTTAAAATCCAGCGAAAACAAGCAAGGAAGCTCGACAGTACGTCGAAACTAACTTTTAATTAAATAATTGGTAATTTAATTAAGTTCCGGTACATTTACGAGGGTGCAAATTCAGATTTTGACATATTGTTGTGGTATTTTGACCATGAGAGGGTGTAAGCAAGCAAATAAAGGGAGTGATTCGATTTTATTTAATTTTTGAGTCAATAATCAGTTAATTTGGCTGATATAAAAACTTTTGCATCAAATTAACAACAAACCACCACATGTAACAATTTACACATAAAACAATACAAATTTGAAGTTAATTATGTAATACAAATATTTTGCAACATCCTGTGTATGATTTTTAATTTTTAAAACAACCGCAGTTTTCTATAAAAGTGTAAAATGAAAATAAAAATTAGTGCGCACACGATTAACAGCTTTATGGTACCTGGAAATAAGTGCGATTTTGGTAAACAGAAATATCGATTCCCACCATAAAATCCAAATTTCAAACTTTGAACACACAAAAGGCGAGCGAGCCAGAATGAAGCCAGTCTCTTGGTGAAACTCAAAGAGGGAACACGCGAGTTCCTAAGTGACCTCCAAGCGGAGAGGAGTTCTTTCGTGATCCTGAAAGAAGGAAGAACTCGCGAGACTTCTTGTTGATCTAAAGATCAGGGAAGTACAATTTTGTGAATTCACTAAAAAAGGTGAATAATTAGCGGAAATCAAATCTTCGCGTAATTACTAATTACGATTTATAATTAGTGTGCAGTTGTGTATTTCTGACGAATTAAGTTGTTGGAGATTGACTTCAAAGTTGGAACATTGGATGAAGTTTGGGACATCTGGCGTTCTCAAGGCAAAAGAACAGGTGATGATTGGTGTCGACTCAACTTACAGTGGCACAAGTGAAATCTACGAAGTTTACCATTTGTAAGGTACAAAATTATTATTTAAATTTTAGTAAATTCAAATTGGAACGGCGATTTGTGTCGTTGATGAATTTCCTAAAAAACTTTGTTTTATTGATAATTATTTCCACACGATACATGAATAACCAGACATCCAAGTTTAGCTTCTGAATTTGACAAATTAAATGTCGCTTGGATCTCTGAATTATTGCACCATACACATTTGGTTAAGACAAGTTTATTGTCCATTGAAATTTGATGCAAATTTGTTTATGATTAATTTTACTTTCAAATAATAAATTATGCTTGTTACGAATTTACACCCTTTTATTTCGTTCGTCGAACCTATCAGCTCTGAGGAAGAGAAAAACCCATCTCCGGCGTAACGTTAGTTTTTGGGGCCTTTTTTGGGGTGACTATTCATTTAAGAGTGAATATCATTGCAATATATTTGTGTAACAATCATTTGCAACCAGATTTTAAAATTTTTGCGTTTATGTGGAGACTCACTTATTGTTTATAGCGTCACAATTTCCGCCGTGTCAGATAAAAAAATTGTAAAAAAATGTTCCGGGTTAAAAAAAGTTATGCAAAGTTGCAAGCGGGTTTGTAACCCTTCTCTGCTGCATAAACAATAATTTGCATAACTTTTGCATTTTTTTTGGATAAGATATATCAAAATAAAGTTAATAAACAATTATTAGCAATGTTCCGTTCATCCTAGCAGGGTGCAAATTTAATAGAAGATGTATAATAATTATTAAAATGTTCTCTAAAGTTTGCACAACTATGTGAATTTTTTTGTATAAGTTATTGGATATTTTCGTTTATTTGTTAATTTAACAATGTTCCGGGGGGGGGGGGTGAAAGGGGTGCAAATTCGGATTTAGTATTTTTTTACCTCTTCCAATGTTTTCCCAAAATTTAAAAACTATGGCACTTTTTGTCGAACTTTGCATTTTTGAAGTCTCTAGTGACTGGCCTAAGTTGGATTTTGCTTTGTAGGTAAATCAAATTCTTTTAATAAAAATAACAGTGTCTAAACAATTCTAACCATAATGCCAGTCGACCATTGTCGTTTCATATTGTAAAATAAAAGCATATAATATGAAAACAAGTCAGATCTCGCATTAGTTTCATTCACATTTTAAAAATATTCATATTTGCGGAATTGCCATGCCACAGTCCTGAACCAAGCACATCGGAATTCCCACAACCTCGCCGTCCACACAAGATGCCGCCAACATCCTCAAGATACCATATGCCCATAGAACACGCAAGGGGCCAATAAACCTGCAGAATCACATTGTATAATGTTTATATGTACCTATATTTTCTTTAAAGATTTCAAAGTGTCATCGTTTTTTTACACTTTTACTTTACCATATATATTATATCAGAGCAGGATTTAAGAGGCTAAAGAGGCGCGGTTTGCCGACTCCTGCCCTAGAGGTATGTGGACTGAACTCCAAGAGTATTCAAACTTAAAGGACCTCCGCATTTTCCATAAGGTAAATCATGTTTCGATTAAATTCACTTAATTTGATGTATTAGTTAATAATATTGATAAGAAGTTGTCAAAAAATCAACCTCCGATCCCAAAAATTCTAAATATTGCATATCAAATATTTATATTATTTAAGTAATGTAACTTCCACTGTCATCTAATTATTAAAAGCCGTAAGTGCGATCAATAAGTCATATACCTCTATAATAAATTAATTAACAAGTTTTTTGTTTACACTACATGATCGGGTAAAACCGCGTCGAATTTTCAGTTGTATTTATTTTATATCAGAAAACCTCGGTTTGGTGTTAGTTGTTGTGACTTCGTGGCAAATGTAATGAGTAGACTTATTCATTGGGGTAACTTCCCTTATTTAACGAGGATCGAGGGAGAAGACTTGCGGGGGTGATTGATCCGACTTTATATGGTTTTATTGTACACACGATGTGCTTTTATTAGGTGCTTTTCTCTGGTGACAGATTGCGATTTCATGTTATGGAGATGTTTTAATTTCACGGCTAGATGATGCCTCGGATTTTAAGTGGATGACTTAAATTAACATTTTTAAGTTGATAAAAATGTATTTGTGCGAAGTGTAAATGAAGTAAAATTCAATATAATGTATACTATTGCATAATAATTATTATATTTATTTTTATTCATATTAAATAAAAATTTTAATATATTATTATTGATTTAACTTCATAATAAAACTAAATGGAATATAATTATTTGAGCTTTCAGTTTATGGTTTTATTTAATACCTATTTTAGAATGAATTTCAAGAGTTAAAAACCTAATATAATTTTCGATTAGGTACATATTTTTACTTAGCTTATTTACTTTTTATTCTCACTATTTATTATTATTATTATTTATTTGATTATCATTTTTTATTCTCATGTTTACTCATAAATCATAATTTTTTTTTTAATTTGTCATTTAGTTAATTGCTATTGTTGTCACTTCTATTCAATTACTATATTATGTTAACAGTTTTCACATTAATATTGACAAATAAAATTTAACAGAAATTAAATTAAAAAAGAATTTATATTATAAAAGTGTCAATATAAAGGAATGTTAAGATGAACTTAACCAAATGTTAAAATATTTGAATTATATTAGTATCTACCTACAATAATTATAATTTATTATAATAATGTATAATATAATTTTATTCAAAAACACTTCAAAGATATTCTAAATGCCGCTTTACGATAGATTAGGGCTAATTAAATAAGTTAATTTACTAAATTATTAAAAAATAATAACAGCATAATAAACAAAGATTTTAATAATCGACGTTTTTATCGCACGCAATCTGTTTAGAAAACTGAAAAATGTTTTGATATGGAAATGCACCTCCAGTTGTAGGTAAATTTTTCATGCGGAAATGATGTAGTGTTGCAATTCTTTCAATACGTAGTTCAACATTTAAAAGAATTTAATTTTTCTTAAAAAAATTTTGTTCGTCAAAATTTTGTCGATGACATAATATGCGGCTTTACTTGGTGATTGTAAGATGTAATTGGTATGGTGATGTGACTGCCTTTTTATTGTTTTCTCACTGCATTTTATAGCTTTTTGCTATATACAGCAACTTGATATCCAAAATTCATAAAATTTCAAAATCCTGGTTGCCAGATTTTAAATATTTAAACCACAATCCCATTATTAGAAAAACTCTTAGTTCATTTCAAGCAAGCACTTCCTATTAGCAAGTAGTATTTCTATTTTATCAAATGTCAAAGTAACTCGAAGTATATTTAATTTTTTAAAATCCTTATTTTTGGCCCTAATCTTGGTCTAATACATCCTCCTTAAAATGGTCTAAAATGAATAAAATTTGAAAATAAGAAAATATTTTCTTGAAAAAATTGATTTCGTTAAACAAAATTTTCATTGAAAAGAAATCTGAAGGTTTTATTTCACGGGGGTGCATGCCCCCTGTGATATTATAGGTCTATGTCCAGTATTCAATATAATAACTAAAAAGCATCTACACCGTGTCCAATAAGTTCGGATACACTTTCAAAATCGAATAAAAACTATTGGACAATGTTCAGTTAGTCAAAAATTGTATTTTATTAAAAGTACATTTATAAGAAGAAGTCACAATAAATGTTTTGGAATTACTCCACTTTTAACCTTTTTAACCAGCTTCAAACGCTTCTCAAACCCGTTACAAGCAACACGCACAGCTTCTATCGGCATTTCTTCCCAAAACGCGTTCGATAACTTTCTTGAACTGGTTCAGATTTGCGATTTTATAGTCATTAAGCTTCGAAAGCATGTATGACCACACGAAAAAATCTAAAGGATTCAAATCTTGAAAGCTGGGATGGCACTCATTCTTGGGTAGAAAATCGATCAAATTGGCATGACACCACGCTTGAGCCATATTTGCTGTGCGGGATGGTGCTCCATCTTGTTGGAAGACGTAATGATCATTTCCAAATATGCGTCGTACGTTTAGGGCAACATTTTTCTCCAAAACTTTCGTTTGGTAATACTCGGCGTTAATTTTAACATCTTTTGTCGATGTAACCAGAGGAAGTTTACAGCGCTTACAAACTGCTCCCCAAACCATCACTGAGGGTGGATTCTGAAATCTAGGAACGTTTCTCTGGCTATCGAGAATATCCTGTATCTTTATTGCCCACAACCGATCATTTTTAACATTGTGCGGATGTTCCAAAACGAAAAGTTTTTCGTCAGAAAACACAAACTCATCACCTGCGTGCCAGGAAAGTATCGCATTTGCTCTTTCTAGCCTCTTTTTCTCAGAAGCTTTCGAAACGCCGTGCACCTTTCGTTTTCTGTAAGCGCGGCACCCAAGATCAATTTTCAAAATGTTATGCGCAGATCCTTTGGAAATATTCAGATCGGCTGCCAATTTTCGTACTGAACGATGGCGTTTTCGTCGAATCCGTTCCCTCACAATTTTCACTACTCGTACTGTCTTCAGCGAACGCGGCCTACCAAATCTTTTTCTGTCCTCTAAAGAGGAGGTCTCATTGTACTGTTTTATGGCTTTGTAAACAAAATCACGCTTGATCCAGATGCTTTTCAGATCTTTAAAAATGGCACCGGAACGCTCGCCATTCAAATATTTTGCAATTATCACCTTTCGAAACTGCTTCATTGCGATTTGTAAGTAAATGACAAGTGACAGAAATTTGATATGACCCTCATTGTTTGCCTAAACATTGCGATGTCCAACTGTAAAAAGATCATGTCCATCAAGTTGGCATTAAATTTATAATACGCGCTCAAGAAAGTGTATGCGAATATATTGGACACGGGTTAGATAGCAGTTTTACAAGGAAAAATGCAGCGCTGTTCCGTTTTTAACATTATTTAATATTTTCTATTCTTTTCGAAAAAAATCTTGGGTAACACGTCATAGTCCTGGTCTTCTGGTGAAGTGGTGAAACGTGAGATTGTTACTGAAAATCTAAAACTCTAACAGAGTAAATGTTCGTATTTTTATTTATAGTAATCGATTTTATAGGAAATAAAACTATGAAATGCTATTTGGTACCCTAACATTTTATAAATATTTAAAAAAAATCGTGAATTATTCATGACTTGATGGTTCCATTATCAATAACGGTGATCGTAGATCGGTGGTGGGATAAATATGAAAAACATTTTTACTAACTGGTAGATTACGACATCTCAGAGCAATAACATATTTAATTACAATATTGCTGCAAACTTATAGATATTATTATTATTTACACTTGACTAGGTAATTTATGTTGATTCAAAGTGCAAACTTTGCGAAGTTGTATTATTATTTACTATTATTTTATAATTAACGACCCGCATATTGTTACAACAATGTTTAATTAACAACAAACACTATGTATCTTCGTAGTTGAGATTTCATTTATTTACAATTTCATCTAACCACCGTATCCTGAAATAACTTGCCTGTATTCTCCAAGGACTTGACTTATTGATCCTGGCCGCCATGATATACCGGAACTACCCCTTATTCCACATTAAAGGTTGCTTAGCAACTACTCTGCTTAAGTTACATGAAATGTTTTTAAAATTAATTAACATATTTGCGAATGAAGCTATTCATAATAATATTAATAATTGAAAAAAAAATTAAATTAACCATTTAATAAATAGCGTTTGTATGTTAAATTCATTTTATTTATTTAACCATTACAGAAACGGTAAAACGTACAAGGGGCGATTGATTATTTCTCTTTAGGATACAAAAGATGTATTTAAAAAAGTTAGAAACCAAATTTCTTGATATTACGAAGATGAATCTTCTATATACAGGGTGCCCCCGCACTCACTTTACATAACTTAGGTGGTGATAGAGGACACTTTTCTAAGAACAATATTTAACAAAAATTCTTTTCTAAATTCAAACCCTCGAGAGTTAGGCCTCTTTAAAGCATTTTTTTTAATTTCCACCTTAACGTGGCCATACCTCCGAAAATAATGATTTTTCAGTAAAAATAGTTTAGTGCTTTTTAAAAGAGCGTGAAATAATCTACAAATTAGGTTTACACCTTTTATTGTCTAAAATCAACGGCTTTCGAGTTATGAATTAAAGTATGCTAAAAAATGTCGAAAAATTTGAGCTTTTCTTTTTTTTGTTTTTTTTTCAAAACCCTGTATCTTTTAAACGAAACATTTTACAAAAAATCTGACGCCCCATTCCGGATAGGAAATTGAACGGACTACAACTTTTGTCTAATAAAAATTTTTGAGAAACCAATCCATTTCACAGCAAATCAGAAAATAATAAACAAGGCAGCCACAAACCAAATAATTAAATTCTCAAAATTTTTATTTTTTTTGAAAAATTATAATATTAATTGATTTTAAACTATTAGATTATTTAAGTAAATGTTGAAAATGACCACCCTCATTTTCAATACACAGTCGTGCTCGTTTTAAAATATGCTTTATAGTATTATTTATAAAATTTACTTTTTTGTTAAGAGCCATTATAGCAGGGGTGGTCACCAAGGTCGAGGGATTGACCGGTCAATCACGAGGCCAATTTTGGTCAATCGGTGAGTGTGAAAAGTGTCAAAAATTCGAATTTCTGCGATTAAAACTGTCGAAAAATCGATTTTTTTCAGTTTTTGTTCGACAAACATCTTTTAAAACAATCACGACTGTGTATTGATAATGAGGGTGGTCATTTTCAACAATTAATTTATTAATGTAATAATTTAAAATTAATTAATAAAATAATTTTTCAAAAAAAATAAAAATTTTGTGAATTTCATTTTATGTTTTGTAGCTGCCTTCTTTGTTACTTTCTGATTTTCTGTGAAATGGATTGGTTTTTCAAAAAAATTTACTACACAAAAGTTGTAGTCCGTTAAATTTCCTATTCGGAATGGGGCGTCAGATTTTTTGTAAAATGTTTAGTTTAAAAGATACAGGGTTTTGAAAAAAACCAAAAAAAAAGAAAGCTCAAATTTTTCGACATTTTTTAACTTACTTTAATTCATAACTCGAAAGCCGTTGATTTTAGTCAATAAAAGGTTTGAATCTAGTTTGTAGATTATTTCACGCTCTTTAAATAAGCACTAAACCATTTTTACTGAAAAATCAATATTTTCGGAGCTATGGCCACGTGAAAGTGGAAATTAAAAAAAATGCTTTAAAGATGCCTAACTCTCGAGGGTTTGAATTTAGAAAAAAATTTTTGTTCAATATTGTTCTTAGAAAAGTGTCCTCTATCACCACCTAAGTTATGTAAAGTGAGTGCGGGGACACCCTGTATATGTGTATGCTCGCTCAACATTGAGCAAATATTGGCCGATATAAAATATCAACAAATCTTGATTTCCAATTTATCATGCTCTGCACAAAAAAGTGTTAAGATTAATTATATCGAATATGACCTGTTCAATATTTCTAAAATAACTAAATAATATTACAATCGACCTTGAAGTCCTGAAAATTTGTTTGTTATAAGTTATAACCGATGGTTCATTATAAGAGAAATATATTAATATGTAATTCTAAAATATAAAATAATTTAATTTTAACAACAGAATTGTCTCTTATTTATATATATCCCGAATGAATTATGATAAATTATTTAATTTTATATAGGATGAAAAATTTACGAAATTTGACTTGAAGTAGAACATTGTAATTGAACCTATTATGCTATCTATATGAATAGGTAGAAAAACGTCGAGCCTTGCAGGTAAATTTTCATGCTGAAAAACTATATTTTTTAAATCTTTGAACATGCTTTCCGAAGACGCCGACGTTTCAGTTGTGTTCCCATAACCAAATATAGGTACCATGACGGCAGACCAGAGTGGTAACAATTTAATCAAATTTAATAACTTTTTGCTGGTATCTACGCTATAATGAATGTTATCGCGGTCTCCACAATTTTCGGAAACTTTCGCACTTGCAACAACGTTATTATAAATTAAATTTATTTCATCAAATATATTATTTGGGTTTAAGTTTTCTGCTGATAAATAAAAATCGCCCATGTCCTCCATATCATGCATATCGTCCATATAATTAATTTCAATTTCCTCCCGATTTGCTGTAACATTAATTTCTTGAAACATTTGTGGTTGAAATTAAATTTCAAGCAATTTCAATGGTTAACATTTAAGTTATCTACGTGGAATAGAAATTTTTTACTCGTTTCTTTAAAAAAACAGACTATATCCTATTTTGGTGGTGGATTTCATCATTTCATTGTTCATCTTTTTTTTTGTATTATAATATAATAAAATAAAATAAACAAACGTATTAGGGATGATGTAATCCAGAAAATCGCCTTCGTTAAATGCAACCCTAACCGCAATTTTCATAGTCCCTCCGTGGATTACACTTCAGCAGGAACTTCCCATAATAATCTGCAAGAGAATTGTTGCTCAATCAGTGTGCAGAAAATGTATCTCACTAAAACCAAGAGATTATGTTTATATTTACCAATGATTAAGTTTTCAAATAGGATGTAATAATATACCATGGTAAATAATTTATGGCTGTGATAGATATACGCGAAATGTTAAAGTTATGGGTTACATTGCATTTACTGTACTGTAGTAATCTCTTTGTAAAAATTTCAAAAATGCAATATGTTATAACGTTCTCAAAGAACGACTATTTCAATATATATTATTCGTAATATTTATATAATTATTACATAATAGTTATGGACACAGTAGAGGAAAGTGACCAAATATGGAATAGGCGCCTAATGTGGAATACCATTAAATTTTCGAAACCACTGCCTCTATTTAGCCATTATTAGGATAAATGACAACCTAGTAAGAGTAGTTGACCACCCCAAACTTTACAATGCTCTATTACCATTAATATCCACATGGCGGGACATTATTCTTTTTGTGCACTTGTAAAACTTTATTGTTAGTGGTGCAAATTTTGATCTATAACGTAAGTATTAGTAATTTGTTAATTACTCTACATTTATAAGCATGCAGAAGGATGACTGATAACATTACGGATGTTACTTTTAAGGAAAATATAACCTGGCTTTCAATAAAAAAACATTATTCTTAAATAAGCTTAGTTCCTAATATGGAATAGGGAAAATTATAAGGAAATCTTATGTAAGGAATGGGCGCCTGTTGGTGACGATAGTGTGTGTGGTGTGTGATTTTTGCAGTAGAATATGTTAATTTTAACGGAATAAGTTACTTTTATTTTTGACCAAAGTCTCAAGATCGGTTATAAAAAGACGTTACTGTTTTTGTTAATTTTTGTAAAAGAAACTTGGTTCTTATTTCCCTATTCCATATTTGGGGGTCTATTCCATAAATAGCTACTATTATGTTAATTTAGATTTTTAAATAAAAAAATTTGTTGATTAATATTAAAACACAAGACTATGACCAGGGGCGGATGGGCTATCAAAAAGTTACCGGGAAATTTAAGTCGGCGGCCCAAAAATGCAATCGTCACAGTCCAAAATTGCGCCGCAGGGGTCTCCCTTCCGTTGCGAAAAAAAATTTAATACCAGTAACAAAAATTATATTTTTATTAATAACAAACCATAGTGAATATAAAAAAAATTAAAATAAAAGTGCATCTTTCATTAATTTGCTGCTGTTATTGTCGATGTCATTCATCAAGTTTTTTTTCTATATTCATCAACTTGAATGACTCTATCTATTATCTGAAAACGAACTCTCGCAAGTTACTTACGAAATGGGCAATGAATGAAAAAAATTGGTATGCCAAAGTAGGCCCATATAGCCAGACCGAAAATGAAGGTAGGGTAAACGGTTTGTATGGCTGGGCAAATTATGGGCGCGTGAGGGTGGCGGAATTTTTTTTAAGCGCAGCAGGCTAAAATTTTTGAAATTTCAAGGTCAAAAATTAGAAAATTTATCAGTTTGGCAGATAGCTAAAGATAGTGTAACATTAAAAAATTGACTTAGGAGGAGTCCTAACATATAAGTCACCAATAGAGAAAGTTTATTAACGCTAATAAACGTTTTGATTGGTTTTAACGTTATAACTTCTCCTAAGTCAGATCTGTTTTTGCCTAACTATCCTGTCTCTAATTACGATATAACTATTTATTAGGATATCCATGGGAAAACACAAACAAATAATGATTGATAAATTCTAAAGTTGATATTATATTTCATTATGTTTAGTTAGAAATGGGATAATGGCCGTCAACGCGGCCGACAGCCGAGCCGTGACAATTTTTTGACCGACGCGACGGCCCACGGTCCCACAACCGACGGCCCACCGGGAAATTTCCCGGTATCCCGACGGCCCCATCCGCCCCTGACTATGACTAAGATAAGTCAAAATGTATGACTGACTGTGTTTATAATTAAATTTGCATTTAATTCATGATAGTTTTTTTTTATGCCACAAAAACAAAATGGTATTCCATATTTGGTCACTTTCCTCTAGTAATTAGTGGAAAACTTAAAAAACTGAATCTATAGGTAAATAAATTGATGATTTGATTAATATTGAAGGACAACAAGAAGTATTGTGTTAAATAGTTAATTATTTTGATTAGGTTCATCATCGTTCTCACTGCATATTTACGTTAACACTCCTTAATTGTTTATTAAATTGATTTTGTTCATGTAGGTATAATTATAAGTGCGCCAGCATTAAGTGAATTAAATTAATTGCTGTCACAGTTCATTTAATTTATTCAACTTTAAATAATATTTATAGTTTCTAATAAGAACTCACCAAATTAAACAAAAACTATACAGGCATAGATTCAAAAATTATACATTATGTCTAACGTTTCAAAATGTATGTAAAAGTGAGTCATTTTTTGCGAAAGACAACGTGAAATTCTATTTATTTTATTTATTTCATATTTATTTATTTCATAAACGGAATCATTCCAATTAAATATTACAAATAATAAATAAATATCAATATCAAGATTATAATATGAATAATACTAAAATACACAACATATAATATTCATTTATATTGACAATTTTTTTCTAATTTCCTTTTTAAAATTCAGCTCGAAAATGGTAAAAACTTCAATACAAAGATCATTTTTGTCATCTTTTTGCAACAGTATCTACCATGTGAAGTTCTAAAGTATTTGATCATGAACAGAGGTGGAGTCCTTATAAAAAGTTGATACTAGGTACTCAAAATTGTTGGACTGTCAATATAATTTTTCAATACTTTGTAAAGAAAGTTTAATTCTAAGTATGATCTTGTTGTGCAAAGGTTCTATGATGAAACTTTCGATTTGTAACATAAATATAGGTACTTTACAAATCTTTTTTGTATCTTTTCTATTCTATCCACATATTTATTATAGGGTGGGTTCCATATAACAGTGCAATATTGCAATATAGAAATTAATTTATAATCCTCAAAGGAGTTAATAATTCTGAAAGTCTTTAGATTCTGTTAACATCTTATCGCTTCATAGCTAAACAGCATAAAACTATAACAATTCGATGTGTACAATTAAAATGAAGTTATTTTACTCAGAAATAAATGGTTTTCAGACCTAGTATTAAAATAAAAACTTTATTATTAGATGATGAGCTTCAAATCACCCTGATGCTATTGTTATTATTATTATTATGTAGTATGTACTACTACTTGTACTTATACATTCGTAATAAAATATAACATCAATGCAAATTCATTTCTGTAACTTAATTTCAATTTAAATTCTAGTCTACATTTAATCGTACAGTAACAAAGCTGCAATCTTGAAATACCTATAATATATTTCAGGCAGGAAAATTTTGCTTCCATGGTAACTTCAGCAAGGCTTTGTGTTATTGGTTTTCAGGATAAAGATGGCCGACGATCGATCATTTAGCCAGCCCTGAAAGGAAAATTATTCTGTGTGTTTCAGCTAACTACTCTTGTACGATTTCCTGCAAATTTTCTTGAATTAATTTAACAACTATTTTGTAAAATAGCCACTATATGAATAGAAAGCATTGAAATCGATAGGAAATTCACATAAATTCAAATTTTGTTCTCATGCAGGAGGTACAGATGGTAATGTGCAGGGCTTTAAATATGAACAAATTACAAATAGCTTTGAACTATAATATTGGGTTACTATTTTAACTGGGCGCATTAGACGTATGCACGTGCATCTAGCTCAACCCTGCACGTGTCTTCGTTAGTTTAATGAGACAGCCTTGTTGGCCACGTGCACTGCTTCGTCAATTTACTCTATGTACTTTGGATTATGGGAAAATGAAAATAACCAAAATTACGATATTGATTCAAATCCAAAATTTTCTTGCAAAGCAATACCAGTATATTTTATTCTATTATGCTGACTCAACGCTATAACTGTTGTCCATCATTAGAAAGCCTAATAAACATTTATATACTGCCCATACATTCTGCAATAGGTTATAATAAAGTTGATTTATGGAAATAACATCATTTATTCTATTACAATATTCAAATAAAAAATCAAGAGTTTACTTATTAATTCGAAATGTTATATGAAATTCTCATTTGTTTGTTTTCTATTTAACATTTATGAGAACAGCTTTTCTCCTTGAAATGTAAAAGTAATTAGCATAATATATTTAATATTTTTTAAATGGTTTACTGTTTTCGTGAAAAACGTGGCGGGGTGGTTGATTCGTAAGGGTAGTGCACGTGCACAATCATTGACGTCATCTTAAATCCGGTCACGTGAAGAGAATATTTTGAAGCCGCGTGTCGTACCGGAACAAAGTTATTTTTCTCGCCCTAAGAATAATTATTTTAGTTTTCCATTAAATGACTCACTGAGTAGAGAAACAATTTTTGTAAATTAATAAAAATTTTCAAACCCTCTGAGTGTAATGTAACCCTTTCTGGTTTAAAGTCAAAATAGTGTGAAACTTTACTTTATTAGAAAATATTTTGTTCTCCAAAATAGTATATTAAAGAACGAGTTTTATAATCGAGGTTTTTATCGCACGAAATCTGTTCAGAAAACGACCCGCGAAGCGGGGAGTTTTCTAAATGATAAGTGCGATAAATAATATTAATCATGCCATAATGCCGTATTAACTTATCACTTGAAGTAGAGAAAAAAATATTTACTACCAAGAAACTATAAATTAGTAGGTTAAAAAACCTTAATAATATCGATAAGGGTTAACTTAATGTGTTGAAAATAAATTAGATTTTTGATAACTAATCTTCTAAATAGGATTTGTATAATATCTGATAAACACGTGAACCCATTTCTGGGTAAAGCTAAAAATCTGATGGATAAAATCGTGATATAAGTATTTTAAATCACATTTTGCAGGTGAATTCCACGAAGAAGGAAATTCCACCATGTACAGAGTTTTCAAATTAGTTTAATTCTGACAAATAGTTAGGTATATAGGTACCTACTATTGTGTTCTTTATGACCAATCTTTGGAAAAATTCTCTCTAATTTTAATACTAGATATCAAAAAATTGTGCACATTTCCATCAAAAAAATTCAAAAGCAGGTTGCGGCAATTTTTCAACATAGCGGGTAAATTCGAATTTCCGCAATTCAATTGTTCAAAAGTAAAAATTCACAGTGTAGAGTTGCCAAGCTACTGGGTGTCAAGTTTCCAAAATGCTGTTCTTTTTGAAATTTTGTTATGTCAAAAATTATCAGAGGATTCATAAGAATAAGAAGACCAAAATTCAATAAATTTTGTTATTGAAAATTATATCAGTTAGAAAAAAATCTACAAAATGATTCTACCTTTTTGTTATGAAAAATTGACTCCCTTTCCCTTCCCATCCAGAAAACTTCCCGTTGAAGATGGGACTAATAATTATTTATTTAAAAGAGAGTTAGGCATCATAGCTAAAATTTAAGCAAAGTGGCATAGAGTGAAACTTAAGCGACTACCGATAAGTAGTTGCTGTTGGAATTTCCCAGTCGTCTGTTGGTCCAGCGATCTTATATAGCAGTTTTAAATATTCAATAAAATTGTCACGCTTTAAAATTGCAGTAGGTGAAAACATATTATTTAAATAGATATAGATAAATTGATATAAACTGACATAATATTTTAGCTTCCATAAACTCTTGAATCGCAAAAAATCATAATAAAATTATTAGCCAACATAAAAGAGGTTTTTAATAATTATTATCTACAACTTTTCCACTTTTTTTCAGAAAACGTCAATTCATTGTAATTATTCAATTTTGTTAAGTTTATTTCAGAAAGCGTTAATTGTAATTCAGAAAAGATCTTTGCAATTTCAGAAAGCATATGGCTAGTTTAAGATATTAAGTACCTATATAAGTAAAAAGAGACGGTCGCAGCATAGTGCTAACGCGAGTTGACTATGAACGCTAAACGCCCGGTTCGAATCCGAGTGAAATAAGAACTTTATTCTGACCGTCTCCCCTCGGAAGGAAATGGCAAACCACCGAGAGTAATATGCCAAGAAGAATCCTTAAAATGTTAATGATCTAAATAAGTCCAAAATTGATCTTTGGACTAAGGGGAAGGCAAACCACCATCCCTTTAACATTAACATTTCCTTGGTACAGCCTGCTTGGCTAAGTCGGGGGGATCGCCGTACATCCGAAATCGGATAGGCACCTAAAGAAGATAAGTAAAAAGTAATAAATTAAAAGGTTAGTAGTATATGAGAAGTATAGTATCGGTGGTAGGTATAAGTAACAGAGCCACCGATTTTAAAAATTTCCACTGTCAAGAATCATAAAAAACGGTCCAAAAAGCAATTATAAAACAAAATATTTCTGGGCCATTACAAATAGGGCTCTAAAACGCCAAATTTTCCAAATTTAAATTGGCCGAGGCGGTCAACATTTCATTGGCTCCCGAAACCACGCCTCTAACGTAACCCACTAAAAGTTTATAAATATAAGGTGTGTATACTTTATAAATGCTCTCTGTACGTACTTTTCGATCCAAATAATGTGTCGTGCGTTGAGCGTTGAAAAACAGTCCTTTTTAGGGCCAAAAATACTTGGAAAGGGTTACTGATTTAACAACGTTGCCATCTCGCTTTTTTTGCAACTCGTCGTATGTGGATGTGTTGCCAAAATGGCTCTGGAGCGTGCAACGCGGAGCGAAGATTTAAACTCATTAAAAACATCCCCTAGGGCCTTCTAACTCGGCAAAGTGTGCTACTGGGCAGGGGGTGGGAAAAATCTCGCTTTTTTTTGCTGCAAATTTAATACGTTTAAAATGTGAATTTAGCTCGACGTTAACTGTACGATAATGTTCCAGTGTTTTTTTAGCCAAAAATACCCCTAAAATGTGAAATTATGTCGACGTTAACTGCACGACGGAGTAGGTACTATACTGAGAGTGCTCGCGAGCTCCAAAGCATAGCATAGCATCTTTTAGTATACAGAGTTTCGTGGAGGCGGAGCCTCTTTCAACATCTTAGAACATCGCAGAGATGATTTGGTTTATAGTAGTATAAAATACTAGCGAGCTATTTAGCCTCAACGCGCTCGAAGTTTTGCTGAAGTAACGTAAGTGGCATTAAACAGCCTTCGGAATGAAAAACATCTTGAGCAAAAATTCGTTTCGTCTTGGTGCCAAGTTGGTTCGCAGAGCAAATGTTGCTGCTCCCCAACCCAAACGAACTTCCCACACTGGGAACTGATGTAGGTCGGTGTCGAGACATTGAGTAAACACTTCAACTGTGACCACCTTCCAAAAATGGGAAGCATTTAAGGATCTTATTTGGGCTTCATTTTTACTCGGCTGCGCCTAACTATTGTTATGATTTTTCTTGCTTTAAGAATAATCACCCCAAAAAGGCCCCAAAAACTAGTGTTTTATCGGAGTAGAGTTTTTCTCTTGCTCAAAGTCAGTGGATTCAATAGACGAAATAAGGGGGCAATTCATTGTAGACATAATTTATTTAATGATAAAAAGAAATCAGTAGTAAAAATTTGCATCAAATTACTTTAGACAATAATTTTGTCTGAAACCAATGTGTTATTTTATGTGTAATAATTAAAGCATCCAAATTACATTTAAATCCTCGATTTTAGGAACTAAACTTGGATATTTCATTATTGGTGTAATCATGTAAACAATTTATAATTATCAATTTTAATAAAGTCCTTTAATCAATCTAAAATCAACACAAATCGTTGATTCACAATTTAGATTCATTAAAAATAAAACAAATCTTGTACCTTGTTACTTTCTACTTGATCTGGTGTATTCCCATCAAACAGTTGGTAAGCACCATGTTGCCTATTCTGTCAGGAGCCATTTACGTCGTCACAGCTACCGGTGAATGCGTTCCAAATTTGTTGATTAAAGTGCTGCTTCAATCCTTTTTCTTTCGTCAACCAACTTTTAAACCGTTGGTTAAATAATCTTCGTGTTTACTTACACTTCGGTAAGTAATCAATTAATTTATCAATCTTAACCTGTCCACCACGTGTGAACATAACCTGTAGTTCGTACCGATTGTACAAAAATCTGTAATCCGCTTTTATTTCAGATATTCAATTCACGAATATCCAATTACGCACGCAATACACAACTTTAATCAAATACCCGAATTCCGTAAATTTACGACTCCGCTATTTATTTACTTTCGCTTAATTAAGTAAATTAATGCTTTGGTCTTTTGTACCAAAGAATCGCAATTGAGTTCCTTAATTGGGATTTTATCGAGAAATTTACACACTTTCTCAATCGACGTCTCCCCAAGAACTCCTCTCTACTTGAGCTTCACCCGGGAACTGCCGTGGTTCTCCTCGCTGATTTCTGTCCCTTTCCCAGTTTTCGAAATTTGGATTTCTGTAGGTGGGATTTTTGTTGCTGGTAACTAAAATGGTCTTTCTAGCAGGTAACACAACGTTGTTAATTGCTTATGCACTAAACTGATATTAACAATTTTGTTTTATAGGAATCTGTTGTTGTTTTTAAAATTAAAAATCACTCACAGGATGTTACAAAAATTCTGTATTACATAAACAAATTCAAAATTGTGTTTTATGTGTAATAACTCGTTACATGTGGTGGTTTTTTGTTTTTGATGCAAATTTTACTTTCCTGTCAGTCATATCAACTGACTACTGAATTAAAAATTAAATAAAATTAAATCACACCCTTATTTGTCTGCTTACGCCCTTTAATGTGGAAATATCACCACACTATATTTTAGTCTGTTATGAACTGCAGAATGGTTTTAACATTTGTTATTATTAGAGCACGGATTCTAGGCAATTTGCCTTTTTGTCCTTTATTTAGGCAATTCAAAATTATAAATACAGAAATGCCGTTCAAACGATTTTGAACATTTTGAACCCTACTTTTATTTGCCTAAATGCCTATTTTCAATGTTACTGACCTAAAATAGATTTTTAATGCCTAAACCAATGATTTATCCCGTTTACGTTACTAAAAGTTAACAAAAAAATAGTTTTTATGCTTTTTAAAATTTTTTAGCACTTGAGAGGCCCCAAGCGCAATTTAATTTTGAGGAACCCCAAGAAACGGTTTTTCTTTATCTATACCAGTGATCTAAAAAAGCTGAATTTTGAGGCTCCCTTAGTTTATGATGCCGCAGGCATACGGAAATCCGCCACTGTTCAAAAAGTAATCTGAGTTGTTCTGAGTTCTTGTATTTTATCTCGGTGAAATCAGAATAGATAGAAAACTGGCAGTGGTCGTTGAGTCAGCGCTTCGTATCCACGCGTATTAATAAAACTGTGGAAATTACTTTAGCCCAAGAGGTGGCGACAGATTTCAGAAATCCTGAATGGCTGTAAGTCAGATAGGTACCCTCTAAATACAAAACCGTAAATGGCAGAGGTTCTCCAGGTCTGATAGGGGGAGGGAGGTGAATTTTCCAAACACTTAAAAAAAATCGTAAATTTATTTGGTAACTTAAAAAAAGTAGTAACCCCCCAAATTAGTAGCGCCATATGCAAATAGAGGAGAAAATTAATAACACCATCTATTTAGGACAGAAGAAAGCTTACATAAAAATTTGTATAGTATTTTTATTTTCCATCCTTATAGGTCTTAATTCTTAATCGTTATTAAAAATGTTTTAACTAATTTTTTTAAATATTATGTTTATAAGTTTCGGTAATGAAAAATACATATTGCCTAAAAACGCCTAAATTCTTAATTATTGCGCCTATTTCAATGATTTTTATAGCCTAAAATTGTGCCTTTTTTAACATTTTTTACGTCCTAAAATCCGTGCTCTAGTTATTATTATATTGCTGTCAGTTTTATTAAACTTTATCTACTACGCACTGGGAGGTGGTCGGAGCTTAGCGGTCACGCGAGTTGACTCTGAACGCTAAATACCCGGTTCGAATCCGAGTAAAGGAAGAACTTTATTCTGGCCGTCTTTTCCCTCGGAAGGCAATGGCAAACCACCAAGATGTAATCTGCCATGAAAGCCTTTGTCAAAAAGGTTACGACGCTTCTGTCAAGAAGCTTTCTTAGTCATACTAAGAAAAATACGACTAAGAAAACTGCGCT
This sequence comes from Rhagonycha lutea, assembly GCA_958510855.1. Taxonomy (NCBI): domain Eukaryota; kingdom Metazoa; phylum Arthropoda; class Insecta; order Coleoptera; family Cantharidae; genus Rhagonycha; species Rhagonycha lutea. Next base: position 60,369,600 of record OY294036.1, read on the forward strand.
CTGGGTTTTATTTATTTTCAGTTTTCACACTTTTTTACCTGATCATGTAGGGAGCGGTAATAAGTGTCTGGTACTCAGTATTTTTTTGGTTTAGTTTTTGGTAAAATCAGGTTACCATTCCTGGTCTGATAATCCCAAACAAAGTTTTCGGGAGTTCAAGTTTTAAAGTTACATGGGAGTGCAGATAGGTTGGAAGAGTTTGACGAAATTAATTGTGGGAAATGCATTTCATAATTTTATAGAGAAAGATAGTTAATTCATTTTATCTTTATATTATTTTCTATAAATTAAAACCATACAATTCTTTAAATTTTTTGATGTAGTAATACAAAAATTGTCGCAATTTTTTACTTTAAATATAACGCTTTCCAAACGAAGTTACTAATATCATATTTAAAAATGAATTATGTAGGTACTATTTTAAAAATTTGCAGCTTTAATAATTTTTTTAATACAAATTAGTTGTATTTTTACTTTCATGTTTCTTTGTAAGTATGAGAAAAAATGTTAATGATTGCATTTATCTCGGACTAGTTGATTTAATTTTGAGTTCCGCTCGAGTATACGAAATCTACTTTTAATCTGAATGAGTTTTGATGTCGCTCTAATGTTGATCAGATGGACTACTTCTCTTTCTAGCCATGCAATTACCACAGTAAGAACTATTTTTTTCTACTTCTATATATTGATGTTAATATTAAAGTTGTTTGGTTTCACGTTTAACTCTTTTTTTTCTTCTTTATTAACCTATAATATTGTAAGTTATTCGCATTTTCACAACTGATGCAATGCATCGCACGGATGTTCCACCATCTTGAATTTTTTGATCCACTCGACGCGACGTTTGGATTTGATGGAAATGGAAATAGAAAATTTCAATAAATTTTGATATAGTGAGTCATATAGAATAAAATGAAATTCCACACGAGGTTCAAATCTAATAAAGTGCAAGCACCCGTAAGGAACACAGTCATTCCTTGTATAACAAATATTCATTACGACCCCTCTCGAGGGGATGACTGCTGCCGCATTTCCTATCCATCTCCAATAGGCGGTCTCCCCGTTTAATAAAACTACACTAATGAAATGCTAGGCTTGTCGTTTTTACTAATTAGATTTTGGACCTATTCATCACACCAATTGTTAATTCTATAGAAAGCTTTACTAGATCTAATTAATTAATTTGCTATCTTCCTAAATGTCGCAGGTTATAATTTCTATAAACAATAAAAAATGCACTACCACTTATAGCTACCATAAATAAAATGTTTTGGACTGTTTTGTTTATTGCTATTGCCATAACAGAAAGCAGAAAGCTCGCAATAAAAAATTTGCACGCATTCCTCAACGTTCTATTTGGCATATAAGTTTAATTAATTTGCAAGCAAGTAAATTTCTTAAAATTTAATATCTAAAAAAATAGATACGTCAGCGAGTAAACAGGTTGGTGTATAAAATGGCCAGTGATCGCTGAACAAGGGCAGGTAGCTTAACTTGGAATGTAGCGGAGATTGGAACGGTGGCGCCGTCCAGTCTGGCGCACACCTGCAAGATCGGCCACCGTGTGAACCGCTGGCCTCGGGCACCGACTCACCCACATCCACATCTAAAATGAACAACACCGACAAACTTTTCTCAGACTCGTCCGTCCACTCACTCTTAACGTATAACAATTTAAACATAGTACATATTTATAAAAACAAAATCTTCGAAATGTTATAATTAGATCAATTTATTTTTGGATAATTCAAATTAATATCAAATAAAGAGATCTAAAATTCAATGTTTATAATGAAGGGAATCTTTTTTGAATTTATGGAAAGTAAAACATATTCGGAAGAAATTATTTCCAACAGATACATTAGGAGAAATTTTAAAGATTGCAGTGCAATATGCTGGTATTACCAGAGGAAATAACGCGACATATCCGTATTATGACTATTTTACACAAACACCCTTTCTCAGGCGGATGTTTAACAACACCAGATACAACATAAGGACTTAATTTAATAAAAAATATGTTAATGTAAAAGATTTAAATTATTTTATTGGTACTTAATGAAAGAAATTTAAACACTTCAATAAATTAATAAAATCTTGGCAAAAGAGTTACCTATCGTATGTACGAATTTTAATATATTAAATTATAATTATACAAAATTTTCAAGGAGATCTTTAAAAGTTAACGATTTGCCAACAATGACCATATGTTTTTCGATTTGGTTGTCGGATTCACTAATTAACATTGAGAAATACCACTCACTAGTTTGCAGGTGTTCACTACCTACTAGCGTTTAATTCCACGGACTTTTTACAGATCGTTTTGTTGTCAGTCACGACTGGTTTTACTGATAAATCTTGTAAGTCGTTTTTATATTTTGCAACTTCATAATTATTATATTACTTGAATAGCTAACTTTAATCTTTTCTTCTGTTATCTTAACTTTCTGGAATACTATTACAACTGATTGCTACATTACATAATATTATATACTATTATTATGATTACGAGGCGCCAGAAATCATTCCAATGCTAAGTTGGCTCAAAAATTTGATACTAACTTATCACTACACTTTTGTATTTCTCATTAGAGATTAGTGCGAAGAAATTAAAAGATACTAATTCGTTCCTTTCTATAATAAGGGACACCATCAAAAAACATTTGAAACACCTGTATCGAAGATTTTCATTGGGATGGCTGGTAGGATAGATGAATTATTGTCTCTCTCCTTAGGGGGTGGCGCCGAAGCCATACTGGGATCCTCTACTTACAGGTGTCAGAATCATTAGTGGTACTAAATAACATCATCTTCAAATATCTTCCTAAATTAAATTATAAGTGATTCTACAAATATTCTACGTTTCATATGATAAGGATTAAGAAATGTTTCTAAATCCTTCTTATGCTAATTTGCTAATTACATTATTACTTGTATACATTGTGTGCATATTATTTTAAATTAAATTCGGTAGGTATTTCAATTTCTGCGAACAAGTTTTTAAGTTTTCATCATCAATCACATCAGTCTGTTATTATACTTGTTATGTTATCTATTCTTTATTCAATCAAATTTAAAAAAGTGTGATTACTCAGACCACGGCGTGGAGCGATGTGATCGCTGGTTGAGTTACGGAGCGGAAATTCTGGGTTCAAGTCGCAGACTTCGCAGAATTTCTTAGCCCGGCCTTCCGGTGGACATCCACACGCTGTGGTGAAAAGTTGTAGTAAAAAGAGTCGCAAAAGGGGATTAATCCACCTCGTGAAATGGATTGTAAAGACTTCAATAGAAGTGGCAATATTCCGACAGGAATGGAAAAGCCCTTGATTACTCAGGAACATAGGTCCATTTCCCCAGCCCCCCCCCATTTCGAATTTTGGAAAATTTTTTGTGTCATTCGTTTGTGCATCGTTTGTGTAGGTTTGTGCAAACATTTTTTTCGTTTGTGCAATCTCCGTTCGCGAATTATTTAAGAAACAAGTTTGGGGGGCTGGGGAAATGCCAGCCCCCCCCATTTCGATTTTTGCATAAAATTTTATGTTAATCGTTTGTGCATCGTTTGTGTACGTTTGTGCATTCAAAATTTTCGTTTGTGCAAATACCGTTCGCGAAATATTTACAATTTTAGTGGGGGGGGGAAATGCCAGCCCCCCCCCATCGCGAATTTTGGGTCAAATTTGGTGTCAGTCGTTTGTGCATCGTTTGTGTACGTTTGTGCATTTATTATTTTCGTTTTGTGCAAGCACGGTTAGCGAAATATCGTTAATTGAAATTTCCGCGATCATTTCTCCAGCCCCCCCCATTCGATTTTTGACATTTTTTTGGTGTCATTCGTTTGTGCATCGTTTGTGTACGTTTGTGCAATAATTTTTTTCCTTTATGCATTCACCGTTCGCGAATTGTTTAACAAATCAATATTTGTAAATCTCCGAGCAACAGTCGCCATAGTGTCCTAAGTTAGATCATCTTGAAATTAAAATTCCTGTTATGGTGTCAAATGTACATGTATTGAGAAAGTGTAATTTGGATTGTAAATGTTTCTTACACCTTTAAGATCTAGAAAAGTACCATTTTGTAATCAGCCACTGACATTTACTCAGGGGCGGCTCTAGCAAGATTTTCAGATAGTGCGAGATTTCATATTGACTAAAGGTAATATACGTTTCTACATTAATAATAACTTGTATGTACGAAAGGTTAGTAGTATATAGTAGTATTTTGGATGAGATACAATAACAGTAACATGAATTTAGTCTCCTAAGGGGGGGGGGGGTGCAAAATGAGATCTCACGCTACCTGAAAATATTGCTTAGGTCGAGCATAACTAAAGGTTCTGTAATAGTATTATTAAAAAATGGTACTTTTTTAGATCTAAAGCCGGTATGACACAACATTAAATTTTGCATACATTTTCTCAATACTTCTACATTAAACACCATAACACGAATTTAATATTTTCAAGTTTGCGCTAACTTAAGACACTATGGCGACTGATGCTCGGAGATTTACAAATATTTACTTGTTTAAACAATTCGCGAACGGTGAAAGAAAAACGAAAAAAATTATTACATACACGTATACAAACGGTACACAAACGAAAAACACAAAAATTGATCCGAAAATCGAAGTGGGGGGGGGGAGAGAAATTATTGTCGTTTTTTCAATTGAAGATATATCGCAAACCGTGCTTGCACAAACGAAAATAATAAATGCACAAACGTACACCAACGATGCACAAATGATTGCCACCAATTTTGACAAAAAAAGTATTTGCACAAACGAATGACACAGAAATTGGTCAATAATTACCCCCCCCCCCATTTCGATTTTTGAATTAATTTTCATTTCTTTCGTTTGTGTACCGTTTGTTTACGTTTGGGTAATAATTTTTTTCTTTATGCATTCACCGTTCGCGAATTGTTTAACACATAAATATTTGAAAATCTCCGAGCAACAGTCGCCAAAGTGCCTTAAGTTAGCTTAACTTGAAATTTAATTTCGTGTTATGGTGTTAAATGTAGAAGTATTGGGAAAGTGTAATTTCGATTGTGAATAATTGCACCTTTAAAGCCCGTATGACACGACATTAAATTTTTATTCATTTTATTCAATTTTCAATTTTTGAAAATTAATTCAAAAATCGAAATGGGGGGGGGGGGGTAATTATTGACCAATTTCTGTGTCATTCGTTTGTGCAAATACTTTTTTTGTCAAAATTGGTGGCAATCATTTGTGCATCGTTGGTGTACGTTTGTGCATTTATTATTTTCGTTTGTGCAAGCACGGTTTGCGATATATCTTCAATTGAAAAAACGACAATAATTTCTCCCCCCCCCCACTTCGATTTTCGGATCAATTTTTGTGTTTTTCGTTTGTGTACCGTTTGTATACGTGTATGTAATAATTTTTTTCGTTTTTGCTTTCACCGTTCGCGAATTGTTTAACAAATAAATATTTGTAAATCTCCGAGCATCAGTCGCCATAGTGTCTTAAGTTAGCGCAAACTTGAAAATATTAAATTCGTGTTATGGTGTTTAATGTAGAAGTATTGAGAAAATGTATGCAAAATTTAATGTTGTGTCATACCGGCTTTAGATCTAAAAAAGTACAATTTTTTAATAATACTATTACAGAACCTTTAGTTATGCTCGACCTAAGCAATATTTTCAGGTAGCGTGAGATCTCATTTTGCACCCCCCCCCTTAGGAGGCTAAATTCATGTTACTGTTATTGTATCTCATCCAAAATACTACTATATACTACTAACCTTTCGTACATACAAGTTATTATTAATGTAGAAACGTATATTACCTTTAGTCAATATGAAATCTCGCACTATCTGAAAATCTTGCTAGAGCCGCCCATGAGTAAATGTCAGTGGCTGATTACAAAATGGTACTTTTTTAGATCTTAAAGGTGTAAGAAACATTTACAATCCAAATTACACTTTCTCAATACATGTACATTTGACACCATAACAGGAATTTTAATTTCAAGTTGATCTAACTTAAGACACTATGGCGACTGTTGCTCGGAGATTTACAAATATTGATTTGTTAAACAATTCGCGAACGGTGAATGCATAAAGGAAAAAAATTATTGCACAAACGTACACAAACGATGCACAAACGAATGACACCAAAAAAATGTCAAAAATCGAAATGGGGGGGGGGGGGCTGGAGAAATGATCGCGGAAATTTCAATTAACGATATTTCGCTAACCGTGCTTGCACAAACGAAAATAATAAATGCACAAACGTACACAAACGATGCACAAACGACTGACAACAAATTTGACCCAAAATTCGCGATGGGGGGGGGGGGGCTGGCATTTCCCCAGCCCCCCCCCCCCCACTAAAATTGTAAATATTTCGCGAACGGTATTTGCACAAACGAAAATTTTGAATGCACAAACGTACACAAACGATGCACAAACGATTAACATAAAATTTTATGCAAAAATCGAAATGGGGGGGCTGGCATTTCCCCAGCCCCCCAAACTTGTTTCTTAAATAATTCGCGAACGGAGATTGCACAAACGAAAAAAATGTTTGCACAAACCTACACAAACGATGCACAAACGAATGACACAAAAATTTTTCCAAAATTCGAAATGGGGGGGGGGCTGGGGAAATGGACCTCAGGAACATAGTAGGAACACCGCGTAAAAAGAAATTTATAGTTTTGGTGATATTATAGTCTTCGAATAAAATAGGTATGTTTCCCAAATAAACTTGACGCGATGTTCCTAATTCTGAAATTACCTTTTTTTAATATTAAATTTTTTCTTTTGATTTCAGAAAAAATTCAGAGAAAATTTTAAAAAATTCCGAAAATATTGTAAATGGCCGAATCATGGCGTCCTTTTAAAAGTGGGTACAGGCTCATTCCAGCGAAGATGACACCACAGGTCGAAACAAGAAATTACAAAATTTGTATTTAAATCTATAATTATTAGAGTATAGCCAATAAACCAACTCATCAGATATCGACATTACTATTTTCCATTTTCTTCGCTTTATGAACGTAGCCGTAGTCCGATTTTCTATCAAAACTTCAAAACAAGCGGAGACAAACTATTTTATGAGTTTACTGATGCTATTTATGCTTTGCACAAAAAAGTCTATTTTGTCAGTTTATCATATTAATAAGTAAGATTTCTTTAATTTCTCTTTGTCTTATTAAGTTAATTTATTAAAAAATACTATAAATATGCATCTAAAATAAGTAGTGTTCATTTTATTCATGTTTGATGTGTACTCAATTATAACTTGTCCCACCCGTCACAAAATGCTGTCCCACCCGTCACAAGCTAAGAGACGCCCCATGTAGCACAAAATATTGGCGCAATATTGGCAAGATTTAGCCCATATTGGCAAGATTTAGCCCATAATATTGGTGCAATATTGATTACCAATATTGGCGCAATATTGTACAACAATATTGGCGCAATATAGTTTTAATATTAGCGCAATATTGGTACAATATAGATTATCCATATTCGTATCCAATATGGGCAGAATATAGTACGAATATTGGCGCAATATTGTTACTATATTGCTTGCCAATATGGGCTAAATATTGTAAATCAATATTGGCGCAATATTGTTGTATAATATTGGCGCTATATAGTTTTAATATTGGCTCAATATTGGTGCAATATAGACTATCCATATTAGGATCCAATATGGGCAGAATATAGTACGAATATTGGCGCAATATTGTTACTATATTGCTTGCCAATATGGGCTACATATTGTAAAACAATATTGGCGCAATAATGATTACCAATATTGGCGCAATACTGTTGTACAATATTGGCACTATATAGTTTTAATATTGGCGCAATATTGGTGCAATATAGACTATCCACATTGGGATCCAATATGGGCAGAATATAGTAGGTATATTCTATAATTATATTTTTATAAAATTTAGAAAAGTTAATTATTTAATTTATATAGAAAATAGCGAGCTTTAATATTCCAGTTATAACATAATATAAAAATTTCATTGAACAAACTTAGAATAGTTTGCCTTGATTTTAGAAGTGAAGTCATCAACTTGGGCAGGCGGCCCGCAATATAATTATAATTATAACCAAACAAATAAGGAAAACGGTTAACCACAACACAAAAAATACCTCCACCCCCAGGTATGACACTAACATCCCCACAGAAATACTTACAAAAATTAAGAATAAAAACAAGTTAAGGAAAATTTATCAATGACGTCACTACCCTGACCTATAAACACAAATCAACAAACTTACCAAGGACATCAGCAACGACATAGCAAATATTAAAAATTACGATTGGAATAAGACTTTATCTGACGTTACACCTATATATTTAAAAAGAAACTATGGAGAATTTCCGAGAACCTCTATGACAAGATGAATCCAACAAACAATTTTCTATGATCCAAACTCCCCAAGGAGCAGCAATCTTCGACCAAGATAAAACAAACTCCATTGCACAAGAATACTTGAAGCATCACAACCTAACTAACCACTCCCTAAATCCAAACGTCAGTCGACCGTCTAATTAGTAAAAAATTTTATCGATCAAATTAATAACTCTTAATAAATCAATACTTCCCTCAAAATTGGAAATCCGCCATAGTTATCCCCAAACCTGGAAAACCTAAAAACGTCCCCTCCAGCTTATACCGTCCTATTAGCTTACTTCCCACCCTCTCCAAAATCCTTGAAACAATTATCCTTAACCGGTATACAAGATTGTGTAAAACAAAACAACCTCCTGATCAATTCGGTTTTCGCCCAAGCACTCCACCTCCATACAACTCGCCATACTAATTAATAACATAAACATAACAATAAATTACAACAAAATCAAATCACTACAGCCACGTTCGACCTGGAGAAAGCCTTCGGCACAGTCTGGCACGAAGGACTACTCCACAAACTTTACATAATGAAATTTCCTCTCCACATCTTAAATTAATTGCTAATTTCCTACGAGACAGAACCTTTCGCCTTCGAGTTAAAATCAGAAATTCCTATTCAAATCGACTACCAATTCCTGCTGGAGTACCTCAAGGCTCCATCCTCTCACCGACACTTTTTAACTTCTTCATAAATGACATATTAAAAACGAACGATACAAAAATCGCATTTTATGCAGACGACACTCAAATTTCAACTGATTACCCAACAAAAGACCTCCTACTCCACGACGAAAAAATAAACATGACTATTTTTGCACATAAAAAAAGATCGATAAACCAACAAACTTAAAATCAAGAACACGGAAATTACGAACTCAAAGACCACTAAATACCTCTGGATAACCGCACCTGGAAGAAACAGCCAAAAAAGCAACTCGTGCAATGTACGCCCTTTATCTACTCATCACCTACAAAAATATCCTTCAGCTCTATAAATTCAAGATTCAACCAATCTCCTCCAACCAATCAAAGCTTCTTTATGCTTCCCCCCGTCTCTGCTTTATCGACAAAACTTTTCGAAAGAAAATTTTCGAGGGCAGCTTGCAAGTTGCAACCGAGACCATTTTTAATAGGTTACTCTTACTCCTCACTTCGGATTCCAAGAAAAGTTGATATCGCACCCTTGCGACAAAAGTGACACAAGTCAAAAATGTTAGTTTTTCAGAAATAGCGAAAAACTATTTCCAACTAAAGGAAAACTTGCAGAGGAGTCAAAAATCAACTGTTAGACAGAATTACGTCTTAAAGTAAACAATTATACGCCATAATTAGTTATTTTAGGTTGACCACCCTTAAGAAAGCACCCTTTTGAGTTGTGACGTTCTTAATTTTTGTTTCACTAACATAGAGCTGGATTATTTTGAGTTGTGATAGTTTCAATTAATTTTTTTAAAGACATTTTTACACATTAATAATAATAATTATATTATTATCAAGTATCATTATTATTTAACGCGTAATTCGTGAAATAAAGCCATAATTATAATATACAAAAATATGGTCGAAAATGTTGTCAAGAGAATCAATGTCTGGAAAGGTGATCGTGGTGGACATTTACCAGTGTTTTTCATTGATAAATTGTAGTCTTTACAACAAAATTTCAACAACAAAATAAGTGTGTTTAATTTAAACTTCAAAAAAGAAGTTCTTAATCTCTTTACAAAATTTCAGGAGAAAATTTCAATGATTATGGTGATGATTCTTGTAAGCAATTGGCATTTTTATATGGGTAGTTTTCCGTAGTCAGATTTTGTATTAAATAAATTATATCTTTTTTTATTTATTGGCTTTTTATAGTTTGTGACCAGTTGATTTTATTTTAACAAAGTTAATAGAATTTTATAGTAAATAACCATGTATAATTTTACTACAAATAATTCAGTAACAGACAGAAAGAAGTTCATAAAACTAGAAAAAGTAGCTATAATTGAAATTTCAAAATTACGCTCACTCTTACTTTCTTTGGTTATACGAGTACGTTATACTTTTAATCTGAACATATTTTTTTCCTTTAATTATTTTAGAGGAATACATCTATAAATACAATTAATCTTTTCTTTTCTTAACCATTGGATCGTATAATTCAAAATTTGTAATGAAATTATTAATAGCTTCATAACCAGAAAGGGTTGAATGTTCGTATGGCAAACTTGTATTTGAATTAAAAATTCTTAATAAAATCTAAATGGACCTGATATAGGTAGGTACGCCTAATAAAATTCCATACTACATTCGTTGTGAAATATTCAATTTTCAGCTGTACTATGCTGAATGTAACCGTACTTACTAATAAAATTGCATAATTTTTTTGCCAGGTGTAATAAAGGAATTTTTATCTAATTAATTGCCATAAAAAAATAAACAGTTTGTTGGATAGTAGATGGATTCGCAACAAATCCAATATGTTACATATGTTGTGTGAACAGATTGGAATCGTGAAATTTGAAAGGAATATTACGTTGAAATCAAATAAATCGCGGATGGTCGACCAGATGGCTGAAAAGCGCTAATGGCTAAAACAAAGCCAGCTATGGGATGTGTTCGCAAGTTGACAGGTGGCCACTAAAACGCACCAACTCTGCCATATGTACACACATACATACACTAACAGCCATACAGATCCTACTCTCGAGACAATTTAATAATCACTTCAGGCTAAATAAATCCATTAATCTACTACTTAATTCCTTTCGTTGTAGTCAACTATTCATATTTATTTAAATTTTTGTTTTTAAAAGTTGAATTAACTATTCTAAATAATAATGTAAAGCACTAAAATTGCTTTACCTAATAATTATCCTGGATGTTATGTACCTACCTACCTGCTACAACATTTTTTTAATTTAATTTTTACCTAGTTAATCAGGAATATTTCTACTGTTGTTATCCTTTTTGGATTGGACAGGGGAAAATCTTCAACAACAAAAAAACTAGCCAGTAATGGGTCGTAGTATGCTAGTGTAAAAATCTTACTTACTAAAACTCCTTTTAGTGAAAACAGCAAACGGGATATCACCACCAGGACAACTGGAAGAAATGCTGATTTTGCTTCATTTATTCTCGTTCTCCATTTATTCAGCAACTCTTGCAGAAATGAAATGTTCGTTTGAACATTTTCAGATGCATTATAGTAGCATTGTCAACAACGTACAAACCTAGGACCTTCGTCTAGTTTTAGGATAACATTTGAGAAGGAATCCAGACGTTGAGACTTGAGGCCAGATATCTAATATTTTTTTTATTATTTTTTAATATTTTTTATTAGATAACTAATATTATTATAAAACTCCAATTAGATCTTTTATGCCACCCTGTAGCATTTTACTTACAAGAAATGTGAGTTAGTTAATTTTTCAAATTCTTTGAGAGAAAAATGTCAAGTTATAGTGGTATAGCTTATTATATACTTTTATTAAAGTAAGCTCGATTTACTTGAAAAACCAGACTATAAGAACTTGTGTAGTAATTTATTGGTTTATAATTAAATCATTGAAAAATGTTGAGACATTTTTAATGTTATGAGACGAGATATGAGAGTCAAGTTTGAAAGAGACTTTTACAACCAATGCCAAGTGGTAATTTAAAACGTAACAATTATTTTAACAATATCATGACAGTAATACAATATTAGTGTTTACTAATTTTTTAAATAAATGTTCTTTTTGTAAAATATATTATATTACTGTATTGTCTTACAATTTTATTTCCGCTAAGCTATTTTCAACTGGCCATGGCGTTCAGCATCGAATTTTCCTGTCCGTTGATAGCTTATAATTCTATGAAGATTCAAAATCGTAGATACTTCTAAATATTTTCTAATCTAAACTTGACCATAAATATTTAAAAAAAATTCATAATATGAGAATTGTTTTAAAAGGTAATTTGTCAGGGAGCCCAAAAAAGGAAATGTTAAACTTTCTAATATTAAATTTTGGAGTTAACTGTAATAACTATGTATTTATAGAAAATACTCTATTTGAATTTGAATTAACATAATAAATCGTTCAAATAAGACAGAAATGTCTTATTGTAAAAAGTCATAGGAAGAGAAACAGGAAGCGACCAATCGCCACAATAAAACGTCATTATCCGGACAGATTATTGACCAGATGTTCTTCAACCTTTTTGATTGGCATTTTTTATTAACAATTAATTTTCCAAAGCAAAAGGTAGAATTTGAAATTCCTTTTTTTTTTAACAAATTCGTGATCTGCTTCTAACAAAAATAATGTTAATTGGTAACAGGAGCAACGAATATTGGTATAAATATTACAGTAGATATAAAAATATGTTCGATTTCTATACCTTTGCCTTTCTACTACTTTATTTGATTTGAGCCGATTTTGTAGAGAGTTTCGACACTTTCACTTATCTTTTACTCCTACGCTCAGGTGTTTTATTTTATAACATTCGACTTAAAAATTCGAAAAGATGATTAAGCAACAGTAAACAACATATTAATCTTAATCTTTAAAATATGTTTTCTAAATGATAATATTGGTTCAAAAAGTAGATTATTCACTTATATCTTAATTTATCTTCGTTTACTAAATATTTAACAGGTACATAAAAATCTCGATAAAAATTTAAATGAGAACTTAAATATTATGTGATCTACCTTTAGATATTAGATACACGTGCAAGAATATTTATGTAGCAATATGTAGAATAGATTTACCAGCGCCAGCGTCCTGATGGATCGAACCTTTTTGGAACTGTAAGCTAAATATTTTATGAATATTTTAAGATTACGACACTCTATATGAATTTAATATTTTAAGGGAGTCTTCTAGTCAAGACAAAGAATTTTTAGGCGATTTTTTAAATTTTTATGAATTATTTTCCAAAGAAAAATGAAATACAATGAAATACTACAATTTGAAAATTTAATTTGAGGGTTTTCTTATAGAAATTACTTTACAACAATTTATTGTTTCTCTTTCTACTTCTTTCAAATGCAAATTAGTTTTCTTCTTTACTGTTGAAAAGGGTTTTCATTTCTTCTTTTTATCAAATTTTTCAGATTTCATTTCATTTCCGCGGAAAATGCGTGGTATACTGGTTTAGTACCAAGCACACTTATTCTAACTTTTTGAAATATTATTTACCATTTTACAAAAACAATTTATTCAAATTTGAATATACTTGCCCAATTATGTACGAAACGAATGGTATTTTTACAAGTACTCTAAGCTAATTAATTTAAATTTTAAACAAAAATTTGATTATAAATGGCGCAATATGATATTAATACACTTTAAAAATATAAATAATAGCTGTAAAACTCTAATTTTATGTAAGTTTTTGGCATTTCTTCATTTTCGTCTCTACTTTCAATTTCAAAAAATCACCATAATAATTAACGGATGGTCAGTTATATAGGTGCCCCTAGTTAGTAGTAATATGTTAAAGAACCTATTAAGATTTCCAAATTTATCTACTTAAAATTAGTATCAAATATTTTAAGTCCTCTAGTTTTTATTACAAAAGGCCTTATATTATGTGTAGTAATCTGTAAATTGAGACATTATTTATAAAAATGTCTTCGTATTTTATTAATTATTATTAAAGATAGTTATAAACCGGAGTATGATGAAAATCATTCAGTGTCAAATCCACTTAATTAAGTGATTTTTGTGTGTTAATATTATTAGTATAGGTATTACATAATAATTTACTGCTGACTTTAAATTAAAAAAAATATCATGTTAAATTTTGTTCGAGAAAAGCAAGAAATTGTTTCGTTGTTTTTGTTGTGTATAGTTTAATTAAAAAAAAAACAACTTTTCCACTGGTTAACGATATAATATTAGATATAATAAAACACCCCTTTTTAAACAAATAAATTACATGCTTCTAAACATAGGATCCATCATAATAATCAAAAACTGTATTGTTTTCGATTCAGTGAACTGGAGTGCCTCCTTTTCTAGATTTATAAAACGATTTTCAAAGTGGATATCATTTATGAGACATAATAGGTGTAACATTTAGATTTAATATTTAAAGGGTTGGTCATTGTCTCTGAGTGTGGGTAAAGTTCAGCCGGAATAAGATGACTGGGTGGTAACCAATTTCTTGCGCAGTAGATGTGGAGGGAAAACGTTCCAGTGCTGTCGTGTATTTAATTTTTGTTTCTGCACATTAGTTCCGCGCCCAGTCATCTTGTCATGGTGCCTTCCCTACGAAAGAAAATCTTGGCTACGAGCCTGTCTGCGATATTACACACACAAAAGTCTTCACATCCTAAATAGACCCATATTAATTCAAAAGGATTGCAGTCAGGGTGTTGTCGTGGTCATTCCATTGACTCAATAACTCCCACCTGATTCCATGTAGTACACAATATTGGTTAAATAATTTTTAAATGTTAGTGCAAATTTGATATCCAATATTAGATATCAATATCCGACATCAATTGGCCAATATAGTTTTATTAATTAAGTAGACGGTAAACAGATAGAAAAAGGTACGGAATACATTTATCTGGGGCAGAAAATCATACTGTGATATGTGCGTATTGCCTGTATTGAGTTATGGCGCAGAAAACTGGACCATGACCCAGGGCCGTTCCTAGGGGGTATTGCGCCTGCATGCAAGAAATTTTTTCCGCCCTTTATGCTAGATGGGTTATGAAAAATCAACCGGGAAATTGTCTGATGAGCAAAAAAAAAAAAAGGTCAAAGATTTAAATAAAAAGCAAATAAAGTAAAATTTTATATTTTGCGTAAGTTCGCTAAATCAAAATTACCTATACATAATAAGTACTTATATAGAAATAAACAATATAATATGTAAAAAGTTAATTGTGAACCAAAAAATAGTCTAAAGCAATTAAAATTTTGAAATTAAAATTATTTAGTATAACACAACACGTCTTGCTTTTAAAGACGCAAAATCGTTGATCATTTCACTATGATCGATGGTTTCACAGATTTTATTTTCGATCGAAATAATAGCCAAATCGCTCTTGAGACATGCTTGTTCTTAGATAATTCTTAATAATTATGAGTTTAGAGAAACTCCTTTCTCCGGAGGCTACTGATATTGGCAACGTCAAAAATATTTTTAAGGCCACAACTAAGTTCGGAAATAACGATTTCAAGTTATTTTTTACAATATGATTTAAAATATGACTAGGAGACTCTGCATTAGGAACTATAACTTTGTACGATAAAATTTCGTTATACAAATCAACGCCATCAATATCTTTGCATATAGTGTCTTTATCTTGCATTTGGAGGGCGACGTCTAAATCCATGCAAGATGTCTTGATCGTTTCCGATTCTAACTCGTAAAACTTACATAAAAAACTAAATAAATCATAGCATTTATTAATACCCTCAAAACGGCTTTGTAAGGATTGAAGTGTAGTGTCAATGATAGAATAATAAAATTTGATTTTAAATTGCTGTTTTGGTTCCAAAATAGTTTCATCAGTTCCTTCATACAGAAAAAGTCGTTTTGTTTTTTTTTGTCGAATTGAGGGAAACTCCTGCTCTATATCATTTTGCCTAGCTTCTACTGTAGCCTCATTTAAAAATTTCTCGAAATGAGTATCTGAGCGTTGTTCAGTCAAATAATGTATTAAATTTTGGATTCCTTTAAGACATTCATTTAAATTTAATTTGGGGTTTTGCAGCATATTACTGACAACATTAACTTTTGTTAATAAATCATGCCAAATTATAATCGAACATATAAATTTAAAATTTTTAATTTTGTCAAGTAACGATTGTGCCAAATGTTTGGTATTCATATCTCTTGAACGGTCTTCTGTCAAATCATTTAAACTTTTGCATATTTCAAAAAATTGAGTTCTCAAAGGGTGAATGGCTTTTATCCTGCTTTCCCATCTAGTTTCGCTAATTGATTTTAATGTTAAAGCGGGTAAATTAGTTTTTAGGATATTCCATCTGTAAGGTGAACCGGAAAAAAAATTAAACAACTCTTGAATAATTGAAAAAAACCCAACAGTTTCATATGAAATTTTTGCGGCGTCATTTATAGTTAAACTTAAGGTGTGAGCTGAACAAGGCACAAACATTGCCCTGGAATTAATATTTTGAATTCTTCTTTGAAGTCCTATATGCTTACCTGACATGTTTGCCCCATTATCATAGCCCTGGCCTCTCATGTCTTGAAAATCTATTTGAAATTTTGGTAATATTTCTTCAGTTAAAACCTTAAAAATCCCTTCGCCTGTGGTACTTGTAACATGAAAAAATCCTAAAAAATGTTCTCTTATTTCAACTTCATCCGATAAGCAATGAACAAAGCGTATTACAAAAGTAAGTTGCTCCTTGTGACTACAATCTGGAGTTTCATCTAAAATTATGGAATAATACTTTGCTGTTTTTAAACAATTTAAAATTTCTCGTTGAATATTTTTAGACAATAAACTAATTATTTCGTTTTGAAACTTGTTACCTAAATAATTAGGCATATTTTGATTTTTATGTAATTGTTTCGATGTTTGAATTTTATTTACATGTTCGAGTATAATGGGATCAAATTTTGCTAACATTTCAACTAATTTTAAGAAATTACCATTATTTGGATCATAAAGTTTATTACTTTGGCCCCTAAACGCTAAACTTTGCCCCGCTAAATACTGAACGATACAAATCATTCGCTTTATGATAGCGCGCCATCGTTTTTTCTCAATTTCGAAAAATTTTTGTTGGTCTTTGTCAATTGTACATTCATTAGAAAAACGTACTTTTAATTCATACCACTTTTGGGCACTTTTAAAATGTTCTATACTATTTTCATGTCGAGACAGATTTCCAGATAGTTGCCTCCAATTTGAGTAACCCGAAATTAATTTAAATGTTATTGAACTAAATATTTTACAAAATATACAAAATACAGAGTTTGATTTCTTTGAATATACCAACCAATCTCTGTTTACTTTTTCGCCATTTGCTAAGGTTCGCGTATATTGTGTAGCTGAAAATTTTCTTCCTGTCTCATCTACGGGGAAGTCTTCTAGAAGCTGGACGGCGCCTTTGGTCACAATTATTTCGATCAGGCGGTTAGTTAAACGATTAGGCCACATAGAAGGATCGCTGATATCAAACTCTGCGAAACGTTTATTTTCACTTTCAAAAATTGTTTGCATTTCAGATTCTTCATGACTAATAGGGGAATTCGATTCTGGTTCTCGTTGAAAAGAGGTTGATGGTTGCGGTTCATCGATAATCATTGAAACAGGCAAGGGTGGTGTTAATTCTTCATTTGAAGAAGTCTTTTTAAAGAAATTTGTTAACGACCCACTTAGTTTTTCCTTTGCCTTTTCTTTTTCGATTCGACGTTTTTTATATTGAGCCCCGGATAATTTTTTACGTGGAGCGCCGCTCATCTTAAATTTTGAAAACAAAATTGCAAAACACATTTTACTGAAAAACATACCTACTACATACCGTGGAAGCTGTTGCAGAAAGTAGAAAGAAGTAATAATTATCAGATTATCACAAAACACAGTTTATTAAAGTACTTAACACTAGGGAATTTAATTAATCACGTTTGATTTGTGCTTTAATTATTGTTAAAGTATATGATATGTATTGTGGTTTTGTTGAATAATTAAGAAGTAAAAATGGTGCAAGTAAAAAACGATGTTTTTTTAACCAAAGTTGCTACAATAATGATTCTAAAAAATTAAAACATATTATAAAAGTCACCTCATATATGCGTATACAATGTATTCTTTGTAGGCGAGAAATACGACACGAATAACCATAAAAAATAACGCATAATAAGCGTCTATTGAAGAATAGGGAATCAACTTGTTACAAAACAAGGCGCAGGGGCGGCAAATAATACGCATCAAGTTACTTTCTCTTAAATTTCGTCCAACATTTTTAAAATTTGAGCAATTCTAAATTTAACAAATTTTCTCTGTATCTAAAAAAAATTCTTATCTCTCTCCAAAATGCCGCCCCTTACTTTTGCCGCCTGCATGCGGGGCATGCACTGCATACCCGGTAGGAACGGCCCTGCCATGACCCAGAAAAATATAAATGCCCTTAGAGTGAAGCAACGCGCGATGGAAAGGGCAATGTTGGGCATATCGTTGAAAAACAGAAAAACAAACATCTGTGGATAAGGCAAAAAACAAAGGTCACCGACATAATAGAAAGAGCAGCAAAACTTAAGTACTCATACGCGGGAAATATGGCGAGGGGAGATATGGATCGGTGGAGTAAAACCGTGCTGACATGGAGGCCATACACGCATACAAGACCAAGAGGAAGACCTCCGATGAGATCGGTGAATGATATAAAACTTGTGGCCGGCTTTAATTTGATTCAAGAAGCAGGCAATAGAGAAAGGTGGAGAGAACTTGAAGAGGCGTAGGCATATTCAAAAATGGATGTAAATAAAACTCTAATAAAAAAGAAGAAGACAGAAATTGTATTAATATTATTTGCATATTTGCCAACCTTTGGTAATCACTATTGCACCAATATTGCGCCAGTATAACAATATTGATGCAATACTATTATATTATTGCCCCATAATTGCGCCAATGTTATGTCCTACCTGGGATTTTGTTTTTGAAAACTTGTATGCTTTTATAATCTTTGCTAGTGGCATAACTACCGGGGGTTCTGGGTGTACGAAAAGCACGAGCCCATGGAATCAAGGGCGGCTCACGCTCCAGAGAAAAAAAAAGATTTTCATTCAAAGATACCCAAGGATAAATGAAACAAAATCGTTATATGTTTCTGGAATATTTATTTCAACTTTTTAATTATTCTACAGAATTAAACAGAATCAATTTTAAAATCTAATTATAACCTTCCATCTCTCTTATATACCTGAATGTGAGTAACTACAGGGGGCCCAGATTGAATAATTGCACACGGCCGCACGGTGACATAGTTACGCCACTGATCTTCGCAGTGCATTTTTGGTCATTATCTTGTTGGTACAGAAATACCTTATTAATTATTGATGTCCTGTAGAAACATCAACTTTTGTGCAATTAAACTTATGAGTGACTCATAATAATATGATCTTTGAGAATCTGCAAATAGACAGCTTTAGTAATAAATTGTTGAAACCAATTTTTACTATTTTACCAATATTTTACCAAAACAGCCTAAAGCATTAGGTTTGTTCGTTTGTATGAACTAACTTGCTCGGTTCAAGTTAGTGCAAATGAACTGTGTTCGTTTGGGTGCTCCAGTTCATGACCGAACATGAACTTCTTGCTCGACCTCCATAGGAGGTGTAGGCAGTGCAAGTTAGAACACTATCTAACTTTTGTGGTAGGAGTATTTTGATCTCGAAAGATAACCCAATTCAAGTTAGTTCATACAAACGAACAAACCTAATGTGTTCCATCCCCCCCCCATGCTTTACAATTTTAACTATTTAACTCATATTTCATTTTTCATTTTTCTTTCACCAGTACACCGACGTATACGCAGATGACGCTTGGTTCTGAAACAAATTTAGATTCGTCGGACACAATACTTTTTTCCTTTATTTCATGGTCCAATGTTGATGGTGCTTTGCCCATTTTAGTCACTTTTATTTATGAATGGTCGTTAAGTAGTTCTTTTTTAGTAGCTGTACGACAGAAGAATAGTTTTACTTTTACTGCATTTTTATGGGTGCAATTAAACTTATGAGTGACTCATATGAATTATCCTCCGTAAAATGCCAAAACCACGAATGTATTTTTCATTGTTTTCAAGTTATGTGTGTTCTGTGATTTTTTATTTTATTTTAATTGATTATTTTTATTTAGTTTAATTGATATTACACTTTTTTGGATTTTTCATAGCACCTCGAAGCATCGAAATCTGTGTAACTTGCTAACTTGGAAATCAGGTCCAGGATTTCATTTCGGGGGGGGGGGGGGCACTTGTAAAAAACCTTTTGTAAAATGTAAAATTTTCGGTTGTTCCCCTTCCATTTTCTTTGTCTTTTCAACATTTCGGGGGGGGGCATGTGCCCCCAAGTGCCCCCCCTGGCTACGGGCCTGTTGGAAATGATAACAAAATAATCGTGGTTTTGGCATTTTACCGATCATATTCTTTAAATTAGGAGGTTTATCGTTTCCCATGTCATTAAAGTACCCTAAATCATTTAAAATCTACAATTTTTACTATTCTAAACTATATAATTAAACAAAAAAATCCTAACTAATCTTTAATGGGACACCCATTTTCATCACTGGTGTCACTCTAGCCTAGCAATATGTTTACCACAAATTCATAATAAATTTTTCTGTTACCCCTGGGGATTTACATTTTCCACAATTCCTAGAAAACCAAATTATCAATGAAAAAGTGTTGACTCCTTACCTGAGTGCTAAGAACATTCATTATTTTGGAACAAACATATTATAATCGTTGAATAAATCACAGGTGACATATTGCAAAGGTGTAAGATGGATACAATTATCCAATTGAATTTTTAAAAATCCAAAAAGAAAACAGTTAACATTTCTTCACATTTTATCGTGAACAATTTATTTAAATTGCGATCCTCCCTCTGAACTTTAGCTGGATGCTGAGTCCGCCCTTAAACGCTTAAACCCCCTTGGAAGACCAAACTAAGAAAGTCTGTGCAGTCCGCGAACCGCGATGGAGCCCAGAATTTCCACTCTGTAGGTAAACTAATCAAGCCACTTGAAATAAATGTTACTTTAGAAAAATACAGACTACTGGACACGAAGGTAACACCCAAGGAAATATTATATGCAATTAAAATTCCTCAAATGTTATCGAATGTTGATAAACATAGTATGATATCGATATAAAAGTATTATATTATATAGGTACGATGGTACGATGTAGTGGCGCCTGGTTTTAGAATTCTCAGGAAGAGGGGGGGGGTGAAAGAAATAATGTCCCGTAAGCGAAAATTTTGAAAAAAATGAGAGCGGTCGGAGCAAAACGGTTAAGTATGTTGACTGTTGACACGAAATGCCCGGTTCGATTCCGGATAAGGTAAAAACTTTATTCTGACCGTCTCTTATACAGAAAGGAGAGGGACCCCTACTGTATACGTACTATGTCCCAGGAAAGCAGTATTCGCAAAAATGATAAGCAATTGCTCATCATGAATGCTGTCACGACGTCCGAATTCGGGCAAAAACGACCAAGAAGAAGAAAGCGAAAATTTTAGATTTTGCAACATCGAAACGTGTTAAATTAATAATTAATAAAAATTTGTATTCGGATGTATTTCATTAGAAAAATAATTTTCGTAGACACAAATGTTTTTAGTTTTCTGGTGCTTCATTTCAATAGTGGTAAAATAAATTGAGAAAAATTGGTACAATGTACAAATTACATCATAACACTTCAGTAACACTTCAAGTATAGTGATTTCGAATTATCGTAATTTTCAAAATCACTTTTGAGCGTAAAAGATTCTGAAAGAAATAATTCGAGCGCATATTTTTAAGTAGATACTTTTAAATTGTTATTTAAAAGAATTTGTTGAAAGCATCATATTATAAAGTACATAGATGAGTGAAATTAATTGTTTACTCTAATTACTATAAATTAATTACAAGAATATAAATTTCTTAGCTCAAGTACGGTCCTTAAATAATTTTAAAAACTTTGTCCACTACAGCGACACCTTTCAAATGATAGCGTAATTAATTAGCGGGTGGTCGTTCGCTACCATATATGAGTGGTTCTCAAACTTTGTTGTTTACGACAAATGACAAACAAACAAAATTCAGGGCACCGGGCACCTCTATTACTTTTTATTTCTGACCTTTATTTTACTATGAATGACCAATTCTCAAGAACTTTTTGTTTATTATAATATAATAAGTAATTAATGAAATAGCAAAATATTGTAGTATTCAAAACCGACTTTTTAACTTTTTATCTAAACTAAAATTAAAACCCATACGCCACGGCTTGCTCAGTCTTATCTTACTTCGACCTCTCCAATTTAGCGACCTTGCACCCCTTGCACAAACTTTCCTTAATTTTAGCAACCTCGGAGTCGCACGCAAGATTCTTTATCTCCCCCTCTTTTTTTTCGAAAAACACAGCGATCTGTCGGTGTCACACAAACACCATTGTTTTTTTTACAATAAAGTTTTCAATACAAAAGAAACAATTTTTCTTCATCCCAAAAATACCATGAAACCATGATAATATTAATACTTATTAGTAGAGACCGGATTTTAAGCATTTTTGATTATGTTCAATTTTATAAGCAGCTCTTTGAAATTTGAAATCTACACGAATTACATAAAAAGAAGTAATTTGACATATACTTTTTTATCCTTTTTTTGCTTTTTTCTTGATTTTTTGCTTATTTGCTTTTTTTATGCTTATTTCTTACTTTAGTGCTTTTTTAGGACTTATTTTATCAATTATATCATAATTTCTTAATATTATTTCAATTAATTCCTCTTAAACTGCTAGATGTAAAATATACTTTTTTTTAAACATATTTTAAACGACAGGAGACACAATTTAACAATGCAACATTTGGAACAATATTTAATTATAAGCTCTTTTCAGCAAAAAATTAACTAATTTTTTTGTTGAAAACTTGGAAAAAGCTTTTAAATAATTTGAAAAACAAAAAAGTGCTATTTTGTATGCTTTTTTTAAATAAAGTTTGTGCTTATTTTAATCAAATTGGTGCTTTTTTTGATCAAGTTCGTGCTTTTTTTAGTACTATTATTTGGTGCTTTTTTAAGCACTTTTTTTTTCAAAATTACGTGCTTATTTATCCGGTCTCTACTTATTAGTTATTAGTAAATAAATAATTATTTGGTTTTCAAGTGCGTAGCTTCTTTTGAGATTTTTTCGAAACTACACATACTAGGACGTGCCCAACCAACTTTTTTGAGGGAAGAATTTGCCAACTTTTATAATTGTCTAATTTGCCTATTGTCAGTGTATCGGCTTCTGAATCTCTGGTATGCATTATACCCAGCGGCGGTTCGCACCGGGCGCCATCCTAAGGGGGGCGCCAAAATGACAAAATATTTCGAAAAAATGAATAATTTGGGTTTCTTTTGGAAAAAAAATATATTTTTTTGAAATTTGCAAGCGCAAAAGCGAGGAATGTGGCTTTGTAGTTAATTTTCCTTTCTTAATTTGTTTCAGTACTCCTTTACAAATAAATATTGTTTCTTTTTACGTTTCACTCGACGGAAGGGGGGGGGCGCCAAAATGAAATCTTGCACCACTTAAAAATCTTGCTAGAGCCGCCGCTGATTATACCGTTGGTTCAAAAAAACTAAAATTTGAGACCCCCTGATTATAGCGCGCGCCTTATTCTTCTGTTCGGAAATCTATGAAATTTTGCACACGAATTCCTTATATGATGTAAGTGAACACTAAGAACAGGTTTTATAGAAATCCTATCCAAAATGGATTTATCACCTACAATCTAATTAGTGGTGATGCACATGAATTGATTAACGAGATTATTACTGTCCCACCACTCTGTGAGGCCCAACAAACACATCCGACACTCATATTAAGTCAAGGGAGCCGCTGGACCGTCTAGTTTGTTAATAAAAATACTAATCACCTTCTTTATTATACTACAATTTATTAAGTAATTGCACAAAAGCTGTTACAAGAGGATATAACAAAAAATATTTATATGAAATGGAAAACAATAATATATAAAAATTATTATGTTGAACAAATTGCAATAAGTTTTTCAAAACCATAGGATATATTATTATAAATTATGTAATCAAATAAAAAAGCTAAGCCTTAACACAAAAGTGGTCGTTACATAAACTTTAGTAGCCTTATTTTAAATATTTGTCTTCCAACATATAAAACTATCTAATCTAATACATCTTATAAATTAAAAATACATTTAAAACAGTCTTAGATGAGTTGTATACTGGCTCAGATCTACATGTACCGTTCCTTAATAATCAAATAATACAGATTCGTAGCAGTCATTCCCTCTATTTATAACTCTTGAGTACCAAAAGAATACAATCAAACAAAAATTTTTGGTTTTTAAGTTGCCCAACAAATTTTTTCATTCTAAAGATTTGTTTGAACTTTTCAAATAGAAAATGCTTTTCATTATAATGTCATGACCATTAAAATATATCACAGCAAAAATTTGGAAATTTCAATACTTAATAATTTCAATTTTATTTTCAATTATGACTAGATTAATAATTTAACTTAATTTTAGAACCTTCATCTGGACGTCCCCTTCATTTTATACCTTTGACACACTAAAAATTAATGACAATTAACTTTCTTTTTTAATCCGAAATTCGTGAATAATTTAATGTATTTAATAGCTTAAATAATAGTTGAGTCTTGAGTATTTTTCATGTGTCTTAGATTCGTGAAATAGCATCTAAAAGGATCCTTGATGATCATTATTGTGGCAGTGTGTCAAACGTATTATGTTAATGATCATTAAGGATCTTTTCAAACGGAATTTCATGATTATAAATTTTTTTTTAATCATTTAAAAATATTCATTACTAACAACACAATCTTGACCTGTCCAAGACACTGCATTTCAATCAATAGATGCGTTTGAAGCTATTTAGTAAATTAAACTTTTTGCGAATCTGATTAAAAAAAAGTTAATGATCATTAATTTTTAGTGCGTTAAAGGTAACACTTGCACATTTTAATCACATACAACAATAATTCTTGCACTAATAAATATTACACAAATACATTTAGATTACATGTCTACACAAGTTAATACAAACAATCCACAACCTAAATAGGAAAAGATAACTACACAACAAGCGTTCAAAATTATAATTAACAGTTTATATCCACAAATGTTTCAAATACATAATATGATATGTGTACAATTTATGTTTTCGATAAGCATTAATAGATTAACGAAGTATTTCAAGAGATTAAAATCATTATCACATTTTAAAAATTTTATAAACTAAAGGCTCAAGTCTTTTTGTGTGTACACGCGCTAATGCTTAGCCTGTCCCATCTCAATCGTTTACATATAAGATCAAATCAAGTGAAATCACAAACTAAACATTTAAATTTTGCATAACTGTAAAAAATAGTGTAGTACCTGCATATTTCTGTAACTCCCTTAAACACAATTAAAATACTGTTTCTCAACATTTGATTGCACGGTCATCCAATATGAAATTGTAAAATAATGTCCAGTTTTTACTTTAAATATTAAGTACACAGTCAAAACTTAGCAATTTCTAACAAAACAGCTCTAACCCTTATCACATCTATACATATAATTAATTTATATTCAAATTACATTTTTCTTATTACAATAATGATAAATAAGATTAGGATTTCTGTGCATAAAAAAACGCAATATTTGCATAGAATAACAAAAACTTATTTAAAATCTCAAAAGAGCCCCAGAATGACAAAAAGTAGTTTATTTGAATCGAAAGAATCAAATATAATATATTTGTATCATTTATAATGCACAGATTACCACTTTTTAGAATATCAAAATTCAAGTCATGCTATGAAATTCTCAGTATTACGTAAATGATTTATTATTTCAACTATTCCATTACAAATTATTACTTTTTAGACCAATGATTCTCAATTTTTGTTGTCTGACTGCACCTAAATTCAGTGTGAAATAAGTCGCAATATCAGGGATATAGCCTGATTGGTTAGGTTCATAAAGGCTGAATCACCACCTTAACTATAATTTTTTTACATTGATATTTTTTTTCAAATTTCAAGCTACTTGTTTCACTCAATAGGATACTTGAAATCAATATTATTTAAATCCAAACACCTGCATTCTTTAAAATTTTAGAGCACATGTATTAAAACATTTTTGGTTTTCAGATTGTGAGTAATCAAAATTTAAAAAAAATATTTGATATTATTATCAAAACTCACAGTTTACAAGTCATAAACAAACCAGGTGTATGTTCAAACTATTAATTTTTATAAATTGTGCCATCAGACAACGTTTTTGGTAAACTCTTTTAATTTAAATCTAATAACAATTAAATCAGGTAAAAAATATCTGACCAAGTCTAAAAGATAATTTTTGTGGAAGACAGATTGAGAATATTGCAATTTACGTCTCTATGCTTAAAATGGTAAAAATACAAGTCAAGACTGTGCTGTTTATAATAAGTATTTTTACATGATTCAAAAAATATTAATTAGGTAAAATATAAAACTATTTTGGTACAAAATTAATTTCAAAATTTTAAGCCTGTACCAAAATAGTTTTACGTGTTACCTACATCATTTTTTTAGAATCATTTAAAAATTTTTATTATTAACAGCACAATCTTGACTTGTTCAAGACCTTCATTTTAAGCTACTAGAGAGGCGCCGTAATAGGTACCAATAACATTCCCTCCACAGAAAGTTTATTAAATTTTTATAATTTATTATAATAAATTCTATATTTTAATAAAATGTATGAGTTATGTAAGGATCAAGTATCAAGTCTAATTTAAATAATTAGCAAATGTTTTACGTTGGAAATCTGTAATGTTACTTCTTCATATTTTTAATAAAAAACGTAGTAATCTGTTGCCATTTACATTTTAACACTATTTTATCGTAGTAAATAGGAGCTAACTACCACCACTTGAAATTGTTACACTATTTTAAATACTAGAAGTAAACAAGCAAGTTACAATACAGAAAAATTTGTCTGATGTATCACCTAGCAAAAATGAATAAGTTGAAATTAAATCCTTCTTAAGGATCTTTTATTTTTGTGAACAAAAAAAACAAACAATTTAATAACAATTATTAAACTATTAAAAACAATTTAGAAAATAAATAAAAATTTCAGAGTATAACCAAAATAAAATTTAAAAATATAAATAAAAAAGTTTTCTTACAATAAAATAAAGAAAATTTAATCACAAATAAAAAAAGTAATTATGAGTCCTCATAACGATGTTTATCTTCATTCTTCCACGAGCTTACCTGAATATGTGGAGGTGGAAGAAAACTTCTGAGGGATTGCACAAGTTGAATTGTATCTATAAGTGCTAAAAGAAACAATGTAAAAAAGGATCATCAATTAGGTAATGGAATACTTTACTTTTCTGAAGTGCTTCTGATTGTTTTCCGTATGGTTTACACATAGCTGGACGGACGTACGTTTTCATTCGCTGCATATTTTTCATAACTTCCGCAAAAGCACGAATGATTTTCTCTTGTCCACCTTCCGAATTAGAATTTCTTTTATCTTCTTGAGAGTTCTGTCCACTCATGGCACTAGTTGACCAAGCACCATTATGTAGAGCTAACAAATCTTTATTCGAGGCCGAAAAACCTTAAAACAATTGATTAAAAGGTATAAAGATTATTAAAAATGTTAATATACCTTCAAAGCTATCTAAATTGGCTCGTAAAAAATCTGATAATTTGGAATCCATCACTGGTACATCAAAATGTTGCTTTTGATTTTTAGCCATGTCAATTTGCTGTTGAAATTGAAGCTGATGCCTTTGTTTCTCTAAGTTAGCATTTAATTTATCCAAATTTTGCTGTGCAATGGCCCTATTTTGTTGCTGAATTATAGCTGCAGTAATTTGTTGTTGATTTGATGATACAGATTTAGATGGTGGGTCAACACTTGTTTTGGTATCTAAAGCATTTTGTCCAGTTAAATCCATAGCCGATAGCCCCAAATGAGAACTAATACTTGGAGGAGGAATAGGTATGGGAAATTCGGGATTAAAATTGTTACTTCGCATTTCTGAATTATTGGATTGTGAATTACCAAGGTAAGTAGGACCAGTTAAATGCTGAATTGTCTTTTGTGTTAACTCCATTTGATTTTTATAATATCTACAAGCTGGATTAGGACAATTTTCCACTACTTCAATTATAAATTCCTTTTCCATTCCAAAGTTTTCTCTCCCAATTGTATAAGATTCCATAACCTGCAAGCATACAAATTATTGTTTTACATTTTCTTTATAAACAACTTTTTACTTGACTATACATAGTATGGAAAAGTATTGTAAATAGTTGACTAAAAATTGTAATAAATATCAATACATACTGCTCGAACTGTGGCTTCAAGACCTAAATGTAAACCATGAGGTCCATTCATGTGCTTCAGCATTACTGCATTTGCAAAATGTTCAAATGGTAAAATAATTTTTCCATTTTCACGTAGAATCAATCTCCCTTGAGAATCCAATGTCACACGTGATGCCATCATTCTAAAATTTTAAAAGTTTAGCATCGAAAGCAATACATTTTAAGTTTCCTTACTGTAAGTAAGCTGCACTAGGTAACATAGAAGATTCTTTTAATTCTGTAAAGCATTGCAGTAACTCGACAGAAGGATTCCAACCTTTATTTTGCAAATACAGTTGTAAGAGCATATAAAGTTTTTCGGTCACATAGCCTGCGCTAGTTGCAAAATTCATGCTTGTCGATGATGGTAAATCGTTTACCGTCGACGGTTGAATGCTTTTTCCTAATACGTTTTTCATTGTTTCAGCTAAATCCATACTTATAAACTAAGTTTTAATTATAGCTGTCTATAAAATATAATGTATAAATTATTATAATAAATACAATGAAAACAATTTAATTTTACCATTTTACAATAACTTGCTTAGATACCTATTGATTCACTGATATTTAGCATTGATTTTACTGAAAAATTGTAAGAAAAAAATGATAATCCAACAGCTGGCCTATGCAGTCAAAATCCACATAATGCAATGTCTTTATGCGACCTTAACATGGGCGAATATTTAAATCGTTATTAATTTTATTGACCAATCATTATTTTGTATCTTAATCGAGCATTTAACGCCGCATCCGCCGTCATTATTGTTCTTAATGAGATAACTAAACGTTCACAGTCTAAACATTTGGACCATAGGATTACCAACCATTGGTCTTCTCGCACATGTTACAAATTATCGATTATGCGTCTCTTTAAACTTGTATTCAAATTATGAAAAAAAACTTTGGTTTTCCTATGAATTTATCGGAAATAATCGAAATTAGAAGTATTTAACAATCGCTGAATTTTGTAATAATAACCTCACTTTCTGCAAACTAATTTTAATTGGATTGGTAGCATTGCAAAGAAATATTTACGGGTAAATTTTAATTTTGCGGATAACATACTCGTAAAATAATACCTATCTGTTCTGTGCACTATGATCACACTTTGGTAAAATCATTTGAATTAGTAGATAGATACTAAATAATAAAATTTTTTTGTAATATTATATTCGCATTATATTTCTTACTTTTCCATAAGAAATTTTTTTTTTCAAAATTTGACGGATTTATGTTCTTTATTCGCTTTTTATTCGTTTGTGTGTGAGTGTGTTTGTATATCACCACATTTATCAGTGAATAATGTGTGCGCTCTAGCTCCCAAACCAATAAGAATTTCACAACCATTAGTAATTTTATATTGAGACCTAGATTTTGGTTGAAGTCTATTCAGTGTTGCCAGCACTTAAATTTGCGAAACCGCTAGATGACGCGGCGATCCCGCCAGAAACCCGCTAGATGACACGGCGGTCCCGCCAGAAAACCCGCCAAATATCCCATTTTTACGAAATAGCTAGAAACCGCTAGATAACACGGCGATCCCGCCAGAAATACCATTTTTAATAATTTAAGATTAGCGTATTAGATGTTTTAAAATAAAATTACACAATTTTTTATTATTTTATTTAAAAAAAAAATGTATATTACAAAACACTAATAAATCTAAAAACAAATCATCGACATCGTCGTGGTCTTCGAGCTTGTAAGTTTCTTTGTAATAAGTACCAACATAACTGAAGACTGAACATAACCCATGCCATTTATAGAGCGGTAAGATTGTGTACTAATTTGAAGGCGGTGAAATTTTAAATTTAAAAAGAAAAAAAAATTTTAAATTGACTTTCGGCAGTTTTTAAAAACCGTCAGATTTCCCGTCAGATATTCTTTAATTAAGCTAAAATTCCCGCTAGCCGCTAGATGGAAATTTTTCCCACTAAAGCAACTTAAAACAAGTCAGATCTAGCGGGAAAACCGCTAGATTGGCAACACTGAGTCTATTCACGGAAATTTGAGAGTGATGTGACGTGCATGCGTATAGGATTAACGAGATTCTACAGATATTGAAAATTATTATTTCCTTCTGTAATTCAGGAACCATGGGTACATGTACCCGCACATGGGGCTGCCAAAATCGGAAACAAGAAAATGCTTAAAATGAAAACGCGAAAATAATTAAACTTCTTTAGAGGAGGAGGTACTCAAGTATCTACTAACCATGAACCAATCAGCGTAAAATAGCGGTTACATACCAACAAAAAAAGTAAATCACCGTTTATTAAGCACATATAGCACAGCACCGACGACGTCAGCAGTGCAGCAATCTTGAAGAAGCAGCAAGAAGAAAGAGTACAAAAGATGAGAATGAGAATAACACAGAACAAAATTATATATCTGGTAAGTGGAAATATCAATTTAATTATTTTGTATCTCTGTAAAGTTTACTGTAAATTTGTAATTCTGTTACTATGCACGTGTCTATAAAGTTTTAAAATTAAAATTGGAAAGTATTGTGACTTACAATAAAATTTAGCAATTTATGTTATTTAAGTATTTTATGCGATTCCATAATTTTAAAATTTTATATTTAAGTAAAATTAAAATAGCTAAATAGTCTCGTGGCGTGTAATAATTTTTAAATTTGAATTCAACAGGAAACAGGTGCTGTGATTCACCTCCCACCACAACGCGCTATCTGCTTTGCTATTGGGTAACATTGAACTGTAATCGTGAACAATCGTGAATGCCGGCTTGGCTTGGGTTTTAAGTTTCAGACGCCATCAAAAGTTTTAATATCATTATAATTTAAGATGTGTGTTGGTTGAGTTGTCTGTATATCGTTTGGCTTATCATTTGCCAAATTTAGGTTGGCAAAAGTATGGCTTAAATGGATTGCAGTATATTACGATTACATGAATTGTAAATTTTTGGTATGATAATGAATCAACCATAAATTAATTTATTTATCCATCTTTTTCTGTCGTCGCGGTGGTCATCGAATAATCGTGGTAAGTTTTTTACCTTTATTATTGATATTATTTCTGCACGCTACGTTTAGTTTTTAAGATTTCATTGAATTTTAAATTTAAAAAATGCCCTGATACCGCAAAGAACCATTATCTTTTAGCGGCACGTGTTGCACTTTTTTCACAAGTCGGTTTAGCTATTTTTTTAACTACTTTTCAATATTCTCTAAATATAATGCACGATGGTATCTCCTACACGTATTTTTGGTATACATGTAGGTCGAAACAGTGCTAAATTATAATTTGATGTTCTGCATCGTTGCAATCTTGTAATGTATAACATTATTGCTGGTATTTCGCATTAAACATTTCCAAAATAATGTAGAATTTAGTTGTAGCATTTAAATTTCAAATTGTAACGGTCATTTTTGTCTTTGCAGTGAAACGATGCATTTGTATAACCTAACTTTGCAGCGTGCAACTGCCATCACCCATGCAGTGCACGGCAACTTTTCGGGTACCAAACAGCAAGAAATCATCATAGCTCGAGGCAAAAGTTTAGAGTTGTTGAGACCCGACGCAAACACTGGCAAGGTGCACACCTTGCTTACTGTTGAAATCTTCGGTATAATACGATCGTTGATGGGATTTCGTCTTACAGGAGGGACGAAAGATTATATAGTTGTTGGCTCAGATTCTGGTCGCATTGTAATATTAGAGTATATTGCCGCAAAGAATGCTTTCGAAAGAGTCCACTTGGAAACTTTTGGGAAGTCTGGCTGTAGAAGAATTGTACCTGGCCAATATTTGGCTATTGACCCTAAAGGTCGTGCCGTCATGACTGGCGCTATCGAAAAGCAAAAGTTGGTTTACATTTTGAATCGAGATTCAGAAGCTCGCCTTACAATTTCATCACCCTTGGAAGCACATAAGAGCAATACTTTGGTGTACCATATGGTAGGTGTAGATGTGGGTTACGAAAATCCTATGTTTGCATGTCTGGAGATTGACTACGAAGAGGCAGATTCTGATCCAAGTGGCGAAGCAGCACAGAAAACACAACAAACCCTCACGTTTTATGAGCTCGATTTAGGGGTCAACCATGTCGTTCGTAAATATTCAGAACCGCTAGAAGAACACGCAAATTTTTTGGTTTCGGTGCCCGGCGGGAATGATGGACCTTCAGGGGTGTTGATTTGTTCTGAAAATTATTTGACGTACAAGAATTTGGGAGATCAGCATGATATTCGGTGTCCTATTCCTAGAAGATGTAACGATTTGGATGACCCTGAACGAGGAATGATATTTGTATGTTCTGCTACTCACAAAACAAAGTCCATGTTTTTCTTCTTGGCCCAGACCGAACAAGGGGACATCTTTAAAATTACGTTAGAAACTGACGATGATATGGTGGTTGAGATTAAGCTGAAATATTTCGACACTGTGCCGGTTGCGACGGCCATGTGTGTTCTCAAAACGGGATTTTTATTCGTAGCTTCTGAATTTGGAAATCATTTTTTGTATCAAATTGCTCACTTGGGTGATGATGACGATGAATTGGAATTTAGTTCGGCTATGCCGTTGGAGGAAGGGGATACTTTCTTTTTTGCTCCACGCCCGTTACGTAACTTGGTATTGGTTGACGAAATGGAATCTCTTTCTCCGATATTATCATGCAGAGTAGCCGATTTGGCTGGTGAAGATACTCCTCAGTTGTACATGCTGTGTGGTCGAGGTCCCAGGTCGTCACTGCGAGTTTTGCGTCATGGTCTTGAAGTTTCAGAGATGGCAGTTTCCGAATTACCAGGTGATCCAAATGCCGTGTGGACTGTAAAGCGCAGAAGTGATGGTGAGTTAAATATCTTATTTACTAAGGATTAATTTCTTGAGTGCTGTGAAGTATTTTAATTACTTTGCACTCATTTAAAAAAATACTTTAGTAAAATTTTACAAAATATTCTAATATTTGCCATAGCCTCGCTTTTAAATTCATAATTTTTTATAAAATGTGAAGGGCTGAATTGTCAGATATTGGAATGTTTAATGTTTGTTGTTATTTTTGCTTAAATTTCAATTAAAAACAACATAACATTAAAACCAAGCCTGGTGGATTGAATTTTTCCAAACGCCAGTTGCTTTTAATTTTCAGGAGGATCCTGAGTGTCCTATGCTGAGCCATACAATGAGGTAAGTGTTGAGGTAGTAATGGATCACGACTTCATACATTTTACATGATGACTTTTATCCGTGTTTCACCTGAAATCTTGTGATTACACCACTTAATTGACTGAAGTTTCCAAATTTTATTTTATTATTGCATTAATTTGAATTCCATTTTCTATAGATACATTGATTTGTTTCAGATGAATTTGATGCATATATTATTGTATCTTTTGTGAATGCAACTCTGGTTTTGTCTATTGGAGAGACCGTTGAGGAAGTCACAGACAGTGGGTTTTTAGGCACAACTCCTACTCTTGCTTGTGCTGCTCTTAGTGATGATGCCCTGGTGCAGGTAAATATTTTTCACAAGTCATTAATATTATATTTTGGGTAGTCTGATTAGCCAACACTTTACTTTGTTACTATTTTTTTGATGATAACAATAATATTGTTGGCTTAGAATAAAGCATATACATAGTACCAGCTGATTTCCCTGAATCTGTTGACCTCCAATATATGCTACATTTTTTTTCAACCAAGTCAAAGAAAAATTTTTGCTCAACAGTCTGACAATATTTTTAACTGTTTTAGGTGTATCCTGATGGAATTCGACACATTTGTTCGGATAAGCGCGTCAATGAGTGGAAAGCTCCTGGCAAGAAAACTATTGTCAAGTGTGCAGTGAATCAGCGTCAAGTTGTTATTGCATTATCAGGAGGAGAATTGGTTTATTTTGAAATGGATCCTGTAAGTATTTTCTGGAATGGCCACATTTTACTATTTGCTAGTATAAATTTATTGATATAGTACATTTTGTATTGCGTATTTCAATTCAATATTTCAATTCAATGGATTTGCAGTTGCATGGTCATAACTCCCGTTTATTGGACAAAGTAATCGGATTTAAACCAATGCTAAATCATTTCTGTTTGTCGCCTCTGATGTAAATTCCTTATAGTACATTGGAGTGAATCAAAGAGAAACATTTTTTGTATCCAAACATTTTTTTTTTTTTAAGAAAAAGAGTTGTATAGAATTGCTTATTTATATTTTTTTTTTTACAATTTTCAGACTGGTCAACTACATGAGTACAAAGATAGGAAACGAATGAACTCAGATGTTGTTTGCATGGCTTTGGCTAATGTTGCCCCAGGTGAACAGCGTTCTTGGTTTTTGGCAGTTGGTCTTGCTGATAATACAGTTAGAATTATATCTCTTGATCCGAGTGATTGTTTGGCACCTCGTTCTATGCAAGCTTTGCCAGTATGTGCGGAATCACTTTGCATTGTTGAAATGGGTTGCACTGATAGAAATCCTGAGGATGCAGCTGCTGCTAGTACCACTAGTACATTGTACTTGAACATAGGATTACAAAATGGTACTCTTTTGCGTACTGTACTTGATCCTGTATCAGGAGATCTTACAGACACTAGAACTCGATACCTCGGCTCACGCCCTGTTAAGTTGTTTAGAATTCGCATGCAAGATTCAGAAGCAGTGTTAGCTATGAGCAGTCGTTCCTGGTTGAGCTATTACTATCAAAGCAGATTTTATTTAACTCCTCTGTCATATGAGAGTCTGGAATATGCATCAGGATTTAGTTCTGAACAATGTTCTGAAGGTATTGTTGCAATTTCAACAAATACCCTTCGAATTTTAGCTCTTGAGAAGTTAGGAGCGGTGTTCAATCAAGTATCATTTTCTTTGGAGTATACTCCTAGGAAATTTGTTATTCATCCTGAAACTTCTAATCTCATCATTCTTGAAACTGAACACAATGCTTACACTGAAGAGACTAAAAAACAAAGGAGATTGCAAATGGCAGAGGAGATGCGTGAAGCTGCAGGTGAAGAGGAACAAGAGTTAGCTAAAGCAGATGCATTTTTGAATGAGGATTTGCCTGAAGCGATATTTTCGGCACCTAAAGCTGGACATGGGTTGTGGGCTTCAACCATGAGAATAATGGATCCAGTTCAGGGAATAACATACAATTTGAAACGTTTTGAACAAAATGAAGCTGCTATGTGTTTGACACTGATTAAATTTGAAGGCCAACCTGATCATCAATGGTTCTTGATTGTTGGAGTGGCTCGAGATTATCAATTGAATCCTAGATTATGCTCTGCTGGGTATTTAGATACATACAAAATTGACTTGCAAGGCCGTGATCTTGAACTAATCCACCGAACTCCAGTAGATGAAGTACCTTATGCAGTTTGTGCTTACAATGGTTTGCTCTTAGCAGGTGTAGGCCGTATGCTAAGGCTGTATGGTTTAGGGAAAAAGAAGTTGCTTCGTAAATGTGAAAATAAGGTTAGTTTTTATTTGATTAACTTTTCATTTAGTATTATTTTTTAAAATGATGACAATTTCACACTATGCTGATTATTGTTGAGGAAATACCTGCAGTGCTGATTTAATCTCACTTAATCTTTAAATTTCTCATAAATGAAATCCATCTAATAATTTTTTTGTATTTTAGCATATTCCCAATTTGATCGTGAATATACAAGCCATGGGGAGAAGAATTTTTGTAGCAGATGCCCAAGAATCTATTTATATGGTTCGTTATAAGAAACACGAGAATCAGTTAATCATATTTGCCGATGATACTCATCCGCGTTGGATTACATGTACATCTGTTCTGGACTACGATACAATTGCCACAGCTGATAAATTTGGCAACATAGCTATTGTTCGCTTACCACCAAATACAACCGATGATGTAGATGAAGATCCAACAGGAAACAAGGCATTATGGGATCGAGGTCTTCTTAATGGAGCATCTCAAAAGGCCGAGACTATTTCAACATTCCACGTGGGAGAAATGGTTACCTGGTTGCAAAAAGCTACCCTTATTCCAGGTGGATCAGAGTCCTTAATTTATACAACAGTTTCTGGGACTGTTGGTGTATTGGTTCCGTTCACTACTAGGGAAGATCACGATTTTTTCCAACACTTAGAAATGCATATGAGAAGTGAAAATCCACCTCTGTGTGGTCGGGATCATATTTCCTTTAGAAGTTACTATTTTCCTGTTAAAAATGTGATAGATGGTGATTTGTGTGAACAGTACAATTCTTTGGAGCCCAGCAAACAAAAAGGAATTGCTGCCGATTTAGAAAGGACACCAGCAGATGTTTCAAAGAGGCTTGAAGATATTAGAACGAGATATGCTTTTTAGTTTCTTCATCTTTTGTATTTATTGTAAACTTAGTTATTATAATAATATAATTTTATAAAGTTTGTTTAAGATGTATATAGAGAAATTTAAAATTTATTTTGAATGTGAGTGTTTTGTTACTTTTATTTAAATGAACATAAAATTAAATTTTTGTACTTGTGATTTATATTAGTTCTTGATGTAATTATAGAATTGATTAATAAACAAATCCGGATAGTATTAAATATGGGTATTACTCTTGTACAGAAGGAGATTGTATTATAAAAAAAAATACTTGTTAATGTATTTGAATGGAAATAATAAAAATCAATCTGAAATCAATTCAATTTTTTAATTTTGAAAGTGTTCACGTCTAAACGTGCAGATTCGCATAAAAGTCGCCAAGAAATCTTTCTGGTAAAATTTCAACAGAAGTATTGATCGAGATTGAAATTCTTGTGACGTCACATTTGTGTCCTTGAGCATAAAGTGGATAGGCGATAGTACGTTATAAATGGAAATTTAAGATGTGTTTACTGATATTTAATAAAAATTCAAACCGAAAGCAATGCCAAAAAGACATCATAGGGTACCGAAACGACTTTTAAGTGAAGAAAATAATAAAACACCCGATAATTCAGGAAAATCGGATCATTTTGTGTTGGAAATTATTTTAGGTTTGTCGAATGTCAAACGATGGAATAAACTTAAAATTACGTTTTCCTACACAACTAACGAAGAATTCGCCACATTTTTGTTGAATCTTGCCGAAAAACATTTAAAAGAGTACGTATTTACATTTATTTTAATATTTTATATGCTTTAATTTTGATTTTCTACGCCCGGCTGACATTTTCTTTGTCAATTGACAGATCAATAATTACGAGCCACGTGGGTTTTGTTTGTTTATTATTTTCGACATAACCTCTTATATCGAAATTTAAACAATAATTAATTCTGTAACTGCCGGCAAAAGAGTGTAAGAAAAAAAATCGCTTTTTAAGAAATACATTTTTCTGTTTGAAGGTTTCTACCTGAACTTGAATCGATTGACTTTTTTTAGTTCATTAGTTTATAATTTATACTGCAATATTTATTAAATAACTTACTGTTATTTAACATTGCAGCTAACCCAAACATTGGAGAATAACATGGTAAATTAATTTTTTAAAGATTCCTGATTCCCATTGTAACGAGTAAGAATGAAAATGTTTTCAATAGAAAGGGAATTTTTTTTTGTGTTGGGAGATACCCAATACTTTGGTATTTGCTGTTGATCTTTTGAAGTTACAAATGTAAAAGTAAAATTGACCATTTTTAAAAATGCTTCGGAAAACAACCATTAATAATTACATTGAAACAATAAAGTAATTTTTTTTCCAATGGCGCAAAAGTTGTACTTTACAGCTCGATTCGTTGAGATTGCTGTGCCCTGATGACTCTGCTAAGTGACTTCTGGTCACGGAATGTACGCTGTTTTTGTCCAATCAATCTACAAATTTTAAAATTATAAATTTATTTTACTTTGTAATTTGGATAACTAACAATAACCATTATAATTGTAATGGTTCGCAAAGAAATCAGATATTTACATTTGTTGAGCTCACTCAACAAGTGGATCTGGAACTCGCCGAACTGTTTTGTCTCTTTTTTGCTAGATAAAAAAATCTCCGATTCTGGATATGGGAAGGCTCATAAAGAAATAAATTACATAAAAATGATTTTTCATTTTTGATGATCCTTTATGAGTTTATTAAGTTGCATTTTCGCAAAATATGAAACTTGTGATTGATGTGAACATGTGCTCTTCAAAATATAGTATTTAAAAAAAGTAATGCATAAAAACTAGAATGCAAAATAAGATTAGGTATTAATATAAATTAGTTTGACCCTAGTATGATTTACAGGCGTTTCTGTTACTTGGAAAACCATAAATCAAAATTTTTAAACGCAACAGTAAATATATAAATAGTCAAATCAAAATAGACATTCTCCATCGACAAATTTCGCACCAAAGTGAAAATTGATACAGACGAGCATTTCAAATGAACTGTCAAAAATCCAGTGACGTAGCAAGGGTGGGCCCCCTTCATTATTTTACAAAATAAAAAAAATTGTAAATAACAATTTTACTTAAATTTCAATATATTTGAAAAAATTTCTGTACAATGTACCTACAATTTTTCATAGATTATTTAAAAAAAATAGTTTCTGTAAATAATTTTGTCTGTGTACCGGGCCCTGGTGCCTGGCTTGCTTGCACCACCTGTTGCTACGTCATTGCAAAAATCCCCATCGATTCCACCACCGCTAAAATTTGTATTCAAGTTCAAATAATCGGTGTTTCGCAAATATCTCTCAAACGGTAAGTGTGATTACAAAGTTAGTAGATGGTGTAATTTTCTTTAACCCTTTCACTGCCCCATGATTAACATAGAATCGGATTTGAAAAGTGAAATTTACTTACGTAGGGTAGAGTGGGGAACATTCGGACATGGGGCACCCCCGGACATTCAAAATTTACTACAAAATTTACCTACCTTTACTTACCTACGGTTAATAACAGTGATCATTAGAGCACGGATTTTAGGACGTAAAAAATGGTAAAAAAGGCACAATTTTAGGCTATAAAAATCATTAAAATAGGCGCAATAATTAAGAATTTAGGGGTTTTTAGGCAATATATATTTTTCATTACAGAAACTTTTGAACATAACATTTAAAAATAACAGTTAAAAAAATTTTAATAACGATGTAAGAGCTATAAGGATGGAAAATACTACACAAATTTTTATGAAAGCTTTTTTCCCTCCTAAATAGATGGTATTAATAATTTTCACCTCTATTTGCAAATGGCGCTACTAATTTGGGGGGTTACCATTTTTTAAGTTAACAAATAAATTTACGATACTTTTGAGTTTTTGGAAAATCCACTCCCTGTCCCCCCCCCCCCCATTATCAGACCTGGAAAACCTCTGTCATTTAAGGGCATGGGCCTGCCATTTATTAGTTTTGTAAAGCCATTCAGGATTTCTGAAATCTGTCGCCACTTTACTGGAATAAAGAACTTCCACAGTTTTATTAATACCCGTGGATACGAAGCGAACTGACTCAACGACCACTGCCAGTTCTCTATCTCTATGCTGACTTCACCGAGATAAAATAATACAAGAACTCATAACAACTCAGATTACTTTTTGAACAGTGGCGGATTTCCGCACGCCTGGGGCATCATAAATTAAGGGGGCCTCAAAATTCAGCTTTTTTAAATCACTGGTATAATGTAAAAAACATAGAACGAGCGCGTAGAAAGCACATTGTAGGGTGTTAGGGACAGTGAAAATATTTAGAAGGACCTCAAAATTGAATTGCGCTTGGGGCCTCTCAAGTGCTAAATCCGCCACTAATTGAGAGATAAAAATTTTAAAAAACATAAAAACTATTTTTTTTTTACTTTTAGTAACATAAACGGGATAAATCATTGGTTTAGGCTTTTTAGGCATTAAAAATCTATTTTAGGTCAGTAACATCGAAAATAGGCATTTAGGCAAATAAAAGTAGGGTTCAAAATTTTCAAATTCGTTTGAACGGCTTTTCTGTATTTATAATTTTGAATTGCCTAAATAAAGGACAAAAAGGCAAATTGCCTAGAATCCGTGCTCTAGTGATCATTTAAAGGCACATGTGAAAATTTCATACTAAATGTTTCAATATTTAGAAAGTTATTAACATAATTAAAAAAATATTCGTTAAATGAAGTATTGCACTAATCATGTCTAAGATTACATACTTTTCCATGAACTAATAGTTCAAGTTTTAAGTGTTGCATGTGAAAGAATACATATTTGTGCACTATATAACCTAGCTTACATTGACGCGAATATTGAAAAATAGATAATATGTTATTTAGAGTACATTTTGGACAGGTGGGGCAGATCCGGAAAATAAACGTGGGGCACTTTCGGACTGGTAAAGTTTCCCACAAAAAAAATTTTACCACTATTTGGGTCAAGTGATAGAAATTGTCGAACACAGGGAATTTGTAGTCAAATTTTTGAGAAACTCAACGAACCATTTCAATTTCCTTCCAGTTGACGACATCTTAACGATTTCTTAAAAAGACATAGTGTCCAAATTGCCTAAACGGACTTCTGTTCCAGGGACTTCACGTTCTTCTAGTTTTAAAATGTTCAATGTTAATTTTGACTCCCTGAACATGAAATAAAATGTGTTAACGTTTGATTTTAATGTTATTGCTTCTGTGTCCAAACCTACCCCATGCCTGTCCAAAAGTGCCCCGCTATGGAGCCCTTTCGGACAAATGCAACTTTTTTTTAAAACTTATATTACATAAAAACTCTTAACTTTTCAAAAATTTTAACTATGAAATGAGTTGCTAAACATGTGAAAGAATCTGTTAAGATATGTTTAAAATCCTAAAATCTTTAAATGTGGTAATAGGATGAAGTTAGCCAAAAGTGTCCGACCGTGCCCCACTCTACCCTACGTAATACACGGTAATACTGAACTTGTAATGGCATACTGATGGCTTTGTTTGTTATCTATTTACCCGACACCTGTTCAAGGTCAATAAAAAATATCGAGGGGTAAATCACCTGACAAAAGTACGTACACCACATCTCCTTTTCCTCAAAATCTCCCAACATCTCCCCACATTTCCTTACATCTCCCCACATTTCCTCACATCTCCCGACATTTTTTTTGTTTTCCCACCATCCATCATATCTTTCTAATTTCCATACATTTCATATATTTTTTATAAATAAATTTGAAATTATAATATTATTATAAAATTTTTTGTTTGTTTAATTATTAATAAATTACGAATTAAGGAATAATTATAATGTTATATTTGAGCTTTCGATCTTGCATTAAGACCTTCGTCAGAAATTATAATTATTCCTTAATTCGTAATTTATTAATAATTAAACAAATTTATTTTCACGAATTAATAATAAACCAATTTTAAATATTATTATAAAATATACTCATACATACAGACATATTACTTACATATACATGTGCATTAGTACACTCGGTACAAAACAAAAATATTAAAAGCGAGAACAAAAATTAAAATTAACATAGGTTTATCCAGAACATAAGTTGTTTTACTGAATATTATTTTTGGCTTTCTTTCTTCAAATATGACTTCTTCTAACTTTTTCTTTTTTACTTACGCATCCCTTTTGCCACGTTTCATTTCTTTGTATAGTTTGATTATCCTAGATTCCTAGATCTCTGTACAGGGGATATTGTCATTGGTAAATTGCCAATCATATTTATGGGCCCGAAAAAAATGAAAGAATCTTCAACTGTCTGGACTAGTGATGGGCGCATTCGGAATACATAATCGGAATGTTCCAATTATGTCAAAATGGTAATGAAAAATAATCGGATGATTTTCGAATGCGCGCGCAATACGATTCTTGTTTCGGCTTCACTCTCACTCGTTCAAGAATCGGAATATTCAATCGAATGCGTAGATTGCGGAATAAATAAAATTTATTGATTATACCTATTTTTTTATTAATGAATAATAGTATATTACGTGCCAAGGTGGAAAATGCTTCATTATACAGCGGAGCGCTAAGTTAGTTGACTGAGGTGCGAAGCGCCGAAGTCAACTGTTAGCGCGACGCTGGAATGAAGCTTGCCACCGAGGTATGTATACAATTTTATTCACAATCAGTTTGTAAATAATTAAATCTCATCAAATTTAATTTTATTTAATTTTTAAAAATAAAATTTTTTGTTAGTTCCTTTTCTTGTCGCACTGCGACATTGCAGGTCGGGAAGTGATCACTTCCCATGATACAATTATATAAGATATGCTAGATCAGAGTTCCACTTTGGTACGCGATGCGCATTTACATAGCGTGGAGACCGTCCCCACTTAATGAAGCATATGTGTATATGGAATTATAAGCTGTCTTTTGAGTTTTTTCGTATATTTGAGAACATAACACAAAATATAAAGTAAATGTATAGAAAAATATTAATTTAGTACTTTCGTGGTTGGTCTGACAAAAAATTTTTAAATTTGTACTATTTAAAAAGCTATAATTCCTAAAATGACATCATAATATGAATTTTACACTCGCGCTCATGGAAGGTCGAACACCTAATAAAAATTTATTGACAACAAAAATAGTACTTTTCATCACAAGGACGTAAAACGCGATTTTTCGTTCGAGGGGAGCGGGGGTTACGAGGCGGAGCGTAGCGCAGCCGAGGAACCCGACCGCTTCCGAGGTGAAAAAGTAGTTTTACGGCTTCGCGTGGTGAGAAGAACTTTTCGTTAGCCGTCAATGTGCGTAATATTTGCAGGAGGAACAATAAAGCGCCGCGCGACATTAAAAAAGCTGCCGTGTTAGTGTTTGCTAAGGAACACGTGCAGCAATTTGTCTCGACGCGACGGCGCAATATAAGTAACTATTATTATGCTAGCCAAATTAAGTTACACTATCACGTTCTAAATATTGCATATAGAAAGTAGTATAGAGGGACGTGACTCTATGCTTCTTTCCGTTTCTCTGTAAATATTGTAAATAGAAAGTATTATAGAGGGACGTGTCTCTATAATACTTTCCTTTTGTACATATTTTGTACTTATTTTGTACATAATACAGTAGAAACTTATGCTTTTATACCATTTTTATTGGTTTTTTCCTGCAAATATCGACGAAAACATACTCTTTTCGTACCTCAAAACGTATACGAAAAGTGCTCAAATACGTCCGCGGTAACGAAAAAGTTTTTACGCATTTGTTAAATGGGAGAAATAATTCCTCGATAGAAAATATTTACTATTTTAAAATTCTAAGGTTGATTTAGTTTTATTTCGACCGTAGAACATAAAAAAGGGTCCTATGGTAATAAAAACCGCACTAATCCATGCTTTTCATTCATTATCTAAATTTGTTTTTTTCTTAATTTGATGTAGACAGCCGACAATAATTTATTTTTGTGGTAAATATTGATTTATTTAACTTTAATTTTCTAATCATACATTTCATGTCACCGTTTTAACCGTTTTTTCTCTTTAATATTGCAAGGATTTATTTAAATGTTATACTTTATTACCATTTCATAACTTAGAATCGAATTTTTAGCAAGAAATAAAAATTTAAATAAGATTAAAACCAAAAAAACGTCAAAGACCTGTATTTCCTATGCAATTCCTATAGTAATGTGCAATAAACGGGCTCCACGATCTGTAGAATACGTACGTCACAGTGAAGGTCATATGCGCAAGAGCATATCTTAGTTTATTGTATCATGA
Source organism: Rhagonycha lutea (assembly GCA_958510855.1). Classification (NCBI taxonomy): domain Eukaryota; kingdom Metazoa; phylum Arthropoda; class Insecta; order Coleoptera; family Cantharidae; genus Rhagonycha; species Rhagonycha lutea. Next base: position 60,413,685 of record OY294036.1, read on the forward strand.
TCACTTCCCAACCTAAGGTTTGAAAGTAAAACAAAATAGCTTTCTGATTGGTTGGCAAGTGAAAGTCAATAATAAACTACTTCCCAACTGTTTAAAAGTCAGGAATGTGTCGATTACTAACTGATTGTGAATAAATTTTATTCCGATCGTATTTATCGGCCAACCCCCCCATAGCATAACGATGGATAAAAAAGTCTTACTTTCCCCCCCCCCCCCCCACAGGCATTTTTTATGAATCCCCCCCTAAATGACCAATGGTTAGCTACGGCCCTGCTAATATTAAAATTTTGATGGACGGTTTCCATACGGAACGGAATATAAAATAATCGGATAATATTCTGTTATTGAAATCATCCGATTATGCTCATCAATAGTAAAGAACTTCTTAGCTAGGTATTCCATACATTTGATTGGTCTTTGACATAGTATTGACATAATAAATTATTATGTCAAATTTGACTAATCATATTTAATGAATACCTGCTAAGGAATTCTTTACTAGGAAATTCTTAAATAAAATGTTGGTGAAAACGGGCATTAGCATTTTAGCATCATAAAATAATGCGCCTGAACTGGCCTATTGTGACCTATAATAATTATGTCAACTTTCTGTGAACAATAACATAAAAGCTACACATATAATAAAGAATAACACTATAAAATAATGAATATTTGTAACATTTATACTTCTACTAATGTAACAAGAAAACGAGACGAAGTGTAAACAATACAGCCTTTCAATTGACTCTTCTCAACGCCATGTGTCGACCACCAACTTTTCTACTTTGTTTCAACATCTCGCGAATATTTCCGATATCTCCCACATCTCACCTACATCTCCCCGACATCTCACCTACATCTCCCAACATTTCCTCACATCTCCTCCATATCTCCTTACATCTCCCCACATCTCCTCGCATCTCCTCACATCTCCTCGCATCTCCTCACATCTCCCATACATTTCTTGCCTCATGTACACCAAATCTCCCCAGTGATTTAAAAAAAAAGAAAAATATAAAAAGATTAATATATCACAGACAGTGTCTGCGAGCCAATGTGACAAAAGTCTATTTCCGCATCCAAAGCTAACGATTTTTATAAGCTGTGGACAAAAGTCGATTTAAGCATTGAAAGGTAAAAAATATTCGGGCGACTTTAGTCGATTTAAGCAGTGAAAGGGTTAAAAAGGTCTCTGTACATTTTTCCGACGAGTTATCATTATCATTCATGAAATATTGCGATTTAAACAATTGGAAGTCATATTTTACATAATATGCACTCTTTTGCACACCACCTTCGAGGTACAGTACTTGACGTGGTTTCCCCTGTAGGCCTAATCCGAGAACTGTTTTGAGAAAAGAAAATAGTAACATAATAATTATTATGACTATTATTATTATTGCTGAACGGGTTGTGGTTCTACACCCACTTGCACTAAGGCTCTGAGCCCATTGTGGGGGTGCAGGTTTATTGTTACTGTAATGTAATTTAAGGGCCGTGTTTTCAATACTCGTTTGAAGCTAACCAGCAATTGAATTATAAATCTGTACCATTGTAATGTGCATTAGTTGTATTGCTTAGTTAACTGTTGGTTACTAAATAACGATAGGTTAAGCTAATAGCTAATTAGGGGTTAAGTGCGAATTGTTGTAATATAATACTTTTTCTAATTATGTGTTATTAACAGGAAAGAGGCATCTAAACCGACAGTGCCACAGAACATATTGGAAACACCTATCGCGCCAGAAATAATTACCAGAAACGAAAATACAAAAAATGATCGAAAAAATACACAGACATTCCGGAAAAAATTTCGAAATAAAAAATGTAAGAAAATTAAAACAAAGGAAGTCGACGACACAGAAATTGAAAAAACTGAAGATGGAACAAACCTAGCAAACTTGCATCTGGACACAACTTTTAAAAGTGAAATTGATGACTTCGACGAGGATAAGATAATAGAGGATGTAGAAATGACAAAATTAGATACGAATGTTGACACACAATATAAAGAATCAAATAATAGCACTCACGTTATAGCATCAGTATTTGATAATTCTGTATTGAAAGATAATAGAATAAGTAGCAATTTAAGTAATAAAAGTTTAAGTGTTGAAGAAGATGAATCTTTGAACGACAAAGAGAATAAAAATAGTACAATAATTTATAAAAAAAGCAACGATTTAACTTACAACGAAAACGATTCCATCAAAAATAATTTAATAGAAGTTTATACTCCGGAAAAGTCGAAGAAACGCTCAAATGGATACGACATAAGAAAGGCGCCCGAATTAAATGAACAAGTAGACTCAAATTTCGATACCCTTGACGAATTGAAATGTGAAGAATCAAATCGTGTTGCTATTAAAATTAAATTATGCTGTACTTGTGGAACACGTCATATTCAAGATCATTGTCCTTTACATAATCCTCACTACATTGTTAACGATTCATTAAATCATGAAGAATGGACACAAAAGTATAAATCTTTCAGCGATAAAGAAGGAACTGTTTCTGAAGACGACGTGGACAATGAATCGAGCGACCAAAATGATAAGAACACCGAGAAGGATATCAATTTTACTTTTGCCTTTTTGTCAGCTCCAAATATTTTATGTTTAAACAATTCCAATATTGCAGAAGAAGTGGGAGTGTTTGCCAACAGCGATATTAAAGAATTTACACAGTTTGGTCCATTGTGTGGTAAAATTGTTAAAGAAGTGGATATTCCAGAAGATTTTAATATGAAACAGTTGTGGGAAATTTATTGTGATAAAATTCATATTTATGTCAACACCGAAAATATAAATGAATCAAATTGGATTAGATTTGTTCGGCCGGCTCCTACTAGAGATGAACGAAATATTGTTGCTGTATCAAGAAACGGGCAACTTTTTTTTGTCAGCATTAAGTGTATATCAGCAGGAGAGGAAATGTTATATTGGCAAGACGATATCACAAATACAACTAAGAAAAAAATGGAAAAAACAAGTAAGTTTCATAATAACTAGGGGTGCCCCAGGCGATTTTCGCCTCTAATGGTTTTTGATTCATTCCCCTCAAATCGTTACACTTAAAAATTGTTATTTTATTTGAAATGTTTTTTATTCTTCCCTATTTACTTAGGGGTTGCAGAAAAATAATTTACTTAACTATAATTTAATTCTACTTACTAACTTATACAAAAGCTAAAATAAGAATAATTTTTACATTGCTTGCAACTTGCATTCAATAAATTAATCAAATCAGGCACTCCAAACTTTTTGATCCTAAACCAAAAAACCTTATTAAAAAGGCTTATTCGACTATTCACTTAGATTTTGCGTGAGTTTGTTATATTTTTCATGTTTTAGCATGTGGTGGTTGCAACGTTACCTTTGCTCATCCACTATATTATCGAATCCACTGTTCTATTTTTCACGACATGCGATATAGTTTAACAATCAGAAAGTATCACTGCAAAGTATGTGGGGCTGCAGTGCTTGGGAAAGAAAATATCATGAAGCATGCAGCCGAGTTGCACAATGGACAAGGAGCTTATCAGTGTCAATTTTGTAAAAAAGTATAAAACTCACTATACAGTAAAATTCAAAGTTAGATGTAACTCACGTTATTATTTTTAGTTTTTTCTGAGACTTAATTACTTAGAAATGCATCGAACCTACGGTTGTTCAGCAAATCCACACAGATCACGACCACTGTGTGACTTTTGTGGAAGAAAATTTTGTCAACCTCAAAAATTAAAAGTACACATTAAAAGAATGCACAGTGGTAAGAAACCGAGAGACTATTGTTTTTTCAATTACTAACTTAGAAATTGTAGATTTGTCAGAAGTTTTAAAAGAATTTCAGTGCAAGAATTGTTTGAAATTGCTTGGATCGCGAGCTGCTTTACAGAGACATATGAAGGAGGTTCATAATAAGCAAATGAATGGGGCGTGTGCTTGTAACAGGTGTGGAAAATTATTTCAAAATAAATCTAATTTAAAAATTCATATGCTTACTCACAGTGGAATCAAACCATTTCGGTAATTATACTAACTTTTGGTGCATTAGTACAGTCTTATCTTTTGGTTCCATTTTCAGGTGCGCGGAAGGAATTTGTAATGCTGCATTTACCACAAAACAATGTCTGCAGTTTCATTATAAAAAGGTTCATAATTTTACAGATGATCGAATGCCAAAGATTGAACGTAGTGTCGATTACACTTTTGAAGCTTACAGTGGGCTCGAAGATCAGGAACAAGAAACAGATGAACAAGATACTGATCAAGGAAAAACAAATGATGATTGCGAGGATAGATCAAATTTCATGGGCGTGGATACAGGAAGCGATGAAGATAATGACGATAGTAAGTTTCTTACAAACCACATTAAACCATTAATTATAAATTTTAAGAAAAATAAGTACTCAAATTTTTGGGGAACTTTCTTATCCTAATTTGTTCAAAAACCCATAGTTTTTTTTGTACCAAAACTGTAAAGAAATTTTTATTTCATAGATATTGCCCAACCATACTACACGAATTTGATTCAGTGCTTAGTGATCATTTGCTTATGCAGTGAATTAAATTCGTGTAGTATGGTTGGCCAATATCTAGGCGATTTTACGTCATCACTAATGGAGTCAATTGTTAATAATCTGCATGACCCACCTTTAATTATCGTATTTAATGTAATATCTATATACTATCCGGTATTATACCGGCTTACGCGGCCATACACGGCTTTCCGGTTCGCAAAAGCCAAATGTCTCGGTTCAGTGCGTCTTTCTCTTCAACCTGGTAAGCTAGCATTCTATCCTTAGTACCTTCATCCCATGATCTTTTTGGTCAACCTTTCTTACGTTTGCCTGGAGGGGTCCATTTGAAGATTTTCGCCTTTTTCTGAAGTTTTCGTGCACTCTTTGAAGCTTTGTCACAGGAATTTCGGCGATTTGGGCTCGAATGTTGTTTTTGAAGGCTTCCAGGGTCCTGAAACGATCGTTGCAAACCAAGGATTTTAGGTATCCTCACAGGAAAAAATCATAAGGGGCCAAATCAAGGCTATACCGTCTCCAGGCAACGCAGCAACCATGTTTTCACTGGCGAGTGCTCTGGTTTCAAAATCATGTGGCTTCAATTCTTGGACGACAACCATCTTGTAGGGGTGCAAATGAAGATGTTCTTTAAGGATTTGTTGAATGGAATGTCTCAAAATATCGAGTAGCCTAGTCATTTGGTGCTCAAAAAGGGGGTTACCTGGAAAGTTTTCCAGGAGTTTTGAAAATTCGAAAAGAGCACGTCGAAATCTATAAAATACCAATTTTCAAAACTCTCCAGGTAAAACTATCAAATGACTAGACTAGAGGGCACCTGCTTGTTTCCGAACTGAACGCCTGGGAGATTGTTGAAGTGCTGCTCGAACCATCTCGATGTTTTCTGGGTTAGTGACGGTAAACCGAGGCCCCCTTCTTACTGTGGACCCATTTCCTGTATCCTGAAATGCATTAACCCACACAAGAATTCGATTTCGATCGGGAATTCTACCCTTATGGAGACTGACACCACGTGGAACATAAACTTCCCTTCCCCTTCTTTCGAGGCACCCCACTTTCAACCGTCTAGGACCGTTAGGAAGGGAGTAATGCCCTCTTCAAATTCATGCGTCTTCTTTGCGCCAGCCTGTATAATCTAAAACAGATCTCTGGTTTAGTGATGGTCCTTCTCAGGTGTATTGGTGGATAGGTCTATGTTGAAAGAAGGTGTTCCATATTTTAAGATTATTTTAAGATATATTATATCCATAAGTATATCACCATTGTCTATTCGCTTGGTGCGTGACATCTGACCACGTGTTTTACACAATTTGTCCGCAGCGGACGCTGGCATCGTTTTTTAATACCCCCACTATGCACTTCGCACCCAGCGAATAGTCGCCTAGTTGAATCGTTCCACCACCGCGTCACAGCTTCTAGTGACCACCTTAGCATTGATGTCACCTGCTATAATTAATTGCTGTTTGTTGTTAATCTTGTCTATTGTCAGGTAAAACTCTTCTTTAGTTTCTCTTTTTGAATCATCTGTTGGACCATATACTCCCAGAATAACTATCTCATTGTTCCTGATTTTCATTTTCAGCTTTATACATCTTTCTGAAATCGCCTCAAAATCTTTTATCTTTTTGGCATGTTTTTTCTTAATGGCTATTGCTACTTCTGCTTTAGCGCGTTCTGCTTGGGGACTCCAGACTAATAGATCTCATAATCGTTTTCCATCTTCCGTCCTTGGCCCTTGCGCTTGGTTTCTGTGAGATATACTATGCCCAACTTCAGTTTGTCTAACTGGCTCCATATCTCTTGTTGTTTATTTGTTATTCCTTGGACTTTCCATGTCCATTTTCTTTGCCTAAGTCGTCTTTGATTTAAAGCATGATACTATAACTTCAAGACGGTCATTGCCTTGCAGCTAACGCAGTTGGATGCGAATGCGGGGTACCGGGTTCAAACCTGATGGGGAAAGTCAAACTTTCTTATGACCAAGTTGAATAACCAAGATGAATTGCCATTGTTAACAAAAACCAAGACTACATGTATATCTGAAGGTCAACCTAGCAAGCTACCCACTGGATGTAAAACAACTATAGTCCAAAATCGATCTGCTGACTACACGCACCAATTTGTCATTTCCTTTTTTTTCTTTCTAAATCTGAAATTGTACATTGTAAATATGGATAGGTAAGGACCATGAACTTTTAAGTTTGTTTCCTTACTATGAACTCTGATAGTTCTCTTCATCATTGATGGTTGTGTGGTTTTAATTACTCAATTAATTGAGTAACTGAATTTTAAGGTGGTAGAACCAGAATCATTTTTTCGTTATTCCGGACGTAAAAGTAACCTTTTCGTCAACAATTTCAGGTACGATAAGTACCTGTTTTTGTATATGGCAGAATAACGAAAAGCGCTTTACATTACGCAGCCGTAAAACTTCTTTTTCACCTCGGGGGCGTTCGGGTGCCCCTCGAAAAATCTCGTTTTACGTCCTTGTAATGAAAAGTACTATTATGAGTTATTACCTGAAATACAATGATCGTAAAATGTCCTATACAATTTATTGCTTATCTTGTTATCTATAATAATTAATAAATGATGAAACTCTTTACTTTTAGATATAGAAGAAAATAATTTAGAAAATCCACCATCTCTTCATTCACCTGAACCAATTATAAATGAACATTCCTCTGGCTCGAATACAAACCCTTCCACTTTAGAGCCATACACTAATTTAAAAATTATTAGTAAAGGTAGTAAAAAATGGTTGGGCGAACAAACGTTACCTACGCTAAAATCGGACATTTATCATATTGCTACAACGCAATCAAATAAAACAGATGACGATATAAGTTTAGATGTGGATGAAACTCAATCGTACGAACCATTAAAATTAAACATGAATTTAAATGCTTATAGCCGACACGAATCATCCAATGCTAGTTTGTTAGTTGAAGCGGCGTTAGATTCTGTAACAGATATACATTGTAACAACGAATCGAACATTAACATTAACACAACTTCTTCTAGCACGGATGCTTTGGTAAACAATTTGTGCACTTTGGGCCATCCCGAAACATTATCGGATGTTGCCTATGCACATTCGGTCGATATTGGAGAATCGAGGGACATCAACTTAATATCTCCAACTGTAAACGATTCAATTTCCGTTAGCGACGCAACTAATATTAGAATCGATTATTCAAGCTTTCATCATAACGATTTTAGTCCAGCTAACAGTCCCGATTTACATCAAAGAAGTTTTAGTCGCGATTATATCGATGTGGGTCAAGTTTCGCCACACAATATTCAAGGTTACTCCAAGTCAAAAAATGTATCTCCAGGATCCAGTCCTCCTAGGTACAATTTTGGACATGGAATAGGAACGGATCATATTTCATCTGATGATAGCAACGGAATTGGTGCTCAAAATTTAAGTTTACACGATTCTAAAAATGATTCACAATTAGATTTGTCGATTTATAAATCACCTTATGGATTAGATGCCACCAGTTTTCAACTTCGTAAAGATTTCGGTATGAAATTTAATTTTGAGGCGGAACGGAAGCAATTATACGTTTTAGAAATTAACGAGACAGCTAAACTTTATCACGAAAATGCTGTAAACGAAAGTAGTAAGTTTTTTCGCAGTTTTTGTCGCAAAAAATATTAACTTATGTTTATTTTAGACTTGGCATCGGAATCTGTCGATCGTGATCAAGTAGAAGATTTTGATTCTGGCATGTGCAATAAAGACTTTGAAAATATGGAAAACGAAGATTTGAAACACAAAACTTCGGAACTAAAAGCTAAATATCACGACGTGGAACAGTTATCATCGGAAATGCGTAATAAACAATTTGATCTCGATTTAAATTTACGTTCCAAAGGGTACGATGTGTCTAACAGAAGCCCATATGATGGCGTCGTGGATGTTGATTTTCGAATAAAAAATTATGATGGAATCGAAAGCACAGAAACAAGGAATGCTTTAAATGAAGAATTTCGCAACGATAGAAATTTTGAACCTTTGGTTTTGAATTCAAATGAGCTGCAAGGATTGGATATGACTGCGCGAAGTTATCACAATTATCATTCTTCCACAAGTGTTCAAAACTTAAACAGATATCATCACATTTATCCAGATGTGGATAGACCGAGTGTCGATTTACGATTAAATTATAGTCCACCGTTGCCTTCTTACACGCATGCAGATGTTTTAAGGTAAGTAAATTATTTTCAAATTTTCAAATTTATTTAAGTCAGGCCTGTGCAACATTTGAAATTTTTATCAAAGTAGATAATGGGCCGCACCTAAACAATGATAATGTATAGGGTAGTCTATACTGTTCATTCAGTAAATTAATAAATCTTAAAAAGACAAGAAGATAGCTTAAAAAAATGTCTGGCGAGTTGCACAAAGCTGATTTAGGTTAATTTGCCATTTTTGTTGGAAGTAAAACATTTTGGGATTTATAGGGTGGTATCACTGGACTTAACTTCTCCTGGAAGGCATAGCGTGGATTTAAGTTTAAGGTCAAATCCTTTACATGTACACCAATTAGGAAATTCAAGACTACTTAGCGAGCATAGCATACAAGCAAATCGTATTTTAACCGATCACAATCGATTAACCTTAGACCAAAGTCGCTTACTAAGTACCGATCCAACTCGTTTATTAAGTTCAGATCTTTCTACAAATCGCCACCTTAACGGTAATTCTAGATTACTATCGGTTGCAGAAACAGGAAATCGAATAATTTCCGACCACAGTACAAATCGTTTATTGTCAAACGAACAAATATCGAATCATCTTTTACCATCTGAACAAAGTAGATTGATATCAGATGAGTCACGTTTAATTTCTGATCAACCTAGATTGTTAGAACAAAGTAGATTACTTACAGAAAGCCGTATTTTATCTACATCTGCCGTTAGTGGTTCAGTATCGCCTTTGCCATATGCTTCATATTCGGTTTCACCTACTCCATATCATCCTACAGCTTTAACAAATCGATCACACACCAGCTCTCCTATTCCACCTTATCATCCTTATTCAAATTATTATTGAAATAGCAAAGTAAGTTTACAAATGTTAACATTTTTGTATTACCAAGTAATTTGTGCCATATTTTTTCATGCAATTATATTCCTATAGCTTTTTTGGATAAGTGATCATAAATATTTGATGCTTCGGCATTCTTCACAAATTAAAAATTACTGTAAGACATGTGTCTCGGTGTGCTCTACTGTTTTCTTTGATGATGATGTAAATGCCAAAAGGATTGATTCAAGTACAAAAAAGGTGATATTATCTATGTTTCATTTTGTAAATACCAATTAACAAAGAGACGACGACCAACTTTTAACCGACAAATTTGTGTGATTTGATCTGGACACTAAAAAAGCAATTGTTAACTAAAGATTTTTACCCCATAAAGTATCTGTTAACTTTTAATAGTTTTTTTTAGGGGAAAAAAAATCCTAAAAAGAAATATATTATGTAAATTAAATACATTAGATTTGTTTCTTTTGAATGAAAAATTGTGACAGCAAGTTTGTCGGTAATTATTGGGTTTTAGGAGGTTTTAGGTTCCTATCAATTTGTTATTTTCTTGAATATTACGTAGCTTTCAGTAAGTGACGCAAGAATTTTATGACTTTCTTATAATAAAAAAAATAACAAAACATTTTTGATCATGTACAAACAAAGGTACAAATTAAAAATTCATATTTTCACAAAAATATAAATAGTACGAATTATCAAATTCCAATTGTTACATTGTGAAATAATAGTAAAAACTTGAATCTTTCCTGGCCTGTTGGCAGTTATGTAAGAAACTGCCCGACGCTCCAGAGCTATTTTGACAACAGTGGGTACCCTTATAGATGTGAACTATCCGTTATAATGATAATTATTGTTTTGTATAACGTTGATTATACCATAATTATGGTTTTTGTAATTAAAAAAATTATGATTAATGAAAAATGCTTGTGCCAAAATTGATTTAGGGCTGCCAGATTTTGTTTTCGATTTCATATAATATAGTGCAGAGCATAACTATCGTAGAGTATCGCTAAAGTTTGAATATTTCTTTCTAATTTATTGTAAGAGTACTTAAAAGTGATTTTAAAATTAACATAAAAATAGAGGGGAATTAATAATTCAAAAGTGCTCTTGTGCAAATCTATGTTTATTTGGATATTATTCTGGATATATTTTAAGTTTATATAACTATAAATTGAAAGCCTTTCGTTATATAACCACTGCTGTATGATTTGTACCTACCATTTTTATCAATATATCAGCTATGATACAATTAATACAATTAACAGCGGAAGCGTCTTTGTCCAATGAGGAATTTAGATAAAAATATTATTTATATGCATGTCTGTTTTATGTAATCACAGAAAAGTAAAAAAACAGCTCCATAAATAAAATATTCCGGAATCACGTCCGTTCTTTCTGTACCGCTTCTGTCGAAAATATTCTTTCAACATTCTCTTTTGTGATATAGCAGTTACGTATGAAATATGAACAAAAGATCAATACTGATCAAAGTTCTGAAAGGCTCTCGCAGCCAATCGACCCCTAAGTACGTATGAAATCTGGCAACCCTAATTATTAACAGTCAATAATGAAGGAAAAATAATTAATATACAAAATTTTGTTAATTCTACTACGTGTTATTTATTTTAGTAACTTGAAGTATTAATAGTTATACCTATTATTTCCTACATGTGATTTCATAATCTTTTATATCTTATTAGTCTAGCTTTCAATATATTATAGAACATCTAGCTGTTTTTGTACATAAATATGTTATAATAAAAATTGTGTTATATTTTAAAAACTGTACTTTTATTAATATCTAAACTTGTAGTAGAATATTTTTTCTTTATTAATTAGATGCCTATCGTTTTCAATTTTCATGAAATTACATTTTCTATTTTGGAAATTATGATAAACTATCCAATACTGGATGTCTCTGCGAGGTTAGCGTCTACATGGCCTTTATAACTATTTTAACTTCTTCTTTTCAACCGACAAAAAACAAGGAGGTTCTCAAGTCAACACGTATATATTTTTATCGGAAAACATGCGGAAAACTGTACTTTTCGGGTTGGAAAATGAGGCTTTTCTAGTCTCTTCAAGAATCGACCAGTAATGTAAAAATCATAATGAAAATTTTTTTCACGTTTTTAAGAGTAATCTCGACCAGTAATGAATTACATTACTCTTAAAAACGTGAAAAAAATGCGAAAAATTATTTTTTCCTTTTCAGTTCTTTTTTTTAAATTTTCCTCTTAAAAGTTTGTTTGTAAAAAATATTTTTTTATTTATTATTTATTTATTTTATCCTTTTCAGGGCCAGATGGTCCCACCGGGCTACCGGGAAATTTCCCAGTGGGCTGTCGGTCCGTGGGGCCGTCTTCATCTTACCAACTTTTGACAACAGTATGACCTTCAATGGAAAAAAATTGTCACGGCCGTCTGTCGCGCTGACAGCCATTGGCGCAGCAACGGCCATTTTCAACTAACAAGGGGAGACCGCCTACTCGTCATCGCCGATTTCGTTCAAATTCACAGTATATGTAGGGCTTGACTAGAAATGAAAGTGACCAAAGTGGAATCACCAGATGGCCAAGCGTTTTTTTTTAGAAAATAACAGTTTTGTCGGGTAAAAATACCATAAGTTCATTATAATAATAATAATAAAGACTTTATTTCTTATAAAGTTACAGTTAGTAATACTATATCTACATAAAATTCATAATAATACATAATCTGACAGAAACAATTCGTATTAGAAATCTTATGTATGTAAAGTTATGGTATTTTTACCTGACAAAAATGTTATTTTCTAAAAAACGCTTGGCCATCTGGTGATTCCACTTGGATCACTTTCATTTCTAGTCAAGCCCTACATATACTGTGAATTTGGACGAAATCGGTGATGACGAGTAGGGGGTCTTCCCTTGTAAGTTAACATAATTATTGAGGTAGAGGTGGTATCTAAGTTAACCACTCAAGGAACAATTTTTACCTGTGTTGTCCGCTCAATTCAAACATATATTTATTTGCACACATTTCATTTGCCTGTTCTCTAGTAATTGAGATGCGTTTGCACTATTAGTTTTTCTAAATACATTTTTTCATCTGCATTATCAAAAAACTAAAGTAAATTAAAAATTATATAAACTTTAGAATTTGGCGACTGTCGCCACTTACAACGCTGATGAGTTACTAAAATACGAAAATGTTTTGATTGCGCAATATTTCTCAAACTATTCTCTATAACTGGCTCTCTATCAAGGTACTTGAAAACTAAAGGGCTGATCTATTAAAATGCAACGCCATGGTTGAGGAGTCCACGGTGAATTTGAATAAAATCCAAAGGGATATGAGTGAAAATAAAAAAATTAAGACAAATCGGAAGTCTAAAATTCCATTAGGACAAGGAGAGGAAAAACACGATTATTCGTGAGTACGATGCGTACTCACATATCACACTTGATCTGTGAGTGCCAGTAACCGTTATTCACTTATTAGGTCAACGCGACTGAAAAATTCGATTGAAGTGCAACTTGATCTCCACCCAGTGAGGCCGAACTATCTACTTAACCCATATAAGGGGTATATGCTACCATGTACAGGTAGTTTGGTATAGTGGTTAGGGAGATCTATTGATTTAAAGGGCATAGGTTCGAATCCCGACCGCTCCTATATTTATCTGTGCCGTAAAAAGGATATTTCCGTAAATAAATAAACTAAATTGAATAAATATAAACCTGAAACTATTTTTTTTTACAATGTGAAATTTTTTGCTTTACCTAATTGTTGGTCAACATATCAGGATGAATTTCAGAAATTTATTTAACCCTTATCCTAGCAAGAATACTTATAAACGGACATTTAATACCATTTATAAATGACCGATTTAAATAAACGCAGGCTTTTGGAAATGTTATCAGCTGGTTTTTAGTTATTGTTGTTATCAACTCTAACAGCTGGCACCAACCAAATAATTAAAAACCAGCTGATAACATTTCCAAGAGCCTGCATTTATTTAAATCGGTCATTTATAAATGGCATCATATATGATATACCTTTGCCAGGATAAGGGTTAAGAAAGTCTGAAAATGTTGTAAATGACCGAAATATGGTCTTTTTAGAAAAAAAGGAATTAACGAGATTCCCACTATCCCTCCACAATATTTCTATGCCCGCCAACCTGTGAGGCCGAAGGCCCAACAACTACATCCGACACTCATAGGAGGTGAAGGCGGCCGCAGAACCGCTTAGTTACAGGGGTGGCGAACCTAGGGCACGCGTGCCAGAGGTGGCACGTATGAAAAATTTGCTGGCACGTGAAAATTTAATTGTTAAGAATTTTATTGTTGGTTTTAATTTTTGTTAATAAAATTTGTGAATAAAATCTGAGACGGTTGGAACATAGTGGTCATGCGAGTTGACTATGAACGCTAAATACCCAGTTCGAATCCGAGTGAAGTAAGAACTTTATTCTGCCAGTTTCTCTGGTCCTCCAGGTTGGAGCTTCTTCGTCGGGCTGGCTCCCCATCGTAGGTAAAAAATGCAATGCTGTGAATGTGTGAATGTCATTTGATATTAAAAAAGTTAATATTATAATGGTCAGCCAAGACCCATTAGTGTTGTAGCGCTACACGGTAGATAGGTAATAAAATTCTGCAAACGTTAGTTTTTATTTTATTTGTAATACTAATTGTATTTTTTAATATTACCAATAGCTTGGCACGTCAGCAATTTTATAAAAATAGATTGTATTTTTTTGGCACGCATACTGAAAAAGGTTAGCCACCCCTGGCCTAGTATCTTCAATAAATACCCCCCCCCCCACCTAACTCCCTATCCTCTTATAAATTACGTGAAGCATTTTTGTTTTCATGTTATCGGAACACCGGTTGAAAACCACTGCTCAAAATTGTCATTTTGAATGCTTGTCAAAATAAAACAAAACCTTACATTTTTATGGTTAACTGTCATATTCGAATAGAAATAGGCGCCGAATATTTTAGTAAGCGTAATTTTGTTTGTTTAAAAATGAATTATTTTGAAGTTTTAAAAGAACAAGCTGAATATATCGATAGGGAATTGATTAATATAACAAACACAACAAATTCGTTTTTCGAAACAACACCAACAACGAAAACGCCTATTACCGAGTTGGAAAATTACTTGGCTGATCTCAAAAAATTTAGTAACGATGTACAAGTAGAGTTGGATTTGCAACGTAAAAATTTACATCAAAGTAAGAAACAAGTTAAAAATGTAACAGAAACATTAAATAAATTAGATGATTTAATAACAAATTATGATAATGACAATTCAGCAATCTCGAATGTGAATCAACGGTTAAGCAATTCTGCAAGTCAAGAAATATTAGAAAAGGAAATTACTGAAAGTACCCGAAGTGACAGCGATGAAGAACTGAATGAAGTTAAATCTGTGAATATTCAAGATCTACTGAATAAACCTTTACCAGAATTATAAATTTTTCTGTTTATTTAAAATTACTCGCAATATTTGAATTATTTTGTATGTATTATACCAAACTGTATTTGTGTTTAACAAATTAATTTGTAGCACATCATATTATACCAAAACGTTTTTTATTTAAAAATATTTTTATTAAAATTTTTTTTCATTCTGAAAGAAAAGTAATTCGTTTTATTTTTTATATTTTATAGGTTGCAGTGATAATCTTGTGGGCTGCACAAAGGAATCTCGCGGGCCGCGGATTTTCGATCGGTGTGCTAAGCAGTGCCAATTTTCAAGAAAATTGGTTGCCTGTTTAGTTGGCCCCTCTTTAGAGATATCTTTGATGTTATTCAAAGGTGATAATATTTATCTTTTTGTGATCACTGTAATAATTATTTTTTTCTCCAACCGTATTAAAAGCAGTACATTTTTAATAGCATTACCTCAACTAAAAGTTGACGTTTTTGTTATTAATATAAAGATGCCAACATTGCTAAGCAACACTTTGTTTTTACGTGTACTAAAAGTACTTTTAGTGCTAGACCTAAAAGTGAATTAGATATATTTTTTAATGTCAATAATTTATTGGTTATACAAAATTTTACATGAATAACAATAATAATCAAAAAATACTTAATACCTTAATCCTTCATGTTAATATTAAATGTATAATTTACACAAGATTGATAAAAAGTAAGCAAACCCGCTTTGTTACCATCAGTATTGGAATTATTAACAATATCGGTGAATGTTACGCTACTGGTACTCGGATCATCAGAGTGTAATTCCTGAGCAATAGGTTCATCTTCATCAATTTGTTGATTATTGATGCTATATGGGAAATATCAATAATGGGGGTTAAACTAGTACTAACTTCGTCAACTTGACATATTTTTTTAGCTATGTCTTTTATTTT
This sequence comes from Rhagonycha lutea, assembly GCA_958510855.1. Classification (NCBI taxonomy): domain Eukaryota; kingdom Metazoa; phylum Arthropoda; class Insecta; order Coleoptera; family Cantharidae; genus Rhagonycha; species Rhagonycha lutea. The sequence continues at coordinate 60,429,654 of OY294036.1, forward strand.
CTAAAGAATCTTCTATATAGCCCTCGCATACAGTAATAGATTTCCAACCTCCATGGCGTTAAGAGGGGCCTAATAGAGATAGCATGATACTATATTGCACTCTCTTACACTCGTGGGGCAAGATAGGCGAGCCAACCTTTGCTGGTGGCGAAGATTTTTCCTAAACCATAAAAAATTTTCAGATTTTTTTTTGTTTTTTGGAATCTACATAGTTACCATTTAGCGGTAAAGAAAATTCAAGCGATTTCGTTGAATACTTTAAAAGCTATAGCAATATAGAAATCACCATTATTTTTACAGTCAATTTGTACCTATATTATATTTATTTTCGCAATCATTTTACAATAGATGTTAATGAAAATTCTTTACGGCTTACAGTTCATCAATATTTACCAATTCAAGAAAAAATATATATAAAATTTTGTTTAGTTTTAAAGAAATCTTCGCCGTAAGGAATAAAATAAAATATCATTCATTTTGATGTAAGTTTCAGTTAGCCAAGTCGCAAAATTGTTGGTAAAACTTTTACTACTGTAACAGAGATGGTAGTGCCCACGGCCCGTAAAATCCGTAAGATTAGGGTGAAGCTGGTCTTCATTAGCTCTGTTTGGTATCACAGTCCTAGTGCAACCTGAACTGCACTTTTTCCTAAATCGCGTTTGGCATGAATTAGTGTAAGCGGTGCAGGTAGTGGACAACCGTTTGTTACGAAAATTGTTGTAGTTCCGAACAGCTCGGAACTGCACATTTTACTCTACCTAAATAGCTAGAGTAGCGAGTGCAGATAGCTGACAAGCAGTAGAATTTGTGGGTGGGTAATAAAACTTGCGATTGAAAACGACATATTTACTTGATTTGTTCTTAATTAAAAAAATTTTATTATAAATTATTATAATAAAAATAAATTATAATAATAATAAAAATAAATTTTTTGAAATTCTAAAATTTGTTTTGAATTCCTTTTCGCTGTAATTGGGTATACAACGTCCTTAAAATAATTTTTTATGCAAATTTGCATAAAAATTGCATTTTTATCATTTTTAATCACTTAAAAGGGCAGCGCCTAAAAAAATCTCAAAAGATGGCGCTGATGATTCTCAATTAATTATTTTTACATGGAACCGCCAGGCTTTAATATTTAAAATATAGCAAATTCGTTGAGATAATACTATTCTATAAACAATATTCTTGGTATTAAGCTTTTTTGGGTTCATAATTTCAATTTATAAAAAAAATTTCGAAATTACAGATTGATAATTTTTTTCAATGTGGATGCAATTTAAGATATTCAATACCAAACCAGCATGAAAAGAAACAAATATACTTAGTACCAAGTAGAAATTGTCAATAATAACGACAGGACGTTCCATACAAATAACAACTTTTACATAAAATTGTCAACAGAAGAATGACGTGGGAGGAGAAGGTGTGGCAAGTATCCGAGTGTTGGCGCTGCAACTTCAATGCAAAATTTCCAATTTATTTTTACAAATAAAAATGGTAACTTCCTTACCATCTACCCAAACTTCAGTTGTTAAAGTGGAAAAATAGAGAAAATAAAGTGACGAGCTGATCGCTACGAGTCTGGGGTTTTCAAATCATTCCAAATGTTTCTAAAATATCTTTTTATAAATTTTAATTAAAATTACTTCTTAAAAATTGCAATTCTAAACAAATTTATTTTTTTACATGTTTATCCCTGAACAAAATTATAGACATTTTTGTAAATAATTTTTCATCTAGGTACATTTTTAAACACTTTCCTTTCATAACATAGGTAAGCATTATACGGACCTCTAACAAGATAAGGCAAGCGCTTATCACAATGTCACATGGTACGGGTTACGTCATACAACTTACGTTACAAAGACTGCATAATATTATATTCAAATAATAGTATAGAAATTTTTACTTTATAAATTATTTAATTACATAATATGTTATACCGGGTGTACATAAAAAGTATTTATTTCTAAATTGATTTTAACTTGAATAATTTTGTACAAAAAATAATACAAATTTTATATAAGTGTATAAGATATTATAGTTCAAACAATAATATCGAATCTCGTTACATAAATTTAAAAATCCTAGAATTGGTGGACCAAAATTAAAAACTGAAGTTTTACATAAAATAGGAAACAATGTCGATTCAGAAACAATTCGCAGGGTTTAAAAAAAATGATGTAACCGTCGAATGACTATTACAAAAAAGTTCTACGTTATAGATTGAGAGCAATCAACGGATTTCATCCTGGATTTTAGGAGTCACGAAAATTTTATGGCTTATAGATAGGCACCCCCTCAATATAACACCGTAAATGGCAGACGTCTACCTGGTCGGATAAGAGGGGGGCAAAGGGGGGGGGGACAAAGGGATAAATGTTCTAAAACTGCTAGACTTCTGCCGACTTCACCAAACGGTTACATAATGTTTGTAGATAATGTAAAAAAATTTCATTATGAAAATTCGATCGGAAACATAGTTAAATTAATGTTTTAAAATTGTAAAACTTTCGATTGAGCCTGTGAAGGCGCCTTTTATACGACGGGATACTAAAGATGTATTGTAAGGGGACACGCGCTCACAATAGAAAGCTATTGTATAACCTTTCGGTATAGTGGTGTAAGAGACGGTCATTGCCTTGCAGCTGACGCAGTTGGATGCGAACGCGGGGTTAACAAAAAACAGGGCTACAGGCACATCTGAATGCTAGCCTAGCAAGCTGCTATACCGGATGTAAAACAACTATAGTCCAAAATCAATCTGCGGACTACTCACCAACCCGTCTGGCCAGCGTGGTTAGTTATGGCCAGATCCTCCATAATATGCAGAGTCTTATGTCCAGCAGTGTGCGGAAAAAGGCTGAAGAAGAAGAAGATAGTGGTGTGAATACCTTTTTACCGCATCCCTCGAACCCCGCGCCGCTCTACAAATTCTTACTATTTTAAGATCTTATCCTACCCAATAGACGTCTGCCATTTTCAGTTTTGTATTGAGGGGGTGCCTATCTATAAGCCAGAAAATTTTCATAACTCCTAAAATCCGGGATGAAATCCGCTAATAGCTCTCAATCTATTATTAATGTGAATAGAATGAAACGTATTCGGTACGCAAAGACTTCCACAATAAATGGTATTTTGAATGGTATCATGGTGGAACAGTGTTATATTTGCAGACGAAAGGATCTGGCCATAACTCACCACGCTAGCCAGACGGGTTGGTGAGTAGTCCGCAGATCGATTTTGGACTATAGTTGTTTTACATCCGTTAGCAGCTTGCTAGCCTACCATTCAGATGTGCCTGTAGCCCTGTTTTTTGTTAACGGTAGCAATTCGTCAACTCAGGGGGACCGCCGGCTTAACGTGCCCTCCGAAGCACGGAGACTTGGTCATAAGAAAGTTTGACTCCCCGAGTTTGAACCCGGTACCCCGCATTCGCATCCAACTGCGTTAGCTGCAAGGCAATGACCGTTTCAAAAATTTCTATTTGTAACCATATTTTTTCAAACTTTTTTTGTTTTCCGTGACCTAAGGAGAACATGAACCAAATTGTTAATAAAACCAGAGTTTTCTTTTCAAATAATTGAATTATGTGGGAAAGATTGCAATTTTAGTATTAGGTGCCCGGGTTATTATATTAGGTGGAACTCTGCGGGAAGATTTCGGCAGAGAGAGAAAGAAAGGAGACTTACGCCGCGCCGACGGGAAGTCGCGAGCGGCTGTGAAAATTTAAGCGTATAAATTATTGGCTTGTATCAAGAATTTTGCGAATGAATAAAAAGGTTAGTGAAAAAAAAGAGTGTTCTATTTCTTTTAGAAAGCATTTAAAAAAGAAGTTTAGAACGATTTCGAAATTTATTGGATTCGTTGAAGTACATTTTGGATAGAAATTGCAAGGTTGTAGGATAACCGCCGTACGGGCCATAAGGACATTTCCGACTGGGTTGGCTTGGTATAATTGTGTATAAAATTAATCCGGCCGATGGAATTTTGCAAACTTTAATGGTCCATATTTTATTTTAGAAAGTTGTTATTTTGGAAAGTATGTGGTCTGGATTAATTTATGACAATATAATATACAATTTAAAATTGTTATCAAATTAATATTGTAAAGTGGTAGTATTATTTAAAAAAAATTAATTAGAATTTTTGTTAAAATGTACCAGACATCCGTTAGTTGTTATTGCAACGTCATAAAGATCATATTATCAACAAACTAGTAATATGCACCTGCTGATTAAGCATTCGTCTACTTATTACTGATAATAGAGTCGTTATAGCGCGCCACCTATTCTTCAATAGCCTGAATCACCAACAAATGGAATGCTAACACCAGCTAACACCAACTGCATTATCCACTACTTGGAGTATTAAAAATTAATATTTTAATTACAAATTTTCGATTGTAGCGCCTCTGCAGGATTTTTGCGGTAACTTACATTGCGTTCCCCTTTTAATAATTCAAACGTATGTACCAAAAAACTTCTTATAGGTTGAATATAATTTTATTATATTCAATTTTAGACAATTTTAGGATTAGGAAACTTGATAAAAAAATATCTAATAATTAAGGGTGAAGAAAGATATTTATGATACTAACTTGTCGTAGGCCATAAAAATGTAAACTGCCTTCTTGAAATGAACTCATAAATTTGTCCTCATTTATGATGTTATTGTTGAACTAAGTATTCTCAGAAATAACTGTGCTCGATTTGTTCTGATTTTTTAGAGACTACCCTTTCGCACACTAATATATTTTGATTTTTTTATAAAAAAAAACTTCAACTTTTATGAGTGACGTTTCAATCCTGCACCGCCTGCACTAAAGTCGTTTGTTACAGTCGTGTGCACTAGCGAGTTTTCGTGCAGTTCCGGCTGCCCTGGACTGCCTTAGGCTATCCTGCCTGCACTACACTTTTATGTGTACCAAACAGAGCTATTATGTTGTAAAAGGCACGGTAAAAGGTAGTGTTGGGCCATGTGTTGGGCATTATCTTTGACTTTACCCGACTTTGCCGATCCTACGCAGAGAATTTTGTTTTGAGATACGAATGATTATTCAGAAGATTTCCGACCTTCCGAGAACGCGCTTCAAATTTTGAAAATACATATTATTATGATTACACTTGTTTATATATTATTAAAATTTTATAACATAAAAACTCTGAAATAAGTTTGCTACTTAAAATTTGAAACACGATTAAAATATTCAAATTCTAATAAACCTCCAATTTTTTAAATGACGAAATAATATAAAATATAAGAAATACATTTTTTTAAATTATTTTATTTAAAAATTAGTGTGATCATACTGATCAAGTTGCTTTTTGAAGCTTTTGCCGACGGGGCCTAATAGAGATAGCATGAAACTATATCGCACTCTCTTGCACCCGTGGCGCAAGATTGGTGATCGTGATCCAACCTTTATTGGTGGCGAAGATTTTTCCTAAACCATAAAAAATTTTCAGATTTTCTTTTGGTTTTTAGAATCTACATAGTTACCATTTGGCGGTAAAGAAAATTCAAGCTATTTCTTTGAATACTTCAAAATTTAAAAGGTATAGCGATATAGAAATTACCAATAATTACGGTGATTTTGATATCGCTATATATTTTAAAGTATTCAACAAAATAGCTTGAATTTTCTTTACCGCCAAATGGTAACTATGTAGATTCTAAAAACAAAAAGAAAATCTGAAAAGTTTTTTTGGTTTAGGAAAAATCTTCGCCACCAATAAAGGTTGTAGGTTGGATCACCAATCTTGCGCCACGGGTGCAAGAGAGTGCGATATGTTTCATGCTATCTCATGATTTCTTTTTGACTTATGAACACAAACACTACAAATAAAGTAATAAACCATGAGTTTGTATTTTTGTGTCTCTGAAGAAGAAATGGTTTATCCTTTCGAAACAATATTGTCGAATTTTTAATAAATTTACATAATATATTGAGAAAATATATGCCGGTATAAAGTATCAACAAATCTTGATTTATAATTTATCATGCTCATCAAAAGAAGACGATTAGTTTTCTCTTTTCTCGAATATGTTAAAATTTTTATTTAATTTTTAACCTACGAAGTTTATGTAATAAATAATTTTATAATTGATCAAATTTCATTTTTTTAGTAAATATTCCTCAAATCACACGCTTCACATTGAAAGAAGTAATAATTGTGTAGTAACCCTCCATCGGATTAATCAGACAGAAATCGGATAAAAAACTCTAAATAAGTAAAAATTATTTTTTAATAAAAATAAGAATTTTTTACAAAATTGTAACAAATGTAATAACTAGAGCACGGATTCTATGCAATTTACCTTTTTGTCTTTTATTTAGGCAATTCAAAATTTATTATAAATACAGAAATACTGTTCAACCGATTTTGAAAATTTTGAACCTTACTTTAATTTGCCTATATGCCTATTTTCGATGTTATTGACCTAAACCAGATTTTTAATGCCTAAAATGCCTGTTTTTAAAATTTGTATCTCTGTCACTGTCAATTATATATCTCCCCCCCCCCCTATGATCAATGTCTAGCTACGGTACAAACGATTGAGACTATTTACGTCTTTATCCTGTAAGTTTTCCCCAGAATCTCGTTAATCCATTCGTGCGCGTCAATGTCCGTTGTTACAACGTGCTAATACGTGTTACCGATAATCTTGAATATTTCTAAAACTATTTGGGTACAAACGAAAAAAATGTTTGCACAAACAAGCACAAACGAAGTGCTATCGATTGACACTATTTTGAATCCAAAATTCGAATTTTAAAAAAGCATATCTCCAGCCCCCCCCCCCCCAACTTAAAATTGAATTATCTCAAAAACTATTTGGGTACAAACGAAAAAAATGCTTACACAAACAGGCACAAACGAATTACAAACGATTGAGACTATTTTGGAGTCAAAATTCGAAAGGGGGGGGCTAGCATGTCTCCAGCCCCCCCAGCTTATTTTTGAAATATCTCAATAACTATTTGTGTACAAACGAAAAAAATGTTTGCACAAACAGGCACAAACGATGCACAAACGATTGAGATTATTTTGGAGTCAAAATTCGAAATGGGGGGGGGGGAGGCTGGGGACATGCACCTACTACTATGACTATTTCTATGGCTACAAACCGATGTACTTCGAAAAATATAAGCAAAATATTAGAATTTTAAAAACGACCTGATGGATTATTGTCAAGCCTCAGGTACCTGACTGAAACCCTCAAACCATACAAAGGAGATACCAGTCCTTTCCTTCTATGTTCATGCCTCAAACTACTAACCGAATTTAAATTTTTATGTACATTAGTTTAAAATATCTATAAAATATAAATACATGCTATAATTATAATTATAACATTGAAATAAAATGCGGATTTTATTAAGCCAACTTTTAAAATATAAAATTAACAATCAAAATTAAATTGTTATTTTCAGTAATTTCATTCTACGTTTTTGTTTCTGCAATTTTTTAAATAATTGTTTTTTACTGCCTCTTTGTAACTTATAGAATTCTACTAAAAATAAACTATATCTCATCATTTCTATTACTCAAGAGAGGGCCATATAAAATATAATTTTTAACACTTCGCATTATACAACTACCTAAACAAAAATGCGATGCATATAGATTCTATTTTCTGTCCTTATTAGGCCCTTCTTAAGGCAGGTAATGTCACCACCAGGATCGACAAGTAGTGTAGCCGAAGTTCGTCGTAAACTGTATCCAGTATTATCCCTTATATTATGCAAATGTAAATATTTTGCCACTTATTGTGGAACACTACTAATTTTATGCATACCTACCACTGCGCGAAAACATTTTCCACCTTGGTATCTTAAAATTAGCGTCTTGCTTAATAATTTTTTGGACGAAGAGCAATATATTTTCTATAAAAATTTACTATGACAGATGACTTTGACAACTTAATATAAAAAAACAAAAATTGCAGTTACTGGATTTTCATTACACGAATATTCAAACAAAATGTTTGAAGTAATTTAAATTTTGAATTTCGCATTATTAATGATGTATGTTATTTAATTTTTGGTTGGAGAAAAAGTAGTATGTCTCATTTGGATTAAAAGTGTCTTTGTTTGACGTGCAATTATTGCATTCGCTCGGCTCCGCTAGCGCTCCGCCTCGCAAATGCAAAAATTGCTTGTCAAACAAAGTTTCACTTTTAATCCGAATAAGACAATGTACTATTTTCTCCAACCGTATTAAAAGCAGTACATTTTTAATAGCATTACCTCAACTAAAAGTTGACGTTTTTGTTATTAATATAAAGATGCCAACATTGCTAAGCAACACTTTGTTTTTACGTGTACTAAAAGTACTTTTAGTGCTAGACCTAAAAGTGAATTAGATATATTTTTTAATGTCAATAATTTATTGGTTATACAAAATTTTACATGAATAACAATAATAATCAAAAAATACTTAATACCTTAATCCTTCATGTTAATATTAAATGTATAATTTACACAAGATTGATAAAAAGTAAGCAAACCCGCTTTGTTACCAGTATTGGAATTATTAACAATATCGGTGAATGTTACGCTACTGGTACTCGGATCTTCACAGTGTAATTCCTGAGCAATAGGTTCCTCTTCATCAATTTGTTGATTATTGATGCTATATAGGTAATATCAATAATGGGGGTTAAACTAGTACTAACTTCGTCAACTTGACATATTTTTTTGGCTATGTCTTTTATTTCCTAAAGAATCTTCTATATAGCCCTCGCATACAGTAATAGATTTCCAACCTCCATGGCGTTAAGGCAGGTAATGTCACCACCAGGATCGACAAGTAGTGTAGCCGAAGTTCGACGTAAACTGTATCCAGTATTATCCCTTATATTATGCAAATGTAAATATTTTGCCACTTATTGTGGAACACTACTAATTTTATGCATACCAACCACTGCGCGAAAACATTTTCCACCTTGGTATCTTAAAATTAGCGTCTTGCTTAATAATTTTTTGGACGAAGAGCAATATATTTTCTATAAAAATTTACTATGACAGATGACTTTGACAACTTAATATAAAAAAACAAAAATTGCAGTTACTGGATTTTCATTACACGAATATTCAAACAAAATGTTTGAAGTAATTTAAATTTTGAATTTCGCATTATTAATGATGTATGTTATTTAATTTTTGGTTGGAGAAAAAGTAGTATGTCTCATTTGGATTAAAAGTGTCTTTGTTTGACGTGCAATTATTGCATTCGCTCGGCTCCGCTAGCGCTCCGCCTCGCAAATGCAAAAATTGCTTGTCAAACAAAGTTTCACTTTTAATCCGAATAAGACAATGTACTATTTTCTCCAACCGTATTAAAAGCAGTACATTTTTAATAGCATTACCTCAACTAAAAGTTGACGTTTTTGTTATTAATATAAAGATGCCAACATTGCTAAGCAACACTTTGTTTTTACGTGTACTAAAAGTACTTTTAGTGCTAGACCTAAAAGTGAATTAGATATATTTTTTAATGTCAATAATTTATTGGTTATACAAAATTTTACATGAATAACAATAATAATCAAAAAATACTTAATACCTTAATCCTTCATGTTAATATTAAATGTATAATTTACACAAGATTGATAAAAAGTAAGCAAACCCGCTTTGTTACCAGTATTGGAATTATTAACAATATCGGTGAATGTTACGCTACTGGTACTCGGATCTTCACAGTGTAATTCCTGAGCAATAGGTTCCTCTTCATCAATTTGTTGATTATTGATGCTATATAGGTAATATCAATAATGGGGGTTAAACTAGTACTAACTTCGTCAACTTGACATATTTTTTTGGCTATGTCTTTTATTTCCTAAAGAATCTTCTATATAGCCCTCGCATACAGTAATAGATTTCCAACCTCCATGGCGTTAAGGCAGGTAATGTCACCACCAGGATCGACAAGTAGTGTAGCCGAAGTTCGACGTAAACTGTATCCAGTATTATCCCTTATATTATGCAAATGTAAATATTTTGCCACTTATTGTGGAACACTACTAATTTTATGCATACCAACCACTGCGCGAAAACATTTTCCACCTTGGTATCTTAAAATTAGCGTCTTGCTTAATAATTTTTTGGACGAAGAGCAATATATTTTCTATAAAAATTTACTATGACAGATGACTTTGACAACTTAATATAAAAAAACAAAAATTGCAGTTACTGGATTTTCATTACACGAATATTCAAACAAAATGTTTGAAGTAATTTAAATTTTGAATTTCGCATTATTAATGATGTATGTTATTTAATTTTTGGTTGGAGAAAAAGTAGTATGTCTCATTTGGATTAAAAGTGTCTTTGTTTGACGTGCAATTATTGCATTCGCTCGGCTCCGCTAGCGCTCCGTCTCGCAAATGCAAAAATTGCTTGTCAAACAAAGTTTCACTTTTAATCCGAATAAGACAATGTACTATTTTAAGGTCATGTTGTAGGCCCGTAGCCAGGGTTTCATTTCGGGGGTGTGGGGGCACTTGTAAAAAACCTTTTGTAAAATGTAAAATTTTCGGTTGTTCCCCTTCCATTTTCTTTGTCTTTTCAACATTTCGGGGGGGGGGGGGCACGTGCCCCCCCCCTGGCTACGGGCCTGTCATGTTGGATGATATTCTGTTAGTATCTATTGTTGATCTGAGTTATTGAGGACCTCATTAAATTTTTGTGGGGAAACCCCAAAGCCTTCTCACCGCCAATAGCTTCTTTATTTATTAGTCGCATCTCAATTAAAAATTTTATATTGTAGTGTAGAGGCATAATCCACAGTTTTAGAAATGCCGGATTACAATTAATTTAATCGAAGTTTGAGCATCGCTGCTTTAATAGAAACTTCCATGACGTATCTGCGTAACCACGCCCATTAATCGATAGTCCTGCTTTGGCTTCGATTAATGTTTATTGTAATATATTATTGTATTGTTTGTAAATCTCAAAGATTTTGAATAGTATCATATATTATTATAAAATGGTGAAATAGTGGCGAAAATTTGTGTTTGTGTTGGAAGAAAAAGTTTCTACAAATATGAGAGGAAGGCCCACCAGACGGTGAGTGCATTAAACTATTTTTATTTTTTTCATAATTTTTATTTATCTTATTTCCAGTTCAAGGAGTCGCGATCGCAGAAGATCTCGAAGTAGAGATCGTGGATACAGTGGAGGAACGGGTGGAAATGCTCGGCGCAGCAGTGTCGCCGGTTCAAACTTAAGAAAACCTCGATGGGATCTCAACCGTTTGGAGCCAATTAAAAAAGACTTTTATATTCCGAGCCAAATTGTAGTCAATCGTGCAAATTACGACGTCGAAGAATGGCGTAAAACTAAAGAAATTTCATTAAAGGGGAAGTCAATACCAAATCCAGTATTAACATTTGACGAAGGCAATTTTCCCGATTATATCAATATTGAAGTTAGAAGGATGGGTTTTAAGAGTCCCACGCCGATACAATCTCAAGGCTGGCCTATTGCCTTGTCAGGACGAGATATGGTAGGAATTGCGTCGACCGGTTCAGGAAAAACTTTGTCTTATATTGTACCAGCCATTGTTCACATAAATAATCAACCTCGGTTAATCAAAGGAGATGGACCTGTAGCTCTTGTACTTGCACCTACTCGAGAATTGGCTCAACAAATTCAGCAAGTTGCCAATGATTTTGGTCACTCTTCACGTATTCGAAATACTTGTATATTTGGAGGTGCCCCTAAGGGTCCTCAAGCAAACGATCTCATGGACGGCGTGGAAATTGTTATTGCAACTCCTGGGCGTTTAATAGATTTTTTAGAAAGTAATCGCACTACTTTAAGAAGATGCACATATTTGGTATTGGATGAAGCAGATCGTATGTTGGATATGGGATTTGAACCGCAAATTCGTAAAATTATAGAACAAATACGACCCGACAGACAAACTCTAATGTGGTCTGCAACTTGGCCGAAGGAAGTACAAACATTAGCTAGTGAATTTCTTAAAGATTATATCCAAATTAATGTGGGTTCTCTTCAACTTTCTGCTAATCATAATATTTTACAAATTATCGACGTTTGCCAGGAATACGAAAAAGAGTCCAAGTTGAGTACTCTGCTAAAGGAAATTATGGCAGAAAAAGAAAACAAGACCATTATTTTTATTGAGACAAAGCGACGTGTGGATGAAATCACTAGAAAAATGAAAAGGGATGGGTGAGTTTTGATGTCACAAAACATTTTGATAGTTAATTGCCTGAATCGTAATCATGTGTTACATAGATGGCCTGCAGTTTGTATACATGGAGATAAATCACAACAAGAACGAGATTGGGTGTTACAAGGTAATTTGAAATAAATGTTTTATCATTATATTTTTATTTTAAGAGGAACGCTCGTTTTAAAAAAACAAAGTAGTGCTATTATTCATAGAGACAGGATAGATAGGCAAAATGCCTTTTTTTCTAAATGGAGAAATTTAAGATTGACCCTAGTTAAACTCCGTTTTAGAGCATGTAGTATGTACTTTTCAAAATTACAAATCTTACTTACGTTAGCCCTTTTGTTTTTTTTTTTTGGGGGGGGGGGCTAATTTTATTTGACTATTTACTTAGTACCTTTTGAACCAAAATTTTATTTTTTTGCTAATTTTAAATTTATTTCTTAATATTTATTATTATAATTCTTTAAATAATTGTTTTTTGATGTTATTATTGTTTTCCAGTCACTGGTAGGTAATCTACAACCATTTCCCTAGCAAAATAGCAGCACCCCTGAATTACGTATTATTTAGTTTTCTGAGGCCAGCTTCTTCTTTTCGAGTAACATATAATATATTATGTTATATATAGCTCGGCCTATGGCATTGCACTACATTTGTAATTTTAGTTTTCCAATTTTCTTGCAATTGAAGCAATTCCAAATTTTTATGAATGGATCGGTTAATAAGAACCTTTTGCTGACTATTACTTTTTACCTGTAGCTGGACCTGAAGCACAAAATATTAGATACTGCTCCAAATGATTTATTGTAATATTATTTTAAAACAATCATTTTTGTTTGTTTTAAATCTAAAATTAAATTTTCTAGGACATCTTTATGTTTGTTATAATCTTGTAATATAATATCTTGGGGAGAAGTGCGAGGACGGAGGCTGAGCTATCTTTTGTGATAATGGAGAGCCGTCTCAGCCTAACATCTCAACCGTGGCCACTCTTTATTTTGTTTTCATTCTCAGACCAAAAAATATAGTTGTATCCTCTTATTATCCCTCTAGCTTGGTGGTATTACAGACTCCTCAGTTTCATCTTCAATAAGAGCATGCAGCTCCTTGTGCAGCACTTGTGACTAGCTATCTCGCTAATCCAATCATGCGCGTCGGTGTCGTTGATGTTTTTCTTGAAAATCTTGAAAACTATTTGGGTACAAACGAAAATTTTTTTTTTTCATAAACAGGCAAACGATGCAGACTATTTTGGATTAAAAATTCACTATGGGGAGGGGGCGACATGCACGTACGTCTGCTTATGCATGGGTATGAGGATGAAATGGTGTTATAGGCGGAATTTTGATATGCTTTTTTTTTATCTTGTAGGGATTCCAAATAATATCAAATCTTATACTAGTACAAAAATTCTAACATTGTAAATAATTTTATTTTAAATTGATCATAAAATTCTTTTTTTGAATTTAATTGCTATGTAATTTTAAAAAATTATTTTTATATTTCTTGGGTCATTTTTGATTTTGAAAAAAATTGAATAAAACCGCTATTTTTAAGACTGTTACGGTGGTGTTCTCCCTTAAGCGGAAAAATTAATACTTACTAATCTATTAAAATGAGATGTTCCTCTTATTTATTTTTGAAGTTGAAATTTTAAATACTCAATATTTTATTTTAGATTTTAGGTCGGGTAAGGCACCAATCTTAGTTGCAACAGATGTAGCAGCGCGTGGATTGGGTAAGCAAATTTTGTACATTTATTATCTTTTACTGACAGGCTAATATTTTAAGTTTTTTTTTATTCAATATTTTTTTCTTTTAATTTTTTTAATTATCTAATGCACTGTAAAACTATTAGCCTGTTGAGCTGTGTGCAAGGGATTAATGAAATAAACGTCAGTTAATAAATTGGCCGCCTCTTTTTTCCAGAGGCACTAGCGAGTTAAATGACACACACACTTGTCATTATGGCTGTGCCTCTCTGACCAGCGACTGCTATTGCGCCCCGGTCGGCCATGTTGGAGTCCGTGGTCTAGAACTGCTGGCTATAACCTGGCCGTGAATGGGGACAAGCTCGAGGCACTTACATCGCTGCCATGCAGTGTCTGTGGTCATGGACTGTGGACTGGGGCCATGGGCTTTGCCTATGCTATTATCCAGTTACACCACCACAACACGGCCCATGTTTGCTGTGTTCTCCCTGGACTGCTCGGTTCAGAATGTGCATTAGTTCAGAATATGTCATTTTGGTATGCATCAAAATTTTCAAAAGTGCAGTTTTTATTTTTATAGGAAATTTATAACATTTGATCAATGTAACAAATTTATTTGTTGTATAAACAAAAAGATTGAAGAATTATTATTATTAATATTGATCAAGTGTTGTTAATTAACAACATTTTATTGAAAAAAGTCGGTTTTATTATTTATTTTAGGGTATTTTGATAGTGATTATATTGGCCACTTTATTTTATATTTTTTAAATAGTAGCAAAATATATTTTTTATTTTAAATCATAGTAATGGCAACTACTTTTTTCATTATTATTTTAGGGAAAAGAGGTTTAAAGTGTAATTAATTAACGTAGATTTATTGAATTGAATGCAAAACCTAACTAATTATTATAAATTTATTTTTCAGACACTTGACATTTTAATAATAATTAATTATGTAATAGTTTCATTAATTAAATTCAGAATTCACTTATTATTACTATAATAAGCAGAATTTTATTTAATATAATAAAACTTACTTTTTTATATATTTTCGACTTGATTATCGAGAAATAACTCAAAGTTTATTTTAAAATAATTAATTTTAAGCTGAAAGGAAACAAATTATCAGTATCTACATTGAAAGAGTTTTTGAACAAATAGAAACCTTGAGATATTTCTTTACTTTGGTAACCCTAGAATGCTATCGATTTTTTTAATTCAATGCATTAAAAACAGGAGGAGATAATCACGGATAGCATTCGATGGTTGAAAATTAATATGTTGGAAGGATTTAAAGTTTGACTTAATTTCTATTTTCTATTTAACATGAATATTAATGTATGTGGTCTCTGCCCCCAAAATTCAAATTAGCTCCCCCCCAAGAAATCCCAAAAATTATTAGTTTTTAATGGCGATATTATGAAGAATCGATTAACTTAATATTCGCAATCCTTACCTTCTTTTCTCAACAAATTTTAATTACCGAATAATATTTGCAAAAATTGTTTTTGTTACATAATTCTATGAAACTTCAGTTTAGTGGGAATAGAAACTTGAATTGATTAACAAATAATGAGGTTGGTTAGCGTCGAGTTTGAATAAAATGATTTGATTTTTTATACAATTTGCAGTTTTCATTAAAGATTTCAATTAAAAATGTGTAGGTACATACAATAATAAATTGTATTAGGCCATGATTTTGAGAAGCTTATTATTTTTCAAAAAATAGTTTTCTGCCCCTGGAATCACAAAAATTAGTGAAAATATATTTTTATCCACTTACGGAAGATAAAAAAACAAACTTTCCGTTTGTGGATAAAAATTATCTTTACTCACTAGTCTCATAAATTACTATATTTTTCCATTACAAAATTTCAATTATTTTTATAACTTTACTTTTAATCATTCATCCTTGCGACTTACTTTGCTTGGTACAATATCCAAAGCACAGAATAGACAATCATCTCATGTGGTTCGCCAGTGTCAAATACGCACGTAGAATCCACCAGTTCCACAAACTTTTAACAAAACAAATTACAATATTGAAATTACACCCCAATATACTTTCTATGGTTTGGAACTCGTGTTAAACCGTAGGTTCTCTATCTGTAAATATTTTTTACGAGACGCTCACTTAGAAACGGCACAAGTTGTAGTATAAACTTGAGAATATTGAATATTTAAAATAATGTGATAATAAAAAGTAATAAAAAGAGACGGTCATTGCCTTGCAGCTAACGCAGTTGGATGCAAATGCGGGGCACCGGGTTCAAACCTGGGGAGAGTCAAACTTTCTTATGACTGGTCTCCGTGCTTCGGAAGGCACGTTAAGCCGGTGGTCCCCTGGGTTAGTGAATTGCCACCATTAACATAAAAACCAGGATACATGGCACATCTAACGGCAAGTCTAGCAAGCTACCTAATGGATGTAAAATTTGTATATGCTCACAGAACCAACACTGCCAAGGAAACGACGCAGATGTTGGTAATAACAAGCCTTAAGGCTTAAACTAAGAGGAAGAAGAAAATAATGTAATACATAAAATCATTATTGGCTAATTTTTTTTTTTAATATCACTTGAATATCAAATCCGCGTTTTGCTGTTTTTGTAACTCGTTAGCGATTATTAATCAGACTTTACCTTATTTTGTCATAATTAAGTCCTTCCATCACTTTTAACACGTTTGCTGCCAATACCGCCAATTGGAAAGTTGCCAACGTCTGTGATGCAGTATGCAGCCGGGAATCAACTCTTCAAGTTGTTTTTGCATAGGCACTCGACTTTGCCATTAGTAGTAGTGGCAGCAAACCTGTTAATAAGCATTAATTTAATTCTATGTATCTTTTATTTTACATATATTTTATTTTGTTTACTGAATATAATTTGGCACACAATGGTTATTGCGATTTCAAAATTATGTGTATAAATAAACTTTTCAAAAAACTTATAGTACAATTTTTGCAAATTTAATACATACCTATCTACTAACAAAACATTTCAATAAATTTTTGTTACCTACCAAAGAGTCGGTAACAATATTTTTTGATAGCTTGCTTACTCTTACATTATAATAATTATTATTGCTATATTGAATTTATTTTATAATAAAAATTATTGGCGTTTGAATATTTTATTGTGTACTTTTGGTGGTAATTATATTTACTTAACAATTATTTAACATATTTTTTTGACTAGCACTAATTGTAATTTTTATTTTATAATACTTTATTATTTTTTGCACCTTTGTATAATTTACGACGGTTGTGTTAAAATTAATGTCCTCATTTTGTAAATTGTAATAAATAAAAATAAATAGCTTATACATAATAACAAGACAATGCAAAATTTCTATGTAGTGGTTCAAATTTTTATTGTAAATTTTTTAGAAAAAATGAATTTCGGATGTTCTTCTGCAAAGTAAAAGAAGCAGCTTACTTGTCCAGCTAATTTGTTAGCTTCAAGTTAAAATAAAAATATTAATTTTAGGGTAACCGTCGTATTTATTACAATTTTAATTTTAACAATTATTTCGACTATAAAAATGTTTTAGTTAAACAATAACTGTAATAATAAAAACATTCATTCCATTTAAGTGACAATAAATGTTTCTATTTATATGATCTTTAAATGTAATTACAGATGTAGAAGATGTTAAATTTGTTATCAACTTTGACTACCCATCCAATTCTGAAGATTATGTGCATCGTATAGGTCGCACAGGCCGATCACAACGAACCGGCACAGCCTATACATTTTTTACACCTATTAATGCTAATAAAGCTTCTGATCTCGTTGCCGTACTTAAAGAGGCTAAACAAGTTATAAATCCAAAATTGCAAGAAATGGCTGATAATCGTGGATGGTCAAACGGTGCGGGTAATAACCGTGGTAAGGTTCAATTAATTTTGTACTTTTACTTAAAAACTGTTTTGATCTTATGTAGGAAGAAATCGTTGGGGGCGTGGTCGAAATCAAGCACGTCGTTCACGTACGTTATCAAAATCGCGTTCCAGATCGCCGAAAAGAAATGTTAGACGAGATCGTAGCATATCCAAAGATAGAATACGTCGTCGAAGATCTTGTAGTAAAAGCCGGAGCAGCAGTCCAAGATCAGGCAAGTCTTCTGCTCCAGTTGTGCAGCAGCAGCAGCAACAACAACTACAAACACCATCACTGCCCCCGAAGTCCTATGAAAGCCAAATTCATCTTTTACCATCACAGAACTGTTATCAAAACGTGGTATCTCAACTTTCACGTCCTCCTAATGGTTGCTCAGAATTGGCCCAGCCTCTACCGCCTTTGAAGAGCTATCAAGACATGTCACAGCCCCCAAGCGTGTGCCAGAATATGCCCATACCACAGAGTTTACCTTCATCACAATTTTCACAAAGTCTTGCTATGTCGAGGCTTTCACAGAATTTACCACCACCACAGTTAACACACAACTACCATCATAATCACCAACTAACTCACAAGGTTTACCAAAATATGGGACCACCAGCTATGACGCTGCAAACTCATCTCTCACAAGGTTATCAAAATCTGCCTCCGCCACCACAGGCACAACTTTCAAAGGGTTACCAGAGCATACCTCCGCCACCACCAGTTAGTTACGGATCGTTCCAACTACCCAGTGGAGTGCCTTTCTACTCGGTCCCACCTCCACCACCTCCCATGCAAGGTGGTGCGGGCATATATTTTCCTCCACCAGGAGGTTATTCGTATGCTCCACCACCTCCTGCATCACACTAGACCCACTCAGTTTTGGTTTGGATGTGTGCAAAAGGCAATACGTGCAGTTAAATTTTGGTGATGATTTTTCTTTAATTTCTTGAAATACAAACAAAATATTTGCTTGCTAATTGGTTTCAATAATATTGTTTTATTTCAGGATAAATTTGAAGTACATATTGGATCTCTACTTGTCGGTGGTTGATTGCTTGAAATCTCTAATAATTTGCAGCTAATAAATTTAATTTATTAATTTGAATGTTATTTATTTGTAGATGTAAAAAATAGAAATAGTTTAGATTGTTTTAAATCTTATATTAATCGCAATAGTAAAATTTAGTAAATTGTACGACTCAAGTTTTATAATGCGATCTGAAATGGTATTTTAATATTAATTTATTATTCAATTAGTTTATAAATCTAATTTATATTTTTAAATATCGAGATTAATTTATTATATTTTAATAATTATAAGCTCACCTGGCGTGTTTGTATTTGTGTCTCGTTTTAGAAACGTTTTGAGTTATTTAACATTTAATAACATTACATGTACATAACTCTTGAGAAAATAAATTATATAATCAAAATCTGTTATAAAATTGTTCAAGTTAAAATAGAATGTAAAATAATCATTAAAATTATTTTATAAAAAAATGAATGTGTTTTGATATTTTTCTAATATTATCATTTATATTGTGAATAATTACAGTAGAACGTCGATAATTCATTCATCGGTTTTCTGTATTTTAAAAATATTTCAGTAAACACCGATATTATGTGATTTCCCAAATAGCTCCAATGTGTTATTGAATTTTGAAGTAGTGTAATACCTCCCCTTTTTATATAAATTTAAACAGAAAGAATTAAAGATGAAGGAAAATATGACGTTCATTTAAGTTAAACGAATCTGAAAAAAACATAAACGTCCGACATTGATCACAAATTAGAAATTCTATAACATCTATTCTATTCTAGCCACTCCCAACCACTATGAATAAAATTACCTATACCTGTTGGAAATAAAGTTATTATTATGATTATTATAATGTCCCAACCATCGCAGTCTCTAGACTAGTCATTTAGGAACTTAAAAAGTGAAAGTTGGACACAAATTCCGAAAGTTTTTATATTTTGGGACAACATTGTAGAAGTTCAAAAAATTATAAATCCGATTTTTCCACCTTTCTTCGCTCTTCGGAACATTTCCGAAATTTATTTAAATCTTGGAAAACATTTTAATAATTATTAGACATCTTCTATAAAGTTTGCACCCTGCTACGATGATGAGTTGTGATTATTAATTTGTATATAGGGTTGCGTAAGCAATCATTTGCAATTTTTATCAACAGGATCAGGATATACTATATCTACCAAAATAAAATTCATAAGCTACTATTTACAATGTTCCGGTCATTGTAGCAGGGTGCAAATTTTATTGAAGATGTTTTTAATTATTAAAATGTTCTCCAAGGTTTGCATAAATTTCGAAATTTTTTTCAAAAAGTTATTGCAAATTTACGTTTTTTGGAAAAGGGTGCAAAATCGGATTTATTATTGTTTTACCTCCTCCAGTTTCAAAATTTGAAAACTTTCGGAATTTTGCATACCTTCTTGCTACAATGACTGGCCTACTCAGTGGATTTGGCACATCCGAATATGCTTGGTTCCCCATATAACTCGGCTAGCTCTCGATTTGACTTTGCAAACCATTGTCCGTCTATATACCTACTTTCCAACATATATTTTTCTCAAAATCTTCCTCTCCCACACTTTCAACATTAGATACTTGTGTTCGTTTTCTCAACGGCCATACATAACCGATGGCCTAATGATCGTTCTGTACGCTCTTGTTCTTCAAGGCCGAGTTTTTCCCAATACTTGCTCGACTTAATCAAAGAAAAACGTAGGGCACATAAGGTGGAGCGGCGCACCTGGCACCCTGACGATCTGAGGTACGATGCCCAAGTTTGAAACAAACTGAAAGAGAAGCTGAGCTCCTATTCGAACCAGAAATGGGACGAAAAGGTAGAATCACTCTCATTCAGGGACTAATCGGCTTGACAAATGGTTAAAACTTTAAAAGGGACCAAGACCACAATCCCACCTCTAAAGACCTCAAATTCCTTCGCCTATATTCCGCGGGAAAAGGCAGAGGCATTTGCAGAAGCTTTAGAGGAGCAGTTCCAGCCAAAACCGGTAAAGGCGAACGACCACAAATTAAAGATGCATATAGAGATGGTAAATACCAAACTGAAAGAGAGGCTTTCCCAAAGAGACCCGTCTCCCATCACTCTGGCCTCCTCTGATGAAGTCAAGGCCATAAAACTCACTAACATTAGGAAGACTTCTGGTCAC
Organism: Rhagonycha lutea; assembly: GCA_958510855.1. Lineage (NCBI taxonomy): Eukaryota > Metazoa > Arthropoda > Insecta > Coleoptera > Cantharidae > Rhagonycha > Rhagonycha lutea. The sequence continues at coordinate 60,450,672 of OY294036.1, forward strand.
GATAGTATCACGAACCAGGCCCTCAAAAATCTTCCGAGTAAAGCCATATCGGTCCTCACGTATTCTCAGGCTTAGGTACTGCCCTGATTGATGGAAGCTGGCTGAGGTGATCGTTATCCCAAAGCCAGGAAAATATCATTCCAAACCCCACAAACTACAGACAGATTTCTTTGATCCCCACCCTCGCTATAATAGCAGCGATCATAGATACTAAACCGACTGAAAATTGGGATCGTTACGCTGGGCCTAATACCCTTAATATTCCTAATAATTTAGGGAAGGCCACTCGACCACCCATCAAGTTCTCAGGGTGTTCGAGATCACGGAGGCGTTTGCACAGAATAGTACGATAAAATAGCCCACGTATTTAAAAATTTTAAGATGATTGGTCAAAAAAGCAATTATAAAACAAAAATTTTGAGGCTAGCTATCCGTCCCATAGTATTGGCTGCCGCTATTAAGCTCCACCTTAATTGATTTTATGATGTTGGATCAAAGATAGGAACTCTCTTCCTGTCGGTCCCCTCCGCTGTACAAATTGATATCCCCTAGCTAGGGCCGTCCAATTCGACAGTGCGCTACTGGGAAGGATCTCTCTTTTTTTCCAGTAATTGGGTGAAATTGCAGGGGGGTACATACTTGAATAATTAATTTAGTTTCTCTTGGCTAAATTTTTTTTAAATGAGGGTTACGCCTATTGACCTATGAAGTGTCGATAAAATAAAAGCAGAGGTATTGGTATTATCTTACACAGTATTGTTGTCACCAGTCCCGAACTGAACGAGTTTAGTTTTCAACCGATCCCGATAAAGAAAAATGTGATCAAAAATTGGTTGTTATACAGTATTGATCGTCTTCATAATGTAAACATAAAACAAGTTTGTAATTCTTATAAAGTTTATTTCAACTAAATCTAGAAAGTGCTTAGTTAAATTCAATCCACTAAAAAAAACTTGGACGACAAGCATGTAAAAAAACAATACATGTAATAATAAAATTGAACTAAACCTTCAACAGGAGATTTCCATAAATTATAATACACAGAAATAAATAATTGTTCTAATTAGTCTAGGACGATAAGTGTTAAGAAACTATGCAATTAAAATTACATCAGAAACTATGTACAAACTTTTTTTTGTCATTTTTTAAATCCCATAAAAATGAGTAATGGTGGAATGCAATAAAAAATACTGATGTGGCTTTCTCACAAAGCTTAATAACCACCACCATTGTTGTATCCATTATGTTTGGCACCACCATTACCTCCTCCTCCTCCAAATCTCATATGATTTCCTCCTCCACCTCCTCTTGGACCACTATTTTCTCTACCACGGAAATTACTTCGGTAACCCCAACGACCACCTTTGTTACCACCATAATTATCACATCTGCTTGCCATTTCAGATAATTTAGGATTTATTACCTGCATACAAAGAAGTATATTAAAATATAGTTATTTCATTTTACAATAATTATAAACTTTTTTAAATAAAAAAAATGTAGGGAAATTTGAGGATGGGATTCAGACATTTCGTGTGAACACCGAAGGCATATTTCCCTCTCATAATTTACCTCAAGAAAGCATTCATGCTCTGCCGAAATCTAAGCAAAGGCATGCCAATTCGAGAGGATCAGTAAATTTGTTCGTAATAATTGAATTTAACTAACCTGATTGGCTTCTTTCAATACTGAAACAAGATCTCTAGCTTGTTTGAAGTTGTTAGGTGTGAAGAATGCATATGATGTACCGGTTGAATCTGAGCGACCAGTTCGTCCTATACGATGAATGTAATCTTCTGATGAATTTGGATAATCAAAGTTTATCACATACTTGATGCCGTCCACATCTAATTTATAAAATTTAGTTAGAACATGTTCATCGGAAAAAAAAAAAAATTATTTTCCAAATAGTTAACTGTAAGAAAAGATGTGATAGTATTCCAACAAGAAGTTTGAATACCGAAACACACTTTTCAATAATGATATAACTCTTATTATCAATCACACTTTTCATATATTAATAAGTGTGCCAAATGTAAGAGTCTTTTTTGCAGAAGATGTGAAATTTAAAAACAAATCAAGTCCAAAAAAATGCTTAAAAAATCCAGTACCATTTGGAAAATAAAGTTTTAACAATAAAAAAATTAATGTATAAAACGAAAAAACAAAAAAAAAACAATGTTTTGAAAAAAATTATCAAAATAGTTGAAAGAAATAAATAAATAAAAAGAAATACTAACCATTGCGCTCGAGAAATTTTAAAATCCACAATGCGCGTGGCTTATGATGTTTAAATATAATTTGCAGAGCAATAGTAGCAAATAACTGGCTGCAGTGTATCCATCATGTTGTAAATTGACCGACAGGAAGTTTAAATATTTCAACGACATCAGTAATTGCTAAATGTTTTCCCTCGACGTAATAGCCAACAACGTTCTAATTTAAGTTCACGGTTTTTGTTTAAAAGTTGGCAAAAGTTGCCCATACTTGATGCCTTGTGTATCGAACCTTCCATTATCGGTCTTCTACCTCTACAACTGGTCTACCCGCTGGGAAGCCAGCCAGAGGCACCGCAAGACAATGTATTGCATCCTATTTGAAAGAACACAACAGTAGCGTAAGATGGCAATTCTTAATCAAATTCACCAGCTAATTACGCTCATCTCGCATGTGCCTCTGAAACAAAAAGGACAACCAGACTGATTAAAATACCGCCCAAGGTAATTTTGTCATACTTAAAACTAATGTTACCACTTACCAATGATAAAGCAATGCAACAAAAATGAAATGATTAAATAAATGATTAATTGATGGGTCACATGCCGCTAATTAAAACTGTTGATGGGAGACAAAAATAAACTTAAAATAATAATAAAAAAGCAAAAAAAAAAAAAACGAGAAACCACGACCTTACATTAATAAAGATCCAAACCAGTCTGGGAAATCCCTGAATGCTACTATGCTTTTGTATAATATAATTTAAACAATAATTGAAAATGATAAGAATTGAACACTATCACCAAGTTGGAGAGTCGAAAAAAGCGTTAACCAACTGTAAAAGACTTACCAAGACCTCGAGCAGCAACGTCAGTTGCTACAAGAATGTTGCACTTTCCATTACGAAATTCGCGCATTACATGGTCACGTTCTTGTTGGCTTTTGTCACCATGCATGCACACTGCCTGCCATCCATAACGCCTAATATTTCTAGTAATATTTTCCACTTTCTTTTTAGTCTCTACAAAAATTAATGTTTTTGCACCAGGTTCTGCATTGTTTCCAATTTCTTGTAATAAACTGTTTAATCTGCAATAAATAACATTTTTTAATATTAAAAGAAAACCAAAATGAACAACAATTTTGTAACACTTTATAATGTCAGGTCTTCTTAGAGGATAAATCCAAGTCGTCATAATCTTTCAGAAGCTAATTCTCATCATAGTTAGCTACTTACAGGGCATCCATTATGACTTTTTTTTGGGGGGGGGGGGTAAAGCTTTAATTATATAAGTTTTTTACAAGCAATGAGAATCAATAAAAAATTTACAATATCACTGGTTCAGATTTTTTATGCTCGCTGCCAGCATTCCACTTGAGAAAAAAACATATTTGCGAGATTTTCCTTGCTTTATAACGATTTATTACATCCTACGCGCGCGCACTCAATATAAACTGATAAGGGATTTGAAGTGAGTTTCTATCCCTGGTTTGAAAACAGCTGCTTTTGTAAGTGGTGCAATTAACTGACACATGAAGAGAATTCAGTAGATAAATAGTCTCTTAAAAGTGAAGAGCAATGTAAAATTTTGAATGTGAAAAAATGTATGTGGTAATCCTGTTGATTAAAAATGGGGGATTCTTAAATTGGAATTGGAAATTTCAAAAATTATACTTATATCATAAATAATAATGGACGCCCCTCGAGTATAAAAATTAAATTTACACTTACTTTGATTCTTTCTCATGTTCTTGACACACATCAACTATTTGTAAAATGTTATGATTTGCAGAAAGTTGAGTGGATCCAATATTAAGATGAATATAATCTTCCAGGAAATCGGAAGCTAACTTCCTAACTTCTTTTGGCCAAGTTGCCGACCACATCAAAGTTTGTCGGTCAGGTCTAATTTGTTCAATAATTTTACGAATTTGCGGTTCGAAACCCATGTCCAACATGCGATCAGCTTCATCCAACACCAAATACGTGCAACGGAACAAATTTGTTGTTCCTCTCTCCAAGAAGTCAATAAGTCTTCCAGGAGTGGCGATGACAATTTCTACGCCTCTCTCTAAATCACGAGCTTGTGGTCCTTTGGGAGCACCACCAAAAATACAGGTATTCCTTACATAAGATGAATTGCCAAACTCGGTGGCAACTTGTTGAATTTGTTGTGCTAATTCACGTGTGGGAGCCAACACTAATGCAATGGGGCCCTCACCACGAGAGACAGACGGTTGGTTGTTGATGTGGACAATTGCTGGCAAAATATATCCTAAAGTTTTTCCAGAACCGGTGTGGGCAATTCCCACCATGTTTTTACCACTCATGGCAATTGGCCATCCTTGTGCTTGAATGGAAGTAGGTAAATCGTAACCCTGTTTACTAATACCATTGAGCACGTAGTCAGGGAAGTTTCCTTCTTCAAAGTTTTGAATTGGATTTGGCACCTGATGGATAAACATAAAAATGTAACACGATAATAAATTTTTCCCGTAATTCTCAACTTACGTCTTGTCCTTCTACAGAAACCTCATTAGCCCTACGATATTGTTCCACTTCATATGGAGATCTATTTGCAACTGTGGGGTGGGGAACATAAAAATCTTTTTTGAATGGATGTAATTCCTTTGTATCCCAATTCGGTTTACGTAAACGGTTGCCATTCGTATTAGTTTTGTTATTACCTCCAAATTTATTGTTAAAACGTCCGTTCATACCGCCACCATTACTCATTCCACCGCCGCCACCTCCTCCGCCGCCATAACGAGGTGCACTACCATTCGAACGATTAGAGTTAAAACCTCCGCTCATCCCCGTTTTATTTAAACCTCCTGTTCCTCCTCCGCCGCCTCCGCGTGAGTTAAAATAACCGTTTGGTTTACTACCAAAAGACCTGCAAGCATTATACATGTAACGTAACATTTTGTCAACCGCGTGCGACCTGATCAACAAAATGGCCGCAACTGAAATAGTAAAAAGTAAAAAGGTACGAATTAACAGGGAGGATAATGTAATTGTAACGCAAGAAAACTAAATATAAAGAATGAACAATAGAACTTACATTATTACAGGTGTAGATGACTTCAAGTTTGCAAAATAAAACCAGATTATTTGATATGGCTAATGGCGCTTCAGAGAATCTATAACAAAAGATTTAAGAAATTACACACATATACTTAAAATACCGATTAAAAATTACATACACAACAATAAAATGATATTAGAACACCAAATAAATTAAGTTACAGTGCTTAAGACTCTTTAAATTATTAAAAATTGATAAAGAAGTAAGAAACAACTTACTACTAAAACGGCCAAAACTGAAGTGAACGAACCCGTTCGATGAGTATGCGTCACAAGGCGGAAACACGATTAATCGATAAGTTCACGCATGCGTCAATTTTTGGCGCTGGTTTAAAAGTTACTGCAGTATATATTTCAGATTATCTAATATTATAAAGCTAATTATAATTAAATTTCACAATATTTAAAATTATAATTTTGATCAAATTAAAACGTTTTCAAGTAGGCTAATAAATTAGAAATGCTTCAATTAATATCTACTGACAAAATTAAATGTTTTGTTCGCGGGTAGGTACTTAACAACTTTTCAAAATTAAATTAATATTAAAAATTAATAAACTGGTATTATACACGTAGGTACATACCTAGAATTTTCTTTTATAAAATTAGCTATACACCTTTAACACGTAGCACCTATGACATAAATGCAATATCACGTATTATATGAGTGACTTTCAGAAAAATTAGTTTCAATTTTTTACTGGTTATTTCTATTATGTAGGAAACAGTTGGTAACCTGTATTTACTAACGAACGAGATTTGAACAAAGAGAGTCCCTGTCGAAAACCTGTTTGTTAAACTTCATCGCACCTTGATCGATCGAGGTTTTTTTGTCAGGTTCAGGGTCATTCATCAATCATCATTCTGTGTAGATTACAAACGAGGAGCTGTAAATTGAAGAGGCTTGCAAAATCCATAAATGCATTTTGTATTATATTTTACTTCAAAATTGAACATGATTGACAGCTGAACAGAAATCAAACAGCACCGATTACAATCAACTCTAGAGACAGATTATTTGCTTAATTTGTATTATAAAATTTTGTAGAATTCAAAAATTATAGATTATTTTTAATTTTCTTAATTATTTAGCATCTATACTATACTTTATGCCCGTATTCACAAAATAACTTATAACGAACGATTATGTAACGGATCGTTTAAGTAACGAATTTTTTATTACAAACATTTTGTGACATAGTTTTAACGGACTGTTATTTTTATTAAAACCCAGAAAGCTCTTGTTATTATTATGGTCGATTATGAAATAAAATATGATTATTTAACGGTCCGTTATGCCTGTATTCACAAAGAAATGTACTTATAACGAGTGATTTCGTAACGGATCGTTTAATTGACACGACCATAATAGTATATTATACACCGAGGGAGTAAAGTGCTACTTTTTGTCACGAGGGTAAAGGACGAAAAGTCACTTTAATCCTGAGCGCGAATATATTATTTTTTGCCTTTCCGAAAGCCGAAAGAAAGAAAAAAATTCAAAACAAATATTTGTTAGAATAAGCGAGAATTACCAAACCATATAGCCTAAAGCCAGACCTGTACATGGCATTAATGAAGTACCAACTTAAGTTGGTGGTATTTACTTTTCCTCCCGCTATTTTACTTTTCCTCCCGCTGTTTTACTTTTCCTCCCACTAATTTACTTTTCCCCCCCTCCTAAGAAAAGTGGCACTTTGCTCCCGCAAAACTGATTATCTAATCTAAGGCAAAAAATAAAATATGGTATTCATAAACATTAAGCTGGGTTGACATGGGATGTGAGACACGGCCGTGACGCCGTGAGCCACGTTTTAGTAAAATACCTTCCGCGTAAACTTAAACGTAAAACCGTGTAAATTGATTTTAAACACGTTTGATCTCACCGCGAACGCAGTTTTATCAGTTTGTGGCAAGAAATTACGATTCGTATTTCATGTGTATCGTGTATTTCATGAAACAGCAGTTTACAAGGTGCGTATTTTATGAAAACGTGGCTCACGGCCGTGGCTCACATCCCATGTCAACCCAACTTTACCGGCGATTTTTAACGGTTGATTATTCGCTATGTGCATTCCTCCTACTGCCCTCTGGTGGCTCAATAAAGAAAATTACTCGGGACTGTGAACATTTTATGTTCACTGTGAAAATAGTACGCCATGAGAAATTTGAATATTTATGCCAACGATCTTGTATTGACTAGATAACAGGACTCCTATCTAAATAGCATTGGTTGTTGTGAAGCCACCCATAACATGTTTATGTTTACGTTTTATTTGTTTAGTGGTTTACCCTATTTTAAAGCATTGTAATTTTAATCCTTTTGACATTCAGGGGCCAGGTAAACATTGAGAGCACCAATCAGATCCAGGGACTTGGTAAACACAAAAAGTACGCCATGCTAAAATAGACCTTATGGTAGGCTTCAATTCAGGTACCTGAATCCTGTATCTAGTCAATTCATGATCGAAGATTTATGCTGTCATAAAATTTGAATACCAACTGTTTTATAGCAAATAATTTAATTAATTTTGTATGATCACGTGTTTATGACATAATGCAAGTCCCGTTGAGGTTCTATTATCGGCCACTCCGAACGCTTCGTTCGATTTGCTTATCCCCTCCCATACCTTGCACATAGCGAATACATTATTTCTTATACGTAATCAAGCGTTATTGGAAATGTCAGTACTAATTTAAATTTGTCACTGATAGCTGTCAAATTTCAAGTTGGTGTACAACTTATATTATTGAAAAAAATATAATGTTTGAAAAAATTTGAATTTAAAAATAAAAAATACAAAAATCTACAAAAAGTTGTATTTTCATTAAACCAGTACGGATCTGATGATATCAGTGGCACGTGTAAAAACGTCCTAAGATTGAAACATATGTAATCCGTTAAGGTGTCTTTTGATTTTATAATCTTTTTCTTGCTAATTTTTTCAATTAACTTCGTATCCCTTAGACGGACCTGTTTGTTCCTATTTTTGTGTGATGATATGTAAGAAGTAAACTCGGATCTATATTTAGATCATTAATGACCGCATTCTCAACTATAATTTTTCTAATTAACTTATATTATATTAGCCATTTATTCTTAGTTAGTTAATTAGTCTTAAAAGTTATTGAGATGGTTAAACGTGAAAAGGGTAAACATTTTACGGATAGGGAAATTGCTCTATTACTCGATTGTATTCAAACAAGTGCTAACATAATTGAAAATAAAAAAACGGACGCAGTGACCAGTAAAGAAAAAGCAAAAGCTTAGAATAATTACACCAATTTTAATAGCTCTAATGAAGATCAACGAAATGTACAACAAATAAAAAATTTTTATGACAATTTTAAAAGAAAAACGAGAAAGGACAATGCACAAGATAAGTTAGAAATTTTTATGACGGGTGGAGGAAGTTTTAAAGGCTAATTATCAGAAAATGGAAAACGTTTAGAAAGCATGCTACAAGAACAGTTTCGTTCTGATTCAAATGTATTTGATTGCGAAGCTGCATATCATGAACCAAATTTTCAGAAACAATAATTATAAACACCAACGAATCAACAGAAACAGCTTCAAACGATATCAATTATCAAGTTGATATTGAAGATGTTGTTGTTATTGGATATGTTGAAAATCGGAAAAGAATGTGCGATGATAAAACGAAATCTAGTATTGTCAAGCAGAAAAAGTCGAACAATAAAATTTCTGGAAGTAATGTGTATCGAAACCTAAACGATATTGTCAAGAGTAGGACAAAACGGTCTGAAGATGAAACATATTATTCCATCTTCGTCACATATTATACATTGCACATTAGTATACGAAAAATACCCTTTTCTGTTTCGGTACAGTTCTGCATGATGTCCTCCTACTGATTGAATTTTTACCTGTGTTTGTGGCATACATATATTGTCGTGGGAAAAAAGTGAAATTTGGAAATAAAAAAATCAAGTTACAAGGAGTTCAGTTTTTTGTTTAGGTTGGGGAGGTAATGTTTTTTGTGGATGAAATGAGATGTAATTTGAAATAAAGCTGTGTTAATTAATAAAAGAAAAATAGAGCTTAAAAAGTTTATGACAATATATTGCGGTCGCAATTGTGCAATAGCATTAGTGACATGGTGAACAATCCTGCTGACTGTTGGCTGACTAATAGTGGACCGTATGTTTTTTTTCTACTCTCATTCCAAAATACAAATGTATTTTGCCCACCCCTGATGTGGTCACCCAAAATTTGTTGGAAAGTACCGGATGCATAAAATCTTAACGCAATAAGAACTTGGTTATCAACTGACACTGCTTTATTCCTTCTAGTTTGCTTTTCTAATTGTGGACCAATTGAACCGTTTATTTGTAAAACGACACATATCCATATAATGTAGTTCTGAGATAATCAGAAAAAACTGTTTTACTTTTTTATATTTGCCATTTGTACACTTTTTATCGATAGAGGTTAAGGAATAGCCTTATGTTAGTAACTTTATTAAAAAAAGAACTTGTTATATGCATTACCTGATTTTTAAATAAATAAAATATTCATTGGATTTGTGTTGTTTTTCAAATTAACGAAATTTTTTTTAGAAAATTTTTTATTTATTATTAAATAACGAAACATATATATTAGTAAACATTAAAAAATAAGTCTGTTCAAAGGTCCTTGTCGTTTGTGGCGGTAATAGTTGGCGAATTTAGTATTTTTCTTCATAAGGCAGGAACTTTTTTAGTTCTGCAATTTTTTTTATCTTTTATAGCAATTTTTTTCGGGATAGGCCACCATTTGCGGAAAATTTGAAAATTTTCTTTTAGTATTTTTAGATAGAATTTATACGCCTCTAAACCATCTGTATATCGAAGAGCTTTTACAGAACCTTTTGCGTCTTTTGTGTATTTGGAGTACAAGTTGGTAAAAATATTGAAGTTAACCTTCACTTCCTTGCACGACGCGACGTTGATAATTTAATTTCAGGAACCACATTTTCTTTATAATTTGTGTACTCTTTATCATAAGGGCCGATCTATTCATCTCTTCGTAAAGTAGCTATTAGCGTTACGGGTAAGGTAGTAGTTCGTAAACGTTTATTCACATCCCAATAGCCACTATTGCCTTGTAAATATGGGTTACGGCTAACATAAATTAAGAGCCTCTTGAAGCGGCAAATATGTTTTACAAATCCGATTTTAACTTAAAATTTCTAGAATTGTGAGTGTTGTATTTATGAGAAATTTAATTTTTGATAAATAATTGATCAAAACGAATCTTTTAGATGATATTAATTTTATCCAAGACAAAAACAGAGTTCAGTAATCGGGTAATTTAACTTGTCGGGACTGTAAAAATGTAATCACTTTTTTAACAAAGTGATTTAACAAAAGTTTTGTTGTTTAATTATGATTTATTTAAAATACACTTTACTCCTTTGGATAAATAAACTGTTAAAATGTACAAATTGCACATATCAGGGATGCTCGGTGTTGAAATCGAGACGATTGTGAGAGGGTAGTTTCAGGTAGTTTTTCGACGTGGTTTCTGGCATTTCTAATGACCTGGACCAAAACTATTTTATCTCTTTCTCTCATAACAATATATTATAGCGCTATCCTACTCTGTCATATACTAACTAGAAGAAAACATCGACGAACACGCTACGACAAGACGAATATACCCAAATTTTTTGCAGGACGCTTATAAACTTATTCGGTTCGTAAGAAGGATTACCTGTAACCTTTTTTTACGTTTTTCAGAAATATTATAGTCTACCAAACGATCACTTTCCATTGTACTTTAATAAATGCATTGCATTGCATTTTCACTAATGCGAACTCATATGAATGCCTACGAATATTATATGTTACAATGCAGCGTTAATTTGAGAAACGACACATATCCAGGATATGTGTTGTTTTTCAAATAAACAGATTTTTCACATGGCCATTACTAATTTGCTATGGGCCGTAGGTGTGTAATTTTTTTTACAGAACATGTCTTTTGCTATATAGAATCGATTCCTATATATAACTCAATTTGCACCAAAAGTGGATATGTGTCGTTTTACAAATTAACGGTTCAATTATAGCAATTAACTCACGAACAACTCTTTTATCAAAGCGATATCTAATTTTGAATTCGTAGTCATCTAAAAACTCAAAAGGATTTTGTCTGTCTCTTATAATACGTTCGCGTGGCATTGCCATTAAAATTTCTTCGACAAATTCTGTATCAGAATCAGAACTCGACGTATCTATTCAATTTCTCTTATAATAAATTATTATAGTGACTATCTCCTTCTGACGTCATAACTAACCTGTCCACCAATCACCAGATCTCATTTCAAAAATGTAGTCCAATCAGATTTAAATTTAGCGAACATTTTAGTTGCCTATTGAAATCTACCAATCACGAGTAATATACACAAATTACCGATCATTTTCGATAATTTTTTATAATGTTGCTATAAACAATAACAAATAATAACGAATGGTAACTACGCATTTGTAAAATTTAATAAATTACGACACTCTTTGCATAATATTAATATAAAAATAATGTCATCAGGAGATAGTCCACGGAATTTCCCTTTTGCACAAAATATTATCCTAATATCATTTGTTCTCTTACATATTTTCGATTGCAATCGGCCCTCCTCTGCGAGTCGGGCCGATTGTTGTCGAAAAATATGTAATCGAACAAAATGATCGATAATATTTTATGCACATGGGAAATTATACATGATAATTCCACGCGTGTATAAAACTGTCCATAAGAGCCGTGGAATATTCAAAGTTTGCTAGCGGATAAACCACGATTTAGTAGGCCGTGAAAGGAAGCTACTCAAAATGCATCTGGATATTTTTAACCTTTAATTAGAGACGTGGAAATGTTCCCATTTGAAGTGTATGTGTATGAAACATTCACGTCACTAATTAAAGGTTCATCGGATATTTTGTTGTTTACCTTTTTCGCATTGACAGTTCAAAATTTTTTTTAAAGTTTTACATAGTTTTATTCGTCTTTAAGCGTAGTTGTGAATATTTTGATACATAAATATATCCGCTGTAATGGTTATAATACGAAAATCTTATTTAAAAGGTGAAAATATGACATCCGTTTATTCAGTGGCGTAACTACCGGGGTGCGCGGTGTGCGAATGCACACGGCCCGTCAGTCTTAGGGGCCCAAAGGGCCCGGAGCTACCGAAAAAAATTATAAGTAAAAAATAATAATTGGAGAAATTCAAAATTATGAACTTGAAAAATTTTTTATGTAAAAAATAATAACTGAACAAATTAAATATTACGAACTTTAAAAATTTAAAACCATATAGTTAAGATGGGTTTTGTAGCGTGGTTGTACCTTTGTTAATAATTGTTAACAGGTACTTTGTGAATATCATTAGTCTATGCAGAAGGTTTATTCTTTATTATGTAAAATGTACAGTTATTGAAATATACCTACTTTAAGATTACCTTTTTAAAATTTTGTAAATCTTTCGAGGATTAGAGATTAATTTTACAGGTAAAGAAATATTTTTAAAAAATTTAGTAACTACCCATTGATTGGGTGAACAATTGAACGATTGATATAAGATATAAACGATTGAACAATGGACTGTTACAAATTTTAAAAAAAAATTAGTACACGTGCCCCCCCTCTACCGACCCCCATAGGTATTGTGTGTTCGCGTTTGGCTCAAAAAATTTATGGTAAACCTAGCTTTACAGTATACATTTTTTAAATTTTCTCCCTGAAAATCTCAAAGCTTAAATCAAATCTATGGTCTTATATTATCCCTGCGTTCGGGGAGAAGCTACTTTCGCTACCAAGCATTTCTTTTTTTCCTTCTTTCGAGCTTCCAGTCGCTTCCAAACACTTTATCTCCCCCACCAAAATGTGTGTAGCGTATGTAGCGACTGAAAGAGCGGAGCCAAAGCGTTTGGAAGCGACTGGAAGCTCGAAAGAAAGAAGAAAAGAAATGTGTGGTAGCGAAAGTAGCTTTTGCCCGAACGCAGGGTAATATATCTCTTATATTAAAGAATGGAGTAAAAAACCAAATAAGAGTTTATATCGCAAATAAATTATAGTTCTGGTGAGTTGCTTCGTAAACAGAAATTTGAAGAGGAACAAAAGAAAGCAAAGCTCCAAAAATCACCAGTTTCTTTACATCCAACTCTGGCATAGATGATAACATTGAATCCGCTCATTCATATTCGAGCAAGCAATCAGTGTAATTCAAATTTAAAATTTTCGCCTGCGGCGCTTGGAAAGATTCCGCAAACCCGCCTCGCACCCATGGCGCTAAAATTTGCCCAGCCATACAAACTGTTTGCCCTACCTTCATTTTCAGTTTACAGTTTACAGTCGTGAGCTGTAAGTGGAACGCACCCTTAATAATGCTTCATTTTGGATTTATATGCTTTTTATTTATTTTTGAATTAAATAAAGTTAAAATAAAATTTAATGCGACAGTTTTTATAAATTTTGTTTTCGTTAAATAATATTTCTAAGTAAAAAAATCTGAGTATGGGTGGAGGGGGGCCCGTTCCACAATTTGGCACACAAGAAAATTTCACGTTGTTACGCCACTGCGTTTATTTACGTTATATTTAATTTAATTTGAAGTATCTACGTTCGTGCAACCGAACTTTGCCGAAGAAAATTAATAATTTCATCGTTTACTAGGTTTACTAGAGGAATTATCTTATCAAATACAACACTAGCTTTGATTTTAATCCTAATAATTTTTAATTTTCAATCACTCAGACGTTCTTTTAAAATTTAGCTCTAGAAAATTTGATCTGGCCATAATCACTCTAGCGATCTACGCTGCGCTAGATCGCTAGAGTGATTATGGATGATCAAATTTTCTCTCGATAAATTGTAGATCACGTCTTCGTTGAAATTAAAAATTATTCGGATAAATTCAAAGCTCTTGTTGTATTGCTTATGATAATTCCACGCGTGTATAAAACTGTCCATAAGAGCCGTTGAATATTCAAAGTTTGCTAGCAGATAAACCACGATTTAGTAGGCCGTGAAAGGAAGCTACTCAAAATGCATCTGGATATTTTTAACCTTTAATTAGAGACGTGGAAATGTTCCCATTTGAAGTGTATGTGTATGAAACATTCACGTCACTAATTAAAGGTTCATCGGATATTTTGTTGTTTACCTTTTTCGCATTGACAGTTCAAAATTTTTTTTAAAGTTTTACATAGTTTTATTCGTGTTTAAGCGTAGTTGTGAATATTTTGATACATAAATATATCCGCTGTAATGGTTATAATACGAAAATCTTATTTACAAAGTGAAAATATGACATCCGTTTATTTACGTTATATTTAATTTAATTTGAAGTATTTACGTTCGTGCAACCGAACTTTGCCGAAGAAAATTAATAATTTCATCGTTTACTAGGTTTACTAGAGGAATTATCTTATCAAATACAACACTAGCTTTGATTTTAATCCTGATAATTTTTAATTTTTAATCACTCAGACGTTCTTTTAAAATTTAGCTCTAGAAAATTTTGATCTGGCCATAATCACTCTAGTGATCTACGCTGCGCTAGATCGCTTTCGTGATTATGGATGATCAAATTTTCTCTCGATAAATTGTAGATCACGTCTTCGTTGAAATTAAAAATTATTCGGATAAATTCAAAGCTCTTGTTGTATTGCTTATGATAATACAAACTTTTATTCGAAATAAATTTTATGAAAGCCGTAATTGTACTTAACTTGTCATACTAAAGTCATCTCATGACAGTGTTTCAACGAACCGTTATTTTTATTAGGACCCAAAATCGCTCGTTATTATTATAGTTGATTTAACGGTAGATTTTAACGATCGGACCGTTAAATTTAGTTACGAACGTTCGTTAATATTTAACGTTAGATTTTACATAACGATCGCTTATGAATACCAAAGATCACTATTTGACGGTCCGTAACGTTTAACGGACTGTTAAATTCAGTTACGAACGTTTGTGAATACGGCAGGGCCGTAGATACGGGGGGGGGTCAAACCCCCCATGGGACAGCGAGATATTAAAAAAAGGGGTCTAAAATTTTTTTTTTGTGCGACCCCCCCCCATTGCATAGAAAAAACTTTTTTTTTCGAAGACCCCCCCCCCCCCCATGACCAATGTCTAGCTACGGCCCTGGAATGCGGCATTAGAATATTATTGACCAAGGCAGAACATTTCTAGTAGGATTAGGGGCCTTTCTGTTAAGCGGCTGAGTTTCATCGCCCTACTATTTTGTGGTTGGTAAATTTCTACTATATAAAAATACGTCTTACACGCTAGAAGAGAAAGAAGATTGACAAGAAGAGTCTATCAAAAGAAAATATAAAATGGCAAGTGATTCATCATCGGACAGTGAAGCTGACGTAAATCCAACGGAAAACCGTGCAAAAGTGACATACTTTTATCATTTCGAAATCGACCAGTAATGTAATTCATTACTGTAATGTAATTCATTACTGGTCGATTTTTACATTACTGGTCAATTCTTGAAGATACCAGAAAAGCCTCATTTTTCAACCCGGAAAGAGGTTCGGAAAGTACAGTTGGTGCCGCTATAATGTGCGGTCTACCATAAAATTTCAATAGCTGAAGTAAAATTTTTTCAAAAAATAGGGATTCTCCGGTAGGTTAGTGTTGTAGCATAAACCTCAACAACTTGACAGCTTAATTACAACAACGTTGCTACATGCTCAAATTAACTTTCGCTAACAAACATTTCTCTTTTTCATTCTTTCGAGCTTCCAAACGCTTTGGCTCCGCCTCAAAGAAGGAAAAAAAGAAATGTTTGGTAGCGAAAGCAGCTTCTCCCCGAACTCAGGGTAATAATAACAATGCAACAAAGATTATAGTTAACGAATAGAATTCAATTTTATTGTAATGCGGTAAGGCATTCTTTTATTTTATACGTTTTCTTATTAATTTCTCAATAGACGTCGAGTCTTGAAGACGGTCCTGACTTTGGCTGCCTTTGTTATAAAGTTATAAGCAAGTGTGAACTTTCATTTTAAATTGGCACACTAAGAAAATCATTTTTTGTAAGCGTCAAAATGGTTAGAAATTATAAGCGTAAAACAAAATACAGTTTAAAAGCTACTAAACATTTTGTTTTAGAGACGGTCATTGCCTGAGACGGTCATTGCCTTGCAGCTAACGCAGTTGGATGCGAACGCGGGGTACCGGGTTCAAACCCGGGGAGAGTCAAACTTTCTTATGACCAAGTCTCCGTGCTTCGGAGGGCACGTTAAGCCGGCGCACACTGGTTCGATAGTTTATTTGAAAAATTGTTTTTCCTATTAATGTTTATATAGTAAATTTTTTTAATTGGTAATATTAAAAAAATCTCACATTACATTAGCATAATTCGTTATGTTCTGGTGGACTGTTTTGCGTTTAAACGCTTATGTATATTAAATATGATGATATTAAACAGATGACACTCATAGCAATGCGTTTATTATAAAATTTATAGGTAAAATAACGATTTTAATGTTTATCTTAACTTGAACTTTTCGAGCGTTCTATAAAATTGACACCTGTGAAATTTGGAGCTATCGCACATTTACCTAAACATATATGTCGTGTATCAATTTCTCGCGGAAATATTTGCCCGTTTAGAAGATATTGTCATTTAAAGTATTAATCTCTTAATTTTATGTACCAAATCCTATAATTTTGATAATATAACTTCAACATCAAATCAAATTTTCCTAGTTTTCTGCTGTCCTAAATATTTTATACAAAAAATTATCAAATTTAAATAAAAGTTGATAGATCATAAAATTATGCATGTAAATTCTTAGGTGTTAGGTATAAAGGGGTTAAGTCAGAAAATGGAAATTTTTTTTTATTGCCGGAATGATATCCATTTTGAATGCTCTTTCGACTGGTATACACTTTTTTTTAGTAAATTTCGTTTTATTAGCGCAGTAATGGAATGGTCTAAAGGTATTAAGTCAAAAATAATTGTATCCCGTTCAGTATAAAGGGCGTAAGTTGACTTATGCCTTTAAGATCGCTGGATATTTCATATTCCGCTACATATTCCGTTTGGTAAAAATTAAAATTTATATTTTAAATTCCAAAATTGAGATACAACGAATGACACCGTTCACTATATTATTATGAATTTCAAGTAATACATTAAAAGTTATCGTATGTTTTTCTTCTACTTTTATTCCAAAATACAAATGTATTTTGCCTACCCCTGTATGTAATAGAAAACAAATTAGCATGAAAAATGAATATTGTTTATTACTAATTTACATGCATAATTTTATGATCTAACAGCTTTTATTTGATAATTTTTTGTATAAAATATTTAGGAGAGCAGAAAACTAGGAAAATTTGATTTGATGTTGAAGTTATATTATCAAAATTAGCGGATTTGGTACATAAAATTAAGAGATTAATACTTTAAATGACAATATCTTCTAAATGGGCAAACATTTCCGGGAGAAATTGATACATAACATAGATGTTTAGGTAAAAGTACGAAAGGTCCTAATTTCACAGATGTCAATTTTATAGAACGCTCGAAAAGTTCAAGTTAAGATAAACATTAAAATCGTTATTTTACCTATAAATTTTATAATAAACGCATTGCCATGAGTATCATCTGTTTAATATCATCATATTTAATATGCATAAGCGTTTAAACGCAAAACAGTCCACCAGAACATAACGAATTCTGCTAATGTAATGTGGGATTTTTTTAATATTACCAATTAAAAAAATTGACTAGGGTAATGACTAATGACGTACAAGAGTACGCACTTAGTGTACTTTCTTGTGAATTTCATCTATTAAAATGAAAACAACAAAATCTTTGAAACCAATAAAACCCTGCATTAATTTTGGAACAATTTATGAATACTTAAGGCAATTTAGTGTTATTAGTATTACAATTAAAAAAAAAATATTTTTGAAAATTTATATAATTGCGTACTCTTGTAAGACGTGGTTATAAGAGTACGCAGTGGTAATTATAAGAGTACGCGATATTAGATTAACACAGTTCGCATGTAAAATTTCCTGCTTTATAGGAAGTACATTTCTCATGCCACCACTTATTACACTTAGAACACTGTATCCAGTCCTCCGATGGCGGATCTGTAAACAACGCATCACAAGATGGACATAATATAATTTGTTCTGTTTCAATTTGATTTCCTTTACATCCTTCGGGTTTTGATGGCTTCTGCTTGTCGTTTCTTTCTTTGACGTTTGTATTTATTTTTGAGTTAGATGCTTTAACTGCTTTTCTTTGCTTGGTGTTTTTAGCTGCAGGCTTTGCCGATTTCTCTGAACAAATTTTTCTTTTAACCTTGTTTATCAATTCGAATTGCTTTACTTCCAGTTCATCCTTTAACGGTGTGCTTGTTAATATCTCTGATTTCTGACTTCGGCGTTTTCTGGTTTGCTCCGTTTGACTACATTTTGGGTATGGTCGTAGATCTTCTGGTTTTACATGAGCTTTATCTTGCTTCGATTGAGAAGAAACTGGAATGTTTTCACGATTGTTTTCTTTGTTTTCGGTCGTGGAAGGTCCAAGTTTCATGCAGTTTTTGACATCCAAATGTATTTTAGAACTATTAAGATTATCTGTTTCTGGAGCATTAATGTCCGTTAAAATTGAAGTCACTATATGTTCCGCATATTCAGGATTTACAGGTAATCCTGTGGAAGCTAAATATAATTTACAAGAGTACGCAGCGCGTACTCTTGTAAACTTTTTAGTACGTACTCTTGTAGGCTTGGGTTGAATTAAGAAAAATAAGTTATAATTACTTAATACAACATGACCACTTAAAATAATCAGTTTTATTACTTTTGCTTTCTAGTACGACAAATAACAAAAATTTTCCTTAAGTTACACTAGTCCAAACATACATCAACAATACACAAAAACAAGATTAGCTTGCTGCAACGACTATATGCTCTATACTTCAAAATGCATTTATCCTTGGTACATGCATATGTTTAAGGATTTATTACATGCATTCATAGATGGCAATATGTTGTTCTATAATTTGTAAAATGCAATTCGTACTCTTATGAACTGCGTACTCTGAGGTGCCTTTACCCTATATAAACATTAATTGGAAAAACAATTTTTCAAATAAACTATCGAACCAGTGTGGCGGCGGTCCCCCTGAGTTGACGAATTGCCACCGTTAACAAAAAACAGGGCTACAGGCACATCTGAATGCTAGCCTAGCAAAAGCTGCTACCGGATGTAAAACTACTATAGTCCAAAAATCGATCTGCGGACTACTGACCAACCCGTCTGGCCAGCGTGGTGAGTTATGGCCAGATCATCCATAATATGGAGAGGCTTATGTCCAGCAGTGGGCGGAAAAAAGGCTGATGAAGAAGAAGAAGAAGAAACATTTTGTTGGGCAAATCAAAGGTAGAGACGAAGAGGGGTATTATTGCTAAAATATAGGAAAAACCATCATGGGAAAAACCGTAGTCACTGAAGATATAAGAAGGTATTTGCCAAATCCAGTTGAAGACAGGAGAAATAATTTTCATTTTCAAGTTGATTTGAAAATGAAACTTTCTTATGACTAGTCACCGTGCTTCGGAAGGCACGTTAAGCCGGTGGTCCCCTGGGTTAGCGAATTGCCACCATTAACATAAAAAACCAGGATACATGATACATCTGAAGTCAAGTCTAGCAAGCTACCTAATGGATGTAAAATATGTACTATATGCTCACAGAACTAACACTGCCAAGGAAACGACGCAGATGTTGGTAATAACAAGCCTTTACGGCTCAAAATAATTTTCAAAAGTTTGTTACTTTTTTTTCTATTCAAGATTTCAAGAAAAAAAATAATAAAAAAATGGGTTGTAGTAATTTGTTTCCTAAATTTTCACATTTGCTCATAGTTTTTAAAATATGAGCATATCTGACGAGACCATAAATCAGTGTCACACTTGCCCCAACTCGAGTGGAAAGTGTGACCCACAGACAAAATTTAAAAAAATGTTTTCATTTTTTTTAACAATTTATAGAATCAAGATTTACATTATTTAGTAATTAGATGTTCTGGTATTATAATTAGGGTCCGGATTTGTAGGATTGTAGGCATTTGCATGTTTTTTTTTGCGTACAGGCACGTGAAAAATTTTAAAAGGGGAGCATGTTTTACGCCTTTCTGAATCGTTTTATATAGTTTTTATTTGGCCTATAATGCATATTTTGCATCTTCGCGGATGAACAGGTACTAATAGCTGCGGACGAATTGGACGCTAATTATATGCTAAGAAAGCTAGCGGAAGAATATAAAAAGTGGGGACTGGTAATAAACATAAAGAAAACCGAATATCTGGTAGTGGCGGAAAAAGGGGAAGACTTAAACATCGAATCAGACATAGTGAAATACACCCCAACCTTCAAATACCTTGGTGTTACCTTCTCTGACTCGGGTAATGTCGATGTAGATATAAAAAATAAAATAGGCCAGGGACGAAGAGCAATTAAGCAACTAAATACAATACTTCCTTCCTTCTCGGTCCTTTTACCCTAAAGAGGGTTTGGTGAACCTTATAATTTGGGGACGATTTATGTACTTTTATATGTTTCGTACTAGGTCCTTTTATCCTAAGACAAAGGTTTCTCATGGCAGATTACACCCCGGTGGTTTGCCATTGCCTGCCGAGGGAGAGACGGCCAGAATAAAGTTCTTACTTTACTCGGATTCGAACCGGGTATTTAGCGTTCATAGTCAACTCGCGTGACCGCTAAGCTCCGACCTCCTCAAATACAATAATACAATACTATGGAATGATAAAATAAAAAAAACAACAAAAAAGGCCATATACAAAGCAATAGTCGAAAGTATATCGACTTATGGTTCGGAAGTCTGGGTGGTGAGTGGGAGGAATGCAGGTAGACTGAGAGCCCTAGAGATGGACTTCTGGAGACGCAGCTGCGCCGTATCCAGATTGGCACACGTACGTAATGACGATATTCGACAGAGAATGGAGATAACGGGCTCGATAATGGACACAATAGAGGCCAAGAGGCTAAGGTGGTTCGGCCATATGCAGCGAATGGACATGTCTAGATGGCCAAAAAGAATTTGGAATTGGACTCCAAGTTTCAGGAGAAAACGGGGCAGACCAGCAAGAACTTGGGCTCAGGAAGTGAAAGAAGCGATGGAAGTCAGAGGTCTAGAAGAGGGGGACTGGACTGATAGGGAGGATTGGAGAGCAAGATGCGAGATACGGAGAAGTCCGTAAAACACTCGCCAATATAGATATATATTTAGCAAATCCAATAATAAAATTTTAAATAATTTTAATTATTATTCTCTTTCTGATATTGCCGCCTTTTATATTATTTAAAACAATAATTTTAATTAATATCTACTTTGTCAACTGTAGGTGATTCTGTGCAATAACTGCATATTCTATTAATATTACTGCTCTAATCATGTTACCAAGAAGGTGCATGTCCATAGCCCCCCCCCCATTTCAAATTTTGACTCCAAAATCGTCTCAATCGTTTGTGCAACCATTATTTTCGTTTGTATCCAAATAGTTTTAGAGATACTTCAAAATTAACCTTGGGGGGTGGGCTGAAGACATGGGGCCCTCCATTTCGAATCTTGACTCCAAAATAGTCTCAATCGTTTGTGATTCGTTTGTGCAAACATTATTTTCGTTTGTACCCAAATAGTTTTCGAGATAATTCTATTTTAAGTTGGGGGGGGGGGGGCTGGATACATGCTTTTTTGATATTCGAATTCAAAATAGTCTCAATCGATTATGCTTAGTTTGTGCATGTTTTTAGCGCATATTTGAGTGCTTATTTTCAAGTTTTTAGAGCATATTTGCCTGCATATTTTCAAGTTTTTTAGTGCCTACAAATCCGGACCCTAATTATTAGAGACAGGATGGTTAGGCAAAATGCCTTTTTTTAAAAATTGAAATATTTCAGGCAGACCCAATTTAAAATCCGTTTCAGAGCATGTACTATTCAAAAATTCATTTTTTGTTTTGCCTTTTTGGGGGGTTTCCAGTCTTTTTTGCCTTTTTCACCTATTTTGCGGTTGTTTTTGCCTTTTTTGTGCTTTTTGAACCAAAATATTTCTTTTTTGCTTTTTTAAAATTTATTTCTTAATTTTATTTAAAAATTTCTAAATGTTATATTTAATTATAAAAATTTTAAATTTTTAAATTCAAATTCTACTAATCGGTAGAATCCGATTCTTGAAATAATCTAGTTATGCTAGACGTAATTAGTAAAACAAGACCTCTTCTCCATTCGATTATGAAGCGCGCGTTATCACATTACTACGATTCGGCGACGTTATGCTTATTTGACGAATTCCAAACTGACTGAGATGTTATTGTTATATTAGCTTTCCAGTGAAGCAGAGAATCGACACTAGGGAAAAAATTTAATTAAAAATTAATATAATGTTTTAGAAAAAAATCCATCGTATAAAATTATACAGGAAATTTCTAAAATACATCAAGGAATTTCGAATGACGATATTGATTTAGAGCTAATTCCAGATCATATAAGTTCATTGAAATTTGCCCCTAGCACGTCTTGCGATGTGAAGAGATCGTTCTCCACATTCAAACAAATTTTGAGTGACAGGAGAACAAATTTAAGCTGCTGTAGATAATATCGAAAAATTTCTGGTAACCAGTTGGTACAAAAAAAAATAAAGAGAATTAATTTGAATTTGTATGATTTTTGTTGAAAAAACGTTTTTGCCTTTTTTTGTACCTTTTTTATTTTGCCTTTTTTGCTTGTTTTTAATGCCTTTTTGCCTGCCTTTTTTGAGGTTTTATTTTACCTAACTATCCTGTCTCTACTAATTATAATGCAAAAAATATGAACTTTTTAAAGTTACAACAAAGATGAAACAAAACCCAAAAATTAAATACAAACCTAGAGGAAAAAGAAATGTGAGACGGCCAAAGAAGAGAGGCGGACTATAATAAAAGAGTGGTGTAACGGATTACAAGTCTATGACGTGTTGAATTAGTGATGTGACGAGTCGAATACTTTTTAAACTCGAGTAACTCGAATTCGAAACATTTTCAACTCGAGTAATTTTACTCGGCTGCGCGTGCACCTATATATCGACGAGTTTTGTTGTTACATCTGATGTAGTGATGTGACGAGTCGAATAGCGAGTATTTTTATTCGTTAAGAATCTTACCTTATTTATTATTTTTCTTTCGGCACGCAGGAAATTTATTCGATTCGCTGAAACTTACATTTAAATCTCAATTTAAATATAAGGGAAATATGTAAAAGACTGGTTGTTATTGGTTTTAGATAATAAATAAAACTGAGAAATGTCCAAATGCAGCAGACATAACATCGTTGATTATAACATAAATACCCAGCAAACACTACACCGTCGGCCGTAAGGCGGCACTATGCCGGCAGTGCTGGCAGCAAAGCGGCCACGGGCTACAGTTACCGGGCCGCTGCAGGACCAGAGTCATGGAAACGCTGTCTGAATACGTGCATTGGCCCGCCGGTAGGCCCTCAACAGGTTTCCAGCATCATCTCAATACAGGCATAATTTTTACGTCTAATTATTATTGTGTTGATCAGATCACTATGTGTTTTTTGTATTTTCAAAAATTACGGGCTCCGGGAAGCACCAATTATAATAAAAAATATGATATTGTCTTTTTATTTTTGGATTTTGGTAAGATTTGTCATCTATTACTTTTATGTTGGTTATACAGCTCAGGTTGGCTGCGCTTCAACGAACTGTCTTATGTCGTTTAACGCGCTACGTATGTGTCTAAGGTATGTGTAAGAATAAGCGAAGATTTCACCATCACCCACCCAGGAATGGATTCCGAAAATCGAAAATACGTAAGTAGAATCCTATTATTACATGAATCGTCTATTTATTGCGTGTGTATGAATAGTAAATATTATGTATTATATGCGCTTCTGCAAGTCATGCAACTTGATCATAAAGTTACATCAGTTCTACGATTTCTATTGTTTCAATAAAATTATACTTATATACACTTTAATTTCAGGAGTCGTCAGAAAGAATCGTCTCTGTAAGGACTAAGGATGCCATACAAACCCAAGTCGAAGATGTAATTAAAACGTGGCTGCGAAATGCCCCTGACAGAGGTGGGCGGAATAAAAGAAGAAAGCGAGGTTATTTCCGTTTTTTCTTTTCGAAGGAATTTTAATTTCTGTTTGTAATTTTTGTTTTTTGTAATTAAAAATATAATACAGAAATATATATATATTTTATTGTGTCTAGAACCCCAGAAAAGTACCAAAATTAATGTACGGCAGATTGCCGGGCGGGTGCATGTTACAGGCAGACAGCCAGCGTTGGCCCGGCTGACGGCCGCATTCTCCTATAGGTACCGGCCCAGTGCAGATAACAGACACTGGCCCAGCACGGTCACTTCAGGCGTTTCGACGCTTTGCCGTTGCCGGCCCATCAGTAAATTGTTTGCTGGGTAATGATTATAAGATTAGTAACCTAGATAAAAATAAATAAAATACAATCTATGGTGATCTTTAATTAAACAGAAACTTTGTAATTTCTGATGAAGCTTATAAATATATTAGCGAAACGTTGGAGTAATACAGTCTATAGTCTATTTATTTATCGCATGCAGTGGAGAATAACAAATACATGCAGTTTGCACGTGATTTATGGGGAGGAGTTTGTCATTGCGCACGGACGCATCTATTTTGACCTTGCAAACACCCAATCGCAATTACAGGTGCAATAAACATAATGCAATCACGTGCATGTCACGCGTTGATCACTGTTTACATCCACTGCATGCGATAAATAAATAGACTATAGTAATTATTAATTGCGACCATTTTTGCAAAAGTGTTCCTAAAATGGCATTGCAATGACATTTCGTTGATATCATAACTTTGACTCTTTGTCTACACTATGATAATAATATGGTTTGTGGAAAAATATTTTGGGGAAAATTTTTATAAATTAATGAAAAAAAAGTAAAAAACATGGGGTTGTACCTTGAGCCAAGATATAAAAACAGCAATTAAAAATGAAATTTTATTGTTTTGATTATTTCAAAGGATAGCGGCTAAGATCTACTAGAAATCTGAAATATGACTGCTGACGAGCCGATCCTCCTGTAGTCATTGGAGGGGGTAGTTTTAAAATCACATCTCTTTGATCAATTATATAACTTTTGGCCGAATTAGCTAACAAAAGATTATCTATCTTATCTAAAAACAATAATTCGTTATATTATACTCCAGAAGTGATGGTCTTTGATGCACCTTGAAGCGGTGCAAGGTACAAATCCAACGCCTGGATCAAGGTACAGCACATGTCGTGTCTTGAAATAAATCAAGGTGGGGATTTTTAGCTTAGGAGATGACTAAATGTAATATTACGCTTAGATGGCGAAGACCACATAATATCTTAGATTGCCATCGCGGAACAACTCATAAGTAACAATTAACATATCGACACTGGAAAGGTCAATGGGCGTAACCCTCACTAAAAATTTTTCATTTTTTTTTGCCAGGAGAAACTAAATTAATTATTCATGTATGTATTTGTTATGGTTGAAAACTGCAAATGTTGTTTGTAACAAGTTTTGTTTTATCAATTGCAAATTATTGTGAAATAATAATACCCTTGGTTTAATAGATATCAACCAATATTTAAAAAAAAATTTTAATGTGGGTTACGCCTATTGACCTTTCCAGTGTCGATATAATTACACAAACACGTATCTCCTTTTTGTAACTTTTCTGGCAGTAAAACAGTTTTTATCAAAAATTTCACAAACCACGCTTTACATTTAACTTATTGCGTCATGTAGAGCCATTTACTGATATATGAGAGTACTAAAACCTACGCATGGATGGTGTACGGCCAAAATTGGCGCAGAAATTCAAAGTGGCTCAAGGTACGTTACTTTCCCCTACTAATTAAAATAACATTAAAAATTGTTAAATTTAATCTTTTTTTGAGTTTTGCTTTGCATTCGTCTTGTTTATAAAATGATTTATGATTAAGGTGCTTGTGCAGTTTAGGTGCGCATTTAAAACTCTCCAACTCAAGTTGCACAAAAAATTACCGAGTTATTCGAATACAGACCTTACTCGACTCGTCACATCACTAGTGTTGATGATGTAATATTTATAAAAATTACTAAGTTTTAATAAAGATATGACTCAAGTAACACCAATGTCGATTTAGTATTGAAGTATGATGAATACGAATTCTACAGGTGCAGTTAAGCCACTCCCAAATAAAGCGGGTGATATATGAATTGACCGGTCTATTCCTTTCTATTCATATATCGCCCATTTGGTTTGGGAATGTCTTAGCTACACCTGTAGAATGAAGAGAGTATGAAATATCAAAAGTCTTTATTTTGAACTTTTGATGCCTCCTTCGAGAGCATTTCGACATGAATATTTGCTGGTGATTAGTAGTAAATCGTAAAAAGAAATTTTTTAAACCTCAACTCACAGGTCATGGAGGCAAAGGGTTAAAATAATAATATGTACGATTTAATAAAAATAATATTACTAAATGTTTTGAAGAAAATAATCTTTCAAACCTGAAATGCAAAACAAAAATTTTAAAACCGTAGCCGTATGGTAAGTCTACCCATAACTCAAGTTCTTACCTTTTCATTGTCTCAAAATTTCTTTATTTTTTTTCTTCTACCTTTTCTAGCAGCAATTCTCTTCTAGTAAGCCTTAGGACCTGTTATTTTCCAACATTTGCGTCGTTTCCTCGGCAGTGTTAGAAACTGCGAGCATATAAATATTTTATATCCATTAGGTGGCTTGCTAGACTTGCCTTCAGATGTGAAGCACACTTGTGCTAATAAAATTGTCAATCGTAATAAAGTTATAAATAAAACAAGCAGATCATGCTGAGAAAAACAAGTCTTACTTTATTTAACATTTTGAAATACTTAATCTTTCACCATAAATTACAGAATTTTTTTTTTATGTAGTCTTAAATAAAACAGTTACAGAATTCTTAAAAAAAAGATAACTACGTTATTATAATAATGAATTTGTTTGAAATAAAGTGTAATATATTAGGTATTAATACTGTATTACATACAAGAAATGCACTTGTTAGAAACTTACAGAAGAGTTATATTATATATATATATATTAAAATTTAGAAAAGCAAAAATTAATAAATTGTATTTTCTTAGCACTACTAAATAATAGATCAATAGAAAAAAACACGTGTCCAAGAGCCTTGGTGCACAACTGGATTCATACTTTTAATAAATAATAAATACTCTTTTCTCTTTTTTGAGCAATTAAATCAGATCAATAAATAAAATTAATAAGAATAGCGAGTTTCATTTAAACATAAATATTATTTAAATCTCACCGAATCACCGATCGATCGATCTCACGAGGAATTTTTGTATATAAAAATGTCCATTTCGATATTATATTTAAAACGTAAACAATTTGGAAGTCCTTACAGATCTAAACATCGAACCAAACCAAACGTTTGAAACTTACCAAGTAAATATTAATTAAGATGAGATGCAAGTTATTAAAAACGATATGATAATTTACGTACCTACACATACATACATACCCACCTACATTAGTATATAGTAGTAAGTATATATAGTACATACGACGACGACAACGATATATCATGAAAACGATAAATTTCTTTAAAAATATAAATAAATAGTAGATACCTAGCATACACAAAAGTGTTGTGTGATCATCATCTATCTCTCTTTCTTTCTATCTCTAAAATTCAAATTTATTTTTTAATATAAACTAGCTAATTTCTTGGAGAAAAAAGTGGACCCTAAATAGTAATTATAATAAATATAATTTAGAATCATCGTTAATCGTTTCGGTTTAGTCACATGGCAGATCACATACTAGAATAATGAAATAACTTAGTGCAATATCACATAATGCACTCGATCCGAGCGAAGAGAGTACGCCGCTTAATAAAAACTTTCTTTCCAAATAAATATATATCTACAAACAAATAAAAGTACAACAGTCTTTTCATTATTAGACCGAGAGCAGATTATATCTAAAAAATATAATATATAGACAGATATTTCAGTCTTCAGAGAAAATATCACATTCCGATTAATTTTTTTACTTGTTAATTTTTGGGACACATTGCGTAAAAGCGAATAGCGTTTCTCTCAATCACCCACCGAAAAAAGTTTATATAATTATTCTCCGCTACTGTTACGTGCTAAATATCACAGATTTATGTACCGCACACTTGCAGTAATCGGCAGACAAAACACGCTTTCACGTTTTGAATGACCAAACGAACAGATACTACATTATTATAAATATATGACTGTAGACTTATCTAAAACACAAACAGTCACAATATATTTATTATTATTATCATCATCAATATTACTTTGCAATAAATTAAAGACGTACGAATCATTTGCACACTGGACAGGTACACAGTAAAAAATACAAAATTTCACAGAGGATCATCAGAGATTGACGCGTAATTGGCACCTCTCTCACCATCTCGTCTATAGAGTACCAAATACAAAAGTTAAAACTAAATAGTCGATCCCCCCTTCTATATGTTTCGTGCATTTCAATAGCATACAGATAAAAATTCTACTAACTATTTCTCGGCTAAACTTTACTGCACGAGAACACATTTATACATATACAATATAATTCTACAGTACACAGTGCCTTTTACTATTTGGCTGCGACCATTAAGTGCGGGGGGTCAATTAGTATTTTTTATTATTATTATATTTTAATAATCATATTCAAGTTATTATTATTTATATAATTAATAATTATTATGACTGACTGTAGCCTCCTCGCTGCAATACAAAATACATTCGAACCAAAAAATCATTTTCGTGCATCACTTTAATATTTTTTTTTAAATATAAATATTATGTACGTACAATCAAAACAAGTTTTGTCGAGTCACGCCATTTTAAATAAAAACGCGATAATTTGGCTCAAACAACAAAAAATAACTCTTTCTTCTTCTTCTTCGAGCACAAAAAATATTCCTTGGTTCCAACAACACACATATACACATAGTAAATTAATTATAATACGATTTCAAAACATTCGCATTAATTAACTTTGAACACTCGAAAAGCAAAGCTGTGCATTTTAACATAAATGATAAAACAAAAAAGTAGGAAAAGAAAAACTTTCACCGTTACACAAAATACATCATTTTTTTGTTGATCTTTTAGCTTAAAAATATTATATCTCTTACTTTTTGTTCTTGTTGCAAAAACTAATAGTTAAAAATTTAAAATTGTACAAAATTTCGAAATATATCGTTAAAATACATTCAAAACTGATTAATAGTTTGTTAGTAAAATGGTGATGCAAAATTGTTCAACAGAAATGCAAAATATTAAGCGTTAGATCAATAATTACTATAGATAAATTTAAACATAAAACAATACCACTAACTTCTAAATAAGAAAACTTGAACAAGCTAAGAGCGTTTCAAGTTTTCTATTGATGCCAGCTTTACTGCTGAACAGCTGCAGGTGCCTGCGAGTATTGGTATGCGTATGGAGGAACAGGAGGAGAGTACTGGTTAAAAGGTTGACTTATAGACTGATAACCGCAAGGATTATTTGGTGGTGGTGGACGGTTATTTTGGAAAAATTTGTGGTTAATTAAACAATGAATATCATCGGGAGCAGCTACACTTGGCATCATATATTGGGGAGGAACTGAATAGATATTAGGACTATTGGTTTGTGGAGGACCCGAATAAGCTTGACGTTGGTTAAAACGTTGACCACTCATTGGATTGCTGCGATTATTCGAACCTGTTATGTAAAAATAAAATGTCACACCTTTCATTTTTAAAGAATATTACAACTAAATCTTACCGTAAGATCTTCCCGCCGAACCGTAGGTATTCTGTGGTGCATAACCTTGACCATTCATATTATTTTGATAGGTGTTTTGATAAGACATCGGTTGACCGGTATTTCTTGGATTTCTTTGATATCCTCCATCGTTGTTTCTCGAGTTGTAACCATTATTATACCTCATATTATTTTGTCTTTGTTCTCCGTTCGATGTTTTACTGGAATTCCAAACGTTTCGTTTCATTGAACCGTTATTTGAATTAGGAGACGAATTATCTTTACTACGATTTTGCCAACGATTTCGCGAATTTTGTCCTCCACGTGAATTTGCAGCTAATTCTCTTAATTTTGGATTAACAATTTGACCGGACTCTTCTAAAACGGCTACCAAATCTTTGGATTGTCTTTGATTATTTGGTGTAAAGAAAGCGTATGCGGTTCCCACTTGTTCACATCTACCCGTTCGGCCAATTCGATGAACGTAATCTTCGCACGAATTTGGATAATCAAAATTAATGACATATTTTACGTCTTCTACATCCAGACCACGTGCTGCTACGTCGGTAGCAACAAGAATAGAAGCTTTCCCCAGACGAAATTCGTTTAATACATAATCTCGCTCAGGTTGAGATTTATCACCGTGAATAGAAATGGCAGCATATCCTTCGCTTCTAATACATTTGGTTATGTCGTCAACTTTTTTCTTTGTCTCTACAAATATTATGGTTTTATTGGTTTTGTCGGCAGCAATTTCTTTTAATAAGCCTAATAATTTGCCTTCTTTTTCATTATCCTCACAAACATCAATAATTTGCCTGGAATTGCAAAAACGTTAATTAATAAAAACGATAAATGTGATGTGCCTTCACACAAATTTAAGTTATTCCATCTTGACTTTTGTCAATTGCTGAGAACTATTGTTTTAGTAAACCATCTGTTTACATAGTAATTATTATAGTATACACCACAAATTGCAAAAAATCACAACATTTTCTGTAGTTTTGTACTTATGTCCTATAAAAATAATTAAGTTAAATTTGTTACGCAAAAATGCATAAGAAAATTCAGAAAGAGGCTTTTAAAGTAAGTTTCAACTTTTGAGTTGATGCACTAAACAGTATGAAAGAAACTAATAAGACAAAAATGTTCACAATGTTAGAAAAAAGCGTTACAATTTATATATTTTATTCAGTCAGCAAGTTCATAAAAAAAATTACCGAGTCAAGCTAAAAGGACTCTCCAGACCATAATAATTTTTTACCTTCTGGAAATGAACTTATTTTCATAAAAGTTGCAGGAAAACGAATAAAGAATAAAATATCCTAGTGTAGTTTCTAACACATTGATTATAAAGTAAAAGAAAACAAAAGGAAACCATTTCGTTTGAAAGTATTTTTCCTTTATCCTGCTTTTATTGGAAAAGAAAACAATTTCAAAATGTGAAGTCGAGCAATTTCAGTAAGTGCCACTAATCTTACTTACCTACAGATTCATTCACTAAAATTTCTTTTTGCTATAAGTATTATGTGATATTTTAGTAAGGTTATACAACAACTAATTAATTTATTGTTCTTGAGCAGGAATTTCTAAATTTTAATTAAATCCAAGATTATTTTAAAAGCCAGTTTGACAATCACAGTATAAATTTAGAATATGTAGCTATATCCTGCAGATATATTTATTCCAAATAGGGTAAAGTAAGTATACTGGGTAACCAATCGCCGATCCGAACATAGGAAATTAATATGAGAAATTGATTTTTTCAATTCCTGCTTCTCATCATAACGGATAAGAATGAAAAAAAGTATAATTTTAAAGAGATTCTTGTTCAGCATCTAAAGATACCCAATGATAGTTTCTTTCTTAATTACTGTTAAATGGACAGCTTATTTTTATATACGTTAAGTTTTTAAGTTTAATTTTTAACGTTGATAAAGTGGCTGTAAATGAGCCTTTATGCTAAATTATTATTATATATTTTTTCGAATTTATTTAAAATAAAAAATGTATTTTGCAGTAAATGTCAATACATTTCATAATGATAGAATATCATCCAGTATCCGTTATGAACAAAATAGGACTTCCCCAAGTATTCTAGATTTGCAAATCAATGTAATAATAGCTAATAAACTTTGAGAGGTGAAGTAGTGGAAGTATAACAAGTAATTTTTAGTTTTATAAATTAAAAACATCTGAAGAAGAAAATATTGCTGAAAGCTTATGGAATTATTTCAAATTTATTGTGTTACTTATCTCTATTTTAAAAAGTAAAAATTGTACCAAAAACTCTTTGGAACTATTTTTTGGTTTTGACGTTTTGTCAATTAGCCAGACTAATGTAAGTATAGATCCAATTATTAAATCTACAGCAAAGCGATGTTCATTGGAGGGGTAAGCTAAAAAAATTCTGTCAAGTCCGCGATTCAAACCCAAAATTTCTGCTCTGTAACTCAAACTGGTGATCACATCAAGCTACTGCTGTGGTTCAATTTAAAACTACATTGCACAGAATTTCAAAAATAAAATACCTTAATAGGAAGTATAATTTCGTGAACATTTACATCAAATTACGACAGGGTTGCACAAATCTTTTCCCTGGTTAAGAACCACTAATCTAATAGTGCAACTTTGTAAGAATAAACTTCAAGCACTTTTCAAGAAAATTTCAGCATTCCCTTTATTAATGTTTACATCAGGTGTCAAAATCAATTGGACCAGGGGCCACTCTCCATAAAAGTATATCGAAAATAGGCCGCAAAAAATCTTTTTGCAACATAAACAAGCAGGGTAAAATAAGTTCCAGAGATATATTTTTTACTGTAGCATAAATTATATTAAAGATTATGTAAATAATATAATTAGTTTGATTTTATTACAATAATTACATTTTGAAGTAGAAAAATAGTTGCAATTTTTTTAGATGATTAGGTTTTGCAGACCAGCAGTCTGGCGTAAATCAAACACGGATAGACTACAGAGCGGGAAACCGCGGTTCTAATCCTGATTGCGTCGGATATGGCTGTGATCTAAAAAGTCCGAAATCGATCTGTGGACTATGGGGAAGGCAACAGGAAACCACCCCATTAACATTTCCCTAGTAAAGTCTTCCTGGCTTAGCCAGGAAGATCGCCTACGTCTAAAGAAGATATGGCACTAGAAGAAGAATGTTTTGCATGCATGCTGTCGATATAATAGCTTTCTTCGCAGCAACAGTCCTGAATGCGTTTTGGAGTTCTACGAGTACGGATTTATAATTTTTATCGTCTAATTTGAGCTTTAATGACAATTTTATTATAAATCCGCACGCGCAGTATAATAGAACGTATTCGGGATTGTTACCGCGAACAAAGCTATTATAATAATACCTATTATTAGACAAAAGCTCACTCCCTGAAGATTTCTTTTAACCTTCATTCGCTCGCGCCTACCAAATTCACACTTCCGATCACGTGGCGGTAATTTGGCCGCCTATGATTGTTTTATCGTTTTCATGAGTTTTTCTTTATTAAAAGTGCATGATTCAAATTATTTAGGACTAATGAACTCTAACATAACATTACAAGTACATTTCTGGACAAAAAAAAAGACAAGTAAAACCAACATTGCGTATTAATAAAAAGTTCTTGTTATCGATCAGATAGTTTGTGGCTGTACTGAAATGGCTGGTGAAGTTATCTTATCAGAAGACGGGCATGATCTAGTCCTCTAGGGGGCGATAGCGGTCATGAAAGAATTTGGTGGGCGTTCAGGTGTAGTCGGAGAACGGTGAAAATAAAACTGTTTTTATAAACAAAAATACGAATGACCGATTTTCGGGGGTGGTCCAAAAGAGTTTGAGAACCACTAGCCTAGTGGATGGGATATTAATTAGAGAATACAAGCCCTTCCCATTCCCTCTCATGACGCTCTGGAAGGAAATGGGAGAGAAAATTAAAAAAGGCGGCCAATTTGCCGCATACGCGAGCGGATGAAAAAAAGAATGTGAATTAGATTACATTATAGTAAGTAACAAATTAATGTCCACAATTCAACAAAACAAACAAATTCCAGGCACTTTTAAGAGAACCTTAATATATTAGTACCTGAGACCTGTATATTAATAAAAAAACTTGTAGCATTTGGAAAAAATTGAATAGTTACTCTGAAAAGTACTTTCGACATTCGAGGTGAAAATCATACTATGTCTCTGTAAGAAATTTTCGCTTTCATAGGGGTTTTTTGAAATTCAGGCGACAATCGTATCCATTTGTAAGCAATTCTTGCCTTGAAGGGATTACCATACTGTAGAATTTTTAAAAAATTGAAATATTTTTTTGCTTGAATAGTTGGAACATCTTAAAAATAATGTGAGAAAATTTCATAGTCATTAGAATTTAGATAAAGTTATTCTTAAAATTTTATATAAATTATATTTATTACAAAAAATGTTCTGAATTTAAAATTCTCAAAAAGTAGTTTTTTAATAAATTTGAATTTGATTATATTTTTATATTTTAGAGATGCGACAGGTATATTGTTGAGTACAGCTTAAAAAAATAACAGGCTACTCACGGCAACAAATTTTATTTTTCATGTTTCCATCACTTTTGCATTGATGGATGGTAAGTAGATAGAGTAGACAAAAAAGCGTGGTACTCAACGTTTTAACAGGAAGTTGAACTTCCTTATGGAATGGGGCTTATATAACTTCCTTAGGGGGCATAAACTGGCCCCAAGAGACAATTTCCTTGCTTCACTGTGAACCACTCTCTCCTACTAGTTCCGTAAATTTTATTATGGAATGAGAAAATATTACTGATTCCATTGTCATTCCATAATAAAATTTACCGGATTGGTAGGAAAATAATGTCTTTAAAATGTGATATTTTTAATTTACTTATAAAAAGAAATTTGAGAATTTCAAAATGAAGAAACATTTTTGATAATAATCTTTAAAGTAACAGAATTATTTTACTTTACCGAATTGTACATCAAATGAAAGTTTATAGCATAACTTTATAAATGAGTCCACTTTGAAAGTTGTATCTCAATGAAGGACTGAATAATTCTAATTTCAAGCATTTCAAATATAATCTGTATGCCAACTTTGAACAATTTTTAGCGTTTTTTAAGTGACATAAATGGGGTTGCCAGAATAGTAGTGCATCAAATTCATAAATGATTTTCATGAGTTATCAAAGTTTGATTTATTACCTACAACACTGTAACATGTGCTATTATTGGCAACAAAGAAAGCAAACAAGCCAACATAATTAAGCAAAATGAATAAAATGTGACTTGATCTACTTGTGCACTGAAGTAAGTTGTACACTGGGACGTTCAGCAACCATAACTCTAAAAATCACAAAAGTGGACCCACCCCAAATCAGGTTAAGTTGTGAGAAAGATTGTTTTAACATGAAATGAATGATCATTTCGTTTATGAAATTATCTGTAGTGCATTTTAAACACAGACATGATAATATAATAATTTTTCCAACGTTGTCAATGGCAACGTACTTTATAGAATTATAATATAACGTTGTCAATGACAACGTACTGTATAGGATATAAAATAAGTTAAAATTCTAATTTTTCTGTTAGTGTTAGAAAAAATATTGAAGACAACGCGTGTTTTATAGATTAAAAATCTTTCTCTATTAAATCCTCACTCCCTACGGTCGCTCGGATTTAAACTACGACTTCGATTTTTAAACAGTCTATAAAACACTAGTTGCCTTAATAGCTATAAATATTTTTACACCTTATTTTAAACTTCTGCTCTATTAATATTTTTATTCTTACAAGTTTGGACTGGAATCGTAACATAGTTATTATCACTTAAAGCATACTATATCGTGGAATTGAGTTATCTGTGGTCTGTGGTATAAACCATAATCAACTGATCCAAAGTGGCAAAACAAGATGAAAAATTTACAAAAACGGTAAGTCAAACAAGGAAATTTAAGAAGATTAAATTTAAAAAATGTTCATAACAAAAATAGAATAATATACTTCCATGTCTTTTTAATTATAATTTAAATAATGTTAATGTAATTCCCTTCTTATTAAAATTAATTATCACATTTCTTCAACTTTCTAATAGACTGTTAGTACTTATTAGCAAAAGTTATATTACAGGACAAATTACACAATAATAAAATAAACTCACCTAATGTTACGATTTGCCGATAATGCTAAAGATCCAACATTAATTTGAACATAGTCAACCAAAAAGTCTTCTGCAAGTGCCTGCACTTGTTTGGGCCATGTCGCAGACCACATAAGAACCTGCCTATCTGGTCGAATTTGTGTGATGATTTTGCGAATTTGTGGTTCAAAACCCATATCTAACATACGATCAGCTTCATCCAAAACTAAATAAGTGCAACGTTGTAAATTAGTTGTGCCCTTTTCTAAAAAGTCAATCAAACGGCCAGGTGTTGCAATCACAATTTCAACGCCCCGTTCCAAATCACGAGCCTGGGGTCCTTTGGGACAGCCACCAAAAACGCAAGTGTTTCTTATCATACTGGGGGAACCAAAATCACGAGCTACTTGTTGAATTTGTTGAGCAAGTTCTCTCGTGGGAGCTAAAATTAGGACGATAGGACCTTCACCCCGTTGCGGTCTTGGTTGGTGATTAATATGAACAGCAGCAGGTACCATGTATGCCAGAGTTTTACCAGAGCCAGTCTGGGCAATGCCAACTAAATCGCGACCCGAAAGTGCAATTGGCCAGCCTTGTGCTTGAATGGGTGTAGGTTCAATGTAACCCAGTCGAATAATTTCTTGCATGATATATTCGGGAAAATTGGTTTCATCAAAACATTCATTTGGATGAGGAACGCTGGTACCTTTAACTGTAATTGCTTTTTCTTCACGATAGCCATCGATATCACTTTGTGGCCGATTTTGAATGTTGGTGTGAGGAACATAAAAGTTCTTTCTGAATGGTTGCAAGTTGTTCACATCCCAAACCAAATCATCTTCGTCGCCTTTTTGTTTCAGTTGCTTAGGACCTCCAAAATCTTGAACCGGGGCGAGGGCATGTGAGGGAGTTTTCCAATAATTCGACTGCTTATTATTAAATTGTTCCCGATTTTGACGTGGTCGAAATCTAAATAATTATTTTTGATTACACATTTTAAATGGATACATTGAAATTAATAAATGTAAATTTTAAAGAAAGTTAATAAGGCATAGCTTTGTTATGTTAAAAAATAATCGTTAGATTTAATTTTTTTTACTCACACGACATTATTCTGATATCCGTTGTACTGCATCGTGTGTGTGGGAAATTAAAATGTGAAATGTCAATGGCTGCCTGATAGTTACCAAGTAGTCCTGTACAAAGAAAAAAATACATCGATACCATTGTTATGTGATCAAAATTAAAGCACAAGATCACTTGGCTTGCTTATAATTATAAAATGGTATGAAAATTAATGAAATAATCGATTTAATTAATTTACCTATTATCCATTTACTAAACCGGGACACTGCAATCTACCAACACGGGCACAAAAAGTGTTGGCACAATATGACATATGTAACGCAGGCGCATGTTTAACCAATGTAATCGTTTTGTAGTTCTACATCGAAAACAGGCTACGCCGAATATAAAACAACTTTGAATTAACTATAATCGCGTTGCAAAGAGAGCGACTCGACTCGACTCGATCATTATTATTATTATTTTTTGATAACGCAGTTACATTAGGTTTGTTCGTTTGTATGAACACATCCGTGGTATGAACTAACTTGCTCGGTTCAAGTTAGTGCAAATGAACTGTGTTCGTTTGGCTGCTCAGTTCATGACCGAACATGAACTTCTTGCTCGACCTCCGGAGTAGGCAGTGCAAGTTAGAACACTATCTAACTTTTGTGGTGGGAGTATTTTGATCTCGAAAGATAACCTAGTTCAAGTTAGGTCATACAAACGAACAAACCTATTGACTGTGGCACAATTTTGAATAACTTTTTATTTTTCATGCAGAAAAACAATTAAATACGGGGTAATGTAAATTCCGCTCAAAATTACCTGAAAAATTGTAAACTACGCCAAAACAAAAAGGTCGACAGTAAAGCTGGGTTGACATGGGATGTGAGCCACGGCCGTGAACCACGTATTAGTAAAATACTTTCCGCGTAAACTTAACCTTAAGGTGGCCGGATTCGGCGTGGGCGAATATCTTTTTAATAATTCATTTATAAAGTAGCGGTACGTAGTGAGTAGAAGTAAAACTATTAATCCTTAGCTACTATGCTATTTTACAGCGTTTGATAATTAAATGCAACACGACGTTGATACTATATACATGCATTTAACCCATGCATTTAACCGACCCACCTACACACAAGATAATTATTTTTTATGAGTATCAGCGTTTATGAACAAATTGCACATAATGCAAAAACTATCTAACTTTATTATATCAAAAATTATTTAGAATTCAACCTCTATCTAAAAGTCAATTTTAGAGGATTGATTGCCTTAATTATTATCAATTAAAATCAAAAATTTGTTGATATTCAATATCAACAAATTTTTGATTTTAATTTACCATGCTCTACCCAAAAAGTGTTTACGATTAACTTTATCGAATTTATTATTAATTAATAAAAAATGAGAACCACATTTTATCAAATACTACAAATATTTAAAATTATGTATTTATACTACATAAATAATTTATAATTTGGTAAGAAAGTTACTATATCTTATCAAGATTATCAGTAAGCACCTTGAAAGTACGTGTCATAATATGCGTAATCAACTAAAAACAAGCAAGTCATTAGATCTGTTCATTCAGCAGTTTGAAACCGCTTGCAATACATAAGCGGTAACAATAAATCAAACCTCTCTCTCACCTAACAGCTAAAGTTATGTTTAAATTGTTTGCGCCTTTTTATTTCCGAATACAGTCAGTTTCCTCCAATGGACCATGCTCGGTTTCCTCGAATGAACCGGTCATAAGCTTGTGAAATGACAAGTAGTCCATATAAGGACGAACTTGCTGCCAAACAAATATTGAAGGAATATAAGCCCTCTGGGAAAGTTTTATTCTTGCCCGACTTGCATTAACTAAAATTTTTTAATGGTTCTGTAAAATCTTTTTGTTCAGTCAGAAAAAATTAAAAAGCAAAAATCGGTCCATTTGTGGCAACCTTCCCCTATTCGATTTAAAGGCTTGGGATAACAAGGCTATATGCCACATTTAACCTTTTGTGTCAAAAACTATAAATAAACTACAAACATCGGGGAGTTGTAGTAAACTTAAAATCCACAGGAAAGCCAACAAAAACTACCCCTCAATTTGATAGAAGAATAAAAAGATTATCATCGGCGAATCCTTTTTTATCAGAAAATCAAATTTTGGCAGAATTAGGAGAGTCTGCAGTATTAGAAAGAACAATTCAAAGAAGACTAGTTAAAGTTGTTTGAAGTTGCTTTGATGTAAAGTTCAATCATGAAAATGTAATAACAAATTGTTTCGCAATGGAAACAATAGGGGTGGTCAACTTACATTCTGGACACTATTTTGAAACACTCGCAAAAAAATTGTTGTATACACGATATGTTTGAAATTCACTTTGGATTAGTAAAATTCAATGAAATAAGAGTTCAACACATATATTTACCTTGCGATATCAACGAAAATTGTTTAGTTTATCAGAACACGAAAAATTTGAGTTTTTATAAAAAGAAAAATCTTTTTATACAAAGTTTGTAGAAGCTACAGCAACGCGTCTATTCACTTTAAAACCACATAAAAAGTGAGGGTTGTGTTAATAAGCACGATGACATTTAAAATAGCGGTGTTACACCTCATGCCCAAGTAACACAAAACCGTCAAAAATGTACATATTCGGTACATATTTTTTCGTGACGATATTGTGACTTTTTGCCCATTTTATGAAAACGTGGCTCACGGCCGTGGCTCACATCCCATGTTAACCCAGCTTAAGGGTCGATACGATGTAAATTCCGCCAACTGTCGACCTTTTTGCTTTTGGTGTAGTTTACAATTATTTCTTTCTTTTGCTACTTACCGAATTGGCGGAGTTTACACCGACCATTAAAAGTCCGCATAACTGTCTCCTGTCCATTGTCTACTCTACAAAACTCGAAGTGGATCAGAACCATAGCTTTGAAACTGTAAAATTTTAAAACTATAAAGTTTAAAATATCTGACCGGGATATAAAAAGCAACAATTGGAACGGTTATATATTATGTGCAGGGGTGGGCAAAATACATGAAAATATGTATTTGAAATACAAATTACAAAATACATTCGTCTTGGGTATTTGAAATTCAAAATACAAAATACATTTGTTTCGAGTATTTGAAATACAAAATACAAGATACTGTATTTCAAATACAAGATACAGTATTTCAAATACAAAATACATTACATTTTCAGATTTTCATGTTTTCGAGGTATTTACAAACAAAAGCCGTTCTTTATTAAATAAAATAATGTATTTAAAATACATTATATAGTATTTAATTATATTTCTTAAATATAAAAAAAATTTATTTGAAAAATTTTCCGCCAGATTTGCACGTGTTTTAATATGCCTCTGCGCAGGTCTGTTTTTTTTTAAGTATGTTGGTAAATCGATTTATATTTAGAATTTAATTAATAATGATGTCTTTCATTGGTTGGAAAGAATGATAGAAAAATTTCATTGGTTTCATAATGCGCATCTTTTGAAATCATTCAAATTTATAGCACTTAAATTCTTTAAATTTAAAGAATTTTAATTAAGAGTACTTTATACCTAACATAAAGTTTGGTTTACACTCATAATTGAATTAGT
Source organism: Rhagonycha lutea (assembly GCA_958510855.1). Taxonomy (NCBI): domain Eukaryota; kingdom Metazoa; phylum Arthropoda; class Insecta; order Coleoptera; family Cantharidae; genus Rhagonycha; species Rhagonycha lutea. The sequence continues at coordinate 60,491,680 of OY294036.1, forward strand.
AAACCAAATTTTACGATTTAAATGCACTTTCTTAAAAAGCAAATATATAAGGGTTTTGTCTTATATAAATAGATATTTTTAAAATAGTTTTAATTTAAATAGTTTGTATATTCATGGAAAGTCACTTGCAGGTCACTGGAGTGATTAATAAATTATTATAATAAAAAATGAAAAAATTTTTTTTAAACTTCTTAATGACTTTCCGTGAAACTAGATTTTTTTTCTAATCGTTTACTTCAAACCGCATTAAATTCCATACATTAATAAAAGAGCTATATGGATATTCGTTAAAAGTTAGGTATACAGCCCTCTTAATTGTGCGTTTTTGATATAAAATCGCTAATTAACATAATCAAAATGTTAACCCGTTATCAAAACAAAATTAAATTAATTATCGATTTTAAAGTATTTTGTACAGTATTTTTTAAATTGTATTTGAAATCAAAAATACAAAATACATTTGTTTTGGGTATTTGAAATACAAAATACAAATACATTGAAAATATGTATTTGAAATACAAATTACAAAATGCAAAATGTATTTCAAATACGTATTTCAAATACATGTATTTGAGATACCGCCCAGCCCTGATTATGTGAAGGGTAAGCGGAAAGAAAGATTAAAAACCATTGTATATACTTGCATACTTACGTAAGTAGAGGAGGCAGATAATGAGTTGACTGAACGAGTCAATTTTAATTCTTTATTCTCTTAGGATATGTGCACTTGATATCTGAGAATGATTAAACTTTTACATTCAACAGCGCAGACACTTGAGTCAATTGAAAATCACAAAAAATCAATAAATTACACGTATTTTCAATACCATGTTATTTTTCAGGTATAAAAATTATGTAAATTTTTATATATTTTTTTGAAACTACTGTCTTTTAGCTTCAAAATGCCACCTTGGTCGAGTAGATATCTCCAATAGAAAATTTTTTACAGCTAAAACCGCACAGCACAATAATAATACTGTTTAATTACTATATTTTGTGTGGACCGGAAGTGGTGGGTGCGAAAATTAAATCCTTTTGGATTTTGGTCTTTGGAACCCCAAAGAACATTCTCACAAAGTTTTTATTTTTTTTCGATGATTTCATATGGAATTACTCTATTCCATTCGTATGCAATTGTCGCTCATCAAAATTATTTACTGTAATTTTCTAATCAAAAGAAATAATAATTCTTACATCAATAATCCAATACAAAATTGTAACTTAGGGAAATTCCCAATTAAATTTCCCTAAAATTAGTAAGTTAGATGTTTAGTGATAAATTTATGAAAACCAAAATTCAAATTTGTATAGGGTAGAGTGGGGGACATTCGGACATGGGGCTCCCCGGACATTCAAAATTTACTACCTTCCCAAATAAGTAGAAATGCGCAATTGTAATGGTTAATAACAGTGATCATTTAAAGTCACATGTGAAAATTTCATACTAAATGCTTTCAATATTTAGAAAGTTATTAACATAAATTAAAAAATATTCTTTAAATGAAGTATTGCACTAATCATGTTAGATTACATACTTTTCCATGAACTAATAGTTCAAGTTTTTAGTGTTGCATGTGAAAGAATACATATTTGTGCACTATATAACCTAGCTTACATTGGCGCGAATATTTGAAAATAGATAATATGTTATTTAGAGTACATTTTGGACAGGTGGGGCAGATCCGGAAAATTAACGTGGGGCACTTTCGGACTGGTAAAGTTTCCCACAAAAAAATTTTTACCACTATTTGGGTCAAGTGATAGAAATTGTCAAACACGGGGAATTTGTAGTCAAATTTTTGAGGAACTCAACGAACCATTTCAATTTCACTCCAGTTGACGACATCTTAACGATTTCTTAGAAAGACATAGTGTCCAAATTGCCAGGGACTTCACGTTCTTCTAGTTTTAAAATGTTCAATGTTAATTTTGACTCCCTGAACATGAAATAAAATGTGTTAACGTTTGATTTTAATGTTATTGCTTGTGTGTCCAATCCTACCCCATGCCTGTCCAAAAGTGCCCCGCCATGGGGCACTTTCGGACAAATGCAACTTTTTTTTAAAACTTATATTACATAAAAACTCTTAACTTTTCAAAAATTTTAATTATGAAATGAGTTGCTAAACATGTGAAAGAATCTGCTAAGGTATGTTTAAAATCCTCAAATCTTTAAATGTGGTTATAGGATGAAGTTAGCCAAAATAAGTGTCCGACCGTGCCCCACTCTACCCTACGTACTAATTGTCACCAAATGCAGTAAATGCCTAGTTCTTACCACGATCTGTTCTTACCTTAGTAGTTGAATCGCCTACGCGAATAATTTATTATTTCGAATGACGAACGTACTTGATTAATAATAATGATTAATTAATAATAACTGACCAACATAATTAAAATTTTTCTGTTTCTGCAGAAAATGCACTTCTCAAAAATTACACAAAAATCAAGAAATGTGATTTATTATCTACTGGATTTTCAAACTTGTGCGGCTCACGGCCGCCTCAGAGTATATTAACAGATAACTTCACATGAAAAGTTACAGGAAATGGAGATAAAAATAAAAATAAAACTGCTATAATTAAATGCAAAAAATTGTTTTGCCACTATCGCATTTTAAAGTCTAATTGCTACTGTCAATCTCGGACTACCCAACGATATTCGATATTAATTTTTTTTTACATCGCACCAAGTTCAGATATAACTATTATATCCTAAATTCTCGGTCATTATCTGAATCTGAATGAAATAATGTAAAAAAATATGAAAAAGATGGTAGGCAACTTTCTTTGTATTGTAAGTTTATATGTGGTTTTAACCCCCTAAATCAGAGGTCGGCAACCTTTTGTTGTACGGGAGCCAAATATTTTACTTTGAGATTAGTGCGGGTCGCACTTCTTTGAAAATCAACTGAAAAGGGCTTATTCTTAAATAAATTCGCTAAAAGAGCTTTTTGTTAAAGAAAAGTTCATTTACTTTCGAGTCCGCGGGCCGCACCAAGACCCTTCGGGGGCCGCATGCGGCCCGCGGGTTGCCGACCCCTGCCCTAAATTTGTAAATTTTACAGTTGTACATTTATTTTCTTGTTATAGTTTGCTTGGACAAAAACTATATAGCATACGCACTTCTCTTAGAAAGGGATATTTTACTATGCTCGTCAGAATGATGAAACTCGCCTTTGGCTCTTTCAGGGAACCATCTGTCTCGCCTGGAAAACCAATCTCTTTCAGTGTTTAATAGTAAGAATTAGGTAATTTTATCTATTCTATAGGTTCTAAATTTTTATATGGGCGAGATGTTGTGGTTTAGTTTCAAAGTTTTTGTTATGTCGATATTTAAACTCGGAAAATGTCACTTAAGCTGCTGTCGATTGACTGTTCATTTACGAACACTCTAGTTAGCTTTGTAAATAAATTGTCATAAACCCTTTTTATAATTTTAATCCTTAAAGTAAGTACATAAATAGATTATCAAAGATAGGTAATTAATAAGTAGTTTAATTATTACCTGTAAAAATGATTTTTTAAAGGTAATTTTAATAATATCGATCAAACAGTCAAAATGACTTGCAATATTGTCACTCAAGCAATAGAACCTGTGAGAAAAACATTTTTTAATGTTTTACGACAAAATTTAAAAACTGCTAATCGCGTAAGTACCTACATATTTATATATTCCTCAATAATTATTATTGTAATTTAATATTTAGGTATGTAATAAGTTCAAATACTCAAATAATTTCCAACTATTCAAAATAATTTTAATTTTAGGTCAATTACATCCATCGTATAATTTACATAGGCGAACATTCTTTTAATGAAAGCTCAGATTTTACTATCTTAGATTGTATGGAATCAACAATTTTAGATGTTAACAAAGATTACACGGATGAAAACTTAACTGGAATATTAGTTAGTTATCCCAAGTATTTTTGTCACATAGTAGAGGTATAATATTATATTTCGATGATATTATTATAAACTTTAGTTTTCATTCTTCTTATAAGGGCCGATTGCATCAACGTTATTTAAGATTGTTCGTTTCGTTACGCGTTAAAACAATATTGAGAAAAATGCAATTTGAATGATAAAATTTGAAATTAACACTAAACTATCAGGTTTATGTAAAGATTTTTGAAGCAACAAAATTTTAAACAAAACGTGAACAATTGATTTGCTAAGGAAGAAAGTCGCATCTACAATTTGTTCATCTTGAGATATTGACAATGTTCTTCTTTCTATTCTTCCATCTACATTTTCTAAAATGTTTTTATTGTGTTAAATCGATTTCAATAAATTTAATTAAGAGTCTATAAAAACAAATCAAAGATGTGATTAGCTCGAAGGTTAGCAAGTACTTACTCTTAATTTTGGAAATTAAATATGTACAAAGATACAATTTTTCTGTTCAATCTATAGCCAAAATAATTTTCTTTGATATTATGTACCTTATATGTGATATTTTTTATAATACGGTATTTGAGTATATTGGATGAGCAGAAAGCCAATGATCCCATAAAAAACTTATTTTTATATATAATTTTCAAAATTAAGGTATTGCAGTAAAAAAAACCCTCCGCTCCAATTGACTCTATTAGTGATGACGTCAAAACGCTTATATATAGACCAACCATACTACTTGAATTGACTAAGTGTTAATTTGCCATCATAAGAAAGCGAATATATTATATTAATTTTCTTCACTTAGTCAATTCGCGTAGTATGGCTAGCATAATATATTCCAGGCGTTTTGACTTCTGACGTCATCTAAATGGAGTTAATTTGACAAATTAGATTTTCTATAGACCTACCGGCTGGACTAATAAGATAGCTATTGTAATTTATTTCCTTGAAAATTGTAGATACGGCTTCCTTGTTTAGTACGGCAGCCTAGTTTGGCAGCCTAATTGTCAAGTTGAAAAAAAATGGTTTTATTTTATACATATTTATTATTTATTAATTTGAATTATTATAACAAAATAACTGTATCCAATAATTTTTAGGGATCTGAAGATAGTATTTACAAACACTTACTTTTAATATTCGACGAAGCCAAGTTCCAAGATAAATTAGGAAGAATGAAATTACTTGTTTGCTATCACCACATCAATCAAGTAAACTAACAATTTACTAATGATACCCATTCACTTGTGATTTAGATGCAATCTAATTTACAATGAAATTAATAAGCGATTTGACTCTGTTTTTGGAGTCATTTTGGAAGAGAATGGGATGATTATAAATGGTCAGATAATATTTGATATGCAGATGATATTTTTTTGTCATTTGATTGTTCTTGCATATTGACTAGACCAGTGTTCCCCAAACTTTTTTCTCTCGTAGACCACTTGCCATGATTTTCGGTTTTACATCTCACCTTTTTTTAGGACATTAAATTTCAACAAATTAAAATTTACATTAAATAACTAATGGAAAAATATTTTTTTTAAATTTTAGTGCGAGGGATGAGCCTGGTGCTTTAATAATAAATTTTCAACATTTGGTATCAATTTAGTTAGGTTTACTCTCAATCTCCTCTGTTAGCGATCTGTAAAGCCGGAGTTCCACTGAGGCAACACTGAGCGAAATGCTACATTAATTTAATTAACATAATTATTGAATTTCTCCTTATTTATTCGATTATCTTTATAAATACTTATTCTATTGTTTCAATAATACGGGTAAATTATGGTATTCTTCTATAAATGAAGCTGTTATCTCATTATTTCACCCCATTGACAACACCAGAAAACAAGTAGCATGCCCCATGTCGTTCAGTGTTGCCTCAGTAGAATTGCGCCTTTAGTGATGTCCAGTCTGTTTCTTTTTTTTTTGTAAAAAGATTGGCAACCGCGCTGAAACCCCTTTCCACTAATTATGAGGATGGAAAAGCATCCACGAAAAGTCGTGGACCCCCATTTACATGTCATGGACCCCCAATTTCTTTTTTCGCCGACATCGACACGTTGCAAGTCGTCATCTACCCCTGGGGGTCGATATAGACCACTTTGGGAAACACTGGACTAGACGATGAAAAACTTTGAAAAATTTAATAAGAAGTGACAAGATAGGGATAAGATAGGATCTTGGTAGTCGGTGATCAAATTATCACCGCCAATTTAAATTTGCTTCCTAATTATGCAATGTTTAGGAAATTGGTTGAAAGTGACAAGATTGTAAATTAGATTGCATTAAATATCGCACGTGATTGGGTAACTTAACAGCAAATTAATAATATCGTCGGCGACACAAGAAAATCTCGTAACTCTTTTGAGTACAATTTTGCAGTAGACGATAATTTGTCATAGAAATATTTATTATATTAACCTTGGTCTTGATTCTTGGTCACATCTTACATACGGCAGGCTTACCAACAATGAAAAATACAGTTACTGCTACATTTGCTGACGACACCACCCCACTAGCAGTACACCAAAACTCAACCATTGCCCCAGAAGTGTTACAAAGACATTTAGACAAAACCCAAAAGAATGGTTTTTATTATAGGTTTTTTATTATGCCTTTCTGTAAGGTATAAATTTGAGCAAGTTGAGCAGCTGATGACGTGAAAATCTCATTTTTGTAATTTGTTGGAGTTATGAGTTTATCTTGTGTCGCCGAAGATATTTTATTGCATTATTCTGTTATTATTTTAATTTTATATTGTACAAAATATATTTTTTTAAATATTTTATCAATTTTTAGAGGTTTTTACAATCGTGGTTAGCAGTGTCTGGAAAACCTCCTTCTTTGTTAGAAAAAATTGATATAAATTGCGATATTATAAGAACAGCGCGCTATATTTATAACTGTGTCCATAAACTGTATAATCTGGCTCATAATCAAAGACCAAAACCTACCGAAATAATGGTATAGAATACTGATATCTTTAGATTTTATATTTACTATAACTTGAATAACTAATTAAATAATTATAATTATAGATATCTAATATTAATTTTATTTATTATCAAAACAAATATTTTAGGATGACAGTAGCATATTATTATCTTCTGAGAAATTTGACAACGAATCGACTATAATCGCCGAATCGCAGCAATCACAGCAATCACAGCCTGATTCAAGTAAAGTCAAAGTTTCAGTTTTATTAGAAAAGTATCCCGATTGCTTTCCCGAATATGGTTTATTGGAATTTCTATTAACTACCCAATATACTCAAGATCTTTATGATTACTTTGCTTGTTATGGTGCTATACCCGAACACGAAGCATACAGAGGTAAATATTAAATAAAAAATTTCTCAAATTTTTCTCAAATTACACATTTTTCAGATAAAACGTGGCCAGTAACTTGCGACTTTATTCCTCTTAATGTATTTGATAAACCACACGATCCTTGCACAGATTTGCCGACTGTTGCTCCACCTCAAGAAACACTCGATATTTCAGAATTGATTGATTAGCGAAATAAAAAATAATAACAATAATTTATTATATTAATTTAAGAACAATTTTTACAAACCCATAAATTGACAAACATTATAATACTTTGTATTTTTACTTGGATCATCTAAACATCCATACAAATCGTTAAGTTTCAAGCAGTCGCCTTTTGACATAGCCTTCCGTTGTCCTAAACGTTTAATACCAGCTAATTTGGCGGTAATTGTAGGTTTACCGCTGCCTTTACTGAAATAATTTTTACCGTAATGCATAATTGAATCAAAGTCATATTCAAAACTGTAAGAAGTATTTTCGAGACTTTGTTTATCGAAGTTGGATTTAAAATCTAAAATAATTTTAATTTATATTCAACTTGTACCTATATACCATACAGGCCCGTAGCCAGGATTTAATTTCGGGGGGGGCACTTGTAAAAAATCTTTTGTAAATTGTAAAATTTTCGGTTGTTCCCCTTCCATTTTCTTTGTCTTTTCAAAATTTCGGGGGGGGGGGCACGTGCCCCCAAGTGCCCCCCCCTGGCTACGGGCCTGATACCATAGTATAATGAAAATTGATAATAATTTAACTTACATGGCAGTATATTTTCAGTGTGAATTTTAACAAATTTATCTCTATCCCAACGAGACTGCTCGTGGAAAACTCCCAAAGCATGCATCAACTCATGTATTGCTCTACCTTCCGTACCCAAACAATTGGGGCCATTTCGATCAGGTGCTTGAAGACTAACAATTTGTGCTCCACCAGTCTTGCCCACAAATGACCAGCATCCCGAGGGATATTTGATAGGCCATATTAAAAGATAATCTTTACTTTTACCATTCCATGGAACAAATTTGACACAAGTCATAAAATTTATAATTCTTATTGCTTTGTAAATTGTTGCACGATCGCTTGGTTCTAAAATAATAAAAAAAAAAATAATTTTTAAATATTTTTGGAGTGACTGGTTACCATATAATGGACTGATAATGTACGGAACGGTTCCATTTTTCCATAACTTTTCTGGAAATACATCCCATTTCAAACCAATTCTCCAATACTTGTATACCTCGTTATTCATGGCCATATCTCCTTGAAATAACCCTGGTCTTACTTCTGGATCTTGATCTTCCATTAAGTAATTGTGGCTGGTATCTAAATTTGCTACGGAAGAAATTCAATTTTAATGAAAATAACGATTGATTAATTTCTATTTCTAATTAAATATGCAAAGAAAGAATTATTATTGTGCATGACATGACTGAAAGGCAAAACAACTATAGAAATACCTAAACGTGAAATGAATATTTGAATAAAATTAAGCACTGCGACTTAAAACGACTAAGAAATCATTTTTTATAGTGTACGAATAATATAATTTATGTACTACCTACTTATTAATATTTTAACTAAAATTTTTAAAATTCAAAATGTTAGATTAACATGCAAATGCCTAAATTACACGTTTTATCATAACATTTAAATACTAGATTTATATTTCCTTTTTGAATATTTAGAAATTGTAATGACCGTAAAATTTTTAAATTTATAAATGTAAAAAATAGCAATGTAATCAGTGGCGTAGCTAGAACTTTTGCCGCCTGAGGCGGAAAATGTTTTTGAATGAGCTTTTTTTTAAATCCTATTTCCTAATTGATGAAATTTCTAAAAAAAATTTCTTTTGCCGCCCTTAATGCCGCCCCAAAAAAGTTTTGAATGACCTTTTTTTAACCCAATTTCCTATTAATGCCGTCCCTAAAAATGTGCCGCCCGGGCCCGGGACCATTAATTAATGACATAATTATTAAGGTCTATATTCTTTATGATAAGTATGTATTATTTAATATCTATATAATAAATTGTACTAAATAATGTATAATATACATATAATTATAACAGTCGCATTTTTATTATCCAATATGCAGGGTGTCCCAACCTCAACGTCATCCCTTGGAGGGCTAGCTCATGACTGACCAGAATATCAAAATATGCTCTTATTAAAAAATCGTTAGTTTTCAAGATTTTGGCACTTTATTGGCACAGCAAAAACCGTTTGTAGAAGTGTAGGAGAGTAGAAGAACAATACGAATCGATGCATAACAAACACAAAAGCACATATTCTTTGATTTTTATTGATGTTTTGTTTTGTTAGCGTTTCGTTTTGTTTTAAATAAATAACTGTCACTTTAATCTAACAATGGTATTTTTATTTGAATTCCTGATTATTGTAATAATTTCACAATGAGCTCTTTTTGCAGTAAAATAGCTGTATATTTTTTTCTAAAGTAGAATTATAGCAAATGTTATACCATTTTGAAAACTACACTAAATGAGCAATTTTTTAAAATAACTTGCCAGGTTAGTGTGGTACATTTTTTTACAGTCGAAGTTAGCAAATAAAATTCAAAAAATTTCTGAGTCGGGCAAAAACATTTTTTTTTTCTAAAAGTATGGCACTATTAGTTCTACTTTAATCTGTGATCAATAGCAAGGCTATTCAAGGTTACTTAACCAAAATTGGAATCCTATAATATGAAAACGCATACCTGTGGCACACGATAACTGCTTTAATGTGTCGATTTTCACAAAATTATTATTATTATTATAATAGAACGAAAAAAATCTATTTTATGTAAATAACTAGGTTATTTGTTATTTAGTTTATAATATATTGTAGTGTTTCGATCTAGCAGTCTAGCTATCGGCACGATGATTAATCAAGGTAGTGAGAAATAACTAGTGAATAGAAGCGTAGCTTTTAGCTGCAACGTATTGTTTGATGTTGATTTAAATTGAATTAATAAGAAAAAATAACAGACGAGATATAGAGAGTTGGAGTGATATCGCGGAGAGAGTACATCCTGGGGGGTTTGCTCCAGAAAATAAAAAATTGGAGTTGTTCGTTAACGACATCACCGTGGATATATTTGTCCCGTGTTCTTTAAAACTGTTTGATGCGGTTGTTTGGATTACTATTATCAAATAATTGTAAATAAAAGAAGCAGCTATGGAAGTCCAGCCACAACAGAAATTTTACTGTTAATAGTAGTTCTAATATCAAGAAATAAAAGAAGTTTTAAGAAAGTAAGAGTTCATTTCAAAAGTAGACAATCGAAATAACTTTTATCTTTGAGTAAATTTGAGAAAAATAAAAAACACGCCGACGTAGATGGCGAGAGGGATGTTCAAAACCAATAGGTACTATTTGACCCTTTAAGTTTAACTTCCAAATTTTAAATAACACTCCCTACCGTGCAATACATCATTTTAAAGCTTGAAAATTTTCGTTCATACACCATAACAAATGAAATGTAGTGGATGCGTTTATGAGTTAAAGGTAAAAATTGAAAGATGAACATTACATACAAAATATTACATATTATTCAAAAATTAAAGCTTCGGTGGACACTTTTATGGTAGTACTAATTAGAATTAAAAATAAATAATTTCTCCGTCAAAACTTTTTCAAAAAAGTGAGCCCCTACCATCCAAGAAACTTATGCGGTTAATTTCATGGGAAAAATGCCCAATTATGTAGGTACCTACTGTAAGTATTTGCATTATTTGTATAAGTAATTAATTTCTGCGTACATACAAAAATTAAAACATCTGCCTTCCTCAAATTTACATAATAACACATAAATTGCAAATATTAATTTTGTAATATTTTTAATTACTTTGTTGAAATATTTTAACTGAACTACAAAAATAAAAATATGTACCTACTAATGTACATACGCACTTTCCAACAAAGTTTTTTTAGTTAAACGTTAATAATTAATGAAAAATGAACCAGGAAGCTATCAATAGGTACCTAACAATCAATATAAATTACTTATATGAAAAACACGGAAGAATGCATATATAAATAAAACTTCAATCAAAAACTTTGGTATATGAGAAACTTAATAGATATAACAATGAAATCATGCATAATGAGTTCACCGTTTCCTTTGTTGTAACATAATTGAAAGACGATTAAACAAATTTATTATATATTAAACTTACCATCATCTGGAATAGGTGGATGCATTACATCAGGAACGTCTGGTAAAACAAATCTTAAAACACTGCCTTTAACTATTAAGAAAAAAATTAAAAAACTTAAAACGCTCTTCATTTTTAATTCACTAAAAGTTTATTTAAATGAAATTAATATATTCAATAATAGTAACCATCGGTGGAAATCTCAGCACCTTCTCTCAATCACAGTTGGAAGAATGCGGCATTGCCCATCATTAATAGTCAGTTTTAGGTCACAAAGCCATTAGGTCAAGATATACTTCTTGTATATCTTCACTAGCAAAAGCAGCACTTAAAATATTTAAATTTAACGTTACAACAATCTATTTTCCTATTAATTATTATTGTTTTTAAATCGAATCTAGTTTTGATAATACTAAATAGAAAATTTTAAAATTATTAAAAATATTTAGTTCGTACTAAATATTTTCACCAAACTGGATATACGGACCAGAATTTTGAAGTAGGTACGAGTAGCTTCCGATTTGGTATACAAATAAATCTCACCAGTATCATAAAAAAAAACAGATATGGTTAATAAAATATTACAGTTCTATAATATTCCATAATAAGTATATTCTTTTTATTTTACCTGCATATTGTAAGATAGCACTAAATTTTTTCAGTATGTTATAAAATAGTATATTCTATTGATTTGCATTGTATGCGGGTAGTTTTATCTATGTTTGTTTACATTAACCTTCAAAAGATAATTATCGCCTGCATATTTAAATTGGTTTCACTTTTATTAATTCCAATGGCAAGAATAGATATTTGACATGAGAGGAAGCCAATTCCATATATTTACGTTATAAGCTTGAGCAATAGAATAAAAATGATACAATATTGTAATATTTTTAAAATTCTGCACTCAAAAAACTGAAATTTTTATTTTTTACCACGAGTCGATGTTTCGTTATTAATTAAATTAATAATAATATATACAGGGTGTCCCCGCACTCACTTTACATAACTTAGGTGGTGATAGAGGACACTTTTCTAAGAACAATATTTAACAAAAATTTTTTTCTAAATTCAAACCCTCGAGAGTTAGGCCTATTTAAAGCATTTTTTTTAATTTCCACCTTCACGTGGCCATAGCGCCGAAAATATTGATTTTGCGGTAAAAATGGTTTAGTACTTTTTTAAAGAGCGTGAAATAATCTACAAACTAGATTTAACCCTTTTATTATCTAAAATCAACGGCTTTTGAGTTATGAATTAAAGTAAGTTAAAAAATGTCGAAAAATTTGAGCTTTCTTTTTTTTTGTTTTTTTTCAAAACCCTGTATCTTTTAAACGAAAGATTTTACAAAAAATCTGACGCCCCATTCCGGATAGGAAATTTAACGGACTACAACTTTGGTCTAGTAAAAATTTTTGAAAAACCAATCCATTTCACAGAAAATCAGAAAATAACAAACAAGGCAGTTACAAAACATAAAATTTAATTCACAAAATTTTTATTTTTTTTGAAAAATTATTTTATTAATTAATTTTAAATTATTACATTAATAAAGTAATTGTTGAAAATGACCATCCTCATTTTCAATACACAGTTGTGATTGTTTTAAAAGATGTTTGTCGAAACAAATCGAAAAAAGGCGATTTTTCGACACTTTTAATCGCAGAAATTCGAATTTTTGACACTTTTCACATTCACGGATTTACCAAAATTGGCATCGTGATCGACCGGTCAATCCCTCGACCTTGTTGACCACCTCTGCTATAATGGATTTTAAAAAAAAAGAACATTTTATAAATAATACTATAAAGCATATTTTAAAACGAGCACGACTGTGTATTAAAAACGAGGGTGGTCATTTTCAACATTTACTTAAATAATCTAATAGTTTAAAATTAATTAATAAAATAATTTTTCAAAAAAAATAAAAATTTTGTGAATTAAATTTTATGTTTTGTAGCTGTCTCGTTTGTTATTTTCTGATTTTCTGTGAAATGGATTGGTTTCTCAAAAATTTTTACTAGACAAAAGTTATAGTCCGTTAAATTTCCTATCCGGAATGGGGCGTCAGATTTTTTGTAAAATGTTTCGTTTAAAATATACAGGGTCTTGAAAAAAACCAGAGAAAAAGAATGCTCAAATTTTTCGACATTTTTTAACCTACTTTAATTCATAACTCGAAAGCCGTTGATTTTAGACAAGAAAAGGTTTGAATCTAGTTTGTAGATTATTTCACGCTCTTTAAAAAATGACTAAACCATTTTTACTGAAAAATCAATACTTTCGGGGCTATGGCCACGTGAAGGTGGAAATTAAAAAAAATGCTTTAAAGAGGCCTAACTTTCGAGGGTTTGAATTTAGAAAAAAATTTTTGTTAAAAATTGTTCTTAGAAAAGTGTCCTCTATCACCACCTAAGTTATGTAAAGTGAGTGCGGGGACACCCTGTATAATAATAAATAATAAATTAAATATTCACAACCATATATAGATATAGGTTGTATGTATATATACCTACATGTTTTCCATATGCTTTTGGTGAAAATATATCTAAAATATTATAAAAGTTTGTATTTTACTTGTATGCCATCTCATCCGAATCCATATTGAATGGATAGCATACATAACAAAAATTTTAAGAAAAGATTAAATACTTCTGAATGACTTATTTATAATTTTAATCTTCATATTTAGAAAGTATGGGTTCAATAATATTATATATAATTAATTCCCTTTTGAAGTAATAGTTTTTATAAGTTAAAATTCCAATCTAAAAGAAAGTATATGCTATCTCAATCAAGTCTCCCCGAAGTTGGAATCTTTCAACGTGGGGCTTAACATTATGGACATCTACACTACAGCTAATAATTAATTGTTCGTTTGTTAATGAGTGCAAGCACTAAGCTTAGAAAAGATGCTTAGTTGTCTGCAGTAAGTTAAGATGCCCAAATTGCCAGATTGATACTTACCTAAAATTTAGGTACATTGTAACCATAGAGCTCAAAAATTTAAACACTGAGGTGATTGACATTAGAAATTGGAGTAATATTTAAAATGAAACTGCATTTTCGGGAAGAGTTCTTACATGTAGATTTAATTATCATTAGGTGCTTATTAAAAATATTTTTAATGATTTTGTATAGATGTAAAAATAGAATTGGTGTAGGTTATATTGATTCAAGGTAGATGAAATACATTCACCTCGGGTTAATGATTTGTGCTTTTTTGTTATTTTAAATTGAGCTATAAGTAATCCATTATTATTATACTAAAAGATTAGATACACATTTTTTGAAAAAATTACAAAAACTTTATTGAAAGGATGAAAAACTAGTTACCTATACAAGTTCATTAAACTAATTATTGACGGTCATATATTAACTGATTAAAGTATAATAGTATAGAGTTTGGTTTCATAAGAAGAAGAAGACGATCAAAAAATATTCAGAAATAAATTACCTACCACTGTATAATATATTGGTCAAAGTACATGACACAATTCCAGTTTACTTTAGTAAAAAATTAAAGTTTTAATATTATTATAAAGTTAGTAATCTAGACCTCATGTTAAGCTTATAAAAGCTTCCGCAGAAGCAAAAAATTTCTTCAGAAATGCAATGACCTACTTTCCGCAAAACTACAAAAATATAAACTATACTTTATTTCCTATCGTATGATTATTATCATTATTCTTGAAAGTAAAATGGAATTAGGACAAAAATCAATAAATACAAAGAATTCCTTCAACTCTCTTCTGTGTAAGTGTGTTACATGTTCGGAATTCTTTATTAGAGTTTCTTTGTTTTTTAGGTTCTAAAATTTATTAGCCCATTATAATTTATTCAATTAGAGATATAATAAAACTTTGAAATAAGTTCAAAAATTCATATATGTAATGAGTCCATCAAGGGCGTTTGGCTCCAATCAGATAAAACTACTATTACATGTCGTGTGCCTTTTTTCCATATTTAGGTCAGATAAAAAAAATGAAAAAGAGGGTGAGACGTTTTGCTTAAAAGTAACCTAAGGCACAATTCTGCATAAACGCGCGTGCATTTCATAGGGCCAATAACCCTTGTGTTTGCGTATAGGTTTCTATGACAATAGCATTGATCAAATCTACATTTTGCCACAATATGGTTTTTCCAGCATTACGACAGATTAGTTAATTTCACTTACTGTTCAAGGTAGTTCGTGATAGCTTTGCAGAAACGATATAAAAGTCAATAGCTAACGTACGGAGTCTTTAATCTCTAAAAAGTGGAAGTGAAGACATGTGTAAGCCGATTTTTTCTATATTATTTCTAACAACTACTATGGTCGGCATAAGTAAAGAAAAGTATTGATCAACATTTTTTTGTTGTAGTTGATTGAATCCCAATTGCATGACATGTCAAGTTATGTAAATAAGCCAACTTCCTTAGTTGAAAGGAAAAAACAACAGTGGGCTCGAGAACGAGGTAAAATTTTCTTAACACCTATTGTTGAATATTCAAAAATCTAATTTGTTATAGAGGAACTAGCAGGTTTGTCGGCACCTTGGGGTTTTCTTAATCATTCTACAAATAGTTTAAGGTGAGACATTTTCTGCTACCTACTTATATCATAAATCACTACTTCTAAATTTAAAAGCTGCTCAAAATTTTATCTAAATTACTTCTTTATCGTTATTAATGATAAATAAATAATAAATATAAAAGCCCATAAACAAAAGTCATGGTGAATATTAATTCCCAAAATTGTAAATCTTTTGAAAAGTTTCCATTAATTCCACCTAGATATACTCATAGAAAGCCGACAAACCTCTTTTCTAGTTCAGGACATGTAACAAAGTTGGTCTCTGCTGCACCAAATACCGACGTACTTGCACGTCGTGATTCAAATGCAAGTCGTAGACAAAGCTTACCACCAATTTATAAAAAACTCGGTAATTCGTATGCTCCAAATGAGAGGTACGATAAAGAATTGGGTGGTGAAACATCAGGTTATGGAAGTGATAATCCTAACAATACTCCAGAATATTTTCAGAACGCCGCCTTTAATCAAAATTTAGGTTACGAATCGTCGTCGAGTGCTAGAGATGATAGAGCAAAATGGGGTGAACGTGGTGCGGGGATAGGTAAATTTTGGGATCCTCAAGATGTAAAATACTGTAACAAAATGGATGATACTCCTGGATGGGTAAAACGAGGGCTTCAAGAAGGAACCGAATTAATTATATCCAATACTTCTCCAGCTGAATCTCCAGAACAAGATTACGGGGAGCGTCCTTATACCAGTTCTACAATTTCTCAAACTCGGTAAGATTATTATGTAAAAAATAATTCATTAAAATATGTTGTTAAATATTTTTTTTTCGCAGAACCTATATAAGAGGTCAAAATAATCCAGTTGATCCGGTCGAGTTAACGCAACGAGAATTTAGGCGTCAAGCTGCCCTTGCTCACCAAGAGGCTATTAAACAGCAGTTGGAAGAGCGGGAGCTAAAAAGACGAGAGGACCGAGAACGAAAAATTAAAGAAGAATACGAAGAAGAACTTAGAATTGCACGGGAGCAAGAACTGGAGAGGAAAAGAAGAGAACGGGAACAACAAATTATTTTAGAGAAGCAAGAAAAAGATAGAAAACGCAAAGAAGCCTTACAGGAAGCAATTAAATTAGCAGAAAGGGAGGCACAAGAACGAAAAAGTAGACAGAAATTGTTACGACAAGCCAATGTAAATATAAACGAAAATGTTATAGAAAAAGAAAAAATTATATCACCACGTCCTATTGTTAGTAAGAATTTGGACGAGGAAGTCAAAAATAATATTGATAAAGTTTATAATACGCAAAAGAACGATTCTACATTACAAAGTGAACATAACGAAAAGTCGAACAATACACAGTTAATAATAAATCACAATAATACCAATAGTCCTAATAATAATTATAATAACAGTAATGCAATAAAAATTGAAAAAAAGGATAATTTTAATCGTGTCGATTGTTCATCATCATTAGAATTCTCTAATTTGCAATCACCACGACAACAGGAAACTCCGTTATCGAAATCAAAAATAAACAATGCGGAAAACACGACAAGATCGATTCAAACTCCATTAGAAGGCTACGCAAATATTCCATTTGCTATTTTAATGCCAACATATAATGGAAGCTTAAATTCATCCACGCCGTTTGTACTTCCAATGCAATTAAATAATAACGAACAGATTAATACACCAAGAACAGAAAATAAAGTTCTAACTCCAACTTTATATAGAAATAGACGCGTCTGCGATAGCAGCACTCAGACCGATTTTAAGGTGTCCAATAAAAATGAAATTGATCAAAATCGAGAAATAAAATATATTAAAGAAAAACTTATCAATTTAGAATTAGCAGATGAAGCAAAAAATCGATCCGAAAATAAAAGTAGATCTAGTGATAAATTAAGGGAAAATTCGGGCGAAAGACCTAAGTGGGGAGCCAATCGTCCTCCTACTCGGTATATGAAACAAAGTGAAAAGGATCCATTTTACAATAGAAAAAAGACGCGACAAAAAATAAGACAGATAAAATTATTTGACGATAAAAATAATAATTATTCGCCTCATTCCAGTGAC
Organism: Rhagonycha lutea; assembly: GCA_958510855.1. Taxonomy (NCBI): domain Eukaryota; kingdom Metazoa; phylum Arthropoda; class Insecta; order Coleoptera; family Cantharidae; genus Rhagonycha; species Rhagonycha lutea. Next base: position 60,509,672 of record OY294036.1, read on the forward strand.
GATAGCCAAATGGCTAGTCCTCGATCGTATCGTAAAAAAGGATACATTGAGAAAAGACGAACTAGAGCTTTGTGGCAAAAGCATGGACCGATGTTTTCCAGAAATTTACAAGTATACCAAACAGAAATTATGCCTTTGGAGTCGGATAGTAATCAAATTTATTACAAGAAATCAAATTGTATGAAGTGTTGTTGCGATTGTAGATCAAATAATCACAAATATACAGAGGAAGTTAAAGTTGTTGATATTTTAAAAATTGAACATTCTCCAAGAGAAGATGTAAAACGAAAAAAAAATTCTTTGCCCGAGTGCCCTAATTCTATTTCAAGTATAGATGGTGAAATATTAGAAAAATTAAATTCTCTTCATAATGAATTGGTGATGAAACAAGAACAATGGCAAAATTCACCTAGTACCCCTAGTCTCAGCTCATCAAGTAGAGTTACAGAAGTAAATCGTTAATAAATTTTACAAAATGACATGGCTCAAATTTATACATTTAGATACATTTTTAAACTTTTTTAATTAATCTTTGATATATAAAATTTTATATAAATTAACAAACGTTAGAAGAAATTTTTTATAAAATTGTTATTTCGTTATCTAGATAAAATCTAGACGATGGCAAAAGTTGATGACTTTCTTGGTAAGAAAAAAGAAATCGCACCAATCTTAGATTTATCGAAATCTACTGCTAAAAATGCAGAAGAATTTCGGAAACTTCTCGATAAAGTGCCCGATTTTAAAACTAAAAGCGAAAAAGTACGGGCAGAAGATATCAAAATTCGAGATAAAAATTTTAAATTTAAAACCGGTAAAAAGGACTACAAAGCGATGAAAGAACCGTATTTATATCAAAATCCTATTCCGAACGAAATGAGAAGTTTAAAATTAAAAGAGTTAGTTTCGATATCCATCGATTGGAAAATGTTAACCACCTTAAGACCAAAAATTAAAACTGATGAAGATTTTTTTTCAAGGTGCGCAGTATTGTTAACTAATTATTAAACGCTTTACTAATCCACAACGTTTCAGACTGGTTGAATTGGGTAAATCTGAATTGAAAACTGCTGCTAGTGATAAAAGGGCTCTAGCTCTAGATTCTCAAATTCGCAAATCTAAAAATAAAGCGGGGGTAATCGAAATGCGTCCAGTATCATGCAAGGATTGTGGAGAAGATTTTTGTACAGGTATGTATCGCCGATACAGCAATTTTAAAATGTGTATCTCTTTTTTTTTATTTATTAGGTAGAGCGTGTATGAAATTTAGTTATGATTACTTCGTACGAATTCCGGAAGCGGTGGTTACGGGTCCAATTAAAGCTACAGCTACGGAATCGTCGAAAACTATAAAGAAGAAAAAGAAAATCAAACGCAAATCTCGTAGTAAAGTGAAAGCAAAAGATAAGAGCCGAAAAAAATCTAAATCTCCCAAAAAACATGTAACCAATAAAACAAAATGAATTTCAATTAAATGATACAATTTACAATGTTTCTTATTTCTTTTACCTTGAATCGTTTTGTAAGAAATTATTACCACTGATTTTTTTGCCCAAATCCCGAATTTTCATGCAGTTTTCTGTAATATGTATTAGATAATTCTTCCGAGAAGATTCTTAGATGCTGGTCAACGCATTGAATCACCTGGGAATGCTGTAGTTACAACATAACTTCGTAATGGATCTCCAACTTTTGTATTACAACCTATAGAACAATATTTATTGTAGGATCTTAGATACTGATTACCAAACTGCATCACCATTCACTTCGAACCTAATTTCATAAAGCAGGAGATCAAACTCATTCCAGCCGTGGGCAGTTTCCTGACAAGCAGAATTTTCACGGGCAGCACGAATGACCTATTTTTTAACCCCCTGTCCATTTTTTTTTGACGTGATAACGACAACGTTTACATATGTACAAGGGGTGAGGGGGAAATCGTCTTTTCTTAGCAAGAAATTATTACTAACTTGTTATTAGAACTATTTAGAAGTATCATGTCAAAAAGTTTAAATATTACCAAGCAAGAAATTTTAGAAAAACTTCTTGATGACTGTCTTTTATATTATGCCATCCTCAAAAGTTGGATTACTTGCTTCAAACGAGAAAAAATTTCCATTCGAAATAACGAGAGACCTGGAAAGACCCATTTCAGAGTCAACTGTAGAAAATATCGATGTAATAGTTCATGACTTGATATTATTAGACCGTCGAATTGGACTAAAACGTATAGTTGAGATCCTGAGGATTTCAGAAACTTGAGAAATTGCTCACTATTTCTAAGTCACCACCTTTGGCGCTAATTATGTAACGTCGAAATTCAGTTCTTGCACTATCCAAATTCACATACGAAAATCTTTTACTGAATATTCGCATGGTAGCTTGCACTGAAGAACTGCATTTGTTCATTCCAGTAAATATGAATTTCAAAGCTTGATACCTAATATAATAATGCATTGGAAAAGGTTAAGGTTATAACTCGTAATAATCGCCATTTTGCGTGCAAGTTTTAATAATATTAGTTCTTCTACGAAAAATTTATATTAGTTTAAGGAATGTATGAATAAGTAACTTACCACTGTAAAATAATCGCTGTATATTTACTTCATTTGCTTTTTCTCTCTAATTAAGGGTATTCATTTCAGTACATACTAAGCTGTCAAACTGCAGTAATTGTTTTTGTGTAATTTCAAGTTTTAATAAAAATGAGTCGTTTATAGTTGAACGTAAGGAAACAAATTGTGGACAGTTGGTTAAGTGTGAAGGGTATATCGTTCAGATAAATAGCAAAACAGTTAAATACGTCGCACCAAACAGTTGTGATTAAAAAGTATGGGGAAGAACTAACATTTAAGGACTTGCCAAGATCCGGAAGAAAAATCGGATCCTATAACAAAAATATTGATCGGAAAGTGTGCAAGTTAATCGAATCAAAAAGATCACTGTCGGTCCACGAAATTGCAAAAAAATGTGGGAACAGTTCTGCGAATGTTCAGGAAATCAAAGAGATACAACCTCAAAACATACAAGAAGCAACGGATTCCAAAACGCAGTCAAAAACAACAAGGTGTTGCAAAAAATCGAGCCCGCAAATTGTATGAGGAAGTCTTGATCAATTTTAAAGGATGTGTACTGATGGACGACGAGACTTACGTCAAATTGGATGGTTCGACTCTACCGGGACCGCAGTTCTGCACAAAAAAGAAAGGGGAGCCTGTTAGTGACTCGATTTCATCGATTCCGATTGAAAAATTCGGCGAAAAAGTGCTGGTTTGGCAACCGATTTGTTCGTGTGGCAATCGCACCAGTTCTTTTTTTACAAAGGGGACAATTAATTCGAAAAACTACATCGACGAGTGCTTAAAAACAAGAATTTTACCGTTCATTAAGAAGCACGAAGGTGCAGTTTTATTTTGGCCGGACTTAGCGTCAGCTCATTACGCGAAAACACGGTAAGCTGGTATGAGAAGAACAATGTTCGCTATGTGAATAAACTAATGAATCCGCCAAATTGTCCTTTTCTTCGCCCAATCGAACGTTATTGGGCTCAAATTAAGGGGATATTGAGGAAACAGGGCAAGACAACAAAAACCTTGACGAGTTCAAAAAAACATGGGTTAGTGCAACCAAAAAGCTATCGGAAAGCTCTGTCCGAACCCTTATGAAAATAAGTTAAAAATGAAAAATAAAAACTTCAAATTTTATACGAATATTATAACGAATTTATGTAATATGAACGAAAAAAGTTGTTTTTTGCGATGAAAAAATAAAATATTCATTTTTGGTGGTAAGTTACTTATTCATACATTCATCCACAGATGGAAAATACAATTTTCTTAACCTAATATGAAGTTTTCGTAGAAGAACTAATACTCAAAACTCCCTCACGCAAAATGGTGATTATTGTATAATAATCTGATGTTTAATATGCAAACTACTTTAAATTCAATAAGTGGTTAGCAAAAGTATAATAAATTATTTCATTCCTGGATCAGGCCCGTAGGCAGATTTTTATTTCCAGGAGGCACTCATGGATTTTAAGGATAATAACATTATATTCAAGTACGAATATTAACGTATTTTAATTCGACCCTCAACTTCTCCAAACTAAAAAAAAACTTATTCCAAAACTGTAAACCAATCGGCCGGATTATCTACGTACACAGCCGGCTTAGCTCAGTCGTACGCACTATCGCGCGACCTTCAATTGCATCTAAATTATTCTTTGACTTTCCAATAATTATCCAATTTTCGTATCTTTCCAAAAGGAAACTACTAAATAAAACACCACTTCTCACTAATCCATTTAATCAAAAAAAAAATACACTAGTAAAATTTTTACAAAATTTCCTTCCCACTTGGGAAATCGCATTCGCCTGCCACTACACTTCCGGCCCTCTTTCGGGTTCGCAGAAAAACCCATAGTCGCCGCGAAATATTTACAATTCAAAAACTTTACAATAAAAAAAAACCACCCTCAAACCAAACTTCTGCACCCCAAAACTGTGTACAACAATAACATGCAGGATTTTTTGTGGGATGAGTTGTAATTTTCGTAAATCTTCACTCTAATAATAATTGATTAGATAAAGATAAATTCAATCAGGTCGATTGGAACTCTCTCTATACAGCAACTTTCCTCCATTGATAATTGTGTAAGCGAATTTAACAAAATCGTCCTCGCTGTAATTGAATCGTCCATACTAGTAATTTACAGGAAGAAAACATGTGACGCTTTTCCTACTTGGGTAAGCAAGAGGATGCTAATGCATCTGCACGATGCTACAAACAAACGATTCTGCCGACATAATTATTAGACTATACTTATTGTAAAATATGAGATATTCCGTTAATAAAGATTATTATTAGTAGATAATCCAAATCAGAGCCGATCAACGAGAAGATTTAAGAAACTACTTGATTACGCGTTTTCTCGGAAATGACTGTATAATAATGGCTCAACTTATAATTTGGAGCTATCGAAGTTCTAACTATGGCCCACGCGTACAGTAAAAACAAACTAAATCGGTGAAGAGCAAACGTGGCTCTCACCTCGCAAGTCACTCATAGAAATAAATAATAGAAAATGTGTCGCAAGGAAATCTTTTTGAATTTTTCAGGATCAAAAAATGGTCTAAAATAAATAAAATTTCAAGATAAAACATATTTTCTCAAAGAAGTTGGTTTTGTTAAAGAAATATTTCAAAAATATTTTCTCATTTTGAATAACAAAATGTTTCATTTGGACAGTTTCAAACTGGCTTATAATCTCTTTCAACACCTGATTTTTTAGATTAGATTATGTTAAACATAAATTCATAATTTTCTGTTTTTTTTTAAATACTGTTGACTCAAGTAGTTAATCTTGGTGGTCTTTTGAAGATAAGGATTTTATTTATCATTTTGTAATATTAGGTATGCTAAAAAGTTTCGGGCCTAATTAGATAGTTTTTCAAACACCAAATTTTTATGTTTTGAAATTCTTTATTTAAACTAAATATGCTCCATTTTGTTTGGTAACCTTTTGCCACTTTTCGGGCAAAACCATTATTCCATCACTGTAAAACTTCTTTGGTTTATCGGTGAAAAACTTAGCCAAGTGAATTTCATAGGCTTCTTTTGCAGCCAATGTTACACCATTGAGGGAATTCTGGAGAGACCGAAACAAATGATAGTCTGATGGTGCAAGGTCCTGGCTATACGGTGGATGCATCAAAACTTCCCAGCCAAGCTCTTCCAGTTTTTCTCGGGTCACCAAAGATACGTGTGGTCTGGCGTTGTCATGATGGAACACAACACCCTTCCTATTGATCAATTCTGGCCACTTTTTTTGAATTGCTTGCTCTAATCTGGTTAATTGTTGACAGTAGCGTGCAGAATCAATCGTTCGACCAGTTGGTAACAGCTCATAATAGAGGATACCTTTCCAATCCCACCAAACAGATAGCATCACCTTTCGAATGGTGAGTCCGGGCTTTGCCACCGTCTGGGGAGCTTCACCTCGCTTCGACCACGATCATTTGCGCACAACGTTGTCGTATGTAATCCATTTTTCATCTCCAGTAACCATCCGCTTCAAAAATGGTTCGATTTCATTACGTTTCAGCAACGATTCGCAGATGGAAACTCGGTCGAGCAAATTCTTATGCGTCAAATCATGCGGCACCCAAATACCGAGCTTCTTTTTGAATTCAGCTTTTTTCAAATGGTTTGCAACTGTTTGGCGATTGATGTTTAGACTCTTGGCGATCTCTACAGTGCTTACATGACGGTTTTGTTCCACAATTTCTAGCATTTTCTCAACTTTTTCAATGACTGGCCGACCAGAGCGTGGTGCATCTTTGACATCGAAATTTGCAGAACGAAAACGCGCGAACCATTGTTTTGCTCCTGTTTTCGATAGAGCATCTGGACCATAAACAGCAGTTAAGCATTCTTACTCTAAGTATCTCAAGAACGGTTAATAATTGTATAAAATATTGCATAAAACCAAATTTGCTGAGAATTTTATGCTCTACAGTTTTTCTAATAATTCCAAATGTCATTGAGAGCAAGGGAATCAAGATATCTATAATTAAACTGTTTTTTGTGACTTTTGACCTTCAATATCTTGAGACGCGGACACGAGATTCTATGAGACTTTTGAGTTAACTTATAAAATGTCAAAACAAATTATACAAGTTTTTATGAAAGTGGCTATTTATCCATACTTTTCCGAGTTGGATGGGCTTAGGGCGCGGAAGAGTCGATTTTGACAACGGAAAAACGTCACAATATCATAATGTATAAATAGCCACATCCTATTTTTATTGTCTCCTCATAAGATTTATTTATTCCAAATTTACTGCTAGCTAAAGAGACCCCAATATGTGAGCCTCTGTATTCAGGTAGGTGTTACAACTCTTGTGTTTGATTTCAATTTTAAATCGACTCAGTTCTCACTACAACTACTCAATAGCTTGCCAGAAAAATTGGTGCTGCATTACATTTTCTAAGTTGGTGGATTATTTTTCTTTAAAATTAAATGAAATTTCCTTTTGGAGTTGAGGAGCCCGAGGTCTTCCATACATCTGTAATAATCCACTTATTACATCTTAATACTATTAAATTTATTTTCGCTTGTGATGCATATGTGACAAAAAACTGGATATAATCTGTGTTCTGATGTATTCAAAAACTATTACAAACCATTAAAAGGCGTATTTAATTTTAATATAGGTAGGTAAAAGAAATAAAAATGCAGTTGTTTTTAAAATATATATTTTGAAACTGGTCCCAAAATGATAACAATCCACAGACCTAATTGTAGTGTAATTATGTACATACAATGCATTTGCACTTAAAAAAATAAAATTATTAAAAAAGATTTGCGTTTATAGTACAGCAATAATTGCATTTGTACATCTTTTACATGTGGTATAATTAAATAATATAATAAAAAAGCTTTAAATTAAAATCTCATAACAATACATGTAATAATCTCTTCTGCACAATCAATGAAGTTCCAATAAGCAACCATTCAAAAATTTGTTTTGTCTTTTATCATAATGCGAGGAGTGAGATAAGAATTTACTGTCTTGTCACTACAATTTTTTAAAATCTATAACATAAAATTTAATAAAAACATAAAAAGGTTTTGAACTGTTAAGCACTATTTAAAAATACAAAAATTTCAATTTATTAGGTGACTAATTAATATATCGTTAATTAATCATTATGACTAAGGCTAACCACCTATTGTATTTTATAAGAGTATAATAATTTATAAGTTCATATTATACATTTACGAAAATATAATTGTTTACTTACATTTAAATTTGATTTCACACTCCCACAAGGAGATTTAATCAATATAATAATTTAAAACTACCTTCATAACAATTATTTTTATTACATACATTGAAACAATGAACTAAAAAAACAAGTGAAGCAAACATAAACTTTGTTAACACACAAAAAAACAATTCATAATTAACTAATTTGCAGGTTACAGCTACCCAAACTATTAAATCTTCCTTAAACAAACCTAAAGCTACCATCGTTATCAACCTACAACAAACAATTTTCCAAGACGAAATGCACAACCTTAAAAACAATAATTACGACAATATCACGTAAACATCGTTTTCACTGTCATGTAACCTTACGACAACATCACTACCATTAATTTCTTTAATATTATGTCACTTTTAACAAAATCACATGCCTAGCTTATTCATTTATTTATTTATTCAATGAGCTTCGTCTAAGTTTTCATGGTGTTGTCATGTGGTTATGAGATAAATAAAAAAGTTCATAAAATTATTGTACAATATTTTTTATCTAATAATATTTGCAAATAATATTTAGGTATATCGATGATCATTTAAATTAATAAAAATCAAGAGTGGCCGATATTTTAGCTTAAAAATAGAATTAGAACATCTTCATTAAAAAAAATAAATAAATTTTGCACAATACAAAAAAATGCTAACAAAAATAATATAAAAATTACAAATTTAAAAACATGGAAGACTCCGCCAACAATTGTTGGTGGTGCTCAAAAGAACGACATATTAAAAATATATTTATTATATTATGCAACATATTATTAGACTTTAAGGCCCTTATCGTCATTGATAATTTGACACAAGAAACTTAGTCCAGAAGTTGCATTGGCACACGGTATACATACATTTAGTACAATTTTATACATTTTTTACAATAAGTTTTTTTAAAGTTGGAATGCAGAAATACATAGGTACTACCGTTTCATGTTACATAAAAAAGCGCGTTATTTATACCTAATTGCATTATATTATCAATTTTTTGTCTATAATGATCGAATTAATTAACATTCTTATCAAAACTATCAAGTGAAAATTATTGATTTAATGGTTTGATTTAATAACAGTGAGAGATGGATAAATGATCTAAAATAATGTTCTGAAGTCTTTTAATTCTATGGAGATCTTGTCTTGCCATACACAACATTCTTGGATGAATGTTAAGAATTGTATAAAGACAATACTCAATCACGTCTCGATTTTTTCTTACTTTTCTTAACAGCCTTTGCTTCTGTCCAAGCATCTAAACAGAATAATTTCAAGTTTAAATATTACAATTTTAAGTTTTCTTCTAAGTATACATTTGAATTGCTAACCGATCAATTGATTTTATTCTTCTTTTGTATTTAGCTAACTAAACGTTACAGCTAAATCTTACCATAGAAAATTGTTTAATATTAATATTCTGACTGTCAAAAGAAAAAAAAAAGGCCAGAACTGGAGTGAATCAAGTTCACTTTTGTGATTTTTAAAGTTATGGTTCCTAAACGTAAAAATATATAAACAATACAACAAAAATAAATATAAAATTTGTAGATACCTTTTACTTTAGGCCAGTATAATACTTTCAAATTTTTGAAAATGTTATTAAATTTGCAGCATTTACATGCATTATTAATTACAACGGGGTAACTAGCTTACTTAAATTAATGTTACTATTTGAAATATCAATAAAAATAATTAATTCAGTAATTTTCATAAATAGTTAATTTACTAGTTCACAACAAATATATGATTATGATCGATTGATTGATTGACACACTAAAACCTGTTCAAGTTGAAACTATTCGTCAACAGAAATAATTAATTTGCACTACAACAGTAAAAATCGTTTGAAATGAAATTTAGGGACCATAAAATTGAAGCTTTGGCTATGTCAAGTTAAAAGCATAATGCTCTATCATAATTATTATTAAAGTAATAATAACATAATAGTCATAAGAAAGCCTACAAGAGATTTTACACAAATTAAAAATTTCGCTATCAGAAAGACTTGAACCTATGATGTTAGGATGCTAGGCGGAAATCAACTAGCCAGCAGATTATTTTATAATAAATTATTGTATTAAATAAAGCTTAACCCTTTCATTACCACGGGTCTCAACATGAAAGTGTCTATTTAGAAGAGTTTTTTTTTAATTGATTGCTTTTTTTCACTTCAAATTGAAAAAGATTTCATGAGAAACTTATTTATTTCTATTATTTTATGTGAAAAGTAACGATGAATGTAATTTTTGAGAACGAATAGGTACGCCAAAAAAATCAGCAATTGTTTTTTTTTTTTTTAGATGTACCTACTTAGGTTCGCTTACCTGCTTGGGTGGGCTATTTGAAATTTTTTCTAAAATAACAAATTTTGATTGAAAGGGTTAAGCTGTAAGCATAATAAATAATTCAGTGCTACTGGAAATTAATATTTAAATATTAATGAATTTAGAGTCATAAAAGTTTATTGATGATTGGAATCAAAATGTTATTAAAAGTGAATTAGAAAACAATAGTATTAAAATAAAGTAACTAAATCAAGGTCACTTCTACAATCATAGGATATGCAAAACGAATAATTATTCAGAATATAAATCTTAAAACAGAACTTTCAGGAATAGGTGTGATGTTAATATGTATTGTAAAATATAAATTTAACAAAAACTTAACTAAGCGCTAAAATATTAGAATTAGAATATTAGAATAAAATAAATTTTATTTAAAAACACTTTAAAAAACAATTTTTATCCCTTAGCGACAAGGTAGAAACAGAAAATATTTGAAAATATGGAGAAAGAATCAAATATATTTCAATAAAATGACGCCAGTTATATAGATAGCGTCGTTATAATATCGTCGCCACCATGCAAGAACGACGAATGTGAAATAACGCTAGCTCTGCATTCAGATAATATAATATATCATTATTAATGGAAACCACAGAAATCAAAATTATCCTCAAAATTGATGCATAATGAGTTTCCTAAGTGGTACAAATAACCACAATAGTTAAAACAAATTATTTTAGATGGAGAATAGACATTAGGTTTGTTCCAACCAGCCGAGAAACCGTACGCAATAGATAAATAGGAACGCTTTTTATCTATTTTACATAATTTTTATCTATTGTGCACTAGATTTTTGACTAGTATTTGGGCAATAATATCTACTATTTTAAAAAGTAAGAACGAGGTTACGAATGAAGAGAAAGTCTCTTAAGAAAGAAAAACACAAGATTTATTTAGTATCAATTGAAAGAGATGTTTTTCCGCGTCACCGTCGTAAGACACCCAACACTTGATATTTGCCTTTCAAGTGTTGGGTATCTTCAGAAGTTTCTTGAGGTATCACAAGTCAAATGAGACCTTTTCTAGACAATGTTTATATGTGTGCCTGTGAACGTTTTGTGCGCTTTACCGCTCAAACCAATAATAATTTTAGAACCAAATTGCATATCTAGTACTTGAGAGTGGGAGTGATATGCATGAACGAATTAACGAGATTTAGTTAATGTTTTTATAGAAATGGTTTGTTTCATTTTATTTTATGTAATTTATATTCATAGCAGGTTACGTCCTTTGGGTGCAATGTGCACATGGGCGCCGAATCATAAGGTCGGCAAAAAACGGAGACAGATACTTTTATTTTATGTAGTTTATATTCAGGAACAAGCCATTCATAGATACAATGTGTGCATAGCATATGGACACCAAATCAAAGGGAAGAAAATTCGGGTTGGGTACATTTCGCCGATAACACTTCGCCGGGAACAATTCGCCGAGGCACGATTCGCCGAGGCACGATTCTCCGTGACACAATTCGCAGGTAGCTTCTAGCGCCATTAAAGATGCATATTAATCTTTAATGCTTATTAATATTAAAATTTATAAATATTTTCTGGTTCTACATTGTCATTGTTAAGAAATAACAATGATTTTAAAGTGACATTAAATATAATTTCTTGTATGTTGTTCTTTACATACTAGTTAAAATTCTAATATTTTAGCACTTAGGCCGGTTTCATAATAAAAGCGTTAATGTCCACTTATCTAAAAAGGAAATCACACATTAAAAATAAATCGATTCCTACCACTAACCTAAGTTCGACCGGTGGATCTCTCTTTTAACGGGCCGTTATTAAAAAAAATCGTTTCCTAACACTATCCTCCGCTTGACCGGTATATCTCTCTTTTCATGGTTCTCTCATTTAAAAAAAAATCGTTTCCTAACACTAACCTAAGTTCGGCCGGTGGATATCTCTTTTCAGGGTCCCCTCATTAACAAAAAATTAATATTTGGACTTTATGGATATTTGAATTAATAATAACTGTAACTAAACTGTAAATTTATTTTTATTATTTTAAATAATCTACATGTAACTAATCTATCTACCTACTAGTTTTAATTATAAAACTACTATTTGATTTTAAAAGAAAAAAAACTTATGAGTTTCCTTTTATTAAATCTTTTTTTTTTGCTTCTTAAACCTTATATTTAGGTTTACCATAATATTAAAAATGTAATTATATAAAATTACTCTCGGCGAATCGTTCTCGGCGAAATGTATCTTTCCCAGAAAATTCTGGTCATTTCCCGTCCTAACTTATGCCTCTGTATTTTCAATTCAAGTAGCTTCTCAATCCTGATCAGCGCAAAAATCTTTTGCCTCTACGGTGGTTTCCCATCCCAAAAGGGTTAATAATTAAAATTTATAAAAATAAAAGCATTTACATTATCACAACAACACAACATTATCAAAAAGTGAAGCAGTTTTACTTTTCCTGCCACGTTTTACTGGTTTGTGAGGTATAGAACACAGAATTGACGGATAACCACAGACATTTGTTGATTGTTTGGTTTTTTTAACTTGTGGGACCTCAAAATGTCTAAATTCGTTTAAATCTCAACTTTTCATTTCTGTATGATTAGTGATTACAATACATTCCACCTGGAAGTGTTTGGAAAGTAAAAATGTTTAGAATATTGTAATGAATGTCACATGTAATATTTTATAACTTACAAGCGTCTAGAGATCCTACGGATCTCTGACGTTTGTAACTTATTGGAAACAAAAAAGTAAGTTATGAATTCTTCGAACCAAGCAGTCTTTATTGAGGCACCATCAGGTCCGGACTGTCTAGGGGACCCCGAATGGCCCTCAAAAAGAGTGGTTTATACTTAAACTTCCAAGTGTCAAAATAGCGGAAAATGTGATTTTCAAAAATCTCCCCTCTTGGTAAGGAGCCCCTCCTCAGTTTCTAGTCGAGGGCCCTCAAAGGAGCCAGTCCAGGCCTGAGCACCAAGTACTTACAGATAGTAAAAGAAAAAAAATTGTAAACATTCTTATCCTAACATTACTTAAACCTGCACTAAAGTTAAGCTTCCCTAATTTGTTTTTCAATTAGGTAGTGATTAGATATCTTTTTCAGTAGTGCAAAGGTTAAGGTACAAATTTCTGTAGAAAAACAAGAAAATGTTACTAACTAAGCAAGACAGATATGAAAAGTACAATCCACAATTTACACAAGATTTTAAATTTGCTTGAATTTTTTTTAATTTTAAAAAATATTGGGGAATTACCCAAGTCGAATACTTGACTTGGGCTTATTACTACAATTTTCTTTCAACAAAAAGATTTTAATTTTTTAAAAGCCCAGTTCTTTCTAGTTTCTTAAAACCTTAAATTAAATAAAGGTTATTAAATAAACTTACCTCCAAGTTCATCAAAAACAGCTACCCCAGGCTTGCTTTCGGGAACCACGGGTTCAGTTTTGATCTCCTGTGCATCAATCTGCACTTTCTTCTCAGCTTCAATTTTATTAACAACTACAGGTACAGGTACCTCAGCAACTTCTTCAACTACTATTTTTTCCTTCTTTGGTTTCTTTTCCTTATGCAGTTTAGTTTCTTCAATGGTTGGTATAATTTCCTTGGTTTCTTTGGGCGAGACTTCGGTTTTTGCTACATTCTTTTTTATAGTATTTTCGTTAGGCTTATTCTCCTTGTTATTATCGGAGAGTTGTTTTTCGGTTTCAGATTTCTTCTGATTGTCAACCTTATCTTTAACGTCTGATGATTTTTCCTGAGACTTAACTTTCTTTTCCTTTTTCACAGGACTATCAATTTTCTTCTTCTTTTCGTTCTTATTTGGTACGGTTTCCCAATCACCGTCATCATAATCGACTGGTTTTTCAAATTTGTTCTTGTTCTTCTTATTCTTAACTTCTTCGACCGATTTTTGCTTTACGGGTTCACTCTTTTTCAAATCGGTTGCTTGCTTTGGAGTATTGGACTCCTTTTTCGTTTTCTTTGGCGTATCGGGAAGATCTTTCGTGGGTGAACGTTTCACTTCTTTATCCTTGTTGGATTTTTCGTTTTTCGTATCTGACACAGAAACAGCGTGACCGTTGGCGGTCTTCTGTAAATCGTGAAAGTTATTTATTCATTTTGATTGTAAGAAAAACATCGAGAGATTGAATTTGAAAAGCAAAACTAGAAACCATATGTGCAATAATGAATGAAAAATGCTTGGAATTTTGTAAAAGATAAATTGAATGTGAAAAATTATGTTACCTTTTCTTTAATTTTGCGTTTTTTCCCTGCAGATTTGCGATCGTCAACAGAAAACAGTTTATCAAACTGAGGCTGCTCGGGCGATTTAAAACCGAAAGTATAAACTAATGTGGCAATCACTATAACAATTACAACTGGGAAAAAATTACCCAGTTGTGTATCTATCAGTTTCGTCACTAACTCCATTGATTTTTATTATTACTTTGATTTAAAATTAGCAAAAAATACAAGCGGCCAAGTCAAAATCAGTCGACAATTTAGATGATTTTTGGTGACGCGGCCGTGACGCAACAACTTCGAACATGCGATACGCATGCCTACAAAATTTTATTTCATTTGCCAATATGCTAAATCGAAAGTTTCTGTTCAAAATTGAAATTTAACGATTGCTCATTGCAAATATTATTAAAATTATAACTGAATTATTCTATTAAATAATAAGAATTATCTTTAGCATTAATTTATTATGTCACTAAACTTTTTATACTCAAGTTACCATCAGAGCGACCCTTCTCGTCGCGATTGTCGTAATTTTTATTGTCAATGTTCAAAACGAATTTCAGGTATTTCCTTTAATATTGAGTATTAACGGGAAAATAATTTATAAAGACGATGAGGTTCTCTATCGGTATATCGCAGATACATGTCCCCTGTCCTAAATCGAATTTTTGGGTGAAATTGTTGTTAAACATTAGAGCCTCATGAGCTTCAATTTTTTTCGTTTGAGCCTCAATCATCACGGAGTTATTCGCAAAATAGTCGGGAGGAGGTTTGTATACACGTTGACCCATGTCAAATATTTAGGTAAAAGTGGTGTCAATCGATATAGTCTGCACGAGCTTCCATTTTTGGAAAAATTCATTTTTAAAAGCTTTTATTTAACTTGGTGTGAGCGTTGTCCGTCGTCCGTCCCTTGGACTTTTTCGAGGCCGTTTTTAACCAACTTTCCGAAGTCCTAGAGAGCTGAAATTTGGAACATAGCTTTCACTTGCAGCGAATTTTCATATATTAATTTTGTGTCCCAAAATTCCGCGAAATAAGCGAAAAATCGGGAAAAAACTGAACATAATAAAGCGCATGCGTGGCTGCGTATTGTACAGTTTTACCATACAGGGTGAAAAGTTACATTACTAAATCGCATTCGCATTTTTAAGGACCGTATTCAGGGTGAAATTTTTTGTTATAATGATGTATACAGGGTGAAGATTCAAACATCAAAAACACATACCAGAGGAATTCTGATAGGATGAAGCAGGAGCTGTATTTGACAAACATGACTAAAAAATTAAAAATAAAAAATTAAATAAAAAATTAAAAATTTTTAAAAAAAACCTTTTATTTAAAATTAAAAAGGTGCACTAAAAAATAAAAAATAATTTTAATAAGAATAAACAAAACTTCTTGAAAACATCAATATAAAAGCGTGGGGCTATCAATTGCTTACTTACCTCTAAATAAATAAAAAAATAAAAAATAATTTTAATAAGAATAAACAAAACTTCTTGAAAACATCAATATAAAAGCGTGGGGCTATTTATTTAGAGGTAAGTAAGCAATTGATAGCCCCACGCTTTTATATTGATGTTTTCAAGAAGTTTTGTTTATTCTTATTAAAATTATTTTTTATTTTTTTATTTATTTAGAGGTAAGTAAGCAATTGATAGCCCCACGCTTTTATATTGATGTTTTCAAGAAGTTTTGTTTATTCTTATTAAAATTATTTTTTATTTTTTAGTGCACCTTTTTAATTTTAAATAAAAGGTTTTTTTTTAAATTTTTAATTTTTTATTTAATTTTTTTTTACCGTTTAAAACTGTGTATTATTTTATGAACTAAAAGAGGGAGGCACCAAAATTAGATATTTTTTCAAGGGGGGGGTAACGTATAAACATAAAGTTTGGAAACCACTGCGCCTTGGGCGCCGCGATTGGTTTTAGGGGGGCAATAGCAAAAATTTTGCTTAGAATTTTTGAAACTTTGTAAATAATAATAATAATAATAGCTACGATTATCTAACTTTAGGGGTGGGCGGAATTAAATTTCTGGAAACAGCCAATACAATACTTGCATTTTGTTTTTATGATTTTTGGTCCTATTTCGCCCGAATGTTTGAATGATCCATAAAATTCTGTTCGTATTAGTAATTTACAGCATCAACTACCATAATTTCAATAGAAAATGTTTTAAATTCGAAGAGAGCAAAAAATTTGCAATTGACGTATTAATCCATTTTTGGTAGTTTGACTTTTGGTATCTTTGTTTTCAGTGTTTTGACTTCGTAATTTTAACGTGGAATCGAAAATAAACATAATAGTGAAAATATAGACGTAAATCATCTGAGTGGCCGTCAACTACTATTACATTGTAACTACGTTACATATACGACAGGTACAGTAAATTTAGAAGAAGAAAGCGATGATTTTGAAGAGGATAATCATTTCTCTTCAGGAATTAAAAAGAAACTAAGTTCCAACTCCTGATAATAACTAGTAATAATCCAAGAATTACTATTAATATTAAAAATATATATTATTACTATTATATTGCGTTCTCACATAAACGCCCCCCCCCCCCATGACGAATATCTAGCTACGGCCCTAAGTTACAAGACAATTATATGAAGTTAGTCAAAATCAAATGATCAGCAGGATGTTATCCAATCTTTATAAACCTTTAAAAAAACTACTAAAGGCCTAAAAAATGTTTTTCAATTTATTTTTAAATCATAATTAATTAATTAACACGTTGAGTGCCACAGTTCAAAATAAACAATTGCCTACAAGGCCACATCATGTTTCTTATGATTATGATTATTGTACAAGATTATACTTCTTCACATAAAAAAATGTCCAATTGAAAATGTTAATGGATTAATGTGTATTTTCTTCGTTTATGTAATCAATTATACATTATGTAACATACCTTAACTAATTGGTTCCCTAAGCAAAAATTAGAATTTATAATAATTAATTATATGTAGCAAAAATAAGTTTAAAAAAATGTGTTAACTTCTCATCAGCAAATTCGTACCATCTATTGACTGATGTGAAGGAGAGTTGGAACGAGTGAGTAACCTCTCTATAAATTCACATAATGACGTCCAAGAGTGTAGTTTACAAAAAATTGCGAATATGCATGTAGTTTTTGATTTTAATATTTTATAGCACGTTTTCAGGCCAAATACCCCAGTGTGTAGCCGCCAGGGGGTAATCTTAATGCACGTGGCGTCTAACGTGTTAACCAAATTTCTTTGAAATTTTCAGAAAAAGTTACCTGGTTAAATAACAATAATTTATTGCTTATATTTATAAGGTTTTGTAGATATAAATGTTTTAATCTTATCAAGGAATTTATTGCAAAGTGAAGATTCCTGGAAATTAACATTTTTTATGAGTACTATATGAATAATTAGTTCAATTTCTTATCAAAAATTGCAAAATTGCCAGGTTAGTTTTGAGAGCACAGTCACAAATTTGTGTAAGGACTTGAGAAAGCTTTCAAAGTTACGATTGTACATCTCATTAGTTTCTGATAAGTCAGATAGATCTAACATTTAGAAAACCCATTAAAAAAACCTGTTCAAATATAATAAATTGTGCTAATCACAGGGGTACGGGTGGTATGAAATAGCATAAATAATACATATTATAATTTATATGCAATTAACGGCGATTTATAGCTTTTATTAACGTAAAAATACATTATTATAAGCAAAAAATAGTATGAAGACACTGTGGTGTTGGTAAAATATAAGAATAATTTATTTTAAATATTAATAACAAAAAAATTCAAGTGAAATTATTTTTTAGGTACAGCAGAACGAGCAAATACAACAACTAACGGTTTATTTTTTAGAATATATCCATTCGTTTCCTTTAAAGCTTTTTGAGCAATTTGTACAGAATCCAATGTAATAAAAGCTTGACCTTTCATTTTACCTTCTTGCATAAGTCTAATATCAAATTGACTTGGTTTTTCTTCATCACCATTAGGCTTTTCCTTATAAAGTTTATAAATAAATTCCAAATCACCTTGTTCAACATTTTTTGCAATGTTTTTAATGTATAGCCTGCAAGTTGGAGCTCCGGGATGATAATTTTTAAAAACTGACACAACATTTAAATCACTTGTAGGGATTCTATTAGCTGCAAGTTCTTCTTCAGTGATGACACCATGGTCTGACGTAGTGGGAACTTCTTCTGGATTATAGTCAGGTGTGGTGGGTTTTTTAACATGTTCCATAATTCCAAACGATCCAACAACTTCTGTAGATGTACTTATTCTTTGTTCTAAACTGTCTGCTGATATTTTAACTTCAATTTTCTTTTGTTGTTGAATACTGTTTAACTCAAAAACGTCTTCGGGTTTTTCTGCTGCTTTAGACGAAACTTGTGGTTGCTGTGCAACAGTAGGTTTGGTAAATTTTGGTCGCTTGGCCACTTTTTTATGTGGCATTGTACGCTTTCTTGGAATAATTTCAGTTTTGTTACCACTCTCTGGGTCACTTTCTAGTTCTGACTCTGATGTTTCTACTTCTTCAGCAGGTTGCTTGCTAATTACTTCCTGATGGGTTATTTGTACAGAACTCGGAGCTGCACGCTGCCTCATTTGAGGAGGATCGGGTACATTAGAAAACGGAGGAGGTAGATTCATTCTATTCATAAGATGTAAAACTTGAGTATAAAATTTGGGAACTGACCCTAAAGCGTGTGCTATATTATTGATCGTAGCTCGATTAGAATTAGGGTATGTATATTTTAAGTGTGGGGGTGGTGGTTGATGAAAAGACACCGAGCTATTAAGGGCATTTAATTTGTTCACAAAATTTTTAAAATGCGTTTTGTTATTGACCTGGAGGGGTTCCAATAGCTTTTTTCTTAATTGATTTTCTGTTATATCGTGATCTGCATATTCTATACAGAGTCTGGAATTTAAAACTGTAACTTGATGCAACCTTAACATAACGCTTTTGGCAACTTCCTTAGAGCTAAATTTCGCATATGCTACAGATGTTTGTTTAGAATTTGAAGTTAGTACCTTAATTCCTACAGCACCAAAATGTCGTAAAAAATCTTCTTTCTCGGTGGTCGATAATTCTTTTGGTAAGTTTTTCACTTTAAGAACGTCGAGGCAAACCATATTGAAAAGTTTTATTAAATTAAGTAACGCGTTTAACCAAAATTAAATAAACTATAACCTCAATTTAAATTGTCAAAACAATTGGTATTTCTAAGGGTTAATATACACTATTCGATGGAATACTAAAGCTTGGTATACGAGAAGAAAAGTAATTTGTTCATAAAAAATCAATTTACATGCATGATATCACTCATCAGCATATTATATTCAAAATTTCTAGATGAATTTCCCAAATTAATACACGATTTATCAATCCCTTCGCGTATAATGTTCCACCAAACGAATGAGTAAACGAGTATTTGTTTTTATGGACACCCTGTATCTGAAATAATTTTAATTTGAAAATCGACTCTCGGAAAAGAGCAAAATGCAATAATTTAATTTTATAACTGCAATATGAATAAAAACGGAACGATCGAAAGATGTGTTGATGTTGAAAGAGTTGCACGTGATTTCGTAATGTCGATTTAAATAACCGCGAGTAGGGTCGCGATGTGGCTTCATGCCGGAGTAATTATATAAGCAACAAGGTGCTTCCGTTTTAATTTCAATGGATACACATGTATAATATAAATAAATTTTAATGATTTTGTGTTTTGCTTCACGAGCTAGGTGACACTTTTTTTTTAAATTAATTTTTTGAAATATAACATAACCCACGATAACCTAAACTTTTGTTATTGTATTTACCTTAATTTTATTTACAGATACTCTCGCAATGGTTGGATACAGTCAGAGATCGGAAAAATTAACTCACTTGGATATTATGCTTGCAGGAGGCGGCTCGGGTTTTATAACGAGAGCGACTTGTCAACCCTTAGATGTTTTAAAAATTAGGTTTCAATTACAGGTTGAACCTATTTCAAATGTATTACACTCAAAGTATAAGTCGATTCCTCAAGCGGTATCTTTAATTTGTAAAGAGGAAAGTGTTGGAGGTTTATGGAAAGGCCACATACCTGCTCAATTGTTATCTGTTGTGTATGGCGTTTCGCAATTCTGGATTTTTAATTTTTTAACTAAACAAGCTCATTTATATAATTTAGATGTTAAGCATCAGTCCTTGGTAAATTTTAGTTGTGGTGCTGTGGCAGGTTGCGGAGCTACTCTTGCCTCTTTTCCTTTCGATGTCGTTAGAACTCGGTTGGTAGGTCAAAGTCAACACAATAAAGTATATTCAGGCGTTTCTGATGCCTTTAAACATATAATAAAAAACGAAAACGTTTTAGTACTCTATAGGGGCATATTTCCAACCTTTTTACAAGTTGCACCACATGCAGGTGTTCAATTCATGTGCTATAAATTATTCGATAGGTTGTATAGATCGTTTACACATACAGATAATTCTGTTTTTTCATTATCTGGTAGTGTAGTATCAGGAAGTCTTGCAGGTTTAGTTGCCAAAGTGTCAATATATCCTTTAGATTTGGTAAAAAAGCGTATGCAAATACAAGGCATTGAACAACATCGTCAAGACTTTGGAAAAATATTTGTTTGTAAAAGCATGATTGATTGCTTTAAGAAAATTTATATTTCCGAAGGCGTATTTGGACTTTTTAAAGGCTTAAATCCTAGTATTGTTAAAGCAGTTTTAACAACTGCTCTGCATTTTACTACTTTTGAATGGATTTGTAAATTGATAGGCGACATTCGTTCATAAAAATGCGATAATGCTAAAATATCTAGTCATTTTTAGACAATTTACTGTATAATAATTTGCTATCCTTGCTTTTGTTAGATTTTGTATATATTTTAATTTTTTAAAAACAATATTTAACAATAATATTTATACTTAATTAAAATCTACAATTATTTATTAAAATTTTAATAATATTGAAATCAAACTTCTAGAATGTTATTTTTTTGAGTTGTTTGTTTTTTTATTAGCAAGACTGATTTTATGATGTATTTTACTTCTCTAAAGACACTAATTTGTTGAGATATTTGTATTGTTATTTATAAAATGTTTCATAAAACTTAAATTTTAGATTGTTGACATTTTTTTTTCTTTTTATAACATTTTACACTTGTTAATGGCATAATTGAATAATTCAGTTCAGCATAAATGGCATCATCATTCTCCTTCATCAGGTATGATTTTAATATAGGGAATATTTGGTATGGGATTTCAAACCCGTATGTGGCATTGAGCCGGTCATGACCATGATGGGGATGGGAAAGCCGGCGGTGGTTCGTGAAAGGAAGCACCGCAGGTATTTCCCAGATTTCTTTTATACCGGCCGCCTATTTATTTATAAACTTTCAAATACATATTTACGACAAAATTTACAATATAATGCAATGGTAGTCAGTGACGTGAAAACAATAACAATAAACGGTGGCACATGATGGCGTTGAAAATAGTAGCTTTCTTCGGTTTTCCTTTGGTTTCTGGGTTCTGATGCTAATGAGGTCTTGAGTTGAATAATGAAAGCTATTACCAATGATATAAGAGCTGTAAAGATGGATTTTCTATGCAAATTTATATGTATGCTTTTTTCTCCGGTAAATAGATGGCGTTACTAATTTTCTATTCCATATACAGATGGTGCTACTGACTTGAGTTTGCAGGTTTACCTTACTTTACCCTACTTATGATATTTATTTATATGGATCTATTGGTGAAAAGATTCCTTGAAAAAATTCTGCGTATATCACGATGCATATTAACAGCACAGTCTTGATTTGTATTTTTAGCATTTTAACAATGGTGTAGCTACATACCATAGAATACTACATACTCAGCGCCCACGAGCAAGTAGTAAAATCGGAGCATCCACTTGTTTTTCGGTAGCTCTGAAGAGTTCTGGCGAAATTTGTTTTCTATCTAATCTTCTTTTTCTCGATTTAAAACCTTACCAATTTATTTGATTTTGCTTTTCTATTGCAATCTTGCATTTTCGTTTCGGTCAATCACTTTCTCCAGATCAAGTTCACAAACTATTGTTTTTTTTATAAGCTTTTACTTAACTTCACCATCGTGTTTGTTGAAGTTTGCTATAAATTTTGTAATCCTATTTTGATTTACTTTCACATGATTGTCTTGAAATTTTGCACACATGCGTAGTTTCCATGACAATACCATATTCTTCTAATATGCAGAGTGAATATTGTTAATTGATGTAAGAATTCACGATTTTAATAAGCTCCATATATAATATTATATATTCTGAAGAGCGAAAGATATAGTATATAAAAAGAACTAGTTCTCAATACCAACAAACTATTCAAAATATCATATTACAGTATTACTTCGTTATAATTCCGCTTCTTAACTTGGTCGAGTTTTAGTCTTAATTGATTTAAAACTAACATAAATTTTTTATAAAATATTGTTTTCATTTTTGACATTTTTTTAAATTATTTAGTTTATAGGTAATATTGATGTAGTAAAATAATTGCAATCGATTGTTTTGAAGTTAAGTTAGTTACCTTAGCAAGGTGCAAATATTTTTTAAATAGTTCTTAATTTTAAACATTTACATTAACTTATAATAGTTCATGAGAAAAATACTTGCTGTAAAGACAATAAGAAAATAGCACAAATCAATTTTTTTAGAATTAACTGGAAAGAACAACAACGACACTTAGATTGATTGTATCCAATAGTATAATAAAGGTAAGGCAACATACAAATTTTAAGTACCTTATTATATTATAGTACATCAGATGACTAAAAAAAAGTAAAGGATACTGAAAATATTATTTAAACTTTATTTGCAAATTTTTCTTTGTTTTAATTACTAAATCTCTTCTTCCAATCTGTATGCCATTTTTATTTAACCAAATTTTTGTGTGTGTAGAAAACCAACACAGATTCCTTCCATTTTATCAAATAAAAAAGTATTTCTTTTTTCTTTAAATTCTAGTTGAAGTTCTATTTCTTCATGTACTTAGACAACTAATTTTATCTATTCTATACAAATATGGCTGGAATAATAAATTGTTAGATTGCAATCATGTTTCAAATGCCTAAATTTTTTAATAAAACAGCTGTAAGATTAGCATAATATTGTTTAGCTCTGAAACAACAAAATATTGACAGTGATAAAAAAATGTTTCCAAAATTTGAATTTAAAAAACCCAGAATTTTAAAAAACGTAAATAGTTGATCTTAAATTAATATAAAACAAATTATAGTTGAGAAAAGATCTAAAATAATCTAACAAGTAGATTTTAAATTTACTTCTTACAATCCATTAACACAAAAGCACAAAACAACCAGGGCCGTCATTAGGATACGACGTATATTCAAAAAATTAGCAAAAAAATTCTAAAATCAAAGAACCACCTTAACGGGTAATGCATTTCAAGATTAGTTACGTTTCTACACGTAACATTTCTATCATCAGACCCGTATTTGATTTATGAAGATAAAATTTTACTCACCAACTTTCCAAAAATACTCCAATCCTTTAGATCCTGATGGTTGACGGCCCTGGTTGTTTTGTGCTTTTGTGTTAATGGATTGTAAGAAGTAAATTTAAAATCTATTTGTTAGATTATTTTAGATCTTTTCTCAACTATAATTTGTTTTATATTGACAGTGCTTTGCTTTGTATTTCTTAAATTTTTAATAGACTTGAGTACCTATTGCAAATTATTTTTGCACTAACTTTACGGTGATTTTTTTTTTAATTAACAAAGCACTCAATTAGTTTTGGAGCCCTGAAATTATGTCAAAAAGTATATCAGTGTATAACAGTGAAGTTTTATGTCTCGAGTCCTTTTACTTTCTTTAAGATACAATGATGTGTATAGTTCTCACACTTACCAAAATCTATTGTAGACAATAATTTTACATTAATTATTTATTTTTTACCTGACCCACATAAAAAAGATACACAACGATATAAAAAGATATAAAAATTCTTTACTTATAAAAACCTAAGGCTAATATATAGTTATTGTTTACAATAAAGTACAAAATATATTACAATACTTAATCTAAAAAATGGTATATTCGTATAATATGTTTTATTATCCATAAGACACTGTGTATCCTAAATTTGTCATAAGCGTCTCTTTAATAGCAGGTTGCAGTTCTTTTTGCATGTAGTTTGTAAGAAGAGACCTAATACCTCTGAGGAAAATATCTTCCATTTCCTTCGATAGGTTGTCATCATCGTCCTCTTCGTTAACGATACGCTTGTGTTCTCTTAAACGAGATTCACATCCATAAGCATAGACACTAATAAATCCAGGTTCGACAAAGTATGAATCCGTTCTCACGTTAAATTGACCTCTCTCGAAACGAATGGGCTCGGTATGAAATCTAGAGCAAAGAAAAATTATTTTGTTATTATAATTTTATATTTCTGAAAGTAAAATACTATAATAATTTTAATGACACTTTAAAATTTTTCTATAATGCAGATTAATTTTAAGATTATGCAGATTGGATTAACGAGATAATGCCATTATTTTTTTTTAAACTTGTTTCAGTTTTTGAAATTCGGAACTCATGGGTACATTATGCACGCCGCACATGGGTATCGAATCATAGGGACGGCCAAAAACATAAACAATTTTTCTTTTATTGTTTTGTAGAAGTAAGAATGCAGTCATGTGATGGCCCCATCCCAATTTTTTTCTATATAATTAAAAGTAAATTATTTGGAAGGCATTCTATAAACGCTATAATATTTCATTCGGTTTAATACTGAAGATGCTACTAACTTAAATGATTAGCAAAGTAATATTATTTAATGAATACAAAACGAAATAAGAAAATCGGTAAAAAGCAAATTATTAAAAATAAACAAAAAAACCCGACTGCTTTAAAAAATATCAACTGAAAAGCGAAAAACAAGCTCTATAATCTATAGAAATTTGTAACACCAATATTTTTATGTTGTAAAATGTATTGCAGGGGGAACAAGCAA
This sequence comes from Rhagonycha lutea, assembly GCA_958510855.1. Classification (NCBI taxonomy): domain Eukaryota; kingdom Metazoa; phylum Arthropoda; class Insecta; order Coleoptera; family Cantharidae; genus Rhagonycha; species Rhagonycha lutea. The sequence goes on from OY294036.1 coordinate 60,535,080, forward strand.
AGAATTATATAGGGTAAAGGCACATAAGAGTACGCAGTTCATAAGAGTACGAATTGCATTTTACAAATTATAGAACAACATATTGTCATCTATGAATGCATGTAATAAATCCTTAAACATATGCATGTAACAAGGATAAATGCATTTTGAAGTATAGAGCATATAGTCGTACGCGCTGCGTACTCTTGTAAATTATATTTAGCTTTCACAGGATTACCTGTAAATCCTGAATATGCGAAACATATAGTGACTTCAATTTTAACGGACATTAATGCTCCAGAAACAGATAATCTGAATAGTTCTAAAATACATTTGGATGTCAAAAATTGCATGAAACTTGGACCTTCCACAACCGAAGACAAAGAAAACAATCGTGAACACATTCCAGTTTCTTCTCAATCGAAGCAAGATAAAGCTCATGTAAAACCAGAAGATCTACGACCATACCCAAAATGTAGTCAAACGGAGCAAACCAGAAAACGCTGAAGTCAGAAATCAGAGATATTAACAAGCACACCGTTAAAGGATAAACTGAAAGTAAAACAATTCGAATTGATAAACAAGGTTAAAAGAAAAATTTGTTCAGAGAAATCGGCAAAGCCTGCAGCTAAAAACACCAAGCAAAGAAAAACAGTTAAAGCACCTACCTCAAAAATAAATACAAACGTCCAAGAAAGAAACGACAAGCAGAAGCCATCAAAGCCCGAAGGATGTAAAGGAAATCAAATTGAAACAGAACAAATTATATTATGTCCATCTTGTGATGCAGGAAATTTTACATGCGAACTGTGTTAATCTAATATCGCGTACTCTTATAATTACCACTGCGTACTCTTATAACCACGTCTTACAAGAGTACGCAATTGTATAAATTTTCAAAAATATTTTTTTTTTAATTGTAATAACACTAAATTGCTTTAAGTATTAATAAATTGTTCCAAAATTAATTCAGGGTTTCATTGGTTTCAAAGATTTTGTTGTTTTCATTTTAATAGATGAAATTCACAAGAAAGTACACTAAGTGCGTACTCTTGTACGTCATTACCCTAGAGTTTATTTTTCGCTTTTCAGTTGATATTTTTTAACGCAGTCGGGTTTTTTGTTTATTTTTAATAATTTGGTTTATTTCACACTTTTTAGTTTTTATTAATAAAAGAGTTGTTCAGTTAATTATTGCGAAGTTCTTCGCTAGACCGTGGTTAACAATGTGCTGATATTTTTTTTGAATTCTCTAGTCTAGAGAATTGCTCCTAGAAAAGGAAGAAGAAGACTAAATAATTCAGATTTCAAAATATTAATTTATAAGTTTCGTATTTTAGATGAATTAAACGAAAAATAGTGTAGGTACACGGTCTTTAGGAGGAAATCTTTTTGCGCACGCACCGAACCTTACGCTTACGGAGTTTTTCTTGTCAGGGTAATTAAAAAGTATTTCAGAACTTTTACAATTCTTTTTCTTGGTTTAAAGTACCTACTAATATTATTTATTATTAATTATTCTATAATTAATAATAATTATTATATTAGATATTAGGGTCATTTCACATCAAATCAACCGGTCTTACAACCCGACCCTTACTGATTTTAATGAAACTCCTAACATTGGTATTAGGGGAGACTACCCTACATCGAGACAGAAAAAGTTTTATGATATTGTTATTTATTAAAATAAAGCAAAGTAACACTTTAAAACAATTGAAAATTATAGTATAAATAGGTACAACAATGCTTCAGTACATAATTATTATTAATAGAAGACGAATAAATCAAATTAATGCTAAAATATTTAAGTCAACAGTCCTTTAGGAAGGACAATCCTTATTTATAACAAAATTTCCTCTGTCTTTCATGGACGTCGGATAGGACGTCAATTGTCCTCCTGTTAGACAAAATTGAAATTTTTAAAAGATGAAATATTAAAATTTTAAATTGTTTTGGTACTTTTACGATCTTGATGTTCGCAAAACTGTCAAAATTGTATTTAACCGAATATTCCAACAAATTTTACTTACTTTTCTAAATCAATTTGCTTGTAGAATTTTGATAGCTTTTGGGCAATATGAATAAAACGGAGTATGAAGTTTAAACTAAAAATTTTGAATTAAATACCTCAAGTTGTATGTATAAAACTGAAAAGCAAAGGCTCAGCTTGCTCTTCTACATATCAATTTTTGATTTTTATTCATATAACTTGGAGCAATATTTCAAAATTTTGAGTATATTACATCTAGGGCAGTCAGTATAGGTATTATTTATTGCAAAAGGTGGTGTAGAAGCTTTCATTTTTTAGCTTGTATACAGGGTGAATGAGAGCACCCGTATCAGCAATTGTTTTCAAAAACGGCTAGTCGTAGAGAGTTGGGTTAAAAAAATTTATTATAAAACCCATAATAAAGAATCGAATGGTGATATTATTATTTCTCGGAAAGGTCGGGATCCCGAGTAGTTTTCTCCAGAAACTCCAGAACTCCAGAATTTTAAATGGCACCATAGGTCGAAAATGGTATCGTTAAAAAGATCTTTAAGAAATAAGCAAGTTTTGTGGGAAAAATTATTTTATTACTCCCACTCCTTTTAAGTAATGGTAGTCTCATTCACCCATATGCAATGGAATATTACTGAAAAGGGGAGGGAGTAATAAAATAATTTTTCCTACAAAACTTGCTTATTTTTGCAAGGTCTTTTCTACGATACCATTTTCGACCTATGGTGCCATTTAAAATTCTGGAGTTCTGGAGTTTCTGGAGCAAACTACTCGGGATGACGACCTTTCCGAGAAATAATAATATCACCATTCGATTCCTTATTATGGCTTTTATAATAAATTTTTTTGACCCAACTCTCTACGACTTACCGTTTTTGAAAAAAATGACTGATACGGGTGGTCGCATTCACCCATAACATGCAATAGAATATTACTTAAAAAAGGTGGGAGTAATAAAATAATTTTTCCTACAAAACTTGCTTATTTTTGCAAGATCTTTTCAACGATACCATTTTCGACCTATGGTGCCATTTAAAATTCTGGAGTTCTGGAGTTTCCGGAGCAAACTACTCGGGACGCCGACCTTTCCGAAAAATAATATCACCATTCGATTCTTTATTAAGGCTTTTATAATAATTTTTTTAACCCAACTTTCTACGACTAGCCGTTGTTGAAAAAATTGCTGATACGGGTGCTCTCATTCACCCTGTATATGGGCACAAACAAGTAAAAAACAAAAATGCTAACACGGGCGACTGTAGGAGAACCTTTGGCGGCCAAAAAACCTTCAAGTTTTTGGAGTTTTTGTTTGGTATTTCGCCTTTAATTCGTTAAAGAGCATTAAATTCTGCCTCGAATGAGTACCACCACTTAAAGATTCGGTCAAGCGATATGGTTGAAAACCACGGTCAAAAAACAAACTTCAAAATCCTTTTTGGGTATTCGTCCTCTCGCGGATGTACAGGCATTTAAAGAAAAGCTTTGTTTGAAATTTTGAAAAATTTGCATATTTCAGGCTACAATTTGGACGTGTTTGATAAGAGACAAAATTTTGAAATTTAGAGGATACTTAGTTCTTACCTTTAACTTAAAAAAACTTCAAGCTCCTTTTTGGGTTTTCGTCCTCTCGCTGATGTACAGGCGTTTAAAAAGATGCAAACATTGTAGCGATTTGTTTATTTATTTGGTTTGATTTTTTGTTTATTTTTGCATATATTTTTATACTGGCCTGAGTACACTACTGAGGCCGGTATACAAATTTTTTTAATAGATTTTTTCATAACGAGTTGACTGAACAAGTCAATTTTAATGTTTTATTCTCTTAGGATATGTGCACTTTGATATCTGAGAATGTTTAGATTTCTACATTGAACAGCGCAGACATTGGAGTCAATTGAAAATCACAAAATATCAATAAAATCCACGTATTTTCAATACCATGTTATTTTTCAGGAATAAAAATTGTTATATATTTTTTTAGAAACTACCATCTTTCAGCTTCAAAATGCCACTTTGGTCGAGGAAACACCTCCAATACAAAAAATTTTACACCTAAAACCGCAAAGGTCAAAAATAAGACTTTTCAATTACTTTATTTTATGTGGACCGGAAGTGGCGGGTGCGAAAATTAAATCTTTTTGGATTTTGGTCTTTGGAACCCTAAAGAACATTCCCACAAAGTTTTAGCAAAATCGAAAATATGCTGATGGCTTTGTCGATTTGATGATTTCATATGGAATGACTCTAATTGCTAAAACAGTCCCAATTTATTTTCTTTATTGAGCCACCATAGTGCAGCAGGACGCAGGAGGAATGCACACAGCGAATAGTATAACTTGAAAACTTTTCAAGAAAATAAATGGTGGAGATTTCTAATAATTTTTTGCATAAAGACTTTGAAATCAATATCAAAGACAATAAAATGTAAAAAACTATTGTGTAGTAACTATGTAGAATATTATAAAATATTTACCATAATAGCAAAGCTACTGTATCTAGCATCAAAGTATTATAGTAAAATACATTGACGATATATTATGAGGTATTTAGTGAGCTTTGCCGCGATTCTCTAACCGTATTATAATTTGTAATAATGTAAAATAAAAATAAAGGTGTTGAGTTGTACAATTTTTCAATTTATTAATCGTGTTTGAGGCTTATATTTTTATTAAGCCGAACGGACACCGGATGCTAAGAAAAACTAAGATTAGTTTTAAACATGATCATCATGTTTGTATGTTATAATGGAAGTAAGTGATTAGTAAGTGTCAAACTAAAATCGCCTACTTCCATGAAAAAATAAATCTTAGCTTATTAGCTTACCATCCGGTATCTATTTAATTTTAGAGTGAAATCGTGTTGTAGAATTACAATTATTACCATTACATTGTTACAGCTGAGGTTACAGCACTGCAATGTTAATATTAAGTCATGATTTAGATTAAAAAAATAATTAAATAGAATTTTTGATAAACGTTGTGGATATTTTTATCTAAAGCTACTATACAGGGTGACTTACCAACAACCTGATCGTAGATAGTCAACATGGAAAATTAAGTTTTTCAATACCTGGTCCTCATGATAACGGATAAGAATGAAAAAGATATCAATTTAAAGAGATTTTTTTCCGCGTTTAAAGATACCCAATATACTTTGTTATATTTTGTTCTTTAGTTATTGTTAAAAACTCAATAACAAAATGACAAATTAGCGCGTTTATAAAAATATTAGTTGCCTTGTTTTTAATTTAATTGCCACTGTTTTTGTTTGAAAACTAATTGCAAACAAGTTGCTGTGACAGCTTAAAATAAATTTGGTTAACAATGAATTTAAAAATAAGTTTTGACAGTTCAATTATCGAAAGCAGGTCGGGTTTTTCAAAAATTGCTTATTTTCATTCTACATTTTTAACAAGAACAAAATATCAATTGTTGGATATCTTTAGGCGCGGAAAAAATACTCTTTAAATTGATACCTTTTTCTTTCTTATCCGTTATAACATGGTTATAACTACATCCGTGGTTATAACCAAGCATTTTAATTTTATTTTAATAAAATATTTTGTAATTTGCATTTTTTTTTCTTACTGTGTAATATCTTAAAAATCGTCTCGTTATGTGACAAGTACCTAAAATTACCGATTTTTGAATTTTTGTTATTAGTTTTTCTATGTGTAATTGTTTCAGATTGATTGCAAGATTTTTTGGTGTCAATCCGGTTGCCGAAAGTATTATGGGGATTGGAAATATCCATTCAAACTAATTTATGCTTTTGTTGATATAAAATATAGTAAAATATAGAAGTAGGTAATTAAATATTATTGATTAAAGGAATTCTTACCCAATTCCAGCTCGTCGAAGTCGAAGAATCATGTTACACGAATCTTCAGGGTTCGGATTCACTGGTGCTCTTTGCAATTCACCTTCGTTGAACAAATTTACTCTTCCACTAATTGTTAAATCGCTAAAAAGTAAACGAGTCTCTAGAGTGGAATTTCTTGCATCAAAACGACATTTGTCCACCCTAACCCAAGTGGCTGCTGATGGCACTCGAACTCTCATTTCTGTCACATACATGTCGTAGGGAGCGGTTTTTAGTTGTTGATGTAAAGAGTATCCATGTAAATCGAGAGTTTTTTGTTTGTTCAGTTCACGACGTCGTATTTTTTCAAGAGCATTTTCTAGACGGTCTGAGCACCGATGTGAGAAATCAGATAACCTCTCATCTGGATATTCGTTAACGACGTTGTCATTACTTCCTCGAACGAAAGAATACGTATTAGGATTAGAAAATTTGTCATTTTGACGTGACGGAATTTCTGCAATTTAATTAAAAAAATTGGTAATATTACATAAAATAAAGATTTAGAAGTAGAAAAATTGTTATAACATTTTGTGTGATAACTTTTAATTTTAAGAATTTAATCATTCAAGGATAGAAATTATTTTATGATGAAACATCAAACAAAATAATATACAAAATAATATATTATTTTGATAATAACTGTAATGATTAGAGTTTTATAAAGGTTTATTTTGCAATAAGTGAGTAGAGAATTTATGTATTTTAAAACAATATATAATTGCAAATAAAAAATAAGTATCTAATTGTACGTTTTCTACTTTAAAAGAATTTTACGAATAGGTACTACAAAAAATTAAATTTAGGTATACTATACGATTTATAAAGCACCGGTGTAAGGAAAACCATTATTATATACTTTTTAGAGCAGAATGACTATGTTGTAATTTATTTTTTACTGATTCAATGTGTAATTTTGGCATATTAGGTATATAATAACAATCAACAACTATGTAGTTAGTTCTCCTCAGAAACTATAAAATGTTTTTTTTTCTAGAGAAGTTATCGATTCAAAATAGTTATTGATATACTGTATGTGGGTTATTCTATACGAAATCGGCAAAGCTCCGGACCGGATCATTTTTATTAATTTCTGATTTTCATTATATCCGTAGATATCGATAGCGGCTTAGAAAACAAAAAGAATAGCGACTAGCTCGGCAATTATTAACTAGTGTACCACTTGATTTTGAGAATAGATAAAAGTACATTCTATTCGTGTTGTAATTATTACAATTATAATTGTACTAATATTAACCAATAAGAATCTAGAAAGAGAAACACCAGAGTTGAAAAGGTTGAAAATTTCAAATCTGGCCTCAGTGTTCTCTTTATTGCAATATTTTATAACAATATTATTAGAATATAATATAATGTCTTCTCAGTGAACATAGAACTCATACCAATTCAGCCATGGTGTCAACAACTAATGTGGCACACATCAAAATATTAAAATTTAATTAACCGTTTCTAAGTATGGTCATTAGCTCATTATGTTTACCTTAAACCCAGTTTATATGATAATTACCATTTATCTCACAAGTAAAAGTGTAAACCTACTTTTGAGATGGAAGTTCTCCTTCCTGTTGCCCAATAATGTTTTCATTGGAAGAGAGAGATTATGTACTTGGTTCTACCGATATAAATATTGATAAATAGTTTAGGGGATCTATTCAAATATCAAAATTTTAGTGACGTGACGCTTTTTATTGGTAAAAGGCAAACTAAATAAATGCATGCACATGATTTGTCAGCCCCCCTCCGAGTGAGACCGAATACCAAAAAAATATGGCCTATACGTATATTTACATTCCCATAGATGAGGCCGTATGCCGAGCAACCACATCAAATACACACTAGATGGACAATACTGCATGTTCCAACTAGTTAAATACATACTATTTGTTGTAAATTAATAATGTAAATTATTAATAATGTTTGTTATAACAAATCCTACATAATTTCCTTTTGCTACAAGTATTTCTTCGTTATATTCCAATAAGTACATCAAGTAAATTTATCGGTCAGTTAGTTTCCTACATTTCATTAGTTATTTTAAACTTTTCAAGTGTCAATTCGATTCTAGTTTTGCAATTTTTTAAAATGAAGGACAAGTTCGTGTTGTTATTCGTTTTTCAAGGAGGTTGAGTCCAATTTTTTTCTGACAAACAAGTCATTAAAAAAATGCAATCATATCCGGCTGGGTTCGATTTCCTCTGAAGCGGGCAACTTCATCTAATGCCCCTATTAGTACTAGTAATCTGATAACCAGTTTCAGAAACGATATGATAATATTATAGTTAATCCAAATCAACTATCTACCAATGGAAAAAGTGTAGTAGCGCTACAAACTGTTTTTATTCGTTTCTGAAACTGGGCGTAAATCTTTTTTAATTATATTTTAATTTAATAAAAATGCAAATTGAAAAGGTGTAGATCGTTACAAGATGTTTTGCCGGAAAATTAATCTTTCCAATAAGAATAATAATAATTAAATCATCTAGCTTTTTTAATTTCTGTAATAATTACCTAATAACAAAATTGAGAAGTTAGTAAAAACTGTCAACAAAATAAATTGTTTTATTCTGTTCATTAAAAACCAAGATTCTCAGGGGTGCAGTCGGGCCAGGGCGCACCAGGGCTGCCCCGGTATTTTTTTCAAACATTCCAAATTACTATTGAGTAAATAAGTTTTAAATAGTTTTAAAAAAAAACTCGAACTCAAAATTTAACAAGTGATTGAATTAACAATTATTACAATACCCATTCACTTTACATCGCTAAGGTATAGATATTGTGATAAAAATGCTTACTAGCTACATTGAAATACGATAAGTTTATTATACAGGTTAAATTTTAACACTGCATGCATTAGTTGGAAAAAGTTGGATCTTTCTAACTTTTTGTCGCGCCTGCAATGATTTGCACACCCACATAAATAAAATAAGCAAATGTAAATAAACGGACGTTGTACTCTAATGGGTTAATAAACACTTTATAAAAAAAAAAGCGTTGGCCATGCCCCCTTTAAAAAAATTTTTTTCCCAATGGCAGTAACTCCTCCGCTATCAAATTTGTCAATGTTAACCATCCACCGGAAAACTGCCAGATAATTTGCACGGTTTGATGCATAAACATTTTGCGTTTAGGGACACGCATAAACATAAACAGGGTGCGCATAAACACTTCATAAAAAAAAAATCGTTGGCCACGCCCCCTTTAAAAAATTTTTCTTTCGAACTTTTTTTTTTTTCACCCCGGCACTTTTTATTTTACGACTGCATCCCTAAAGATTCTATATACAAAATTGAGAAGTTTTCAAGCTAATTAAACACAATAAAAATTAATTATATTTTATGAGTTTTTATCTAATATGCTTGTTAGCTTGTTTACAGTTATCGTCAGAATTTTAATAACTTTACTGTTTTAAGGTAAATTTAAAATTGTAACAAGAATAATAATCGACCACAGCAAGCGAGTTGGATTTTCAAAGCCCATGTAAAATTCAAAACTTATTAATAAAACATTTCCCGCTGTATCTAATTATGTAGAATGTAGAATTGGTCCATGTTGAAATTTAAATAATAGATTTTCATATGAATGATTTCTTAAATACATACTTGTATTTTAGAGAGAAACTTCAAATAAGCTTTTTGTAATAATATTGCATCTACAGGGTGTCCCCGCACTCACTTTACATAATTTATGTGGTGATATAGGACACTTTTCTAAGAACAATTTTTAACAAAAAATTTTTTCTAAATTTAAACCCTCGAAAGTTAGGCCTCTTTAAAGCATTTTTTTTAATTTCCACCTTCACGTGGCCATAGCCCCGAAAATATTGATTTTTCAGTAAAAATAGTTTAGTGATTTTTTAAAGAGCGTGAAATAATCTACAAACTAGATTCTAACATTTTATTGTCTAAACTCAACGGCTTTCGAGTTATGAATTAAATTAAGTTACAAAATGTCGAAAAATTTGAGCTTTCCTTTTTATTGGTTTTTTTCAATAACCTGTATCTTTTAAACGAAAGATTTTACAAAAAATCTGACGCCCCATTCCGGATAGGCAATTTAACGGACTACAACTTTTGTCTAAAACGATCACGACTGTGTATTGAAAATGAGGGTGGTCATTTTCAACATTTACTTAAATAATCTAATAGTTTAAAATTAATTAATAAAATAATTTTTCAAAAAAAATTAAAATTTTTTTAATTTAAATTTTTGTTTTTAGTACCTTGTTTATTATTTTCTGATTTTCTGAAATGGATTGGTTTCTCAAAAATTTTTACTAAACAAAAGTTGTAGTCCGTTAAATTTCCTATCCGGAATGGGACGTCAGATTTTTTGTAAAATCTTTCGTTTAAAAGTGACAGGGTTTTGAAAAAAACCATAAAAAGAAAAAGCTCAAATTTTTCGACATTTTTTAATTTACTTTAATTCATAACTCGAGAGCCGTTGATTTTAGACAATAAAAGGTTTAAATCTAGTTTGTAGATTATTTCACGCTCTTGAAAAAAGCTTTATAGCACTTTTACTGAAAAATCAATATTTTCGGGGCTATGGTCACGTGAAGGTGGAAATTAAAAAAAACGCTTTAAAGAGGCCTAACTCTCGAGGGTTTGAATTTAGAAAAAATTTTTTGTTAAATATTGTTCTTAGAAAAGTGTCCTCTATCACCACCTAATTTATGTAAAGTGAGTGCGGGGACACCCTGTATATGTATTATTATTTTTGTAATCTTATTTCTTTTTCGGAGACTACCAAAAATGAAGAAAAAAATTGTGTTACCTTGGAATTGTTGAAAAAAAATGTGGATCGCTGACAAAATATTTCTTTCTAAATACGTATAAAACAGCTTTATTGTCAATTTACTTGTTTGCTATACACTCCTAGGCCCTTGGACTGATTTGGAGAAAATTTTGCAAAATTATTTAGTAGGACTTAGGTTAGGTTTTTGTGCAAACAAAATATTTAAATTCTCGAAAACAAGCAGAAAAGAATTAATAAAAGTAGATACTAATAAGTTGGACCATTCAGGGGAGTTTTTGTAAGTTAAGCTGGGTTTCAATATTATAATGATTTATATATTATTTAAAATAAATTTTATAGATTAAATATTAACGAAGATTTGGCCAATCCGAAAGGAAAGGTGATAGAGAGTATTTTTGTATAACTCTGAATCTGTTTCCTTGCATGAGTGCGTATGTCGCTGGAGCTATTTCAACACAGAATGGCTACTTATGCGGATCAACGAAGTGATAACCCGTGGATTTCCTGATGATCCCGAATTCAATGTATTACTACAAATTTTGTAGATCTATCATTGACATTATGCACTCCTGCAAGAAAGCAGGTTCAGAGTTTACTTTAGTAATAGTTTCTGCTATGTATATCTAATCATTCTGCCTCATTAAATGAGGCTTTGAAGTATTTGTGTTCCATTTATTATTTCCAATTTTAAAAGTTCTAAAAACAGCAATAAATAAGCAGTTTTAAACAAAACTGCCCCGTGTGAAGCCGGGTATTCAGCTATGGTTAAAATTTTGTAACCCATTAATTTAATTTAATTGTATTTTTATTGGTTGAATAATTACCATAATTAGCAAAAGAAAATCAAGGTTACAGGCACATCTGAAAATCGGCTTAGCAAACTACCCACCGGATATAAAACAACTAAATATACTTAATTTAATTTAATTTACGGAAAAATCCTTTTTACAACTAATATCAAACATTACAGCATTACAACGATTACAACATTATACAAATTTATATTCTTGAATATTTTCCAACATCCAACGAAGACTCTTCGAGTAAACGCGACATTTGTTGTTAAGTTGTTAAGAAGAGGAGTGGGAGTAAGTTGTAGTGGTGTATCTGTCCTTTGCTAAATAGATAGGATAAAGCAAGAAAAAATATTTTTTTGCAAAATTTGCCAACTTCAAATAAACAAAATTTTAATAAGTAAAATTAATGAAAAGAGGCTTTTCTTATTAAAAATACATAGTTTTTAATAATATAGTACTAAATTTTATTCTTCTAAAGAGTTTTGGTCGGTTAAAATATTTTTTTACCAATTTTAAAACACTTTTACGTTGATGTGGAAAGTGCGGCAACGCTGTATACTTTCTTCTGTTGGTATTTATATTATTTATGTGTCAAATCGCTGTCTAAAAAGTATAAACTGCTTCAAAAAAACACAAACTTTTGAAAAATAAAATTTAAAACATTCAAAACAAATAAATTAATCTACCTATTCATTATTTATTGGTATTTACATTTATGTTTACATTACATATCGATGTCATGGGTGTCAACATAACCAAAGAAAGTGCATTTAAAAGTGAGAAGCGGCGACGTTGCCAAACGTAATGACCATTTATTAAATTTGTATCATTTTTTTAGTTAATAATTTAATTTTCTCAGAAACTAAAAGGTATACTTTCTTAAAATTTAGTACACTTATTTATAAGACCTTCATAAATATTGTGGCGATTTTTGGTAATGGTGACGCACCTGTTTGCAGAGTTAATGACGTTTAAATCAATGTGAAACCCCTCGCGTCCATTAACGCAATGCAATAACGTGTCACGAAACAGTAACTTTGACATTTTTTATCTCGATAACTAAAAGGTAGATTAAGTTCAAACTTTGCCAGAATGTGCTTGATTACGCAAACAATATACTGTGAAAATTTCAGAAACTTCGCGCAGATTTCGATTTCCTTCTTAACAACCTTAAACGTATTGTAACAACAAAATTTCATTTATAATGAAATGAAAATTTATTATGAAATCAATTATTGATCTTTTAAATAAAAAATTACATTTTTCAGTTACCGGGACGACTAGCGGATTCCTCAATCGCATTACAGATTGATAATTTTATAATTATTTCTTATTGTTTACTTTATTATTTTTTATGCACTTCATAAAGGAGTTCTATGTGCATTACTAATAAGTTCTTTTTTTCTCCTTTATAAAACGTCAATCACGTCATGGCTCTGCATTCGCTCAGTGTCACGTTCTTTATCGCTTTCTTTTTGTTGTAATGAATTATTTCATATTTGCTTTGTAATTTTTAAACAAAACCATGTTTTATAATATTATTACACTTAATGAATTATGACATTGTAGAAATGCATTTTATTATATAATACTATTCACAATTGGGGATAACTAAATAATATTTCTACTTTTCTCTATTTTACTTTCTGCAATTTTGAATACCTCTAGAAATAGAAATCAATGTTTTTTAATTCAGTAATACCAAAGAATCAATGATTAATGCTCGCGTTCGAGTACCTAACCGGGTTGATCGTTGATCATGGATTTCGTGACGTCCTCAAAAGGATCAACAAAAATCCGTTATAGAGCACCAGGAATTTTAATAATCTGCTCAATAATTGCTAAAATAATTAGGTTAAGGGAACAAATAATTAAATATCATTACAAAATTTAACATAGAAAATCCTGTGGTGCTTAAACCAAACCGGTACAATATTACAGTAGAACCTGTCAAGTTCGACATTCTCAAATTTCACTGTGAATTATAAATTAAACAAAAACTTAACTAGACGTTAAAATATTATTTTAACTGTAAGTAAAGAACAACATACAAGAAAATTTTATTTAAAAACATTTCTAACCTTTTTGGGACAAGGTACAAACAGAGAATATTTGAAAAAATGAGAAAACTGAAACTACGGGGGAATATTTTTTCAAATATTCTCTGTTTGTACCTTGTCACAAAAAGGTTAGAAATGTTTTTAAATAAAATTTTCTTGTATGTTGTTCTTTACTTACAGTTAAAATCTAATATTTTAACGTCTAGTTAAGTTTTTGTTTAATTTATATTTCACATAAAACATACTAAAATCACACTCTATTCTTGAAAAAATTTCTTTTTTACGATCATATTTTTTCACTGTGAATACCGATATCTTATTACCTTGCAATAACAACGATCGAGTTACGTACCTTGCTTTTCAACAAAAGTTTAATTTGAAAAATTTAATTTTATTTAAATAATACAAATGAAAAAAATTAATTAGATAACAATAATTTTAAAATTGTGTATGTAGATATGTTTAAAAGTTTCATTTACGCAATTCAATTTTTGAATATTTTACTCATCAATTTTCGCACATGTTTTGTTATTAACAAAGACAGTAATGTACGCTGTTATTATAATCGAGAATAAAATGAGATTTGCAGACTATGAATAAATGATATGTTTGATATTTATTACAATCTCGGTTCCCTGTCAATATCGACATTTTCTATAGTCCGACAGGAAATGGGTCCCGTCTGGGTCGAACTTGACAGGTTTCACTGTATTATTAAAGTTGACATACAGTTTAATGCGTGGAATTCAAACCACGGCATCGTAAAATATGACGAAAGAGTATTTCAAGGTTTTATTTTTTCTGTCGTTACACTCTACCACTCCCTATATATTAATAATTATACTACGGTCGATGATAAACTATTGGCAAATCGTTTACTTCTAATAATTAATCTTTTATTTGACGGAATTGCTTGCAAATAACTTGAAGTTTTATTGACTTTACAACGCTTTTTGAGCGAATCGCAACCTTACTGGATAGTATTAATTCACTAAAAATAAATTTTTTATATTTAATCACCGATCATAACTGTCTGAATTATGTATAGCATTTCAAATGGCATTTTTCCTTAATAAATTTTATATTTATTAACAACGTGTGGAAATTACATTTTCATTTTTAACATCTACGCCAAATGAAAATATATTGACTTGAAATCTATGCATCACCTTGTGTGTATATTTTAAGTATATGTGCAAGTGTCAAGATTTTGAAAATGTATCAAAAATATCATTCTTTCGTTTATTTGAACCCATTGCCATGAGGGTGCTTACCTTGTTTTTTAACCATGGTTAGTTTTAGTCGTGTTCCACATCTAGTCTCGTTTTTATCGGTCCTGCTTGAGCTGAACTTGTCCGTTCCGACATCACATCTTATCAGAGGTTACCTCGTTTGGTTTGATGTTTTGTTTTTGGAAGTTCGTCCAATTCTTTCCAACATTGGATAATATGTGTTTTGTCGCAGCTGTTGGGGATAGCACCGATGACGTCAGACGCCCATAAATCCATATAATTATGTATTATTTAATTTTTGTATGAGCGCGGAGATTAGCTTGCCTCAATTATTTACATCGTCATTGAAATGATGTACCTTTGCAGGCGAATTGATTCTTATTTAATTGTGTGCAGATTTTGTTATTTTTAGCTTTACACCTGAAACTCAATTTGAACGATAAACCATTAATATTTCAGAGGTTCCAAAAGAATTGAGATGTTGAATCGAACGGATTGTGGTGGAAGGGTAAGTTGAAAGGCAATTACTGTATTTAATTTTACTTAATGATATCTCTTGCGAATGTGTTATTTGTAGTCAATTTTTAGTTTAGAATTAGCTATTTTAAGATGTCTTCAGATGGCAACTCATCATTTATATTTTTATTTTTTATTGTGATTGTCCCAGGGTATCCCTTCAAGGTATTCTGGATTGTACTTGATTTGTTGTGTGTTTTTTGTCTCATATTGGAGTTTTGGAATCAAACACTGTCAAATCCATCTTTTAGTAAACTTTGTTCTTTGAATAAAATCAACTCTTCTTTACATCTGTGTTTTATTTCGAGTTTATTTAGAGGACTGGCCCCGGATACTTTTTTTTCTTAGTTAGTTGCCAAACGATCGCCTGAGTCACAACAGAAGAACACACGAACCGCTTACGCGCTATCCAAGCTCTGGTAATGGACGGGCGTGTAATCTTTTAGCTGGCCTGTCTACCATTACATCGTAGACCAGCGGGGCAAGTGGTCCAAATTAGAGCAATTTGTGTTACAATTATTTATGAAATTATCCGTGGTTTTGGATAAGTAAGAGATAAGTCTGAATTTAACATTTTTCGGGAGAATTGATTAAAATTAAAGCATTTAATGTAAATTACCCTACCCTTTGGTTGTAAGTTACCTAACTCTTCAATTTCAATCAATTCTCCGGAAAAATGTTAAATTGGGACTTAATCCTTCTGCTCCGGAACCACGGAAATATCTTTTCGTTATTCCGGCCGTAAGAGTGGTTTACGGCCTCATTTGAGGTACGAAAAGTGCCATTTTACGGCCTAGGGAGTAAAAAAAAAATGTACGGCCTAGGGAGTCGCAAGTGGTTTACACCAAGCGGTTCCATTGGTCCGGGCACAATGAAAAGCGGTTTACATCCATGGGTTTACATCAACTCGGCCGTAAAGTGATTTTACGGCCTTGTGATGTAAACTACTATTGCAATTTTACTTTTAAAATAATAAAAAACTTGCAGATTTTTACTGTGTTCAAATGATACAAATTATAAATTCATAAGATATAATTTTTCATCGCGTATAATTATTAACAGGTAAAAATATTGATTGGGAGTTCGTTTTGTTTAATTGACTCTTGTACACTGCATGGTACAATGACAAGGTTACTCTTGAAGAAGAAAATAACAACTTTTCGTGTTATAACGTATAATTATAAAAGGCAAGAGAAAATTCGTGTAATAAGCAATCATTAAGGTGCGAACTCAAATGTTTATTAGAGTATAATCGCTATACATTATACGAGTACATATTTTATTTATCTGAAAATAACTGACCGAGATTAAAACAGGTAAACTCGTCAATGCAATAAAATAAAAGTACTTTGTGTATTCATTATTTATTATTGCAATTAAATATTCATATTGAATGAAAAATAGGTATGATAGTTATAATTCGATATTGCATAGTTAAGGAAATGATATTTTGGTGTGGAAATATATCCCGGATTTGAGTAAGATAGAATCTCTATTCTTTCATTGTGTAAGTTCATCCCATATAATTAAAATTGCTATTATATAGCCATTTAAAGTAGTTTAAAGGAAATTACATACTAAAATTCTAAAATTTCAAATTATAAATTGTGCACAAAATGTTATATTAAATATCAAGTGGTACTAGTACAATAGTAATGATTATACCAGTACCTGAACCAATTAATTACTCACGTCTTTCAATATAGTCCAAGTCTCCAGGCGAGTCTTCCGGAAGTATTCCTAAACTATTTCCAATAAAACTAAGAGCCCAAACAAACAACATCCATAAAATTAAATACATTTTAATATATGGGTAGGTACACTAATTTTGAAGAATATTTAAATGTAAGCACTGCACCTTGCAGAATTAAAAATATACGTCGTAACAAAAATTAGTATATTGTTGTAAACAATCAGAGCGTGGGTCGAAGTTACGGTGATTGTAAAAAAAGAAGATCAACTCTCACTTGCTGGTAGTACTGTCGCCAAGAGATTCTCTGAGGCACTGACTGAGTACTACCACAACCAAGCACATTTAGAAAATATCGGAGACTGACTGATCACATTAAAACTAGGTCGTTACTAGCTATTGTTTCGAATGAATCCAAGAAAATGGCAGGGTTTAGTGAAATTTGCGACTAGATTATTGTACCTACTACTTGTCTTAATAGAAACTATTAAATATATTATTGTAAGTGTACGGGTACCACATTAACTACAATAGAAAATAATATCACTAGCTACTTAAGTGCACACCATGAAAACTATTATTTAAATAAATAATACTGATACATTTTTAAATAAATAAAATTAAAAGTACTATGTTATTATTTTTTTTTTAAAGAAAGAGTACCTAAATAGTATAAGCGGTAAGAATAATCGCTTACCGTTTATTCCGATAAGAATATAGTAAAATTAACATCCAAGTTATATTAGTAGTAGTATTAATTATAGGTAGTACTCGTATAAAATTCAAATTTAAATTCAGAGTAAGTATATCAACAAACTTCGTTTGAACACAGAGAGTTCTGTGGCTTCCATATTATCGTGGGTATCGCAGAATGTTTATCAAATGATCGTAAAATCACTAAATTGTATTCAGTTTCATTATGTATCTGCAAATATTTCTTTTAATAAACGTACAAACGATTAAAATGCTACTAAAGATTTACCAAAATTAGGGCGTCCATTTACGCTACTTGCATAAATTGAATTACGATTTTATAACTATATTATTTCTATGCAAGAGTTAGTAGTATTCGCCTTCATTCTAATCCAAATAAGAAATTTAGCTTTTTCAATCACAGCTTTTAGAATCAAATTTATTTGTTGATCTTTCCATTTTATACAAGTCACCTTTTACAACAACTGACGTTGGAGTAGGACATGTCTACTAAAAATAGGGTCACTGAATCTAAATTAATTCATGATCAATAATAAAGGAAAAACTAACACTATAAATTTAATGAAAATTTAAATCTAGATCTCATTAAAGGATTTTTAACAGGTAATAATAAAGTAGGAATTCAAAAAAAGTGAAATTGTTCTGTTTAATAAGAATATTATTCCGATAGAAGCTTAGCACCTTTATAAATATAGAAAACACAAAGGTGATTCAAAATTCTGCCTCAGTTTCATAAACAATGGTTGTTAACAAATGATTAGAAACTGCTATCTTCGTCAATACCAATAGTTCATCTATTAAATTTAATTATAGGGTCATTCCATGTGAAATCAACACACTTTTTAGGGTGACCATCTCAGATTTTGATAAAATTTGGTATATCGATAGAGTGTACGGAGACTAACAAAAATACAAATTTTTATTTCAATATCTCCAACCGTTTCCAAAATATCGCTATGTAAAATTTTCAAAAATTGGCTGCCGGAATATTTTCAAATCATTATAGCAGCTCTCCTAATTAAGCTACAGAAGTGGGCGTGATATCATTTTACTCAGTTTTTAATGCCCTTTTCGAAGATATACAGCACAAGATGCTTTCTTATAAACATACTTTTCAAAACTCAAAATCAAAATTTTGAATTTGATTTTCTCAAAAAGTGCATCTTCAAAATTTTTCAAAAAATTCCTGGGAGTAGTCTGTACTTATGGTAAGTGACTGCCAAAATTTCAAAGTGGGACGGTAATGGCTTCATAGTTAAAATAATTTTTAAGTACAAGATGGTTTGGAAAGAACGATAGACTTTATAGGTATTATAGTAAGTGAAATACCGCAGAAATTGTTTGTGAAAAATGAAATTTATAATATTTTATAAAAAATATATGTTAGTTTTACGGAAATCAGTCTTGCCAAATAATTTGGTGCCTTATGGGGGAGGGGGACACCCCTTGCCGGCAAAGATAGAAAGTTCAACTTGGTGAATTTTTTCTGATAAAATGAAATTATTTAGATCAATTTAGGTTTTGTTGCAGTTAGCTGCAAGGCAATGACCGTCTCAAATCGATCTGTGGGTTATGGAGAAGGCAACGGGAAACCACCCCATTAACATTTCCCTAGTATAGTCTTCTTGGCTTAGCCAGGAGGATCGCCAACATCCGGAATCGGATAGGCACCTGAAGAAGAAGAAGAAGTAACATCAAGGAAATTTTAATACAGAACTTTTTTGAAATATTACAATTAATACAAAAAATTGTTATTTAAAGTTTCTTTTTTAGGGCCAGTTCTACAAAGCAAGTATAAAGTATGAATAAGCTATACTGAGAATAAATCACACAGATTGCGTTCTGCAATTATGGTCGTATAACGTTCTTGTTGGTATAAATTGTGGTTATACCGAGTTTAACTCATCCCTCAAATTGGTCGAATATCTACGCGGATAAGTTATTCTTGTTTTCTATTGGTCAAATCTAATATAAACAATCATTTATTTAAGGTTAGATTTTAGAGTTTGACAGTTGAATGACAATTTTATTTATTTCAAATGTGAAATTCAATTTATTGTTGCATTTCAAGTGCTTCTATAAAGTTATTTTATTAAATCATTACTTTGATTATTTATGAAATGATTAATTAATTAATTGAGGTTTGTGAGTGCATTTAAAATTTTTGTAAAAATTTTTATTTTTTTAAATTTTTAAAATATTTTTGTCATTTTTATTGTTTTTGGATATTTCATTCTCGACCCATGGTTTTCAAAGTTTCATTCTAATAAGTAACATTTTTATGTATGTAATTTATAAAGTAATTTGTAAAATTTTATAAATAAAAATTATTACAAAAAATGTTAACTCTTTTTAATATTGAAAACATAGCAATAACCATTGCTAAAAATAATTTAAAAAAAAGAGAATTTGAAAACTATAACCAATAAATCAAATGAACGCTTCACAACGATGTCAAATAGTTGAAGCGTTGCAAAGCTAATTGATCTAAGTGCCAAAAGGTACTTTTGTGGGAAAATGGTATTAAACAAAGTAAATGGTAGTAAACTGTGTTGTTAGAAAATAATAAAACAAATGTTATATTTTATATGATATTAATTTTTATTGACATATACATGAAGTAACTAAAAGTCATTTTTGATATAAAACCCAACAGGGGAAATTTAAACGAAAAAATAAACCAACAAAGGGTCTGGCCGGTTAAGTATGTTAAAAATGCCTTTTTTGAATTTCATGATGGCAATTTTTTTCAAAGTTTGTTATGTAAAAAGACAGTCATGTACAAAATTTCAGCTTTTCAATTTACTTCCTGTGGATTTTAGAAGAAAAAAACTGCTTATTCACATTTCTTCATTTTTCTTGTACTAAAAGATATCCGAAAAATCTCAAAAAATTCAGAAAAATCAAAAATCACCTAAGAAATATGAAAAGAATTTTTGGAATTCCTTCACAGTTAAATTCAACGAAATACGATTTTATCAACTTGAAAAAAAATTATTTAACCATGGGGGAATTTTCCGACTAGAACAAGAAAATTTGACAAAATTCTACTTTGGAATCCCTACAAATTAAAAAAAAATCATCTCAAAATTCCACCTGCAACACTATAAAAAATGCAAAATTCTCTTCAAAGTTGTGACGTGATTCAACGAAATACGAATTTATAAACTTTAAAAAATATTATTTAACCATGGTAGAATTTTCCGACTAGAACAAGAAAATTTGACAAAATTCTACTTTGGAATCCCTCTACAAGTTAAAAAAAAATTCTCAAAATTCCACTTGCAACACTATCACAAATGCAAAATTCTCTTCAAAGTTGTGACGTCACACTAATAGAGTCAATTTACTACATTGGTAGCTGTCAGAATACTATAATTTATAGAAATTTTACTTCAATAACTTCAACTATGGCTGCTTTTCACGGTGTTTTATGATTTGAAATGACAACCTGTATATTTCTAGATGATCGATGAAAACTATTCATAGTGACCGGGTAATACCGGGTCATTTTAACAGGAACACCTCACAAACCCAATAATTTTTATATTTTCAAATTTTCGCCAAATACCGCGTATACTATCAATACTTTACTAAAACATTAAAATTGAACAATAGTTATTTACATGAAAGTCAGGAAAATGATATATTACTGACGAGGAGCAATGTTGAAATACGAGGCACTTTGTGCCGAGTATTTTAGAGCTCCGAGTAAAGTGAGATATTTTCCTGACGTATTTTGTATTAAATTTTTCCAAAAATCGTAAAAAATCGAAATTTTTGAACAACATTTTTAAAATGAACAAAAATCAAGTTTGTCAATGTGTCAAAACTTGAACAACATTTTTAAAATGAGCAAAAATCAAGTTTGTCAATGTGTCAAAACACATTGAAAAAATCAATTACTGACATTACCGGACTAGTCAGTATAATTCAATTTCCCTGCGCGTAGATACGCAGGGAAGTGTTGTTTCTATGACGATTTTTGGAAAACATTTTTTTAAATAAATTATGTTTAATTATTGAGCATACATGTAAATTGTGTTGAAAAGCACACTTTCGTTATTCGCTGTTATTTTGCTTATTACTCAAAAAATTTCATAAAAGTAATATTATTTAAAAGAGTACACTTGGACACAGACCGCATTGTTTTTGCAAAAGAAAAAGTTATGTGGAATTTTTTAAGTAACAATCAAAATAACAGCGAATTGGAAAAGTGGGTTTTCCAACTTTGAGGATTCAGTCATTGCATAGCCTTTTAATTGAAGCCCAATCCACATTAATCTTCTTCACTGTCACTGTTAATGACTGCATTCACTTCTTCCACACCGAACAGTCTTATGAGAATCGCGACTGGCCTTATAATTCTGGATAAATATCGAGAATTTGCTAAATAAAAAATCACGGCTACGATTTGCGATCAGTATCCGACAGTCGACTATTTGGACAATCACAAACGTAACACTGGATTCCTGAAGGACCTTGTGAATTCCGAGCATAATCGATGTAGCATTTATATGTCTTGCTATTGATATGTCTCGACCTCACGAGAATCTGAATGATGGAATTACTCTCATTTTTCAAGTTTTTTTTTAAATAACTCATGATAATATTTGCATCTTCATCCATCATTTCGATCAGATAGGATACAGCTTGAGGTAGTTGGAAGGAACCAGTGAAGAGAATCTTCAATTACTGATCTGGTAATTCTGGGAAATCGAGAATTTCAGCTGATGTTAATTTGCGAAATTGAATTTGAAGAGAATTTTGCATTTTTGATAGTGTTGCAAGTGGAATTTTGAGATGATTTTTTTTTTAATTTGTAGGGATTCCAAAGTAGAATTTTGTCAAATTTTCTTGTTCTAGTCGGAAAATTCTACCATGGTTAAATAATATTTTTTAAAGTTTATAAATTCGTATTTCGTTGAATCACGTCACAACTTTGAAGAGAATTTTGCATTTTTGATAGTGTTGCAGGTGGAATTTTGAGATGATTTTTTTTTAATTTGTAGGGATTCCAAAGTAGAATTTTGTCAAATTTTCTTGTTCTAGTCGGAAAATTCCCCCATGGTTAAATAATTTTTTTTCAAGTTAATAAAATCGTATTTCGTTCAATTTAACTGTGAAGGAATTCCAAAAATTATTTTCATATTTCTTAGGTGATTTTTGATTTTTCTGAATTTTTTGAGATTTTTCGGATATCCTTTAGTACAAGAAAAATGAAGAAATGTGAAAAAGCAGTTTTTTCCTTCTAAAATCCACAGGAAGTAAATTGAAAAGCTGAAATTTTGTACATGACTGTCTTTTTACATAACAAACTTTGAAAAAAATTGCCATCATGAAATTCAAAAAAGGCATTTTTAACATACTTAACCGGCCAGACCCTTTGGAAATGAATTAATTAGACTGTAGACTGCGGCGCCTTGACATAGACGCTGCGTCACCTTGTTATCGCATTTTAAACTGTAAATAAAGTGAAATGTGGCTTAGATCATATAGCACTGCATTCGCCTTGGTATCTAGATCATTTTAATGCAAAAACCTAAAATTTCAAATTTTGGCACTTAGATCAATTAGCTTTGCAACGCTTCAGTTATCCTATGGTTAAATATGCTGTGCAAATGACCTATAATTGGTGCGGAGGAACTAATTTCAGGTATAGTTATACCGACCGTGTACGAGCATTGTAGAACGCAAAAGCTTTTATACCTCGAATAAGGAATAAGTTATACTTCGAATAAGTTATACGTAGAATAACTATTCGGGACCTTATACTTGTTTTGTAGAACCAGCCCTTAATAATGAAGGGGGCCCGCAGTGAGTCTTTCACCAGGACTCGGTCTTGACTTGCTACGTCACTGATTTTTAGATGCATTTTTGAATGAAGAGCACCTATTTATATATTCATTTCTTTATGATCCCAAAAGAGTGTAGCATTTCAAATGCTATTATTTATATTTTGGCGGAAATCTATGCATCACCCTGTGTGCGTTTCAAATACGCGCACGCGTTTTGAATTTCGAAAATTTATCAAATGTTCATTCTTCGCTTATCTTTATGAAAAGTAGAAGTTTCATTTTTCGTTGTGTGCAATTTTATGTTTTTAAAAGCCACAAATTGTTAGTTTATTGAAGTGATCTTCTTTTATTTTACCTTCTGTGCTACATTTGTGGGTAAGATTGCATTATTTTCTATCTTGAGCGGAAGTTTGACTTTGATAAATTTTAGCTTTTTTTGGTATTACCACGTCAATTTTATGTGACGTTCATTTTTTGGTTTCCAATTTTAATTATGGTTTTCTGAGCGGGTGCACATGGTGATCAGTAGCCCGATTGTCCATCTGGCTGTTTTTATCCACCAACCATATGGGTATTTGTATGGATATGGGCCAGCAGTTTGGTTATCTTGTTTCCACCTGTGATAACCTTGATTCCTGTGTCGAACGATCTGTGGCAGCCATTTTTAACGATGTTGGGATTTTGTTTTTGGGTTCACCATTCCCGTATGAGATCAATGGAGAGGGCAGGACTGATCAACATTCATTTATCCCCAGCTTCACCGCAGTTTTGCGTCTTTGATTAAGAAGTGGTGTGATAAGTTTGTCACTTTGGCCGTCTCCTTTGACGATTTATCCATACTTTTTGGGAAGACGTGCGAGCTCCATTCCAATATCGAGGGATTTCTTGTCGCAGCGGTAGCGTGAGCCTATACCACTATTCCATCTCTAGTGGTTAGGACAGCACCAACGACGTAGGATGGCTGGAAAACCATTAATTAGTTTTTTTGTGGAAACGCATTTAGGAGATTTGCTTGTTTTAATTATTTACATCGTTATTGAGATGCTATACCGTTCGCAGGTGAATTGATTCTTGTTTAATTGTGCGGTTTTTGTTATTTTTAGCTTTACACCTGAAACTCAGTTTAAACGATGAATCATTAATATTCCAGAGGTTCCAAAAGAATTGAGATGTTGAATCGGACGGATTGAGGTGGAAGGGTAAGTTAGAAAGCAATTGCTGTATTTAATTTTACTTGATGATATCTCTTGCGAATGTGTTAATTGCAGTCAATTTTACCAACGTTTTATGTCTGCGTTGGGCAATCTCCTGGATGCGCGGATTATTTTTGTGAGTTGTCTTCATATGGCAACTCATCTGTTTTTTATTTTTTATTTGATTGTCCCAGGGTATCCCCTCAGGGTATCTTGGATTTCACTTGATTTGTTATGTGTTTTGTGTCTCCTATTGGAGTTATGGAATCAGATATTGTCAACCCCATCTTTATCTATACTTTGTTCTTTAAATAAAATCAACTCTTATTTACTTCCGTATTTTATTTAGAGGACTGGCGCCCGAAAGGTTTTTTTTTCTTAGTTAGTTGTACACTGATCGTCTGAGCCAACGGAAGAACCTACGAACCGCGTCCGCGCGACCCATGCTCTGGCACTGGACGGGGGTGTAATCCCTTAGCTGGCCTGTCTACCTTTCCATTCGTAGATCAGCGGGGCAAGTGGCCCAAATTAGAGCAATTTGCGTTACAAGAGTGCTGATTTATGGCATATGGCAATAAGTATGTATCAAGATTTATAAAGTAGAATCGCATGAAGAATATAATATAGTTTGTATTCACATCACATTGGGGAGTAATTGGTAAAAAGAACCAACTTTTAAAATAGTTATACATATTTAGGTATATGATAGGTAGGTATGTGTGTATGTATGTAGTATAATATACGATGTACCAAGTAGGAGTTTTTCTCACGAAGAAACTCATTAATATAGTAGTTAATATAAATTTCGATATTACATGAAAGGAAATCAACATAAGATTACGTAACAAAACTATTTAATATTTAAAGTCTTGATGCATATAACGATACTAAATATTTTTAAACAATAATTCCATTTGCGCAAAGAAAGTTATATTTTAATGAAAGCATTGTAAAAACATTAGTGTGTTTGCACGAGCATGTTTTGACTTTTACTTTTATTTTTAAACATCCACATTATAATTATTACCAT
Organism: Rhagonycha lutea; assembly: GCA_958510855.1. Taxonomy (NCBI): domain Eukaryota; kingdom Metazoa; phylum Arthropoda; class Insecta; order Coleoptera; family Cantharidae; genus Rhagonycha; species Rhagonycha lutea. The sequence goes on from OY294036.1 coordinate 60,560,731, forward strand.
CAACAATTTATAATTAACAAAATTATAGATAACTATTTGCTTCAAGAATAATAATTTAAATGATAGGGAAGTTCACTTAAATTCATTTCTACCTAATAACTACTACCATCAACTGAGAAGTTAATGATTATTAAGGTCCTTTCAGACGGAATATCACTAACCGAATACACATATAAAAATACTCGAATTAACATTCACTTTGTTATTTTAATCAATTATTTTATATTTATTTAATAAATTAAATTATTGACGAACCTCTGATTTAAAAATAAGGTTAATGATCATTAATTTACAGTTTGTCGAAAATATAATTCTTTGGTTAACCATATTAGTGGCTAGGTTTGATCCCTAGTTGAGTTACAAAGTGGAAATTCCTGGTTCTAATGTTGGAATATAATATACAGAATATTTTAGTTCGCTCTTTTTGTGAACATCGACATGACATGCTGTGGATTTAAAAATTGTTTCTATATTTACATAAGTATAGATAATTGACAAAACGTCAATGTTAAAAATGGTAACAGAAAGGCCTATTTTAGTTATATCTTAATTTCATTATTTTTTAAATTAAAAAAAGCCAGTCATTTGAAAACTGAATTGGGGGTGTTTACAGTTGTTTGCACGAATAATGAAGCTTCGTCATAAACGGCATTTGTATGAAATAAGACAAAAATTATGAGTCACATAAGTGTTTGATATAATAAATTTAAATCATAAAATTTAATAATTAATAAGCTTAAAATTTTATTTTTAACAATATTTATGACTTTTATGAAATAAGTGGGTCCACGGTCAAATTCATACCAAAAACGGTTTGGGAAATCAAAAAATTTAAGAAACCCTGCTCTAATGAAATGGAAATATAACCTAAAATCAAACTAATTTGTTATAAAATGAAAGCAACAGTCACTATAAAAACTACTTTCATTAAAATTATTATGCACGCTAAGAACTATTGTATCTATCTCTTTCTATCTCATACGTTGGGTGTCAGATAATTTTCGACGTAAAAGATTTCTAAAATAAGACATTTAAGAATAATTTAATATAGTGTGTCTTTGTTTCACCTATGTTACTACAATTAATTTAAAAAAAAGGTTGTCTGTACTTAATTCAGATGGTTGTGACGTAAGCTTCATTATTCGTGATTACAACTGTATGTATTAATTACATTAATTACGGAGGAGAGGCGGTCGGAGCTTAGCGGTTACGCGAGTTGACTATGAACGCTAAATACCCGGTTCGAATCCGAGTAAAGTAAGAACTTTATTCTGGCCGCCTCTCCCTCGGCAGACAATGGCAAACTACCGGGGTGTAATCTGCCATGAGAAACCTTGTTTTAGGATAAAAGGACCTAGTACGAAACATATAAAGTACATAAATCGTCCCCAAAATTAAAAGGTTCACCAAACCCTCTTTAGGGTAAAAGGACCGAGAAGGAAGGATGTATTAATTATTATATGGGAGTTTTAGAAATTATTTACTGTACCGAGAAGCTGTATCTTCTTGCTATAGATCATGGAATAAATTCAATACTTGCTATTCCCCCCCCCCCAAATTTAGTACTAATTTTTCTCGAACTCTAGATACTTTTGGTGTTTACTAGATATATACTCTACAATTAGATAGCCTGCTATTTTAAACCAATAATCGCTTGTAATTATCGTTCCTGGTTTGAATTTCCGCTTAGGTTTAATTTTAAAGGAGCTTGCTATTCGAATTTTTGGCGAGATTCATAATATGATTACTGTAAACGATTTGCAGAGTGATTGAATTATTTGGAATCAACAGGTTTCTGTAAAATTTTGTTTGATTATTTCATCCCATTCATGCGTGATCTTCATCATTATCTTGTCATCAATATCCGCAATATATTTTTAAATAATATTAAAATAACTTCCAACTCGCTAAAAATTATTACTAGATTAGATATTTCACATTTTGTCAAAATTACAAGAGTTTGATAGGAATTATAAAATTGGAATGGAGTAGGTAGGTAATAAAAAAAATGCTTACTGCAGTTATTGTCTTCATTCTTATACGATGAACGCTTTACACAATAAAATTACTAGATCAACTCATGTATACGAATTCTTTTATTTTTAAACAATAGTATTGCATTGTGACATATTATTTTTTTAGTGCTTCGATGAAATTTGAGCACACTTCACTGCACAAGAAGAGTAAAGAGATTTCCATTTGTCAAATTGGAGTATACGGTCGTTGCTATTATTGTCACAGAAAAATACTTTAAGACTAAACAAAAACGTTTATTACATAAGAACTGTAAATATAAAGCTTAGTTATTATTATAAACTTTATATTATTATATAAAATATTATGTAATAATAATAATACCAGAATAAGTTTTGTATGGTAGTGTGATGAAATTTAAAGTCTGAAGAGCAATCAATATTCATGAAATCTGAAATTTAGCAAAACTGATGTTAAATTAAAATATAATATAAGGAAAGTACACAACAAAACTATTTTGTATTCGTAAAATAAATTATTAGAACTCAATTTTGTTCTATAATTCAATCATTTTAATAAATTTTTACTACCTATTGATTACTTTGTTCCACACACTAAAGAAAGAGAGGAAGGAAAATATTATGGGGAATTTTTATATAATATGTAGTTAGAGAAATGGTCACGAATACAACATTTATCCAAATATAATTTCCTAAAGATATCTTCTGTTTTCTCATTTTTATTATTAAAAGCTTATATTAAGTTCACTTATATGGTTTAAGGACTACACTACACTGATGGTCAGTTCTAATTCTTTGTTTAGTTAATGAATAAATAATATGTATTAGAAAAGCGGTAATTACCGAAAAAGGCGGTAAATTTCCTAAATTTAAGAGTTAGTAACAGAAGTAAAGGAATAAGATCTACTTTTTGGTAAATAAATATATTTGAGAATTGTGATAGTGATATAAAAAAATATATAAACTGTAATTCCATTCTTAGACTGCGCTATTTTCCTTCACAATGGAAGGTAGCCCAAATAATTCTTATTTCAAAGACTGGCAATGATCCAACAAAAACTGCTTCTTATCGCCCAATTAGTCTCCTGCCAGTCCTATCTAAGGTATAGGGTTATTCACTTAGAACATAACAATTTTGCATTTTAATATCAACGAGCTTTTAAACTTTTTTTATGATCTGTCAGCGTCAAAACGTCAGTCAAGGTTTACCATTTTATTATGGCGAGGTTCACAAACGAGCAACGTTTGGAAGTTATTAAAAATTACTACCGAAATTCTAAGTCTATAGTTGCAACTTTAAGAGCGCTTACTCCAATTTTCGGTCGTTATAACCGTCCAACCAGACAAGCTGTGCGTGCTATAGTGAACAAATTGGAGTCACAATATTCACTATCTAATATTCCGGTGCCATTGAGACCACGTCCATGTCGAAGTATCGAAAATATCACAGCCGTAAGGTCTTCAGTTCAAAATGAGCCAAATCAGTCGATTCCACGCCGTTCACAGGAATTGGGAATGTCTCAGTCTACATTGTGGCGAATTTTGCATAAAGATCTTAGCTTAAACTCCTACAAGATCAAACTAAGCCAAGAACTGAAGCCTTCTGATCATTTGAAGCGCCAAAACTTCTGTGATTGGGCTTTGCAAAAGTTTCAAGAAAATCCGGAATTTCATCGAAAAATTATCTTTAGCGATGAAGCTAATTTTTGGCTTAATGGCTTTGTCAATAAGCAAAATATGCGTTATTGGACAGCAACAAATCCACTCGTGCTTCAAGAGACTCCATTGCATCCACAGAAAGTGACCGTGTGGTGTGGATTTCATGCCGGAGGTGTGATTGGACCGTATTTGTTCGTCGATGAAAATGATCGCCATGTTACGGTTAATGGAGTTCGCTATCGTGCCATGTTGGAAAACTATTTTCGCCAGAATTGGATGGACTTGACATTAGTGATATGTGGTTCCAACAAGATGGTGCGACATGCCACACAGCTGGTCTAACAATGGATCTGTTGAAAGAAAAATTTGGTAATAGTATTGGCCACCTCGCTCTTGCGATTTAACGCCGTTGGATTTTTTTATGGGGTCACGTGAAGTCGTTAGTTTATGCCAACAAGCCAACAACATTAGAGGAGCTTAGGAACAATATCAAACGTGAAATTGACGACATTCCGGCCGATATGTGTGAAAGGGTGGTGGAAAATTGGCTTCAAAGAATCGATCGCTGCAAACGTGCTCGTGGTGGTTATATGAACGAGATCGAATTCCATACATAAAATGTAACATGTGTACTACACCTGGAACAAATTTCAGCCCTATATCTAAATTATTATGTGTTTTATTCAAATACAAAATTGTTATGTCCTTACTGAATAACCCTATATTTGAGATGATCTTTGTAGTTAGGCTTAAATTACTACTCGAAGAAAAGTAATTAATACCCAGCCCACCAGTTTGGATTCTAACAGAACCATTCCACAATCGTGCAGGTACATAGAGTTGTCAAGAAAATTAGAGGAGACCTAGCGCATAAGAGGTACTGTTCTGCAGCATTCTTGGACATTTCTCAGGCGTTTGATAAAGTTTGGCACCCAGGTTTAATCTACAAAATCACCACCTTACCTCATGCTCATTGCCAAGTATTGAAGTCTTATGTATGTACTTGGCCCACTTCGATATTCAGTGGTGTGATGTACTTTTAAAATAATAACATAACGTAAATACGTTATGTTATTCTATAGTGTTTTTCGCGAAACGGTCTCACGTATCATTTTAACAAGCCGCTGTTATTATAACGTGAACGTTATAATAAAGGTTTTCATAACCGTTATAGTGCGAAATATAAATGCACCTAAATTTCACCCGTTATATTTCGCACTATAACGGTTAGGAAAACCTTTATTATAACGTTCACGTTATAATAATAGCGGCTTGTTAAAATGATACGTGAGACCGTTTCGCGAAAAACACTATAGAATAACATAACGTATTGCCGTTATGTTATTATTTTAAAAGTACATCACACCACTGATTATCTCCTGTATACCGCCGATCTACCTACTAACCCCAGAACTGAAACTGCCACTTATGCAGATGATACTGCGATAATGACCTCACACGAAGAATATGAACGAAGTATGTTTGAAATTAGCATATTAAAAAAGTTTTGCAGTATAAAATAGAAAAAAAATTAATAACGTGTATTTTATTTTTGAATGTAGTGTAGTATGTACCAAAAAAAAATTTTAAAAATTAAAAAAAAAGAACTTGCAAAAAATAGCTAATAAGGGATTTGAACCTGCTCTGGTCGCTTCGTTGTTCTCAATCCTCTGTTCCTAACACCTCGGCCAACTCGGTTATTGCATATTTTGTTATTTTGCAAGATATATAAGTAGCACTTTTTATCTTGTAATTTGTTTGTAATATACTGAACTTGATACACTCCTTTTTCGACAATGGCTGAATTTTGCTATTTACTACTTTCACAAAATAAAGTCGGGGTACTGATGTTTAAGTACGATTAATATAAAAAAAATCTGTTTCCCGAATATCGCGCCTTCTCCTTGTTAGATTGGAAAATAAACTACTAATATACAAAACCATCATGAAGCCAGTGTGGAAATATGGCATACAATTATGGGGCTCCGCTAGCGACTCGAATATTATGAAAATACAACGATTTCAATTTAAAACATTGCGAGCGGTTTGCGATGCACCTTGGTATGTGCCCAACGAAGTCATACATCGCAACCTGTGCATGGCCACAGTCAAAGAAGAAATTAATGTAGCCAGCCAAAAGTAGCTGCTCAGACTCAGTGCTCATCCAAATAATCTGGCCTCAGATCTCTTCGCTGCCCCTAACCTGAAAAGATTAAAGAGGTTTGACCCCCTGGAATTGCCCCCCCCCTCGGAAATAGTGTTTAGTGAGTGCTATCTTTCTTGTAGTTATACGTTTTCTTATAATCAGGAACAAAACAAAACCAAGTGAATGTTTTTAATTGCTAAAGAGGCCTACATTGAGTCGGTTTCATCTTTGTTATTCTTTTGGTCAATATTAAATACTTATTGTTTATTATTATATAAACAGATTGTAATACATTCTCGAGTATTATTGTCCGCAATGTTGCAATCTGTAATGTTGCCCAAAAACTGAAATGTCCCAGTTATTGTTGGCCAATTGACTGTCGGTCAAATGATTTTCACCCAATTGTTTGTCGGCCAAATAATCTGTCGGTTAAATGATTTTCGGTCAATTGATTTTCGTCCAAATGATTTATCGGCCATAATAATTATGATGTGTCAGCCAAATAATGTGTTGGCCAAAAACTTTCGGCCAAATGATTGTCGGTCAAAAAACTTCGACCAAATGACGGGTAAATTTCTTACAATTCACTTAATAGAAAAAAAACTTGAGCTATAGAACATAATCAGCACTAATAATATCAATATTTTTCAGCTATCCATAAATGTTATCTCAAACGAAAAAGAAAAACGCAAAAGAAGAAATGAAACTTGGGGTTCAGGATCCTATAGCTTGCTATCATTTTGGTTGTTATTTTTATTACTATTTCTACGTTAACTATAGGCAACTTTTCTGACATAAAATAATAAATAATTTTCAACATCTAATAAAATCATTTTTTAAAAGTCGTCTGTTGAGCAAATACAAAAAATATCCCACCTAGCATTATAAAATACTTAGAGCAAACAAAAATACTCAATAAACCATAAAAACAAAAATAAATAGGGTAGGCACTATTATATCATAAGTGCTAATAATTTGTAGTTGGTGCAAAAGTTCAAATTACATTTTTACGAATTACAATGTAAAAGAAAGTGGAATATTATTATTGTTTTATTAATTATTATTAGTGTATGATTTTTCAAGAATCCTTAAATGTTTAAAAAAGTGTTTCAAATTACATACCTAAGTATAAAACAAAACTGTAATTTAAACAGTTGCAGGTTGCAGTAGAAATCTATGGAATGGCTAAACGCTAAAGGTATAAAATGCACCATCAATAAAAGAAGAGTAAACATTAATTTTTCAGCATTTAAATAAAAGCAGCAATTACATAAAATTTGATAGATAAAATAAAATTGAATTACATAGGAATTAGCAATGAGCTTGTGAGTTAAACCGGCTCCATCAGGACACATTCAACTGACATAATACTATAATAACAATAACATAAATATTTTTTGCTGGTTTTAAATACACAAGGTGATTTTAAAATGTATCGCCAAATGTTAGGATTATACCGTGCATGGTGTGGATAAGTTAATAAATTCAGGTGATATAATAAGGGACTTTACAAATTATGTAAGGTTTGAATAAGATCTAAACTAAAGTCTTCCACTATATCACCTGCACTTATCAACTTATTCACACCATGCAACGATTTTTATTCATTAACTGCATGGGAAACTGCAAATTATACAGAAATGGTAAATACTAATACTACACACAGTCATAATAATATTTGTTAGATAAACTGGGTTGAGTTTTGTTGGGGATCAGGTGTAATTTATACATATCATCAGTTGGTTTAGCAAATCTGTTTCGTGGAGAAAATGAAAAATATAGCATAATTTAAAGAAATTAATAAATTAAGAAAATAAAAATAATGTAATTCTTACAGTTATCTTCAAGAAAGAAAGTAAAAAAAAAATAAAGGGCCCGAAACTTCCGTAAAATTTAAAATAATGTGTTAATTAGACCTGAACTCCAGCAAAAAATCCCCCGGAACGGGGGATGTGATTCTGACTGGAATATTTAATATATCTATATATAGGTGAGTGTTTTATGGGCAAATCGTATGTCACATCTTGCCCTCCACTACTCTCTGACAGCCTAGTTACCATCTTGCAGACCTCGGGCATCCATCGCATCCATCACCTCCTGCGTTCATGCTCTTGCTGGTCTTCCGCGCTTTCTCCTAAAGCTTGGAGTCTAGTTACATATTTTCTTCGGCCATCTATAAATTCCAAAGATTACCAGATAATATGGACTTTTATCAACATTTTCTGGACATCCATATTTCGAGACTTGGTAGCAAAATTTTTTGCAATATGATTATTGTTTTATACGATGAAGTGCAAGCCCATTGCCACAATTCCCAACCGGGGATTTCAAATGGTATGAGTTTTTAAGTGATTATAATATTAATAAGACTAGCAGTCTGGCGTAAATCAAAAACAGATAGACTATCGAGCGGGAAACCGTGGTTCTAATCCTGACTGTGATTTAAACAGTCCAAAATCGATCTGTGGGCTATGAGGAAGGCAACGGGAAACCACCCCATTAACTTTTCCCTAGTAAAGTCTTCTTGGCTTAGCCAGGAGAATCGCTAACATCCGAAATCCAATAGGCACCTGAAGAAGAAGAAGAAGAAGAAGAAGAAGATAATATTAATAATTTGGTTATTTTTTTAAATTGTTAGCAAGAAATATTCCTAGTTGCTTAAATTTTGCATTGCACTGTATTAAATCATTAACTAAATAGGACGGTTGCAAACGCAGTAAATTTAGTTAATTAAAGCTTCGAATGGTAATTAATTGATTATGTTGATATTAATTGACAAGCTCAAATTATAAAAAAGAATACTTTCTAGAAGAAAATTAATTAAATTTTAATTTTATGGTTTAAAATAATTAGTGGTAATTTATTAATGTACATATTTGATTATGTAGTACCATGCTGTCATTTAAAAAAAAATCAATTCTAAATATTTCCTAAACCAAAAGAGTTAATATGAATAAAAGTCATACATGAAGGAGATAAAATTGCGTAATTATCACGATTAGATGGTATTTTAGTCGTGCGTCTCCTGTTTGAACGACCCTCGCACATTGCAATTTTTACACCATTGGCAATTTGTTAGTAAGCCTTTCTATTATTATTGGTGGTTGTCGGCCCATTTTGACTGTTATTGATAAAAAATGAAACAAATGAAAAATGATTGAGATGTGTGGTTGGCGTAGTATCGTTGCTAGTTTCAAAATTAAGATATTATGCTGTTAATTTAATTAGTCGATTTATACTGTTTATGAAATTCATAATACCAAAATACAAAGGGGGTACCTCTATTATATAATTTAACATACAATAAACCTGACAATACTGAAGTATTCAATTTATATAGCTGAACTGAAGATAAAAAGATAGGGGCAAGTGAAATATACACTATCATCCATTATAAATAATTTTCCTACAAAAATGACTTTTTATTCTTAAAAATCTTCAAAATACCCTACAAAAATTTTAATGTTTTATCTTCTTCTTCTTAGTGCTATTATCTTCTTTAGACGTTGCATTGGCTCGATCCTCCTGGCTAAGCCAAGAAGACTCCCATAGTCCACAGATCGATTTTGGACTTTTTAGATCATAGCACATATCCGAGGCAATCAGGATTACAACAGCGCTTTTCCCGCTCTCTAGTTGATCTGTTTTTGATTAACGCCAGACTGCTAGTATCTGATTTGAAGACATTTTATACAATGCTAAATTCAACATTTTGATTCGAATTTATAATAAATATTTATAGACGAAACGAATGATTTTGTTACATGATAAAATGCATGCAAAAATTGCATAAAAATATTGATGTTTTATTTAAAATATCTATATACCTAAAAGTTGATTACCTGTAAGTGAAACGGAGCCAGTGGAAGAAATTCATACTCATGAATGACACTATAATATTTAAGAAGGTATTATAGTATAAAATATAATAAACGAGTTTTACATCGCGGTTTTAAATTTTTAGGAAGTCAAAATCAATAATGGAATTTTTAATAGTATTCATCCTGCTAACCTAGTTAGTATTTAAATTTTAAAATAATGGCCTGGAAGATATAAAACCGTTATTATAAAAAAGTTCTTGTATTTTTAATATTAATTTATTTTAATTATAATATTAAATTGTCAATATAATGATAAATAATGGATAATTAAGAATATAATTAACACGTTGCTTGCCACGCTTAAAAATAAACGATTGTTCTTAATGTTTGCATTTTAATGCATGTGGCGGCCAACTTATTAACATTTGAAATTTATTTATTGTACCTATACATAATATTATGTATAACAATAATTACAATATCAGATTTATGATTTAATAAGAATTTTAAAACAACATTGAAAAATTACTAGTGAATATTATAGAGGTACTGCAGGTAATTTGGAAGATACTTTAGTAAAATATACTAATATACCTACTAAAACTTCCATCAAAAAATAATATAAATAATTCTATTTTCACAATCTCTTTTGCCATAAAAATGTAATAGCGGAAGAATATAAACGATTTATAAATAAATATTCCTTCATGGTGTTCTATGTACTATGTGTAATTTTACTTTACATTTCAATTTTAATAAAAATGCAGTAAAACCAATTTATATAAAATGCAGCTGGTGCGCCCTTTGACACGAATAACCATATGGAAGACACTGCAGTTCTAAATATATCACACGGAAGTTGAAATAATAACATTCCACCCTGAAATTAAAAGCATACAGCTGTTAATTTTACAGAATTTTTGATGTTGTGCAAACACTAACGACTTTACTAAATAAATTAGTAACATCTCTATGTTATGAGACAGAGATAGCTGTATACTAATTTTAAGTTGATGCAACGATGCAAGTGTGGATTATCATGACAAAAAGGACTTATCAATTATTTTAAACTAAATTTCTTTGTTTAATGGTCAATTTATTGCTTTTCATGTGTCATAAAATCAGTAAAGCAGGCTTTGTTTATGTACATATTATATGCGATCGTTTAACCGCTTGTGGACAATGACTTGTTTATAAGTTTTGCAGAGTCGGACAAAGGATGATTGCATAGGATGTAATACATGCTAACCCCATAAAATGAGTGCCCCGGTTTTGATTAATTTGTATTTGAAAATAAAACCGATTGTTGCTAGTGGGGTTGTCATCAGATGTGTTGAAAAAGAAAAGCCTGACAAAATTTAAAAATAATAGCTAATTCTTTTATATAATCGTGTGTAATGGAATTAGGAAAGTAAGCTGCAATGGGACCAGAGTCATTTCATGGAGTACGTATTAATTTTAGGTAATGACTGATGGTGGCTGATGGTGTCTCAGTGAGGCTGCAGTCTTACAATGGGATTATTAATATTTTATACAAAACTTTTCACAAAATCAGTTTGTCTGCAATGGAGAAAAATTCATAATCACATTCTAAACGATAACTACTGGATATATAAAATTAAAAATTGATCGTAATCAATATAGTCGGTTTGAAACGCGTTGTTCGATACCAAAATACCAACCTCGTCGAATTGGCGTTTGGTTTGTTAACATTTTATAGTTTTTACCTACGACTAGGAGCAAGCCCGACGAAGAACCCTCAACCTGGAGGACCAGAGAGACGGCCAGAATAAAGCTTTTACTTCACCCGGAGTCGAACCGGGCTTCTGCGTTCATATTAGTCAAGTCGCTTGACCACTATGCTCCGACCATCTCTAACATAATTATGTACAATACTTAAAGCATTACGATGAGAAAAAATACGTTAAGTTGGCGGAAATACAACAATAATATATTGCTACATTATTCTTTGACATTGTAACTATAAATGCCTGACTGGCATTTGGACTACTAATTTTTATTCTTAAAAATATTATCATTTATTTTGGTTTTGAAATTATAATTTAATATTTTAACAGCTATGATCATTAAGCTCACTCAACAAGCAGATGTGGAATTCTGGAATTTCAACCCACGAATCTCTTATGTATCCCATTCCCATTTCACTCTGATTGGCTTATAAATTATTGTTACGAGTAGGTATATCGTTATTGAATTTTTTTTTAGAAAAATTAACAATTTAAGTGAGTGTTAACTGAAACATTTAAATCCAGATAAACTGCTTCAATAAACTAGATCATTGCCCACCATACAAAATTACCCGTTCAAAAACTTGTTTAAAATTGCAATTTGAAATTATTCAAAATGTTGACTTGTTAAATATGGTACGGGGTGTATGACGCAATACCATAATTTTAAGCAATTTAGTAATTAACAAAGTAAATAATGATATTAAGCAATTATGTAATTTTTCGTCAACAACTATTTTTAAGCATTTAAAAATACATACCCTAAGTGGATCATGGCGTATTATGATATAGTAAGAACTTTAATTCAATAATTTCAACGAACATGTAGCAGATTGATGTAGGTTAGTGTTAGAAAATGCCGAAACTTAATTTTATTATGTTTTGAAAAACAGAGCCATGGAACATAAACGATAATAATTATAATGAGCGTTTAAAAAATATGGCCGCTTTTGCAAAACGCTAATATTTAGATTTGGATAATCTTTAAAAGTATAAATGGTAGAGGAGAAGGTAGTAATATGGAACCGCCTATTGTTTTTTTCGATTAACTCTACAATTTAGTAAAAAAAAATGAAAAGTAATGATATGTACTGAATCCTACACTAATAACCTATCACATTATGAAGATTGCAAAGTAATAAAACAGATATTTTTCTAAATAAAATGTTTAATTTAAAATATGAAAATGGACAAGGTATTTTTGTTATGCCTTTAATATGGGACACAAGTGTCTTTAAAATGGACCGGGGGAAATATAATATAATATAAAAATAAATGAGTTCATAGATGTATCCAACCTTTGTGGTTGGATACAATGACTAACCCTAGCTGAAAAAAATATTCTAAATGTTCCAATTTTATGTGTTTTAATGCCTACAGTAGTTGGCCTTCACGCCTTGCCCTCGTAAAAGCTCATACATTTTTTAACATAAAATTCAACATATTTTTCTTAAGAATTCAATTTATTTATTCATAATTCGATATATTTTAAAATTTCTTATTTATTTATTATCAAAAGTTAATTGCTATGGATAAATGCGGTTCCATAATAAAAGCACCAATGTGGACCATAATAAAAGCAACTTCATTTTTAATTATTTTCAAATTTACTTCAAAATTATTTAAAATCAACTGAGCTTACCATCACTGTAGTCTAAAACAATCTTTTATACTTCGATTTTATTCTTTCTTTAACTGAAAATGTTTATTTAACACAAATAAAACGATCACAACTTATACACGCACAAATCATTGAACCTGTGGGTAAACTAAAACTTGTTAGACGAGCCCTATAAACAAGTGTGGGTACACTGTTTCAGTTTACTTCACCCTTTTAGTATTGCTTAACATTTATTTTCTGATTTTTGGGCAGGGGGAATGAATAGGTTCGTTGTAATTAGGGTGGTCCATATTAAATGCTGGTTCCATATTACTACCTTCTCCTCTAATAATTCTTTAATCTTCTTCATTGCCAAACGCTATGGCAATGAACAAGAAATGAACTTAGCTGAAACCATAACCAAGGTGACTCGTAGGGAAAATTGATGGGCTAGTTTCCCGCTTCACAGTAGTGTATCCTGGATTAAAAGCGCGGTTTCCCGCTTCCTAATTTGCCAATGCATGGTTTATAAGTTACAAACTTCGACAATAATAGCTCTATTCGCGGTAACAATCCCGGATACGTTTTATCCTACTGCGTCTGCGGATTTCTAATAAAATTGTTATTATAGCTCAAATTAGATGATAAAAAGTATAAATCCGCAGACGCAGTAGGATAAAACGCATCCAGAGGTGTTACCGCGAATAGAGCTAATAACGAAACCACCTTGTTGCTTGTACATACCTACAATTCATATATTTATATTGCAATTAGTTTTATTCACCTAATCTCTGCTAGCTTAATTTACTAATGGCTCGTTCCGGAGCAAAATTCCGGATATCCGTTTTTTGTAACAATATAAAAATAAATTGTAATGCTTGGTTGGTTCAGTCTATTATATCTATTGTAATTTAAAATTATTACGTAATGATTTCGAGGATACAATAACAAGAAATTTAAATTGTTAAATTGCATAGAATAAATTTAATGTATATAGGTACTAAAGAGGCACAATGAAACAAATAACTTCAATATTTTATGAGGTATACCTACCTATATACATACATAAATGTTAATACTTAAATAGATTGCTTTGTAGCAAAGTAGATAAATATAATAAAAACTTTCAGAATTACACTAAATAATAATACCTATTATTATTATTATTGATCAATCAAAATAATGGAGTCAATACTACGTTAATGACACTGACATTGACATTTGATGACTGGAAAGCGAGAGTCGTGTATGCGAATGTTTTATTACTAATAGATAGCACCTGTTCTTGTACTTTTGAATACTTTGTTGCTATTTGTAGGTCAATGGGCAGGTTGGTAATAAGTAAGAAGAATGCGGTCACAGAATAAACTATTATCTCTCACAGCTGATATTTGTATTTTTTAACCCGGTTTAAAAGTTGCAAATTAAATTTGTAATCTTAACCTCTTTTTGAACATATAATATTGATTTATTAATTCACAAAAATAGTAGGAAAAACATTACTTGTCGGTGGTCATGGATACGTTAACTCGATATACATACCTACGTGAAATTATATTTGCAAGTTGATGTTTGACGGTTAACCTCTTATTTTTATACATTTATACAGTTTGTTCCAGAAATATCTTTTGAAACATGTGGTCTCTCAGTGTTGACATCGAAGACGCTTTTCAAAAGGAATCGTTGTCAAGTGATTTTGATGGAGAAGGCGTGGAAGCAGCGGAAAGAATACAAATACCCAAAATTAAAAGACCAAACCCGAAATTGAAACCACCAACTGCATTAGAACGAATTTTTGGAAGGAAAAAATGCGCGCATCATTATTTTACGGCTGGCGTAAAAATTAACGAAAGCAATCAGCGTAATGTCCATGCTGAACCTTCACCTTTTAAATATCCAGATGATTTGGAAGAATTTTCTTATAGAGTGATGACTAAGGCTTGGAGAGAAACTGTACGAAAAAAAGAATGTAAATTTAAATATAATGAGCGATATAGTTATCGAACTCGTCAAAAACTTGATCTGTTAAATCGATTATACGTAAAAGAGCCCGAGGTTGCTAGTATGAAAACTATACTTGACTTAGATCCCGATTTTTTTACCATGGTAGAAGGTCGTCCCGTACCCCAAAACTTTAACAGAAGAGATTATATTGAAGATACCAGAGATGTATTGAGATATAAAATTGTATGCGGATATAGAGAAGATGAAATATTATTAATAGAAGAAAATTTTGCTTCGGAACAAAGGGTTCTTGATAAAGTTACAAAAAAATTTCAAAAATATATCAACAACTTTGAAGAATTTTTATTTAACGATCACACATTATCTATGTCTCTTTTAAGGAAATCTGAAGAGCAAGCAACTATAGCAGCCGAAAAATATGAAATTTTTAGAAATCTTTCAAAAGAATTCGGTTCAATCAAGTCCACGGTATACAATTTGGAAGAAAAATGGCGTAACTGTAAAATGTATCAAAAGTTTTTATATTTAATGAGCCCTCATGAATGGAGATTAGAACATGATTATTTTGAAATTAAAAGATCTGGTGAAAGAAGCGAAGAAGAAGATAGTGAAGAACAACAATCGTCGGTATTTGGCCGTTATAAATTGGCTTCTACGGGAGAAGTTTTATCTTTAGAAAATTTAATAGTGCAGTTTCTGGATGATGTAAAATTACAAGATGAACCATTATTATATTTTGAAACACCTAGTGAGCTTCTCAAAGTTTTTGGATTTATAGAAATTCAAAATTTAAATTCCCTACTACATTCTGAAGAATTAGCAGGACCATTAGCAAATGTTAAAGAAGGAATGGACCAAATTCATAACCATTTTGATGTTGAAATGGTAGTTTTACAAGATATTATCGATAGTTTGGAAGGTGGCATTATGTAAATATTATACTTATGCATTTAAATCCATTTTTAATCAGTGTAATTCTAAAAATGTGTTATTTAGATGGGAAGAACAAAGAGCAAAATATCTTGAAGAGTTGGCATTGGAGTTAATATATGGAGATTTTAAAAATTTGATATCTAATGATGACGTCATCAACTTACATGTTTTCGTCGAAGATGTCTATGAATCGCGGATTGCTCTTAACGATTCAAATTTAAACATGAGTGATATGATGAAAATGATAGAAATAGCTTACCGAGATTTACTTCTACAATTGGACAGATTGCCATCAAATACCGTATATCGAGCGGAAATGGAATGCTATAAGGAAGAAGCTAAAATAATGGCAATTGCAGTAGATGCAGCTAAGAAGATTATTCAAATTGAACGACTGATTAAACATCTAGCAAGATTGCTAGAACCACCTATTTACCGATGTCAAAGAGGTATTTTATGCATTAAAAGCATTTGAATTATTTTTAATTAATAATTAACATAATTTTTATAGAATTGAAATGGAGAACTGCTCCAAAAGACAAACTAAAGAGACCACCCCCACCACCAAAACCATTGACCGAGGAAGAAATTTACCAATTAACTTTCTTTGCCGATTTTTGTGCTCACAGTGATAATCCCAAAGATTTTGGAATACGAGTCCACAAAGCTGAAAAGAAAACATGCAAAGAAGGCCACCATTAATGGGTCAATATTCAGAAAATTATAATTAGCATTTTATTATATTATTAACTTTTTACATTACGAGTTGCTAAATTTCTTATATTATTGAAAACATTAAATATTGTATAAATTTTTTAACTAAGAGCGGCAGCATCACTATGAATTATTACGTAACATAATAATAAATTGTACTTTACCACTGCTATTAAAAAAAATAATTAAAATAACTGGGGAAAATCCTTGGTAAGTAGCAAATAACTTGTATCTTTCTACCTCGGCTAGCTCTAAAAGAAAAATCGGAGACTTAAGTTTAATAAATCTTGTTCTGGAAAAGAAGCACTATGAGTCTAGGTAACTCACTTCATCAAAAGAGCCCCTAATACTTAGAACAAAATATTTAATCATAAAAAGAATAAATCTTCGTGCATAAAAAATTGATAAGCAACTCAATACTTCAGCTTTAATCTTAGAAATACATCGAACACAGTTCAAACCAACAGATAGCCTTGATGCACGAGTAAGTGGATATATAATCATAAAATTTTCCTTCTTTTATTAATTAATAAAATATATCGTTGGGTATCTTTTTGATTTTTCTATTAATTATAGCGTCACTGTATTGTTTCGAGATGTAAAATAAAACCATGAGATCCGAGATCAATCGCTATGATGGTTTACAAATACTCCAATACTTATTAAAATCAGTAAAAAGTCTCCAATCCACTCGAAAAATTGTAATTCCTAAACTTCAAAATTCCAAATACTAACAGCCGTATTCATAAACAACTTATAACAGTTTTGTAAGCTTGTTTTAGTTAAAGAGCTATTAACCTAACTTTTTACTTTTTTTTGCTTGCATTTCGAATTTTTTTAGGTTAAAATACCAACTTATTACAGTAAACGCGCTAAACTCCCTATAAATTTTATAGGGACTTACTATTTAGTAAACTGTTTTATAGGGAGTTTAGCGCGTTTACTGTGATAAGTTGGTATTTTAACCTAAAAAAATTCGAAATGACAGCAAAAAAAAAGTAAAAGGTTAGGTTAAAAGCTCTTTAACTAAAACAGGCTTACAAGACTGTTATAAGTTGTTTATGAATACGGCTGTTAGTAAATTGCTTATCAAGCAAAATTAACCTCAAAACCTTCCAGTACATTGATTTGAATTAAAATCTGATTTTTACGCCTCAATCTCTCAATAGCCACGACTATATGGGCTCCCAATAATTCAAAATTCAGTGTGACTTGTTCCACTATGAAATTTCAAATATTGGCCTCGATGTGTAAATTTTTCCACCTGTTCGATATTTTAACATCCAACAATTTCTATAAAAATAGTAGTATATTATAGTTATAGTAGTATATGGGAAAGCAAATAATTTCCCAAAATCTTCAGGGATAAAATGTACTCGTATCATACCTATACTCTTAAGGGTGGATTGTACCAACCAAGTTCAAAATTTTTAACTATAGTTTAACCAATCAATATGGTTAAATACAGGGTTTAAACTGACAAGGGGACACTACAGTGAGGTACCCACCAATCGGGATCCCAATTTTTTTGGTGATTCTAGGAGCTAAAAAAATTATCACTTTCTCGGCGTTTAGTCCAATGGCTCTTAGTTTTTGAGTTATGCATTTTTTAAATGGACTGGTTTTACCATAGGTTTTAGCATAATATATTGGAGTTGTAACGCATCGGTCCTCAGATTTTGTTGTTGTAAATTATGTAATTTATTATCGGAATTAAAAAATTAACGACCTACGAATTACCATTCCAAATTCTTAACCGTTAGACCATCACGGTTTCATGTAATAATAGCTAATAGTAGTAGCAGTTAACGAAATATGGTATTTTCAAAAATTCATAACTCAAAAACGCCGAGAAAGTGATAATTTTTTTAGCTCCTAGAATCACCCAAAAAATTGGGATCCAGATTTGTGGGTACCTCACTGTAGTGTCCCCTTGTGAGTTCAAAGCTGAAGGAGGTTTGGCCTTAAGAAAAATAACGTACTACCCCATAAATTCAAATTAGTCAAAATTTAAACATTTCAAAGTCAATAGGAACAAACGGCACGCCTAACTGTCCCTGATCTTCCGGACATCTCCTGCCACGTCAGGAAAACAAGAACTCTCTAAATTTTCTCTTAATTTCTGGGTAAAATTACAGTTTACCGATTTTTTTATATAAATTAATCACTTCTAAATTTTCAGGTGCCAATACAAATTTTAGATTTTTTACCATTCACAAAATAAGCAAATGAAAATTTTTCTCATAAACCAGGACTGTTGGTTATTCAAAATTCTTGAAGGTACAAACTCCTTATTTTATAACTGCGGTGTTGAAGTGGCCTCCTTTATAATAGAAACTAACATTTGAAAAACAAAAATTACACAAATTGTAAAATTTATCCTTTAAAAAAATAAATAAAATATTATGGAATTTCAAAATTCTGGGAATTATCACTCATCTTGCTTTGTGAAAAAAAAACTGTGATCAATGTAAGGTATACTGAAACTGGAGATACGTCGATCATCGTACTTTCGAATTTTGTGAAACATTTTTTCATTATTTTGTCATAATATAATTATGATATAAATAATATTGCTTGTAACTAATAGTCAAGACAGTTGAAAATTAAAAAAAATTAAAAACATTTTATGTAATTTCAATTAAAATTGTTCAAAAACTAATACAAATTGAAACATTTGTGCGCACAATGAAAAATAAAAACACAATAAACAATAAATTACTACAGGTATTACAATATTATAAGACAAAACGTACGTAATAACACTTTAATCGAAATAACTTAAAAAATGACCTTACAATTTAATTAATTTCCTCGAGTTATTTGTGACGATTAAATACAAATAATCGGTTTAGCTACATTTTTAAAAATATGAAAATAATATATGTATATTGTATTGCCTACCATTAATAAAATTTGAGAAAAATTTGGTTATTTAAATTAATGCAATTCATATTGAAATGGTGCATAATAAATGAAAACGTATTTTGGATTTAAAATAAGTAGTCGTATTTTCAATTTTGAACATTAAAGGTCTTGCCAAGTTTCAAGACCATTGAATTTCATACTGTCTTTATTGGGTATCAGTGACTTTAAATTAAAAATTGGAAATAAATAAATCTGCAATGTGCTTGTTAAAATTAACAATTCCATATAGTAGAGTAATAACTTCTTCTTCTTCGCTTCATGGATTAGGCTATATATGTTGCCTATTTCGGCAACTATCTTATTTAAAATGTAACTTAATATATAATAATATAATATAATCGAATATAATTTATTGATTTATTAGATAATTTAATGAAAATGTTCTATTTTATAATTTTAGAATAGATTAATAGAAGCAGTGCAAAGTTTGTGCCACCTTGAACCGAGTCATTTTATAAGATATAGCTACTGAAAATGAAGTAAAACTTTTGTAACTCGTTGTTGCGAAATTACGAAAAAATGATTACATTTTACAATAATTTTTGAGCTAGCTTTTTTTGAAATTATACCTTATTTGACTCTCCGTGGTATGAAGTACGTAAAAGGAAAGAAACAGTAGATAGTGTTTTTCTTCGCATATCGCCTTGCTAAATTAGAAAACGCATTTTGTATGGTTTCGTTTTTGTTTAGTCTTTCAAGGAGACTTGCAAATTAAAGAAAAAAATCCATAGATAATGATTTAATTAACTTATAAAAACAAGTGTTTATGAAGAAAATAATCAAGAGACATCCTATAAATAAACTCTTACGAACTATTATTTAGATTAACAAAATTCACAATTCAGAGGTATTATTATAGTTGTATTTTTCATTAGTGGTTGGGAGTGGCTAACGTGCAGAAACTAATATTAGTTATTTCATTTCTATGTTTGTATCAATTGGTGTCACGGGTTCTCCCTCCACATTTGCCGCGCAAGCCCAAGTCACGTGCTAACCACTTAACATAAAAACCAGGATACAAGGTACATCTGAAGGCAAGTCTAGCAAGCTATATCTGATGATGTAAACTATTTATATGCTCATGGTACTAACACTGCCAAGGAACGAAGCAGATGGTGGAAATAACAAGCCTTAAGGGTTAACCTAAGTTGAAGAAGAAGAAGTTGAAGCTACTGTTATTTTTTCAGAATTAACGACCTGACCTGGCTTCCATACTTAACAAGAGCTGGTCTATTAACATCGTGGCTAAACAAACTGGAGAGGTCATCTCCGGATTGTGACGGATTCTGGTCTCTATTTGGGTCGACCCCCTCATTAGGGGTTGCGTTTCAGAGAGTAGTTTTTATTTCAGTTTCTTGATGTTGATGCTCCGAATAGAGCATGAATTATATATGATAATAGTTCTTCGTGTTGGCTAATGTTCGCTGATGGCTCCGTTCTATTACTTGAATACATTTGAATGTTTAAAGTCTGTGCTTTTGTTAAAAAATCAGTTTTTGTAAAAATATGGCGATTGAAAAGATATGTTCCTGTTATACTCTAAATCCATTAACAGCAATTTAGCCTGTTGTACACTTCAAATAAACACTCCAAAATAACTCCGCAATATCATGAGGCGTAAGAATCCTATCAAAATGCAATAAAAACTTTCGGATAACACTTCTAAATTCCTGGTGTAACTGTAATGTCCATTGATAATAAGATATAGGTACAGGAGATTCGCGAGTTGGATTTATATTTCCAAAATAGTACTGGAACTATTCCGTAAATAAACTGCTTTGAACTCAACCAACAATCAATTCACAATTGGTGAACGAGGTGGTCATCGAGATTTATCTGATAGGTCTCCATCTCACAATCCATCTAATATCTCAGATCTTAATCCTTGGCAACAAGAATAAGAAAATTTAATATTTAATATCCTTAAATAATGAAATGTAAGGTTTAGTCCCAACTAGCAATTCGACATCGTTAGCCAACTAATATATTTTATAATTGTTTTATTGACGCTCCGTATAAACTTTTATGTTTTATAAAGTATTAATTCGCGATAAATTTGTTGCTCTAACTGTTCTGTCAATAAAATTGTTTTGAAAACGTTCTTACAGCAAAATTATAAAATAATTATAGAATAAGTTATAAAGCTATTTTATAAACGTTTATAAAATACTTTTTATACAGCATATTAGCTCTGAATGATACTTTTCTCTAAAAGCATTTTAAAATGGTGCTTTTGTGGATTAATTTATCGATATAAATGCAATAATAAAACTGTTTTGTTACGAACATATTTACTAATAATAAAATAGTTTTTTAATTGTTATTAATAAAAGTGAATTGCTTACTGCAGCAGATTGGTACAAAAGCGAGTAATTATAAAATTGTTGTTTTATAGTTTTACAAAAAACAGTTAAACAACAAATATGTTGCATACGGAGGTCTTTTAACATTAAAATGTTAACACAACAATAATTATAAAACTGTTATAAAGTAGCGTTCATTTTTATTTGGTCTAGTGATATTTTTTGTTTGCACGTACAAAGAAAATGTCATACAGTAGATGGAAAAAAATTAAACGAAGTGGTAAATTTTACAGAAAACTTAAAAATAAATATCATCATGAGATCGTAAGTGATCCACAGATAGAAAGCACTAGTGGCTCTAGCTCTAACAATCATTCAGAGACCTTGAAGATTAGCAATCGAAATGACTATACTCCAACAGAGGAGACTGATGGACTCAACATTAATTGCGTTTCTCATCAGGCAACACCACTGTATGATGTTGAACGGGAAGCTGAAATAGAAAGTTTCTGAAAGAACAAGAAACCAAAATCCTGCGCTCTTAGGCAGGAGGCGTTCGTGGTAAAAAGGAAATAATTGCCTTTTATTAAAACATTATACTAAAAAAACTAGTTAATTGTAGGTAAAACATAATGTAATTTACTGTTTATACCCGAGTACACCTCTGTGCCAAGACAAATCCTGTTTGATTTTTATAACAGCTACATACAGAGCATAATTGAATTGTCCTGTTTCGGACAATTTTGATTTATAAGGATCGTATAAGAAGTAGCCATTTTGTGAGGCTTTAAAGTGACAGGCCATATTATATTTAAATAATATTTTTTCGTGTCTATCGTAACATTTTCATAAAAAGATAAATATGCTGGACTGGCTATTTTATAATGTAGATGGTCCTAATAAACTATTTACCAAAAATAGATATAATATTTTTTTTTTATTAATTAAATTATATTTTAAATTTCCTTAATTATCATAATTCGGGAGGCGCGTTAAAATTTTATTAGAATTGTACCATATACTTAACAGTAAATTTAATTTCGCAGCCACATCAGCTCCGTGAAATTTTTTTAAATCATTCTTTTTATTAAGTACTTTTTATACCGAATGAGCTATCTGTCATATATTTTATTTTTGCTACCATGTTGACAGATTTTATTATCTTTCCACAACAACTAAAAAGACTAATTGCATATTCACGAACAATTTTGTGTTAATAGGAATGTTAAAAAAACTTTTTAATCGTATAACTATTGGCGCTCGTAGCAAAAGTGCTAAGGTAGCTAGCTTTATAAAACATTTACAAAACGTTTTTAATAGCAACAAACAACATCTATAGAGAATCTATAGAGCATATGTCTAACAGGCGATTTGTATTATACTGCGCCAATAAGCATGTTATAAGAGCTGTAAGAACATTGTGAAAGTGTTTATAAAACAGTGGCTGTTTTATAAATTCGTTCTGTAAACGTTCTAAAAGTCATTATAAAACTTAAATTGTTAGTTGGGGTACAACTACTGGAAAACTAAAACAATAAAATTATCATCTCTAACTACAAAAAAACATTTAATTGCAAATATAAAACAATATTTATTTAACATACTATTCAACTCACTTTTTTGCTGTTTACAGTAGAGCTTGTTAACTTTATTCCAATTTTTGTAAACTTAACACATAATATTATGAAGAATGAATGCGTATAAAAAGAATAAATTTACTTAAATTATTACGTTTAAAGTCTGAGGAAACTAGAAATAATCAATCTTACATTATAGTATAATATAATATTGTCACGTTATTTTTTTGAACGAGGAAGTAACCAATTTGTTGATTATTTTATTTTGAATTTTCGCGGCGGTTGTGGCTCTCTGGGAGGCCGTAATAGCGCCGGATGTTAGGTAGTGGACTTTCCTCAAATCCCCGAGTGGGGAGGATGTATGTAATTTCGAGAGAGCGAAATTTGGTAAAATCTTTTGACCGGTATTTTGATTAAAAATAAAGTTGTTAAAAGTGGAAAGTGGTGTTTTTCTTTTAGTCTTACATCCCCAATGGTGAATAATTTGGAATTACCTTAAATATTAATTGGTAGAAACATTAAAAATTTGGAAAAGCTTTGAGGTCGCCTGCGATAAGAAGGCATAGGTCAGGGGTGGCGAACCTTTATGTATCAACGTGCCATTTTTTCTAAAGAAATGTTTAATGAGGCCATAGACGTGCCATCAGATAATTAAATATAATATTTAATAGTGTATTTTTTGATCGGTGGCGTGCCCAAAATATTGTGTCGCGTGCCATCAATGGCACGCGTGCCATAGGTTCGCCATCCCGGGCATAGGTGATGCGCTGGCTAATCGTGGCGTATGCGTGTTTAACCCATTGTCGATAGAAAATTTAAAAAGTTGCCAGTAAATAAATTGAATTATTTTTATTAAGTAGTTAAATTTAAAGTAAAAGGATTTATAACAGTGCAATATACAGGGTGATTAATAGGAATTTAAGAACTGTTCGATCATTTGGTGATGCTGTTCTATTACAATGGGTAAAGAACATTCTTTGAGTAGAGTGGAATTTTTCCTTAGTGGTTGGCACATGATTGGGGCTTGCGCCGCAAATGTGGAGGGAGAAATCGTGATACTCAATTCCACCAATTGACACAAACATAGAACCGAAATGACGAATATTCGTTTCTGCACATTAGCCTCTCTCAACCACCAAGGAAAATATTCGCTCTAACATTTCAATGTATCGTACATTGTAACATTTAACAACGTACAGTTAATATTCAAAAATTTTAACATTATTTAGTTAAGGTTTCTTTATTAATATTTTTTAAATTACCCCCTTTGAGAATAACTGCTGAAGAGTGTGAACTAGGGCTGGGCGATTGTTAAATTTAACAATCGAAAATCGATTGTGTAAAAACAATCGATTATATCGATCAATCGATTAATCGGAAAATCGATTAATCGATTAATCAAACAATCGATTAATCGATTAATCGAAAACAATCGAATAATCGAACAATCGAATAATCGAACAATCGATTAATCAATTAATCGAAAACAATCGAATAATCGAACAATCGATTAATCGATTAATCGAAAACAATCGAATAATCGAACAATCGATTAATCGAAAACAATCGATTAATCGAACAATCGATTTTTCGATTAATCGATTATTTCAAAAATATTAATCGATAAATATAAATTCCCAGCCCTAGTGTGAACGTTTGAAAATAGGGATGAATTTATATTTACAATTATATAAATTAAGTAGATGGTAGTAATTACTATTTTATTTTAGCAAAGATTACGAGTATATTTATTTTGGAGGTTTACATTATGACTCGAAAATGCTTTGTATGAAGCATTGAACTCGACGCCGCGCCGGCCGGTATACATAGATATATCCGGTATTCAAAATATTAAGGAGAAAGAAGGGTTGATAAGTGCGAATTTAAATTATTTAATTAAAAATAGGCAATTTTATTATCAATTATCTAGATATCACATTTTAAGAATTTTTCTGGTCACTGTCATTTTGTCTCTTTGACGATAGTGAAATATTAATTTTGAATTGCAGGTTTAATCACCTACACAGTATGTTATAGTGTCACGTGACTGATATATTTACATTGCATTTTTGAATATTACATATTTACATTGTATGTATGTAGAAGTTTGTGCTTTTTCATTCTGAAAACTGTTAGTACATTTTTGATTATTCTAAAATACTGAATAACATGCTTCGGTTCATCAAAAGCATTTGTTTTAGATTTAAAATTTAATATAACTTCAATTTTTTTAATCGAATCGAATAAAATAATCGTAGTTTAAAATTACATATTAATTTATTCTTTGTGTTATGTATATTCAAACATAAAATCTTTACTGTTGAAGTAAAACTGTTTAACTCTCAGGAAGTTATAATCAGCGTATGATGGTTAATAGCTTAATATCCAATTTTTAATAGCTATATGTATAATAAATTTCCTGTCGCTTCCGTTGGATGTAATATTCTCTATTTATTAGAATGTTTTTATATGAATAATATTATTATTTCTATTGATTTAAAATACGTACCTACTCATAATAAAAGATAATAAATTAGTCAAATTAAATATAACTGTAAATATTAAATATTATAATGCCTACCTACTTTTAATAAATTTTGCATATTTTATTTAAATAAGTATACTAATTGCTATATGTGGTAGTTATTGTTTTTTTATTTAGTTGTAAGTAAATATATTGTTTATAAGTTTTTTATACTTGACAAATTTAAATTTTCCTATGTATTTTAAAAGACAATCGGGAACAAATCCAAACCTGGGTAAGGCAGGAAGGATATTGATCTGGTGTAGAAGTCGGCCAATTGGGTAGTATACTGATTCCAACAAGCGTTACCATGACCACATATTTCTTTCTAAAGCCAAGGACAATTTTAATTGTTAAAAAACTTTATAAAATAAACAACGGAATAAGTTGCAAAATTATAATTATGCTGTGGAAAAAGAAATCGTTTATAACGAAAACCACAACTTTTGATATAGTTTATTTATTTATATTTTACTTATATTAAATTTTTTTCAAAATTTATGTTTTTATTTTAACCTTATTTTTTAAAACTTGAACAACTAATGGGCATAGAGTAGTCCATTTAAAAATTTATCAAGAACAAACAAAATTTAAATTTGTCTTTATGACTAACCCAATTAATAAAAATTTGAATTTAGTTCATTATTCTTCTTAAGTAAAGTTGATTACAATTAACCAACGTATTATTTATTAAGATTTATTGCTACATTTAGTTTATATTATTCAATATTTTTCTCGATTATTGTGTTACTTCAAGTTCGAGTCAGATACAGAAAAACTAAATGGTTTTTTTTAGTTTAGACATAAATATCTCTGGTCTCTATCCGAATGAAATATTTTTTAAATTTTTGATACAAATCCTCTTCATGTTTTGCCTAATTAGAACACCAAAATATTTTTATTATTGTAATTAAAATTATAAATTGTTAGCTAAATGTTATTTACAGCATGAAAGTGTCAGTGGTTTTATATGACACTTACGTTGAACATTCAACCTACAAACTTAAATTACTGCAGGGTTATACGGATCCACGCACTAGAAGTTGTTGGAAGTTGGAATTTGGCTTTCCAGTGGACTGAACTCGTTGTGGTCAGAGTTAGCCCTTACCATCCTTACGCTTAAAAACTGCTAGTAAAATTAATCATCCAAGATATGAAACATCTATGAGGATATTAAAAAAATTAAGTAGGTATTGCACATTATTATTACATTGCAAAATTTCATAATTAAAAACATTACAGTAATAATCTTTATGTATGTTTTTATTGATTCAATTTAATATTTCAAATCGCATATTCCCACGCTTTTAAAAATCTAATTATGCATACACTTTAATTCGTATAATCTGTTATGTACAACAATGATGTAGGTGTTTATTTGAAAAAGTTTAGAAGTAGCATTACATATGTATGTATTATTTACTCTACTTTCACTGTTTATTTATAATTTCAGAAATGTAAACAGACGACTTTTTTAAATAGAAACTAGAGCACATGACACTTTTAAAATAAAATTTAGAAAATAAAAATTCAAGTTTTGTTATTACTCTAATTTATTATTCAAAAAAATATTAATTAACAGTAATTGGAAAAATGCGTTCAAAATAGTCATATAAATATATTAAAAATTGATTGAAAATTTAACGTAATAAACCCAATAATATTATATTTTTTAGCATTCAGCTATTTTTGCAGCTTTCAGGAATTTAAAAAGAAAATATATATAGTAATTGTTCTAAAATATAATAATTGATATAAGAATTGATTTTTTATCAATTTGATACCTTTTACAAACTTCTTACATTTCATTATCAGAAAGACGTCGTACACTCAAGATCAGGGAGATTTGAAGGTGTTTTTTTTTGGAAAATCGGTGGGTTACGTTATATTTTTATTATAAACCAGTACGGGTCTGAAGAAATTAGTTTCACGGGAAGAATAGTGAATGAGATTGAAACATGTTTCTTTGATTTTATAATTTTTCGTTACCGCGGACGTATTTGAGCACTTTTCGTGTACGTTTTGAGGTACGAAAAGAGTATGTTTTCGTCGATATTTGCAGGAAAAAACCAATAAAAATGGTATAAAAGCATAAGTTTCTACTGTATTATGTACAAAATAAGTACAAAATATGGAATCACTGTCAGTTGGCCGATATTCATTTGGCCGACATTCATTTGGCCGAAATCTTTTGGCCGAAATTCAATTGGCCGAAACATCATTTGGCCGAAACTTCATTTGGCCGAAACTTCATTTGGCCGAAATTCAATTGGCCGACACATCATTTGGCCGACAGTCATTTCGCCGAAATTTTATTTTTAGTATTAGATAAAGTGACTATAAAAATAATTTAATAATATTATATAATTGTTAAATTTCTTAACAATTTTATAAGTAGACAAAAATTAATTTTTTATTTATATATTCAACATCTCTTGTTTAATTTTGTTTAGTTACACTGTTAGGTTACACTTATATTAACGGTGCGCGCGGATTTTTTCTGCACTCTTATTATTGGTTACTGATTTAACGACGTTGAATCTCGCTTTTTTTTTTGCAACTCGTCGTAGGTGGATGTGTTGCCAAAATTGACTCTTCCGCGCCGCCGCTCCGCTCCGCTCCGCGTTGCAGCGCTACAGAGCCATTTTGGCAACACTAAACTCATTAAAAACATCCCTCTAGGGTGATCCAACTCGGCACATTGTGCTATTAGCAAGGGGTGAATCTCGCTTTTTTTTTGAAACTCTGGCGGGGGTGATTGTGTTGCCGAAATGGGCCTTTCGCGCGCTACGCTGCGCTCCGCACGCTACAGACCCATTTTTCGGCAACACTAAACTCATTAAAACCATCCCCCTAGGGCCTTCCAACTCGGCAAATTGTGCTACTGGGAAGGGGGTGAATCTCGCTTTTTTCAACGCACCGTCAGTATATTTTTTCTTTTCATTTAAGATTTATTTTTATATTCACTTTCGGTAATAAAAATAATATTTCGGCCAAATGACTGTCGGCCAAATGATGTGTCGGCCAATTGAATTTCGGCCAAATGATGTTTCGGCCAAATGAAGTTTCGGCCAAATGAATTTCGGCCAAATGAATTTCGGCCAATTGAATTTCGGCCAAATGAATTTCGGCCAAAAAATTTCGGCCAAGTGACGGGATACCCAAAATATGTACAAAAGGAAAGTATTATAGAGACACGTCCCTCTATAATACTTTCTATATGCAAT
Source organism: Rhagonycha lutea (assembly GCA_958510855.1). Lineage (NCBI taxonomy): Eukaryota > Metazoa > Arthropoda > Insecta > Coleoptera > Cantharidae > Rhagonycha > Rhagonycha lutea. Next base: position 60,589,870 of record OY294036.1, read on the forward strand.
ATTTAGAACGTGATAGTGTAACTTAATTTGGCTAGCATAATAATAGTTACTTATATTGCGCCGTCGCGTCGAGACAAATTGCTGCACGTGTTCCTTAGCAAACACTAACACGGCAGCTTTTTTAATGTCGCGCGGCGCTTTTTTGTTCCTCCTGCAAATATTACGCACATTGACAGCTAACGAAAAGTTCTTCTCACCACGCGGAGCCGTAAAACTACTTTTTCACCTCGGAAGCGGTCGGGTTCCTCGGCTGCGCTACGCTCCGCCTCGTAACCCCCGCTCCCCTCGAACGAAAAATCGCGTTTTACGTCCTTGTGATGAAAAGTACTATTTCTTGTCAATTTTTCAATAGACGATAAGTCTTGAAGATGCCCAGATTGTGGTTGTCTTTATTATGAGTTGCAAAATTAATATCTACCTGTAGATTCTTTACGACCTATTAAAATTCCCCAACTAAAATCTTTGTTATTATTATAATAATTGATTTAATTACATTCAATTTTAACTCGAAAAAGACCAAGTGGACGATTTTCTTGGCTTTATATAAAATATAAAATTAAATAATTTTATATAATAAATTAGATAATTTATTATACATTAAAAACAGGCAATACATAAGTATATGTATGAACCACATTATGGTGTTTATATTATGTGGTTTATATTGGATTTTACTTAGAATGCATTCAAAATTAAATAGATAACTCTTCCGGATGGTTATAAAGCCTGATATATGTTCACCATCAACCACATAATACTGAAAAAGTTGATAGAATCTTCCATTTTAATGATGATGCTATTTCTTGGTATTAAACGATTTTTAGAATTCCATATAACCTACCTACCATTCCTGTGGTTCTACCTGAATTATCTGATTCTGTTTATAAAAATTATTTAAATATATGAAAACTTAAGTTACGATAAAGGATCAATACTTTTAAGAAGGGATGGTTTCAAACTCTATTAAAAATAAGTGTCTCTAATTAGAACCATGCCAGTACAATTTTAATAATACTGGAGATTTCAATAATTTATACGCTAAGTTAAGCTAAATTATGCTAGGGGTTTACGCTGTTGGACTACTAGAGTCAAAAACGGCGTGACAATTAACTTCAAATTTTGGAAGCATGATAAAAAATATGTTTACTTTACACTTAATAAAATTTATTACTAAATTAATGCAAGTGTCACACGGCCTTAAAGCTAACAATGGCATCTAATGCACTTAATTAATTAAGAATGAATTCACCTACGCCTACGAACGGTAGAATTTTAATGTCGATGTTAATAACTGAGGAAAGCTAATCTCTAGAACACGTTACTGCAAAATAATTAACGGTTTTCTGGGCGTCCAGAGTCATCCGTGCTGTCCTCACCAGTAGAGATGTCAATACTGGAGACTCAAGCTACAGCTGCGACAACACAATCATTCGAAGGTGGAAAGGGGAGCTGAACTTCCAAAACGGTATTGAGAATTGTAAAGGGCAGATGTTTGGATCTATCATGCATCATACTGCTCCATTTAAAAATCCGCAAATGATCACTTGACCATTTCGCTCTGATCGACAAACAGGGTAATGCATACATTTCAAGCCCATTATATTTTTACGTAGAGTAAGATATGAAGTCGGAATGAAGTTCCAAAGCGTAGTTAATAAAAAATATAAAATTTGTATTACGAGAAAACACCAAGCAAAAACAATAGCATTTGAAATGCTACACTATCTACAAATGAAAAAGGCAACATTTTTCAAAATTACATTTTTAATTTTAACCTTCTGCAATAAACACTGAGAAATTACGTAAAAGTGCGGACACAGAATCGTAATTTTGCAGGAAGAACCTTAGTACGGCAGAGCTTCAGTTGTTGACAGTTAAAACATCTTAAAATTTAATGCAATTGTGAGATCTGATAATCTTCAAACTTTATATCATAATTTTATGCAATGGGAGGGTATCTGATAAGGGATTGTTTAACGAATAATTTTTATTATAGACCAAGTCCATTTAAAAATGCATGCATATTAAGCTTTAATGCGAACTGTTTCACTTGTCCTTCACACAGATGCCATATAAAATGAGAATTAGCTGAACTATTAACGTGGGTCTATTATGGCTCTGGATGAAAAATGGATTCCAGTACCTTATTATAAATGAACTTTCTCAATAAAAAAAAAAACTTTAAAAATTGTGATTTGGTCTACTATGATTGCGATTTGATGGGTGAGAATAATGGAGGAAAGGTAAAATTTACGTAAGTAAACTGCCTGACACCTAATATCAGTTGCATAAATATAAAAAATAACTGTAGCAAATAGTGTAAAAATAATATTTTTTTTCAGTGCCTGACAACCCCCAAAAAATGTACTGATGGAAGAGGTTAACTTGGCTGTTTCTCTTAAAACAATGCATCTCTACATTTAATTTGATTCACAAAACATGCTGAAAGAATACGTTAGAAATTAGATATTGTAATAACAATTTCTTTCGTCGTTAACCCCTTGACATACAATGACGAGTTAGGGTCACGGGTTAGGGTCATCATTCATATCATGTGCCACTATAGACTTTGACGAGTCTGACTCGTCAAAAAAGCTGTTTTCACCCGTTCAGTATATTATACCTAATTAGATTAGATTAATTGGTTGTAGGTAAGTAACCCGAACTCGAAGATATTATATTTAAAAAAAACTCAACGGCATTTAGTATATCGATTAGTTTAGCTAATAATCGATTTTAAGTTGTATCACAACTACTACAACGCTACTGTTGAACAGTAGCACAATTTTCCGAATTGAACGGACCTAGGGGATATTTTTAATTGGTAAAGTGTCCGGAGCGAAGCGGAGGCGCGGAAAAGTCACATTTGACACTTTTGGATCGCAGTTCTATTACCACCGATTAATTTTAATTAGATCAAATAGTATTTTCGGACGCATCAAGTTTCGTTTTATTTGTATGTCAAGGGTTAAGCAAGGAACTAAAAATATAGAAAATTACCTCAGTTATTTTACTATTTGGCAGATAAAGTCTCAAAGTTACATTATTTAGCGTTGCAATGAACAACACAGTTTTTCCTTTTCAGGGGACAAATAAATAATTTAATTATTATTTAGAGGATTAAAATGCATCTGATTAATTATAAATGCATATTCCATAAACCAAAATAGCAGATGTCAGTTACTGGTACACTAGGTGCAAACCTTACTGTGACAAAAGAAATAATTAAAAACCAATTCAAGGTTAAAAAGTTTTTCTTATAGCTAAGGCACACCATCACTGTATCCCAGACATGGAATATACTGATCAAATCTGTTTATATCACATTTTTGATTATAATGAGATACTATTTCCTCAGAATTAAATTCAGGAAAGCGAAGATACATCAGAAATTGATAAACTTGGACCAAATGTATCAAGATGCGCAAAAGTCATTGTGGAACAATTCTTCTCAATTTTATACAAAACATATTTTTATAGTTTAGGTTTTAGTCGTATCAAATAAATTTTAACCCAGCAGAGTGACATAGAGTGAAACGTAAGTGACTACGAATAGTAGTTACGGGTTCGAATCCTCAGCCCAACAAATGGCTGGTCTGGTTCTAATAACCAAGTAGGGGAAAGTGGGGTAAGTTGACTAGGTTAAGCAAGAATTGCTTTATCAGCGTAACTATTAGTTTCTTTGGAAACTGTTTGCGTGGAGTATCAAGGTGCATGTTTATGCTATATAATACATAATATAATCGAAATAAAATATTTATTAAAAATAATCAAAATTACAATTTTACAAAATGTTGGAAATTAGTCATTTTACCCCATTGGTAGTGTAAGATGACGGACATATTAGGGTAAAATGACTAATTAACAAAAATCGCATATAAACTGCGCTATACCATTAAAATTGCTACATTCTTCGTGCCACCAGTTTTGGCAACTGTTGCAACAAATCGGTATTCGGGGCATCTTAAACTAAAATAATAATAATTATTTTAATATGGGACAAAGAGTATATATAAAGAGAGACGGTCGGAGCATAGTGGTCACGCGAGTTGACTATGAAAGCTAAATGCCCGGTTCGAATCCGGGTGAAGTAAGAACTTTATTCTGGCCGTCTCTATGGTCCTCCATGTTGGGGGTCGGGGCGATGGGCTAGCTCCTCATCACCTGTAAAGAAAACTAAAAAGCTTTAAACCATGACCAAGCCTCGCAAGAGACTTGGGAAATGGGAACGGATAAGCAGTTACTAATTGTAGGCTTGATATGTTGTGAGGTGTTTATTTACCTTGCAATGCAAAAAGCAGTCCGAAATATATTGTCGTAATGCACAGCTCAATCAAACCCTCCAGTAAAATAACAGAGAATAAAATCTTGCTTAATGTGTACACTCGAACCAAAGAGGTCCGGCTAGCTTTTTGTCAGGTTCACAATATTTGAGACCACAATATCTGCAGGTTGTAGAATTCACCGATAGTAAGTCAATCAAAGAATGTAGCAAGTCAAAAGGCAATTTATTTAAATTATTTAGAATCAACGCTGAAGCAATTTTAGACGTTATTGACGCAAATGTCAAAAAAGATGTAAAATTATGTAACTGTGTACGCAGTATGAAATGGATGGTATTATTTAACTTCAAATGATATTCTATACCTCCATTTAACACTGTGAAAATGTTTAAAGTGTGATAAATTAACAAATTATCAAAAATGTTTACAAATATAAAGTTCTGTATCTTACTCATTAAGTTTTTGATTTGCACGAGTTTTGAAGCACCCTGTACCTCGTAGGAACCACGATGAAACGATAGGCAACAGCACTGTAGTATGGCTTCCAGCTTGGTTTGAAGTGGTAGCAGTTGACTCCCGTTTTTATCCAAATCTTCTTCTCTTTATAAGAAACCAGTAAAATGAATGTGTGAATTCTTCTCGTGTTGTGTTTAAATCTCGAATTTCGATTTAAACAAAGTTGTTCGATTTCTGTGTCGAAATGAAACGTGGACATGTGTTGCATAAATTTAACCTCCAAATTTCAATTATGATAAAAATCATCTAACTTTTCAATCATCAAAGTCGGTATGTAAAATAAACCTTAATTTATACAACGTAGAAATCATGAAATAATTATTCTTCACGATATTTTAGACACGATGGCATCCAAAACGCAAATCTTAATAATGGAATCGAGAAAATGCTCGAGATTCGTAAAAATGTGTAAAAACCTCGTTTTTACAGAGTAAAATTTTTCAACAAACTCACGTTTACTATTTGTTGCCAATATGTTCGCTTTTGTGGCTACAAAAGCTTGCAGAGAGGTCTTCTTTGGGAAAGTCGCGAAAAAGTCCGCAACACACAAACGTCTCCCAACACAATTGGCACAAGACAACCTTCTCGCCGTAAAATTGGCTTCAAAGTTCAAAATACCACAATTATAAAATAAAATTCAGCAACGATATCGTAAGTATCCGCTTCATTCTTTGCCGACACAGATTTAAATATCACTTTTCACTTTCAGAATAAAATCACATTCTACATGAGTTAAAACACCATAAATTCTCATCAAATTATAAATGGAAAATCGAAATTGTATGTTTCGTGTGTCATTATGTTACAAAATATCTCTTTCGTCTTATAAAATTGCATCCAGCTTAAATGTCTTTAAAGTCGACATAACTTATTTTAAGCAAATTCTAACTGGCTAAATTGACTGACTTTCTGCACACTTCAATATATATGTTACAGTTAAAACCCGAAATCAGTTAAAACCCAAATTAACTAGTAAATTCTAGTTTTAACTAACCTCTTTAGTAAATTCTAGTTTTAACTGGTTTAATTTTAGTTAAAACTAGAATTAACTGATTTCTAATAAATCTTTTTAGTAAATTCTAGTTTTAACTGGTATTAGTTTAGTTAAAACTAGAATTAACTGATTTCTAATAAATCTTTTTAGTAAATTCTAGTTTTAACTGATATAAGTTTAGTTAAAACTGGAATTAACTGATTGGTGTTGGTAAATTCGCTATCACCGTTACAACTAGATTTAAACAATGTTTAAAGTAAAAGTGGACGTAATTAAATAAAAATGCTAATTCTTTATACTTTTACAGGGGAGGCCAAATACATTTATGTTTTGGATTGAGAAAAATAGAAGGAAACACGATAATTTTGAATTTCTTGTATCTCATATTTTGAATTTAAAATAAAAATTTTAAAATCTTTTGCATTCTGTACTTCAAATACCCGAAATACATCTTATATTTCAAATACGAAATTTGAATATTCCAGTTACGATTTCACTTAATTGTTATAATTTTTTAATTTTTTTAAACAATTATTTTTAATAATAATAATTAATTTTAATAATTCGTACAAGTATATACAAGTATATATACACGGCCTTTACCATATAAAAAGAAATGAAAAAATTTATTAAACAATAGTGTTATCAACAAAAATTTAAAAAAAATTTAAAAATTAAGGGCCGATTTCATAATACTTTTAACGAGCCGTTAAAAATAAAAGTGGATTTCTATTGGCTTGTTAGAGTGAACGGACGTTTTCTATTGGTTAACAAGGATCTTTTAGTTAAGTGTCCATTAACGATTATGAAATCGGCCCTATTACAAGTTAAATCGTAACTGGAAAATTCAAATTTTGTATTTGAAATGTATTTTGAAAGATGTGGGTATTTCGGGTACTTTGAAGTACAAATTGCAAACGATTTTGAAATTTTTATTTTAAATTCAAAATATGAGATACAAGAAAATTCTAAATTATCGTGTGTTTCCTTCCATTTTTTTTAAAGCTATAACAAATTAGCATTTTTATTTAATTCCGTCTACTTTTACTTTAAATCTAGTTGTAACGGCGATAGATCGCGAATTTACTAATACCAAATAGTTAATTCTAGTTTTAACTAAATTTATATCAGTTAAAACTAGAATTTACTAAAAAGATTTATTAGAAATCAGTTAATTCTAGTTTTAACTAAACTAATACCAGTTAAAACTAGAATTTACTAAAAAGATTTATTTGAAATCAGTTAATTCTAGTTTTAACTAAAATTAAACTAGTTAAAACTAGAATTTACTAAAGAGGTTAGTTAAAACAAGAATTTACTAGTTAATTCGGGGTTTAACTGATTTCGGGTTTTAACTGTAACATATTGTCATATTTTTAAAACTGAAATTGAAATTGAGTTTAAGAACAGATAAAATTTTGCTTTTTATTTTTCTATTAAAATGATATTACTCTAGTTAAGGGTTGGCAATATCGATACAAATAAAGACCTGTGAATGAACAGGTGCACAAGGTTTTGAACAGTCAATCAACTCAATGGAGAGGGAGTAATTTAGAGTTTTTTTATTGTAAATAATGATGTACGATAGAGTTGGAAAATTCAAATTTTTAAATGTGTTGGAATTTAAATCACGAGAGGGCGTTAAAAAAGTGATAGTGTCGGAAAAAGTAACGACGAGTGGTCTCTTCCAATGGAGAGTAGAGCAGAGCGGTGGGTTAGAAAAGCCGGCCACACAAATTTTAATAAAAGTGCTTAAAAATAAAGTTATAATTGCTCGCAGTAGCAAACTTAATAGATCAGTGATTCAATGAAAATAGAATAAGTTTATGGAAGACTTCAATCAGGAAGCAACGAATTTTATGGGTTCAAAATTGAAACATGAAATTAAATTGCTCGTTTTGTTGCAATAATTTTCGTATGGAAGAAACTTGCAAGTTTAAAGAAGTCAGGAGGAGTCATTTGAATTTATGGGGAAGCAGTCCCCAGCAAACACACCAGGAAGTTATCACTCAGCCTAGAAACACCAATAAGGTAAAATTTTAAAAATTTGTTAACTTAAATGCTACCAAGATAAGAACATTCACGTGACGCGCGCATATTTCAACACATCTGATAGAACATGGAACACTCAACGTGAAAACGTCGGTTTTGTTTGGTTAAACACATGATTTGAACATTGGAAAAGATATTTTTCAATAACTTCAATTTTAAAACTCGTACAGAAACTTTGTAATTATTAATTTTAAGATGTATTGCGCTCTTTATTTGGTTGATCCACAATTGTAGGGGAGAATTATTAAAATTAAATGTGTGGATTGTGGATTAATCAAGGAGTAAAATTGACTGGGTTAATTAATTATTTTTCAAAACTTAACAATGTTGTATCGATATGCCAGGTAGGCATCACGAAACTGTATCAGCGATTTATCTGTTTTTAAAAGTGAAATAAAAATTATTTTGATTAAAAGTTTTTTCTAGAATATTTTTAAATCGAATAAGGTAGCCGGGCATATTAAATATACGACATAAAAAAATGGCTACCCAATTAGTGGGGCGAATTTGGTGCTAATAAATTAAGGGAGAAAATTATTTTGGGGGAAAAAGACGAAAAAATAGCACCAAAACTGAACTCACTTTTACCCTGAGAGTTAATTTAATTTAGTTTTATCAAAATGAGTGATATAGAGGATAATTTGGTAGGGGATGGAAGCCCGACATTTAACCCGGGGGAAAATTTCCAGAGTACTCGTATGGGTTCGGAACAGTGGAGTGCAGGAGTACAAGATAGTAAACTTGATTTATTATTACAAAAAATGGCAATAATGCAAAAGAATAGGATAGAAGATAAAAAAGAGGCGGAAAAGAATAGGTTAGATGATAAAAATGAGGCGGAAAAGAATAGGTTAGAATATAAAAAAGAACTAACAGAAACGTTAAAAAAAATGTTTATGGATAAAATAAAGGAAGTGAAAGAGGATAACGATAAATTTAGTGAAGGGTTAAGAACGGAACTTAAAGAAATTAAAGTTGATACATCCAAACTGGTTATCTCACAAGTTGCAATTACAAACCAAATGAGAAAAATTAACGAGACAACCGTGGAAGCGAATAAAATTGAGAAAGTCCTTATTGAAAATATTGTAATTAAGGAAGTAGAAGAGGTAATTGTTGGAAATGAAGTAGTGTGCCATACAGGCAACACTAAGAAAAAAGTCCTGGTGTATACAAGGAAGCAAATGAGAAGGAGGAAATGGAAAGAAATTCAGAGAAGAAGAAAATTAAGATTAAAATTAATTGACAAAAGTTGCAAAGTAAAACATAATAAAATAAAATGTGAAATCAAGAAATTGGAGGGATGTTTCAACAAGGAGGAAGTATCCAAATCGACAAGTTGGAAGAATGAGGATCTGAATCACGAAGAAGAAATACAGTCAGAAAAGTTAGAAGGGTTTTTTGATATAAGACAGAAGGATTTTAAAAACAAAATATTAAATTTTACAAAGAAGAAAATTTGTAAAATTAATGGGATAAAGACGAGGGTAGTTTTCCAAATAGGGGTATCCATCCTATTTAAATGGGGTTACCGTCGCGAGAGATGGAAGATAGAGGGAGAAAAACCACCCCAATAAATTAACAAAATTGGAAAATTGAAGATTTGATGCCGACTGCACTGAAATTGAAATGAGAAGAAAAGTGTGTAAAGTTGATGAACAATTAATAGTGTAAATAATAAAAATAAGAAATTGTAAATTTGATAAAGTAATCATCCCCTAAAACTAGTGAAATGCAGAATCGTCACTAGTGACTTAACAATACATTGAACAATTAATAAAAAAAAAAAAAATTAAAGCTACGCACATGAAAATTTGAATGAAGATTAAATAAATAATTTAATAGCAGTGAAATTTAAAATAACGCGATAAACAATAATCTTTTAAACGGAAGCAAATTAATAATTAAAAAAATTAAGTAAAGTAATTAAAAATAAATGAGTTTTTTCGTATAACAGAATTAAATATGGACTAATTGGATAAAATTGAAAATTGAATTGTACTATACAAAAAGAATAGAATTATTTGAAGTTGAATGGCACTTTTGAAATGATTTGTCACTGTGACAAAATTGAAGATTGAAGAATTATTAAGAAAATTTAAAAAAATGAAGTTGAATTAAAATGAAAAAGTAATGGAAGAGATGGTAAAGGAATTTGCTATCATGGATAAAGGGTAGTGTGTTGATGATGAATTGAATTGATGAAATGAATTAGATAAGAATTAAAAAATTTTAAAGTAATTTGGAAAATTATAAAAATATTTGAATAGCAGTGAAGAATTTAAATTAAAAGGTGTTTATAAAAATTTTATATAAGAAAAAGGAAATTGTTGGTACAAAATGATGAAGATTAATTAAGGGTCCAGTCCACAGACGAAAAACAAAATTTTGAAAAATTATTGAAAAATATTTGAAAATAAAAAGATTTGCGAATATTTTAAGAAGAGTTTATCGAATCACTGAAGAGAAAAATTTGAAATTAAGATAATTTGGTGCGATATAAGAATTTAGAAAAGGTCAATTTGGTGACAAGTATTCAATGTGATATTAAGAGGGATGATTAATAAAAGTAGAGCTAGGATAAATTTAGAAATTTTGAGAAAGTTTAGATTGAACATTGAAGGGATGATTGAGTTTGGAAGGGATAATTTTGATTTAAAGATTTGATTTTAAATTGGATATTTTTGATTTGATTTGAAGGTTGTAAATTTGATAAGGTGATCTTAGAGGAATTTTGAATGGGTGTGAGAGTTTTGCTGTTTTAAAACGAAAACCACGAGCTAAACACAGCTTAGCAGCTGGAATCCCATGTTAAGAAGCTTACGTCATCCGGACGAATAGATAAGCTCCAGTTGCAATTCAGGGGGATGATTGCATCCATTTAGAATTGGGAAAAATTTGAATAGAAATTTGAAGTGTTGTAAATAAGTTAATGTAGTTCATAAGTAGAGTAAGTTGAAATAATTCTAAAATTTTGAGAAGTTTCCGAGTGAAACAGTGAAGGGATGATTCACACTAGTTAATAGAAGTTTGGATTGAGTTTATAAGCATGGGAAATATCGGTTGAAGAAAGATGGTTTGAGTTAAAAATATTTTGGGAAAATCGTGGTCCAAAAATGTGACATTTTTGAACCCCAACTTTGAAGGGATTTGTCATATTTTTAAAACTGAAATTGAAATTGAGTTTAAGAACAGATAAAATTTTGCTTTTTATTTTTCTATTAAAATGATATTACTCTAGTTAAGGGTTGGCAATATCGATACAAATAAAGACCTGTGAATGAACAGGTGCACAAGGTTTTGAACAGTCAATCAACTCAATGGAGAGGGAGTAATTTAGAGTTTTTTTATTGTAAATAATGATGTACGATAGAGTTGGAAAATTCAAATTTTTAAATGTGTTGGAATTTAAATCACGAGAGGGCGTTAAAAAAGTGATAGTGTCGGAAAAAGTAACGACGAGTGGTCTCTTCCAATGGAGAGTAGAGCAGAGCGGTGGGTTAGAAAAGCCGGCCACACAAATTTTAATAAAAGTGCTTAAAAATAAAGTTATAATTGCTCGCAGTAGCAAACTTAATAGATCAGTGATTCAATGAAAATAGAATAAGTTTATGGAAGACTTCAATCAGGAAGCAACGAATTTTATGGGTTCAAAATTGAAACATGAAATTAAATTGCTCGTTTTGTTGCAATAATTTTCGTATGGAAGAAACTTGCAAGTTTAAAGAAGTCAGGAGGAGTCATTTGAATTTATGGGGAAGCAGTCCCCAGCAAACACACCAGGAAGTTATCACTCAGCCTAGAAACACCAATAAGGTAAAATTTTAAAAATTTGTTAACTTAAATGCTACCAAGATAAGAACATTCACGTGACGCGCGCATATTTCAACACATCTGATAGAACATGGAACACTCAACGTGAAAACGTCGGTTTTGTTTGGTTAAACACATGATTTGAACATTGGAAAAGATATTTTTCAATAACTTCAATTTTAAAACTCGTACAGAAACTTTGTAATTATTAATTTTAAGATGTATTGCGCTCTTTATTTGGTTGATCCACAATTGTAGGGGAGAATTATTAAAATTAAATGTGTGGATTGTGGATTAATCAAGGAGTAAAATTGACTGGGTTAATTAATTATTTTTCAAAACTTAACAATGTTGTATCGATATGCCAGGTAGGCATCACGAAACTGTATCAGCGATTTATCTGTTTTTAAAAGTGAAATAAAAATTATTTTGATTAAAAGTTTTTTCTAGAATATTTTTAAATCGAATAAGGTAGCCGGGCATATTAAATATACGACAATATATACAAAGAGTATAATATTTTTAAGAAAAAAATTTAAAAGCAAACCATTGAAGGTTTTGTTGACTAATTCGTCAACTTACCCAGGCCATCTTGCCCCAAAAGGTTGATTTTTATGATAAAATTGTTGCAAAATAAATAATTCCTTTAGTTATTTTGAAATACCCAGTGTAATCCATATTTTAAGGCGTGTAGGTTAATGCGTATACTAATAAATTACATTCTTACCTTTTAATTTAAGCGAAAACACTTATTTTAAAAGGTCGTTACCTTATAACAATATACCTATATTGTTAAAAGTAAAAATTGCAATTAGTCATAATTTTCTGCACTACGTCGTCTATGCATAATATGTAGATGGAATCACGAGTAATTATTTCTAATATTATTATTAATACGATTTTAAAGCCGTTAGTCTTCTTACCCGCCTCGTCATCTTACCCCAAGTTCCCTAGTGATGCTCGTTAAAAAGTACATTTGTGGTACGTTTTATATATTTTTTAATTATGTTTTGAATCAGTATTACATTATATATTGTTATAATAACAAATAGATAATATACAGTGCAATACTGTTATTTTCACGTCCTGTTATTAATGTGAAAATTCTCTAGTCACTATGCTTTCTTTGAATAGGTTTTTTTTACATTATTTTATTAAACTATTATTTAATCATGTAGTGTAAATTATGATAAAATATGTGTAAGTTATAAATTAATAGGAACAAAATGTTTTATGTAAAAAATAATAGTTTTGTCACTGATGCCTGGCTAATAAATACTCCCACTATTATATTATTTATATTTAGTCAATTCTTTCCATGGCAAAATGATCTAAAAAAAGGTAGGTGTAATACAAGTTTAATTAAAAATAAAAATTTTCAAAATTTAATAAGCTAAAACAAAATCAACACGATAATAATTCATTCTAGGCTTTCGGAAAGTCTAATTGCATTTTTTATAATTGATAAAGTAACCAATGAATGATAATGAATAAAATATTTATTTCTTACTTATTACAAACTTATTATCTTATTAATTAGGGGTAAATGGCATAAATTTCCATACATTAAATTTCAATGCCACAATGTCATTATTTTACATCCCTTTCTTTTAAAGAAAAAAAAAAAAAGATTTAATTGTCAATCTCATAATAGCATTCCAAATAATTCATGTCTAAAAGTTGTGTTCTGTTTTATAAACAAGAATCTGCTGTACCAAAAAGTGAGTTTTGAGTATTTCATGATTGTTATATACTTACCAAGGATTTGTTTAATAAGAGATAAGCGAGGCAGTTGCGGTTACCCTCTCATAAATTTTCAAAATTCGAGAAAAAAACGATTAAATTAATTCAAATTGCAATATATTTGAAAAATGTACCTCTTTTTAGAAAAGAAACCTTCAGATTTTATCGTGAAAAATTTATGTACCCTTTGTGAACTTCGCCTGGATCCGTCCTTGCCTCTTACTTTTAAAAGAGGTAAAAATGTATTTACTAAATATATTTAAGGATTTTATAACAAAAAAAGTAAAACTTATTTTAATTTAACAGCTAATATACTAAACAAAAGCCGAATGTACTATGTATTGTACATACTACCTTATATGCAAATTATATAACCTGACGTAAAGACTGGTTCATAAAAACAACAATTAACTTTCCTTATGTAGAGGAAAAAATATGTTTATTGATTGTATCGTAGATTTATTTATAGAATTTTGAATGCCGCTTCTGAAAATTCTATAAGACCACTGTTTGCGTGGTAAAACACCTCCGCAAATTCTAATTTTTATTGCTTTCAACAAGCCTTCTTTAAAGTTAAATCTGGTTTATGTGGGTATATATTAACCCCATAACTATCTTGAGCTCAAGTCAAACTGTCAATACTTCCATAAATACAGTACTTGAATGTATTATTCTACATATTTGAATTACTTTTATGGCTTTCAAATATCCATGATTGTACATATTTTCATTATACGACATTTTCCTTCCATTATGGTATTAACTATTTGGTTCAAATAAGAAGATCAAATAGAACCTTTGTGGAAATCAAGGAAGACATTATGATTGACTTAACAGCTAACTTATTGATTGATCACAATTCAAACGTGTTTAAATATGGAGCTCGAATAGATTTCGCAGCTATCCTTGGATTTATCTGGATATTATATCATACTAACATCGTTAAGAATTTGGGTATAAAATTTGAATTTGTAGAACACGCTTCACTTATCACTAGACTAGAAAGGTTTAAAGACAAGTAAATTCTTTTACGTTTACTCTCATTGTCAAATTACAGGGAGCATTAACGAAGAGCATTGCATTACACATGCAAGTTACTTAGGGTGGGTTGCACAGACTTTAGTTAATAAAATGTTAGCTAATTCAACTTATTTATCAATCTAATCTATTGGACATTTTAACATGAAATTTTAAATCTAGCTATTGTAAGTTGTTTTAAAAAATGTTTAAGTTTCATCATAAATTATTAGGAATATTTTTAAAAACCATTTTCCTCCTCTTCCCTACAGCAGACAAATGCTCTAATAGCTTTGTTTCAAGTAAGTATTTAATTAATTCTCGAGTAATTCTTCTATAATTATTACAAAGGTGAGACATAAAGAAATAACATTGAAAATTAACTAATATAGTAAATGACAACTACTGTTTGGTTAAATTTGAAGGTTTGTTGATGTTCAGGTTGTATTAATTATGAAAATTGAAACTTATTGGTAGGTACAAAAATTATCAAGGTTCATTAGATAAAAGAGTTTAAAAAAAAATTTTAAAAACGACCTTAAAAAGTCCATGAGGAATTTCTAGTCAAAAATATCAATATTTGGTGAAAAATATCTGTAAATCTATAATACAGATTTGGTATTAAAACAATATCTCAGGTGCAATATTCCTATAAGTATAAATAAAATAGGTACCTAGTATTTTCCAAAAAATATCACCTGGGGCACTAATGGATGAGCTCTTACCCCCTCCCGTGTGCTGGAGGTTGAAAACCCTTATTGTAGGTTGTAGGGATAGTGAAAATATTTAGAGGGGGCCTCAAAATTGAATTTCGCCTGGAGCCTCAAAGGTGATAAAACCACCACTGGATATAATGTAAATCAACACTTCTTATTTTGTGTGTGGTAGGAAGGGTTGAACGTTTGACGCCTGTAACACAAATTATTGTCACCATTAATTTTTACGTATTTATTATAATTAACAATTTCAATATATAAGTAGTAGTTCCAAAAATTATTAGTTATAAATTAAAAATAATCTGAAATTGAGTCAATATTAGTTCAAGGTCAAATTTTTTTATAATTACATATATGTGTCACTTTATGATTAATCCTTCAGTAGCATATAAAAAAATAATAAATAGATTATTAAAATGATCCATAGCTAAAGAAGTTATTGCAATATTCATGATTTACTTTTTGTGTGCTACCTGTATAAAAAATGATCCCTCAATCATTAAAATATTTTTATTTAACCTACCTTCATTAGTATTAGCTGGTATATTTACAGTTAATGCATTTGAGCATACCGTTTAACATTGCTTCAATGCTATTTTTTTGTTTATTAATTTATTTATTATAAATTTTAATTATAATATGTACTCGTAAGTACATAATAAAGAAATTTAAACTCGTGACAATTTGACTTGCATTTTCCTGCAAAATATTAATTTTAAAATTACCAGAAGAAAATTTTAAGGTTTAATAATAAATTGATTGTCGTCTATATATTTAGAAATTAACTAATTTAGGAATTTGTTACAAAAAACCAGCATCAGCAGTAGGAAACCATACATCGGCAGGCTAGGGTGCCGGATACGTTGCTGTGATAAAAATCATTTAGCAGGGTGGAACTGCATTTACACTTTTGTCACAGTTGGTAATAATTAGAGCGAAGTGTTAAATTAAGAGGAAGAATATACATTTTCAAAAGGGAATAAATTACTACTTCTCTTTAGATAATAATTATTTTGAGCCATCGCAACAGTACATTCATTTGAAATGATTACAAAACTTTATTTTTTGCATAAAATTTCATAAAAACACATTCTAACATTTGAACAAAGTAGTAATGCTTGAAATAATTATATTCTGTAGAAATTATGTTTGTTAAGCGGTAAATGAAATAATGTCAAGAATCGCCACGTTTTGTTCCAAAAAATTCAATGAATTTGTAATTAAAAAAATCACGAATTAAAATTGAATTGAATGAACAGAGTATTAAAATAAATACAAAAGCCACTCGTTAAAGATGGCTGAAAAGAAATAGATGAGCTGAAAGATTTGAAATGATTGAATTCGGGGAGTTTCAACGTTTATTCAAATATTCGCGCTAATAACTCTCAGACTCCATCCAAACTGTTATTTATATTTGAATTCATCTTGATTTTATTAATTTCTTGTGTTACTAATTATTCCTAATTTAACTAGACTTTCTAAATTTGCATTTACGCTTTTTTAGTTGGTTTTTTATTGTCTATTTTTTAGTCTCTTGTTCAATTTTGAAGTCTTTTCAGTCAGGGTCGGCAGATTGAATAAATCATACAAATTAAGGGCGCCAAGTATACTTTTCGTACCAAGATTCACGAGTTACTGACCTGCTGACTCTAGTAACAATATAAAATGATCTAAATGCTTACCTGATTGGAAAATTGATGATGATTTACACAAAAATTTTCACGAAAAATTTCTCGCATGTCGGCAACTATGGGAACTAAAATCCAAAATATGTGTTTTTCATTTGTTCGGAACATATATCCAACTGTGGACGTTATAAAGATAAGGCTGAAGATGAACCGTAGACAAAAATCTGCGATGAATCTGTGTAATAGCAGCAGAAAATTGTAATCGTGCAAGACTGTGCATAAATCATTACGTAGACTAGGTATGTGAATTTATATTAAGATTTACACAGCCCTAAGCGATTATAAGTAATTCCCTGTAATCATGCATATGCAATGTTAGGGTAGATTCTCGCTTGCTATCTGTTTTGGTTGTTTCTTCAAAGTTCATGATTAATATTATTAAAAATGAAAAACGTAGTAATTATAAACAAACATAATATAATATTCAACTTTTAGAAATTATTAGACAATTGCGTTACAATAGGTATACTTTATGTACAAACGATAAAATGGCAGGCAACAGGTTTTTTCATTAACCCTAATCTACACATCTTTAATAATGTTACACTAATAATTCGATAAAAAAACATTAATTGTATAATGAGAAACTAATATGCTGCGTGTAATATAGGTAGGTACATTATACTGTTTATAATAGATCTGAACGTGTAAATGCGGATTTAAATATGAAAACGTAATATCTTACAATATAATAATAAATAAAATATGATGAGATGATGTACAATTTATGTGCTTATCGCAAATTTTAGAAATTTTGAAGTTAATATTTAAAATTAATAGTATAAAAGTCTCCTTAAAAATTTTTAAAGGCACTGTGGGATAATGCGTTGTCGAGTTGGACGAAATTTAGACTATTGAAATGATAGATAATTTTAGATCCGAATTTACACTATCACAACATGAGATTTGACTAAACTTTATTGGTATTTTTAAAACTTAAAATTTATTACTTAAAAATAAATGAGCACCTTTGGTTTTGTAATAATACGACTATATTCATGAATAAAAATCGTTATACATTCCAATTACGAGAGTTCAATGTGTGTAAACAGAAAACAAATAATTACACTGAGCGCTTTAGAAATTAATTGTTATTGATAATATTTTCAACGACTTTCACGATTTCATGAATATAGTTCATTATTATGTATATAATTGCACATTTTGACACAAACAAAGCTCTGGGAACACTTGGTATTTCACACCGCTTTCTCATATTGTATGATGATATAATTATTAAGACTATTCAATCTTTTCACTTTCAAAAATGCACTTTTAAAATTTTGGTTGCATTTGGCGAATTACATAAAGGAATTCAAACTTCATTACCACATTTGCATTTGGAACACATTTTTATTCAGGCAAATTATTTTAGAATATGAAGATAGCTCGAAAAAATTTAGGCATTACATTTTTTACGCGCTATTTATTTTGAACGTAGCAAATTTTATGAATTTGAAAAATTTGTGCATCGGTGAATTTATTTAAGTGATTCTTAAAATATTGGTAACGATGGAATTGTTGAATGAAGTTAATAATATAACTTTTACAATTTTTGAAAACCAAATAATCTATTTCATTGTTACGTCCACTAAATATTCAGGTTGGAAAAATTCTGGTAACGCATAAGAGATTACAATGAAGATTAATAATTAGTTCACATTAATAACACATTATTGAAAAATTTTAAATTCCTTTGTTTGGATGAATTAACACTTTCTCCTGATTTATCTGAACGTACCTCTGCGTGAAATTGGCCACTTCCGTAAAACAAATTTTATAATATTGACTAATTTGTTCGCGAACACTATCACTTTACCTACTTTTCTTTTTACACATTTTAGCAAGTTTTTTACGTTTCAAAATCATTTCGTATAGCACTTCAAGGCCTTCCTGAAGTCCGTCGCCTGTAATAGCACAGGCAGGTTGTACGTGCCATAAATGACCCCCAGAAGGACCACTGTTTCCCAATTCACATAGCCCTAATAGTTTCTCTAATTCACGAGGTTCTCTTGCTCCAGGTAAATCTTGTTTATTTGCCAATACTAAAATTGGCACACTTGCATTTTCTGGCGATTTAACAGTTCTAATTAATTCCATTTTTGCTTCTTCCATACGTTCAAGATCCACACTATCTAAGACAAAAACTATACCGTCCGTGCATCGCGTGTATGATTTCCACAACGGACGTAATTTTTCTTGCCCTCCTACATCCCATACTAAAAAATTTACACCTTTGGCTTTTCCAATCATCCCTTTAACTTTTTCACAGTTAAAACCAATCGTCGGAACGGTGTTCAAATATTGGTCAAATTTAAGTCTATATAATGCCGTAGTTTTTCCAGCCGAATCCAAACCTAACATTACAACGTGTAGAGTTCCTTGACCGGATGGGAGTGCATCTAATAAAGATGAATTTTTTCCCATATTGGCACCCATTGGCCCAATTTATTTTACATCTTGATTTTAATTACCAAGTTTTCTTCGAAATGGTGCGATAATTATTCTTCTAAGATTCATTAATGCCTCCATTTTCATTTGATGATTTAGAAGCACCCACTGAACCTGAAACAATAATTATTTTTCAATAAGGAATCCGACTTTTGAAAGTTGTTAAATAATATTGTTGTACTAATACATTAATTTTACTCTATTATAATTACTTTTTAAAAATAATAGTGGAAATGAAATGACATTTCTGTCATCAAACTTTTTAATTTAGTGACAATTTTATATTATATTTGCTTATGTTTATCGGTGTATTGGTATAATAGAATTGATTGAAATATATAACAAAATTTAACGTTAGCTTATGAATTTAGTATTAGCTGAAATTTAAAGATAATAATATTTAAAAATGAGTTCTCACAGCTTATTTATTTTGTATGATAAGAAAGTTTACTCTTGGAGGCAACTGTTGAGTAAATCTCTCATTTGGTATTGTTCTTTATTAGTTATACTAACGTAACTTAAGATTGCGTAAAAGTTATGTGTGAATTTATAATTACGACTAATTATCCTCTTGATTGTAAACTTTATAATATGTAGGCTTCCACCACAAATAACTTTTTTTTTTGTAAAATATACGTAGATTCATATAATTTTATGATGTTTCAGATTGTTCGATCGGTCACTTTGAAGCTTTACGTTATTAGAGAACAACTTAAAGTTTGCTTGCAAACAATATAATTATTATTAAAAAAAAAGTAAAAATTTTGAATTCCTAGAGTCTATTCAATATAATAATTTGTTAGAAAGCTCCTTCCCTGTGTCATTTATAGATGCACCTCTGATTTCCTTAATTTATTACCTTACAAAAACAGTTTACGACTGATACACATACCTGATTTGTCACAATATTCTCTAAAGTTATGAACACAAATTGAGAGGCGGTCGGAGCTTAGCGGTCACGCGAGTTGACTATGAACGCTAAATACCCGGTTCGAATCCGAGTAAAGTAAGAACTTTATTCTGGCCGTCTCTCCCTCGGCAGGCAATGGCAAATCACCGGGGTGTAATCTGCCATGAGAAACCTTGTCTTAGGGTAAAAAAAGGACCTAGTACGAAACATATAAAGTAGTACATAAATCGTTCCCAAATTAAAAGATTCACCAAACCCTCTTTAGGGTAAAAGGACCAAGAAGGAAGGATGAACACAAAGAAAGCAGGTTGTAGGTTTAGTATTAGAAATATGGACGTATGTAGACTGCACCGATGGAAAGAAATTAATCCTTATTTTAAGAAAATATTTTAAGAAAGAAAATAACCAATAGAATGGTAGCAAATCGTAAAAGTTTAACTAACTAACCTAAGCTCTACCGGTGAATCTCTCTTTCAACGGTCCCCTCATTAAAAATAAAGTAAAAAGATCGTTTCCTAACAATAACCTAAGCTCGACCAATGGATCCCTGTTTTAGCGGTCCCCTAAACCTAAATAATGGATGAAATGAGGGTTTCCCATAAATTATTGCTATAAGTTTTACATTATACAGCAATGAAAACCAGAAAATGTAAATACAATATGTATTATTTAAATACCTCTGTTGAAGTAAATTAAATACCTCAATCCTTTAATGGAATTAAAAAAGATTACTTTTGACCATCGGTGCAGTCCACATACTTACCCTAACCGAACCCGGTGCAATCCACATGTCAGATTATGTGACCCTTTGACCATCGGTGCAGTCCGCAATTGCCCAGAAATATTATACTTACTTTACAGATTCTAATTACCAATAATAGTTCTATAAATAATTATTTAGTATTGTCACCCTATCGTAAAGGTCCACCTCAATTAGCTCGTCCTGCGGTTTCCCATTTTTTAATTAATAATACCTTAAATATTACTTAGTCATTTGAAGCATTGTAAGCCAATCTCGATTTTTTTGATTATTGAATGAATGAGTCAACCAGTGAGAAATCCTAGCATTATTATGTGCCCATATATAAATAATATTACTGATGTATTTAACAGTAATTATTTAATAAAAAATTTGAAAGTAGATAAATAGAATTTTAGTTAGTGGTTCAATATAGTACAGTAAAACATTCATAAAAGATCAGAATATTATTTGCTTGAAGATTAAAATATAATGTAAATTAAATGAACCACATTATAATAAAAGACTATTTTGATTAATATGAATAGGAATTACTATTGATTATTATCATTATTATTATGCTGGTAATAATTTAAGCATATCAATAACTTTGAAAGTAAATAAGACGGGGATATCGACTATTATTCCACTTACAACAATTGTTATCAATACAATAATATGAGGTAGTGCTTTGATAAAATCCTTTTGAATTTCTTGTCTAAAGGAAAATCTTAATAATTAAATTTGGCTCTTTATTAATTTAGTAGTTGAAATTATGGAATTTAATTTAAAACGTAACAAATTATGCTGGTATCTAATAATCTAAACAATATTAATGTGTTTGTGATTATTAAGCCATATATAGATTAGACAATAGGTAAACGTTAACATAATTAATTAAATAATAATTTTTAATATGGCTTATATTATTATTAGATACCTTACCCCAATTTTTATAACGGTACATTTTGTAGAAAAGATTTAATTAACGATAATGAACAATATTATATTCTTTTAAATATTTAAAACAGGTAATTGATAGCCAATATTTTTGCGAAAAATTGTATACAAGTTGTTTTGATTGTATTAAAATTAACTGTTACAAGAAAAATATACATGCTAATAATAATAATAATAATATCACAAAATGAAGTTTTCATCGATAGTTATAATAATAAATTCGATTTATATTCAATATTTGTTAAAAATACCGTTGACATTTAGTATGATTCTATGCAAATTTTCTGTACAAAGAAGAATATAAAGCGTGAATTTTATGTTAATTAAAACAATTTGATATTGATAAATTATATTATAGTAAAAATGCAGTTAACAATTTTATTGAATAATGTTAATAATAATATGAGCAATTAAAGAAGATTATGGAGAGATACTGGAATATTATACTAATATAACCATATTTCTTTGCAACTACACTTCCAGCAGTCTTTGAAATTCTGCTCAGTTTTATGTCTGCACGCACATTCCATTTTAAAGTAACAACCATTTAAAATAATATCAAATAAAAAAGTTAAATTCAATTTACTCAATTACTTATATGCCACAATGTGTAATTTTAATGCATACTAAATGATTTTTATATGCGTAGTTCAGATTATTTGAAACGTATTATAAGGATAAAAATAATCAATATATTTATTCAGTTTATTTATTCAAAATATTTCCAAAGCGATGATACGATTAGTTCCAATAACAATGTTTAAAGTAGTGAGCAGAGTAATATCAAGATAACATTGCAATCCATCCGTTGTTGGTTTTACATTTGTGCCTCATCAAAGATATTTTACGTGGCGGATGTTACTTATTCCATCTTACTTACAATAATTATTATTAGTGCATTTTTTGTTTAATAACACAGATTAACTACTATAACCACTCGATATATTTTAATATTTCTAATTAAATTCTATCGATTATTTTTTATCAAAATTAGAAAAAATTTCGTATGAAACATGTTATGAAATATCATTTTGTGTAAATTGTGTTTTTATATCAAACGCGTTACACAAAATTCTTTTCTAACAAAATCTTAAAATAAATAATCCAAGATTGCAATTGCCTATAAAATTAAAAAGGACTATAAAAGAGAACAAAAGAGTTAGAAGTAACGAATATTTAGTGGCAATTTTCAAAATAAACTAAATATCTGAAGATTACACATGAAGTACTACAATTTCGGCTTAATTTTTCATCGTATTTCTAATTATTTATATATCAAATTTTCACAAGAAAGTTTTCACAGTTAATGAATTTCGTGCTCTGAACTGACCCAGTTATTCTTGAGGATACAACTACAGTTTTATAATAATAAAATAATTTATGATAAAAACCGTAAACAGTTTGAGATTAAAATTCGATAAAACAAAATCCAAATTGTAGTTTAACGATGGCGTAATTTTCGGGCTGGTTATAATTTTCTTGAAAATGACAAATAATCAAAAAAATTATATCAATTGTATGACCTCTTTATAACACAACTAACATTTATTATACAGCGGTACATCGTCTTTCATGCTGTGAAACAGTTAAAGCTAGTGTTACACTAATTTAAGAAACAAATTAAAATACATTACGGATAGCAAACTACTCGTTTATCTCAGGTTAGCAATGCAGAAATATTTGTTTACGAAATCAATTTCATTCACTAATACATATCGGGAAATTATATTATACCAATGACGTTTCTCATTCCTTACTAGATACCTACGAGTAGGTACATTAAGAATTAACCATTTCGTCTGATAGTACTAACGGGATTTCCCATAACGTGCTCGTTTATATTGCGAATACCAGACCGTAACAAAAATCAGTGAACATAAACATTAATACTACATAATATAGGAGTATCAATAAAATATTGAATATTTTAGTAAACCCCGTACCATTAAAAATGTATACAGAGAAGATTCAGGTTTTAAAAGTTAGCACAACTGTCAAATCACAACAAATCCAGAAAAGGTTCAAAATATGAAGATGTGAAAGCAGGTGCTGTCAGTTCAAGTGCTGTTATTTCAACTCCCACGCATGTGGGTATACAGAACTATTAAAAAATTAAATTGTTATAAGATAGGGGTGTAGACCTGTTCGGGGGCAAAAGAAATACGTAAATATATTTCTATATTAACATTATATTTACAATAAACTTCATAGTTCAGTTTTCAAATTAATTTCACCTTTGGTGGTAAAACTTTTATTGGTACGACGATGACGTCCTGGTGAGCGACTGCAGGGTAAAAAATTTTAAACTTGATATTTTGCATTGCATTCTAGACTTGGTACCTCGGAAGCTCGCCCGGATACAGCAGACATCAAAAATTAAAATTATGAATTAAAAATTAAAAATATGTCCCGATTATCTGCTCGATTATTTATAATTCAAAAGAATTAATTAGACATTTCAAATTCCTGCAGACTTAAAAATGTTTGTTTATTAGATGTATCTATTAATTACAAGATCTGATTTTCAAAATTTAATAACAGGATCAGATTTCCAGAACTTTAAATTTCTATTTTCAAGGTAAGAATAATAATTTTGTAATTGGTAATTTACAGCTCATAATTATTTTGCTCTTCAAATTGTCATATTTTTTAAATGGATTTAATTGATTGACTTCCAGAAGCAACTAATAAAATAATATAATAAATGTTATAGCTATAAGTACCTTTCCTTTATTGTTGAAAACTATAGCTTTTTATTACCTGACATTGAAGATTGAATAAATGTACGTAGACAAAATTAATTATTGATATTACAGAAATAATTAGTAACATTATTGTTGGTTATAAAATAGTATTGACAAATCTCAATAAAATTCCGTAATAAGTAATTATTAAAGTATTCAATTAACACAAATCGTTGAAGAATTTTTAAATAATGGAAGAATTATTAATGTAATAAAAATACATTCAATTGCCGGAGATAGCTTTTACATTTTTAATATTATATAAATAATAGCTAATAACTTTTATCATCGTTCAAAATTCTGTTATAACATTTGTTAAAATAAAATTTTTAAATCTGACTTGACTACTCTGCCAGATGAGCTTTTCATAAACTTGCTATGTAAGAATTTCCGGTCTATAAGGACTAGGGGAAGATGCCATTGATAAACTGCGTTCTCTATAATAACTTGTACCATTTTTTATTTCTTGATTTATGTTTTAAACTTGTGTAAAAGTTCAAAAATCAATCATTTTAATATTTATTAAAACTTGAGAAAAAAGTTATTGTTATTTTAAATTGATTATACATATTCATGATTAAATTGTATTATATTATAATAATAACATTATTATATTATTATGTATTAATTACAACAATGTTTTAAACTCTTACCCAATTCAATGTACAATTTCGTTAAAATTTCAATAGTACACTAAAATTTTCACATTGTTTGAATTCGTTCCTATTTTTATTAATTAAAAAAGTGATGGCTCTAAAAATACTGTAATAAATTGATTATCAATAATTAGAACTTCTATTAGTCTCTCTCTCAGGTTCCATCGTTCTACGTAAGAACATAGTGGCATCATTATGATAGTGCCTTCAGTGAGGTGCTCCATGCTTCTCGGTCATGTGCTGCGTGAGTCGCCACATGCAGTCTGTCCCGTCAGGGTCTTGATCTGGTCTATCCATCTTGTTGGGGATCTTCCTCTCGGACGCTTTCCTTCGATCTTGCCCTGGATCATCAATTTTTCCATTGCCTCTGGTCTTCTTGCAATGTGTCCGAAATATCGTAAGACGGACTGGCTGATCTTAGTTGACAACCGCGTTTTGACCCGCAGCTCATTCAAGATGGACACGTTTGTGCGGTGGGCCGTCCAAGGTATTCTCAACATGCGCCGGTATGCCCACATCTCAAAGGCTTCAACTCGTCTTCTGTCGTCCTTTTTCATTGTCCACGTTTCGGCCGCGTATGTGGCCACAGGGAATATCAGTGCCGACAGCAGCCTCATTTTCGTTGTTCTGGTAACGGTCGTGTCTCTCCATATATTGACGAGTTTAGTGGTCGCCGTTCTTGCCATAGCCAATCGTCTCCTTATTTCTGGCGTACTTCCTTCTGAGTTAGAGATCGTGGAGCCTAGGTATATAAAGTCACGAACCACCTCAAACCCCATAGATGTGTGGATTTCGGGGGAGTTATTCTTGGCGCGGTCTACTATCATGATTTTTGTTTTGCTGTTATTGATATGGAGACCAAAGTTCCTACTTACTTCGGTTAGTCTGTTCATGATAATTTCAAGTTCCTCCAGACTCGACGCAATTATCAGGGTGTCATCCGCGTATCTCAAGTTGGATATTTTCCTACCGCCTATTGTTATTCCTCCGTTCCATTCGGAGAGCACCTTACGCATTTATATTCGGAGTATATATTGTATAGTATTGGCGATAAAATGCATCCTTGTCTCACACCGGCACTTATACTAAATTTCTGCGAATATGTCTTATCTATACGAATTCTTGTCAAGTTTTCTTTATATAGTTTTTTTATTAGATGTATCAAGTGACCTGGTGTGCCCATGTCTTCAAGGATGCTCCACAATTTCTCCCAGTCTACAGAGTCAAAGGCCTTCTTATAGTCCACGAAGCACAGAACCATTGGGACGCAGAACTCGCGCGCCTTTTCGATAATTTGACGTATATTTAGTATATGTTCTCTGGTTCCCCTTCCTGGCACAAATCCGGCTTGCTCTTCGGAAATTTGTGGCAAGAGAAAACTCTTCAGTCGTTCGTTGATTACGTGGAGCATTATCTTGCTTGCATGTGGGATTAAGGCAATCAACCTGTAGTTGTTACAATTGGTTTATTATTAATTCGTGAAAATAAATTTGTTTAATTATTAATAATTATTATTTGTAATTTTCTGACGAAGGTCTTAATGCAAGATCGAAAGCTCAAATATAACATTATATTTATTAATAATTAAACAAATGTAGTTGTTACAGTCCGTTGGTGAACCTTTCTTGTGTAATGGAATGAATGTCGATTCGCACCATTCCTCCGGCCATTTTCCGGTTTGCCATATGGTTTCGCACAACGAGTGCATCGCTGTTACTCCAGCCTCTCCCATCGCCTTAATGGTCTCCCCTGTAATTCCGTCTACTCCAACCGCTTTTCGGAATTTTAGTTTCTTTATTGCTCTCTCGATCTCCGATCTTAGGATGTTTGGTTCTAAATGCTCACTTCTCTTTGGTGCGTCTGTATCTCTTTGCGGTGCGTCTCCAAACAGGCCGGCGCAGTACTTTCTCCATTCTTCAACTATTTCTCTGATATTTGTGTAGGTCTTACCATTTTGATCTTTTATGATCTGTGTACGTGGTTTAAAATCTCGTGACAGATATTTTACCTTCTTGTAAAGCTGGTGCTGATCTTGTCGGTCCGCGTGTAGTTCAAGTTCTGCGCAGATATCCTTGATATGCTTGTTTTTATCGTTTCTACATGACCTCCTTTTTTTTCGGTTTAGATCTTCTAGTGTACGTGTCTTCTCTGGTGATAACGGTCTTGCGGTTTTTTGATGTCTTCGTTCTTCCAATAGTCGAATCGTCTCGTCTGACATCCAATGTTTCCTCTTAATGGAAACCTTGGGTGGTACATACCCCTTTGCAATCCTTACCATCCACTCTTTGATGTTTTTCCACATCTTTTCCGGATCTTCAGTCATCTCCGGTACCTCGGACTTTTTAAGCACTTCCTTAATAGCCTCCGTGTTTGGGACGTTTATTCTTTGGTTTGTATCGATTGGTTTTATATTGTGCAGTTTGAGCTTAAAACTAGCTTGTAGCATCCTGTGATCCGATCCACATTCCGCAGAACGTTTTGTTTTGGTGTTATATATGGAGGTTCTCCATCGCTTTCTAATTAGTATGTAATCGATTTGATTCTTAAATTCTTCATTAGGGGAAGTCCATGTATGAAGACGGCTAGGGTGGTGCTCGAAGCATATAATACTTCTATTAGTATTAGATATTAAATTAAACAATAATAATACTTCTAAAATGATAATCTACCGGCATAAATTATGTTAATAAATCAATAGTGTAATAATTATACTTTCTCCCAATTTGATTTATACACCTACACAAGTTTAATATTATTAGCTATGGGGAAAATCAATGTCAAGTTAAATTTAAATTATTTTAACTATGATTGAAAATGTAAGTAGTAAACTTCTTGTATATATTATAATGTCAATTGAATTCTCTGTTTTGAATTTTTAATTATAATAAGTATTATATACTTTTTTATTATTCAATAGAGCAAACACGCCGCCTTCTATTGTTTCTTTAAAAGCATGGACACAGATAAGCAATATTTTTCAATAATAAAAAAAAATGTTAGTAGGTAGTTTCAATGCAAGTATGAATGTATAGCAAATATTATCATTTTCTGAACCATTTTGGATTGACCAACCGAGTCATGATATGTTGCACCCACTTAGAGCAATGAAATTAATGTCCAGTTTAGAAGATTTCACAATTTCTGCGCATTCCATGAAATGGATGATGTATTTCTCCGCTTCATGAAATTTTATTAAATTACATAATCTGTACACGAGAACTATTCTCTTTTTATAAACTGTAAGACTGCCTTTATACACTTTACATAACATCATAAACGATTCATTTGGATTCATTATCCAGTTTCTATTAGAAAGAGTTACTTAGTAATGATAAAGTTTTAAGTTGGAGAAAACTTTCGTTTACTGATGGCTAAACACTTTGATGAACAACTGCATATAAATATTCTCATATAGTGAAGATGTCCACATAAGTGGTGTAAGGTTGAATTAAATTAAATCAGTAATTAAAATAAATTAAATTCACGACGGCACTGGCACGTTCTCCCTCCACTTCTACTGCGCAAGAAATTGTCTCCATCCAGTCATCTAACTTTGGATGACGACAGTGGACCAGGTAATAGACACCGGTTAAACTATTTTTTGACATATTATTTTCTCCATTTAATAAAACTTTCATTACACATAATTTATAATAATATCTAATCCATAGCTTATCAAAAATGTTTTCCCTTCTTGATTAACTTAAATCACAGTTATAAAAGTGGGTGTGAAGTGCTGGTTAGATATATGATTGATAATCTATTAAGAATTTCTCTTTAGAATGGGTCTAAATTACATTATGCGTTTAACGTTACATATAATTGATATACCATCAGTTAAAAAGAAATATGAACGAAAATGGCGCACATTAAGAACAAATTATGATACTTCTCGTAATACAAAGTTTTTAAATAAAATAAAATCAGATTTATTATGGCAATTAAGTAGTATTGAAATTTGATATTTTCTCATGATACATCAGAATAATAGATAATACAGTATTATGTATGTACGTAGAAAGTGA
This sequence comes from Rhagonycha lutea, assembly GCA_958510855.1. Lineage (NCBI taxonomy): Eukaryota > Metazoa > Arthropoda > Insecta > Coleoptera > Cantharidae > Rhagonycha > Rhagonycha lutea. The sequence goes on from OY294036.1 coordinate 60,619,177, forward strand.
TCTGAAAGATTTTTCATACGATTTTAGTAATTAGTAAAATAGAAATTTAAAAGGGATAATTAAAAATTCATTTTTATTTCAATTAAGAATTCAATTACACCATTATACAAGAGAGATATATATTGGGTGCTAATTCAACCTTCTGAATTGGTTTGCTAATTGATTAATTATATTATGAGAAAGTGTTAGTTCGAGGGTATTTCATAAAGTTCTAGCGGTTGTTATACAGGTCTTAGTATTGGGGTTCTAATTGGGCAGCGAGTACATTTGGAAGGATTTGGCTACATAATTACATAACGTATAAGCCCAAAATTGTGATCAGAAAATTGTGCTTATTTGGTCTAGTTAAATTTTGGCAATTTTGTTAGAAAATTAGAATTTAATAATTACCAAGATAAGCAAACATGATGAAATTTCTATGATTTCATAAGCGTTCAGGTTCATGCCTTCTTCGGATGTTTCTACACATTTTATTTCTTAAATTCTCATTAAAAAATTTAATTAATTGCTTGACTCATCATCCCAAAAAGATGTGATAGGGATAAGGATTTAAGGAATTTTATATTAATTGCTATATTAATTATAAATTAGGTATTAATTAATATTCATATAAATTATAACCGTAATTAAATATACCTAGGTATATGATTTAATTAAAGACTAAGTATTGGAAAGAGACAATGTTAGGAAGTTCAAAAAACAATACGATGCTGTTTAGTAGCAGTAAAAAGGTTTATTCTTGTCATCTTTCGAATTAATCCGTTTAACCACATTTACACATTTTTCATTTAAAACGAAATGTTTGCAGGCTGAACGGCTTATTTTGAAATTTGAGATATTATTAAATACATGATTGTTTTAGATGACAAATAGGTATAAGCTTTTGGTACTACTAAACAACATCGTATTCCTTTTTTATTAGATTTGTTACCTCTCCAACTCTGAATTGCGATATTTTGAGAGATGACGAAATAGGAAATAAACATTTTTATAACATTTCTCGTGTTTGAAAATAATACAAATAGTAAGAATGAATCCTTAACGATTGAATTTATAAAGTTATAAATAAAAATTGGATTTTATAATAAGACGATGTCTAAGATTTAGTTGAAATATTATCTAAAATATCGTTATCAAAATACAAATAAAACTTTTTAGATGCGTCTGTTGACCCTCTTATTCATCGATCAAATATCCAAATAGTAGCAGCAATGCGTTTCCAAAATTAATATCATAGTATGAAATCTATTTAAACATTGATCTTTAATTATCGCTGTTTAACTAAATAAAAATATAAATGAAATAATACTTTAGTATTTAATTAAATTAATTGAAATAAGGTTTTTTTTATCTAAATTATTGTAATAGGCTTATTAAGATAAACTGTAATGCGCAAGAAAAATGAAGTTAATAATTGATTTTGAAGTAATTTTTGAAAAGTTTAGGTAGGTTATAATCAGTAGATTCAGATCAATGAAAAGTTTAATTTCTTGTAAGCACAAAATACCTGTTGAAAACACGTGTACAGTTTACCAAAAATAAACGTGTAATTAACGCCAAAATGCTGTTCCAATTATCAATTTTATAATAATATAGTATTATAATAACAGCAACATTAAATTGACGTAAATAATTATATTTAATTGAATCTATGCCGAAATTACAAAAATAATGTAATATTTTGATGATTGATTGTAGGGTGAACTTGATCTGGTTAATCAGTCTTTTATATAGATATTATTGGAGATTTTAGAAATTTATCTTTCTGAAATATGATATTATGGTATAATAAAGGTCATTATTGTCATTACATCATTTTTTGTTAGGAAATAAAAACGAAACCTACTCATATTAAAATAATGTCAATTACATAGATGGTTCTTCAGTGTCTATAATATACAAAATTTGTTTTTCTTATTATGAGTAAAATATATCGCATTTGTTTATCTATCTAAAATTGTTGCTTACAGTTAAAAGCAAACCAAATATCCGCTTAAATTCACCCCAAAAAGGGAAAAGTTTAGAAACAACGGATTTTTCTTCAGAAATAATAAACTTTGTATAAAGTAATTTCTTTTCTTATTTATTTCATACTGTTATTTGCACTTACAGTTGAAAATCCCATTTTATGGTACTAATTATTATTATTAATAATAATAAACATAATTACCATTTTTTATGTAGATGTTTTGCATTACAATAATTCATATCCTATTAAATAATGTAGTAAAATTGCTTTTATGATTAAATCAAAATAAAAATGTACAAATTACAATGCAGTTTCTGGTACATTACCGATTCAGTACTATTATTACATTTAGTAATAGTGAATTATTATGTATGTAGGTATTCATAATGATGTGTAGCTCATCTAATTAAATCCTTCCTGTTTCATTTATTTTATATTGTAAGACCTACATAAAATTATAACAATTTGAACATTATGTGATAGTTTTATCAATTTCTATTATTGAAAACACTAAACATCGGTAAAATATTAACAATTTTATTTTATGTATTAGTCGTTTTTACTATAAAATAAAACGTTTTGTAATAGTGGAATAAATAAAATATTATAATTATGTATGGCCGTTATGCAATGTTGTTGTTCTCGATGCGTTTAGAGAATACCAACGTATAGCATTTCGACATATAAATATAATGACATTTTACATTCAAAGATTTGCAAAGGACCGGAACAATAGATTTATATAATAATAGTGATGTTGGGCTAAACTACATTATCCACAACAAAGGAAATGTGGTCAATTGGTATCCTTAATCATACGGAAATTAGAATTGTTCTATATTAAATGACTCGGTGTGGTCCTGTAGGCTTTTTGTTCGAGGTGAAATTATTTTTACTTTACTTTACATAGTATGGGGAAGTATTGTAGTGGAAAAAAACATATTTTTACATTTTGATGGGTTCACATCGAGATTCTTGTCTTGCCTTGTTTAGGTAGATGTTGACAAAAACCAATCAGATTGAAGTATATCTTAATCACAGAAAGAGTAGACGAAAATACTACAATGTAATTGGTTCTGCCAGCTTCTACGTAAGAAAGGCAAGACAGATATCTTAATGTAAATGCACTTTAAATGTCCAGAGGTCCCAAATTTTGAAAGAAACTAAACGTCAACAAATGCCTGTGTATCATTCAATTTTGTGTAAGTTCTACCTGCCAAAACATAAGAATGATACAACCAAATTTATCTATATTTTTTGGAACCACTTAAAAACTCTATTACATAAAATTTAAATTTAATGTAAATAAGGTGCACACATATAAATTCATCATGTTTATGTATCATAATAATAATTATTATTATGTTACTAATTTATTGCATACAAATTTATACAGTACGTACTTATGTAAAAACCAAAAGATAGAGTAACATATAATATAACAAAGAAACCGATTTGTGCGGGGGGGGGGGGTTAAAAAAAATTAAAAAATGACGGAGATATAAGCCATAGAAGTTTTTGACATTTTTCAAACTGGTGTACACGATATCTCAAGATCTATTTAACCGATTTTGTTAAAATTTATAACACATAATTCTTTACAATATTATATAAGATACGATTGTTTTGATTGGCTGCCCCGTTCATAAGTTATAAATTTTTTAAACTCAAAATTTTTATACAAATCAGAGTTTTTTTTTCAAATACATAGCTCAATAATTTTACAAAAAACATTTAAAAAGTGCTTTCCGTATGCTCCATTTTAGCTATTGCCTTTCTAAATCAAACAAATATTTTTTATTTGTCAGACGATGCCTGACAGAGAAATTAGGTACACCATCAGCAAGGATTTTCAAAAATGGGTCCTACTTGATGGCTCACATCTCTGCCATTTTTGAACTTTTTTTAATCGTTATTGTTTCAAATGATTCATAAAACAACTAGGTGTATACCTAGCATTTTAGGTATAGGTATTGTTATATCTATTTTTCCAAGCGCCAAGGTTGTGAAACCCCAAGTTGTTTATCAGTTAAATATAAATCTTTAATTTTTTAATAATTTATAACGTTAAAGATCTTACCTGCCACTTGAATATATTTCATATTGATATTAAGTAAATTTTTTAGAGTGCAAAAGCTTTCTTGTTAAATTTTGAAAGATGACAAATATTAATTATGTATAACGTAATTATAAATCTTTAATTAATCACACCACTTGTCAGTGTTAGTGAAACTTAATTATAATTTGGATATCTATGTTAAATTATCAACTTTTGCGCAACTTTGTAATAATATAATAGTAGAGTGAATTTTTTCCTTGGTGGTTAGGAGTGGCTAATGTGCAGAAGCGAATACTTATTCTTCATTTCGGTTTTGTGTTTTTGTCAATTGGTGGAATTGGGTGTCACACGTCACAGTTACGTGCCAACTACTAAGGAAAAAATTCTAGGAAAGCAAATGGATACTTTTCCACAGGAAACAAAACTCTCAAAATCCATCTATCCAAAATATGGTAATATAATTAAAAGTTTATTGGTGACAAACGATCTTATTTTTGATACCTTACTTGTAAATTACGTCGAAATTACTTTAATTACACATTTATTTTATAAACTACACGATCACGAAATTCGTAATTCCTCTGTGATATACCTCTGCAATTAAAAGCTCTGTTTTATGGTAAATTATACTTTCATAGAAAAAAATCAGGTACTATACATGTAATTTTCGTGGTATAATATTTTATTATGCAAGTACTAGTTTCAAAAAATAAAAAAAAATTAAATTAATATTTGACAATTTTCATTTGTTGCAATTAAAATATATATCTAGGTAAAAAATATATACGAATTTTATATACATAATATATAGGTAGTATATACAGAGATGATGTTAAAGAAGCCTTCGGGCTGTCAATATTTAGAAAGTCTACAATTGATGCTATTCATAGTACTCGTTTATTTAGGTAGTACATAATTTACTAGTTGATGGCACATCCTTCTCACGGCTAATCATTATTTCTAAATGTCAATGAAAATTTCTACTTCTAGTAGATGGACTTGAATAATACATAGATTGATTTATTCATTGATTTAGCGTTGTGCGGTAAAAAAAATATTACTAAATTCAATTAGTTGATTGTTTTAGTGAGAGGCAATCGAATAATATTGACTAATTATATAGATAATCAAAACGTTAACGTAGGTTAGTGACGAATATATCCTTAAAATAAAAGTATTGATTTTTACAGAAATAAAGAAAATTCAGATTTTATTATTGTTATTTATTTATCAGCGATTTTCACGTTCTTGACGCGATTATTTAAAAATAGTGCAACCTAGTGAATATAGTAAATTAACTGATAGTTAGTAACTATCTTTATACTGGGTGACCGGCCGCCGATGTGAACATAGGAAATTTACATAGGAAATTAATTTTACTTTAATTCCTGCTTCCCATCAGAACGGATAAGAATGAAAATGGTATCAATTGAAAGAGTTTTATTTTCCGCGTCTAAAGACATCCAAAACTTGATGTTTTGTTCTTTAATAATGTTAAAAATGTAGAATTAAAATAAGCGATTTTTTAAAAATCAGACCTACTTTGGATGGTTAAGCTGTCAAAACTTGCGTTTAAAATTAGTTTTCAAACAAAAATAATTGCTATGAATTTGAAGAAGGCATCTAATATCTATAAAAGTGCTATTTTGTCATATTATTTTGAGTTTTTAACAATGATCCAGCATGATCCAAAATGATGACCAGCAGTCTGGCGTAAATCAAACACGGATAGGCTAAAGAGCGGGAAACCGCGGTTCTAATCCTGATTGCGTCGGATATGTGGTGTGATCTAAAGAGTCCAAAATCGATCTGTGGACTATGGGGAAGGCAACGGGAAAGCACCCCATTAACATTTCCTTAGTAAAGTCTTCTTGGCTTAGCCAGGAGGATCGCTAGCATCCGAAATCCGATAGACACCTTGAAGAAGAAGAAGAATGATCAAAGAATAAACCATCAAGTGCTGGGTGTCTTTAGACGCGGAAAATAAACCTCTTTAAGTTGATACTCTTTTCATTCTTAGCCGTTATAATGGGAAGCAGGAATTAAAAAAAAAATCAATTTCCCATGTTATTTTCCTATGTTCACATCGGCGGCCGGTCACCCGGTATAATAAAATCTTATATAAAAAGGAAAGTAGGTTCATAATTGTAGAATTTTGATCACAGAAACTTTGATGTGGAATGGAGAGGAGAACATTTTAATAGGTCTCGAATCAATTAGCGGGCTACTATATAGAACTAAGGGGAAAAGATTTATCATGCCAACAGCGACACTGCAAGTACTGGATGGACCTATTTTGCCCAGCCTAGTGATACGAGGAAAGGTAAAATGCTGCACATGGGCAAGCAATAACCGAGAAGGACATCCCAAATAACATTTCAATCCTGGTAATTACCTGCAATTACCTGGTGCAGGCTTGGCAAGCAATTACCAGGAAATGTTACTTGGGCAATAGATTTTCTAACAAGATTTTACTGGATTGGAAAACACCTAATCACCAAAGGGAGTCATGTATAAGCAAGAGAATGAAATACTCAGTACATCTGAAATTACTTGCATGCCGGAGCACTATCTGGCAATGGAAGGAAGAGAATTAAGGCCCATGGCTGGATTAAAATTTATAGACGCACGATAAGCTTCGAGCCTTGGTGCAGCAACATTATGTAATAATGATACGTCTGTCTGTAGGTTGGTCGCAAAATCAAATTAGATATTATGAATATTAATATATGGAGAAACAAATAATGTTAAGTTCTTTATGGTAAGGATCGGTCAACCAAAAGTGATTGTTCAAACAATTTTTTTATGAATTGAATAACTTTCAAAATATTTTAAATAATATAGGTGTAGTAAAAGAAATGGTGTAATGGTAAAGAAAGTTTGGTACATCAGATTTTGAATGATGTATTGAATATTATGATCAAACAATGGATAAACATGATTAGTTTGATGACGATAGGCTGAAGCCGCCTTTGCATAATTATTATATTACAAAAGGTACTTTCTTATTAGCTAGATTTATATCTCGGAAAATTTTCTTCAAATTATATTATGACGTATACATCCAATTCAATGAAACGTTTCAGCAAACAATAATAATATTGAAGCAATACAAGCACGCAAGTAATGCGTCATAGACAAAAGTTTAATGTCTACAGTTTGGAAATTGAGATTATTAAATTGGAGTTGTACAGAATTGAGTAGAAAAGTTTAAATATTAATTTGAATAAGGTTATGCAAGAATAGTTCATTTTCTGAACAAATGAAATATTTTTGGAGGTCACTCTTTCTCATTTTGTCAATTTATAAGCCAACTTTTACAGTTCTTCAACTGTTACTTTATCCATACGTAAGTGTCTAAAAAACAAAAACATGTACGAGACGTTCACTTTTTTTACAGCTTCTTTCTCCACAAGAGACCCATCGATATAAATGGACTTTTCATTATTATTCATTATTTCTTTTCACTGATGAGTAACAAAATAAGTAAATAAGCTAAAACTGCTGTAGTCTTTGACATTATATTAATATGTCTGTCAATATTGTCACGATACAGGTAGGTTGTTAAACACTAGGATTAAGAAAATTGAACATCCCTAACGGTCAATCACTATGAAACCACTACCTGTTTGTAACGTTACATGGTTAAATCATGCCTGAAGTTTATAATTTTCAAAAAAATAAATAGTCTTTTAAATCTCCAGTCGTAAAAAATATCAACTAAATAAATTAAGTTCCTACGCCAAATTAAGTAGTTAATTATTAAATTTGTTGCTCACTTGAAGCAGTAGGTTACCTGAATATTCTCAGATATTTTCCTAACTTTCTACTATAACTGAACTGTAATTACAAATTCTCAATATTTTTTATATTATATTGCTTTATATTTGTAATTAAAACTCCGAGATTACCTTAAAAATTCTAAAGAGTGTATTGTAATAAAATTTTATTTTATTTAATTTATAGTGCCCATTTAATAAATTGTAAACTTTAGCTACCTGAGTTTCCGAGAACTATCAAGTAAATAAAATCAATTTGGGAATTAATTACAGGAAAAATGATTTCTGGTAATATTGGTTACCCACTTAAAAGTTTAGTATTTTTTGGAGAAAGTCTGCATTGAAGGTTAAAAATACTATAAGTTCTTGAGGTTACTTATTCGTTTCAATTAATGATTAATGATGTATGTATTTACTTTATATTTTCTAAGTTTTTCAATGATTAAAATGATAGGTGCGCCGATTGAAATAAAAAAATTAAAATCCACTATGATGTACATACTTGGATAGTACCTACTACAATAAAATCCTTACTACTGCATTCAAAATTTAATAATACAATATCAGTGACGGCAATAACCTCCAAAAATGTCCGAAGTACTATTTATAAGGAAAGTAGTGTCCAAATTTGGAAGAACCAGTATAGGTATCAAGTGGTTTTAATAAAGAGACCATAAAGAAACTTTTCGGAGAATTTTTCTTTATAAATTTAGGAATCAATAAAATTATTAATTATTTATTCGATCATTTTATTCAACTTCATCTTTTGCTTGTTTCTTCATAATCATTCATGAATTTCAATAGAAATACACAATCAAGAAATTGATAAAAAAAAAGCAAAAACCTAAGAAATATTAGGCATGACTTTTTCTCCCTTTCTTATTTAATTTTTTTTATCGACAGTTTTGGAATGTTTCTAAATGTCGTACAAATTTCACTTAAAATGACTTTATTTCAATATTTGATAGTTATTGATTTTAACTAAAGGCAAACAAAGGTATAAGCTCATATTCCAATATGTGTTTGCGCGAAGGGTTAATTTGCCTTTCTATATAAACAACACAATTTGTCTCACACAAAAGACGAAATATCGGTCAATTAATATTGAAATTAAATTAATACAATATTGTTAGATTTTTAAATATTCTAAAAGCACAACGTTAGATTTAACATAATTTAGAAAACAAAATCTAATATTAAACCATTTGGGGATGATCCGTTCTACATTTAGAAAAAATACACTTGCACGAATTACCACCAAAATAGCTTTTACATTATATCCATAGTAGAACATACAGCTTAACGTGGAATCAAAACCTCGACACTGCCTTTGATGTACGTTCAAATATCGATATTAGCTACAAAATCAGTTTTCCGAGTAACTCAAGATTTTTAGTTTAGACTACGATATGCTGCTCTAAAACTTATAAATTTATATTATTAGATTTATACACATAAACAATTTAAGGAATATTATGTGGTTTATGTGTTATTTAAGTTTTAGTTGGAGCATTTGATTTGTCCAAAAATTCGTTTCTCATATAAATTACAGCGATAATTGCTGAAGGTAGATAATATACCTCGGGAGTCTTATTATCAAATTTATCCACGTTTTGGTATTATATGAATTTTTTACATCGGGGTAGAAGGTAGATACCCTAAATACCTCATGTTCATTTCAATTACGGTAACATCGAAGTCAAGCAATAAAATAGTTTCTGCAGATGATTTTTTGTAAACATGTATAAAACATTTAGGTCAGATGAAAAAAACGTTGAGCACAAAATTGTGTTTCTAATTTTTTATCGACCAGGCACCAACCAGTCTAATTAATTAAATCAGTGAAAATGGAATTGGAACAATATGGCATAAATCTGAATATTTTCTGACAATGAGCAAGTTGAGGAACAGAAAAAAGATGTAGTGGAATGAGTAGTGCGACTTTATTTTGGATGTAAAAATTTCTGTTTCTGCATAGTGGGTCATACATGGTTTCTGAACCATTACTATGTACTTAATTTCTAATCGTTTTTACCTAAAAAGATAAATTGAGTAATGTGGGTGTATGTTTTCAACACACCCTATCATTTAAATACACATAACAAACTTGTTATCATTAAACAAACTTGAATGTTCTATTTTTATAAAATAAAATTAATTTTTTTTATGTGCATTAGGGAAGGTAAGAAACGGAGAGAAATCTTGCAAAATTGGAAGCAGATGTACCTGCTCAGGTATCAAAAAATCCAGTAGGTACATAAATACCCAGTATATAAATTACCCTAAAACCAACTTTAAAGTATTATGTCCTAGTGTCTATTAGATTATTTATAAATTCTCTCTCCCTTTACATACGCAAATTTGGTGCCCAATACCATTTTTGTTATGACATAATCTCGAAATAATTATTCATTATACTATTTACGTAATTTACACTGTATTATTGTTATAATCGTGATTACTATTATTTGTAAACAAATATAATTTTGACCAACTTACATTAGTAATAAATATATAATCCAAATGCTTGGTAGTAGCACTTTTTAAGTGATTGTTTTAATTTAACACACATAATATTTATGATTAAATAATGGGTCATTAAACTTAAATATTTAAATTAATTCTCACAACACTCATACAACACCAACCGCACCATGTCCTCAACCTCAACTAGTAACAGATCGAATATTTACCTTCGTGCACAGTGATAGCTATCGGAGTCTCGAAATATCAGATGATTTCTGCTAACTCCACCAGTTTACGCCACTTGTCAACAATACTTATAACTTACAGGTTTCTATCGACTCTCAAGTTTAGGGATTCTAAAATACTTTTTGGTTTTTATAATATTTTATAGTATTTTGTATTTTTACTGCAAATTTTACTAATAATACAGTAAACAAGGTAAGACACTCAATGCCCCTAGTGATAGGGGTAGAAAAAAATGAAAAACGTCATCAGTGCCATTAAGAATTATTAGTTAGTGCACTGCCAACAATAATTAGGTACCTAGCTATACATTCAGAATGTTAAAATTTTTCAAATAATTGCTAGTTTCCTACAATCATTCCACTTTTTTATGTAAACACGCAAACGAAAATTGATTCAGTGAATAGTACTAGTAATTTATGCGACTATTAGTGAGTAAAGATAATTTTTATCCACAAAAAAAAATAAAAATATCTTTACTCAAGAGTGGCATACAACATTTTATCAAAAACCTGCAAGTAAAATGAAAATTTTCAAAATTAAAAATTTTAAATTACATAATTTATTATATTGCTTGCTTGTGACAGTAATCAATTTGACACTCTAGACTTTTGGTTGAGTTTTAATGAAATACTGCGATTTTACTCATTTTATTTACTAGTGAGCGAAATCTTCACTTTCGCTCACTAATGAATAAAATTCCACTTTGGTTGCTTGAAAATGTCAATGTAAAAGTTATTTTACTTGCAGGTATTGGATAAATACATTTTGTATAATGTAAAATTAAATTTTGTAGTATCCGTAGGCTGCTGGAAAAGTTTCTGGAAACCATATGATAAAACCGAGGATAAAACATATTTAAAAATTGGAAAATGACTTTATTGCTTCTTGAAGTATTCGCCTTGGACACTTTTGCAAACGTTGGAACCAATTTGCTAAACATTTTTTCTACTCTAAAGCTGATATCTCAGAAACCAGTGTTTTAAATGTTTCAACTTCAACAATGGTGGACCTAAATGGTGGACTGTTGTTATTTTCGGTTTCATACTAATAAATTCAAATTTCATGACCAGTTGTCCTGTACACCAAATTTGAAAGACTTCCATTGAATTTCTTGAGCATTTGTTTTGCACCATTTGACACCACTTTGTTTTTGATTTTTTAAGCTTCTGTCAAATTGTGTGGGATCCAGAGACTGAGAACAACTTCTATAGATCTAAATCTTCTTCTTCTTCTTCAACTTGTTTTATATCAATGATTTGTTCTATAAGCAATTATATCAAGTATCCTTGGCACTATTACCACTGAGAGCATATACATAATCATTCTGCAACTGGTAGCGGGGCGATTCCATAGATTGAAAAGAAAAATACAAAAATTGATAACCCGCTCTATATATTTTCCAATAATTTTAGTTTTTTTGTTTTATATAATACTGCTTAATTTTTCCAAGGGGAGTATCGCCCCCATATCCCCCCCCCCCTGGATCAGCCCTTGGCATCTGGTAGATCGCTTACTGGGCTGGCCTGTAGATGTGCCTTTACTCTGGTTCTGAAGCACGCACTCAAAAAAATGTTGTTCATAATATTAATAAACAGTGGTTACTAACTTGTATTTAGTTGTCACAATAATCATATTTATTGTTAGGACGAAATTTTTTAATTATTTAAGAACTCTGTTTATTGGTACAATAATTCAATATTCATTGTAAGAATAAATGGTCTAACACTGATTAATAACAGAAAATTCATTCAGCCAGTAACTAATTTTATGTATTTGATTAAAACATTTAATTCTCGCAATAAAAAGTATTTTTGTATATACAAATATTCAATTTATCGAGACAACGAATGCATTTATATTGATAGTTAATACATTTATTAAATAATGTAAAAAATTAATTGATTAATGAAAACTATTACTTGTTACAACAACTATAGTTGTTATTACTATAACAGCAATGAAGTCATCATGTTTTTGTCGATTTCTTTGGTGTGATGTCATTTACTTAGTGAAATCTGTGAGTGAACACGTAAATTTTGAAAGAGATTAAACATTGTCTGGTACTTTTACTGTTAAAATAAGGTAAGTTGGGATATTAATATATTACAAGTAAATTATCACTTGATTTATACATGTTTTTTGTGGAATACGGCCGTTGTATCGCTTAGCGTCAAGTCACCGTCTAGAAAGGGAAATTTTGGAACGATTCCCAACAGAGAAATTGGTATCTATTTGATCATCAAAGATTAATTCTTTAATTTTTAACACATTTTATTACAGGAATATTATCGTATTTCGAAAGGAGGCAAAATTTATAATAAATATTGCAACATGAAAGCTTCGCTTAAATCAGCCATAATTAGCCATGTTTTACCGCCACAGCTAAAAACTGATGAAAGAAAATCTCGACACGAGAAGGATTTTGGTAAGTGGCTTGCAAACAATTTATTGCTTTTATTTTGAAAATCAATTTTGTACAGGTTTAAAGACCCTGGTATAACATTTTAGAAATATTCGTGTGCGTTTGAGATTTATAACCTGCATTTTTTTAGAACCTGGAGTAGATGGAGAAAGTTTACCCTATTTTAGACGCTTGGCCTTTTTATAAAACATCTTCAGGATATCGTTTGGTACGTCACAGCATTAACTATATATTACAGTTAATTATTGTTAGTTTCCTTTCAGATTGATAGTGATTTTAAAATTGCATTCGAAGACAAAGATGGTCTTATTATGAATTGGGATAATTACCGTGGCAATCTGGTAAAAGTTTTATTCTGCAACGTAAAGGAAAAAAAAATAAAAGGATTGTTAGAGACGGTGAGGGATACCTCTGATTTACAAGAAAGTGAGTGTTTTGCATACATTAATTCGTGCTATACTTATTTGATTTTTCACTTTCAAATAGTTAAATTCATAAATAATAATTTAATTGTTCTTTTCAGATAGACATAATGCCGCTATTTTTTGGTCATTACATCATGGCTACTTCGTTCCTACAACACTAAGTATTCAAAAAATAGGCGACAAAAGGGTCGGCACCCTTATCAAAAATAAATATGTATTTTTTATATTTGTTTTAAATTTTTTAATTCTGTATTATACTTAGGTTAGAAACATTTAAATTAATTTCAAATTGTGTTCTGAAAATAAAATTTAGTTTTTAATATGTTGTTTGAATTACAATTCCGTCAATCCTATCAATTTTGGCATGAGCCCTACCAATAAAATAAGGTGAGACAATGTATATCAATTTCATTTATTGCGTCCATATTTTACTAAATTTTTTGCTTTTTCCTTTGCGGGTTTAGTAGACAATAATTAAACTCTATAATATCTCTTTTAATAGATTAACGTTTCGAGGGGTTTTGTTTCCTCTTCGTCAGAACCAATTAATAATATGTCATAAATTAACATTCAAATATTTATAATTCATTCAAATACGTATTATAAATATTTGAATGTTAATTTCTGACGGTTCCGACGAAGAGGAAAAAAAACTTCGAAGCGCTAATCTATTAAAAAAAGATATATAGAGTTTAATAATTATTGTCCACTAAACCCGCAAAGGAAAAGGCAAGAAACAAAGTATGTATATCAATAGCTCTCTCAATTACTAAGTTAATTTTGGCAATAAACGATGTACATTGAGCCAATAACTGTAGTAATTGATAAAACAAACCTATTAATGAGTCCAACAAATAAAATAAGGTGCGACAATATACATCAGTTACTCTCACAATTATTAACTCCACTATGACAATAAACGATGTTTACTGAGAGAATTAACTACGTTTATAGCATTAATAAACATCGTTTTGTTCTAACAATTAAATTGGTAACTGGACAAATTTTAATAATTATAGTTGTTGGTTTAATAAACATTTTTACTGATATTATGTACCTTTTTTTTTGAGTGCGGAGACTAGCCATGAGAAACTTTGAGCCTTCCCCGGGGTTTGAACCTCGCATTCGCAACCGATCGCAATAATTCCAAGGCAATCACGGTCTCTTCATACGTCTAAATAAGCATGCAAAATAGTGTGTATTGCTTTCATGTCAATGCCTAAAGGATAACTGAAGCTCTCGGTATGTTACACGTTGATCTCGCTCAATCATTTCACGTACAGTAGTAACATTAGTGTGGCAACAACAGACGTTGCTGGACGATCTGTACGAAATTCGTCACTGAGATGTGTGTCAACGCTGGGATTTGGAAAACCAGCTATAAACAGTACTCAGCCAAAAAAATTCGATTGATGGATTATTTCGGCTTTAGACCACATTTAAAATCATGTAAGACAATTTTCACACGAGAGCTCCATTTTTTTCGCATAATTACTTTCTTTAAAATGCTGTGTAAACAAAATTTAACTACTTAATCCTAGATCACTAACCACATTTTCGAGTTACATTATTACTAACCATTAGTGTCACAGACGAACAAAATAAAACTTCTAAAAATGAGTGAAAGAATATTTATTGAAATTAATATAAAACAACCAAATAGGTAACTAAAAAAACTTATTCTATACACTTATTATAGCCTGGAATTGTGTGCTCTCCACAAATAGGCGTGCCACAGGAGTAACATGAAAATTTTGTCATCCTGCGCTTCTGATAGGGACAAAATGAGCAAAGTTTGCTTTTCTTTGATTATGCTTGAGAAGTTTTTGACGGAATATCTTCAATAATTGGTAGCAGGTAAGTAGGCTCAGCTCGAGAATATTAAATTTATTAAAAAAATCTCGACGGATTTAGATAGAAAAAATATAGACGAAGCGATTAAGGTGAGGGTGAAAGTCGTATATCGATTAGTTTGGCCAATAATCGATTTTAAAGTTGCCAATTTTAGCTCGATTTTCAAACGTCACAGTCATTCTGTCGTCAGTCCGTGTGGTGTGAGTTACTCTAACACTTTGAAAAACCGGAGCTCGCATGGTCACAGCTGAAACATCCAGTTTGTCTTAAAACTTGATGCACCAGCGCCGACCTAAACCAGCCCCTTCAGGGGGTCGACTAGATGGGGAGCAGGATCAGTTGTCCTGTGAACCGGATTATACCAAAGTACTACTAAACTAGCACCAAGAGACGTTAGCGAATTTTTGCTGAAAGAAAATAAAGGTTTTATTTTCGCTCAAGACGTAAATATAACTTTTAACCCCCGAAGGCTGAAATTAATGCCACTCGCGTTTTTCAGCAAAACTTCGAGCGCGTTCAGGCCTTGCGCTCGATCACCGCTCGCCGGCTGTTAATCAGCCGGCCTGTTTGTTATCAACGTGACGGTCCAGAGATGTTTAAAGAGCTCAGGGAACCTGCGGTTCCAAGACGCTCTAACTCAGAGATGCTATGTATGTATGTACCGGAGCTCGCTTACGCACCCAGTAGTACCTAGTCCGTCGCGCAGTTAACATCGACATAATTTCACTTTTTAGGGGTATTTTTGACTAAAAAACACGGGAAAATTCATCGTACAGTTAATGTCGAGGTAAATTCACATTTTCAACGTATTTTTGGCTTAAATTTGCAGCAAAAAAAAGCGAGATTCACCCCTTGCTAATAGCACAATTTGCCGAGTTGGATCACCCTCGGGGGATGTTTTTAATGAGTTTAGTGTTGCCGAAAAATGGGTCTGTAGCGTGCGGAGCGCAGCGTAGCGCGCGAAAGGCCCATTTCGGCAACACAACCACCCCCGCCAGAGTTTCAAAAAAAAAGCGAGATTCAACGTCGTTAAAACCGTAACCCTTTCTAAGTATTTTTGGCCCTAAAAAGAACTGTTTTTTAACGCTCAACACACGACACATTGTTGTGATCGCCAGTATGTACTGAGAGCATTTTATGAAGTACACACCTTATATAAGCTTTTGGTGGGATATGTTAGAAGCGGGGTTTCGGCAGCCAATGGAATGTTCTAAACCGTTTCTAACTCGTAAGACTGCATCGGACAATACAAATTTTGAAAATTTGACTTTTTAGAGCCCTATTTACAATGGTTCGCAAATATTTTGTTTTATAATAGCTTTTTGTACCGTTTTTAATGATTCTTGACAGTGGAAATTTTAAAAAACCGAGCTGAGGTTACTTACCTACCACCCAATAATTTTACATGAAATTTATAAAACATAAAAATAACTCCATGGTCCATAAGAATAACATAGTCCACTTTTTACATTTAGTAACTAAACATTCGTCTAAGAGACGAATATTTTGCTGAATCTCCGGATTTGATTGACGTGCACATACGAATTATAATGAGTACGTGTGCGTCAATCAGCTTAATTAGAAAGGTACTTAGCGCGGAAGGTTCCGGAACATGAACAGATATCGAATGTGTTCAAATTCTGTCGTCTATGAGACGAATGGTTAGTGATCTACGATTAAGTATGAACTGTGATTTGAATTATACGTTAAAAGTGTCAAGTGTTACGAATATGACGTTAAAATTTTAATAAATAACAATAATACGACATAATCAACGAAGTTATTCGTGACACATTTGATGTGAAGCAAAAATTAACTAATTAAATAAAAATAATTATTTGAACGTAATAATACACAGCATCAAGTAAACATACGTAAACAAAAAATTTTAATTTATACAACAATAGAAGCACTCAAAAATTGAAACTCTACCAGCCATATGCATAGTCACCTTAGTAGCTACTAACGCGCTACTAGTGTCATATTTAGTATCCAACTAAGAAAACCGTATGCATAGTCGTTTTCCTTAGTAGGATACTAAAATAATCGGTTGCCTAGTAAAAATTTTATTTCCGATAAAGTAAACAATTTTTTTGTATTGTATTTTGTCGAACATTAATTTATTGGTTTGAAGTTGGTAAATTAATTCAGTTGGTAAAAATTAAAATACTCGATTAGTACGCCGTGTATTGAAAATAAATTTTTCTTCTTCTGCATGTATTAGGTAAGTACCCGTTACGACACCATCAATCACGGGTACTTCCATCTTTTCCATGGTCCTGCGACATTACGCCGTCCTATAGGTTTGTACAGGATAACTACTTTGGAAGTCGTGTATCGTTCATCCTCATCAGGTGTTTTCTCCACGTTTCACAGTATTCTTCTATTTTATCGCTTAGATTGAAGATGCCCAAAGCATTTCGGATATCCGTGTTTCTCCCTGGTCTCTTCGAGTGTAGCCCATGATAGATCTTAAAAACCTCATTTCAGCGCGTTGTAATTTACTTTCCAGTTTCTTTGTCATCACTAGAGAGCGGATTTATATGCACAACAGACCGGTCTTGAGGTAACACCCCATAAACATTTAAGAAAAATTTGTTACTAATAGGAAACGTTTATTAGCGCTAATAAATTTTTCTTAACTAATTGTTTATGGGGTGTTACCTCAAGATCGGTTTGTTGTGCATATAATTAGAGTGGTGTCAAATAAAGAAGTAAAGGTGGAGGTAATGCGCAGAAACCAAATCTCGTACAATATTGTTTATGTTGGTGTTAATTGGTGGAATTGGGTGTCACGCAATCTACTGCATCGGATTTTGGCTACGCCTTTTCTTCTTTATTTGACACCACTCTACGCTCTCTAGTCATCACCCTTGTCTCGCTGCCATAAGTAACTGTATTAGGTACGGACATTACCTTATAAAATTTTAGAGGAGTGGCTTTATTTTTGCATTTACTCAATTAAACCTCTCGATTTTTTCTTGTATATCTCTCTCCTAATGCAGGTCTAGCGTGCAGCCCAAAATTTTTAAGTTGCTTACTTGTTTGATAGGTGAATCTTCGAATACTATTTTAGATCGTATCATATATTCTTGTCTCAGAAACGCCATTAATTTAAAAATTAATTAATAATAAGGCTGTTTGTAAATAATAAAATAATGAAAGATATTACAAGCGTTAATAAAAGAATCGAAGAAGTTCAAATGATTCAAGATGTTCTTAATGTAAAACAGCATTATGGCTTTAAAATGATACTAGTAGCTACTAGTTAGTGGCAACTTAGTAGCTACTAAAATTTTGGTATGCATAAAGAAACTTTAGTATCATGTTAGTTAGTATCATACTAATGTATGATTTTATAAATATTTATTTGGCAACACCGCAAAATATCAGCTTATAACCTAAAAATATTAATGTGATGACGTAAGTAATTTTTTTAACCAATAATATTAGCGAAATTTGTCATTGCTATAATCAGGGACGTGCCCAAGGGGGGATGGCATGGCCTCTCCCTCCCAATATTTTAGGATGTTGGAAGAAAGTTGGCAAAATTACTCAAAATTTAGTAAAGTTGGTAAAAGCCGCTAAACCCACATTAGGAAAAATAGACAATTTATTACAGAAAGTTGATAATTTTCAATTAATTAAGTTGGACAATTTCCCATCGAAAATTTGGGATTTTGGTTGGGTACCTCCCTGGCTATAATAAATCAAAGGATTTATATGATCCACATACACTTTTTATAGCTTTACAAGACACGGTATATTATAATACTTGCAATAAAAATAAAAGGAAAAACAAACGATTTTGCCGAAGAAATTATCAGTGACTACCAATGAGGCTTTAGAAGCAATCGATCTGTAATGGACCAAATATTCACCCTGAAACAAATACAGCTGAGTTACTATGAACATAAACATAGGCGCAACTAGGGTCAAAAGTTTGTTGGTCAAAAGTATGTTACATAAAGTAGAACTATACGCGATTTTCATAGACTTCAAACAAGCATATTATGATATGGTAAATAGAGACAAGTTGTATGCCGCAATGAGATCTTTGGGGATACCGGTTAAAGTAGGAGTGAAGGAATATATACGAGTAATTTTGAGAACGTGGAAAGCTTCATCTATTTGGGAACTTTAATTGCAGGTAACCTCAACAACAGCACAGAAATTGACGTAAGAATAACTAGAGGAAATAACAGTGCTGCAAGCTTAGAAACAATATTACGTAACAGCAGATATCGTGAAGAACAAAGATACAAATGTACAAAACAGTGATAAGGCCGGCGGTACAATATGGTAGTGAAACGTTGACATTGAATAAAAACGACAGCGCAAAGGTAGCACGATGGGAATGAAATATTCTTAGAAGAATTTATGGTGGATGACAAATAGATGACGTATGGCGCAGGCTGGAAAATGATGAGGTTATGGGTCTTTACGGAGAGCCGAGTATAATTGAAGTAATTAAGGCCCAAAAGATCAGGTGGTTGAGGCATGTGGAAAGATAACCGAGAGAGAGAACGACCCGAAAAGTCCTAAGGCAGGGTACGATAGGTAGCAGAAGAAGACCAAGAAAAAGATGGTTAGATGCAGTGGAGGAGGACCTGAGGACAATGGGGGTAGAAGACTGGACAGTTATAGTGAGAGACCGAAAGAGATGGAGACAGATTGTTCAAGCCATGGGTCTACAAGGCCCGTAGAGCTCCATTATTATTATGGGCTACACTCGAAGAGATAGAAACACGGATATCCGATAGGATATGATCGGATGAGATGTCCAAAGCTTTTCGAAATGCTTTGGGCATCTTCAATCTAAGCGATAAAGTAGAAGAATACCGTGAAACGTGGAGAAAACACCTGATGAGGATGAACGATACACGACTTCCAAAGTAGTTATCCTGTACAAACCTATAGGAAGGCGTAATGTCGGAGGACCAAGGAAAAGATGGAAGGACCCGTGATTGATATTGTCGTAACGGATACTTACCTAATACGTGCAGAAGAAGAAAATTTTATTTTCAATACACGGCGTACTAATCGAGTATTTTAATTTTTACCATCTGAATTAATTTACCAACTTAGAACCAATAAATTAATTTTCGACAAAATATAATACAAAAAAATTGTTTACTTTGTATTAAAAGTAAGCTTAAAATGGTCTAAAACATGCCCAAGATCGCCACTAAAATTTTTACTAGGTAACCAAGGATTTTAGTATCCTACTAAGGATAGTATCATTTTAACTCGACTATGCATACGGTTTTCTTAGTTGGATACTAAATATAACAGTAGTAGCGCTATGCTAGCAACGCCCTAAAATATTGGGAGGGGGAGGCTCCCCCAGCCCCCCTTGGGCATGTCCCTGATTATAGCAATGACAAATTTTCAAATTTCGCTAATATTATTGGTTGAAAAATTGACTTACGTCATCATATTAATATTTTTAGGTTATAATCTGATATTTTGCGGTGTTGCCAAATAAATATTTATAAAATTATACATTAGTATGATACTAACTAAAATAATAATTTTAAAAGAATTATGCATAGCAACACTTTAGTAGCTACTAACTAGTAGCTACTAAGTAACATTTTAAAAGTACGACTATGCATAAGGCTGTACATATTTATTTATTTACTTTTGAATTTATATCAATTTTATTTATTTTCTTCTTCATGATTGAGAATTAATGATAGAGATTGATTTAGCTCTAGATGATTTTGATCTTTCTTTGACAGCATGCTATAAATAATTGGACTTAATAGATCCCAATGGACAGAAGCATCTTCATCTCGCGTGAACCAACTAATTATAAGGCCCAAAGTTACAACCAAAAATATTCCAATAAAACAATTATACCATTTATTATTAAAAACTATCTAAAATGTAGTAACCATTCCTAAAATGCTTCCATAAAAATCACCCGAAAAGGAACGAATATAATAAATTATGCATTCATATGCAGGCCAACAATGGGCCTGCAACTATTCCTTGAATAGTAATAACAAGAGGTAAGATCTCGCCCATTTGTTCAAAAACAAATACCAACAATATAAAAATTGTACCTACGATTACGACAAGCACTTTTAATATATTGCTTGCTGTTTTTTGTGTTGTATTAAGTGGCATAAAGGGTAAAATAAAATGCTGATAGAGAGTGCCAGATACAGCATTTAAACTTGCCGATAACGAACTATAAACAATATTGAGTTTGAAAATTTGAATAATAAAAACTTTTCAATCACCTCAAAGCTGCACTAAATATTCCTGCAAAGAATATACCCGGAAATCCGGGTATGCTTCCACCAATATCCATGGCAAAGTATGGAAGAATTTGGTCGTCCCTTTGTATTCGGTTACTCAAGAATGGATCACAATTAAAATATCTTGCATACATTATGTTACCTGTAATTACACTAACGCCAATCAACATTACAACTCCAAAACAATTCATAGCTAGTACTCTGCAATTTATAAATTCGTTTTCAAAATAATGTAATTTCAATAAAAGATATAAAAAGGGTACACACCTTCTTGCAATGATAAGTGAAGGAACTGCCAAAAATTTTTGAAGAATACCTTGATTTGTCACAATAGCACAACTCCAATCAAATGTACCACCTATTAAATATGCCCAAACTCCATCTCTAATAGTTGGATTAAATTCAAAGCTACAAAATAAAAATTATGATTGTTTATACAAAATTTGCAGGGGTTAATCCATAAGAGGTTCACTTTTACTCGAATAAAATTGTATTTGGACCAAAATTTGATAGTCATGGAAATATTTTATGGGATAAAAAGAAATTTTATCCAAATAAAAGGCTGCACAATTATTGATCTGTAACGTAAAACCACAAATATTTTACTTCAGATAACCAGCCTAAACATTTTTTTTCAGGGGAAGAGATTTTAGAAACAAGTGAAAATTATATTTACGCCTGTGAGCCATCCTGTGACTGATGACATCAGATCAGTAATCTTTGTGAACATTTCTGGTCCTGCTTACCATTGTTATAGCACTAATAGTATTAGCATATGAATAAATTGTGAAACTATATTTTAATATTATATTAACATTCTCGTTACTGTACACACAGTTGTTGAAAAACAATTAATAAAATTCCATTCTATTCTTGGAATGATAACAATTTCAAAATAATTACTTACTTAAATAAGTCTAAACGTTGACCTTCTTCATTTATATTCCAAATAGCAGTAAGCCCACCCGTTTCTTTAATTTCCTATAAAAATAATTGCAAGACAAGAGCCAATTATTCCAAAAAATTGCAAAGTATCTGTCCATATCACAGCTTTTAAACCACCAATGGTGGTATAAAAGATGCATATTATGTTTAAAGCTGGTGTTAATAATGCAAGTTCAGTCCAGTAGCTACAAAGTATTTTTCTTATCATTATAATAATTAAATTGAATCAAAAATGACCTTGAGATAGAGCCAATGCGGGTACGTATATTACAATTGGACTATACATTAACATATTCAAAGTAAAAAGGAAAGACGCAAGTGTTTTTCTGTCATTTTCTGTCAAATCGCACATTTAAATATTCATAGAGTGAAGTAAATTGCAAATTAAAAAATACTGGTAAATATACATATCCAGTAAGTAAGCAGGCAATAGACACACATAAACATCCCCAAATATAATTGGAACCAAACTTATATACATCTGCGGGTACTCCTAATAATGTTATACCTGATATGAAGTTAAAAATTGTAATACAATTATTTTGTTGGTTTACCATCATTAAGGTTTACCTTGCAACTAAAGATATTGCTACTGGAATGGAGTTCATATTTTTTCCTCCTAATAAATATTCATCGGTAGAATTTTGTTTTGTAAAAAATCCAAAATATATTCCAATAGAAACACTTGAAAATAGTAATATAGTAAATACTGTGTAATCTATCCATGAAAATAAAAATTGAGGGAGTTCTGAAAATGGTGCCTCATTCATTTTAATATTCCCAATTAATTTAAACTTCACTTGGTACTAAAAGAATGCAATTAAACTATAAGCTCTCTTCTATAGGATTTTTCAATAAGTATGCGTAACAATTTTGTATTTAAATAAAACACAGAATAATAAATTGAGATATCAGGCTGAAATTTATTCCAGGTGTAGTAGAGTGTAGTAAACTTCATTTGGCTATAAAAGGAAACCGTTTTGCATCAGTTGAAGACATTAAAAAGGCAACGACCGCCATACTCAACAACATTTTCAATAATCGACATAAAAAAGACATTTGATGCACTTGTTAAACGTGCAAATCGATGTATTTCAGTTGAAGGACAATATTTCGGATAAATATAATAATTTTTGTCGAAATTAATTAATGATTTGTGTTTTATTTTATCCATCCTCATTATTTTTGGGACTGAGCAATCCCAGCAGCTTTCATCGATTTCCACAAAGAATCGTGAAATATACACCCCAAATCCCGTTTAATTAAGAAAAAGTTAAGTTAAATTAAGGCAAGAGTTTTCCATACAAAAGGACGGTTCAAAAATTCATTTTATGGATTTTCAGTACAAACGGAAAGTTCTTCTAATACGCATGTATTAACATTTATAGTATATCAATGTACTTGATAAACCATTAACAATTTCTTTTTGTGTTATAGTAATCTTTTTGTGCAATGTTTAGAATGATTCAGTTGCAATCTAAATAGCTAGAATGATTAAAAATTAAATATCAACTATGCGATATCCTTTAAAAATATCCATTTCATCAAGTTCAATTTCTACACTCAGAGAAAAACACTTTAAAGATAAATGAAAACGTACTTGAATCAAACATTTTTAAACATGAAAGGGAGCTTAGGTTGGAAATCTTTAAATTGAATATTTAACTTTTAATATTAATATGAAAACTGAACATAATGCATTGTAGATTTAAAGACGCACCATATTGAATTAAGAGTGAACAACTTTTAATTTAAATAGTAACACATTGACTCAAAATTGAATAATTTTCATATTAAGAGTTAACATGTTAACTCAAAAGTGTAGAATATATAATTTTAAAAGTGTAAAATGTTGACTCAAAAATGAAAAACTTTCTATTCAAAAGTGAATAGTTTTTGATTGTAGTACGATGACTTTTATATTAAAAATGCAGTTTTTAAATTTAAATTTGGTTTATTTGAATACAAATAAAATCGTATAAATTAAAAAATTTATTTTACAGATAATTACAAAAATTATAAATTATTACATAAAACACACATTATAAAATTACAAAACATTAAACATACATAATAATCATTTCACTTTTGTCCTTTGGATGTTTGACTTAATACATTTTTCACAGTTCTTTTTTAAATTATTTTCACGTTGATACCTTTCGCAGATGAATATTTTGTGCCGAAGAAGTTGACGAGGATGAAAAATTGGTTACAGCACCTCCTTCCTCATAGTTAAACCATTCTTTAATCTTAGAACGAATCGAAATCGTCTCTTCGTCAGTTCCAAACTATGTTTAAAAAGAAAAAGTTATTATAACACAATAAAATTGAAATGAAATTATTTCAAAGTTAAAAAACTAAAAATCACCAGAATATAAACAGTCACAACTATACAGTCGACTCCCTTAAGTCAGCAGAACTCAAATTGTCAGTTTAACAGATGACAGTGATAATTTGACTTAAAGGAAGTCCACTGTATTGCACTAATTCCTTTAAGTACTACAGCAGAAATCAATTTTTTTAAATTTTAAAATAGGTGTTTACCTTTTGATTTTATTTCCTCTTTCCTTTTCCAGGTAAGGAGTTTCTCTCGGAACTCCATTCCCAAACCAAACGGTTTTATTATTTCGGCAATATCATCTCTTTTTCATATATTATCTCAATGATTGATATGTAACACCAAATGCTGAAAATAAAAATGAATTAGTTTAAAAAATAATATTAATACATCATCGCACTTTATCGTGTGATTTCACGGGGTTTTCTTACGTTTTAAATCGGAATACAAATTCTCCAAGTCAAATTCTTGTAAAAGTTGAAATTATTTTTCATCATTTTCGTCACAAACAAGGGTATAAATAATATCACATTGGTACTCCTTCCCTCCAGATTTGCCTGCAGTTGTATTTTGTTCTCGGTATCATTCTGATCCACATTTTCTACCATTAACATTTTATGGATTTTAAATCACAATAATTAACAAGATTCTCTACACCTTGCACTCGAAACTAACTAAAAGAAACACTTCCGTCACTGTTACACGTTCTACACTGCACGATTATGAACAATTCTGCAGATAAAATAATTTTCTTCCCGGGTTTTATTATCAACGAGTCTAGTCTCAAGTCAATCCACGCATGAATTGTATAATTTCATGTGTCAGCAGCTATATCACCGTTAGAATGTATCACATACACCTTCAATTTTACACTTTAAATTTTTGAATTAACATTGAAACTTTTGATATAAAAAAGTTATTTTTGAATTAACATTGAAACTTTTGATATTAAAAAGTTATTCTTAATTTTATAATGTACACTATAAAATTGAAAATGTTGCTTTTAAAAACGCGACAAATTATAATAAAAATGAAAACTTTTGAATTTAAAGTGTTAACTTTTATTTTCAAAGTCCGAAATTTCTCTCAGTGTAATACTTCTGTTAATGACAAGAAGTAATCACCATTATCATCTATCTAGAGAACTATAACAATTTTCTTCATTAGGTATATTGAAGTTGATATTTTCTTCTAAGAAATTACGTCGTTCTTGTTGTACTAATCCAAAATCATTGTAGAATTGCATATTTCTTTATAAATTATCCACCTATTCTTCAACAATATAATTTTAAAGAATATTTTATCATGCCGTTTAATGATATTCTTCCTTTTGATCTTCGCAAGCGTCGTGAGGTTTTTATGATCCTCAAGCCTTGTATTTGGATTAAGTATTTATTTATAAAAAAAAGTCTTACTTTTCGTAGAATTCAGTTAAAACTTGTTAAACAGAAATCCTGCACCTTCAAATAAAAAATACCCAATACTGACAAAATCACGCGTCACAGAAAGACTCGCAAATATTGAGCGTAGTCCAGACCAAACCTTTTTGTCGTACGCTTCACTAAAGCGGCGTTCACAATGAAGTGGGGCCTTGCCTTGCTTCGGTAGAAAGCTAGCAAGAGCCAATCAAAACGAACGATTTTTTAATCATAGAAAAGGATAGAAGCAAATACTTAAATCTAATTGGCGCTTGCCAGCTTTCCACTGAAGCACGGCAAGACTCCACTTCATTGTGAACGCCGCTGAACAGTTTATAGAAAATACCTAACATCGTACGTTTTACTTGACAGTTTTGAATGTTTCAGGTAAGACGTTGGTGTTTTCTTGCTTGAACTGTCAGGTAAAATACTTTTTGAAAATTTTGAAAACTTTTTACTGTTTACTTACTTTCCTTTATTTACACACTTTGGCAACTTTTGCTAACACAGCACAAATAATTATATAATAAGTACACCAAGTACGTACTTCAAACTAGGTAACACTTTATGTCTTTAAAGTTTTTGAAAAAAATTTTCACTAGCTTTAATGATAGAAATAATGAAATTTTTGTAATAATATTATATAAAAATTACTATATCAAAAATAGCCACTATAAAATAATTACTGTTCCTTGTTTTTTTTTTTTGCTGATGCACATTTTAACATAACACTGTTAAGGTGCCCGCCCACTGATAATTTTTATAAGAAATGACCTTCGTACTAATTGTATACCTACAGTACTAATTTGACACAGGGACAACAATACATAAACAAAAAGACCCTTAAATGAAACATATTTATTAATACATAATAAGTCCACTGGAAATGATATTGTTCCATTGGGCGTTCTGATCCTCCAACTATTGTTGGTTTTGGAAATATTTTCAAAATGTCCGATTCACTAATTTAGTAGTATAATTCAGCATGAGGTGAAAAGGCACATGACATGAGATAATTTATTAAAAATATTTGTACATTCATACCTTAGGACTGTCCCAAGGTTCATCAACGCTAATGTCCCAAGGTACATGTTATGCATCTTCCACTGATCTTCGTTGATATATTTTTTCAAGGTTAGAAGATTAATGTTTTTTATATTACTAAAAGAATAAGAAGAAACTAAAATATACACTTACGTAATTCAATTTCTTCAAAACTCCTATTCTAATCCGAAACACACACACAGTTGCAAGACAAAAAAAGTAAAATGATTGTACTCAAAATACAAAATATTACCTAAAGCACGTGTACTGTTTCGAATCTTCGAGGCAACTGATAAGCGATACCCTCTTTACACACTTGAGGCTATATTTAATAAATTTTTGCTATTCGACAATAATAGGTCGCACATTTAGACCTTTTTCCCTAAGGTACATGCGTCCCTTAGGTACAATACTTTCAATACTGTCCCCTATGTAGAATTTGTTCATAGGAATCCATGTAAATCGTCGATTAACCTGGGCCGTGACCTGGGCCAAACATAATCTGATCAAAGCGCCTCCAGCTGGGAGTTACCAATCACGAGAAGTACTGGCTATTGGGTCGCAACTTACCTTTATCTATTGAAAACAAATTATTATTATAAGGCAATCCTGAAGCCCATATAGACATACGGCATCCAGGGGGTTTAGCAAGCGATTCCAACATTGCCAAGATCCACCGCGTGCAATTTAAAGTGTTACGTAGTATTTGTAACTTACAAATCAAAAGTGTTAGGGAAGAAAACACTAATGCGAACAAAAAATACAGGGTGCGTCTCGAGGATCATGACAATGCATTAGTGAGTGATCTACTCGTTTGTGCTACATGTGAGAAGACTTAAACGGTGTTATCCGATAGATATGTCCGATCGATGAGTGTTGAGTGTTGATACAACTTATTTCTTGTAAGAGAGGCATGCTCTCCACTATGTAATTTACTTATTATTATTAAACAATGTTGCTTATTGGTTATTGTCCTCGGATACATTGTAATATAATCATAGAGTCAATGAAAAAAATATGGTAATATTTTTTTATACAAAATAATTATCTTGTGCGTAGGTGGGTCGGTTCAATGTGTAGTATCAAAGTCGATTTGCAGTGCTGCGTATACAGAATGCACAACATTCCAAACCTTTACCTACCGCCATCTAGTGGAGATTAGCGTAACTTGGAACGTAATACCGTGATCCAGATGAAAAAGCTTATTCTTCAATTCGTTGGTGTTAATCTCTCGCCAGGCAAGTCAAACGACTGTGTATATGGTTTGTTGTAGTTTAGTTTGTTGTATCAATTTAGTTACTCCACCTCGAATTACGATTCGAGGTGTCAATCAATCAACTTCGAAGCGTATCGATTAACCTCACTGTCACCGAGACTTTTGATGCTTCCGGAAGCCAACCTATCTGGCCGATGTTGTGTTACCACTTGATATTATGAGCCAGTAATTAGCCAAAAGTACTTGTTTTGTATGATTTGCAATTGATCGATGTGTGTTTCTGAAGCTTTGCTCCACTCTGAAGAACCTTTATTGTTTCTTTTACTTCTTAGCATTTTGAAAGTCCCGTAGTTTGATTTCAAATTTTCTCAAAATTGACTTTTTTTCATCAAACTTGATAAGATTTGGTGAAGATTTAAAACACCATTTATTCTTTATTAATTAGAAATCTCGACTTGTTTGGAGACATTGCTTCTACGCTACCAGCGCCAGCGATTCAAAATTGTCAACTGTCAGATTTTCCCGATATATTCAAATATTGAAATCCTTAATGTTGGAACATTTCACATTCTAAAAATGTATGAATCTTGATCATTAGGTTGTTTGCAACCGTTTGTCACATCTCTGTTGCTGGAAATTGTTAATCCTACTGCTAACACACAAATTCAGAACCAATGCTGTTATTGAATGTTTTGCCACCTTTTCATCGATATTGTCTTGTTTACCTCATAAAACAACTTATAACTAATTAAAATTACTATATAAACATTCTGTTGAGCTTAGCTCATACAATTCACAGCTCTTCGTTTTGCAGAAATGAAGGTTTGACCGTTTATTGTCTGGGACCTTGCATTTTGGCATATTTTACTTTAATTTAAACCCAATTAAACAATCATTTGTGTTTCAGGTTCATCTTAAAGTACAATGAGGATGTGTCAATACTAAACACTTGCTGGGCACGGATCATAGGTATAACTGCATTTCACGTGTAAGCTATAGGGTGTTTTTTTAGCTGCATGAGAACTTCAAAATGAAATAAAACATTAAAAACCTGACGGAATGTTTTGGTTATAATTTTTTTATGAAAGTACAGTTAAAGGCATTTATGATTTGAACATGACTTCGGGCATGTGACCACCACGACTAATGGTTACGAAGCGCATCCGTTCAGTCCAATTTTTGACCACTTTTTCCAATATTTCTGGCTTTATTTCATAAATGGCTTGCTGAATATTAGCCTCCAATGCTTCTAGAGTTGTTGGTTTGTTAGAATAAACCATGGATTTAACATACCCCCACAGAAAATAATCTGGAGGTGTCAAATCACACGATCTTGGAGGCCAATTGATAGGACCACGTTTTGAAATAATGTTGTCGCCAAATTGTTCTTTCAATAAATTGATGGTTTCGTTGGCTGTGTGGCACGTAGCACCATCCTGTTGGAACCATAAGTTGTCAATGTTTAGCTCTTGAAGTTTTGGAAACAAAAATGTATTGAGCATGTGTCGATATCTCACACCATTCACCGTAACGGTAGCTCCTTCCTCATTTCGAAAGACATATGGACCAATGATGCCGTTAGCGTGTATTCCACACCAAACAGTCAATTTTAATGGATGCAATGGAGTCTCAAGATAATGTCCCGGATTGGTCTCACTCCATATACGGCAATTTTGTTTGTTCACATACCCATTTAACCAGAAATGTGCCTCGTCACTGAACAAAATTTTACGGTAAAAAAAATGGATCCACTTCCAATTGGTTGTGAGCCCAATTTGGTAGCGTTGTTCAATGGTCAATCTATGCATTATCAAATGCCAAACCTTGCTAAACACAAATGTCAAAAAACTGTTTCCATAGCAATCTTGGTTCAATTGTTATCCCTATTGAAAGTTCTCGTGCAGCTAAAAAAACACCCTATACTTTGGCCTCCAACCATTATCTTACCCCTATGTCACACTCATCAATTTATGTCTTAAGCAACAACGCTGACTTTAATACATGATAACAATATCGGAGAAGTAAACGCTCACTTTTTATTTTTTTCACACAAAGCCGTCGAATTTTAACTTAGAACTTTAGAATATAATTTTATATTTCAGATGTACGGTTCTAGACGTCTAATAAAAATAAAGTTCACCAAAATAAAGGACAAGTCCAAAAGTAGGGTATGAACTCTTCAAACTGTCGGCAAATCAAAATCCTGCGCTCAACACCAAAAATCGCAGGCTAGCGCCGGAGATTTTCGAAAATAAATAAAACT
Source organism: Rhagonycha lutea (assembly GCA_958510855.1). Classification (NCBI taxonomy): domain Eukaryota; kingdom Metazoa; phylum Arthropoda; class Insecta; order Coleoptera; family Cantharidae; genus Rhagonycha; species Rhagonycha lutea. The sequence goes on from OY294036.1 coordinate 60,649,890, forward strand.
AAGAAAATATACTCGCAGCGTCACCAACAAGCTATTCAACTATTCAAACTACAGAAACAACTTTATGCTTTATGTAGGGCAATTAAAAAATGGTTACCTGGCCACCAAATTCAACAATTAATATAAGGTTTGTTCGTTTGTATGAACTAACTTGCTCGGTTCAAGTTAGTGCAAATGAACTGTGTTCGTTTGGCTGCTCAGTTCATGACCGAACATGAATTCTTGCTCGACCTCCTTAGGAGAAGTATGCAGTGCAAGTTAGAACACTATAAAACTTTTGTGATGGGAGTATTTTCATCTCGAAAGATAACCCAGTTCAAGTTAGTTCATACAAACGAACAAACCTATTGATATTTGCTGAAGCACCATAAAATAGAAACTTTATATTATTATTTATTTTTTTTTTTATATTAGTTTTATTTATTTTCTTCTTCACGATTGCGAATTAATGATAAAGTTTGACTTAGTTCTAGATGATCTTGATCTTTCTTTGATAGCATGCTATGAATCATTGGACTTAATAGATCCGGATGGACAGAAGTATCCTTATCTCGCGTGAACAAACTAATTATAAGGCCCAAAGTTACAACCAAAAATATTCCAATAAAACAGTTATACCAAAAAGATATTCTGTACAAGACAAATGGTAGATCCTGTACAGTTCGGATCAATGGTCTAGAAAACAATTAATTATTATTTAAAATATTTTTAAATTATTTATATTACTCTGTCATATTAACAATAAAGTCACAACCATCAATAGAAACTGGTTTTGCAACATTTGGGAGACCACCATGCATTTCATACCATTTATTATTAAAAACTATCCAAACTGTAGTAACTATTCCTAAGATTCCTCCATAAAAAGCACCCTAAAACGGATTACTATAATATATTATGCATTCATATAATAAACAAATTTCAAACATGCCTTTGAATTAGCCATTGGAAATAAGACGCCCAATGTAAATAAACCCAAAATTGGGCCTATAACTAATCCTTGTAAAGCAACGATAAGAGCTAAGATTCCGCCCATTTGTTCTATAACAAATACCAATAAAATACATATTGTACCTACGATTACAACAAGCAATTTTAATATATTGCTTGCTGTTTTTTGTGTTGTATTAAGTGGCATAAAATGTAAAATAAAATCCTGATAGAGAGTGCCAGATACAGCATTTAAACTTGCTGATAACGAACTATAAACAATGTTTAGTTTAAAAACTTGAATAATAAAATCGTTTTCAATCACCTCAAAGCTGCACTAAATATTCCTCCAAAGAATATCCCCGGAAATCCCGGTATGCTTCCACCAATATCCATGACAAAGTATGGAAGAATTTGATCATGCCTTTGTATTCGGTTACTCAAAAATGGATCACAATTAAAATATTTTGCATACAGTATGTTACCGGTAAGTACACTAAGGCCTATCAATATTACAACTCCAAAACAATACATAGCTAGAACTCTAAATTCGTTTTCAAAATAATTTAAAGTTGAAATATCTCAATAAAAGATATAAAAAAGGAACACACCTTCGTGCAATAGTAAGTGAAGGAACTGTTAAAAATTTTTGAAGGATACTTTGATTTGACACAATGCCACTACTCCAATAAAATGTACCACCTAGTAAATATGCCCAAACTCCATCTCTAATAGTTGGATTAAATTCAAAGCTACAAAACAAAAATTATGATTGTTAATAAAAAATTTTAAAGGGTTAATCCGCAAGAAGTTCACTGGTTATCGAATAAAATTGTTTTTTGACGAAAATTTGATAAGCATGGAAATAACTCGCGGATTAAGGATTTTAATAATTGAATGGTTTGTTGCAAAAAGGGAAGTAGTACTGACATTTTTGCTGAAATTGAGATATACATGTTTTCTTATAGTTTTGAGGTAGTCCGATCGATTTGTGCAAAAATAAGAAATGTGCTTTCAAGTTGTAACAAATTTTTGACTATGTCAAATAGCCGTTTAGTGCAAAAAGGTAAGATCTACTGTAGTACTTACCTTTCTACACCAAAAGCAGCAAATGCAATGCTTGCTGACCAATCGGGATCCCAATTTTTTTGGTGATTCTAGGAGCTAAAAAAATTATCACTTTCTCGGCGTTTAGTCCAATGCCCCTTAGTTTTTGAGTTATGAATTTTTGAAAATACCATATTTCGTTAACTGCTAATTACTATTAGCTATTATTACAAGAAACTGTGGTGATCTAACGGTTAAGAATTTGGAATGGTAATTCGTAGGTCGTTAATTTTTTAATTCCGATAATAAATTACATCATTTACAACAACAAAATCTCAGGACCGATGCGTTACAACTCCAATATATGCTAAACCTATGGTAAAACCAGCCCATTTTAAAAATTCATAACTCAAAAACTAAGAGCCATTGGACTAAACGCCGAGAAAGTGATAATTTTTTTACCTCATAGAATGGCCAAAAAAATTGGGATTCCGATTGGTTGGTACCTCACTGTAGTGTCCCCTTTAAGTTTCATTGTAATTAAGATTTTAACTTCAGTTGCATATTTTTTTTTTTGAAAATTTTCAAGTTTGGACTCAATAAGATAATTAAAATTATAATATTATAATATAAAAAAAGAGATTGCTAAAAAACTATTATTATGTAGGGGCATTTTATTAACGTTTCGTATACAGAACATTATTATATTTCTAAAGGATACTGAAAAAAAAAATACAATTTGGAGATTAATTAAACAAAGCATACACTTTATATCGATTATCTCGAAATGTAGATTTTGTAGTGCTTCCCTTTTCGCAACAAACCATTTAATTGCGGTAGCGAAGTTAGACAAAATTTTTGTCAGATTGAAGTCAATCAAAAACAATTTTATAAAAATAAATAGCTGCACAATTATTTATCTTCAGCGTAAATAATACCAGAGATAATTTGCTACAACCAGCCGCAATATTTTGGTATTGAGGACTTAGAAACAAGTGAAAATTGTATCCTAATTTAATTATCTCTAAGCTTTTGACTTACGCAAGAAATGCATTCAGTGCTGATCTGCAGCTGATTACCTGTAGGAAGTTATCTGTGGTAAAAGTCTTTACGCCTGCAAATCGATATATCGATAGTTATTGTTCGATATTTCGATAATTGTCGATATATCCACAGGTGTTGAAAACAATTTATAATGTACCATTTTATATTTGAAATGATAATTTCAAAATAATTACCTACTTTAATAGGTCTAAACGTTGACCTTCTTCATTTATATTCCAAACAGCAGTAAGCCCACCCGTTTCTTTAATTCCGATAAAAATAATTGCAAGACAAGAGCCAATTATTCCAAAAAACTGTAAGGTATCTGTCCAAACTACAGCTTTTAAACCACCAATGGTAGTATAAAAAATGCATATTATGCATAAAGCTGGTGTGATATAATGCAAGTTCAGTCCAGAAGCTGTAAAGTATTTTTGTAACATAATAATAATTAAATAGAAGCAAAACTGACCTTGAGAGAGAGCCAATGCCGGTACGTATATTACAATTGGATTATATATTAACATATTCAAAGTAAAAAGGAAAGACGCAAGTATTTGGCATTTTTTGTCAAATCGCACATTTAAATATTCATAGAGAGTAGTAAATTGCAATTTAAAAAATACTGGTAAATATACATATCCAGTAAGTAAGCAGGCTATAGGCACACATAAACATCCCCAAATATAATTGGAACCAAACTTATATACATCTGCGGGGACTCCTAATATTGTTACACCCGATATGAAGCTAAAAATTGTAATACAATTATTTTATGAATTTACTATCATTAAAGTTTACCTTGCAACTAAAGAAATTGCCACTGGAATTGAGTTCATATTTTTTCCTCCTAATAGATATTCATCGGTAGAATTTTGCTTCGTAAAATAACCAAAATATATTCCAATTGAAACACTTAAAGATAATAATACTGCAAATACTGTGTAGTCGATCCATGAAAATATAAACTGAGGGAGTTCTAAAGGTGGTACCTCGGTATTCATTTTATTTTCCAAATTAATACAAACTTCACTTGATAGTTTGTAATAGCTAGGATCAAATTAGCTGAGTAGATGTGGCCTATAAAAAATATCTTAGTTTTACCCCACATTTGGTAAAGCGAGGTTCTTTGAAAGTAAGGAAAGAAAATCTGGAAAATGTGGTTAAGGGATTATGCTCAACATAATTAACGTTGCAACAGGAAAGATTGATTATAAAGAAAATTATTACATCACATTTTTACCATTCTATTTATAGTTATGTCTCCTATAATATTGATGTAGAAAATCAATAGATTACTTATTTTTAATAACAAATGTAACAAATTTTTGCTTTGTTATATTGTTCTCCTTTTCATATCGTTTCACAATATCCCTGAGTACGGCCCATTGCCTTGTATGCATTTTTAAATGCATTTAGCATTGACCTTGCAATTTTTGAACGCGATGTGGCTTGCTGTCGGACGCGGTTGAGTCGTATCAGTTGGGTTTGAGATATTGAATGTGTACGTTCGACCTTCGTGTGCGGAGTTTTAAAGTGCCTTTTAGTGCTGAATTACTGGTGCTTTATCCATTATTTTAAATTGGCCAGCTCCTGTTTCTATTGAGCATTACTTTAAGCCATTCGCTGTTGCGTCACAGTTTTTTCTAACGTGGAAGTATACCACCTGTGGATTTTACAAAATTCACCATTATCAGCATATTGCACGATTTCTCCCCGCACGCAAAGTTTTGCGCAAGCCAGTTCTTGTTTATCTTTTTGACAAGTATCGAGTTGTGATGTTTGTTTTGGTCTCCTTACAACATCAAATCGATCGATTGCCATCCTGGATTCTCCAACTGTAACGAAGTTTCGTTCGATCAGCATTTCACCTGCTCTCAATACACCATCATCTAATCCAAGCCGTGTTTATCTGTGCGCGTAGTTCTATCAAGTGCTACTGTTTTAGATAGTTCAACAAGATCCAAGTTCATCTGAATAGCACCCGTTGGTCTCGATTGGAAGTGCCTGTCATCTTTGATATTGTAAGCTTAGCGAGATATCGAGGTAAGCATTTTTATTTTTCCATATCGAAAGCATCAACGTGTGTGTGCTTTGTTTTCAAATTGTACAACCTTAGTGTTGTTATCTGTTTGGTACTTGTTTATATTTACGACGGAGCTCTTTGTGAATGAACCGCTCATTATTTCATTTGCTACTGTGCAGTTTTACCACAGTAATTTATACATTGCAATTGTTTGGAACTGTAAGAGCGTCTCAGATTCTGTTATCATTGAATTAAAGCACATTTACCATCATAGGTGTTTTATTGTTTTTTTCACCCTTAGCTACCTATTATTTACATAACCCCGATCCGGCCACCGCCCAAATAAAGAGCTGGTCTAAATTTCCATCGTGGCAAAACGAACTGGAGAGTTTCTCTTCGGATTGTTGCAGACTCTGGCTTTTGGTGTACTAACCCTCTCATTAGGGGTTGCAATCCAGAGGGCAGTTTTTGTTTCACAAATTATAAAGGAATGTAGCTACTTCAAAACAGAATTAACATTTAAAAGGTGATTACATTTTTACCCATTACGCCTACGATTATAAATCAAAAATACTTTTCTGTTCTAAAATTTCTACAGAGTACCTACTGGGGAATTCCTAGGATTACCTGAGACTTCCCGAGACTACTTCGGACTTTCCGATACTACCTCGGACTTCTCGGGGACTACCCAAGACACATTACTCGCGTGATTTACCCTTCGGTTTGAAAACAAAAGTAGGTAGGTACATAATGCGACTCTGTGTATGAATATTGTGGAATTTGAAAGTAGTAGGTGGATTGTTACTTTATTTTGAAATATTATATTTTACTATACATAATTTGAAAAGAAAAGTGCGCAGCGAACTTTCACTCAATGCACTGCAACAACCGTAAGAAATGTTGGCGAGCTATTTTGGGCGTTTGTCTGTCATTTTTGGGTTACCCTTAAAGGTTACTGTTTGTGTAATATACTTAATACTGTAAAAATCATGCATCGCAGAATGACTAGTAAATATTAACCCTCCAGTGGTCGCGTGGTCTACAGTGGTAGACCATGCTTTTTTAAGCCTTCTTTAAACCGCCATAGCTCATAACAGTTCGAATTATATCGGTTGCATCTTTGAGTAGCTGACAAAAGTTAGTCAATCTTTCGGATCCAGTAGTTTTTGAACTTTTAAAGTGGTAAATTATTGGTTTTATTAGTTCTCAAACAGGGCTTGCTACAAGCGTAAATCACGCGCCTACTGGAGGGTTAAGCCTGATCTAGACCTAACGTTTTGTCGTAGGTTTCACTAACAGTTTAGGCAAGAAAATATCTAACAGCGTAAGTTTTACTTGACAATTCGGATTGTTTCAAGTAATATGTTGGTGTTTTCTTGCTTGAACTGTCAGGTAAAAATGTTTTTTAAATTTTCACCACACTGTATACTTACTTTCCTTTAGTCATACACTTTGGCAACTTTTGCTAACGAGCACAAACAATCACCAAATACATACAGACAACGCTTTATGCCTTTCAAGTTTTTGACAAATTTGCACTACAATTGATTAGCTTTAATAATAGAAATAATTATATTTTTTTAATAGAATACAAAGATAATAGCAACAGTAATTAAAGAGATAAAGCATTCTTAATTTTTATGTAGGTCGTATATCGGTTAGTATTATAAAAATACGGACATGTACAACTGTTAAGCGCGGTCCAGACGTAACGTTTTAGGTTTGTTCGTTTCTCTTACTCTGAACTACTCCGAGTAAATTAGTGTAAAAAGTAGATTGGTGATTTTAAACCAATCAATTTTCGCAATTTTCTACATTAACTTACTCGGATTAATTTTATGTTTTTTCTGTCCTATGTTTTAACGGACAGCGGTCGGAGCATAACGGTTAAGTACGTTGACTGTCATAGAGACGGTAAAGAGACGGTCATTGCCTTGCAGCTAACGCAGTTGGTTGCGAACGCGGGGTACCGGGTTCAAACCCGGGGAGAGTCAAACTTTCTTATGACCAAGTCTCCGTGCTTCGGAGGGCACGTTCCCCATTCAGCCGGCGGTCCGTCTGAGTTGACGAATTGCCACCTTTAACAAAAAACAGGGCTACGGCACATCTGAATGCTAGGCTAGCAAGCTGCTAACGGATGTAAAACAACTATAGTCCAAAATCGATCTGCGGACTACTCACCAACCCGTCTGGCCAGCGTGGTGAGTTATGGCCAGATCCTCCATAATATGGAGAGGCTTATGTCCAGCAGTGGGCGGAAAAAATGCTGATGAAGAAGAAGAAGAAAGACGTTGACTGTTGACACAAAATGCCCGGTTTGTTTCCGGATAAGGTAAAAACTTTATTCTGACCGTCTCTTATACATTAAGGAGGGGGACCTCTACTGTATACGTACTATGTCCCAAGAAAGCAGTATTCGCAAAAATTGTAAGCAATTGCTCATCATGAATGCTGTCACGACGTCCGAATTCGGGCAAAACCGACCGAGAAGAGAAGATGAACTGACAGTTCAGGCAAGAAAAAACTCACGTCTTACCTGAAACGATTAAAACTGATAAGTAAAACGTACAACGTTAAATGTTTTCTTGTCTAAACTGAGGGTAAAATGTACGACGAAACGTTAGGTCTGGACCGTGCTTTAGAATATCAAAACATAGCTACTCTATAATAATGACTTTTCACTTGTCTTTTTAACTCATAACGCACATTTTGACATAATACTTTCAAGGTGCCCACTGATAATTTTTATGAGAAATGACTTTCTTACTAAAATATTTGCTATAAAGTAAAGTTACTGATTATTTTTGCATTATGTACAATTTGTTCATAAATACGGTAATACCCATAAAATTAATTATTTATGTGCATAGGTGCGTCGGTTCAATGTAGGTACATTATATAGGGTGTCCCAGTAACACCGCCTATTTTGAGTTTAGCGCCATTTTTTAAGTGTCGGTCGTAGAGTGCTGTTTTTTGATAGGTATCATGTGTGAACATTGAGGTTTAGTTATGGAGAATTACACAGATGCACAAAGCATAGAAATAATGAAAATACACTACCAAAATGGTGAAATTTTTTCAGAGACGGTTCGAAAATGTCGTGGATTTTTTAGTCACCATAACACACCCTTTTGCTGTACAGTGGTCCGATTAATAGAGAAATTTGAGGCGATAGGGTCAATTAAAGCCCAGAAGAAACCTGTCCGTGTTCGTGTAGCTCGGTGTGATTAAATCATTGCAATAATTAGTGTGAGTGTTGACCAGGATCCTTCCACCTCAATTTTCCATCGGTCTCAGCAACAAGCATAACTTCTTCTGGCCTAAAATTGCTGAAATGGATCTCGAAGATATGTGGTTTCAACAGGACGGCACAACCTGCCTCACAGCAAACGAAACGATGAAATAATTAAAGACAAAATTTGAAGGGAGAGTAATCTCGCGCAGCGGCGATGTGATTTAGCCACCCAAGATCACGCGATTTGATGCCCTTGGATTTATTTCTTTGGGGGTTTTTGAAAAGAAAGGTGTATGCCAATATTGCAAGAACAATTTCTGAACTGAAATAAAAGATTCTACGCGCCATTGATGAAATTGAGCCGTAACTATGCCAAAATTTCATCTAAAATTTAACCAAAAGAACTAAGGAGTGCCATCAGACACGAGGCGAGAATTTATCAGATATTGTGTTCCATACATAACCTCCATGTCTACACTCCTTATTACAATAAAAACATTCGAACTTTTTAAATAGACACGGCGCTTTTTTCAAATTTCAAAATAGGCGGTGTTACTGGGACACCCTATAGTATCAAAGTCGAGTTGCATCTAATAATAATTGTTAAACGCTATAAAATAGCATGATAACTGAGTAGAGAAACTAATGGTTTCACTTTCATTGAGAGAATAGGTGCGTTATATTGATGAACACTATTCATCAAGTGAAATTCATCGTATAATGATGAATAAATTATCAATATTATGATGTACAAAATCATCTATTAAATTTGATGAATGGTTCTTCAATACTATGAATTTGATTTCATCAATTTATTTTTATTATGGTGATGAAACAATTATCCATATGACGTACCAAGTCGTTGTCAATATGACAAAGCCGAAAATATGCGAGGATCATTTCAATGAAGTTTGAGTATTTATTTTTGTTAGTTTTTAAAATTTAACATAACATTTTTCTGTGACAATAAAGAACTTTTTAGTCCTGAAGAAGCCGCAATAGGCGGCGAAACGTCCATAACAGATTAGTAATTATATGATTTGCATTTTAATGACCAAAAAATTCTTGTAAACTTTATTTATATTACATGAAGTAGACATCATCAAACATATTTCGTATAATCTGAATTATTGTCACTTACGAGTCGCACCGAAATTGTTTATCGACATGGATAAATCTGATTTATTATTTCAAATGTTCGCTGTAGAAAAAGTATGGAAGGTAGATAATTTTGTTGTTGTAAACAGCATATAATATTTTAACACTGTTAGTTTATAATATGTAGCTTTATTTTATTTTTCTTACTATACTGTCAAGAAACTAATATAGTACAAATTTCTATAAATACAGCAAATATTCAATGCAATAAAAGAAAGAACTGTTAGGTAATAGTAATATACAAATTAGATATATACATTCTATTAGGTTTTAGACAAAAAGAGATTTTATGTTACACGATTACTTCACTTTAGTGTCTTAAAGCATAGGTAACCTAATGATTGGTAAATTAAAACAATTAAAAATATATAGTATAAATCTTCGCACTTGGGTATTACATCATAAGAATCAGAATTTAAAAGTTTTTGGTTGACAGTTTGGTAGACAGTATTTTGGTTACTAATGACAGTAATTTGAATTTATAGCTATTATTTCAAAATTTAAAAAGTATAAACAAAAAAGTTTATACTTATTTTATGTATGTGTGCGATAATATAACACCCAATTACTTATTGTAAGGTATATTTTTAATGATTATGTCATTCATCTGCAAGCCAAATATCAGAAGTACAATCTCCACCAGGGTATCTAAAATTATAAAATTATAATTATTATATTATACGTGAAATGATTTATTATTAATATTGTACCTCATTTCGTGCGCTAGTAACGGCCCATCAGGTCCTGTTTCAAAATCTACATAAAAGTTCTCGTCTAATTTCATTCCTCCATTTTCTACATCTATATCTAATTTAACCATAAAGCTTCCATGTTCAATGCTATCTGGATAGAACTGTCGATCCCATTGCGAAAATAAACTTGAACTTACGTACAGACGTTTTCCATCCAGGGATAATTGCAGCATTTGAGGAGAACCATATAAACGATTACCCTTAATGTACACAGGATCCGGTACAAAGTTAAGTTCTGGATCCTCTAACACCTTGATTTTAGAATCACTTAAAATTTTTCCTCCCAAAAATACTTGACCTGATAGGAAAAATAAATATATTATAAATAAAACTAGTTTAAACCATATGGTAAGTTTTTGTACTTACTGGCTTCGAGTTTTAACCTTTTAACAAATTTGTTTGTACTAACCTGTTAATTTCGGATTACTAGTATCGGAAATATCATATTGTCGTACATCTCCATGTAGCCAATTTGTGAAATACAGAAACTTATCATCGAGTGATATTATTATGTCTGTAATTGTACCTAAAATATACTGGTTAGGTATCTTTCGGCAAATAGGAAATTTTTATACCTTGTAGATAATCGTCAATCCAACCCGATACTTTTTTAGGTTTAACGCTTATTACCTTTTCTGCCTTCCAGATGCTATCTTCTAAGTAAAATCTGCAATTATCAAATTATCTTAGTTTCAAAATTCAGTATTTATTACTCAATAATTATAGCTCTTATCAATAAACATTCTTGATTAGGTACTTATTTAAAAAGAAATATTTGAAAATATTACCTGAAAATGTTCGAGTTAATACAAGCGCCAACAAATCCTTGACTTTCCTTAGGGTTATGTAAAAATCTAATTTCTAGAGGTGCAATTCCATCGAATCCTAAATCAACCGTTTGCTTAAGTTCTCTGGATTTCCACGAGTAAAAATTTAAAGATGTTCCATAGATATCTGGATTAAGGGCGTCTTGGGGATTAAATCCCTTTAAACAAATTTTAGGGGGGGCCCATTCAGAAGCTACCATAACATCGTAATAGGGTTGATACCAAAAATCATATCCAAATTTAGCTAGTTTGCCCTTTGTCCAAGTACCTAAATAAAAGAAGACTCTTAGTTCAATTGAATTATGTATATGGATTAATATTATTTTACTAACCAACAATCTCTAAAGTTTTTCCATCAATCAGTACAAAATCTCCTTTTGCATTTCCATCTTTGTCTCCTAAAGTTGATATCATGATTTCTCCCGAGGATAAACAATGTGTTGTATGTGGAGTGCTGCAGTTGAAGTTAGTCATTTTAGATCCTTCGATTACCTAAGGAAATGTGCAATTAGGGATTGGTATTTTTACATAAGTAATTTTTAAATAGAACTCACTTTAATAATTTCTGGAGCTCTTGGATTTGAACCAGTATTGACAAAAATAATTTTATTAGATGTAATACTAGGAAGAACTAACGTATCCCGTTTAGGTTGTGCATGACAACTTTTAGTTGTATGACAACTAGAGCAAGTATTCCATCCACTATGATGTAACTCGTCATTTGGATCACCGGTATGTAATCTATGGATAATCTAAAACAACATGGTAAAATTTATTAGATTGTGAGCGAATTAACAACCGTTTGGAATCATCCATTCAAAGTTAAATATTTTAAAATTGTTCAAAGTATGGTAGCAAATGGCTAAATGTCAAGATTATAGTTGAAATATTATTTATGATCACTTCCTCATCTCCTTATGATCCTAGGAGGAGATTCCTTGTAAAATAAGTTCGGACCAAAAAAATAAAAAATCTTTAGTTCAATCAAGGAGCGTGCAAAATTTCAATATGATTGGTGCATTATTCGCTTCTGAGAAATCGTGTCCACCAACTTCAAAAATAGAGTTTTGAGAAAGAAGCGATCAAAGTTTTAATTAAAAAGTTAATATGAATATATTAAGATGTAAGTGGCTCTGTCTCCTAGAGTTTTACTCCGATTGACTTGAAACTTTTGGAAAATTTATTTTTAACCTTCGAAACACATGTAACCCCTTAATACATGATCAAGGGGTACATTAATACATCAAGTTAAATATTATAGCATTAAGGGCCAGTTTATCAATTCTCTAGTTAAAGTGTTCGTTAGTTAACCAATAAGTAAAGTTACTTGCCGAATAAACCTCCTGGTAAGTAAAATGGGTTAATTACTTTAACTTTAACATTTTTAACTTTTGGTTAACTACCGAAGAGATTACTTAACACTTAATGTTTATTTATGGTTCACACCATGTATAAACTAAAAAAAAAAGATATTGGTATCAGTGTTGTGGTGTATTTAGTTAATTTACATCAGAAGTGGGATAATTAGTGGATAATCCAAAAAGATATAAAATGATATACAAGACAAATAGATATCGAATTTGGATACAAAATAAATAGAAATTGTCTATAGTAGCGTGATCTAAAGTCTAAACAGTGCAATCTGATAGTAAACAAGGAGGAGTTAATTTTTCTCCTAGCGAAAACAAACTCCTTACAAAGATAGTATTAAAATACGGTGATATTTCGAAAATAAACAAACAGATGCAAAAACATGGAAAGAAAAGAAGGAATAATGGGATGTTATCGCCAAAGAATTCAACGCTGGCGCTGGTAGCAGTGGTTGTCCACGCAACGCGAAATAATTTAAAATAAAATTTTATGGAATACAAAATAAAAATGGAAAATGTCTTTTGAAATCCTTATTATCCTTATTACACATCTATGTAAGTTTTTTTTTAAAATGACCTAATGGATCCCTAAAGGAAAGGATTGTTTCAAGCTATGGGTAATTTCAACCCCTCAGCTGCTACGGGGAATTCTCGCTAGAGTCGCGGCACCTAGCGGATTTAGTATTTTTAAGTGAATTTCTCGGCCACCTTAAATTATTTTTATCTTGAAAATATAATTATTTGTGATTGGTCGGATTTTATTTAACTCCTACAAGTAAATTTAACAGCTGCTTGGACCGGCAAATAAATATCTTACAGGTAAGTAAATTTATCTGACAAGTAAATTTTAACTAAACATTGATCAACCGAAATTCAGACTTAATTGTCAGATAAATTTACTTGGGACACTAACTAGAGGTGGATAAACTGGCCCTAAACAAAATTTGCTTACTTTGCAATAAGTAGATGATTTTGGATCTACGTCTATTGTTGCTAAAAGATCACTTTTTCCTTCTGAATGATTTGGTTGAACGCAAATAACATACAATATTTCTTCGCGAGGCCCCTTCATAGCCTCGAGAGGCGTTGCATAGCCAGGACCTAAAAATAAAATAACATTAATGCATCATGACACACCGTATAAAAAAACATTTTATTGAAGTGATTCTTTAAAACCCCATGACGACTTGAAATTAAACGAAAAGGTGGATACATGGATACTTCAAAGACTGTCGGTTTAACAATGAGAAAAAATCAGGTAGCGTAAGTGTAACACATCTGTTTCGATGTCCCGATGACATCGTTTGGTCAAGTTTGGTGACAGTTTTTGGCTTATAGCTTCAGTTCAGGTCAATAGACCATTTCACGCAAACTACAGCGCTTGCGTTGAAGAGCAGAATGACGCGAAAAATAGAATAAGACAGCTAGATGTTCGGACCAACTTACTACTTTTGCTACTTTCCCTATGCTTTTACGTGTAAAAACGTGCTTAGATATTGTGTTATAATTTTTACAGAGTAGTTCAATTTTGATGATTCTTTTTTTTATTGGATAGGGTACAGTTCGACGATGGTCCGATTTAAATTTTAAAAACAAAAATTCCACCCTTAATGGTAGAAAAATCGAGTTAAAATTGTACAAATTATTGGCACTATTCGCTCTAGTATTAGAGCTCAAATTTAAACATCATTTTAAACACGTCACACATGCGCCACAGAGTTTTTTCTTCCGTGAAATGGTCTATTTAAATATTTTAACGTGTCGAATTTATGAAGAAATTTCTCAACAAAATTATATGTTTTACATGCAACAAGATTTGTATGAGAAATTTCTGCACAAATTCGCTAACTAATTTGGGAAGAAATTAGTGCAAGTGTCACACGGGGTTTAGGTAAGTGGTTTGGAAAGTTAAGAAATGATAAATAGTAAACATGCTTTTCAATTATATCAAGTGCTCATGTAGAGCAATAAGTTAGTGATATTATAGGTAGTTTAATTTATTACATTATTTATTTTTAGAAATCTTTCGTAATGTGACTATTTCTTATGAGGATACCTAAAAACTATTGTCTACAAACTCCAATTCAATATGTAGATATTGTCCCAGATGTCATCGTGCATGTTTTCAATAATTAATTGGCAAATAATACCCCACCCCTATGGATATAATTATTCAAATGTGTTAATGTTTTTTTAAATTTATTTGATCTTTACTTGAATTTCAACTTTGGCCAAATCATACAGATACACCCTACATTATCACTTCGTAATTATTGCATGTATGCAGTATCATAGGTTATGCTGATTACGATATCTTAGAGAGAAAAACAATTGAGTAAGATTAATAACTTTAATATTATCATTGTTTTTGTTAATTACAGTGGTGATTTGACTGAAAAAAGTAAATTAATTCATTTACAGTGGCTCCAGAAATTATGAATACACCTTATAAGATTTCAATGATTTGATTAAATGTCTTAGTAATTTTTATTCAATTATAATTTTTCTTTCTTTATTGTATAAAATTATAATTTAGGATTGATTCTATAAAAAAAAAAGAACATAAAAATCTTTATGCGTTAGTGTACAATTCGAAAAACAAAACATTTAACAAAAATGGACTCAAACAATTATAAATACACTACGCTTTGAATGAATAGAACGAAACAGCATACGCTGCATTTTAAAAATTTTCTAATGCAACAGGTAGCTCTTTATTAATAGAACACATTTATAAGAAGTCATTCAGTTGAATCATCATCCTGATTAATATTTTGTAAAAATGGGTAACAAAAAAAGTGAAACAACAATTAGTGAACGACAATTAATTTTAAAATTAGGATGTGAAGGAAAATCTTTTCGGGAAACTGTTAAAATTGTTGACAGATCACTTGGTGCAGTGCAATATGTCATTAATAAATTTAAAAACGAAGGCAATCTTCAAAATAAAACCGGATAAGGGAGAAAATGGATTCTCACACCAACGGACCACCAATATATTATTAGACAAATAAGAGTTAATCCAAAAACAAGTGTACCTAAATTAACGGCCGAGGTTTCAACAGGTATTGGTAAAACTTTATCCACTGAAAATGTACGAAAAGTCTTACGTAAAGAAGGGTATAACGGCCGAGTTGCTCGTAAGAAACCCATTATAAATTAAGTTAATCGTATTAAAGACTACAATTTGCTAAAAAATATATTAAATTGACTTGAATTTTTGCAAAAAAAGTAATTTTCAGTGACGAAAGCAAATTTAATATATATTTGGTTCGGATGGGAAGCAAATAGTGTAAAGGAAACCTAATACAGAAATAAGGAAAGATAATTTACGTGGAACCTTAAAGCATGGCAGCGGAAATGTTATGGTTGGGGCTGTATGTGGCTGTATGTCTGCAGATGGGGTAGGGAAATTGCAATTTATCGAGACTATCATGTCTAAGTTTGATTATATGAATATCTTGCAATCAAACTTACAACCCAGTGTTGAAAAATTAGGGTTGAAAGACGGATATTTGTTGCATCAGGCAACGATCCCAAACATACATCGTATCTTTGTGAAGGAATGGCTTTTGTATCACGTTCCAAAACAACTCCACACGCCAACCCAATCACCGGGCCTTAATCCAATCGAAAATTTGAGGCAAGAATTGGAAAGGCAAATCCGACAGCATCATATTTCAAGTAAATCCACATTAAAAACTGTATTATTGCAAGAATAGGAGAAAATATAAAAAATTGCTACCCAAAATTTAGTTGAATCAATGCCAAGACACTTGCAGGAAGTAATCGAAGCCGAAGGATATCCCACAAAGTATTAATAGTTTTCAAATTAATAATTTTAACTTCATTTATGGAAGTGTATTAATAATTGTTTGAATGTAATTTTTGTAAATAAATTGTTTTTCTGTAATTTTAAGTTAATAAATTTCATTTTTCGATAGTTTTTTTTTATCATATCAACTGTTAGTTATCATTTAGTATAATATTTTTAAATTCAGAAATATTGAACTATAATTAATAGGTTTTTTCGTATTATTATTTGCACTTTATAAGGTGTATTTATAATTTCTGGAGCCACTGTAAGTACTACTAGAAATGAAATATTCTCTTAATAGTGTACTTAAGAAATTATAATTTGTACAAGTGTTTGTACAAACAATTGTACCTAGAGATAAACGAGAAATAAACAATAATAATAGATAGCGAAAAAAACACATAATTTTGAGATAAACTGTTATTATTCCTTACAAAATTTTGTTAATAATCATTCGTAATTTTCATAAGTAGATTAAAA
Organism: Rhagonycha lutea; assembly: GCA_958510855.1. Taxonomy (NCBI): domain Eukaryota; kingdom Metazoa; phylum Arthropoda; class Insecta; order Coleoptera; family Cantharidae; genus Rhagonycha; species Rhagonycha lutea. Next base: position 60,666,576 of record OY294036.1, read on the forward strand.
TATAGATATTTTGTCAAAAATCCTTCAAACGTGTTTGTCTTAATATAAAATAGCTATTTACGATATAAGCATCGTAACGTATGTTACGATTAACACGCTTCTAAAAATTACGCCTTTAAAAAATAAAATAATTTTACTTATTAAATTTTATAAAATAAATGAAACTTCAATATTACTTATTCGATTCGTTGGTAAATTACTAAATGTGTTTAAATAAAGAACGTCTGGGAATTTGTTATTGTATAAAATTAACCATAAAATTCTTTTATGTTTAAATTAGTCAATTTTGCAATTTTAAGTCTAAATGCTCGAGCCTACAGGCTGGTTTAATATTTTTCTTAGAAATTCTTTGTTCACTTGCATCCTTGTAAAAACTTAATCTTATTGGGACACGACTAACAGGTCATTCTGGACAACCAATTAGAAACAGTCATTCTAAAGAAAACACAAAGGAAGGGTACCTTTCTAAACGTTAAGACACTTATATTTTACATTTCACACAAGTAAGAAGTCGTTATGTTGCGGTTAAATAATTTTCTTCAATAAATTTACTAAGTTTAAAATGTCTACAAAAAATAAAATAAATTACCAGTTTAAAGGTAAATGCCGTTATCATCAAGTTTGTTCAGTAATTGAATTCTACCAACCATTTATTTGTAATTATTTGTTAACAAACATTAAGAAAATGTTATTAAATAACTTTAGATTTTAAAAGATAATAAGTGTTATAATTGGTTAATAATAAAGTGTTATTAATGGTTAAAAATTAAACTGTATCAAGATTTAATACTAACGTGTAAAATGGAACTTACGGTTATGGAAATGGTTCAACAATTTCATCAAACAACCAACAACAATCTACAATGGAATGGAAATCTTCAATACTTCGTTAAGTGCACGATTTAAATTTGAGTTCGAATAAATTAATTTTGGTATGTACTTTTACAAAACATTTATCACTTGTTATTTTCATATCGTAAGCAGAGATTACGTAAACGTAAATATAGTTAATCTACGCTTGCTAATGTTAATTGTTTAATTTTAAGTATTTTTTGTCTAATTAAGTTTTTAATTCTGTATTGATTTCTATTAACTATTCATGTTTTTTGCAATTTAATTATTTCATATTATAATGTTAAATTTAAAGCAGATTGGTTTTATTTCTAATATAATTTCACCTACCCTTTATAAGCAAGGTAAGTTGTTCCAAAGTAAACGTAAACTCCGGCTTTGAGAAAAAGATTTCATTGCGGCCCTGATTGAGCTAGTTAAGGGTTGGTCACTTCACGTATCATATTACGATATGAGATGGGAAAATCAACCCATCGAGTATCGTAGTATTACGTTACGATGCGAATATTGTTCAATGCTTTATCTACTATCATTTAATAATTTATTTTATTCTGAAATTTTGCATCTTTTTAAATTTGACGTAAATGAAATTAAAATGATCAAATTGGTACCTATCAAAAAATGTACAATTAATAATGAAATAATGAAAGACACTTTACATAAGTTGAAGATTATTCCTCACTTGAGGAGAGTGCCTTTCATTGTTTCGTTGTAAAATGTATCCTCAACTTCGATAATAAAATAAGTTTGTTCTTTATAAATGCATTATAATTTCGTCTTAATTTCCCGTGGGGTAAAGTAACACTTTACCTAAGGTTACCAGACGTCCCGATTTGGTCGGGACAGTCCTTTCTTTTACACTGCTGTCCCGAGTCGGGACGCAAAAATGTCCCGATTTGGGACCAAATGTTTGGTAGCGAAAATAGCTTCTCCTCGAACGCAGGGTACATGTAATAATTTTTTTTTCAAAGGGGGAGAGGGGTCCCCAATAAAGGCATTTTCCCCCCGTGACCATTGCATTTTTGGCCCACTGACCGAGCACCGACCATAAATTTTGATAGCCCATTCGCCCCTGGCGTGTGGCTGTGCGATAATACCATATAATACGATAATACAACTTTTCTTAAACCGCGTTGACCTTGAAATTCAAAAAATTTTCGCCTGCGGCGCTTTAAAAACTCCCACGGACATATCTCGCATCCGCAACACTAAAATTTCCCCGGCCATACAAACCGTTTTTCCCTATCTTTATTTTTTATCTGACTACGGGCCTGGTCAATGTCCCGATTTCATGATTATAAAATATGGTAACCTTAACTTTACCCCACTGGTGGGGTAAAATAGGCTATTACGATTTTTCAAGAAACATCATAAAGTTTGACATTATTAAATGATAGTAGATAAAGCATTGTACAATATTCGCATTGTAACGTAATACTATAATACGTTACGATGCTTATATCGTAAATAGCTATTATATACAGAAGGGGTTATATTATTATACCTTACATAAAGAAATGATGATTTGGTTAACAACAGCATTATGCAATTGTTTTCATATAATCTCGATAATGCACAAAAATTTATTGCACTTTTCTAATTTACACAACCGTTTTTGCAGATTCAATGATAGTAAAATAAGAGAACGGTTTCACTTAAAGGAGATTTTCATTGTAATTATAATTTAATTTATAACTTATAGTACTGTAACTTTAAATAATTAACTTACCTTTGTTTTGCATCTTTAAAAATATTATTGGACACTTTAATATTGAGTAAAATAGAAATTGAGTGTTTGACTACCAGACTAAAATTTAAGTATCAGACTGAATTAGATAATTGATTTTATTTCATTTGTTTAGTACTCTCACGGTAAAACTGTAGAAGTGGGGAATATTTATTTTATCTTTGAGCAATAAGAGATATAGTATTTATCTTTAAATGCATGTAAATAATAAATATCTTCTGTTGCTTACAATAATAAGCAATTAAGGAAATTTTTGGGACAAGAACGATATTAATTATTATTAAGTAAAATTAAAATATACTAGAAATATATTTTTTAGTTATTAACTTGTGAAATTCTACATTGAATTACATTAAGTTGTAAAACTTATTTTGTAACAAGTTATTGGAAATTGAAATCAATTGATGAAATTATAAACTATGGAAATAATGTTTCACTTTCATTAAAGCTCGTCAGATAGTTATAATATAGAAACATAAATATCAATCTAAAAAATAAAATAACTCTTAAAAAATAAATTTCAAGAGTAAGGTGTGATATTAGTATGAATTGTAAAATATAAACTTGAGTGTTAAAATATTAGAATTTTAACTGTAAGTAAAGAAAAACATAGCACAAAAAATTTAAAAACACTTTAAAAAATCATTTTTAATTTTTAACGACAAAGTAGAACCAGAAAATATTAGAAGATATGAAAACGAACAGAGGTATATTTTTCAACTACTTATTTCGTAAAACTCCACGTTTTTTGCACCACTCCCATATGTTTTCCTTCATTAAGGTGTCTACATATAAAGTCTATTAAAACATGAATTTTTAAAGAACTAACATGTTCCTATTATATACACATCTCACTTTTTGTCCGTTATAATGGGAAGCAGAAATTAAAGAAAAAATCAATTTCTATGTTTTCCTATGTTCAGATCAGCGGTCGGTCACCCGATATGTAGCCTAATATGAATTATATCTATTCTAATAATGTAAAAACATCGTAAATGTTCTGGATAGGTACCATAAAAATCAACTTTTGTGCAAAAGAATTTGCAAAAACATTTTGATATCTCAGTTAGAATATTTTAATTAATGACCAGTGGCGGATTTAGCATTTGAGAAGCCCCAAGCGCAATTCAATTTTGAGGGCCCCCTCTAAATATTTTCACTAATTTTGAGGCCCTCTTGATTATGAGTCCCTAGGTGCGCGCCTCGTGCGCCTGTTCGGAAATCCGTCACTGTTAATGAAGGCAGTATTGCTTTTGTAAACACAAGAAATTATATCTGTTTGAAAACATTAACCATTTATTGAAAAATAATACTAAAGCTGTAACAATTATTATAATTATTATTAAACGATTGAAACGTGCAAATATTTATGTACAGTGAAGTAATAAACAAATACTACTGGCATCTTGCAAAACCTGAACTTTAATATTAATGCCCGATGCGGCGACTTTAAATTTTGTTGTTGTGTTCTTATTCAAGATTCATTAATGGTTATTATATCCTTTCATGTACAGCAATTAGCTATTTACACTATCAAAAGTTCAAAAACTGGCCGCTTGACAACACCAACTTATGTATTGTGCGATCCCAATATGAAGTATATTTTTAATGATCATTTGTTTCATCTGCAAGCCAAATATCAGAAGTACAATCTCCACCAGGGTACCTAAAATTATATTTATAGATACGAGAAATCATTTTTATCAATATTGTACCTCATTTCGTGAGCCAGTAACGGCCCGTCAGGTCCTGTTTCAAAATCTACATAAAAATTTTCGTCCAATTTCATTCCTCCATTTTCTATATCTACATCCAATTTAACCAGAAAGCTTCCATGTTCTATACTATCAGGATAAAACTGTCGATCCCATGGAGAAAATAAACTGGAACTTACGTACAGACGTTTCCCATCTAGTGATAATTGCAGCATTTGAGGAGAACCATATAAACGATTACCCTTAATGTATACAGGATCCGGTACAAAATTAAGTTCTGGATCCTCTAATACCTTGATTTTCGAATCACTTAAGATTTTTCCTCCCAGAAATACTTGACCTATTATTAGTGAAAATAAATATAATATAGTTAGGATAGTTCAAAATAGCAAAAATATTCTGCACAACCTTATCGATTTATTTATAATTTGTTTTGTGGCTTACAAAGTTAGTAAAATAGCTTGTTTTGTTATAAAAGTTATGGTTTTATTATTTTAAATTTAATGATTTTTTTGTATAGAAATAATATGTCACATAAATTTTTGTTAAATAATTTTTGAGGTGTGAAGATTCAAAATTTAACATTTTTGCTCCAAAACATTATAGGTAGGGTTCACGTAAAGAATCATGGGAGTGACGTAGCTAATGTGCAGAAACGCAAATTGGTCGCATCCGTTTACAAGACAGCAGTGGGACATTCTCCCTCCACCTCTACTGCGCAAGAAACAGGCTACGTCACTCCCACGATACTTTGCTTGAACCCTACTATCACTACCTGTTAATTTGGGATGACTAGTATCGGAAATATCATATTGTCGTACATCTCCATGTAGCCAATTTGAGAAGTAGAGAAACTTATCATCGAGTGAAATTATTATGTCTGAAATTGTACCTAAAAAATGTTGGTTAAGCAACGTTCGGTAAATAAAGATTTTAATACCTTGGATATAATCGCTAATCCAACCCGATACTTTTTTGGGTTCAACGCTTATTACCTTTTCTGTCTTCCAGATACCATTGCTTAAGTAAAATCTGTAATTATAAAAGCATTTGTTTTTAAACTGCAGCAACATGTAGCTATTAGAAGGTAGCCAGAATTTTGTAGGTAAATTATGTTATTTAAGAAAATAATTTGAATAAATAATTCTTGAAGATAAAATAGTACCTTAATTTATGTTACCAAAAGTCAAAGATCACAAATCATATAATTTGAATAATATTTGAAATTATTATTCATTATTAGATAAGATAATAATATGCACTATCAAACACAAAAAGTTTGAATGCACTTTTGCTTCTTATTAATTTTATTTTATTTCATTAATGTGTAATGAAATGTTTTATTTGCCAAAAAAAGGAAGCTGCCGACCATGGTTATGCCCAGCTTCAGGTACTCCTCTAAAATTAGCCGATGAAGTCAAGTATCCGGAAATAATACTTGAAAAAAAGCTTAACTTGGGGAAAACAATTTTAAATGAAATTAGAAAATGCAAGGCTGGCCTTCTGGCCGTCGAGGAGCAATGGGCGGTCATGGGGCCTGTCCCCTAGGACAACCCTCGAAATTTCTAGTCGAAATCGACTCGCATATAAAAATATCCACTCGCTAGAAAAAATAAATAAAAATGGGGGGGGGGATCCCACCTACCTACCTACAAATCCGCGACAGCCCACTTGCGCTTATGACCGCCAACATGCCGCTTGCCAGGACAAGTGAACCTTTTGACATGGATTTTCGAGGGTTGCCCTAGGATCACCCTCTGGCTCTATACCGCGGTTGTCAGACTCATGTTATGCTACAGTGCCCTTGTATGGTGTCCCAGAATCAAACAGGTAACAACTCCACCACCACTTTACACCAGATTCAGAGTCTGTTTGGCTATAACTGAAGTAATGCGAACAGCACCAACCGCAGCTCTTGAGGTTCTCCTTTGCCTTCTACTACTTGATCTTTATGAGCATGAGATCGCGGTTAGGGGTGCATTAGGCTGCGAAGTTGGAAGGTATATGGATAAATAAGCGATGAACTACGGCCTATATGCAGATTTTGGAGGAATGCTCCAAGAGAATACCTCTGCTGCATTTGAACTCGACGGAATTCACCCTAAATACATACTTGACAAGAAATACGACGTTCTGTTAAATGAAAATGGAACATCTGACTATAACATACGTCTATGGTTCAAAAATAATGCTGAATCAGCCGCAGGAATATACTTTGTAGAACTTCGCCTAAGCATAAGTGTATCTCTGGCTACTATATCCATATTTCAAGCGGAACTTATCGGCATATTACACCATACAAAAATAGTTCAGGATAGATACATCCAGGACATAAATATTCTGATTCTATCAGACAGTATTATGGCGGCACTTGTGGAACTTCGGGGCAACAAGATCATCTCTGGTCTGGTGCTTGATTACATCTATAGTCTGTTTTTTTTAAAGAAACAAGTAAAAAATTTCTATTCCACGTGGATAACGTGAATGTTAACCAATGAAATTGGTTGAAATAAAATTTCAAGCAATAAATGGTAAAATAAATTCTAAAGTAAAAATTATTTTAATGTAAAAGCGACTCTGTAATATTCCAATGTCATATGAAATATTATTATCATCACATTCTTTCTTATGGTAATTTATTAATGTAATTCAAGGTTTCTCGATTACTTCATTACTAACTTATTAAAAAAAAAGTTTTAAGGTACCTGAAAATGTTTGAGTTAAGACAAGCCCCAACAAATCCTTGGCTCTCTTTAGGGTTGTGTAAAAATCTAATTTCTAAAGGTGTTACTCCATCGATTCCTAAATCAATCGTTTGTATAAGTTCTCTGGATTTCCAAGAGTAAAAGTTTAAAGATGTTCCATAAATATCTGGGTTAAGTGCGTCTTGGGGATTAAATCCCTTCCCGAAAATTTTAGGAACGCCCCATTCAGAAGCCACCATAATATCGTAATAAGGTTGATACCAAAAATCATATCCAAATTTAGCCAGTTTTCCATTAGTCCAAGTACCTAAATAATAAAAAACTACTAGTAAAACTACTTTACTAAGAATTGGATATACAAGTATCGTATGTAGATTGTCATGTAAAAGTTAGTAATTTTATTTTACAAACCAGCAATCTCTAATGTTTTTCCATCAATAAGTACAAAATCTCCTTTTGCATTTCCATCTTTGTCTCCTAAAACTGATATCATAATTTCTCCAGTTGATAAACAATGTGTTGTATGTGGGGTGGAGCAATTCAAGTCGGTCATTTTAGATCCCTCGATTACCTAAAGAAATGTGCAGTCAAGAATCAATTTGTAAATATCAATTAAAACATACTTTAATAATCTTTGGAGCTCTTGGATTTGAACCAGTATTGACAAAATAAACTTTATTCGAAGCAATACTAGGGAGAACTAATGTATCTCTTTTAAGTTGTGCATGGCAACTTTTAGTTGTGTGACAACTGGAGCAAGTATTCCATCCACTATGATGTAACTCGTCATTTGGATCACCGGTATGTAATCTATGGATAATCTAAAACAACATGGTAAAATTTATTAGATTGTGAACACTTCAACAACAGTGAATATTATTATCTATCATTATTTAAAAGGTGTCGATAAAGCGACAGTAAATAAAGAAAACTCGAAAATAGAGTAGAAATTAGTTGTGAACGATTTAATCCATAATAGATTGAAGCTGTTATCTACAAGTTCAACGATGTTTGACATTGTTGTTAACTGTAACCACTCACTGTTGAAAAATAATATATTATAGCAAAACTGTATTATGATTTTAACATTCGAGTATTACATCCTAAATTGGAGCCTAAATGACATGACATCGAAGTTTTATATAGGAATAAAGTTATACATTATATAGCACTGAACAAGATTTACTTACTTTACAATAAGTAGATGATTTTGGATCCACATCTATTGTTGCTAAAAGATCACTTTTGCCTTCCGAATGATTTGGCTGAACGCAAACAACATACAATATTTCTTCGCGAGGCCCTTTCATAGCCTCCAGAGGTGTCGCGTAGCCAGGGCCTAATAAAAAAAGTTAAAGAATCATAGACATCCTTATGATTTAAGGAGAGAAGAATCACCACTGTGGAAATTCTTTAATCTTTGACTTTGGAGCATCTATTATATTATTAGCATGGAAAAATGTTTATAAACAAATGTTTTAAGGAAATGAACTTTCGAAAAGTTATGATCTTTTGAAAACCCTCTACCACTAACAATAAGTGTTTTGTTCGGCTGCATTGTTATGTATGATTTTGTTTTATTAGTTTAAATAGCTAAATTAGTTTTATACCTAAAAATTGAAAAGTGCCATTAATTAGTTTCCTTTATTTAAAAAGAGGCGGTCATTGCCTTGCATCTAACGCAGTTGGATGCGAATGCGGGGCACCGGGTTCAAACCTGGGGAGAGTCAAACTTTCATATGACTTAGCCTTCATGTTTCGGAAAGCACGTTAAGCCGGTGGTCCCCTGGGTTAATGAATTGTCACCATTAACATAAAAACCAGGATACATGGCACATCTGAAGGCAAGTATAGCAAGCTACCTAATGGATGTAAAATTTGTATATGCTCACAGAACTAGCACTGCCAAGGAAACGACGCAGATGTTGGTAATAACAAGCCTTACGGCTTAAACTACGTTGAAGAAGAAGAAGAAGATTTAAAAATAATTTTTCAAAAAGTTTGTTTTAAGACAAAAATATTGATGTACTTATTTGTTTTTGGCAGTATACCGTAAATGCACCCAACTTGCAATCATGACTTTTCATGACAATTGACTTTTCATGCAATTTATGAAAAATATATAAAATCAAGCAATTAGCAATAATACTTCAAAATAAAAATAATAATAGTTCAAAAAAGATGAAAAAGTATGCTATACAAATTTATATGTTAGCTTATTTTCAGCTCTTATATTTTTGGTACTATATAGTACATAATAATATAATGTATTATGTTTAGTTCCATGAAATCAGGCACGGATACAGGATTTCGTTCAGGGGGAGGCAAATTTTTTTGTGATTTTACCTATCTTCCAGAAAATTCGTTCTAAACAAAAAATTTGTTTTGAAATTGGTCAAAATAAAGTGCTTCGGTCGCGAGTCAGGAGAGGGGCAATTGCACCCAGTACCCCCCCCCCCCTTTTTTTTTATCAGCGCCTGCATGGCATTCACAAAGCAAATATACGAGGAGCTTATTTTCAAAGTGCAATATGTCCAAAAATCATTTTTCGAAATAAATGTTAACAATGAGCTTCTCGGTAATGGAGTTGTTGACATAATTCAAATAATTTTTTTTATTTTCAATAGGTACTACGTATTTTGTTGACATTATTTCCATTATACTGAGGTATATTCAATGCTATTTATTTTTTCAGATTAATTTCTACATTTATTATTAAATTGAGTTATAATAGGTTATTTTAATATTTTAAAACATTTATCATAAAGTAATTAAAACTAATATGTAAGGTAAATAATTTGATAAAATACTATTTGACAATAATAGGTACTTGATAATAATATAAATAATATAATATAATTACCTTCCTTTTGCATCGTTAAAAAATAGTATGGAACAAGTACGTATAAACACTGACTTTAGAAATTAAGTACGAATGTGCACGGAATTATCAGACAAGAGTATCTAAATAAGACTGGTTTAAAAACCAAATTTAATTGCAATCGTTTGGGTTATTGTCAAGGTAAAGTTTTAGAAGTGGGAGTAACTTTCTAAATAACAGTGACGGTTCGTGAATATTTTTAATGGGAGGGCACAAATAGAAAATAGGGGAAATGGACTTCCATTTAAAGAAACTTTTATTTTTGTCTCATTTTAATATTTTAATAATTATTCCTATTATGATAGGATATCGTGGATTGGATAATGGTTGTTTCTGGTTTAAGCTGGGAGGGCACATGTCCATGTGCCCCCTAATGCAAGCCGACACTGATAAACAACAAATAATATATTTACTATTTCCTAAAATAATTTACATACGAGGGGACATTAATAACTTTTGGTAAAAACGGTGTAAGGAAAGGAGTTATATAACAAAATCTAAGCATTCGTTTTGCGACGAAATGAAATAGACGGTCACATTTAAAAATTAAAACCAGCAACCGCTTGACTTTTATTTTATTTTGAATCGTAGGCGTAGTCACCTTTAGAATTTTGTAATCGAAATTTTTAGAAAAGAATAGTACAACACATTATGTTGGAATTATTACATTAGAAGATGACCATCCTACTAATCGTTCAGTGGGTGCCGTTAACCACAAATTGTATTAAAAATTAAAAATTTATTAATGGATGGTGGATGTCTAAATATTTCAATTTATTGCAGTAAATGGACCCGAGAGTTTTAAATTTTTTAAAGAAAATTCGACGGATTTAGTTAGATAACACGAGATAACATTAAAATGAAGCGATTAAGGGAAGGGGGAATGTCGCATATCAATTAGTTTAGCTAACAATCGATCTTAAAATTTCTAATTTTCGCTCATTTTTCGACCTTATTGTTCATTCTGGCATCAGTCCGTGTTATAGTTAGTAGGTAAATCGCCCATAATTTATTTATGCCTAGAAACCAGAGGACTGCCTTAAACTTAATTAAAATTTTGGTCTACTTTTGGTTATATGGATTTCCTAATTTCCGCGTTTCATTAATAAACTGATTAAATATGAATTTTTGTATCTATGTAGTAATAACTCAATTTTCATAACCACCTTCCATTATTTGAAACTTAATTTGTAAAAGATAGGTTATAAATTTAAATTCTTGATCATTTTCCGATATACACACGACATCTAACGATGACTCTTCAAATAAACGCAACATTTAACGATGATTCATCTTCGAATTCTGCAATACGGGAAAATCTCTTTATAGCCATGATGGCAAAGTCCGAAGTACAAGTCAGCAGCTTTTAACCTTGCTGGCTAAACGACATTGTAGTGGTAGGATGATAGTTAATTTAAGGTACAATCCTAAATGGAGCACAGATAAATTTGGGAGTGACCGGGAATTGAACCTATGACCTTTAGATCTATAGTTCCACTCATTTATTGCTGCACCAAACTACCTGTACAAATTGTATTTGGTGTAATATTAAGAAAATTATTTACAGGTGAATAACTATCTAGAGAATTCAGTCCAAGAGGAGTATCGTCCTTGAAATGAATTTTTGCATTCGTTTATGATTTTGTACAATTCTTGGTCTGTCTTAGCCCAGGAGCGATTGCAATATCACGCTTGGATATATTGCTCAAATTTAAATCACTTAATTTCGACATTTGAATGGAAAATTCTTCTTTTCTCTTTTCAAGACATTGTGGCTGTTACATCAAGTCATCGATACTCGATTTTTTCACTTGATGCAGTGGTATGATTTGTTTACATCTAGTCAAGACTACTTTTTTTGTTAGCCTCACGATCATGATTATGGTATGCGCTAGTCTGACGATCATATCGCGCATGAATTGGGAAATCCGAGAAAGCTCAAATCGCCAATCAGTTTAATTGATATCAGACTGAAAATTCGATTGTATTTCAAATTATGTACTTATACATACTTATATGTACATACTTGTAACTTGTAATTTCTAAATTATCGGTCTAATAATATTGCTATAACATGTCGCAGGAATTTATTCTACAGATTTTACATGGCATTGTGTACATTTTGACACTGCAGTTTTAGTCCCAGTACGCCCTTTTCTTAAATTGAGAATTAAACCTATAAACCTGTCTCTTTTAAAAAATGATAGCGCTTATCTGATAATTGTGGCTAATTCTTAGGTTTATTTAATTTTTTGAGGTTATTTAATGGTTAAAAGGAAATATTATTGTAATAATATTTTAAATGTATATTGTTAAATTATTTGTGGTTTCAGAAATAACAATAATATATTAATATTATAAATTGTGGTGAAATAAATAAAAATTGACGTTTTCTTTAAAATGTTATTTTATAATAATTATTGTTTGTGTGTCAAATTTTTTTCTGTATTTTCTTACACTACGGTGACATTTACATACGGTTGGAGAGTATAAGGGTGTAACGAGTTGACTATGAACGATAAATACCCGTTTCGACTCTGGGTGAAGTAAGAACTTTATTATGGCCGTTTCTCTGGTCCTCCACGTTGGGGGTTCTACGTCGGGCTTGCTCCTCGTCTAGGTAAAAAATGTAAAATGCTAACAAACCAAACGCCAATTCGATAAGATTGGTAGTTCGGCATTGGATAACGTCGCAAGACGTGTCAAACCGACTCTGTACACTAAAAGGATCTAAGAAGGCCAATTATAGATAAATTACAAAACCGCGGTCATCCGTTAAGCGCAGATTGAACTTCGATTTGACTACTGTCAACATTCAGTTATTAATTAACAAACCAACAAGATTCGCAACCATATGAGAATTTTTTTACACCGTAGTTTGTCCCAAAAAGTAGATTTTTCCTGATGGGCTTTTTTCTGTTATTGGTACTGTGGTTGTGAGCTCTAACTGGGTTTCGCAGAAACCGTGTATTTGAAAAATTTTGACATTTTTGTTTTATTCATAAATCAATATTACAAAGGTGCAGTAATAAAATTTAAAACAAAATTTATTATTGAGAATAAAAAGTTTTTCAATCAGATTAAAAATTTACGTCGCCGTTTCTGCTTTAAACAAAAAATTATCGTTTCTTATTTCCTGGTTTAAACCATTTCGTGGAGTTTTATTCTTTGAAATCATACAATAAATAATAGGACTTAAAAGTTTTGAATCAACTGAGTCACTCTTTTTACTGGTAAACCAACTAACTAGTAAACCTACTACAATAACTAGAACAGTTCCAATGCAAGCATTGTACCAGAATGATATTCGATATAGCACAAATGGTAGATCAGAAGAAGCAGTATTAGTGGTTAACCTAAAAAAAGTTATTATTTAGTTATAATAATAAGAATAAGAGTGCTTACGTAGACGAATTTACATAGGAAGTGCATCCATCAACAGAAATTGGCTTCTGTACATTTGGAAGTAAACCATGCATTCCGTACCATTGATTATTGCCAACTATCCAACTTGTGATTACTAAACTAGTAATTGCACCACAAAATGCCCCCTAAAATTATTTAAATAAAATTTATATATTTAAAGTTAACAATTATACTTTTGAATTAGCTATTGGAAATAAAACACCCAGTGTAAAGAGTCCAACTAAAGGACCTGCAACGATCCCTTGAAAACCAATAACAATAGGTAATATTCCACCCATGCGTTCTAAAATTAATACCAATAATATGCACATAATACCTACTACAACCACAAGAATCTTTAATATTTTGCTAGCTGTTTTCTGAGTTGTGTTAATCGGCATAAAAGGCAAAATAAAGTCTTGATAAATTGTGCCCGCCATGGTGTTTAAATTTGCAGACAAGGAGCTAAAATTATTGTTATTTGTTAACATTTGTAATAAAATTTATTAAAACTAATTTTGTGTTTGTAATTTATTATTTAATAGATAATAATAATATCATATATTGAAGGTTAGATGAAAGCGGTTACAAAAGTAATGTTTTTATAGGGTACATCGAACAAATTAAATTTTTTTGTCCAAGGGTCCGCAATCACCAAAAGGTTTAGAAACATTGAGCTAAATCAGTGACAGCTGAGAGCCACGTATGAAGGCTATGATAGGCACTAAAACACATCAAGTTCAACGTATTGAATATTGTTTTTCAGCTAGCTTCACTAATTGTTCGACAACCAAAAAGGTTGTACATGTACTCATTTATTTTTATCTTTTATTAAAACTTTTACACAATAAAGACTTTTTATTTAATTAAATTCCTCTGCGATATTCCAATATTTCAACAGTCTGCAGGTCAATGGAGTTGTCCGGGATATGGCAGATACATAGATAAGTTATTACTAAAGACAATTTTGTATGGGGGTCGCAATTTTTTTTGTTGCCCTTTGGAGGGTCGCGACACAAAATCCTTTTTTATATCCTATTTTCCTTTTTCGAATTTAGCAGAAACAAAAATCTTATAGAGGAAAAATGAATTATGCCATTGACAGTGACATTGAGAGATGAGGTATAGAAATTCTACTTATCTATCTCTAGTACAAATTATTTTTATCAAGGTGTATATAATAAGCTAGTGTTTAGAGATGAAATATGAAGTTTTGGTGAACCGTGTTTTAAGAAAATTGCAATAATGGCAGAGTTTTTGATGATGACTTGATGATTCGCTGAATTTGTCTGTTATAAGGTCTTTTCCAACCACGAGTAATTTCCAGTAATATTACTACAAAGCAAGCGCAATAGATAAAAAGCAACACTTTTTGTCTTCTGCGCATGACTTTTTATCTATTGCGCTTGCGTTGTAGTAATATTACTGGAAATCCTCGTGGTTGGAAAAGACCTATAGTTATTGCAAAGCAAATACAATAATTGACTGATAAGAAATAATATACCTTTTTGGAAGAGTTATATGGATTATCATATTATGCAAATAAGACCTACTAATTAATTTATTATTATTACGTTACTTATCTATATTCCAAAATTGAAAAACAATTTTCAATGAATTAATAACATAGTCGATAAATTTTTAAATGTTTTACCAAATTGAGACCCAATGCCTTCAAAGTAAATTATACTTAATTCGGTAGTCGAATATAAAATTCAATAAGAAAGGAAGTCAGTAACAGACATATTGTACATTTTTTGGAATTTCTGAACGGATATGTAATATGCAAATGGTAGTTAGGATTTTTAAGTTTAAAATATTTCCATAATTTTAAGTTAAAAATAAATGTTTAACCTTTATAATCTTTTTTTAACCTTATTGACAACATTTAAAAGGCAATTTGTAAATGAAATGAATTATTAGCTTTTAATGGCTTTTATGTTATTTAGAATTATCACCACTGCATATTAGTCACTCATCAGATATCAAGTTTTTGAGTTATATACGAATATTATAATAATGCAGATGACAAAATACAACTTATAAGAGAGCGCTGGGATTATAGTATATTTTAGTTGATTCCGAAAATATGGTTAATTTGAATTAATTTGAAAATTAATGAGACATTAATAAAGAATTATAATTAAATATACCTATTTATTTGGTAATTCTTATGCTAGGCAAACAACTAATACTACATAATTGGCTGATGTCCGATTTTGTTTGGGTCAAAAACGTCAATAGAGTTAAAACTTCTTTTCATGAAAAATAATTTTATACACGCCCTGTTCAGAAAATGGCAGATATTGCTATAAAAAATTCAGAAAGTTTATTGAAAACGAATTCCAAGTTCAAGCAAAAATTAACTGGTGAACAACGAAATACTATATTGCAAAAATGGTTACAGTTTAATGATGGCCAGAAGCTGAAGCATGGTAGTATAAATAAAGTTGCAGTTGAATTTGGGGTAACCCGTTTGTCCGTGTCTAGAATTTGGAAAGTGGATCAAAAAGCTATAGACACAGCTAGATCTCTCATCAATTAAATTTTATTTGTAATTATATTTTAATAGTATAGGGTGTTTTTTTAGCTGCATGAGAACTTTCAATAGGGATAACAATTGAACCAAGATTGCTATGGAAACAGTTTTTTGATATTTGTGTTTAGCAAGGTTTGGCATTTGATAATGCATAGATTGACCATTGAACAACGCTACCAAATTGGGCTCACAACCAATTGGAAGTGGATCCATTTTTTTACCGTAAAATTTTGTTCAGTGACGAGGCACATTTCTGGTTAAATGGGTATGTGAACAAACAAAATTGCCGTATATGGAGTGAGACCAATCCGGGACATTATCTTGAGACTCCATTGCATCCATTAAAATTGACTGTTTGGTGTGGAATACACGCCAACGGCATCATTGGTCCATATGTCTTTCGAAATGAGGAAGGAGCTACCTTTACGGTGAATGGTGTGAGATATCGACACATGCTCAATACATTTTTGTTTCCAAAACTTCAAGAGCTAAACATTGACAACTTACACAGCCAACGAAACCATCAATTTATTGAAAGGACAATTTGGTGACAACATTATTTCAAAACGTGGTCCTATCAATTGGCCTCCAAGATCGTGTGATTTGACACCTCCAGATTATTTTCTGTGGGGGTATGTTAAATCCATGGTTTATGCTAACAAACCAACAACTCTAGAAGCATTGGAGGCTAATATTCAGCAAGCCATTTATGAAATAAAGCCAAAAATATTGGAAAAAGTGGTCAAAAATTGGACTGAACGGATGCCCTTCGTAAGCATTAGTCGTGGTGGTCACATGCCGGAAGTCATGTTCAAATCATAAATGCCTTTAACTGTACTTTCATAAAAAAATTATAACCAAAACATTCCGTCAGGTTTTTAATGTTTTATTTCATTTTGAAGTTCTCATGCAGCTAAAAAAACACCCTATAGTAGTACTAGTATTTAATTGTAAATAATGTATATCATAAATTCGGACAAAAAAAATTCCAAATATATACCATATTTTCGGACATAGGTAGTAGAATCTCGGTAGAATCTAATAAAATATATTAATGATGGAAATATGTAAATACCTTAAAGCTGCACTAAAGACTCCCCCAATGAAAATTCCAGGTAGACCTGGAATACTACCACCAATTTCCATGACAAAATATGGAAGGATTTGATCTTGTCTAATTATTTTACCACTTAATAATGGATCGCAAGCGGCATATTTTGCATATAAAATGTTGCCAGTAAAAACACTAATACTAATTAAAACAATAACTCCAAAGCCATATATTGCAATTGCTCTAAAATCAAAAAAAATTAAGTGTATGAATAAAGTGGAGCATGTTAATATATAAATACTACTCAAAATTTTGAAGTATTATTCCAAGTTGTAGGTATATAATAAATACTGAAAAGGAGTAGGTAGAAGAGCAGATACTCTAAAGCGGCTTTCACAATGAAGTAGGGTCTTGCCTAGGGTTGCCACCTTTTTTTTTGTAGTTAAAGTACATTGGTTATTATAGGTAAGAAAAAAAAAGTACATAGTATCAAAATAAAGTACAATTTATTTTTCTTTATTATTATGTTTAAAAACATATTTTTTATTGCTTTTTGCAGTTTGTATCAAATTAGTATAAAGTGACCACATTGTCATTGAGACAAAGCGCCAAAAAAAAAAATTTCGTTTAACGAAAAGATACAAAATCCCTAAGAAATCAAATCATGCGAAATAAAGTATTTTCGTGTACTTTATTGTTCTCATAAAGTATAGAGTACAATTACCTGAAATAACGTACAATACTTTATTATAAAGTACGGGTGGCAACCCTAGTCTTGCCTTGCTTCGATAGAAAGCTGGCAAGCGCCAATTATTAGATTAAAGTATTTTCTTCTATCCTTTTTTATGATTAAAATATTGTTCGTTTTGATTGGCTCTTGCTGGATTTCTACCGAAGCAAGGCAAGATCCTACTTCATTGTGAACGCTGCTTAATACTAGCAAGGGGAAGGCGAGACATTCGGGAAACAGATTCTTTTGATATCAACAATACTTAAACATCAATAACCCGACTTTACTTTGTGAAAGAAGTAAGTTGCATTATTTAGCTATTTTCGAGAAACAAGCGTTTCAAGTGAAATGTAGATCGAATCCTGATGTGGCCGATTCAGTTCTATAGTCAATTTCATTGTTCTTAACCACAGCTTAACTAGCCTAGCCACCACGGTTATTGGCTACTGTGTCATTTTCTAAGAGATATAAAGCGCACATTATATCTCGTAGTAAACTGGTCATTTTCTCGAAAATGGCTAAATAATACATGCCCGCTGCACCGATTTTAAGACGTAGTTAATTTTAAGTAGGTTTCAAATTTGACAGAAAGAAATCTGACATCAATGTAAAATTCGAATAAAATTTTGACTTTATGCGACTTGTCAACAAATGTCATATCAATTGACCTAAAATTGTACATGCAATACATGAATCTTTGTTATTACTTATTTTATGCTAATAAATATTTTAATATCCGGCACAGTAGTTTACTCCAATATTATGCCATTTGAAAAATAAGTGAATAACTTGACGTCTATTCATAATTAGATTAATCAAATCATATAGAAGAAAAAAATTGCTCATGGAAAATCATTTAGCATTACGGAAACACAATTTGCGGCGCGAATAAAGTAAACTATTACATGTAGACAACAAAAGTTAATTTCTCTCCTATAAATTTAATCTACTGGAAACCTTGGTCATATAAGTTATTGGAACATCCTGGAGGCGCCAACATTATTTTGAATGAACTGATGGACCTGGGTAATACGCCAGTATTAAGAGGAATCCTCAGAGTTGGTGCTTCTTCTAAATTCATCTGTCTACATAACCGGGTGACCGGCCGCTGATATGAACATAGGAAAATAACATGGGAAATTGATTTTTCTTAAATTCCTGCTTCCCATTACAACGGATTAGAATGAAAAGAGTATCAATATAAAAAGGTTTATTTTCCACGTCTAAAGTCACCCAGCACTTGATGGTTTGTTCTTTGATCATTGTTAAAAACTCAAAGTAAAATGACAAAATAGCACTTTTAAATAGATATTAGATGCCTTGTTTAAAATTCATTGCAATTATTGTTTGAAAACTAATTTTAAACGCAGTTCAACCATCCAAAGCAGGTCTGATTTTTAAAAAATCGCTTATTTTAATTCTACATTTTTAACATTATTAAAGAACAAAACATCAAGTGTTGGATGTCTTTAGAGGCGGAAAATGATACTCTTTCAATTGATACCTTTTTCATTCTTATCCGTTCTGATGGAAAGCAGGAATTAAAGAAAAATAAATTAATTTCCCATGTTAATTTCTTTATGTTCACATCGGCGGCCTGTCACCCGGTATTATGTAGAACCAGAAGTTGCCACAATAATTGTTAAAACCGTTTCCAATTTTATTCGAGCCCCATAGGCTAATATGGGAAATCTTCTTTTTAAGCAACCAAATAAACGCTCGATAGCATTTCTAGTACGAATTTGAGATTCATTGTATCTCTGATCAGCTTAAAGTAGTTAATATTCGATTCATAGGGGTTATACTGTTATTGCTGTAAGCAGGGAAAAAAATTGTCGTCGTAAATTACTTTGTATAGGCAATAATATCTACTATTAACACAGCAGTGGAGTGATGTGATCGCTGGTTGAGTTACAGATTCTGGGTTCAAATCGCGGACTCCACAGAATTTCTTAGCTCGACCTTCCAATGGACATCCACACGCTGTGGTGAAAAGTTGTAGTAAAAAGAGTAGCAAAAGAGGAGTAATCCATCTCGTGAAATGGATTGTTAAGACTTCAAAAGAAATAGCAAAATATTCCGACAGGAATGGAAAAGCCCTTGATTTGATATCTACTATTCTTACACGTCACTTGTATACTCCAGCTCTTCTTCTATTAAAATTAACAAATTTAAAGAAGCCTGTTTCGTGAGTCGAAACCTTTTAAAAAATTAAAATCGTCCATTTAGTGAAAATAATTGGACCTTGTATAGTGAAATTTTGGAAATTCAAAATCAATTATTTATAAAATTTCCAAATCCTCTTCAAAAATATCTTCGTTGTCAATATCCATTATAATAATAATTACTAATAACTTTTTATTTTGAAATAGACCTTTATTTCACCTTTATTCAATAATTTCGTGGTTTACAAGTTTATTACGATTTTTAAGCAGTCGATTTTTATGGCTTATTTTAAGTTCTATTTATGACGTATTTTGTACTTAAAATTTGAACTCTGTGCAGCGTCACTATTATCAAGTGGCCTTAGTAAAGCTAATGAAGAAATATGACATCAATTGTAAAACTAAATTGTTGTTCAGTTGAACTAACTTTTGTTTACTTGAACTAGTTTTATTCTCGTAGTTCGTTAGGTCGATAAAATATCTCATTTTTTGACGTATTAACTACAAATAAAATAATATATTGCTACAATACAGTCAATAATGTCAAATCATTTTAAAATAAATCTTCGTAATCAATTTAATCTTCAATATTTTCAAAGATTTTCTGTCTTTTTATTTTTAAAGTAGGGGTATATTATGGAATAATTTGGAGGTTATGACGTGAGATAGCCATTTTGTGTTTGTCATTTGTCATTTTAAGTACAAAATCGATTGTTTTTATTGTAAGTAGGACTTAAAAATACGGTGCAAGCGGGCATTGTACTTTCACAAAGTAAAGTCGGGGTACTGATGTTTAAGTACTATTATTAATATTAAAAAAATCTGTTTCCCGAATGTCTCACCTTCCCCTTATAAGAGTACAGTTTATACAAAAGAAAGAAAAGTGGGCGGAGTTAATATGCGGAAGCGAGAATCCTTCCGGTGTGTTTACACGACGGCACTGGCACGTTCTCCCTCCACATCTACTACGCAGAAATTGGGCTCCACCCATTTTTTTTCTTTTGCATAAACTCTAACTATGTACGTACCCATGCTGAGTATTTGTTTCTGCATGAGTTTAGTCATATATAAATTTAACAAATAACTGAACTAAGCGAAAGACCAACTTACGAGAAATTGTATTTACAAGCAGAAAATATTTGAAAATAAGAAAAAGAATGCAAATATGGGGGGGGGGGGCAAAAGTTTTACGAAAAAGTTGAAAATATAGCAAAATTATACGTGAAAAATTAATAGTAATGCGATATAACGTTATTTCAAGGTTATTGCCTATCATCGTTTATCGTTTTTGCCATTTAGTTAAGTTTTTGTTATTGTAAAATTTATATTTGACAAGACATACTTATATCACACCTACTTTTGAAATTTCTTTTTTATTAGTTGTATAATATTTCGAATCACTCAAAATTTTTAAGTAGATTGAATTTTTTCCTTAGTGGTTAGCACGTGACTGGGGCTTACGCGGCAAATGTGGAGGAAGAATGCTTGACACCCAATTCCACCAATTGACACCAACATAGAATCGAAATTACCAATATTCGCTTCTGCACATTAGCCACTCCCAACCACTAAGGAAAAAATTCACTCTACAAACTTCATGTTCCATTTTAGGTATTTAGTTAAGTACTTAAGTTAAGTAAAATTCCACTTACTTTCTTGCTTCTGTAATAGTAGGAACTGCAAAGAATTTTTGAAATGAACCTTGGCTAGTAGCGATTATAGAAATCCAAAAAAATGTACCACCTATTAAAATTGCCCAAGCTCCGTCTCGAATGGTTACATCAAATTCAAAACTAGTAAATTAAAATTTAACAAGTTATTATAATAGTACATAGAGAACAATGCGGGATGGAAAAAATCCCGCCCCGTCCCGTCCGCGCGCGGGACGGAATTCAATTGAGTCCAGCTCAGAACGGGATGCCAATTAAGTCCCGCGTTGCCTTTATAAATTTATTTTACACAATACTATACACATTTAAGTGGTCTTCACATCAAGGTTCTTGTCTTGCCTTGTGTAGATGGAAGCTAGCAAGTACCAATGGGATTGTGGTATTTTGTAACCATAGAGAAAGATACAAGAAAATACTTCAATCTGATTGGTTCTTGCAACATTCTACCTAAGCAAAAATTTTAAAAATTATTAAATTGTTAAAATTTGAAAAGTTATTAAAATGCACAGGACCCGCAGGACAGGACGGGACAAGAAAAAGTAGTTCCTCATTCTTATCTAGTACATAATATAGATGTTATATAATATAACATACATTATGTATTTTACTAGAATAAACTATAAATGTATTAATAAGTACATAGTTTATTGAGAATAAGAAGGGCCTTTGATAAAAATTTATTATACACAAGTTTCAGAATTGATTAATTATTATTTTTTATCAAAAACAATTATCAAAACATGTTATCATTATCAGTATATCAATTTCATTATTTAGAGAAAAGTTACTTGATATAGCCTAATGTGTCCTTCAAGTAAAAAATATATCGGAATATACAATAATTTTTGTAATAACTAGAGCAGTGTTTCTCAAACTTTCGACATCTGTGTACTCCTTCTGTAATTTTCGTAACACTTACGATGAGTACCCCTTATCAAAAAAAATTTTTTAATGACTTATTTTAACCCTATATCCATCTACGGATGTCTCTTTTTTATGTCTTTCTTTGGTCTCTTTAAATCTTAAAAAAACGAAAAATAAAATATTTTGAGCCTAAGCCCGGTGCAGCGCTAACCTCCACTAAACCCTTCCCGTATCCCATGGGGTACGCGTACCCAATTTTGAGAAACACTAAACCAGAAAATCGAATTAAGCATAAAAATGTCTTGATATTGCAAAGATGCTTCTTCTATATCGGCTAATATTTGCTTATGCTTATGTTTGTTGAAATACGACAATATTGTTTCGAAGGGATAAACCACTTCATTATCACATTTCCTCGATACGGTGACGTGGGTGTGCTAGATACGGAGATCTACATAAACAAAGTCATGTTCACGTTAGCGGGAGTTCACGGTATCCGGTGTTCACGGTATCGCGACTCTACTGTACTAGGGATGTTTTTTGATTTGATTAGTTTCAAAGTTTGTTAAATTAAAAATGAATCAAATTAGAAAAAGAAATTACTTAAATAAGTCTAATCGCTGGCCTTCAACATTTGTATTCCAAATAGACGAAAATCCACCTGCCGATGAAATTCCCATCCACATAACTGTAAGAGTAGAACCAATTATTCCAAAGAATTGCAAAGTATCAGTCCAAATAACAGCTTTTAAACCTCCAATTGTAGTGTAAAAGATGCAAATGAAGGTTACAACAGGTATTATGTAATATATAGATATTCCGGTTGCTAAAAATTTAATCTAAATTAATTTATTCATCGCGAAAATTTTCAAAAATGTACCTTGAGAAAGTGCTAGTGCTGGAATATATACCGTAATTGGATTATAAATAATCAAATTTAAAGTGAAAAGAAACGATGCAATTGTTCTAATTTTTTTATCAAATCGAATAGTTAAGTATTCAAATATGGTAACAAATTGAAATTCATAAAATACAGGTAAAAATATATATGCAGTTATAACGCAAGCTATCAGTATACCAAAACAACACCAAATATAATTTGAACCAAATTTATATACATCTGCGGGTACTGCCAAGACTGTAATACCAGAAATGTAACTGAAATTGTTATACATAAATAAATATAAATAAATTTAATTGTTTATTAAATGAATTACCATGCAATTAACGAAACTGCAACTGGAATGGTTTTCATTTTTTTTCCTGCAAGAAGATATTCATCTGTTGTACTTTGATTAGAATAAAACCCAAAATAAATTCCAATTAACACACTTATCGTCAATAATCCAAAAAACACCGTATAATCTATCCAAGAAAAAATGAATTTTGGAAATTCTTGAGGTAGCATTATATAACTATCCATTTTGTCGAAATAAAAATTTAAAATATTACACAAACGAAACACTACCGACTACCACTACCAATCACCATATAATATCCAATGTGTTAGATGTTATATTATTTCCTATTTTATCTTTTTACAACTAGTTTGAATTTATAATTAGTTTTTTTACAACTAAATTGTGTTTGTATGTATGTACATTATGTACTTAAGTGTCTACGTACGTATATTATGTAAGAAAACAAAGAAGTCATATAAGACCATATACATAAGTAGTGTATAACAAAATTATATAAATTTTCAAACACCTTTACCGAAATTGAATAGTTATGAAACAATAATTATAAAATTGTAAATATAATTACGTAATATATTAAATTTATTTAAAATAAAAATTACCATGGAGTTATGCCCCAAATGTTGAACACTTAAAAATTTTGAAAATTAATTAAACCAAAAAAAAGAAGCTGCATTAAATTTTATACTACATATTATTTAATATTATTTAAAGTTTTTTTAAATATTTTAAAATATAATGAACGAATAGATATTATAATGTACAATCTCAAATATTTTAAAATCAGGTTTTCGTATTAATAATAAATTATGCAATAATCTTACACTACTATTTAATATTACATTACGTCATCAAATTTAAAAACTAATTAGTATATCATACCAATTTAATGAAATTAACCACAAATAAAAACATATGAATACTTTACCTTCGGTAGGTACTTCAATTTTTTATATCAAGTAATTAATATTATTGGTAATAAATTAATTAATTAAAACTGTTCCCAATTTTCAAAGTCAGTAGCATTGTTTTTCCACTTAGCGTTCTTACGACTCATCACAATGGGTTGCCTATGATTTACTATAAGTAGCAGTGGTGGATTTCCAAACAGGCGCAAGAAGCGCGCACCTAAGGCCTCATAAATCAAGGGGGTCTCAATATTCAGCTTTTCCTGGACCACTGGTATTATGATATGCACTAGAATAGTATTATAGGTAATAATATAATAACAATAGTGCATATCAAGGTAAAAAGCGTGTCCACACTGTAGGGTGTAAGGATAGTGAAAATGTTTAGAAAGGGGCCTCAAATTGAATAGTGCTTGGGCCCTCTCACAAGTGCTAAATCCGCCACTGATAAGTAGTATATTTTTCGAATGGATTAAATTAATATTCCATAAGATCCAGCAGTCTTATTAAACTTTCGAATATTGTAAAATTCATGTGTTGAAATTCGGAAGATTTACCACTATTTATTAAGAGAAACTTCTTCTAAGAATTTTTTTGTCCTAATACGAACCGTGTAGCTAACAATGTTTTAGGCTTCCTAATTATACCGTCAAGTACCATAATTTATTTAGTAAACTTTTAAATTCGTGGGCTAGTTTTGCGTACTTCTCCCGCGATTACACCCATTATTTATCCGAAATAAAAAATAAAAAATGCTTATATTGAGGGATATTGTCATTATGGGGTCCGTTACTTGGCCCCCCAAGTTAATATTTTTTCCCAAAAAGCTAGCTCCCGAATCCTTATAGCTAGTACCAGCTGGCACCCAAGTATAAAAGCTAGCACCGTTACAGTTTTTCCACAAATCGATTTTAAAATGGCGGTACAGTGGTTCAAAATCCCATAAATCATGTCATAATATGAAGGCGTTCTTCAATATAAATGAAATTTGATATACTAAGGTTTTAGTGGTCGCTGATTACGAGTAAAAAGTCGAAATTGCAAAAAACAAACGGTGGTTCAAATATGGCGGACATTATGTATTTAATATTATATTTTATTTTAATTATTTAATTATGTTTTATTTATTTATATTTTAACAAAAAATAAGCACACAGTGAAAATGACATATTTTGTGTATAAAATTCTCAGCTTTCAGAAAAAAGTATCAAATTTGAAAAAAAAACTTCCCACACTGTCAAAAATATCGCTTTTTTCACTTTTTTCACTTGAATTTTTAAGGGTCTTTTGTTGCTTATAGTAAAAATAGAATATCTTCATTAAAAAGCTGAGAATTTTTTACAAAAGAAACTGTACTGATCGTTTTTTTATGAAAAATGTTTCTACTTAAAAAAAATTAACGAAAAAGTTTAAAATGAAAATTTTTTTCAAAATTCATTACGACGAAAGTACTTAATATTAAGAGCCAAAATCTTCTGTGAGTCATTATTTTTATACAGAGAATAACTTGAATAACTTGAATAAAAAACACTTTAAAATTGATTTTATTTGGTGGAATAACCCATTTATTTTATAATTTATATAAATAGACGTAATACAATTATTACAAAAAAATATATTTTTTCCATTAAACTTATACAGCCGTATTCATAAAAAATCTTAAAACAGTGTTTTAGTTAAAACACTCCTTTAACCAAAACCTAACTTTTTCTTGTTTACATTTAGAACTTTTTTAGGTTAAAATACCAACTTATTACAGTAAACGCGCCAAACTCCCTATAAAATAGTTTATTTAAACCTTACTGTGAACTATTTTATAGGGAGTTTACTGTAATAAGTTGGTATTTTAACCTAAAAAAATTCGAAATGTAAGCAAAAAAAAGTTAGGTTATGGTTAAAAGAGTGTTTTAGCTAAAACACTGTTTTAAGTTTTTTATGAATACGGCTGATAAATTTTACATTAATAACCCTTAATTAACATAAGAGATTCTTACCAATATTATATTTACAATAATAATAAATTGTATTAATAATAGTATAAGTAATAAGATAAATAATAAAAAATGTGTTTAATTATTACTTTTTAATATTACAATCGTCAGGAGATAATTCCATAGTCATTTTGACACTGGAATATGCCATTTGTTCTAGTGATTTTTCTTCTTTCGAATATAAACAGTAAACTATTGGACTTATCATATCTGGATGTACTCGTGGTTGGTTTTTATTAGTAAACCAACTTACTATCAAACCTACAATAATCACAAATATGGTGCCCATAGCAACAAAATACCAAAACGAAATTCTGAATAAAACAAATGGTTCATCGATGTTCGTGGGTATTACCCTATAAAATAAGAAACATTTATAAAAAACCTTTAAAAATAGCACATAATTTACGTAGGAGTTGCATTGAAAAAAAAATTGCAATCTTCAGTTGAAACAGGTAACGAAAATGTGTTTAGTAAACCTTGGCTTTTGTACCATTGATTCCAAAAAATGAAAAAGCAACTAAATCCAAATCCCGTGATACCTCCCCATAAGGCTCCCTTGTAAAAGTAAGAAATAAGGAAGAATTAAAATTATTATTATAAAGTTATTATAGTGTAAACAAACTTTTTTTGGATACTTACTGTTGCATTTGCCATAGGAAACAACATTCCTAAAGTAAATAATCCTAATAAAGGTCCATTTGTTAGCCCTGTGAAGCATACAGCTAAAGGTAACAGCCCACCTAAGTGTTCAACAACAAAAACCAGTAATGTAGAAATTACGCCTATTATGATAGCTGTTAATTTCATAATATTACTCTTTCGTTTTTCAGTGATATCTTCAGAGATGAAAGGAGAAATAAAGTCTTCGTAAATAGTAAATGATAAAGTATTTATTGTCGTTGACAATGAACTAGAATCAAAATTTATGTTGTTTGATTTACAAATGTACAAGGTGCGATGCTAAGGAATTGTGACACCTTTTTTCCTTCTACCTTTTTTTTACTAGAAGCTGCCCACAATTCCTTAGCCTTATTAGTAAAATTGATCTTAAAGTAGTTTAATTACCTTAAACCAGCACTAAACACTCCTGCTATAAAAAGTCCTGATAGTCCTGGAATACTTCTAGCTACATCCATCACATAATATGATACCAATTGATCAGGTCTATTTATTTGTTTGGATTCAAATGGATCACATTTCTCATACTTTGCAAATACAATAAGTCCAGTAAAAGTACAACAAAGTTTAACAGCAACCACTCCAACACAGAAGACGATCAGAGTCCTTAAAATATCAAATTTGAATTTAAGCTTTCAACTTTCAAAAAGGAATAGGTGGCAAAAAAGAATTAGGTGCTGCATAATAAATAAAAATTTGTTGAAATTATAAATAGGTGAATTGGGTAAGAAAAACATTTACAACATGAAATTTCCATAAAAAATACCATATAACCTAGGTATAGGTACTTGCAAAATAAAAAATAAAATTGACTATTTAAAATTATTATTTTAAATAGATATTCTGAGAAATGTAAGAAATCTATTTATAAAATTGGTAGTACTCGTACTTAATCAGTTTTAATAAATTGTAATTAATTTAATGTCTTACCGTTTTGCGCTTTGCAATGATGATACTGCTAAAAGACGTTGAATAGTTGCTTGATTAATAGCTATTAAGCTGGTCCAATTAAACACAGTTCCAATAGCAAGAGACCAAAAAGTATTTCTAACTGTTGGATCTACGTCAAAACTTTTAAAATATTTTTGATTATTATCATTCCCATATTTTTGTTGGTGTACTTACTTAAAAATATCTAATCGTTGTCCATTATGTGATTTTTCAAATATAGCTGAAATGCCTCCTGCTGAAAGGACTCCCAATATGGTGACTATTGTAAAGGATATTACTATGGCAAATGATTGCAAAGTATCCGTCCAAACTACGGCCTTTAATCCTCCAATAGTCGTATAAAATATACAAATAAAACACACTATTGGAGTTATGAAATGTACATTTAGTCCTGTAGCTAAAATTATTTTAATAATAGAATAAATATTCAAAATCATTCTCTCCAATAAACTAACCTTGAGCAAATGCTAAAGCTGGGATATAAATTGTTACTGGATTTGTGAGAAAAACTGATAAGGTAAAAAGAAAGGAAGCAAAAAGGTGAATTTTTTTATCAAAACGTATATTCAAGTATTCTAAAGTACTTGAAACTTTCAACTTAATAAAAACTGGTAAGTAAATATAATAAGTAATTAGCGAACATAATATAATTCCAAAACATAACCAGACATAAGTTGCACCAAATCTATAAATATCAGCAGGTATTGCCAAGAGTTCAATTCCTGACGTATTGCTAGAATACATTAATTATTTAAAGTAATCAATACAAAATATTTAAAAAATTGGATTTACCTTGCTATCAGAGACATCGCAATGGGAAAAACTTGCATTTTCTTACTTCCAAAAATATAAGCATCAACAGTATCTTGGTGTCGATAACAACCGAAGTAAATTCCAATTAAAACACTAATTCCTAACATTGCACAAAATAGTAAGTAATCTACTGCACCAAACGAAATATTATGATGTAACGAATCGTTTAATATTGAATTAGTAGCATTCATTTTTTGATTTTGTTTTTAGCAAATTTGGAATTACAATATTATTGATTGAATGAATCCCTAAAACTATCTATTGCTTTTAAATTTAACGGTCTGCGAAATACATATTGAAAACTTCAAATTGCTTAAAATTGATTAAGTTTAAATTCATCGGTGAGAAATATTGCAATGGCAACAAAATACTGACAGTACATAAACTGGTCATGACATTATCGTGACTATATACTTTTTGCAATTATGGAATTTTTTTAAATTTATTGCGTCTGACTAAATAAAGAATCATAGATTAAAACAATACCTACCTTAAAGTTAATTTATAAATAGCAACAAATATTGGTTTTAGGATTACAATAACAGCTACTCAGTTTATTCTAAAATCATGATTTCTGCATAGGCGAACTTTGTGTTTGCCTATGCTTATCAAATTGCGTAGGTAATTGCGACAGATAAATAATTATTATGAATTTGACTTCAACAAAGCTACATTATATGGACAAACTACAAGAAGGCATGCTTTTTTGGACCAAAATCCATGTTATTATTCAATACAGTTTCCTGTTATCCCAATACATTTTTTTCAATTCTAGATAATGGGATAGATGAGGCACTCATTAGAATTCTAATTCATTAATTTAGCAATGACCATCGCGGATGTGTAGTTTTAATTAAAATATACTTTTCTTTTATATAAAATGCCAATTTGAAGAAAAATAGCAGAACAATTCAATTTTGCTTCAGTGTGAGGGCACCCATCGCTTGCAGAGTCGATAATTGTCTAATTGAATTTGTTTTTTCATTTTGGTTCTTGTTAAGCCTTTCAAATAACAATATCTACAACTGGTGCTGCTCGAATCTCAGTTTTTTCAATTGTTTGACAAATTCACTCAAAACACCAGTTTCT
The DNA here is from genome assembly GCA_958510855.1 of Rhagonycha lutea. Taxonomy (NCBI): domain Eukaryota; kingdom Metazoa; phylum Arthropoda; class Insecta; order Coleoptera; family Cantharidae; genus Rhagonycha; species Rhagonycha lutea. The sequence goes on from OY294036.1 coordinate 60,696,532, forward strand.
TTGCACTGTCAGACAAAGATTAATTATTGCTCGAACGCTCTATAATTTCATTATTAATCTAATGAAAGATAGTTTCGAAATATGGAAATGAAACTTTTGACAATTCAGCGCCATATTTGGGTGCGGCCACGAACGAACTGGAAATGTTATTAATTCTAATTTTTATTCCTATAAGGTAAAACACCCAGCACTTGAACACCGCAAGAAATGGAACTAGTACTTGAACAGATTTTTGAAATTGTACTATTAATGCAAAAACGGAATATTCATAATAAGTAATATCCGTATTTTATAATTACTTGATGATTTAGCAATTGATTTCTATAAGTTTTTTTAAATTATAAATCGAAATAATTATATTTTTGTTAACTTGAAAGTTGGCATGTGGAATAGCCGATAAGCATGCTACTTTTGCCATATAAAGTTACTAAACCGTAAACCGCGCAATCACAGTTTTTAGGTTATGAACTTGAACTCGAAAAAACTAACATAAAATGATCACGTTTGTCCATTACGTTTGTCATACATAAATAAATCAATGTTGCCAAATGTATCTTTAGCATATCGATTGGATTTTTGTTTGATTTTGACTGATTTTTACTATTTTCACACGTGTTCAAGTACAACCACCACCGGAGTTCAATTACGGCTGCGATTCAAAATAGATTGTTCAATTACTGCTGCATTTGAAGTATATTTTAAAAACCTTGTAAAAATATGATAATTTTATTAATTATTCCTTTTTTCTTTGCTATTATATGCAAAACTATCTATATTTTTATAAATAACATATTTTAATCAAATTAATCGAATTTTATTTGCTTAAATTAGAGTGAAATAGGTTTTACTTTCAAAACTGTTCAACTAGTGGGTGTTTTACCTTAACAGATAGGGAAATATATTTAGAATTCCAAATGGTTTAGTATTCAATATTTGATTTGAATTTTTGGTCGAAGTTCTTGATTGTACTCTAGTGGTATCAATAGGAATGAGCTATACTCTACCGTTGATTGAAGAAGAACTTGTATCGGCTAGCTTAGAAAAAGCTCTAAATTACTTAATCCTGTAAAGAAAATAAAAGCACCAGGAGTGTGAAACGCTCACACAATAAAAAAATCTTTTCAATGAAAATAAACGTTAATTACGTACGTAAAAGGATAAATTTTTATGCATACCTAAATAATTGAAAAATATATCAACAGCTTAATTATAGGATTTGTACTCATAGAATGCAATTTATAAACCAATCAAAGTTCCTTTTCATGTGCCTCTAAGAAAAATCGTTAGATACCTTGTGTATCTTCTGGTGTAGTAAAGTCGTCCAACTTTATAAAACTTTATTTTTTTAAATTTTATTTAACTTTATAAAAGTTACCTCGAAAGTCCGAAAATCACTTGGTAAGAAGTACAACACATATATGATTAAAGTTTTCACCAATTTCATTAAACCCGTCGGCGTCGCACATAAGGACAAATGAATGAATTACGACGACAAAAATAGATTTAGATATTTCCTTCAAACTAATTCAAAATACCATCAAATCGTTATCCATAAATCAGTCCATAACGCCACATAAAAATTATTTTTATTGTCGACCCATACAAATCTGAGCGGGCGTGTAAAATTGAGCTTCTTTCGCACGATGTTACCAGTTATTTGTTATTGGTTTGTTGTTAGAGTAACATTAAGACGGTTTTGTTTTGTGAATTTGAAAATATAAGTTTTACTAAATGGATTTTGAAGCTTCAGGTATGTACTTCACTATACAGTAATTATTATACAATAATATTGTATAATATATAATATAAAGCGTTGTATGAAAAACTATATTTGTTTTTTATAAAATATTGAAACGTTATCTTTAATTTGAGTTACAAAAAAAGTTCCAAAAAGTTCACCAATTTTTCTTTTTATGTTCGAAAAATAATCTTAAAAATAATGTAAAAACTTAAAATTTAGGTCCCCTTGTTTCCCCGTTTGTTAAAGAGAGCATTTTATTTTCAGGCAGTTGCAGTCGTAAGAATCCCGATATTAAGATTAAGAGAAATGAACTATTTATAGTGTTAAAAAATGAACAGTTTTACAAGTCCTCGTCATTAAAGTGTAATGAAAAATTATTGCAGTATATATTGAACAAGTTAGGTGTTAGTGAATTTTCAGAACATTGGTCAAAGCAACTAAAAGTTCTTGTTAAAGTGTTCGTCGCGAAGCTTTTTAAGAAATGGCGTGATTGTAATTACATGCATGATCGTTTTATAAAAAAACATATGAAATGGCTTGATGAAGATTTGAACATCCCCGAAATACATCCATCAGCCCCAAAACATTCTGAGCAAAAGGGGCGAGGCAGGCCAACAAAATTATTTCAAGAGAGTTCTGAACGCAGTAAGCAACGACATGTAAATTCAATTGTATCGGATTTCAGTTCAGAACAGCTGTGCTTGGCTGCAGAATCAAGTTTGGTTAAATCGGGGAGAATTCCAACATAATATTATGTACGATTGTGCCACTACAAATGCGTGAAGCAAATAATTATAACAAAATCTTTTGGAAGAACATGACACCTTCATCAACAAGGTATTCCCGTCCAATTGGATTCGTGATAAAAAAAGAAAATGTCCAAAATGTGAAAGAAATGTATGACAAAGTACAAACCCAAATATTGCAATTGGAGCCCACAATAATCGTCCTAGGCAGTAAAGAAATAAAATTTAAACATATTCCTATATGTACGATGCTGGATGGAAAGGCTGTCAATATTTTGACAGATACTTCAAGTTCACAGGCATGCAATGTTTGTAAGGCTACTCCTAAAAATTTAAACAATTTAGAGGAACAAAAGAACAGAGTATGTATTGAAGATACCTACAAATTTGGCATACCTATACTACATGCATATCTAAGATCCTATGAATATTTACTGCATATAGCATATAAATTGGAATTGCGGCAGTGGCAAGCAAGAGGTGAAAGTTCGAAAGAAAAAGTTAAGGAAAGAAAAAGTAAAATAGCTAATGAATTTTATAAAGTAATGGGCCTTGTTGTTGATCAACCAAAACAAGGTGGAGGCAATAGCAATGATGGTAACACGGCACGAAAATTTTTAAAAAATCCTGCGATTGTTTCCCAAATAACTGGAATCAATGAAGAATTGATCCAAAAATTTTCAAATATACTTTCCATCATTTCTTGTGGGCATTACGTGAAGGAAGATATATTTAAAAACTATTGCTTTGAAACAGCCCAAATGGCTATCTCACTTTATGGTTGGTACAAAATGAATGCCAGTGTTCACAAACTATTGATTCATGGAGCTGATATTATGAAATCTTTACCTTTGCCAGTAGGCAGTTTGTCAGAAGATGTACTTGAGAGAGGCCATAAAGACTATAAAACATTAAGACAATATCACTCCAGAAAAACTTCAAGATTCAACACGAATATGGACATCTTTAACTGGATGCTAGTATCCTCGGACCCAATTGTGACCAATAAGCGAAAGAAACCTAAACACGTTAAAACAAAATTTAATGAAATTGTATTAAGTATGCTAAGATTGCCTACTTTCTGTGCTGGGGATAATAAAGATAATTATGATCAGGAGTCTGATGATACGGAAGATCAGGATATGGATGTAGAGTAATGTCTAATGTAACTGTCTAATGACAAACTACCTACTGGCAAAGGTAAATTAACAGTTTGTGAACACTGGCACTCATTTTTATATGTACATTAAAATTGTAGATGTTTTATGTTCTCACTGATTTAAATTACAGAAATTATATAGGAAAAAATTTTGTTTTTGTTTTTATTTTTATAATACTAGGCCATCTTGACCCAACTAACCTCTATTAGGCATTTTTGTCAAAGACAATTGAGTAGTATATCCATTTCTGATCATAATGTCAACCAAAATCATATTTTATATTTTTGTCGTCCTAATTCATTCATTTGTCCTTATGTGCGTCGTAAGAAAATAAAACCTTCATGGTTTGCAGCAAATTTCCCCGTTTCCATTCAACACAATCATCCAACTTAGCTAATGGGATAAGCAGCCCTACCGCAAGTTTTTCTAATCTCCAATTATTTCTCTTAAGTGCATTGGTTTTAAGAACCAAACATTTATAATCATTCATTTCAATTCCAAGACATCGAATACATAATAAATTCACTACACTCGATTTTCAACTTAGCACACTTTTTCGAGTTTTTCGACATCCAACAATTCCACTATAATGCAAAGTAATAATCCCAATTTTCCAGCGATAAAACACTTCTCCGGCACCCTAAAAATATTGTAATCTTGAGAAAATATATCATCCAAGAAAAGCGCGAATTTGGTTCAATTTTCGACCTCTCCTCTCCACCTCCACCTCTCACGATGTCGGTTCACGTTATTGCCACATTTGCACCATTTCCGTGAATTTGGATTTGGATATCACAGTGATGGCATTATAGCTAATGAGTCCGAAATATTTGGCGTATTTGTTGAAGATTTTGAAGAGTGAGGTTTTGAAGATCTTGTTCTTCTCGATGTTTTTGGTGAGACTGTATCGCTGTGCGAAGAGAATGTTTTGCCTGTTAATGGTTATCATTCTGTCTTCGAGGCTTTCTTGTCATATCAGAGTGGAGGAAGCGCCATTTCAGTTGATGCAAGATTATGTAACGAATTTTTGCAATTTGTTGCGTGGTACCGCATCCTCATCTCATTTCTATAATTCTGAGTACGGCTCATGCCTTTATTTAATGCAATTTGTGGTGCATACATTTGGGATTGCAGCGCATTAAATGTTAGCGCAGGAATAAATGCATTCAGTGACCCTGGTACTATGTTTCAGTGCAGTCAGCGTTGCTTTGGACAAATTTTGTCTATTAGTGCCGTTAAGTTTTGCCTTGGACGAATGTCTTCGGTTCCAACTTATACTGTGATACGTGCCGATTTTTTACGTAATTATTGCTGGCGTTTTGATGCGAATTTGGCTTCTGTAACCCATCTGTTGAACAGAAGAGATAAGGGTCACTTGCGTTGGTGCAACTATTACGAGTTGGATTCAGTGAATTGACCAATTCAGTTTTTCCTCCGATTGGTAGAGTCTCCGGTGTTGTGTTGGAAAATCAGCACGATTTATTTCGACGAATTCTTTCGAGAATATTTTGTTGTTCTGTGGATGGTCCAGCTCTCATCTCACTTAAGACTTATAACAGGATGCGACCGTTACACGCGAATAACGAGACTACATGAACTAACCGACGTCGAATACTTTCAAGATCATGTTAACAGACTATCTAAAAAATTTTACGAGACCCAAATTTCGAAAAGCAAATTAACAAAAAACTTAACTAACATTCGACGAGACAACGCTCCTTTTAGAATTAAGCACAAACTGACATATCAAATTTACCTATATTCCGACAAACACTGACGGCAGACAACGACGAAGATGACGACAATGATATTAACAATGGCAACGCCACCGGTACAGAGTAACTGATATAGGGGAGAGGCAGGCAAGTTGACATACTTAGTGTTTTAACATTTTTATTTTTGAAAATACAAAATATTTTGGAAGCTGCGCATATTTTTTAAATAGCGCATATCATACACCATTGAATAAAAAAATATCAAGTAAATATTCCTATAACTGTTTCTATAATTAAACAATAAACTGAAAAGGTCACAAAAGCCATCTTGCCCGACCCTATTGGGCAAGATGACATATAGCATAAACAATGTAAAATTAATTGCACAATTCACAAATAAAAGTCTTGGACTGCTTTGAAAGTCCAGCACACGCGGCGTGAGACCAATTTTTGCAAGACTGGCATCTTAGCCAGTACTCACCAGATTTGGAACGGCTGGTATAAATCATTGCAGTATATACAGCCGCAGTCACTTTACCCATCCGAATTTAATACTACATCAGCAACAGCTTCTTCATCTGAGGTTGAATCTTGTAGAATTACAAGATTTTTTGTAAGAAATACAAGAAACCGGGTAAGTAGGTAAACATCCGGGCAAAATCACGCATGGGCAAGATGACATAGCACTATGTCATTTTGCCTGGTTGGGTGTGAACTTGAAATTTCGTCAATAAGAAATATTTAACCTATAATAATACATATTTTTTTTACGGCATATAACGCAAAAAGCCGTGTAAGAATGTGTGTGTGGAAACCATATCAATTAATAAATAAATAGTGAAACTGGAGGCTAAGAAAGGAAAGGCTACATTGAATTGAGATGGTTACAATTCACAAAATATCAATTTAAACTCACACAGTACACTTTTCTTGAAATAGATTAAGTTCACCACTGATTTACCGACAATTACAATAGTAGTATAGTATTATCAATGAAAATAGCACCATATAGGTTTTCCAATACACCCGATGTGTCATCTTGCCTGGATATGCCAACTCGCCTGCCTCTCCCTACCTCTAAATTACCATATAATATTATCAAGTATTTTTAACCATTTAGTAAGTAAGTTTTTTTCTAAATTAAAAAAAAAAAAATTTTTGTTTCTTTTTCATTCAAGCAGGTTTAGTTTTTCCTGCAACTACCAAATTAATCAATTTAAAATCCACAACGAAACTATCAATGCAATTTATCACTAATATTAATTATTTAAAAATGTTTCGGCACTAATTACTTAAGCAAAGAGAGTTACACGCAGGCAGGGTCTCTCAACTTCTCGCTCATCGTTAAATTTTAAATTTTATTGTTATAAGTTTTAAAATAATAATTATTGTAATGTTAATAGCACGTTAATAGTAAATAAATTTTGTTCTCTTTCTCTCACACTCAGGTCCAGTATAAAAGTCGATGTCAGTGTTTGTGTTCGCAAAGCAGGTGTCGAGTATTTCCCAAGATTAATTTCCGAGGATCAACTCATTTCGTAAAGCCAAGTCGTACTTGTACGAGTAGCGGGAAGTGTTTGTCAACATTATTTTTGAAAACTTACAATAGCTCTGGAGCAAGTAATATTTTTCCTTTCTATTCGGCTTAGGACTTATTGTTGGCTTTGTATTACAATTTTGGGCAGCCCATTTAAGGTTACCATTTGGTTTGGGTGCTCGTAAATTTAAGGAGGGTGCACTCTGTGACGAGTTCATTTGCTGCTGTGATTGTTTAGTGTTTACATTTTTATTACAATATTAATTGTTGGGTCATAAAAAGGCGCCGGGTTATGACCTGATAACTGGTACAGTTTTGAAAGAACTCCCCATAAAAGCAATAAAAATGATTACCATCTTGTTTAATGCAGTACTACGACTTAGCTACTTTCCTCTGCAATGGAAGGTGGCACAAGTAATAATGATAGCAAAACCAGGAAAGACTCCTGAAGAGGTTACATCTTACAGACCTATTAGAGTGCTTCCTGTAATGTCAAAGGTGCTGGAAAAGCTAATAATGAAACGACTGAGAACAATCCTGCTAACAAGTAAAATAATACCAGACCATCAATTTGGTTTTAGTGAACAGCATTCAATTATAGAACAAGTGCACAGGCTTGTCGAACAAATCAACAAAGACTTGGAAGAGAAAAGATCGGCGCTCTTCTTGGATGTCTCGCAAGCGTTCGATAGGGTTTGGCACCCGGGGCTACTGTATAAAGTAAAGAAGCTACTTCCTTATGAATTCTACCTCCTTATTAAGACATATATTAGTGACGGACATTTCATTGTAAAATGTCAAGCAGAATATTCAGAAATGTACCAAATTGAAGCTGGAGTTCCGCAAGGTAGTGTACTGGGGCCAATCTTGTATCTTCTGTTTACGTCAGACCTCCCAACAATGGAACAAACTACCACGGCTACGTTTGCGGATGACACGGCTGTCATGGCGTCTCATAAAAACCCAATATTAGCTACGGAAATTCTGCAAATACACTTGGACAAAATTCAGCGTTGGTTAAGAAAATGGAGAATTAAAGCCAACGAAGCCAAATCAGCACATATAACTTTCACGCTGCGAAGTGAAACATGCCCCCCTGTAATCCTGAATAAAAAACAAGTTCCACAAACAGAGTCAGTAAAGTATTTGGGGATTCACCTGGATCGTCGCCTAACGTGGAAAACTCACATCTGGACCAAAAGGAAGCAACTGAACATTCAATTCCATAAAATGTACTGGCTTATTGGCGGTAAATCTAAGCTCTCATTGGAAAGCAAGTTGATGGTATACAAAGCCATAATTAAACCCATTTGGACGTACGGAATCCAACTGTGGGGCTCTGCATCCAACTCTAACTTGGAGATAATCGAAAGGTTTCAATCAAAAGTTCTTAGAAACATAGTGAACGCTCCCTGGTTTGTCCCAAATTAGGTTATAAATAATGACCTCGCTATTCCACTTGTGAAGACAGAAATCAGTGCTTATAGTGCGAAGTATAAAGACAGGATTAGTGTACATCCAAATCAACTAACAGTGAACTTGACTAATAAACAAACCGTCAAGAATAGATTGAAAAGATTTAAACCACAAGACCTACAAATAGATTTAAATAATTTATTTATATAATTATAATTAGTTACCCGGCTTCACAAATAATTTATGTATAAATTAATATTTTAAAGGTATAAACTACTGAGATTATACCTAACGAGTTATTATAATTGTCAAACTATTTACTTATTGTCTTGTACAGATTGTAAATTTCTTGGGTTGTTAATAAAAAAATTAAAAAAAAAAGCACATTTATTACGACTTGTGTATTCTTGAATTTCCCTATAGCTACCTGTCTTTTTTCAGAATTCACTACCTGGCCTCCGCATTTAAACAGGAGCTGGTCTATTAACATCGTGGCAAACAAACTGGAGAGTGATCTCCGGATTGTGACGGATCCTGGTCTCTGTTTATGTCAACCCTCTCATTGAGAATTATTGCGATTCAGAGGGTAGTTTTTGTGACAATTATTCGAAGTTGGCAAATTGCGTCCCGCGGTCAAGGGTATAGGTAAATTGTGTCCCTGTGGTATCACGGTCAGAATGGTCAGAACGATTAATTGTAATCCTCTTATCCTTTAAGCTAATTTATTTCAAAGGTTTAGGAGTTGTTATATTTGATTTTAATCTTTTGTTATCATTCTGAAGATGTTAAAAAACGATACGAAGTTCAGATAATAATGTAGTTTTTAGTAATGCAACTTGAGTATCGTTACTACTATGTAAATGATGTTTTTATGATGTTTTATATTATCTTATGCATCAGATTATTCCTGTTACTGTGGTCTCTGGTGATGATTATTTTCGAAAATATTATAGTAGTGAATTGAAAAAGCTTATTCGTGTAAAAAGGAAGGTTCATAAATTATTTATGACCGAGATTATAAAGGTCTTTTAAACTTTAAAATTGTTTAAACTAAAAGTATTTTAAAATTGTTCTAGTGAACCGTTGGATTTTCATATGACATAACCGACACGAGAGTTAATTTTTAACCAAATTCTATATTTCTGGTGATTTGAGTTCCAACTCGCTTGATCGAGTATTGAAACTTTTACTTTTCTGGCTGTTGATTATGGTGATGATATTATACCTTCTACATTTTACGCCACACTTCTGAAACTTTGGGATTTATTGACTTGAATTCAGCAATTTATATAGATATTTCCTAAGCTCTGTTTGGTATCACAGTCCTAGTGCAACCTGAACTGCACTTTTTCCTAAATCCGTTTGGCATGAATTGGTGTAAGCGGTGCAGGTAGTGGACAACCGTTTGTTACGAAAATTGTTGTAGTTCCGAACAGCTCGGAACTACACATTTTACTCTACCTAAATAGCTAGAGTAGCGAGTGCAGGTAGCTGACAAGCAGTAGAATGTAGTAGGTGGGTAATAAAACTTGCGATTGAAAACGACATATTTACTTGATTTGTTCTTAATAAAAAAAATTTTATCATAAATTATTATAATAAAAATAAATTATAATAATAATAAAAATAAATTTTTTGAAATTCTAAAATTTGTTTTGAATTCCTTTTCGCTGTAATTGGGTACAACGTCCTTAAAATAATTTTTTATGCAAATTTGCATAAAAATTGCATTTTTATTATTTTTAATCACTTAATAATTCAAACGTATGTACCAAAAAACTTCTTATAGGTTGAATATAATTTTATTATATTCAATTTTAGACAATTTTAGGATTAGGAAACTTGATAAAAAAATATCTAATAATTAAGGGTGAAGAACGATATTTATGATACTAACTTGTCGTAGGCCATAAAAATGTAAACTGCCTTCTTGAAATGAACTCATAAATTTGTCCTCATTTATGATGTTATTGTTGAACTAAGTATTCTCAGAAATAACTGTGCTCGATTTGTTCTGATTTTTTAGAGACTACCCTTTCGCACACTAATATATTTTGATTTTTTTATAAAAAAAAACTTCAACTTTTATGAGTGACGTTTCAATCCTGCACCGCCTGCACTAAAGTCGTTTGTTACAGTCATGTGCACTAGCGAGTTCTCGTGCAGTTCCGGCTGCCCTGGACTGCCTTAGGCTATCCTGCCTGCACTACACTTTTATGTGTACCAAACAGAGCTATAATAGAAGAACTAAGAAATTAAAATTCTATAGTTTTATTTATTTACTTTTGAATTTATACTAATTTTATTTTCTTCTTTATGATCGAGAATTAATGATAAAGTTTGATTTAGCTCTAGAAGATCTTGATCATTCTTTGACAGCATGCTATAAATAATTAACAGTTTATTTAATTAACTGTTAATAACTTAACAGATCCGGATGCACTGAAGTATTTTTATCTCGCGTGAACCAACTAATTATAAGGCCCAAGGTTACTACTAAAGACGTTCCAATACAGCAATTATACCAAAAAGATATTCGGTACAAAACAAACGGTAGTTCACCAACAGTTCGATTGAATGGTCTAGCCATTAATTATTTGAAATATTTATAATTGCTTATATTACTCTGTCATATTAGCAAAAAAAACCATCAATAGAAACTGGCTTTTCAAAATTGGGGAGAAAACCATGCATTTCATACCATTTATTATTAAAAACTATCCAAGCTGTAGTCAGCATTCCCAAAATTCCTCCATAAAAAGCACCCTAAAAGGAATTGGAAATAAGACGCCCAATGTAAATAATCCCAATAATGGGCCTACTACTATTCCTTGTAAAGCAATAATAAGAGCTATGATTCCACCCATTTGCTCTATAACAAATACCAATACAATACATATTATACCTACGATTACAACAAGCAATTTTAATATATTGCTTGCTGTTTTCTGTGATGTATTGATTGGCATACAAGGTAAAATAAAATCCTGATAAAGTGCGCCTGACACTGCATTTAGACTTGCCGATAACGAACTATAAAAAATATTAAGTTTGAAAACCTCAATGATAAATGATTTTCATATACCTCAAAGCTGCACTAAATACTCCTACAAAGAATATCCCCGGAAATCCCGGTAGGCTTCCACCAATTTCCATAACAAAGTATGGAAGAATTTGATCATAGCTTACTATTCGTTTACTCAAAAATGGATCACAATTAAAATATTTTGCATACAATATGTTACCGGTAAGTACACTAACGCCCACCAACATAAGAACTCCAAAACAATACATAGCTAGTACTCTGCAATTTATAAATTCGTTTATAAAATAATTTAAAGTTCGAATATCTCAAAAAAGATATAAAAAGTGTATACTCACTTTCTTGCAACAGCAAGTGAAGGAACTGCTAAAAATTTTTGATGACAACCTTGTTCTGTCACAATAACACTACTCCAATAAAATGTACCACCTATTAAATATGCCCAGACTCCATCTCTAATAGTTGGATCAAATTCAAAGCTACAAAATATTGATTATGATTGTTACTATTCAAAGGTATCAAATAATTTGAGTTTTATTGGTACAGAAGAAAGTACATAGTAAATAATGTGAAAACGAAACTTTACCACAGATAATTTACGGCAGATAACCAGCTCGAATATTTTTTTCTGGAGGAAAAAACACTGCTGTTCCTGCTTGAGTTATTGTTACCGTTATTATTGCACTATATTACGCATTCTATATTTGATGCCATTGGAAAACCTCACATTCACATTATTTAACATTTTCATTGCTGTTACTGCAGACACTTTAGCTTGTTAAAGAGCAATTTATAAAATCCTGTTTGTTTTGGAAATACTCGTATATATAGCAATTTCAAATTGATTACCTACTTTAATAAGTCTAAACGTTGACCTTTATTTATATTCCAAATAGCTGCAAGTCCACCCGTTTCTTTTATTCCCATAATAATAATTGCAAGACAAGATCCAATTATTCCACAAAATTGCAAGGTATCTGTCCAAACTACAGCTTTTAAACCACCAATTGTAGTATAAAAGATGCATTCTATGCTTAGAGCTGGTGTTATAAAATGTAAGTTCAGTCCAGTAGCTACAAAGTATTTTGGTAATGCAGTAATTATTAAATTGAATCAAATTGACCTTGAGAGAGAGCCAATGCCGGTATGTATATTACAATTGAATTATATATTAACATATTCAAAGTAAAAAAGAAAGACGCAAGTGTTTGGCATTTTCTGTCAAATCGCACATTTAAATATTCATAAAGTGTAGTAAGTTGCAATTTAAAAAATACTGGTAAATATACATAACCAGTAAGTAAGCAAGCTACAACTGTACATACACATCCCCAAATATAATTAGAACCAAACTTATATACATCTGCGGGTACTCCTAATAATGTTATTCCCGATATGAAGCTAAAAATTGTAATAAAATTATTTTATTGATTTTCCATCACTAAAGTTTACCTTGCAACTAAAGAAATTTCTACTGGAATGGAGTTCATATTTTTTCCTCCTAATAAATATTCATCGGTGGAATTTTGCTTCGTAAAAAACCCAAAATATATTCCAAGATAGTAATATAATAAATACTGTGTAATCTATCCATGAAAATATAAATTGAGGGAGTTCAGAAAGTGGTACCTCAGTATTCATGTTAATATTCCAAATTAATGTAAACTTCACTTGGTACTACAAAAGGGCAATTAAACTAAAAGCTCTCTCCTATTATTATATTGTTATCATTTTCACTTTTTCTTTTGATTATCACCAGTATTCAGATTGTCTATATCCAAAGATTTATAATATGAACAACTCATAAATATAGGGTGTTTTTTTAGCTGCATGAGAACTTCAAAATGAAATAAAACATTAAAAACCTGACGGAATGTTTTGGTTATAATTTTTTTATGAAAGTACAGTTAAAGGCATTTATGATTTGAACATGACTTCCGGCATGTGACCACCACGACTAATGGTTACGAAGCGCATCCGTTCAGTCCAATTTTTGACCACTTTTTCCAATATTTCTGGCTTTATTTCATAAATGGCTTGCTGAATATTAGCCTCCAATGCTTCTAGAGTTGTTGGTTTGTTAGCATAAACCATGGATTTAACATACCCCAACAGAAAATAATCTGGAGGTGTCAAATCACACGATCTTGGAGGCCAATTGATAGGACCACGTTTTGAAATAATGTTGTCACCAAATTGTCCTTTCAATAAATTGATGGTTTCGTTGGCTGTGTGGCACGTAGCACCATCCTGTTGGAACCATAAGTTGTCAATGTTTAGCTCTGGAAGTTTTGGAAACAAAAATGTATTGAGCATGTGTAGATATCTCACACCATTCACCGTAACGGTAGCTCCTTCCTCATTTCGAAAGACATATGGACCAATGATGTCGTTGGCGTGTATTCCACACCAAACAGTCAATTTTAATGGATGCAATGGAGTCTCAAGATAATGTCCCGGATTGGTCTCACTCCATATACGGCAATTTTGTTTGTTCACATACCCATTTAACCAGAAATGTGCCTCGTCACTGAACAAAATTTTACGGTAAAAAAATGGATCCACTTCCAATTGGTTGTGAGCCCAATCTGCGAACTCACGACGCAATCGATGATCATCAGGCTTCAGTTCTTGAACCAACTGGATTTTATAAGGTAGTCAATGAAGATCTTTCCGTAAAATTTTCCATGTAGTGGACGGACAAAGCCCAAGTTGTTGAGCACGATGGCGAATTGAAATGTTTGGGTCCTGATGCACACTTTCACTCACAGAAATGATAGCTTCTTCGGTACGCACATAATTTCGTCTTGCTGGTGTTTTTATATCACGCAACGAAGAAGTGGTACGAAATTTGTCTACCACCGCACGAATAGCTTGCTCAGAAGGTCGAAAATGTCTAACATAAAATGGGCGAAGGGCTCTATATGTTTGGCGAACAGAGCTTTGATTTTTAAAATATATTTCTATAATTTGGTAGCGTTGTTCAATGGTCAATCTATGCATTATCAAATGCCATACCTTGCTAAACACAAATGTCAAAAAACTGTTTCCATAGCAATCTTGATTCAATTGTTATCCCTATTGAAAATTCTCATGCAGCTAAAAAAACACCCTATATTAAACCTTATCTTTGATAAACATTTACCCAGAAATGAATTTGAAGATTCAGTAATTTTTTTAGATTTTTGATATGTTAAATAAATTTATTGCTGCTTTAATAAATAAAATCAAGAACCTATAGATTACTATAATTTGCGTTGAGTTCTGTCCGATTAGAAAATGCAAACATGAATAATTTTCAAATTAGCTTCGCAAACAGCAAAGCAACTCGTTTTATTCACAACAATATAAGTTGTCAATAACTATGGCATACTATTATAATATATGAATACAGTTTCCGTGATTTTAATCTAAAATTTTATTATGTTTTTCTTGGGCAAAGGTTTAAATGAAACAATCTTAAATTGCCAAAGTTTTGGGTTCTTTTATTGGCCTATTTTCACGGCTTCTTGGAGACAACTGTAAATTCTGACGCCCCTTTATTTTTAATCGGGATTCGGTGTTTGGTATAATATTAATTTATTCAACTACATGCCACTTAGTTGGTTTGCCAAAATTGTGTCATGGAAGAAAAAAGTTGAATTAAATTAAATATATTAATTTCAATCTCAACAATTTATACACTTTTGCTACATATTATATTATTGAAGGGAAAATAAATTAACCATATTATATTTTTATTTAGAGACGGTCATTGCCTTGCAGATAACGCAGTTGGATGCGAACGCGGGGTACTGGGTTCAAACCCGGGGAGAGTCAAACTTTCTTATGACCAAGTCTCCGTGCTTCGGAGGGCACGTTAAGCCGGCGGTCCCCCTGAGTTGACGAATTGCCACCGTTAACAAAAAACAGGGCCACAGGCACATCTGAATGCTAGCCTAGTAAGCTGCTACACCGGATGTAAAACAACTATAGTCCAAAATCGATCTGCGGACTACTCACCAACCCGTCTGGCCAGCGTGGTGAGTTATGGCCAGATCCTCCATAATATGGAGAGGCTTATGTCCAGCAGTGGGCGGAAAAAGGCTGATGAAGAAAGAAGAAGAAAAAAAATATTTTTATTTAATTATTTTTTTATTTTTAGCATTTTTTCAAAATTTTTTTCTTCGTGATTGAGAAGTAGTGATGATGTTTGATTTAGTTTTATAAGTTCTTGATCTTTCTTTGGAAGCATAAAATAAATAACTGGGCTTAATAGATCCGGATGGACTGAAGTATCTTTTTCTCTTGTGAACCAACTGATTATAAGGCCTAAGGTTACTACTAGAAATAAGCCAATAAAAGAATTATACCAGAAAGATATTCGGTATAACACAAATGGCAGTTCTTGAATAGTCTGATTCAGTGGTCTAGAAAGCAATTGATTAATTGAAATATTTATAAAATTGGTTATATTACTCTGTCATGTTAACAAAAAAATCACAGCCATCAATTGATACTGATTTTTCAACATTAGGGAGAAAACCATGCATTGCATACCACTGATTATTGAAAGCAATCCAACCTGTAATAAGCATCCCCAAAACTCCTCCATAAAAGGCACCCTAAAAAAACATGAAAATAGTTATGAACAAAATAATAAATACAAATTTCAAAAGTACCTTTGCATTAGCCATTGGAAATAAAACACCCAATGTAAATAATCCCATTAATGGGCCTCCAACAATTCCTTGTAGAGTTGTAATAAGAGCTATTATTCCACCCATTCGTTCTATAATAAATACCAACAAAATACATATTATACCTACAATTACAACAAGCAATTTTAAAATATTGCTAGCTGTTTTTTGTGTTGTATTAAGTGGCATGAAAGGTAAAATAAAATCCTGATATATTGTGCCAGATACTGCATTTAGACTTGCTGATAAGGAACTATAAACAATATTGAGTTTAAAATTTCATTAGTAGAAACGTCTTTTATTACCTCAAAGCTGCACTAAATACTCCTCCAATAAATATTCCAGGAAATCCCGGTATGCTTCCACCAATATCCATAACAAAGTATGGAAGAATTTGATCATATCTTACAATTCGTTTACTCAAAAATGGATCACAATTAAAATACTTTGCATACAATATGTTACCGGTAAATACACTAACGCCAATCAACGTTACAATTCCAATACAATACATAGCTAATACTCTGAAATATGCTTTGTATAAATAATAATTTCAATAGCACATTCTTTAAAAAAATATTCTAAAAGTATACTCACTTTCTCGCAATTGCTAGCGAAGGAACTGCTAAAAATTTTTGAAGAGAGCCTTGATTTGTCGCAATAAGACAACTCCAATAAACTGTACCACCTATTAAAAGTGCCCAAACTCCATCTCTAATAGTTGGATCAAATTCGAAGCTGCGTAATAAAATTAAAATTATTATAATTTTATTGTAAATTTACAAATACATAATTTAATATTTATATCAGTGGAAGAAAGTGTAATAAAGCCAGTTAAATTAGAAATTTAAATACCACTAAATCAGGAGTCTAAATCAGGGTTGAGAACATATTTTCAATTGAAATAAACAAAAGCTACATAAAATTAGAACCCGAACATATGCAAAATATCCAAACACATAAAGAAAATCTGACACCTCTACTTTACATTCAAAATGCTGCGAGAATAGTAAGAAATATCAACATTTTGTTGATATACCTACATAACTGTCATTCAGATTTGATGCCAAAAAGAACTTTATTGATTTAAACCTGAGAGTCGTCTAAATTTGAAAGTAATAAAAATCGTTTATAGTTGTTCTATTTAGTGTAAAAATTCTTTACCAAAAATTTGTAATTTTACATCATTTTTAAAAAAAGAAACTTTATTGTTACTAATACATTAATTTATCCCTGGAACTTTAGATTTCGCAATATAGAATTCTTCATCGGCAAAATTCGCATCAAAGTGAAAATTGGGATATACTTTAAAAATACTATTTCAAATAAAAAGTCAAAATCCGCATTGATCCCACCACTGCGAAAATTTGTATTCAAGATTAAAGGTCAAATTATTATCAGTGTTTCTCTGAAAGATCAATAATGAAAAAATTTGTTTTAATAATAAAATATTAAGCATAAAAAAGCATTCACTTTGCCCAAATTTAAATAAACTACCTTTTATGAATATAATAATCCATTTTTAGGTTAAAATTATGCGAATTTGAATAATTGAATGTACCCGATACCATACTGGGGTGATATAAGGTAGAGGTAATTTTATTCATAGTGGTTCTTCTTCAGCCTATCCTAGTCCACTCCTGAACCATAGGCCTCTCCAGTAATGGAGGTTTTTGCCATAACTCACCACGCTGGCTAGACGGGTTGGTGAGTAGTCCGTATATTATCGATTTTTGGACTATAGTTGTTTTACATCCAGTAGCAGCTTGCTAGGCTAATCTAGTCCTGTTTTTTTGTTAACAGTGGCAATTTCTAGTGGTTGGGAGTGGCTAATGTGCAGAAAATAATATTCGTAATTTCGGTTCTATGGTTGTGTCAATTGGTGGAATTGGGTGTCAAACGTTCTTCCTCCATATTTTCCGCTTAAGCCCAAGTCACATACCAATCACTATGAATAAAACGACCTATAAGTATACATTTTTCCATTACCATTTTTCCATATTATCCTGGCTTGAATTTCATGAAATTTTTGTTTAGTTCTTATGAAAATGTGGTTTCTATTTAGTTAATACATTACTCCAGATTGACTTTCTATGATTAGGTAGTAGGTATTTATACTCACTCACCATGCAATCTTACTTTAAAAATGGTATAAATCCCAAATTCTATCTTTTTATACTTGAGGTAATGTTTACTTATTTGTTTCTTCACTTTTATACTATTAATATAACATATTATTATTCTTCATTTTTAATTGCCTCCATTAGTGTTAACGATACCTGATAGAGGCCAACTATACCACACATATTTGATTCTGTGCATAAGCATATGGCCACTAAGCACTGAATCAAATTTGTGTACTACGGTTGGGCTATGTCTATGTGTTTTAACGTCACATGCAAGGAGTCAATTAAAATTTAATTTTGGTGTATAGTTAATCTTTAGTTGAAAAAACATTTGCACATACTAAATTTTTGGAAATGATAATAATTTCAAAATAATTACTTACTTTAATAAGTCTAGACGTTGACCTTCTACATTTATATTCCAAACAGCTGGAAGTCCACCCGTTTCTTTTATTCCCATAATAATAATTGCAAGACAAGAGCCAATTATTCCAAAGAATTGTAATGTGTCTGTCCAAACTACAGCTTTTAAACCACCAATGGTAGTATAAAAGATGCATATTATGCTTATAGCAGGAGTTATATAATGCAAGTTAAGTCCAGTAGCTAAAATGCATTTGGATAATATAATCAGAATTATTAAATTAAGTTAAAATGGACCTTGAGAAAGAGCCAATGCCGGTACATATATTACAATTGGATTATATATTAAAATATTTATCGTAAAAAGGAAAGACGAAAGTGTTCGGCATTTTCTGTCAAATCGCACATTTAAATATTCATAAACTGTGGTAAATTGTAGTTTAAAAAATACTGGTAAATATACATAACCAGTAAGTAAGCAGGCTACAGTTATGCAAAAACATCCCCAAATATAATTAGAACCAAACTTATATACATCTGCGGGAACTCCTAATAATGTTATACCCGATATGAAGCTAAAAATTGCAATAAAATTATTTTATCTATTCATTATTTTATCTATCATTAATTAAAGTTTACCTTGCAACTAAGGAAATTGCTACTGGAACGGAGTTCATATTCTTGCCTCCTAACAGATATTCATCAGTAGAATTTTGCTTCGTAAAAAACCCAAAATATATTCCAATTAAAACACTTAAAGCTAGTAATATAACAAATACTGTGTAATCTATCCACGAAAATATAAATTGAGGTATTTCCGAAGGTGGTATTTCGGTGTTCATTTTATTTTCCAAATTAATTTAAACTGTACTTGGTAGTTTAGTACTGCTAGGATATAATTCAACTGGAATCTCTCTTCTATTATTATATTGTTATCAATTTCTCCTTCACTTGGTTATCACTAATATTAACACATAAACTGCCGATCACGTAAAACTGCGTGTTTGGTATATACACAAACTCAATCTTGTATTTTGACTGGTAAAGTTACAAGTGTCCAATAATAATCATCAATAATTATTTACCTTATTTATCTAGAAAATGCTTTAGACGGTTAAGTGTTTTAAGATTATTATGCACTCCTATCAAAAATTTTTGCGCACCGGTAAGTTTCTTAACAAAGTGACCTACAGTTTAAGTGTTAAGATTGTCTACATCCAAAGATTCTGAATATAAAAACCTCATAAAATTATTAAGTAATGTCTCTGTTAAATATTTATCCAAAGGTAAATTCATTTATGAGATGAGCAAGTCATAGAAGATTTAGTAAAATTTGATGATTCAGTAATGTTTTTAATTTATAGTCGACTTTAAAGCTATATCAACATTACATTGGTACCTACTATTCTATAAATAAATGTATTACAACAATTTTTGTAAACAATATTAAGTACCCATAAATAATACAATTTATGCAGTATCGTAAGAATACTATGCAATACATCAAAAAGTGTATTATCAGAAATAAATCAATAAAGTTTTAAGATGATATTTCACAATCCTTTTTCTAAGGTATAATAGCTTTCTAAATTTTACTTCTTTGTAAATTTTTTAATCAGTAAGTAACTATAATATATTATAAAGTAAACTTTAATAAAAAATAATTTATACTTGCATTGAGTTGCCATTATTTAAATTACAAAATATTGTTAATCAGGTAATGTGCTTCCAATTAATTATGTTTATATAGCTTTTTGTACAACAAAAGTCTAGGTAAACATTACTTATTAATATAATTCTATGGTAAACATTAAAGTGGGTACTATCTATTATCCCTGACAGTAAATGTAAATCCCAGATAATAAAATTTGATATTAATTAAACTTCAAGTATCAAGTGCAGGAGTTGTTGTAATTTATACAAATTTCTAAATAAACCGTAAAAGTTACGCAAACGAAAAGTTTGCCCGTTTTCACCAACATTTTATTTAAGTACTTCCTAGTAAAGAATTCCTTAGTTAGGTATTCCATAACTAAAGACATAGTATTGACATATGAAACTCTTATGTCAAATTTGACCAATCAAATTAATGGAATACCTAGCTAAGAAATTCATTACTAGGAAATCCCTAATTAAATGTGGGTGAAAAAAAATTAATATGTCTGATTATTGGAAAGTATATTTATTCTAAACTAAAACTTAAATAAAAAATGCTCTTTTACACACTCGGAATTTTGGGGGCATATAATAATATAAATACAATTTGGCATTTCGTCATTATACCTAAATCAAAATTTGATATTTCGAAGATATTCCTCAATATCAGTTAAATATTTGTTCAGGCATTTCATCATAAATAATAGTTTTGAATTTAAAAAAATATATAGGATAAGTTTTTAAAAAACCTAATTTAAATAAAAAGCACTTAATTTTTAGAAATTAAAATAAGCAGCTTTATAATCAAATTCAAAATGTCTTTTATATCATGCTCCCAAAGTTTCAAGTTAATCCGTCTAGCTGTCTTTGAATGATGTATTTTTATAATTATGTTTGCAAAGGTCAGTTTTTGATTCTCATTTTTTAGGTTAATGTTTTTTTTCTTCCGACCCCTTGGTGAAAGAATTATTTTTAATTTTTAAGTAAAATTGTATCCTAAAAAGAGATTAAAATCTGACCATGCAGTGCAGAGTCCTCATAGGTCATAATACAGACTTACAAGGTGACATCAATATACTATGTAATTATATTAGATCAGTATATCAGTCATCGGTCATCAGTCAGTATATCGGCAATCAAAATCCTAATTATTTTGGTGATTCAAGGAGCCAAAAAGATTATTACTGTCTCAGCGTTATTAACTGCTATATAGGTGCTGAGTTCAATCTTCATATTAAGGAACTTTTTAACAATCATTTTTATGTATGTAACTTGAATCAAAATACCAATTTTTGGTAATTTTGTTAAGGCGATTGATGTTAATAACGGAGAAAATCTTTAAAAAAATATAACAAAATATTGTGAGAGTGTTATTGGAAGTGTAATGTACAAAGTATAAGAATATGCATTCATTTACCAAAATCGGTTTTCTGGAAATTGGCTAAGTTGTTAGTTTTTAAATGTTATCTTGATAAAGTCCTAAGTGGATCGAATCGGTCATTCCAATGTACGAGTAGGACCTTCCCCTTATGAGTTTGCAATTAGCAATTCCATTCTACTGTTAAAATCAGTCTAATTTCTTTAACCTAAATAGATTGATTAACTACTTACAATAATTCTTATTTTATTAATTAACGTACCTAATAATAGATTGTTTTCTTATCATTAGCAATTGGGAATGGTTTACTTACCTGCTTGTTTTTTATTTACGTTATTAACGATTACCTACTATTTCATTTATTGAAGTAGTGATGTTATTTTTATTTTAAGTTTATTTACACTAATCTCTAGTCTAGTATATTATTATCGAACGTTGACATTGTTATATGCAATAATAATTATTGTTGAATCACTTATGGTGGGTTTCATATAATTCACTTAAAATTTAATGGAGGCTGAAATTTAACTCGACGTTTTCTACTAACGTCAAGCGACTTTTATGAAAACCAGCATTAGCCTGAAAGTGCTCGACTTAATTTTTTAGTTTCTATCCCCCATTAAAATTAATTATATTTTCTTAATTCACTGACCTATTTTGCTTGAAAATTATAAATCAAAAATGTAAACTCAGTAGTGGGATACACTTAAGAGGGCTAATTTTGTCCCCAAAATTAACAGAATCATGAATTGTTGGATTTAATATACATACGTCATACTCATACATACTGTACAAACTATTATGTACATAATATTAAAAATTAGAATTGACGTAAAATACCAAAAGATAAACTATTGCTGATGTAATTTGCTACAGACATACATAGTAACACTAATTGCGTCAGCTATTTATTTTCACTTTAGTACTACTATACTACATACTATTAATATATCGTCGCATCAGAATCAGAGTATTCTATCTCAGCGATTCTCAACCTGGGGGTCGCGACCCCCTTGGGGGTCGCGGATCTATTTTAGGGGGTCGCAGAAAATTTAGCGATTTCTTTCCAAAATTAGTTTTGAATTGGAAATTAAAATTCTTAAATTAAACAAACACTAAAGGTTACTTTGTTGCTCAAACAATTGAATATAGCAGGGGTGGTCAACTTTTGTGTACACAAGATCTACTTTTTATCTTAAAAATGTGTCGCGATCGACATTGTCGAAAATAAACCGAAAAAATTTGATTATTCGATACATTTTCACACTCAGCGATCGATCAAAATTGGCTTCACGATCGACCGGTCGATCGCGATCGACTTGTTGGCCACCCCTGGAATATGGGATTGATAAACTCGTATCAAAATATCAAGATCAAGGAAGTCATTAATAAGTAAAAAAAAAGCGCAACTAGGGGGGCGGGGGGGCTATGCCTCCTAAAATTCAAGTAAACCCCCCAAAATATCCCAACAATTATTAGTTTTTAATGGCGATATTATGACGAATCGATTAACTTAAAATTCGCAACCCTTACCCTCTTAGTAAACACTGAATTTCCACAGAAATTTTATTTTTGAGTTGGCAATCCTCCCACTTAGTTGATTTCTTAAGAAATGTTAAGAACTGCCCTTTTATTTTTATAATTATTTTTGTTATTATGATATTTCAGTTTAATGGGGAAAGAAACTTGAATTGATTAGCAAACGATGAGGTTAGCGTCGAAGGCCAAGCTTTCGAGAAGCTTATTATTTTTCAAAAAATAGTTTTCTGCCCCTGAAATCCTAAAAATTAGTACAAAAACATCTATTTTATAATTTCTAACTTCAAATCTAAGCTCTCTTGACCTTAAAAATCAAAATTTTTTTGCCTGCGGCGCAATTTTTCGTTATTTTTACCCCCCCCCCATTTAAAAACATTTTTTTAGCCTCCGCAAACTTTGTTGGGGTCGCATAAAATAAGCAAGAAAATTTGGGGGTCGCGTCGTAAAAAGGTTGAGAACCGCTGTTCTATCTCCATTTATCTAAATTTTACAATAGAGCTGTTTAAAGATTCTCTATTGCCTTACTCTTCACTATAACATTTTGATATCATTTCAATCGAAAAAGTTAATGACAGATATCCCTACAAATCGTTTTTCGTCGTTATTTCACAAATTTTAATTTATAACCTTCAAAATAAATCCAATTTAAAAAATATGAAAAACGGAGATAGAATAAATTTGCACGCGATAACAAATATTTATGAAATCATTTTATTCTATGTCCAACACTTGGATTTATAACCATTGTATAATTTTAAAATAAAATATTTTTTCCACTACTAGTCATATAGGCTATCATTTTTACTTAGGTATGAAGCTCCAGAAGTGACATGTTATAGACTAGTGGTCAACAATTTTTCCATTATTAACTACTAGTTAATAATGAACAAAATGATATTTTTCGATAATTTGGGGACTATTTTAAAGAAAAATGTTGTTATAAGATGATTTAGAATAATCAAGAGATGCTATTTAATTGTATTTAATCTATTAAAAACGCTTTATTAACAGATTAATTGAATTTTAAAATTTTTATTAAATTCGAATTAATGTGACAGATAGTGACAGCGCCATCTTTTGTTAATTTGACGAACCACGATTTATTTAATTTACTAATAAAATTCAATGCGAAAACACAAAGGATTTTCCGGTAGTAGATTTTCTATTACAAAACAGTTAAAAAACTCACTAAACGGCTCATAAACTTCAAATTTCAACTTTTAATCACAATTAATTTAAAATTTTCAAGAATGTCAAATCAAGAAAATAAAACACTGTCATTTGTTTTATAATTTATTTAAAATAAATATTTTAAATTAGAATATTTTGTATTAACAAAAATTAAAAGAATTGTAATAAACCTAGTAGTGGAAAAAATCGTATATATAACCACGGTTGTGAAGACCATTATAGCCCCCGCGCCTTATTCCGAGGTGCTTCGCACCTCGGAATATAATCTTGGCGTTAGGGCTATAATGCATGTCTTCACAACCTTGGCCTATAATATACTATTTAAGCATTGATTAACTTTATTTTTATTATTAACTACATGTTGAAATACAAAAAAAGCTTATTTTGTTATCAAAACGAGATTCTATTTTTTTTAAGTTTCGATCAAGAACGCTGTGCATTTATATTCTTTCTTACTATGAAAAATTGTGCAGTAATAACGTTACAATCAGAGTATTCTATATCCAAGCACATACTGCAAGCTAATTGGTTCTTTGTACATATAGAATAGTCTGATTCGGAATATTAACAAGATGAATGGATATAGAATAAAATTGACTCTTGTTTTAACGCGTATTTTAAAATATTTTAGCAATTTTATTACATTAAATTGTAGAGAAATGAACATAGATTAAAATGGTATAAATAACTCGATTTCTCAAAAAATTGGAGATAGAATACTTTGATCCTGATGCGACGATATGGCAGGGGTGTCAAATTAAATTTATTTATCGCAAAAGTACATTATATTATATTGCAATGTAATACCAACCTTTAAATTTTTAATAATTAAAATAATTACGCTGTCTTAGCTGTAATTTCCAAATATTCTATCGGATGTCTACCACATGCACACGCCACGACTAGCCAGCGATATCCTTATCACACCTAACGGGTGTCCTTCTATTTTCAACAAATTTTTAATTTTGTTACAAATCTATGGTAAATGCAAACCTTCTACTTTTCAAACCAATGGTCTCTAAAATAAAACACACCACTTGTTAAATGAATCGTATTTATTATTCTCTCTTTTCTTCATCAAATATTTCCACTATTTAATATCATTAACCAAAAACCTTTTTTTTTTTTTTTAAATCCGTCCGTAAAAATTGTTGTTGTCGTGTATTTTTTGGAATAAAAAAGTGATCAGTTTGGCTTTCTTAGAGAAATTATTTTAAATTAAATAAATTTTGAATTTTGTATGTTTCGCGGCCTCTGTGAAGGGGGAGAGCGTGGAATGTAAGATAAAGAGAACCTTTCACTTATTTGACCGGGCGAGTTGATGATTTTTGGTTAATGATATTAAATAGTGGAAATATTTGATGAAGAAAAGAGAGAAAATTAAATACGATTCATTTAACAAGTGGTGTGTTTTATTTTAATTTTAGAGATATAGTTTTCAGCTGGTTACCGAACCGTTTTCAGGTCCAAGTCATCAGCTAAACGAAAGCGTACAAAAACCTGGAGTATGTATGTATCATTGTAATTAAAAATTAAGCACTATTTTTTGTAAATTTGAAAACGAATTGTATCGACCAAAACTTATTTTTTATAATAATTTTATAAACACTCACTTGCTGCCAAGAAAAAAAATATTTGTTAGCCCCCCCCTTACCCTGCATGTGGCCCGCACAACATTTTTTAATTTGTAAGTGGCCCGTGGCAAAAAAAGGTTGCTCATCCCTGATGTAGAGTATTTTTTCCATAGTGACTACCATCGACAACAACAAAGTATTTGGGGACCTTTAGACCAAAACAAAACCAAAACTTTAGACCAAAACTGACTTTCAAACCCTATTTCCTCGAATCAGCTAAAAAAGCCACTCGTGCAATGCATTCCCTGATTCCACTATTATCCCACAAAAATAAATTAAGCTCCAAACTCCACCTTCAGCTATACAAATCTATGAGACTCCCCATTATCATGTACGCATTCCCAGTCTGGAGTAAAGCGGCTCGCTCCAACACCCTCATTCTACAAAGAGTCCAACAGAAATGCCTCCGACTGATCACCGGAGCAAACAGATTTATTGAAATATACGATCTACACGATATTGCTAACATACCAAAACTTTCCGTACTCATTCATCGCGCCGCAGTAAATTTTTTCGAAAACACGGTTAAGCGGAACCCATCTACAGACCACATCAACACGATTACTCACCGAAATAAGCCCTTCAGGAAAATGAAACACAAATTAATACATCAAATCATGTAATAACACTACTAACAAACAATAAGACAACACCTTTTTAATCATGTAGCCTGGTTTTTGCACTCTTTTTCCAGGAAGTATTCAATGGGATGACTCAGGACCAACACCCTCCCTCAAAGGATGCTGATATACTACACAAAGGAGCAGCGCAAATTTTGTTGTACAAACGTTGTCTTAGTATTAGTTTGGCTGGTGCTGTGGCACAAATGTTTTGTAAATACGTAGATAAGAAATATAGAGTTGTTAATTAATTATTAGGGGGAGCTAATGTGCAGAAACCAATATTCGTCATTTCGGTTCTATGTTGGTGTCAATTGGTGAAATTGGGTGTCACGCGTTGTTCCTCCACATCTACTGCGCCAGATTTTGGCTCCTTCTATTCATTATGGAAAAAATTCACTCTACATACGTATCATATTGTAACCTGTAGATGTTTAAAATATATAGGTACCTATGCATAAAACACCAAACAGTGCAAACCTGCCTTTTGTTTTCAAATTTTATATAATATTCTTTATTTTTTGAGATGTTTTAGTTCTTAGTTTTTGTTACCACATTATTTATGTTCTAGGTAAGTTTTTTATAGTTATTTTTAATAAATAAAATGCGCATTTATTTGTTTTTTTCTTTACTGAAACACAGTTTTTCATCACCTTTTTATGTCTACTGTTTTTTAAAAAGGGAAAATTTAATTCAAGTTACCCTAACGCTCGTTAAATCAGAACATAAATGTATTTTAAGCGCATGTTTCAATTTAACAGTCTTGCGGATACTTTAGAACAAGGAGGATTTTTTAAAAACTATTTTTTGCACATAAAAAAAATAAATAATTTACTTTTGCCTCTACAAGAACAGATTCCCTCACATATATCGAATGGTCCAAAATAGCTGTAATCTTTTATCCACCAAGCAAACAGCATCTGTTAACATTTGCAAACTGTTCCAAATTAGGGGGTTCTGCGGTAGTAATTTTATACGAATTTTCAGTTGTAAGGAAATAAAAATCTGATGTGAATTAATTGTATTATAATAATTTATTTATAAAGTTAATAATTAATATAAATTTAAGTAGTAGTACTTATAATTAACTGCATTTGAAAATAAATTATTATTTCTTATTATAACTGTCAGATATAAGTTCTAAAGCTGCATCGACAGTAGAGTAATTAGTAAGTTTAAAATTCTTCCTATTTTGTGGAAAGAACACGTGTCCCAATGGGCTAATAAGATCTGGATGGACATGAGATTCCTTTGTATTAGTAATCCAACTTACTATTAAACCGACAACAACTACTACTGTAGTAATCATAAAAAAAAAATACCAAAACGATATTCGGTATAGCACAAAAGGTTCCTGGATATCCGAAGCTAATCTATAAAATTAACCAAACGTTTTTTTCGTACGAAAATATTATAATAAAATTGTTACTTACTTTATCGTAGCATTTACATAACCAGAACATCCTTCAGTGGATAGAGGTTTGGCAAAACTTTTAAATGCGCCTTGACTTTGGTACCAATGTTGCCAAAAGATTACCCAAGAACCAAATGCAAATCCTCCTATACCGCCCCATAATGCACCCTATAAAAAATAAATGTATTGAATTATTTCTGTGTTGCATAAGAAAGAGAATATTGTTAACAATATTCATGATTCACATTATGGCACACTTTCTAATTGTGCAGAGTGAAACTGAATTATTTATTAAATAATATATTAAATATATGACATCAATATGGTAATGAAATGATCAACGATCACGTTTTTTATAAACATCATCCAAAAGTGATTCCTTAAAAACTTTTGATTGCTGGACTTATTATTACTATTTTTTCAAAGGGAGCTAATAGGAGGAGGAGACTTATGAACTTGACAACCCCAAAAATTTATATGCACACAATGTTAAAATTATTGACGATTAAAAGGAACACTTTCGGTTGTTTGAAATATTCTTCTTCTTCTTCTTCTTATTCAACTTCTTTGAGGTCATTTTTGATCTGTTCTATCAACAACTGTGTCAAGTTTCCTTGGCATTGTGAGCATATGGTTGTTTTACATCTGGTAGGTAGCTCTCTGGGCTGCCCTGTAGATGTGCTTGTACCCAGGTTTTTCATGTTAATGATGGTAATTAATTAACCCAGGAGAACCACCGGCTTAACGTGCCTTCCGAAGCACGGAGACCAGTCATAAGAAAGTTTGACCCATCCCCGGATTTGAACCCAGTAAAGCAATGACCGTCTCTGTTTGAAATATTAATAGATTCTAATTTATTTAGTGCAATTTGGGGTCCATAACTGTAAATTATATGTACATAAGACATTGAACTCAATTGTGCATTGCTTAATACTTTAGTACTGTTTCTGTTATTTTAGTGTCGATTTTAGGGAAAAGTATTTGAAATACAAAATTAAGTTCAATTTATTCTTTCTTGTATTTATATTTTTCTTTGCAGTACGAAATTCTTAGTCTTCACTGATAAATAAAATTAAAGACTAACTTTTGTATTGGCCATTGGAAAAATCAATCCCAAAGTGAACAAGCCCAACAAAGGGCCACCAGCCACTGCCGTAAAACTAACTGTAAGTGGTAATATTCCTCCCAAATGCTCAACCACAAATACTAGTAATGTAGAAAGTAAACCAGTTATTGCAGCTATGAGCTTCATAATGTTGCTTTTCTGTTTCTCTGTTTTATTACCAATGAGAGGAGAAATAAAATCTTCATATATAGTAAATGATAAAGTATTTAATGTAGTCGATAAGGTACTAAAAAACAATAATAATAATAATTTAAATATATGGGCTACAAATATACCTTAATCCTGCACTGAAAACTCCAGCAATAAAAATTCCAGGAATTCCAGGAATATTTCCTGCTACATCCATAACGTAGTATGGCAATATTTGATCATTTCGAGATATTCTTTTCGATAAAAAGGGATCACAATTTTTATATTTTGTATACAAAATTAGTCCGGTAAAAGAACTAAGAAGTTTGACACCAATAGTACCTATACAGAATATTAGGATAGTCCTAAAGATATGGAATTAGTTTAGTTTACAAATGTTCAAATATAAAAATGTTTCAGACCTTCGGGCATGCTTCAATGAGGGTACTGATATGAGACGTTGTACAGTTGCTTGACTAATACATATTGAACTGCACCAATTAAATGTTGCTCCAATAGCGAATGTCCAAAATCCATCTCTTATCGTAGGATTTATATCAAAACTGAAAAACAATATTTTAGAGAAGTTGCACTTAGCGAAAAACGAAATTAAAATTACTTAAAAATATCTAATCTTTGACCTTCAATTGATGTTTTTATAATTGTGGAAAATCCTCCAGCTGAAATAACTCCCAGTACAAAAACTACAACTAAAGTAATAAATATTGCCAATGTTTGTAATGTGTCTGTCCAAACAACAGCTTTTAGTCCTCCAAAGGTGGTATAAAATATACAAATTAAGCATACAATAGGAGTTATAATGTAGATATTTAAACCAGTAGCTATAAAGATTTTACATATAAATAGAATATATGGGTAGGTATAATACAATTTCAAACAATTTCCTGATATTTTTATAATTTTGATTATTCTTACCTTGAGCAAAAGCAAGAGCAGGAATGTATATTACTATTGGATTAAATAAAAATACTGATATAACATATAGAAATGATGCAAAAATACGGATTCGTTTGTCAAAGCGCCTATGTAAATATTCGTATGTACTTGTAACTTGTAGTTTTAAAAACACTGGTAAAAAAATATAGCAACTCATTATTGAACTAAAAATTAATGCTAAACAGATCCAGACATAATTCGCTCCAAATCTATAAATGTCTGCTGGAACAGCCATTACAGCTATACCGGAAGTATTACTAAAATAAATATTGATTAGATATTAATTCAATAAGCTACTCTGAAAAATTCCTACCTTGCTATTAATGACATTGCAACAGGAAAAACCATCATTTTTTTCCCTCCAAAAGCATATTCATCAACCGTGTCTTGATGATGATAGCATCCATAATATATACCAATTACGGCACTACAGCCCAACATAATGGTAAATAAAGCGTAATCTACATTTGAAAACAAAATTTCGGGAGCAAAGTCGTACGGATTTGTAGAAGTAATATTCATTTTTTTAACTTAATATTTAACAGCAATATTCAATTTAACTATTATATTTATTGAATATAATCGATTCACTACACGTTATAATTACAAATCATAATTTTGTCTATGTTGGATAGCACCAATAATAATTTAGATTGTTATAATTTTCGAACGAGAATAAATTGAAATTACATCACAATGAAATTTGAATTATAAAATTGTTCAGTTAGATATAATATAGTATACCTGTATATAATTAATTACATTAACTTTTAAAAATATTATAATTTATTGTGTTTGACTATTTAAAAATAGAATTACAAATTAATTTTTATCTTTTGCATACGTTGGTCTGCAAATATTATTTAGGTATTTATCAATTGTCCCGTATACATGCATGAATTGGCTCGAGATGAATCAGCTCGATTACCTATATCATAAATACTGTTAAATTCAAATTTGGCATCATAAAAATTCTTAACTTTTAAATTTTGGTATACAATAATGTAAAGATTCCTTCCAATCGTTTTAATAATTTTTCCTCGTATTGCTTTGCTTATTTTTAAAATCATCTTACTGGTTTTGATACGGATCATCAGTTGAAAAGTTAAAAGTATTGTTGCATGCATACTTTTCAATCTCCATTTTTATTTAAGACTCCGTTATACTTTTTCGGATATTCCAGTGACTTGATAGTTTTTGGACAGTAGTTTTTTTCTTCTAAAGGGTCCTATCACCAAAACGCTGGACCGACGATATTGTTGAGACAGCAGGAAAAAATTGGCAATACAAACAAGTGTGTTTATGTTATTTATTTTTATTCTCCCAGTTTTAAAAGAGCAAGCTCATTAATATTATTGCACCGATCTTGTGAATTTTATATTATTAAATCTGAAGAAGAAACGAGATAGTTTTTGTTACTGAAGATGATTTACCCAATTCCCACTACCTGTGTTTAAAGCTATTCACTTAAGACTTTGACAACTGAGACTGAAATTGCAATTTAAGTCCTGGGAGTGTATTCAAACTATAACACATTTAAAATAATACTACGAATAATAAAATAAAGTTATAATTATAATAAAATTAATATCAAACATAATAAATATATTTTTTAATATTTACAATATTTACAAATCTCTAAAAAATAAATAGCATCAATTAAAATTGACGATTATAATAAAAGTTAAACTACAAATAAGATGAATATATGAGTAATTTCTGTTGATTAAATTTCCTCTGTTTACTTCAGCACTTATTTCTTCA
The DNA here is from genome assembly GCA_958510855.1 of Rhagonycha lutea. NCBI lineage: Eukaryota > Metazoa > Arthropoda > Insecta > Coleoptera > Cantharidae > Rhagonycha > Rhagonycha lutea. Next base: position 60,728,466 of record OY294036.1, read on the forward strand.
GAAGAGTATCCGCATTTGGTTAATGGTAGTTGGAATGCCGTAGGTCTTTCACTTAGCATACGAGACATATTTTCCGTATCAGGTAAGCCCATGTACAATAACCACAATCCATGATAACTCACTTCAGTTTTGATAATATCTAAATAAGTAGAAGGAATTTGTATTCCCAATTGAAAACACCCGTTGGTAAATTGTAACTCTTGAGGAACGCCAACTTTCCAGTTATTCTTACCACAAGTTCCTCTAGGCAATGAATATATCATAGTTTGATCGAAAACCGTCAAAGTGGCTTTTTCAATTTTAAAATTTATATTGGTAGTGTCTTGCATGTATTTGTTTACCTTTTCTTGCGAGAAGGTACCGGAAGGAGTAACAAAAAATTTTGGAAATTTACAAGAGGAATCGGAATAAAATTTATGTTCTCCAACCCAAATTAAATTATTTTTGTAAAATGTAAATTTTCTCTTCAAGTACAATCCCAATGGCCGGATTTCGCATTGTTCAGATATCCATTCACCCCAAATGTATGGCGGTAATTTAGGTTTTTCGATGAGGTGAGGTGGAATGTGGTCATTACTAGTAAGTTTTATGCAGATATTGCACGAATATTTAACATAATATTCAATACCTTTCAGTGTGATTGTCTCTCCTTGAGATACTTTAATGAGAGGTACTTGAAATCCCGTTGGAACATAATGCTGAAGAAGACTTGAATGTGATGGAATATCCCCGAGTAAAAGTTCCCAATGTAATTCTCGAGTTTTGTTAGATAAAGATATAAAGTTTGGCTTGAGTTGTACTTGTAGAAGTTTGATTTCATTAAAAGTCCATTGTAAATTACCTAAACACATCAAGTTATTAGATATAGTATGAATTGGTTTTAATTGACGATTGTGTCGATTATGATTATAAAATGGAACTTTATGGTTTAAAGTGTTAGAATAAACTAAAGACTCTTCATATATTTTCCATGGTTTCCAGGATCTATCTGAAACCAAAATTTAATATTTAAGGTTATTTGTATATTTTGTAGTAAATTTATGTATATTATGAAAAAATTTACAGTAGTACAACCAATTAGAAAGCACTCGTAAATGGTATAAATTTACAAATTATATTTACCAGGACAATTCGATGACATAAGATTTTCAAGATAATTGATAGCATTTAAATCTTGTGGTATTATTGTTATATTTGTCAATTTGGGATAGCCGCATACAGCTTTTTTATTTAAAAATAAATCCTTCCTTGTTTTCAAATTGCCAGAAGCAGTTATTGAAAACTTTGGACTCGAACACGAACGATCCCAATAATGATGTTGAATTAACTTAAATTTCCCATCTAAGCCAAATTTATAATGTCGAAGGATATATTCAGGACCTGGTCTCGTTTCACATCTAAAAAGAAACAGTTTGAGTTATACATGCAATTTCAAGAATATATTTAAAATCATATCATGGGGTAATATTAAGAATAATCAGGGTTCATTAAACTCTATTATAAAATATAATAAAACAATTGAAATATGTAGTTATAATATAATATTATTATATCTGGTGGAAAAAGTATTAAGACGAAGTCCAGAACTGTCAGCACAGAGAATTAATATGCTTTTGCAAGAGTTAAAATAACTAATTTTTCTAAGAACGTGCAAAAACGACAGAAATTACAAAAGTAAAAAGAAACACTGCAAAATCCACAAGGAAGTAGAAAAATGTATACAGACAACTTTTTGGAAATTAAATTTCTTACAAAAATGTCTGCGACAGTACACATACAATGATTTAAGCACGAATAGCATCTAGAGTGGTGAATATCAACTAAGAATTTCAAATCTGAATGCTTTTATCGTCTTTTGTAAAGATAAATAAATATGCTATCGTAGACTTTTTTGTAGGAATTTTAAATTTTTACATAAAGTATTGCACCGTATTGATAGTTAATTTTTATTTTAGTTTTTATTATTTTTAAAAAAGAAAATCAATATATTAAAATGTTCCACCGGTAGAAGCTGTCTACATAAGTTAAGCTCTTTATGAAGTGGTAGAATTAATTCAAAGAAGTCCACGAATTTGATAAGTTAGCCCTTTGCAGTCCCTCAGGTATCATTCGTCTTCATTCGGCTCTTGAATTTATAGAATATAAATTAATCTGTAATATGCTGACATATTTGTCAACTTACTATCTATCATTTTATGGAACATAATAAAATTTCTAAATTTAAACACTTTTAATAATTTATTTGTCTGTAAACAATTCATAAAATTAAAAGATAGCTAATATTTAATAGTTTAAATAATATGGTCATAAATTAAAATTATGATTTGTCTGGGAACTTTATTGAGAAATATGAAGTGAATAAAATATGTTTTTTTTTTAATTTCAACTTGGTTTTCTTCTTCAAAAAAATAAAAGTTATCTAAAATTTCATGAAATGATAATTTGAACTAAAAGCAGAATAATAAATTAAAATTTTAAAATTAACAATTTAATTTTTGACCATTAAAAATCAAATAATTTTCTTATCCTTTCAGCTATGTTTAAACCTTAATATTTATTATAATTTTAATTTATTAATAAAAAAAAAATAATTTCGCAAGTTAACAGCGTTGTTAACAGTCCATTATAAAAATAGAATAAATATTTTATAGTTCTTCACTTGTGAAAGTATAATATGAATTATTTTAAATGAATTACAAGTTATCGGAAATGAAATAAATAATGTAGGAGTATTATAATAAACAACGACATAATATTAGGATTTAAAACGTAAGTATTTTATTATTTCTCTAATTATATATTTTAAAGTACTTCATCAATTAAATTTCATAATAATTTTATATTTTGATTCTTATGTCTTGCTACCTAGGTACTACTATTACTATCCAAAGAGCTCAAATAAGAGCGAAACGTAATATGTCATAGTTTATAATATAACGCATCATTTAATTCATTTCCGATAACTTTTAATTCCTTTAAACTAATTCATATTAAAAATGGAATATACTTTAACATTTAATAAAATCTTACCCTTCTGATAGCCATATCCCTTTCAAAGTTTTTATAGAAGTTTCTACTATGGTATTGTAGTCGTAATAATTGGAATCTGTAGAAATTTTTTCACAATGTGATACCCTTCCATCACCAAAACTTGTTTCAACTAAAATATAAATTTCAAAATTAGAATAAGTTATTTAATAAATTAATATCAGTATAATATAATCAACAATTTAATCTCCTGCGTACCTAGTTTATTAAAATTTAACAGAAAGAGTGTTAATTTTTGAAAACGACAAGTTTTGAAATTTGATATTTTATTCTAGAGGTACAAATATCTTTTTAAATTCAAAAATGTCATGTCTGTTTAACTGTGGTTTCACATAAATCATTATACTAAACGACCCACGAAAGAAAAATCTGTTCAGATTTAACTCGTGGAATTAAAGGAATTTAATCTATATCTACTAAATAGATAAGAAAGATACATTTATTTAAATGTTTTTACAAAATATTTTTAAGCACTGAATAACTAAACTTATTTAAAAAGTTTTAACGAAGCTATAAAGTATTCAGGTAAGTTATACTTCAAAATAAGATTAATTAAATTATTTTGCAAAATTAATTTGGGAGTATCAAAGAACTTTAAATAAATCAAAAAAAATAGAAAGACAAATAATAATTAAAAAATTTATTGTTAGGGTAAATAATTTAAAATCAAAAGTAAGTGATATCTATATTTATTTTCAGTTTTAATATTTATTAACTTTTAAAATTTTGTACTTACAGAAGAAAATTAAAATTAAAGCCCGCAGAAGCTTCATATTCAAATTCCACTAGCTTTGCTTTAAATATTTAACAATAATAAAAATATATTTGGACACAAACACTAAAAACCTTACTACAACAAATATGATCACTCTTCAACTAACCGAGCTATATTCTATTGCTGTTGATATTGGTATTTTGGGCTGACAACTTCTCGTTCTTTTTAGGACTTGTCGTCTCCATAGGGGGTTGACCGTTTTTAAATTAATTTTCAAACGAATATAACATTCCGTGTAAACTTAATGCCAAGGGTTTATACATCAGCTAAACGTCTTAATTTATTAATGCTTGAACTATACAAATTATTTTGACTAAAGAGTAATTTTGTGTATCATAATTTAAGGGTAAAATGCAAGTACCTTATGTATATTAAATTTTCAAGATTATATTATTAAAAGCGAGCATATTACTTAATTTTATTACCTCTATCTTAATTCTACGTTAATTTTATTCAAATACGATACAAATATTTTTTACCTAAGTTTGTTTTTGTAATTTTAATTTGACGTTATGATTTATTGACTGTTTTATATTTCATCTACCCTAACCTAGCAGGATAGCTGATTTTTTTCTTATCCATTTACGAATTTATAATACATTTTGTGAATGGTATCAAAAATATTTTATATAGGTACAATTTTAAATATAATTTAAACGATTTTTACTGATAATATTAGTTTTAAACTTCTTCCTCAATATCTAATTCTCATGGTAAGCGTGGTAAGTGAATAGTAATAATTGATAAATAATTAATATTTAATTTTTAATGATTAAATTGAAATAATACTTCCCTATTTTTAAGAGTTTTTGGTAAATACGGTAAACTGTCCGAATTGCTGTCCGAAACGTTGACAATGCAATATTATAAATAAAGACCTAATGTTCAACAAATTCATTCTACTGATTAACAATACAAGATTTCTCAATTATTTTGTTTTTATCAATTTCATCAATTGATTTTCATAAATTTTATCCATGAAAATTATGTAATACTTAATGCTGTTTGATATAACCTTCTACATCAAGGGTCGGCAACCCGCAATTTGCCAAGAAGTGCGGCCCGCACTAATCTCCACGTAAAATTTTTGGCCCTCTTAAAACAAAAGGTTGCCGACCCCTGCTCTACAGGGTAACTCAATTTAGTAGTTTCTCGTGGGTAAATTGGTAACTATAGGAGATATAGAGAAATAGATGGCGCATCCTGGATCTCCCTTTTTGAGAAAAACTCAATGGAGAAAACCGGAATTCGATATGTCTTTTTTTTTTTTGTTTTATGTTATACTTACAGACACTTTCTTATTTGATCCATTCGTTGCGTACCGATTGTTGCTTTATTGAAGAGAGTACACCTTCCAATTATTTAAGGAACAAAGTTGTCATTCAAATGGTTGCTGCGATTGGCTTGACAGTAGCTAACCTGTTAACCCAATTTTTTGCTCTATTTCGTAAATATCATAACATAGAATCGTAAGAGTAACAACAGTCCCAGTTAACCTACACATCATTTATCTATTTAACCGTAGTTCACTAATCATTCGTCTCACAGACGAATGACTCAGAACGTATTTAAGTACAAGTTAGTGGAATTCATTAATAAAAATTACATGTAATATAAATATTTCTAATGCAGGCCAAGCACATTCTGGATCATACAACAGACTATAATTTTTATAGAATTTATATAATAAAAATAGACCAGCCGTGTGGTGTAAATCCAACACGGATAGACTACAGAGTGGGAAACTGCGGTTCTAATCCTGATTTCGTCGGATATGTGCTGTGATCTAAAAAGTCCAAAAGCAAACTGTGGACTACACTCGGACCCGCCGGTTGGCCACCGTGGCGAGTTATGGCTAGCAACCCACCATTGAAATATGGTGGAGGCTTTATATCCGACTATGGATGTGATAGCTGGTTGATGATGATGATTGATTCTAATAATGTAGGTATAATTAAGTGTTTTGGTGACTTTTTTCCCTCTTATTATTCTGGAAATACAAAAAACGTTTACACTTCCTACAACAAAATATTATAATTTTCTTCGCTAAGTTTTCCAATATACTTCTTATTCCCGGTGGGTCTTCCATCAATTTGAGAGCACTTTCAAGAGGACCTCTTTTGAGGAAAATGGGGAGCCCGCGGAGAAACTCCCGGTATCCCATGCTAATGTCAGCGTACACCTGAAATTAAGTATAATTTTTACCAAAATTTCAATTAAATATTTAGGGTCACTTATTGAACTTGATATGAATGACTTCTACACTGCTAAAAATGTTTCGGTCAATTTACAGCTAAAATAAAAAAAACAACAGGGGTTTACATTAACCCATCTTCATTTTTGTACAATTACCAACTCATTGTATAAAGCACAACATTTTTGTGAAGTTACTAGAACAAGATACATTTTATCGAGGAAAATTAAGCGGCAAACTTTATATAATAATTTATTATACACTATCAAAATTTGAATTTTGAGTATGAAAATTTGAATTTCTTAAAAATTTTAATATTTAGACTATAGTGGACTGTAACTAATAATAATAGTAATTGAAAAAATACTTTTTAAATTACAAATTTTTTATTAACTATTACCCCAATGTTCTATATTATACAAGGTTATAATACAACAAATTTCAGGTCCATACTTAAAATTTTACCCCAACAATTTAAAAACAGTAAATGTAAAATTACCGAAAATTACATAAATTTTTGACAGTGTATGGAAATTTTTTTTAGATGTCCGGTTCTGTAACTAGACGACTCACATCATACTAAATACGTCCATAACACGCAGAGGGCTGTAAATCCAGAATTGGGAAGCGGAAAGCAAGATAACTCTCTAGTATAATACACCAGGACAAAGACAGGCGAAGAAGTTCATAGAGTAATCGACTGTAGAGGCTAAAAAGCTTTTTCTTTTATCAAAGAACGAAATTAGAATCATTACGTGGTTGCTCACTGGACCTGGTGAAATAGCCCCTAAAAAATGAGACAGGAAGGCAAGGAATGACAGGTGTAGACTCTGCTGAATCGGAGATCGAATCGGCCGAACATATTCTCTGCAGCTGTAACGTCTGAGCTCGACTTAGGCTAAAATATTTAGGACAGACATGACTGACATCCAAGAAGGAGGTGAAAAGAAGACCTCTCAGGAGCATTCTATGTTTTGCTAGCAAAATTGAATTCCTGAAAACCTAATTAGAAGGGTTATGAATCAAAACTGATCGCAGTTCTAAGAGGCTCTCTCAGCCAATCGACCCCAATCGAAGTACAATACAATCTTACGTCCATATAATATTTCAAATCTCTTATAAACCATGATGAATTTTAAAATTAAGAGAATATAACCTAAAAGTAAAATTTTTATTTGGTATTTAGCTTAAATTTTTGTTTAAAAGTGAACTTGATTCAGGCAGTTTATTTTCACAGTTGAAATTATTAATTTTAAATAAATTTAATTCCTTTTCTACTTCATCATCCCTTGGAAGCTTTGTATTCTTTACAAAACGATGAACACAAGAACTTAATAGATCGATATCATGTAATCCATCTGCTTTGCTTTTTGTAGCGCAACTGACCAACAATCCAATTATAATCGTTGCCAATGCTCCCATCATGCAGTAATAGTGAAATGATATTCTGAATAACCAAAAAACGTCTTCACCAGCTGGTTCTAAATTGTTCCTGTTAATTTTTATATATTAACTTATAAAATTGCATTTTCTGTAAATTCTTACGAAATTGATGTCACATTATCAAATGCAATGCTAGATGGACTGCTTGTGGTTAAGTTACACCCATAAGTATCTAATGGCTTGTGAACAATTTTGAAATCTCCATTCCAAGCATGCATTTGAGTTTTAACTAATACAAATGACATTAAGATAAAAGATCCAATTCCACCAAATAGTGCACCCTATGAAATTACAAGAATTATTTCACGTTTATATTAACTAATATTAAATAAATGTATTATAATGATCCATTTTTGTTTATAAATGCTTTGCTCCAGAACTTTCGCTATTGATTTTATTGATTAATGATAATGTTTGCTTACTTTATTGTTTGCAATTGGAAACAACATTCCCAATGTAACAAGACCGAGAATTGGTCCACCGGAAATACCAATAAATCCTATTAATAATTCTAGAATTGATCCAAATTTTTCAATAACAAATATAAGAGCTACAGATATGAGTCCTATGAGAACTGTAACTAATTTTATAATATTGCTTGCTTTTTTTTCTGATGTACTAGATGATAAAAATGGTGTTAAAAAATCCGAGTATATCATTCCCGAAATAGTATTCAGTACAGTAGATAAAGTGCTGAAAAATATAATAATTAAAGATGCAGAATGTGAAAACGATCAGTTTTTAGAATAAACCTCAATGCAGTTGTAAACAATCCTGCAGCAAACAATCCGCTTAAACCCGGAATATCTTTCGCTACCTCCGACACATAGAAGGGTACAATTTGATCAGGTTTTTGCATAAATCCCGCAGAGAGAGGATCACAATCTAAATATTTGGCATACATAATTAGACCAGAGAAACAACACATTGCTTTGGTAATCATTGTCAACGTCACAAATATAATTAATACCCTGGAAAAATAAATAATATTAAATTTGCTATTTAAATATGATGTAGCAAAGAGCAAATACATTTTAGCATCTGTTAATGTTGGTACCGATAGAAATCTTTGTATTGCAACTGCACCAACACCAGTATTAAATACCCAGAGGAAATAATTTCCTATTACGACAGTCCAAAATGTATTCCTTAACAAAGGATTTGGATCCATGCTAAAGAAGATTATAATTTTTCAGTTAAAATTATGTATACTTGAATACTAACTTAAAAAATTCAATTCTATCGCTCAAAAGGGCTGCATTCCAAATATTTGATAATCCTCCTACTGAAACAGTTCCCATAATAAACACGCATGCCAATGTACACAGTGTAATTGAAAACTGCAGAGTATCGGTCCAAACTATTGCTTTTAATCCTCCAATAGTGGTATAAAAAATACATATAAGTGACATTATTAGCGCCACCACATATATATTAAAACCAGTCACTACAACAACAAAATTGTATAATTAGGTTAAAACCGTAATATGAAAATAAATACCTACTTTGATTTAATGACAGCGAAGGAGCGTATATTACAACAGGCATGAAAGATAAATTAACTACAGTATATAAAGCAGATGCAAGAATTTTAACTCTTTTATCAAATCTTAATTCTATATATTCGTATGCACTAGATAATTGTAATTTATAAAATACAGGTAAAAAAATATATGTAACAGTAAATGCCATTGGAATGAGCCCAACAGTCATCATACTGAATTGCATTCCGTTCATATAAATTTCAGATGGAATTCCTAATAAACTTACACCCGAAAGTGTGCTAAAACCATTAATTTTATTAGTACATTTGAAATTTGTTAATCTTGTCTAACTTTACCTTGCTACCAATGACATGGATACCGGAAAAACTTTCAGCTGTTTCCCACCAAGAAGGTAATCTTCTGTTGTTTCTTGATGCTTTTGAAAAAAACCAAAATAAACACCAATCGTTAAACTCATTACAAATATAAAAACAAATAATGAATAATCAATCCATGATAAAGTAATGTATTCCATTTTAGCAAGTTAAAACCAGAACTAAAGTCGTTTATTAATATAGTAACATTTAATTATTATTGAGAAACTAAACTGAAAGATAAAGTTTTTAATTTTTTATTGGGGAGTATTAAAAACTATGTTGTAACTGCCAGATTTAATTCACTAACAATTATAAAAATCCTTTACTATTTGTTCTATAAACGCATGTAAGCTGTTTTATTTAGGTAAGTAAATCCTTATATAGTTTAATAACATAATTACATAGGAAATAGCTTACATAAAATGATATGCAAGAAAATTTCAATTTATTAATGTGTGCATTTTTTTCATATAAAAATATAGATAATCTTTATGTTCCCACCCATAAATGACACCCTTATTAGATCCGACTATTTTAGATTATTTATTAATTTAAATATAATATTATATAATATTTAGATATATTATAGAAGAAAATAAATATATTTGAAACTTTTCAATTTACGTAAAATTTTTATTATTCACAGGAAAATTGAAAACCCACCGGTCCTGTCTACAATTTGATTACTTACTTATTATAATCTTGCAGTCAGATAATTGTGACACGCCTAGTAAAAAACTGTCGTAAGTCAATAATAATCGCTGCTTCTCAGGGAAAGCATTTCTACACTCAGAGAAAAACACTTTAAAGATAAATGAAAACGTACTTGAATCAAACATTTTTAAATATGAAAGGGAGCTTAGGTTGGAAATCTTTAAATTGAATATTTAACATTTAATATTAATATGAAAACTGAACATAATGCATTGTAGATTTAAAGACGCACCATATTGAATTAAAAGTGAATAACTTTTAATTTAAATAGCAACACATTGACTCAAAGACAAAGCTTTATTAATTCAAAAGTGCAACCATTGACTCAAAATTGAATAATTTTCATATTAAGAGTTAACATGTTAACTCAAAAGTGTAGAATATATTATTTTAAAAGTGTAAAATGTTGACTCAAAAATGAAAAACTTTCTATTCAAAAGTGAATAATTTTTGATTGTAGTACGATGACTTTTATATTAAAAATGCAGTTTTTAAATTTAAATTTGGTTTATTTGAATACAAATAAAATCATATAAATTAAAAAATTTATTTTACAGATAATTACAAAAATTATAAATTATTACATAAAACACAAATTATAAAATTACAAAACACTCATGTTAGAGAGAAAAAATATAGTACTTAAACATACATAATAATCATTTCAGTTTTGTCCTTTTGATGTTTGACTTAATACATTTTTCACAGAATTCTTTTTTAAATTATTTTCATAGAAAAATTATTTTCACGTTGATGCCTTTCGCAGATGAATATTTTGTGCCGAAGAAGTTGACGAGGATGAAAAATTGGTTACAGCACCTCCTTCCTCATAGTTAAACCATTCTTTAATCTTAGAACGAATCGAAATGGTCTCTTCGTCAATTCCAAACTATGTTTAAAAAGAAAAAGTTATTATAACACAATAAAATTAAAATGAAATTATTTCAAAGTTAAAAAACTAAAAATCACCAGAATATAAACAGTCTCAACTACAGTCGACTCCCTTAAGTCAGCAGAACTCAAATTGTCAGTTAACAGATGACAGTGATAATTTGACTTAAAGGAAGTCCACTGTATTGCACTAATTCCTTTAAGTAGTACAGCAAAAATCAATTTTTTTTTAATTTTAAAATAGGTGTTTACCTTTTGATTTTATTTCCTCTTTCCTTTTCCAAGTAAGGAGTTTCTCTCGGAACTCCATTCCCAAACCAAACGGTTTTATTATTTCGGCAATATCATCTCTTTCTCATGGTATCCGGACTTTTGATCCCCGGACGATTGATCCCGGACGATTGAACCCCGGACGATTGATCCCAGGACGATTGATCCAGCGGACCATTGATCCCCGGACGGTTGATCCAGCGGACGATTGATCCCCGGACGATTGATCCACGGACGATTGATCCAGCGGAAGATTTATCCCCGAGCGATTTAATTTCTTATTAGATTGTTAGTAGGATGCGTAGCTATGAAGTACCACACTTTTCCGAGTTGGAAGACCCTACGGGGATGTTTCTAATGAGTTTCACATTTTTTTTCACACATCCACCTACGACAGAGTTGCAAACAAAAATAGCGAGATTCACCCCCTTCCCAGTAGCACAATTTGCCGAGTTGGAAGGCCCTAGGGGGATGTTTGTGATGAATGAGCATAGTGTTGACAAAATGGCTCTGGAGCGCTGCAAGGCGGAGCGAAGCGCGGCGCGGAAGAGTCAATTTTGGCAACACATCCACCTACGACAGAGTTGCAAAAAAAAGTGAGATTCTTCCCCTTCTCAGTAGCACAATTTGCCGATTTGGAAGGCCCTAGGGGGATATCTGTATGCAACCAATGAGTAACTACGGGCAAAATAGAAACGATACAGAGTGGATGAAAAAACGAAACTAAAGTTTTACTTTAGTATCTATTATATTATTGATACTAATAGAGACCGGTCTTGAGGTAACACCCCATAAACAATTTCTTACCAATAGAAAACGGTTATTAGCCCTAATAAATAATATTTTAAATTGGTAATAAAGGAAAAAAATAAAGAAGATAAAGATTAGAATTATTGAACATAGCGGTTACATTATATTCATATTCGTTAAACCAATAATAATCATTATGGAAGGTCAATCTTTTCAAATGAAAAAAATGGCCGTTGGGGATCAATGGTCCGGGGATCAATCGTCTTGGGATCAATCGTCTGGGGATCAATAGTCCGCTGGATCAATCGTCCGGGGATCAAACGTCCTAGAATCCTTTCTCATATATTATCTCAATGCTCGATATGTAACACCACATGCTGAAAATAAAAAAATGAATTAGTTTAAAAAATAATTAATACATCATCGCACTTTTCGTGTGATTTCACGGGTTTTTCTTACGTTTTAAATCGGAATACAAATTCTCCAAGTCAAATTCTTGTAAAAGTTGAAATTATTTTTCATCATTTTCATCACAAACAAGGGTAAATATCACATTGGTACTCCTTGCCTCCAGATTTGCCTGCAGTTGTATTTTGTTCTCGGTATCATTCTCATCCACATTTTCTACCATTAACATTTTATGGATTTTAAATCACAATAATTAACAAAATTCTCTACACCTTGCACTCGAAACTAACTAAAAGAAACACTTCCGGCACTGTTACACGTTCTGCGCGATTATAAACAATTCTGCAGATGAAATAATTTTCTTCCCGGGTTTTATTATCAACGAGTCTAGTCTTAAATCAATCTACACATGAATTGTATAATTTCATGTGTTAGCAGCTATATCACCGTTAGAATGTATCACATACACACCTTCAATTTTACACTTTAAATTTTTGAATTAACATTAAAACTTTTGATATTAAAAAGTTATTCTTAATTTTACAATGCACACTTTAAAATTAAAAATGTTGCCTACCAAAAAAAGCAACAATTATTATAAAAATGAAAACTTTTAAATTTAAAGTGTTAACATTTATTTTCAAAGTCCGAAATTTCTCTCAAGGTACAAAATAGTATAATAAAATTGTGAATTATATTGTTTTTAACCCGCAAGTATTTTAAATTGATTTAAGACAATATTTTATTATAATAAGGCTAGTTTTATAAAACTTTTAGTGTGCATAACTCAAAAGTGTCAGTTTTCGACTTACGACAGTATTTTACTGGGTGTGCGATGTGTACCTTAGTATATTAGTATTATTTTGCATATACTGGAATAGAATCAACTCTAAAAGTTTTAATACTCGGAAAGCCCAGGTACAGCTAAAGCTTTTATTAGAATCTCACAAAAGAAAAAATAATACCGAACTTGGGGATTTTTGAGGTGACAAAATGTAATACCGAAGCTGTATCCATATGTCCACAAAAGTACCATAAAGAAGATGCATCAGTTTGTAATATTAGTTTTCTTTAAATGTTTAAAAATAAAGTTAACGAAGATAAAGAACAAATAATATTATATTAAGTAGTAAAATGTAGTTACTTGATATTACTGCTAGAATTCATAATAATTAGAGCACGGATTCTAGGCAATTTGCCTTTTTGTCCTTTATTTAGGCAATTCAAAATTATAAATACAGAAATGCCGTTCAAACGATTTTGAAAATTTTGAACCCTACTTTTATTTGCCTAAATGCCTATTTTTGATGTTACTGACCTAAAATAGATTTTTAATGCCTAAAACGCCTAAACCAATGATTTATCCCGTTTATGTTACTAAAAGTAAAAAAAAAATAGTTTTTATGTTTTTTAAAATTTATATCTCTCAGTCCGTGGCGGATTTAGCACTTTAGAGGCCCCAAGCGCCATTCAATTTTGAGGTCATCTTCTAAATATCTTTACTGCCCCTACACCCTACATACAGTGTGTATTCTACGCTCACGTTTTCCTATGTTTTTTTACATTATACCAGTGATCTAATAAAGCTAAATTTTAAGGCCCCCTTAATTTATGATGCCCAAGCGTGCGGAAATCCGCCACTGTTCAAAAAGTAATCTGAGTTGTTATGAGTTCTTGTATTTATGTATCTCGGTATGATCTCGGTGAAGTCAGCATAGATAGAGAACTGGCAGTGGTCGTTGAGTTGTCAGAGTTTCGTGACCACGCGTATTAATAAAACTGTGGAAGTTACTTTAGCCCAAGAGGTGGCGACAGCTTTCAGAAATTCTGAATGGCCTTATGTTAGATAGCTACCCTCTAAATACAAAACCGTAAATAGCAAAGGTTCTCCAGGTCTGATGGGGGGGGGGGGAGGTGAATTTTTAAAAACTCCAAAGAAATCGTAAATTTATTTGTTAACTTAAAAAAAATAGTAACCCCCCAAATTAGTAGCGCCCCATTTGCAAATAGAGGAGACAATTAATAACACCATCTATTATTGAAAGCTTACATAAAAATTTGTATAGTATTTTCCATCCCTATAGCTCTTATATCGTTATTAAAAAATTTTTAATTAATTTTTTTAAATATTATGTTTATAAGTCTCTATAATGAAAAATATATATTGCCTAAAAACCCCTAAATTCTTAATTATTGCGCCTATTTCAATGATTTTTATTGCCTAAAATTGTGCCTTTTTTAACATTTTTTACGTCCTAAAATCCGTGCTCTAATAATAATATTGTTATGATGTTTTGGTCAAACAAACTGTTACTAAAGCCGCTGGACTAGTTTTACGCCGAAGAAGGGTTTTTCTCTTCCACGGGGTCGATGGATTCAACGGACGAAATAAAAGGATGAGAATTCGAGTACCACATAATTTATTAAATGAAAATAATTAACGGTTAAAATTTGCATCAACTATTCTTGACAATAAATTTGTCTCAAACCAAATGTGTAGTGTGTAATAATCAAGGAATCCGAAATTACATTTAATTTATCAAATTTAGGTACTAAATTTGGATTTCTCGTCATTCGTGTATTGTGTAAAATAGCAATTCAAATTCAACAGTAATTTTTAATCAATCCAGTGATGACACAAATAGTTCTAAACTTGGATTTATTAAAATAAATAACAAATTTTCTACCTTACAAATGGTAAACTTCATAAATTTCTCGTGCGCCACTGTAAGTTGAGTCTTCAGTAGTCACCACCCGTTCTTTCGTCTTGAGAGCGCCAGATGTCCCAAACCTCAGCCAGTGTTCCAAATGTGAAGTCAATCTCCAACAACTTCGAAGACACGTGCAGAATTTTTATAATCACTTTTTATTTTTAGGTATTCAATTAACTAATACCTTATTACGTTCGAAACACACAGCCTTCCACTAATTATGGACCGTAATCACTTATTACGTGAAAACACGACTCTCGTAATAAATCACTTCGTAGAATCACGAAGTTTGCTTCTTGATTTTCGATCAAGAAACTTGATATGAGTTTCCTAATTGGATTTTTATCCAAAAAACTCTCGGCACGAGTTCATCAATTGGATTCTACCAAGGAACTCCTCTCTGCTTGAGTTTCACCCAGGAACTGGCGTGTTTCTCCTCGCTGATTTTTAACGTTCCCAGTTTTCGAAAAATGGATATTTTAGGTGGGAGTTTTTTTTTATCCTGGTAAGCTGAATTGACCCTAGTGACAGGTATCATAACGTTGGTTATCGTGCACGCACTAAATTGTTATTCACACTTTACGTTTTCTAGGACTTTGGCGCTAATTTCAAATGAAATTCGTACACAAGGCGTGTCACAAATTTTGTACCTCACAATTAAATACAGAAATGTTTTGTTTTGTGTGTAAAATTGTTACAAGTAACGGTTTGTTATTAATTTGATGCAAATGTTTCTTAAATGTAGGTCAAATCACCTGACTATTGAATTTAAAAAAATTTAAATTAAATTACTATCTCATTTGTTTGCTTTCACCCTTTAAATGTGAAAATATCACCACAATATATTAACAAAAACACACATTAAAATGTGCTTAAAATTATTAATTAAGGTAAATTAATTTGGAAAATAAGTTCTATAGAACTTATACAGTGTGTTCACGGAAAATGGTAACAGTAAATAATTTTTATATGCTACTAGATACAAGAAAAAGTTTAAATAGTTTTTTATTCAACAGGAAATTTACTATCGGAAACTGCTGATGTATATTTTTTATACTTCAAATTCAACCGGAAGTGAACATAAAATTTTTTTTTCAAATGGCAACATGTCTTTTTTTTTTAAATTTTCGTAATCTGCAGGTTTTTCTCTATAAATATACAGGGTGTCCCCGCACTCACTTTACATAACTTAGATGGTAATAGAGGACACTTTTCTAAGAACAATATTTAAGAAAAATTTTTTTCTAAATTCAAACCCTCGAGAGTTAGGCCTCTTTAAAGCATTTTTTTTAATTTCCACCTTCACGTGGCCATAGCCCCGAAAATATTGATTTTTCAGCAAAAATGGTTTAGTGCTTTTTTAAAGAGCGCGAAATAATCTACAAACTAGATTCAAACCTTTTATTGTCTAAAATCAACGGCTTTCGAGTTATGAATAATTAAAGTAAGTTAAAAAATGTCGAAAAATTTAAGCTTTCTTTTTTTTTGTTTTTTTTCAAAACCCTGTATCTTTCAAACGAAACATTTTACAAAAAATCTGACGCCCCATTCCGGATAGGAAATTTAACGGACTACAACTTTTGTTTAATAAAAATTTTTGAGAAACCTCTCCATTTCACAGAAAATCAGAAAATAATAAACAAGGCAGCTATAAAAAAACGATTAAATTTACAATTATTTTCTTGCTTTTCTTTTATTTGCGGGGTTGGTGGACAAATAATATTAAACTCTATATATTTTTTTTAATTAAGATAACGTTTCGAGGGTTGTGTTTCCTCTTCGTCAGACCTGAAGTTATATTAGTGAAATATAGTACATTAAATATTAAATTACAATTATAAACCTACCAATTAATAATATATGTCATAAATTAAAATACTTATAATTAATCATATTAATAATATTTGTTGATTAATTATAAATATTTTAATTTATGACATATATTAATTTAATTAAAAGGAGTGTCAGGATGCCTCAGAGATATAGTATGGAAAAACAAATATATGCTAACAAAAAACAAAGTTAGGATTTACAAAAGTGTAGTCAGACCAGTGTCTGACTTATGGGGCGGAAACACGCGCTGATACGAGTAGAACCAAGCAGCTCCTGCGAACAACTGAAATGTCCAACATTAAGAATGGTACTCGGTAAGACTAGAATGGACCGAATTCTCTTCTTCTTCTTCTTTCTAGAAGTAATTCTCTAGAGAATTCTCTTCTATACCTTTTGCAGTATAAGTTGGAACAACTGGAAACAGATTTGGTGCGAATGGTAACAGACTTGGTGCAAATAAACACAGATTTGGAGCAAATAAAACCAAATTTGGATAAAATAAAAACATATTTGGATCAAATAAAACCAGATTTGGATCAAATGAAAACTTATTTGGATCAAATGAAAACTTATTTGGATTATCTCTTTAGTAACGTAATTTGCTTATATAGGTTAAATTTCGTCAATTACGTACGTAACAACAACCAAGAACCAACCATTTCAGAATTTAGAATGCGTATTCTGGAAGACAGTTCTGATATTGCATTTCAAAAGATGCGACAGGAACATCTTCTTAGATATGCAAACCATGTGGAACGATATTATAGTACATCATTACAACAAGAAGACATTGTTGAAATTTCATAAAAATAAAAATATATATTTAAATTTTAAATCATAATTTTAAATTATTTCAAATCAGTTTTCGTTTGCTCCAAATCTGTTTTGGAGCAAATGGACGGTCATGCATCTAACCTTTTGCAGTATAAGTTGGAACAACTGGAAACAGTTTTGGATCAAATGAAAACTCATTTGGATTATCTCCTTTAGTAACGTAATTTGTCAATATAGGTCAAATTTCGTCAACTAATTTATTGTAATTAATTTTCATATAATTGGAGCGCGATGCATAACTTGACCAAGCACCAATATGAAATTCAGAAATTTTTGTGCCATGTACAGCACAATAATGTAATTTAACTATAGAAAAACAAAAATCTCTGAATTTCATATTGGCGCTTGGTCAAGTTATGCATCACGATCCAATTATATGAAAATTAATTACAATACATTAGTTGACGAAATTCGACCTATATTGACAAATTACGTTACTAAAGGAGATAATCCAAATAAGTTTTCATTTAATCCAAATCTGTTTCCAGTTGTTCCAACTTATACTGCAAAAGGTTAGATGCATGACCGTCAATTTGCTCCAAAACAGATTTGGAGCAAAAGAAAACTGATTTGAAATAATTGGAAATTATGATTTAAAATTTAAATATTTATTTTTATTTTTATGAAATTTCAACAATGTCTTCTTGTCGTAATGATGCACTATAATATCGTTCCACATGGTTTGCATATCTAAGAAGATGTTCCTGTCGCATCTCTTGAAATGCAATATCAGAGCTGTCTTCCAGAATACGCATTCTAAATTCTGAAATGGTTGGTTCTTGGTTGTTGTTACGTACGTAATTGACGAAATTTAACCTTTATAAGCAAATTACGTTACTAAAGAGATAATCCAAATAAGTTTTCATTTGATCCAAATCTGGTTTTATTTGATCCAAATATGTTTTTATTTTATCCAAATTTGGTTTTATTTGCTCCAAATCTGGTTTTATTTGCTCCAAATCTGTATTTATTTCCACCAACTCTGTTACCATTTGCCCCAAATCTGTTTCCAGTTGTTCCAACTAATACTGCAAAAGGTATAGTAGGCCAAGGCCTGTTATTTTCCCAACACTGTTAGAAACTTTGAGCATATAAATATTTTACATCCATCAGGTAGCTTGCTAGACTTGCCTTCAGATGTGCCTGTATCCTGGTTTGTTATGTTAATGGTAGCAATTCACTAACTAACCAAATTAATTTTGGTATGCATTTTACTTCGACACAATGTGTATTTCCAACTAGCCCATTTGGAGATGCACCTAGAAAGCAATTATTTGTGTCAATATATAAACCTGCTTGTGTCACTTCTTCAATGCCAAGCTTTTTTGCAAATATAGTAAGAGCAACCGCCTCATATCTTTTTCCAAATAAAGTGGATTCGGATTGAAACTCGAATGGATAGAGTATTTCTTTAACAAGTCCATGACATCTAGTTGTATTTCTTCTAGCCATCACGGCGCCAAATTTTGATGCCGTGAGCCGATTTTTCCTTTCTGCCTTGTAGCGATAATTTTCGAATTGCTTTATTGTTGACATAGCAATATCGTTGCGTTGTTCTTCGGTTATATGCAGTTTTTCCATAGTGCGCTTCTTTGATATATCTACTTCCTCTGATGTAGGCTCTACTTGTTCCGCATATGCTCCGTAATCCATATTTTTTCTATACCCGGCAACTTAATTACGCTGCGATTCCTTTTTTAGGACTTCATCGTACTCAAAGTTCTTCTTCGAACAGATTTGTCGATATAACTTTGAAAATATTTTCCAGGGCTCATTCCTACTTCGCGTTTGTACGAATTTACAGGCCACAATGGTCCCAAATTATATCTCAATGCCGTCAAATCGCACCTCATATCAAAAGAACCTCGTCCAGTCAAATTTAATCGTTTACCAAAATTAAACCGTGCCAGAATGCTCATAAACAATTCTGCTCGATTATTTGTTTCATTGTCAATGAGCATATGTGATTTTTTTAGTAAATGTTCTATAGCTTCATCTATAATGATGATGCAAGCCCGAGTTTTGTATTGCTTCGATATAATTATTTGATTCAGTTTCCTTATTTGCACAGCCAAAATACAACTTGCATTTTGAATGATCCCCAAATGTATGGTGAAAGCCAATTTGAAAATCTTCTCTCAGTGACTGCAGTGGGTTATCTTCAAAACTGCAGTTATAAATAGATGACTGAGCAACGCTTTGTAGGTCGTCAATTAGTTTTACTGTAAGTTGCTATCGAGCAACATCAGACAATGCCTTATCCTTTTTTAAATTATGTAATCGTTTTCCGTGTTTTTTTATAGCATGATTTGTACATTCTATTTTGGTAACAGACTCGCCATAGCTACATTTCTTTCTGATGGCACAAAAAACACTAGAATCTCCATCAGCTATAAATTTCTTATATCTAATGCCATGTTGTTCTTCGCTAAAGCAGAAACCCTGCGCTATTATATCTTGCTCCATAGCGGAAGAGCTACTAGACCAATTACGATAGCAGACGTGATTTTTCGGTTCTTCATCCTTATTAACTGCCCTGGCACAAACAGTACAGTATTTATTTCGCACGCCCATGAACAAAACTTTTTTAGTATATTTCCCAATTATAACTGCCACTCCATATGCTGCGTTGTAATAATTATGACCATATGATCGTTTTGACCATCCACCATCCAGATATACCGTAATAAAAGGTACTCCATCCTTATCAACGTCGTTTTTACTTATAGCTTCATCGTATTCGTCTTTACCAGCTATAGACATTTCTGTTTCAAGTTCTTGGTGCCATAATTTTTGCAGAGACTTTTCTTTCTTTGAGTAGGTGTACTTATTTAGGCAGGGAACGTTCATACAATTTAATAGTATCTAAATGACCAAATATGCCTCCTGTAGCTAAAGTACCCCATACCGCGCCTGTATTGATTACTGATTGTTGGAAATTTGGGTCTTCGGTGGCCTTTACAATTTCAATATCGCATGCATTGCATTTAAATTCAATGTGACTAATTAAACCTAAATCTCTAGTTATTTCACGTGAAGGGTATAATAAACCTCCTATACAAGATTTTGCATGGTTATATTGTAACCTTATTGCCCAATTCAATAAATATCCCAGTTCAACAATTCTATTTCCTTTTATCACATAACGAAAATCAAAAGTTGGGCTACGGTCAGGTTCGATGCATAAATCATGTTGCATTATATTTTCATATTCTTCGTCTCCTTCTGAACTTGAACCACTGTCTGGAAAATTATCTAATCCGGGAAACACTAATTTACGCTTTACAGATTGATTAGTTACCGTATAATTTTCTGAGGAAGTGCACAATTCCGTTGACAGTATTTGAGTTTCTGATGTATTATTTTCATTATTTCCTTCTGTATGTGGTAACGGTTTCAATTCGGATGTTTCAGATTTATTATATTTTTGAGTTGAACGTATAGAAGTTGCTCTTTTACTTCTTGAAGAAATTCGCGATAATCGCGATTTTCTCTTAACAGTTTCTGAACTACTTTCTTTAACTAATAAGCTCTCGTCGTTATTCATTATTATTTTCTAGTTTTAACAACACTATAATGATATTATTACTTTCAAATAATAACAGTTTTGATGTTTCGTTGGACATATTTGTTGATATTTTGAGAATATACAAACAAATTTTTGAAAAAAGCAAATGAAAATTAAATAAGTTATAAGCTGGTAAAATTGAGGGTAAACAAAATGGAGACACCCTCAGGTGGTTGACGCGATTGCAACCCTTCTGGTCATCGGAAACAAAATTTAAAAAAAAGATTCTTAATTAGTTAGAATGTCGTTATAGCCCCTACCAAAGAGAAAATTAAAGAATTTTTTTGACGTAAAAACGTCTAGTAAAATCGGTAGCATGTTAAAAAATTTAAAAAAATATGTAACCGAAACCGAATATGTGTACGAAATAAAATGGGTAGCGTGTTCCAAAATTTAATAAAAAATTTAAAAAATTTAATAAAAAATTAAAAAAAAAAAATAAGTAACGAAAATTGTGTGTGTCTTTTTTATAAAATAGATTTCATTATAACTTGTTTTACAAAACGTTACGTTCCCAAAAAGTTAAACTTTATGTATGGTTTTACTTATATAGTAAAATTTTCCGTTGGTATAGAAAAGATTATCGGATGAGTTTAATATTATCTGTGCTCAATAGAAATGTACGCTAATGGATGTAACAAGCCAATTTGCCACCATGCACTTGCGCCAACTATCAAACCCAGCTAGATTTTGCACAAGTCAAACTTTCTGGATTGTTACTTACAATTTACTTGCGCAAACTGGCAAACAAGTTGCATGAGCGTGAAAACACACCATTAGTATTATAAATAATAATACAATAAAAATACAAAATTAAATAAGCATTAGAACCAGGTAGAGTCAGGTGGGTATGCGCCAGTTTGGCCAGTTTGCCGCGAGCGTTTCGTCGCGGCCATTTCACCACAGTCGGTTCGACGCAACCAGTTCGTCACAAAGAGATTTTGACGCAAAATTTATTGGTCGCATGGACAATTTGCCGAAGGACTGTTTGCCGCAAAATCAATTCGCCGGCCGCAGGGATGTTTGCCGGAAAATTGCAAAAAAGGAATTTATTATTTATAATTTTAAATACAAAATTAATAATTAGATTATGTAATAATAAATTTATTATTTAAAATTAAAAACTTGACAAAATTAAAATTTAAAAACAAAAACTTTAGAAAATTATGATTTTAATTACGCATTTCAAAGTTATGCGCAAGTCTTCGTAAATAATCAATAACATTTCTATTTTGAAAATCTTGTACCATTTTTAAAATTCTTTTATCAGCATCCCTGAATTTTTTTAATTTACGAGGTAGAGAGTTTCCAGCAACAAGACTAATAATCCTTGCGTCGAAAAGCTTGCGTCCGAACAGGTGCGCGGCGAAACGGCCGCGGCAAAACGGCCGCGACAAAACGCTCGCAACGAAAAGTCTTAGACCCTCAAGCATTCAAATTTTCCTGCAGATAGCATGCAGATAGAACAATTGTTTTTTGTCTAGAAGTGTTGGTTGGTACAAAAATCGGATTTTAGCAAAAAAGTGCAATTAGAACACTATAGTACTCAGCTCGCGTAATTGTATTGGCAGGTAGATATTGGTAAAATATGTAGTGGTCATTTAAGCTACCTGACTCTGGGTCTAGTTGATTACGCGACTAATATCCGATTTTTGTACCAACCAACACTTCTTTGTTCTATCTGCATGCTATCTGCAGGAAAATTTGAATGCTTGACCCTCTTCTATGAATACAAGGATGAAGAAGAATGTTAAAGAATTGGGAAAGAAAAAGAAGTGAAGAGTAAAAGAAAACTATATTGATCTAAATTCTTTCAGTTATTTTTTAAGTTTTTTTAAGTTAATATTAAGCACGAAGTTTTCATAATAAAATTTATTTTTAATATTTTTTTATTATTTATTATACTCTTGTAGTAGATAGAACAAACAATGATCCAAAATTAAATTATTTTGGATAAAATTTTTCTAACTGCATTTTTTTTTTTTTTTTTTATAAAATGTTATAAAATTAATAATGTTGTGAAATTTTTAAAGGCTCATTCGAGATCTGAATCCAGTTGGTATATTATGTACTTGTTTTTAAAAACAATGAAAACAAAATTTAGACAAAAATTGCCATTAATCCAGATAGCAGTTTTTTGAATGGCTCTCCTCTAAAATTATAAAACGCGCACATAGAACACTATATAATATTCTAGAATTCTATAGTATTATAGTAGATGTTCTGGTTTGTGCCTTTGCTACAAATTTGAGTGCCGACCTCTTTTTGAAAATGCTTGAACTGTACATTTACTTCTGATTGGTTAATGCAATGGCACCACTTTGAAATTTCAAGTAAATTGCTTCAATTCTAGTGTCCAGTTCAAATCAAAAACGAATAATCGTAGAAAGTTGAAATTTTCAGAATATACGTAACAGATGAGTTTACTTAACATAAGCTATTTTATATTTAGATCAACAGTGTATTTTATGGAAAACCGAAATAAATTTTTTTTTATATTAATTTTTTCGAAATACAAAATAGCTTATGTTAAGTAAAATCATGTTCTACCTAGATTCCGAAAATTTCAACTTTCTACGATTATTCGTTTTTGAGTTAAACTTGACACGAGCTCAGCGCCTATTGATCTGCCCCCTTAAATCTTGAATTTTCTCGAATATTTTCTTATGTAACCTTATGAAAATTTTAAACCTATTTATAAAGAAAAAATTGCAGATTTTTAAAATGTTAAAAAAAAAAAACATGTTGCCATTTGAAAAAAAATTTTGATGTTCACTTCCGGTTGAATTTGAAGTATAAAAAAATATACATCAGCAGTTTCCGATAGTAAATTTCCAGTTGATTAAAAAACTATTTAAACTTTTTTTTTTATCTAGTAGCATATAAAAATTATTCACTGTTACCATTTTCCGTGAACACACTGTATATTTATTAAAATCAAATTAAAAAAAAACATAAAATTTAAATTAACACATCGCTTTCAACAGGTGGCATTTGAAAATCAACTCAAATCAAATATGAATGTACTACATTTCTATTTACTTCACTGAGCAAATGTATAATTTGTTCGAAATTATATTATTTGCGGTACAGGACAACTCGGCACCGGACGACTCGGCACCGGGAAAACTCGGCGCAGGCGTCTTGGCACCAGCGACTCGGCACCGGACAACTCGGCACCGGGAAAACTCGGCACCGGCGACTCGGCACCTCGGATTTTTAAGACTATTTCCGTCGCAAAGTCACGTATGATAACTTCGGTAGCTTTTGTTCCGGAAGATGACATTGAAAACGCGCTTAAAGTTCTCGAAGATTATCTGCCACCAGAATTAGAACCAATCATGAGTTGGTTTACTAATACTTATGTTGGTAGAATAAGAAATAACGGTGCAAGGGCCCCACCTATGTTTCGCTACGATGTGCGGTCGGTACATCATCGTACTTTGGTTGGGTCTGATAGAAGGAATACCTTCGCAGAAGCTTGTCATAAATAGCTGCAACAGGGATATGGGGTCGCACTTCCACATCTATTCAAATTTCTTAGTAATCTAATAAAGATAGGACATTTGATGCCGATTACGAGCGTTTTGTCGCAGGTTATGAAGGACCGCAAAAACGCAAACGCTACGAGGATGCAGATGACCGTATCCTTTATAAAGTAACACTTTATGAGCAAGTGAATATGTAGAGTATTTGCGCGGTTTATCCCATAATTATGTAATGGACTAATATGTACAAAAAGATATATAATTTCTTTAATGTAATAAATTTTTTTATATTTTAATTTTTTTAAAGTTTTTCTACTGGTGCCGAGTTGTGATGGTGCCGAGTCCGCTCCAGAGCCATTTTTGCAGCACTAAACTCATTAAAAACATCCCCGTGGGGCTTTCCAACTCGGCAAATTATGCTACTGGGAATGGGATGAATCTCGCGTTTTTTTCGGTACCGGACCATATTGTCACACATTCAAATATTTTTAAGTAGTAATTAATCTACCTTTTAATGACCTTCTCTTTAAAAAAAAATCGTTTCCTAACACTAACCTAGCCTTGACCGGGATCTACCCATAAAGGACTCCTCATAAAGTTTTTTATATTTTAATTTTTTTAAAGTTTTTCAACTGGTGCCGAGTTGTCCGGTGCCGAGTTTTCCCGGTGCCGAGTTGTCCGTATCCCTATTATTTGTTAGAGAATATACAATTTCATAGAAATTATAATTTGATAGAAATTAAATTTGTTTAGCTAGCAAAAATTTGATATATTATTATATGGTATCTAATTTTATACGTCGTTTATAGTCTCAGCCATAAGTAGGAAAAGTTATTTATGAAGACTTATTTTTAAAATTTTCTTCTTCTTTGGTACTCAATTTCTTTTGGAATTTCTCTACATCGTTTGATGTTTCTAGATCCCCTTGCTGAGGCTTCTACAATCTCCTGTTGTCTTTCTCTTCCACTTTGACTCTACTCCATTTCTTCCTATCTTGGCAAATTTCGCTCTAATTCTCCAACTTCGTCTTCCTGCAACCTTGATCTTGGTCTTCCTCGTGGTCTATCCGTGTCCTGTCTCCATTTGACAAACTTTTTATTTCTCTATCTTCCTGAGCCCTCATAACTCTTCCCTCCCGTTCCATGTCGACCTCCATATTTGTTACTACTTTCCATCCTTCACTTCTCCTGTTCTGTCCAGTTTCTTCCTTACTATCTTCCTTTCAAGAACTCCCAACTTTTCTGCCTGTGCCTTGATCATGCATACTACCTCCAATCCGTAAGTCACAAGCGGTCTTATTGGGGTTTTATATATTTTTATTCTTGTTTTCTTTTTTAATTTCTTATTCGTGGTTAATTTGTGACTACTGTAATATGCTCTCTTTCCAGCTATTACTCTATCTTTCACGATTTCCTCTATTTCGTTGTTATTGTTTATTTGTAGTACTTATAGTATTTTACCTCTTCGAACTTAAAGTCATCCATTCACAGTTCCGTTACTTCTTCACTTCCTCTTCTATGATATTTATTTTATCAATTACAAAATTATATATTTTGTTTTGTTTTCGTTAACTACAAGTCTGACTTTAGTTTGCTATTAGGACTATTCATCAGTGTATGCTACAATTTGGATTTCCTTATTTGTGATTGTTCCACTACATTTCACTCTTCTAATTAATTCATCCAAGACAACATTGAAGAGATCAACCGACAATATATATCCCTGTCTTACCCCTGCGTTTATCGTAAATTACTCCGTTTCTCCTTTTTCGGTCATCACAAGAAAACAACTGCTGTGGTTTTTAAAAGCGTCATCTCCGTTAGTCATATTAATTTCTATGGGATGCCCAAATTTTCATCTCTATAAATATATTTATTCTGTCTATCTTATCAAATGTTTGGCTGAAGTCAACAAACAAGATCTCTATTAGAATGCCATATTCGCAGCATTTTTCCATTATTTGAATCTTTTTGATCTGAAACCCTGTTGGTAATCTCCAATCTCACTTTGACCTGTTCCTGTAACCGTATGTGTATCATTTTCGTTAGTTCTTTAAAACCGTTATTTAACAGAGGTTTGATTCTTGGAAACCGGAACTATTTTCGACCTATTCCATTCCGTTGGCATCCTCTTCTCTCTCCGCACCTTCAGAATCAGTTTATACATCCTTATCATTATTGTTTAATCCTCCATTTTTATTAACTCGGTGTTAATATTGTCAGATTCCGAGGTTTTATTTTCTATTTATTTGAGAACGCGGTCCACTATCACTGTAATCACGTTCTCTCTCTCTCTTCCAGTAAACATTAATTTAAGTTTTTTGTTAATGTCTTTCTACTGTTAATTGTTTCGTTGTTCTATATTGTAATGGTTTCTCACTCGCGTAGGGCTTTCGATCCGAGCGACCCGTCAGGGATCTGAACCTTTTTCTTGTGCGCGTTATTGTGCTTGCCTAACGTGCTGAATTTATCCAATTTACTGAAATTTACTCTCTTACACTATCACTTTCCTAACCTATCTTTACTACACAGGGTCGTACTCGCTATTTCAAAATCTTTTTATGGATTTTAATTTTGCCAAAGATACGTATACTCTTTAACGACTTAATTTTGGTTTTTGGAGCTATAATTTTAAAGTAATTGTTTCGTGATGTATGTGTATTTTGACACACAGGAAATTGATCCTACGTTACAAAATAAACGAAGTCAGGGGATTTTTCTAACCATTGCTTTTACTCATGACTTCTTAATATGGACGGTTAGGATACCCAAATGCATCTCTTAATTTTGAACTTGTTCTGATAGGATGTGATTTTTTGCATTGGCTTTTCCTACAAACCGAGTACGTCGGTATTTCGTAGTTGTCGTCAGTTTAAATACTTATCACAAATTAATCGATTTTCAATTCATAAGCTTTATCAGATTCTATTGTTATAATTTTAGCCTAGGTCACAGACAAATTTATTGTTAAGATCGTATGTTCAAAATTACTATCAGAAAGTGGATAAAACTTGGAAGCAGATAGGTTTTTGTTTTTGTTTGCATGAATTTTTGATGGTGCAAATTGTAAAAAATTTACAACATTTCGAAAGGTGTAAATGTGGGATATGTTTTTTTTTATCGTGATATTATGATATCTTTTTTAGAATATAACGAGTATCTCAATCAAATATTCTAAGTCAATATTACGTCAAATTGACTCCCGTGACCGATAAGAACTATAAAGTCCATAGAAAAGTCTATATTTACTGATCATCGTTATCTTTAATTTTTTAACAAATTATTTGTGAATATCTCTTCAAAGCAACCGTTTGAAGTATAAACAGACAACTTCTGTATATTTTGAAAATGTCTTTAATCACAGATAAATGGCTATAACTTATTATCTATTTATTACCATTGTACTATTATTATGAATGGCAATAAGTCAATCGAAAGTCGCAATTTGTCGTAAAACTTTCCAAGACAAGGGAGGATCCCAATTAATAATCATTTTAATAGTAGTAATTAAAATAATAAAAACTAAACAATATTATGATAGGTAATTTATTACTAAATTTATTACAAAATTTATTTTCCAATGATTGAAATTAAAAAAAAATCTATTATGTGGTTTACTAATAAAATATTCAACTACATACTTCAAATTTATCAAACTTTTGACAAAGTTATTTTAAAAATTTGATTTGAAGAAATCAATAGTTGTTTATATAAATTACAGTTTTCTAAATTACATAGATGTAGACTACTGAAATATTTTGGTTTGAGAATCAACATTTCTTGGTTAGTTCTACGTACAGTATATAGATGGCGAGGGTAGTCCTATTATGTAAAAGTTTCAAACTATGTATTTTGGAGGTACCTAGTAAATTTATTGTGGATTGTGGTATTTAAATGTCTCTGTAAAAATGCCAATACTTGTGTAGTAGAAGTCTGTTAACATCAACAATCAGAAGAAAAACTTTTCTGATTGTATAAAAATCGTCTAAAATTTTAATTATGATTCCAGATTCCGATTTATTAGTTAAGTTTATATTAATTTGGGAATTTATTTATTGGTTAGCGTCATTATAATACCTATACCTATAAAGAAATACGCTACCCTTACCGACTTACGCAGTTATTTTTGAAATTATAAAATACTTACCTTGCTACCTTGCTAATAAACTTTTAATACCAAAACAGTAATATAACCAGAGAGCTCGAGTATGGATTACCTAGTTTTCTCCAAAACTCGAAAATGAGAAATATAAAAAATGTTGAACAATACCAAACTGATCAGCAGTAAAAGACGAATATTTTTCTAGACCTCGGAGGTCTAAAAAAAAAACTGTTGAGCAATTGCCACAATGCATCTGGTATATTTTTTGTGAAGTTGTATTGCTATAAAAAGCTAGATTATTTAGCATTATCAATGGCAGCATATTATAATAGTTTATATAAACTTTCCCATTTTTACTATAAAGTTTAATTAAAAAATACTATTAATTTTTTAATGGTTGTTTTTCCTAAACATTTCGTTTTCTATTAACAGCGCTTATTTCATTTTTGCATTTCCATAATAATTAAACAGTAAGATATCAAATATTGGGTATCTTCAGATAAAAGAAAAAATTAGTAATAGATAAAATATTATTTTTAATGCTATTTTCTTTGTTACAATAATTGGAAGTTACTAGATCGCACCTTATCTGTTTTAATTATTTTAAAGAATAGGACAGAAATTAAGGGATTTTAACGAAGATTTTAACCAAAATCAGATCTTTCCACAGTTCCTTCAAACCAATGTGTGATATTTCAGGTTAATCAAATAGATGAAAATGCCGGACACATGCACGCACATGCTGATATCTTTCCAGAAATGCTCATGGATCACGAAAAAATACTAACTAGAATTTCTTTACCTGATTGCAATATTCTTTCTAACGTACATAGTTATGAAAATTGAACAGTAACATTAAATTTAAGGTTTATGTAGATAATAATAAATTAATAATTTAATTTGGATTCAATTTAATTTTCGGAATTAAAAATCCAGCAATACTTATCATTGAACAAAATCTTATAATAAGCACTTTACATCGACCAATTTCAAATCTGAATTTGAAAAATAAAATATTTTACTACTAATAGGTTATAAATTTTATTTTTTCAACATAAAGAATAATATTATCTATTAATATGTATCAGCAACAAAATTTTGTAGTTTTGTTTCAACTTATATTCATATTTTGCAGATCATTTGAAACTCGGATTATCAAAGCTGTAGGTACTATTGCATTTGGATTAAAAAGTCCGTTCAAGTATTATTACCTTATACACTGTGTACTAAAAGCATCTACGTTATAATGCGTAGGTTCAAGAAGCAACCTTATCCTTGTCCATGAACATCCTTTATATTTGTGCGTGCGTGGAGAGAACTATGGAAGTCAAGGTTCAAAACTTGAAACAAAAATTTGTAAAAACCACAACAATTTGTTTAATTTAAAATTAAAATAATATTTGACAATTTATAAATATTGACTAAATATTTTCCAAACTCGTAAGAATTTGATTTTAATAATGAAAATTTTCTTAAGTGCAATTAAAGATAATTTAAATGTTTCATAACCATTTCCAATGATTATTTCGATGTGGAGATATTCGGAGAGTAATTATGTAGCAGCCCGAAAAAATATTTATGTGAATATCGAAGTTGTTAACATTTTAAAATTTTTGTTGTGCAAAATTTTATTTATTAAAAGACTTGTATGCTAACAAAATCCGGAAGGAAGTTTAATAAATACATTAAACTTTTTATTAACTGATCACTTTTATCTTTCATTACCAATACCTACACCCTTTCAATAGGGATGCTAAAAATTAGACCTAAGCAAGTATGCTGATTTCATTGATTTTAAGAAGTTGGTCCTGTAAAATGAATTTCATTGTTTATAGTAGTAACGTCCTGAGTATTTGTTTGAAACTCAACATAGCTGTAACTGTCATGAGCTTTCAAGTATAAAAAGCTCGTACAGTGAGCTTTTAAACTTCACGCATGAACAAGCCGCCTATTCCGTCAGAACAACATAACATCATCTCTATATGGCGATTCAGTTCTGTACTTTTATCATATAATACTATTTTATTTTCATCTGAAAAATTGAAATCCATTATAAAAGAATACGATTTCATCATTAAGTGCACTTGTTTATCAAACTTGTCGTACTCAGTTAAATGACGTCTTAGTTTTGTGAATTTAAGATGATGTAGGGCTATTAAAAACGAGCGATTTTAAAAACTTAAAACAACCAAAACTTTTTTTCATTTCGTCTAACTAGCATATCTTATATACACATATACACCATTATAGATTTTTTTCAAGTTAGGGAAGATTGAAGCTCACCAATTTTGTCATGCGCGATATTTATGTATATGAACTTTTAAATGTGTGTTTTATTTTACAGGTCCACTATACGTTGACTTGAGGGTGAAAAAAAGCGAGGGTGTCTTCGTTAGGGTAAAAAAATACTAGATTTGCATTCTAGCAAAACCTTATAAGAAATTTCTTCTTTTCGTGCGCATTCTTATGCTCATCAGAACAAATGCATTTAAATAACTTATTTTAAGAATAAAAACCTGTACGTTTTTGCAAAAAAATTTTATTATATAAATTTAGATGTACGTTCGTGTATTATATAAATAAATGTCACTTCTTAATCTTTTTGAAAAGGATTAAATAATTTTATGCAAATTTTAAAAAGATTTAATTTGAAATAAACATTCATTTCCAGAAATTTTAATTGCACTATTAAGTAGCGGTTAAAAATAATGGGATATAATTATTGCAAATTTATTAATTAATTACCTATTAGAGGTAGTCCATTCTCAAAAATTTGAATAATGTTATGTGATTGAAAATTTTAATTATCAAGTAAAATCGTTAGTACATTAATACAATCAGTTTCTTTTAATTGATATAAGCCACAAAATTTTATTTCGTGTTTAAAGAAGCAGCACAAAAAACATTCTATATTTTGTCGAGGGTAAAAAAACAGGGACTACTTTAGAGGGTGAAAAAAATGTAGGGAGATGTTTTTTATGAATGCCCAATTTCATTGTAATGTTCGATCGTTGTTGAGGGGAATCAATCGATAATTTCGATTTTTACTGCTTGCAAGTTGGTCTAGGTTAGTTTTGTTTTTCACCCGAGTTTAAACTGTTGTGGACAAATGTTAAATATTTCGTGCTCTTTTATATTAAACACTATGAAAGTAAGTTATAACTTTTTCATAAGTAATTATTTTATTATAGTTTTCTCAAGTACAAATTTAGTTATCAACCGTATAATTTATAAAACGAAATATTAGTTTTAACGGTTTTTTTACTTAACCTAAGTTTTTATCACCGCTGATGATTATTTTTACGGTCTGAAAATTACAAAATCTTCCTACAGTGCACATATTATAGAAAATTCCAGTACTTTTCTATCAAGTTTCAAATCTAACGATATAAATTGACTGTTTAAAATTTACTGTTTCTCGAGAGCTTTTATGAACTTTTTTATATTTTTGTTTTTATAGAATTACAAAACAATTTTGAAGGGAAGAGGGATGAGTGCTCGTCTGGCTTGCATTTAAAAGTTAATTATTAAATTTAAATACCACACTTTCGTCATATGAATATAGATAAGATCGATATCATGAAGTGTCGTATGCGGGGCTGATTAGCAGTGGTGATGAAAGGCGGTCCGGACGCCGCGCGCCGCCGCCGCTGTACGACGCGAGCTTTCAGCTTCACCTCGCCGCGCAACTACAAAATGGTTACTGCGCCTCCGCCGTCGTGAAAAATGTACTTTAATTAGAATTCCTTCTACGAGATGTTTTGCATTTTTAAATTTAATGCTGTATTTAGCCATAATTAACTTTTTATCATAAAAACTCCAGACCTTTTTTAATAAATTGCCAATTATTAGAGTTAATTGCCTTAGTTATTATAAATCCTATTTTATCTTCACTGAAATATTAAGACAAATGTAATGGTAAACCGATGGTAAACATCATTTTGGTTTATAGCTATAATAGAACATACTTGAATTCTAAATATTCTGCTTCAAAAAGTTTAGGTGCTTGAATTTTTAAGAGTATCAAAAAAGTTTATAAGAAGATTTACAAATCAAAAACTGATTTTAAATTTCGTTAAAAGCATTGCAATTTTGTCTCTTCCAACGAAATTAATAATTATTTTATAGTAAACTATTAGAGTTGCAAAAAATTCCTATGTGTGAGAGCAGGTTAGTTATCAAAATATGCATTTTTTATGAGACGGCTCCATGTGCAGTACAACTATAAGGTAGCTAATAAAATTGAGAGTTTGAAGGAATCGTCTAAATATAACTTTTTATTCTTCTCGAAAAGTATAAATTGCTGAATGTGTGCGGTTATATTTTCATATTTAGTTAAATTTGCTAATAGGTACGTATGTACTTATAGAAGATCTAATTATGAGTATTGGAAACAGTTATTTGATGGTTGACATGAATAAAATGGAATATTTGAAAAATTACTGCAAGTTCTATAAATAAAAATCAAAATAATTAAGTATTTTGGTAAGCAAATACTCTTATTATTTTAAAAGTATTTACTCTTAAAACCTAACTCACACTGAGCTTTTGCTTTTAAGTTTTATTGGTGCAATTTAAAGTAGCTAATTCAAAATTTGGAGTACAATCTACATTCTACATGTTCCGATTTATTCAACCCCTTGTTACGAATAAAATTTGTTAATCATAATAAAAGTATCTCTTCAATGTTGATTTTGCATGTTTTCTAAGTTATTTCATTTGCTTTAAACGATAAAAAGCAATTGGCAAATATATTTTAAGATTCTATTTTATTTTTTAAATGGAAAAAAAATTTAATGCTTTAACTTTATAACAAAATTTGTTTACAGGGTAAAAATTAGCGTACAGTAAATAATAATCTGGATAGTTCGTATAAGTTTTAATATATCTGCAAAATGTATTATTATATGTTTTATTATATTAACCCTCCAAGGGGATCCCCAGAAAAATCCAAAATGTTATGAGTTTTTTAAAAAAATAAGTAGGTACATAAATACTACTCGTGCACTGCTGTGATCTTAGAGGTACAAAAAATAGTGGCTGTAGAGGAATAATTCACCTCATAAAATGGATTGTAAAGATTTTAAAATAAAGTCTAAAATAAAGTCAGTCAGGAATGGTAGCCTTCTGAACTGAACTGATAGGAATTAACATATTGGCAATATATTATAATTACAAGATAATAATGACTGACCTCTAAAAAGAAGTTATGCTTAAAAATAGCACATTTTGGGTCTAGATTATTGACAAATCCAAATTGTACTAGCAATAGTAAATTAGAAGAGTACAATAAATAATTATGCTAGAAAAGAGTACAATATTGTATATAAGGTTAACACAATTTGGATTTATAGACAATCTAGAAAAAGATGGTGCAATTTTTAAGCACAATATTTTTCACAGTGTATAATAAGTTAAGGCCGTATTATTTAAAATAAACCTTTTATTCTTCAATAGGTAGATATATCTAGAGGCTATGTTATTATATGAAAATATGTTCATTTCTACAATAAAATATATCTGAATATGAAAACCCACATTTTTTCTGGGCTTACTTTTACAATTACTTATTATTAATATTATTCAAGTTAAAATGTTGGTAGATTCTTTATAATACATTTTAATACAAAAAACTATTATTTGAATAATAAAATCAATAGAATAGGTAGTAGGTACTTATGTGTAAGTATTTATTACACTTGCAAGTATTATACTTGCAAGTATGACAAATCTTAACTAATTTCTAAAGTATTAAATTGGAGGACATCTTATTTATCATTTTGTGACAGAGTAGGCCTAGAAATTTTTGAAAAATATGATATAAATGAAAAAATGGGAGGCATGAATATCATGGAATTTTTTGGAAAAAGTTATAATATTTTACAATGGATACCAATATCAGACCTATTTTTGAAAATAATTTTTTATTGCATTTATTTCTATTAATACCATCAATATCTACAATAGATACAGTAGGTATTGTCTATATAAAAAAAATTGGAAGTTTAGATAATACAATATATTTTTCCAAAAATCGTCATAGAAACAACACTTCCCTGCGTATCTACGCGCAGGGAAATTGAATTATACTGACTAGTCCGGTAATGTCAGTAATTGATTTTTTCAATGTGTTTTGACACATTGACAAACTTGATTTTTGCTCATTTTAAAAATGTTGTTCAAGTTTTGACACATTGACAAACTTGATTTTTGTTCATTTTAAAAATGTTGTTCAAAAATTTCGATTTTTTACGATTTTTGGAAAAATTTAATACAAAATACGTCAGGAAAATATCTCACTTTACTCGGAGCTCTAAAATACTCGGCACGAAGTGCCTCATATTTCAACATTGCTCCTCGTCAGTAATACATTATTTTCCTGACTTTCATGTAAATAACTATTAATTAAATCTTACGTAATATAAAATATTAATTCACTTGTAATAATTCGTCCACTTTTAAATATTTAATAAGGTTTCTGATAATAATTTAAATTTATTTTAAATTAAAAACGTTTTGTATTAAATTATTTTACAATATAAATTACTTTTCTGCTTACGACATTTTTATCTTTTTAATTTCAACTTTTATAAACTTTAGAAGCAATTATATTTTAAAATAGTAGGTAATTATTTTAAAAAATAATGTTTGCGCTTGGAGACTTATCAAAAATTTGCAATGTGAATGAGTTTCCAATCGGGTGAAACCGAAAACAACATAAAATCATTACCAATACAATCATTTATTTTTTATGAGCAATATTTGAAGTAGTCTGGAAATTCTAAAAAAGGTTGGCGAAAACTTAACAATGTCATTAAGTTGGCAATCCTCGTACGGAATATTGCGTAATATAAATAATGCACGTGACAACCTCTATATATTATATCTACACACGCTTTCTTTTGCGGAGAAATATATAACAGCATAATCTGGGGTAGAAATGTATCTACCGGGGCTTTGTTTTGTAGAAGAATTAAGCTTGTCTAATACAAGAACGGGAGAACGAGCAAAAAACGTATGTATCAAGTTCGGACTATCCAACAGATTCTTCTCGTTTTATTACATGAAAAAATGTGTTGCTACATGTTAATGCCAAAATTGCGTAAACAGGTTTGGTTTTACAACAATTAAGAAAGAATATTATAATATGTAATAATAACTCATAATTATTATAGTAGGATATTATTTAGTCATTTTTTATCAACTCCTTAATTTTTTATTAACCTCGTTTTATGTTATTTGTAATTATATATTTGTTATGTTTAAAGGACCTTTTAGAAAGAGCTAAAACTGATTAGGCCGAATTCGTGCACATCAGTGATCGCATTACCAGTATTTAATAATAATGTAGGTTTACTTTGTTAAACTAAGAAATTACAACTGATTCTAATTAGCTCTAATTAATTATTTTAAGGTTAAGTTACGCAGCTAAAATTGTTGAGCAACAACAGTATTGTATTTCGTACTTCTATACTTTAACAATAAAATAGCTAAACTCAATTCAAGAACAGAACTTAATTATTGAGATAAATACTCAACAACGTGTGTCTATGTTTGTGTCAGATACGATAGCAATAATCGAGAGAAATGGCTTGAATTTTGTATGAAAGACGAAAAAAGGTTTTTTAGCAATTGACCCCCCACCACGGTAATATATAAAACACATGAGTGCGAAAGAAAAGGAATGATCAATATGAATATAAGTATAAGGAGGATGGAATTTCGCTCGCTTGGCTAGCATTTGCTGAACGGACAGACACCCATTTAGTCCCTACGTTTCTTATAATAATTTTGGGGTGCGCAAAATAGTTAGTTTAGGAGAAAGATTATATCATCCATTTTTTACGCTATAAATATATTTATGGTTTTTTTATTTTAATTGATCTTGTTTGATGATGATTCACTGGAAGGTTAAGCTTCGACGATTTCAAAAGCAGTCTAAATATTCAATATTCAATATCCACAACGATTGTCTTAAATATAATTTGAGTAGGTATTAGTTATAATACCTAAATGTAAAATTTAAATGTTTGAACTCGAGTGCATGATGAGTATGGTCTGATGCTTACATTAGAGGTGGCGCAAAACAGGAGGCCAGTTTTACGACTTCGGTGGCCCGCAGGGATGAATGAAATGCTGTAGGGGTTGACTACGAATTGCTAAAACATTTTTGCTTAGTTTTTTGCGCTAGGGTAGCACATAATACTCGATATACCTTTGTAAGATCTTCGTCTAATAATAAGGGGTGTCCGAAGTAAAACTACATTTGCTATATCTATTATTATTTTTTTACAAAAAGAAAATTTATTTGTAATGACTTCAAAATGAATCATATTGTATATCTACTTAATTAAAAGAACATTTAAATTAAATGAAAAATTTATAGAAAGATCAGACTCTTAAAAGTTAAAACTAATTTGAACGGCAAGAATTTGTCGGAATAGTGGTATTGACTGTACCGGACACGGGCCACTCGACTGGACACGCTAAAACAGATTGCCTAATCAATTCCTTGTGTCCGAACCGACTCTGATCAATCTAAATTAATCCCTACCACCCACTTCGGGCGCCGTTACGCGCCCCGAATCCCTTTAAATGCTGCCGTTAAAAAAGCTCGTCGACTTTAACTTCCCCAACTAAAATATTACAAGCATGAGACAGTAGCTTTTAAGCAAAATAAACTACAATTTTTCACAATTGTTGATTGAGTTAGATTTAGTTTCATTGTTATTACTCGAATTCGCCTAATTCTCTTCCTGATGATGTTTACTGTTTTAAATTATGATAAATTATATAAGTGTATACAATTTAAATACTGCTCGAAATTATGGCAAAATTTTAATTTAGTTTTGTACGAAAATTTAATCTTATTACAAAATTTTATTTAAACTTTGTATCTTTTGCACAGTATTAATATAAATGAGCAAATGCAGAGGAACTGAAGATAACAGTGTAGATAGTTGAAACTCCGGAACCGGAATCAAATTAAGCTCGAATAGAGAACAATTTATTGCAAAACCATGTTTTCTGACGGGCTGAAATCAATACTAACGTAATTAATTGCATTTTAGTGATTGAATTTAATTTTGTCTACCCATGCAGTTGCAAATAGGCCATAATTATTTAAAAAAGGAACCTTAACTAATAGTTGACGAAAATGTGTACTGTGGTAGTTATGTATGAGAGCAATGTGAGTTTTAG
The DNA here is from genome assembly GCA_958510855.1 of Rhagonycha lutea. Classification (NCBI taxonomy): domain Eukaryota; kingdom Metazoa; phylum Arthropoda; class Insecta; order Coleoptera; family Cantharidae; genus Rhagonycha; species Rhagonycha lutea. The sequence goes on from OY294036.1 coordinate 60,766,556, forward strand.
ATTTGAAATCTTTGAAATGTAAATCTTAACGTATTACACGATGATAATACAATAATATCATAATAAATAACAAAACTATAGGAACGTGTTTTGCTGAAATGATGTTGTTTTTAACATATCACAACTATATCTAATAACGTTGAGTGGAAGGGTCGCAGGAATGTTGATTAATTTGACAGTTTTGCTTGAAGAGACTTTAAGGCCCGCACAGTTTTACATCATACATCAAAACTAGTCAGAAAAACAAAGATGGCCGACTGCCACTTAATAACAGAGCTGACACACCGAAAATATAATTTAATTTTTTATTTTTTTGTGTTCAGCTATCATAGACAGTTTCACAATTTTTAAGAAGCAGTTAAGAAACATGTCGTTTTCCATGACGGCATTTATAGAACGCTCTTATGTTATTGTCAAACGGGGTATATTTTAGGTATACGTGAAGGGAATTTTAGTATGGTCTTTTTTCAGCTTCTAGCGTGGTCCTCGTTCGGTCCAGTTCAATTTATCAGTAGTCTCTGTCGCCCTTTTCGGCACCTGTCACAAGTAAAACGCGTGCTAGGTTATATTTCATAACCGGAAAATATTAATAACTCGACATATTCTCCCGTAATAGTCTCGTTTAATCTTTTTGTCTCAAAGGTAACATCTTATATAAAGGAACAACCATTCGCTTCTTTATCGCTATTTAACAATTTCACAAGAGGAAACCCGTTATAAATTTTACGATTTATGAAGTACGCTAACCCTACTAATTTAATTTTAATCCATTTACAATAATGCACAACATTTTTAATTAAGTACCTAGGTAGATAATGCAATAAAAATTTGAAAATATACAATTTATATTTGAATGTAATTTTAGTTCTAATAAGCCTTTGGGATTTTCTGAAAGTTGTTTTGGTGCTGGTTTCAAAGGAGAGCGCGTTATTGAAACACTTCGAGCAAATTAGACTAAACAGAAATGAGAATAGACGCAAAAGAAGCACTTGAAGGAAGCGGGTCGTATAGCAATTGGTATTCAGAACTCCGGCGCTCCAAATTCGATTCCTCATACATACACACACTAAAATGAGATGCAGGGAAAATCATCAAAGGCACAAAGCTTAATACTTCCTACTCAAAACTAAAGAAGCGGCACATCAAAAAAGCTATTTCCAATATCATCATCTGTTAACTTCCAAAAACGCTATATAAACACTATGATCTAACTAAAATAAACACAGAATATAAGACGTAGGTACTCTCACTAGAGAAATTTTAAAATCAATTTTGTGAAAATTTACTCGTTTTTCTTATATGATTTAAAGTTTATTGCAAAAAACAATTTGTTGCTGTATTAGGTACTTATACTACATCCCGCATCTTTTATTTTTCTAATAATTAATCGAAGCTATAATATTATAGCGAATAAGAAAAAATTAATTATTCCTAAACGATTTTCTGTAAATTACATTTTTGGAAGATGCAACGAACTGTTAAATAAAGTAGCTTTTCCGAAATACATATATAGCTATACAGGTACTACCTATAATGTTTTCCAATTTGTAAAATTGAGTGGTATGATATACTAAACATCAATGCTCTAAATGCCATGTGTGGCATGCATATATATTTGTATGTAAATATTCTGGGTAAGGAAAAGACACAGGTGTGAGATATGTCACTGTAATATATAGGATCTCTTTTATGCGGTTGCATTAGGCGTCCAAGATATTAGCTAAAAGCCATAAACGAGTAGACAAGCTGATGTCTTTTTCTTTAGATGATGGTAAGTATATCACAAAACTAATTATGCCTTAGTGCTTTTACTAAAAATATATTATCTAGAAAGGTTGCAACAAATAGAACAAAACTTTTGAACTTCTAAGATGTCGCAGACTACAAAATATTATTATGAAAACGTATGATGGTGTAATACGTATAACTTTCTTATTTAAAAACAAAAGAAATAAAACTTATTTGATAAAGATATTAGACCAAATAAGTTTTTGTCTTGTTTAAATAATACAGTATACCACTGTTACCAATAGATTCAACAAGTGAAAATGCTGTGGCTTTATGTTATTTGAGTTACAAGAGTTATAACTTCTCGTTTAATTTCCATATTATACATTATTGATAAAATGTGTGAATAGATGAGTGGGATAATATATTAATTAATTTGGTAGGAACATGTTTCAAATATTTAACATAAACAGATATGATTCTATAAAAGAAGAAAGGCAAGCTTTTATGTATGCTATACGCAATTGCATAATCTCTTATTTAGTATTTCAACTTGAAAAAAGATTTGACATATCTATGACGTAATCTGAAAAACGCTCCAAATTACATTCTCTTTGTTTATTCTCGCTTCTGCTGGGCTAGAAGGAGGCTATCTGCAGAGATATTACAATTCCTTTGTCTATATCATCATATATGCAAGACTTGCAACACACGTCTTCTTTCTCACACACAGGCACACAATTAAAATGGCCGTCCTTGTTAGTCTCTAGAGATTCATATGTTGCCTCCCCGTTTGCTCTCAACTCGGTTCTTGGTTTCGTTTCCGTTTCCACTCTAGAATTATAAATATTTTTTCTCTTTTACTCCCTCGCTTGAATTAGTTTTTTGTTCTCACTTCGGAGTTCCGAGATGTTACTCCAGACTCATTTTAACATTTTCACATATATATGTTAGTGTTTTTATTCTTTTTTCGTTGCACGATGCCCGTATATAACATGGACTTAATCTATATTCGTTTTCATTATTCTTGCTCACTAAAACTCCCGCAATATACGGTGGGAGTTAATAGGAAAACTCGGTATGGTTCCATTTGGCGTACGTATGATAACGATTTAACAAAAGTAACCACATAACTTTTACTTAATGTAAATACACACACACACACAAAAATTCATTATTCTGTAGATACAATTTTATTACAATATACTTTTTTTTTACTTCGACTATAGTATTAATGAGGTAATAAGTAAGCATATCAGCAAATGTTCAGCATAGACGTGATATTTATTGCCGTAACCGTTATATACCCGTAAACATTTATTATTATGTAATGTTATTAATTAATTCTCAAAATTTTCTGTCTCTTGATTAACTATTCGGTATTAGTATATAGTAAATCACTTAATTATAGTTACTAAATTGTAACTTGTATTATTTTATATTCAAGTTAAGGAATATAAAATAATACAAGTTACAATTTAGTAACTATAATTAAATATTCTTACGAGTTAATAATACACATAAATATATAGTAAATCACTACTAGACCAAAGGCTCGAACTAAAGGTAACTAAGTAAGTTAAAGAAAACAATCTTTACAGTTGTATTAGTATATTGATTTATTTTTAACTCAATCTTATCAACAATTTAAAACCCACTGGCAAGTTTATTGTAAGACTTTTCTTGACCCTCTTGTAACGCATTAACGGCCGTGGTCGTACATAGGTATAACAATTTGCGTATAATCCAATATTATACGAAATCAAATATTTTGATAAAAAAATTCCTTGTTTAGTGTGCCAAAAACCACTCCACAGGTCTAACTTATACATTTTTAAACCCGCACGTTTTGACATAGGTTAAAAACTATTTCATTCAGATTTGTATAGAAGTTGTAATATATGTTATCAACAATATTGTTTTCAACACTAATAATATCTTTTTTAAGAATTCTACAATTCTTTCCAAATCTGATTTGATTGGTGTTTTGACTATGGTAGTAAGTATTAATAAATCCATATTCATATTAACTTTTTAAGCTATTATTCGATATATTGGATGTCTAAATTTTCATATCGCCATTGGTAGGAAGATCTCCGGTACGTGGAAAGTTAGACATTTACAATGTAACTAATACACTAGTATAACTACATAATTTGTGCATATTGTAATATTATTCCACTAGTAGGTAAAGCCCTTTTAATAGAAATTAAAAATGAAAACATAATTATTTTAAGTTCATTACGTGGAGATCATCAAAAAATAAAGAAATGTTAAAAATTATTTTAATTTTGTAATTACTTATAGAAAGAAATTGTTTTTAATTTAAAATAAAAACATATAAGATTATGTCGTATTGCGAAATTAATCAAGATAAAATAAATCACTATTGGTGATTTTTTTTATTTTACAATTTGAATTTTAAATGATTTTGATATCTTTCGGAAAATGAAATATTTTATTTCGATTTTATTGTATAATTTTGATTTCAATATTTGGTGTCAGTTGTTGCGGAAACCTATTTCAACACCCCCGTTTTTATTACAGGGCGTATAACGTATTCCCGATTTTCCCCAAAAGGAAAACACGGTCTGCGTTAAACCAAAGTTAGCTGATTCCTAAAATTCAACAACTTTGTTGATCTTTTAGATCATCTGGCCAGCTACTACAATAGCGGTATGAGAAGGGTCGCGAATTGATGACATTTAGAAATTAAACATACAAAAATTACTCTTACTATTTAAGTAAGAAATTACTTAAGTGACGATGGAGTAATCCGTGTCGTCGTACAGTTTGAAATGGCTTCAAAAATGACGTAACCAATTCCACTCCAGACTACACGCCACAAAAAATTACATAGAATTTTATCACAATTTTAGAAATTTGTATACATAATAGTACTTTTCATCACGAGGACGGAAAATGCAATTTTACGTCCGAGAAGTGGTTAGGGAGGGAAGGCGTAGCGTAGCGAAGCCGACCCGACCGATCGCTTCCGAGAATGTAAAAGCGTTTTACGTCTGCGCTGAAGAAATGCACTTTTCGTTAAGCCACACTGATTGAACAATTTTAGGACTGAACGAACGTAAGACGTAAAAAGGTACTTTTCATACCTGAAATCGGGTCGTGAAATAGTACTTTCACGTCCGGTTTAACGAAAAAAGTATTACTCATCCAGTTTCAGAAAGCTTTCATTGCTGTAGTGCTTACAAAAAATGGTGATGGAAAAAATACAATGTATTATAAAACTCTTCAAGATGTGATCAGATGAATCTTCTGATGTTCAAAAACCGCATGCTTGTAAAATAATTCGTCCATATGTAAACCAATCAGCATCAGATGCTCGAATCTTGAATGAATGAATGAAAAGAATGTAGTTCCATACGGCATCATCTGTTTGCAGGATGCACATTCGCACTTCCAAAGGACATATCCCAAGTTTTTCCAATCCACTCATATCCCTTGATTATACAAACCAAACAAACAGCCGTGGAATTTGGAACTCAGAGAAGTTGGATGTTGTAAAAACAATTATTATAATCCGAGAATTTGAAGTTGTAAATGAAAAATTCCACATTATATAATTAGGTAGATGTTAAACCAACTATCCCATCCAAGAATTTGGAATAAAGAAATTAGATGTGTTCAAACTTCAAAATAAATATTCAGGTCCAAGAATTTGCCTCTGATAAAACTGATTTTAAAGGGAAATTATTAAAAATTCAAAAGTTCCAGTCGTAAACGAACATTCATCAGAAATGAATTCAAACGATACTCATGTGTAAGCAATCTGCTTGTATCAAAAATAAATTGATTCGAAATTTAATGTACGAGGTGCGTGCATAAATTTTGTAAAATGGAAGTAATGAATTTTACAAAAATTCGTTACAGACGCTTGTGGCCTTAAAAATATTTGAACTGCCACATCCTTAATAAGAGGGAATTTTCAATTTGCATTAATTTTTTAAATGTTAGGAAATCTTAACCCTTATGTTACCGAATAGGGGTACCCGGGTACTTTTTTTACTTTGCAGGTGTGTATATCTCAGTTTGTATTTTTCACAGCTTATTGGGACTTTGTGACATCTTATAAAATATAGTTCTGAATAAATTAAAGCAATTTTAAAAGTTTTTAGATTTTTACAAATGCAATTTTTTCGCGATTATAACAGACTGTGCCTATATTCCCGAATGGAGTACCCGGGTACCCCTTATTGAAAATCGCATATTATTGACCTAAAAACGGATGATTTTATTGAAAACAAGTGATTTATTTTTTATAATGCAAGTGATAATACCTACAAAACACTAACAATCTCGAAAAAAGCACTAAAAAACATAAATTCGAAAAAATTATGTCGGGGTACCCGGGTACCCCATCCGGGTGATATATGTTGTTTTTTTATTCGGTAACATAAAGGTTTTAATTTAAAAAGTTGGTGAAAGTATGAAAAATTTTAAAAGTTGAATATAAAAATTAAATTACAAATTTAAAAAACCCCCAACCCAAAAAAACTCTAAAATTAAACCTCTAAAAAGTAAAATAATAATTAAATCGATCTAACCGTCGCGTCGTCGTGTCGGGGGACCGACGGGATTTACACAGAACGATTTGATATTGTTAATATTTGCTTAACGGCCCCCGACACGACGACGCGACGGTTAGATCGATTTAATTATTATTTTACTTTTTAGAGGTTTAATTTTAGAGTTTTTTTGGGTTGGGGGTTTTTTAAATTTGTAATTTAATTTTTATTTAGTGCTTTTTAAAGTTTGTTTATTACTTCCACCTATTATGTAAATAATTTTTATTTTTCGATGTTCAATATAATATTTTACGTTAAACTTATAACTCCCCTCTTTTTGGGTCGGGGGTTAAAAAGGGATAGAAGATAATTCTGGGGTGTGACGTTGAGGTAGACAGCTCCATCTTGCATTTTTCCTGGTGTTTTTTCAAGTGTCCAAAATTGGACCAGTTTGACTTTTTTTGAGTGGTGTATTTTCTAAGAGTATTATTTAAGCGAGGGAAAAATTTTAAGTATACTGGAAAACTGGTTTTGCGTTCCATTATAGCGTGTTCGATTTTTTGTGGAAACTGAACAGATGCTAAATTTTACGACATCGGTGAAAATTTCTAAATTCCTAGGTTGTGTGGATTGACTAAGGATATTTTTGGATTATTATATCTTCGTCTTGTCAATTTTGACAGGAGGTTGAATTGGATAAATTTATTTTGTTAAGCCACATATGCGTATGAATTTTAGATGTGAAGAATTGGAATGGCGTATTAAGTTGAAAATTTTTTGGATCAAGATATTGGAAAAGAATTGATAAGGTACTACTCAAAAAGAATTGTATTATAAATAAATAGTTCCTGCTTGTGTTTTTAACCAGCAGGTTATTTTGAATTTTAATTGTATGTGGTTCAAGACACATAAGGCATTTTGGCTGTGAGTTATAATTCATGGGGCATTGACTTTTATTAAGTTCTTGAATACAAGAAATTTTTCCTTATCAATTAAAATTTTTATTTTTGCTAAAAAGAGTTTTGCAAAAACCGTGGCAAGATAGGTTGTTTCTCTGCTATTTGCTAAGAATTATTTTCCCCATTTATTTTCATTTTTTTTTTATAATAGCAATTCCTTGTTTTACATTACCGTTGGTGGCGCTACCATCACTTGGAGCCACAATTCTTTTATTGCGACCGTCGTATTAACGACTTTGTAAAAACAATATTTTGGTAAAACTATTTATTTACAAAATTTACATGCCGGAGCCAACTTAATTTTCAACTGGTATTGATGCCTTGAATCTTAATGGTTAACTGGTCTTAAAAACTAAAATAAATTACCACGAGGGTGGTAGAAATACAAAAAGGACAAAGATGCCTACCTGAAGGGCGATAAAATAGAAAGTTGGTTTTTCCCATAGCGGTTAAGCCTTACAAGATATTTGGGAAAACCCAAAATTTAAACGTTTTATGACGTGGTCCACAGATCAAGTCTATACAAATTGTAATAAAAAAAAATAAAGGAAAAAAATAACAAATGTTTTGCCTAAAAGGGCTTGAACATCACTAACAACATTACGTCCAGAATGGAGTTTGAAATTATTCTGTGTGGTGGCGTTTTGTTAAATCGTCGCATCAGAATCAGAGTATTCTATCTCCATTTATCTAAATTTTACAGTAGAGCTGTTTAAAGATTCTCTATTGCATTACTCGCCACTATATAAAATAAAATTGATTCTTATTTTAACGCGTATTGTAAAATATTTTAGCAATTTTTTTACATTAAATTGTAGAGAAATGAACATAGATTAATATGGTATAAATAACTCGATTTCTCAAAAAATTGGAGATAGAATACTCTGATCCTGATGCGACGAAATGTAAAACGCGAATAGTAGAGGACAATATAAATAAAAGTAAAAGATCAAAAAGATTTCTTTTCAATACATATTGGTTCATGATATGTTTATTTAAAAATAATTTAATGAGAATGACTCTGGATTATTTAAAAATTCGATTCTGAAACACCAATTTTTTGTCAATTTTCCGCATAAATCATCACTATATTTCAAGAATAACACGAATTTTGTTGGTTATATTATGCTTATTGGGTAATTTAATATTTGTGGTTTATTGGAGTAAACCAATGATTTATCATAACCCCAAAGAAAAATATCCCATGGAAATTTGAATGGCCAGGTCACATTTTCTGAGATTACATGGGTCACTGACTTTTGCCTCTTCTTAATAATTTGATTGGGTCCACGAGATGTTAGAGTATACGATAACCTCATTTTAATACCATTTAGGCCGACGACTATAAAACTATTTATCTTGCCGATAAATTTATCTAGGAGATTAATTTATATTCGTGCAACTTCGGATTTACATTTATTTTTGACACATGAGGTGAATTAAATGCCATATTTTTAATTTTAAACACATTTTCGTATTTGTTATTAATTATAATATCAATTTTTGCTGTAAGATAATGTACATTTTACTATTATCAATATTTATAGTAATCATATTATTATTAGTTAATACTTTATATGACAAATTAAAATATATTTATTAATGACTCCACTACGATAACTTCTCATATGATTATATGAATTATATGAATTACCCGTTACTCATTACTGTTATTTATACCATACCATACCATTCTGTTACTGTTACTGTTATTCTATTCTATTTTGTTATTGTTATTATTATTCTTCTTGTTATTGTTATCATTATTCTTTTTGTTATTGTTATTCATTGTCTATCATCTGTTATCGTCATGGCGAATCTGTAAATAGTTCCTAATTTTCAGAAGTTGGTTTTTCAGTTGTTTTCCAACAATCAAATACGAAAATGCATCAAGGTACCACAACATCCTTCAAGATAGAAGGAAGAAAATATATCTAACTATTGTAAAACCTCTTGGAAGGTTATTTAGATGAAACCCGGGGATATGTTTCGACGAGGGGCCCCAAACCTTGTATTAAAATTAAAATGTAAGACCCAACGGCGCTTTGCGTCGAAAGGTCAAACAAATTTGTATATTATTAATTAATAAAAGATTTTAAAACTAACTATTAATGACTCCGTTGGCCTTGTGGTTAACAAGTCGGCTTTCATTTTGTCATTCCGGGTTCGATCCTCACCAGAATCATATTTTTTTATTTAAATTTTTATTTAAGTATTATATTATTATAATAAGGGCCGACCTAAATGTATCTACTAGACTAATAATTAGTTTTTTTAATTTATGTATGAATCTCCTAGGTAAATTTGTACGTAGGTAAAGCACCATTCACAAACTACAAATTTAACTAGGAGATTCGTAAATTAAAAAAACTAATTATTAGCCTAGTAGATACATTTAGGTCGGCTCTTATTATAATATAATAATACTTAAATAAAAATTTAAATAAAAAAATATGATTCTGTGAGGATCGAACCCGGAATGACAAAATGAAAGCCGACTTGTTAACCACAAGGCCAACGGAGTCATTAATAAATATATTTTAATTTGTCATATAAAGTATTAACTAATAATAATATGATTATACTATAAATATTGATAATAGTAAAATGTACGTTATCTTACAGCAAAAATTGATATTATAATTAATAACAAATACGAAAATGTGTTTAAAATTAAAAATATGGCATTTAATTCACCTCATGTGTCAAAAATAAATGTAAATCTGAAGTTGCACGAATATAAATTAATCTCCTAGATAAATTTATCGGCAAGATAAATAGTTTTATAGTCGTCGGCCTTATAAGAATAAAGATTAGTTTCTGATTGATTCAAAATTAATTTTTAACGCTCCAACCATTGGTTCTAATACCACCTATCATAAATAATTAAAACCACGTATAAGCTCTTACTTACCGGATTATATGTTTCAATCTCATTCATGATTCCTCTCGTGAAACTCATATATCTTCAGACCTTGACTGGCTTAATGAAAATATAACATTGCTTACTAATTTTCCAAAAATAAACCGAATCCCTTTAATCTTAACTGTACAATGACATTGCGATAATGAAATATTGAATTTTGCAATCGGCCCTGATATTTAAGGTATCAGATTTGCAAATTTGCCAACCTCAAGCAAATTGATAAAATGGTGTTTTAAAAGTTGAATTATAATATATTAGTATTGTAGAGATATTTCCTACGACCCTTAACTTTAATTATTATTTATCTACCAGGACAATACCTCAACACTAGAGTACCGTGGCAGCTATGCGTCGGTTCACATATAATTTCTGTACGGAGACAGATCTCAGGTTTGGGTTCGCCCGTCTCTCCTTTTCGGGTCGCTAAATAAAACAAATTGTACGGCCTGACTACCGCACTAATTTCGTAAAATTGAAATTCCACTTTTGGGAACAAATTTGCATCAATTGCCTTAATCAAAATTATTGTCTTTATCGACAACGCTACTAAAATGAATTGGGGTTCGTCTGGTCGCATGAAAAACAAAATCAAACGCAGCTTTGTGAAAAATGACTAATTTAATTTTCATAAAATAAATTCAACTTTAATATGAGCAAAACAGGTCGAGCAAGAGCTGTTTACGAACAGATTCGTTTTGGTCGTTAAGTGTAAAATTGTGTTATAGAAACCCTTCGTATTTGCATTTACTTGCAAATCGAACTCAAAATACTCCAGGTTTCTATTAAATGTAATATTGTGTGACACATAAATTTACAATGATAAATGGTGTGATTGAATTCAAAGTTTATTTACCAGTGATGCGGCACTTGTTGTCGCCGTTTTGGAACAGCTGTTTTCTTGCATTCGACACCTGTCATTCGGCAACCTGTTGCATCCTTTAACACCTGTGTTCTTCATAAAAATCGAATTGTGATTCCAAATCTTCGCAATTCCTCTCAAAATATCCAGATAAGGACGATCGGCAATCGTACAATAAAGTTTGTTGGCCAAACACAAACGATTTGAACCAAGCGTAAAATAAATCGTACAGCTCACCTCAAATTTTGGTGAGTAAAAATTATACGATTCAAATTTTAACTAATTTGAATTTATTCTTCTAAACATTCAATTTTAGGCACATAATCTCCTCGATTACAAAAATCATTCGATGATTCGTCAATGACGGAATGACAAATTTTCATCCACATGTGTGATATCAAACTTTCTAAATGTGCGTTTCCAAAACTGCTGCAACTTGAAGATCTACTTCCAAATTAATCTAAAAATACTCGTCTACTTTAGACGACACTTCGCACTACTTCTCAAGCTTGAAAAACACTTGGTTTTCCAAGAAAAATCGGAAATTTGTCACTTATGATGGACCTCACCAAAAAATACTGTTGTTGGCCTCACAATCACCAGCCAACGCTGCTCACCATATTTCTCTACTTCCAATGTTGAAAAACTTCAAATTACCAACACACAAATCGAAATTTTGAGCTACTTTGCACGTCAAAATAGGTAAAATTTCGCGGTTAAAATTCAAATGTAAATAATTAAATTCGTTCCTTTTTAGGTTTAAATCGCCGCAAAAATTTTATAAATTACTGGATTTCACTAACATTCAACAATAATTGTGTGCTTGTGTCAGTGGTAACATAAATCGACCTTCATTCACAAAACCGTGCTCGACCTTGTCATTATGGATAAAACATCCCGTAATTCGTTAATTATCCCTTAATCCCGTAATTATTAACAATTTGCCTAACAAAGGGTTAAACAAGTCATTAAAGGGTCTCGCCGGATAAGTAGGTCAAAAGTTCCTCTTCGGAATTTTACAGTAGAAAGTTTTTTTATAAAGTTTGTTATGTAAAAAGACAGTGGTGTGCAAAATTTTTTTCTGTTTTTTTTTGTTAATATAATCTTTTAAAAAAAATTTAAGATTATCTGATTTAAAAATGTACATACACTGTACATACATTTTAATATAATCTTTTAAATAAAATTTAAAAATGTATGTACAGTGTATGTACATTTTTAAATCAGATAATCTTGGATGCAATGATGCAATTCTCATTAGATCTAATTTATAATACAAATTTATTGGATTTTCGAAATCGATTTTCTCCAAAATTTCTGAGTGTTTGGTCTTTCTTTTTTCATCAAGTTGACGTTCTAATTGGGTTGTAATCGTATACAAATTTTGGTGCAGATCTGTGAGGGACAGGGTTGGCCTTGCCCTTGTTAGTACTAGTATTTAATTAATTGTAAAATGATTGTAAGGTATACTTCTGGACTAATTTTGTACCAAATTTCAGTAATGAATGCCCAGACGTCGTCCAAATTTCTAGGTGCTTTCTCTGCTATAATGTAATGCCTAAGTCACTTTGGCCTTATGTATTACAGCATTATCTTGTTACAGTATAAATTTTTCACCAATTAGGTAACCTTTTTCCTTCAAGTATTACTACATCTTTTAAGAGTTTTATGTATACTACAGCGGTAACTACCTTCAAAAATTCCTATTTTGTTAATGACAGCTGAGCAGATACATCCCCAAACCATAATACCATTATCAAACAACTTTTAAAGCCGGTTCACACTATCTGTTTTCTCATCTGACTTAGTCATATTATGAGAAGTCATGGCTAAAATCATACCATCTTAAAAGCCAATCATAAAGGCCAGGACTGCTATAATATCAAAAATCATATAGTCTGAACCTAAAAATATTTCTCATATGAGAAGTCATATGACAAGTCAGATGAGAAATCAGATAGTGTGAATCGAGTTTTAAGATAGGTTTTGTATACTTAACAGACAAAACTTCAAAATAAAACAAAACTTTAAGTAATACAGTATCTTTCGTGGAGATCGACTGTGCTTTTTATCTGCATAAAGTCATATTATTTGAGTACAGATAATTTGGGTCTGTATTGGAAATTGCGTGAATTTTATTATCTTGCCTTTTCGTGGTAACTTTTGGGCGTTCCTGGCGCTTTAATGATGCTACTTTACCTTCCATTCGAAAAGCATGAATTATTTCATAAATTGAAGTGGTAGATTTACCTAATAATTCAGCAATTTCTTGCATTTTTTTCTTTTAAACATACAACTTGATTATCAATTACCGTTATTCGGTAGTTAAATGTTTGTATTCCCCATTTTACGAAAACTCTTATTAAAATAATGCAATTTGAAGGACAGATAACAAAGATATAAGTTTGTCAAAAAAATTATACTTACCTGTCAGTAGAGTGATCTCAAAAGAAGATGTGAAGGCGAAGACAAAATCTGGCGCAGTAGATGTGTAGGAGGAGTTTGTCAGTGGCGTAGTAAAAAGTATATTCAATTTCAATTACATACATAATAAACACTTACTTACATTTCTTATGAAATGATTAATTAAAGATAAAGATGTTTAACTTTGTTACTAAAGTACATTTTAAATAATATTTTAAGATTAACCGTCGTATTCATAAAAATAAATCAATATTTAAGAGAGGCTTGTAAACCCTTCTTACCCATAACCTAGCATTTTTCCCTATGCTTTTACTAGCAAAAAAAGCTAGGTTATGGTTAAGAAGGGTGTACAAGCCTCTCTTAAATATTGATTTATTTTTATGAATACGGCCGGCGGTTAATCTTTAACCTGCAATAGAAATGTGAATAAAAGTAAGGTTATGGTTATGTGGACATCCCTACTTTCATAACATGGACTCGCCTCAACGCGATTTGGTTACTACGCATTAGCTCCACATTCTCATCTTCTTTTGAGACCACTCTAATTCAATGTATTCTGAAAAGAAGTTGATTGGCTTAATAATAAGGTTAGATCGGGTTTGATTTAATAAAGATGATGTACTTTTGTCATGCGCTCCGCACAAGTAACTGATACAAATAGGTATGAAATTTCTAACTTACTTAGCCTACGTGGAAATAAGGTGGGTGTACTAAACCTTGAAATATCTTCTGTTTTCCATATTTGGAATTATATAAAATAAATTTTATAGGGACTTACTATTTAGTAAACTGTTTTATAGGGAGTTTAGCGCGTTTACTGTGATAAGTTTGTATTTTAACCTAAAAAAATTCGAAATACAAGCAAGAAAAAAAGTAAAAAGTTAGGTTAACAGCTCTTTAACTAAAACAGGCTTACAAGACCGTTTTAAGTTTTTTATGAATACGGCTGAGAGTCATTAATAAATATATTTTAATTTGTCATATAAACTATAAAGTCTCTTCTTCTTAGTTTAGGCCTTAAGGCTTGTTATTACCAACATCTGCGTCGTTTCCTTGGCAGTGTTGGTTCTGTGAGCATATAAATATTTTACATTCATCAGGTAGCTTGCTAGACTTGCCGTCAGATGTGCCTATAAAGTATTATCTAATAATAATATGATTACTATAAATATTGATAATAGTAAAATGTACGTTATCTTACCGCAAAAATTGATATTATAATTAATAACAAATACGAAAATGTGTTTAAAATAAAAAATGATGGCATTTAATTCATCTCATGTGTCAAAGTTAAATGTAAATCAGAAGTTGCACGAATACAAATTAACTTGGTCAGTTAACTTGGTCAGTTAATTTTACTTCATAAGGTAAATTTAGTTGGTCGTTCGTGCTCCTGGCCCTAAAAGAATCAATCGTTCATAGTGTGCCTGAATACAAGTTGTATTCTAAATCACCATTATTTAATTTTTATTATCACTAACTTGATCTTTTGCAAATAACACTGAAAATTATAATTTTTTGGTATCTAAATCACTTTTTGGTTCTCATAGGGCAGTTATACTTTCAATATCCGGATAACTTCATCAAAATACCTCTGTAAAAATTCCGAACATAAAAAACTTAGGTTTTATGCACATGCAAACATTTACTTATTTGTCCGATTGCCTGCTTCCTTTCTGTTCGATTACATTAGCTCTATTCGCGGTAACAATCCGGGATAAGTTTTATCCTACTGCGTTTGCGGATTTATAATAAAATTGTCATTCAAGCTCAAATTCGATGATAAAAAGTATAAAACCGCAGACGCAGTAGGATAAAACGTGTCCAGGAGTGTTACCGCGAATAGAGCTATTATTAACATAGGAAATTATAACTAGCAATCTTCTATCTTTGTGTCCGTGTCTTAATACTTGGCAGCTTATACGTATTACCTACATCATAAACTAAAAATATCGAGCGTTCAAAGGTTCTTGAGTAACATTAAAAGGCACTACTTTTGCCAAACAGTAGCAGGTCAATTTATGAAATGTTGGCACACACTCTTGGTTATTGAATATTTATTTGAAATGCTATCGATTCAAATAATTCACAGAGAGTCAAGTGGCTACCTTTAGTTAATAGAAAAATAAATTATCCTTGATTAAATAATATACCTTATCATAATTTTAGACTTACTAAAAATGCACTAAAATACTTTTAGAATTAAATATACAGCTCCACCAACGTTAGAACCGACTTTAGGGGCGTGTCAGGCGCTGCTAAAATTAAAAATGTACACTCAAATGAAGAAGTTTCACTGAAAGAAATACGTTGGTAAAATCAAATAAAATACTTGTTTGATTTTGCGTCAATCCCGTGAAGTTGTTAATTCAAACAAGATGACATACTTAAACGAGTTTATCAAAAAGTGATCACGTACATTGTTTAAATCTATTTTGCCATGTTCAATGTAGTGGTGAGGTAACCACGGATTAATAGTACATTGAAAATGCTCAATACATACATTTTTAGTTTACTACGCATACATATTCTACCAAACACTTGTATGTTTAATTGACTACGTACACATATTTAACCAAATAAGGTACATGTATGAAATTAAACATGAAAATTGTTAACTAATATTTTTCTTTTTTCACCAGGTTAGGGTTGTTTTAAATAAAAATTTTTTATATAATTACAATTTATTATTAGTACCTACTTAAGCATACATGACAAGAAAACATATTGAAACTGATTAGTTATTTAATTTATTGATTAACACTAAAACGTCGGGGGAAGCTCGGTCGTTATTGCCAGCAATCCCAAAAAAATATTTTTGAATGAATAACCAAACCGATTTGGAAGCTACGGGGTACTCTAAATTCAAGCTAAAAAATATTTTATAACAAGCGTCGGGTGCTGGCAAAAACGACTCGAACCTATATTTTATATCATCATAATAAACAATATAAAATAATAGGTTGCAAAGTGCACCCCCTTTCGTGAAATAGAAATCGTTTGAAGAATTTACCCTTAAAATTAAAGACTGTTGCGAATCCTTAATGGTAGCCTTAGAAACTTTACGCCGTTTTGCGCTGCCTTCTTGGACTGATGAATGCCGTATAGTCGGCGGAAGAAGAGCATGTAGCGCGTCTATGACTAAGACGTCTTCAGGACCTAAAAATAAATTTAAATTTAAATTTAAATATATTTTTATATTAATTGCATTTAATAATTCAAGACATTCCTTGTCTTTTATCAGGTTATTATAAATTGAATTATTAAATTTTTAAAGTGTTCCCACTTCTCAAAAAGAAAATTCTCTTTTTGGTGAATAACTCTCCAAAATCAATGTTAATCTAAAAAATATATAATTTGGTTAGGTAAATTATAGATGTCTACATACTAGAAAAATTTTTGACCTCACACCAATTTGAAGTAAATTTATAACTGAACTTGGATGTCAAATTTACTTTAAATTGATGAAAGGAAAACATTTTTCTATAGAAGTATAGAATTAACTTTTTCTCGATAATTTACATACCAATGAGAATCCTCCGGAATATTTTAAAATCGGCCACTGGTCTAAAAATGATGCAATTTTTGTTTTTTTACCGCCATTAAAGAGCAAATTCCTACGTCTTTCCGGAAATGTTCTTCGCCATTTATTGGAGAGTTCTTCCCATGGTTCTCTATAAATTTTTAACCATTTTATATCGCTGGAAAAATCTGTAAAAATATTCACATTGTTGTAAATTTAATTTTGCTTTTTATTAAATAATTTGATTAATAAAATTTATAAAATTATGATTGGTTTTATGATAATTTAAAAATTGACATGAGTTTTTCAATTTAATCAACATTTAATAAATTTTATTATTTGTTACCATTGAGAAGATAATTAATTTAATAATGTACTTATGCTCTCAATTAATTTTATTTTTGATCACAACACTTGACACAGAACATACGATTTACACAAGTAGGTAGGTATTAAATGCAACAACTGTAAGCTACTGGCATTTCTAGACAATTTTCTAGAAATGCACCATAAGCTAAAATATTTTATATTGTAACGACGTGTTTAATACGTCGGTGGTTAGTATTAAACACCACATTATTTGAATAACCACGATCATGTTTGTTTGTACTATGAAATTTTAACTTTTACATACAATATGATTTGATCATGGAAGTTGTCAATTCATCACGTGTTTAACAATGGTATTATAAGTCTACCATGAAATTGTACTTGTATGAACCAAGAAAAGTGTTTTAATCAAATAATATCCTTGTTTAAAAATTTATTTTCTGTTAAATATGCGATCTTGTTTAAAGTAACTATTAAAAAATGTTATTTTCAAACATTTCCTTGTTTGAATCAAACATATTTAGATCGACAACGCTAAATTGTTGATTCAACTAAGGATTTTTCTTTCAGTGTTCTCGGCGCGAATATTTAAAATCCATAAATTATTTTGTCAAATTGCAGTCACGAAATACGTAAAAAATGTTACTGAAAATATTAAATAAAGCACTTTTGGAATAAATTTAGTAAATATTAAATACAAAAAACCACGACAAATGTAAACACACGCAATGATTTGTAACTTTTACAACAGAATGTACTTGAGAAATAACTCAACGTTCATTGGTTCATTCAAATTTTTATCAAATTAGTTGGCATATTTGCCGCGTCCTTTCTAAGCTTGGTGGAGCTGTAATATTAACCATTAATTAGTGACGTGGGCGCCTCCGAGGCAATAGTTCCATTTGAAATGTATTATGTAGGAAAGATTCACATCACTAATTAAAGGTTAAATTTACAATGTAAAATATAATGAAATTATAACTTATACACCTACAGTGTTTTTCATAAAAAAACTTAAAACAGTCTTATAAGCCTGTTTTAGTTAAAATGCTCACTAATCAAAGCCTGACGTTTTTTTGCTTGCATTTCTAATTTTTTTATGTTAAAATACCAACTTATTACAGTAAACGCGTTAAACTCCCTATAAATTTTATAGGGACTAACTATTTAGTAAACTATTTTATAGGGAGTTCAGCGCGTTTACTGTAATAAGTTGGTATTTTAACATAAAAAAATTCGAAATGCAAGCAAACAAAGTTAGGTTATGGGTTAAAGAGCTCATTAACTAAAACAGGCATATAAGACTGTTTTAAGTTTTTTATCAATAAGGTTGCTATACTTTAACTGATTTACATATTTTTCCTTTAAAAATTAACATATTTTTAACGTGATCTTACACGAAATAGTCGCTAAGTTGACGAAGGTAGGTGGGTAAGTTGACGAGATATATCGCACCCCCAGAAAAAAAGGTATTAAGTCCAAAAGGTGACTATGAGTTAGATATACCAAAAATTTCGTCTTCTCCAGCTCTATTTGTAAAAAAAAATCTTATCGATAGGCCAATTATTGCCTATAAAAACCGCCAAGTTCCCTTTTCCATCTGATAAATTCCTGCGTTAAACTATAAAAATTAAAAAATGAATAGTTAAATTAGCCCATCCCTCCTACCCAGCATAGAAGAGATCACAGGGAGAGATGGACCAAGTGTGGTAGGAGAGATGGATCTCCAGTTTTTTCGAAATTTACTTCGAAACTGTGGGTTAAAATCTTTTCCCTATGCATTTTTACCTATCCTATCCTATAGGATACTACTGTCTGGACCCAAAGATCGGTTTTCTCCAAATTACTAGTTGCCAGTCTAAGTTTGAAAGTTACGCCCACATTTTAATTTTTTATTCTTTTTTAAGAGGCGGTCGGAGCTTAGCGGTCACGCAAGTTGACTATGAACGCTAAATACCCGGTTCGAATCCGAGTAAAGTAAGAACTTTATTCTGACCGTCTCCCCTCGGAAGGCAATGGCAAACCACCGAGAGTAATATGCCAAAAAAAATCCTTAAAATGTTAATGATCTAAATAAGTCCAAAATTGATCTGTGGACTAAGGGGAAGGCAAACCACCACCCCATTAACACTAACATTTACCTGGTACAGCCTTCTTGGCTAAGTCGGGGGGATCGCCGTACATCCGAAATCGGATAGGCACCTGAAGAAGATGAAGATTCTTTTTTATTATTTATTTTATTATTTTTATTTTTTATAAATTTCAGAAGTCCAAGTGCCCCTCGCCATTATATTCTTTTTACGAATATACAGGGTGTCCCCGCCACTCACTTTACATAACTTAGGTGGTGACAGAGGACACTTTTCTAAGAACAATATTTAACAAATATTTTTTTCTAAATTCAAACCCTCGAGAGTTAGGCCTCTTTAAAGCATTTTTTTAAATTTCCACCTTCACGTGACCCTAGCCCCGAAAACATTGATTTTTCGGTAAAAATGGTTTGGTGCTCTTTTAAAGAGCGTGAAATAATCTACAAACTAGATTCACATCTTTTATTGTCTAAAATCAAGGGCTTTCGAGTTATGAATTAAAGTAAGTTAAAAAATGTCGAACAATTTGAGCATTCTGTTTTTTTCCAATTTTCCAAGAGAAACCAATCCATTTCACAGAAAATCAGAAAATAATAAACAAGGCAAAACAAAAAATTAAATTCACAAAATTTTTATTTTTTTTGAAAAAATTGTTTATTTGTGTCTTGGGATGATTTTTGGGTGATAATGGGATTTATTGAACGTTTATGTTGTAGGTATGTTGTTTTGCTCTATTTTTGAAAGAATAAATAATTGATTTAAAATTTAAAAATTGTAATTGCTTAGTCATTTGTCAAATTGAAAGAAGTTTTTTTGATCGCGATTCAGATTCACATCTCTGCGTGGACGAAGGATTTCGTTTTGTTCTAGAGACAGGTCGCCGATTGTGATTTGCGTTGCTTTACTTTCTGAGCTGGTTGGGGCAACGTAAAGAAGCGTGAGCATTATTGCACATATTTGTTGTGAAGAACAAGGTAAGTGTGTGGTTTTCTTCGGCTAACATAACAACAGCCGGAGGACACTACAATATATCGTCGTCTTCCGTTTTAAGAGATGTCATATTTTAAAATGCAACCCCTAACCCCAGTGTGAATAGATAAAATTAAATGAGACTTTTAGCTTTTTTTTCTCGAAAGCTAAAATTAATCTTAATCAATTCCTGCGCATCATCATATCGTTAATCAATTCATGCGCGTCACCAGTAATTAGGTAGTGCGTGATAAATCCCGTTTGAATAGGATTTCCGTAAAATCCGTTCTTAGTGTTCACCTACATCATTATAAGGAACTCATGTACAAAATTTCATTCTTCTAGACCCACCGGTTTAGGCTGTGCGTTGTCTGTCAGGTATGGTTTTTATTAAGTGGGATGAGAATTCGATTAAGAGAGTTTTAACTGTATATTTATAACGCATTAAGGTTGAAGCCCACTTGGACCACGCGACACGACAGACGCGCTTAGAATGATTTACATAGAATCAAATGCAAGTCCGCACACTAAGACCACGCGACAGCTCGCGACACCAGGCCATAACACCAGGCTACAACAAAAGTGTAGCTCGGTGTGGTGTCGCGTCGCGTGGTACAAGTGGGCTTGAACCTTTAAAGAGTAAGTACCCGGTTTTACCCAACTCTCCTCTACATACATTATACAGGGTGTTATAGGTCTTCTAATCCAAACTGTACCACATGATAAATCACAGTAAAACTAACAATTTTTGTATGTTCCATTTTTCAAAAGGGGCTTAGTTTTCTCGCTATGGCTGATAGGTATGTTATTAATTTTTATATTTTTTATTTATCTTCCTTATTTCGAGTTAGCAAAAAAAAATAAAAATATCTATATAGGTACCTACAATCTATTTAATAATCTCTATACTATAAACAATACTAAAAATTATAATGTAACGTTGTCAATGACAACGTACTTTATAGGATATAAAATAAGTTAAAATTCTAATTTTTCTGTTAGTGTTAGAAAAAATATTGAAGACAACGCGTGTTTTATAGATTTAAACTACGATATCGATTTTTAAACAGTCTATAAAACACTAGTTGCCTTAATAGCTATAAAAATCTTCTTCTTCTTCAACGTATAGTTTAAGCCTTAAGGCTTGTTATTAGGTACCAACATTTGTCGTTTGTTAGACTTGCCTTCAGTTGTGCCATGTATCCTGGTGTTTTATATTAATGGTGGCAATTCACTAATTCCATTACAGAAGAAGAAGATTTCAAAATGGCGGACAATTAAAATATTTGAAGTTTTAAAATATTTCTCAAAAACCAATCGATGCGTTTTTTCGAAATACAGTTTATTGAATTTTGCCCCAAGGATACATTAATTTTTAACTTTTATTTAAATTTTTGAATTTTGAAAAATGAAACAAAGATTGTAAGTTTTATGCCTGTCTGTTTTCACCAACAATTTATTTAAGAATTTCCTAGTAAAGAATTACTTAGCTAATAATGTCAATAGTATTGACATAATAGAAACTCATGTCAAATTTGACCAATCACATTTATGGAATCCTAGCTAAGCAATTCTTTACTAGGAAATTCTTAAATAAATTGTTGGTGAAAACAGGCATTACTATAATATAATTTATAATGTGGTACAGTTTGGATTAGTTGACCTGAAACACCCTGTATATAACCGTTATCTGTTAACAGTGCACCTATTTGTTCTACCAAAATTTGATTGATTTTTATTTTATACTTAGGGTACCTACCTAGGTACTTAGTTTTAATCGCACAGTTTTATTTTAATTAATAGGCAAATTAAACGTTTCCTCTATATTACAATATAATTAAATTATAATAGCTGCATAATACATAAATACCTCTTAATAATGAGAAACGATTGTATACTGTTGGTATGTGTATAGGTATACTTATTCCACTTTTGTAAGTAGCTATAAATTTTTATATATGAATAATTCAAACTGACACCAACAATTCCATTGGACATATTTATAACATAGTAATGCTCATTGCTAAGTTTTAACAGTGTTTAATTGTTTGTGACAGAACCTTTACATATTAAATTGCATTTTAATGTGTACTAAATTATTCAAGAATTAACAAGAAAATTAAATTAATCGTTTCCTCTCTATTATTCATTTGCAGTAAGTAGGCTTTAATTTATAATCCTATTACATTTTAATGATGGGTAGAAGACTTTATTCTGTAAATCGATTCATGTAACATTTTAACCAATTAGAAATAAATTATAAAACAATTAAATTTTCAACTTGCAAACTGCTTTTCATACGGTAGCAATTTTTCTTTAAAGCGGAAGTTGCAACGATAGAAAGAATGCTGATAACACGTTGAACATTTTCAATTACCATATGATAATTAAAATTATAATCTGAAACAGTTATTGGGATGGGAAAAACGCTTTCCAGCTATTACTAGGAATCTGAGCGGTGCGGTGAAATATGTAGTCCTGGACGGTTTATACTCATTGAATTGCACATACATAGTATGATATGCAATTATAATTCTTAGTGTATGGTATATTGAAGATGGAAGGGAAAGAGTGGGGGGATGTTATCCGCCATATTGTATCCGCCCCCGCTCAAAGGCACCGCCCTAGCTTTATCTCACTTTCACATGTAAAAAGCTTAATTTTTCCATCTCTTATTACTAAGTATATCATATATACCAAGCGCTCTCAAATAATTTTAATGGATCGCGAGAAAGAATCGGTTTTGTGCGATTGTGCAAAGAAAGAAATTTAGGAACGAGAAAATGAAATTTTTCAGCAGAAATCAATTTTTTAATATAGGTCCACTGAAATCGTAAAAGATAATCATGCATTATTAATGAGAATAATTATAATTTTAATTAATAAATTAATTTTGTAGATTGAATTTACGGTTACATAATCTCTTAGACGAAAATATGCATTTTTCGAAGGGTTATCATTTTTATGAATTTGTTTTGGGTATTAATTTATTATTAGTTATCTAAGGAAATATTACTTTAATAATTTTTAAAATATACAATCGATTTGGGTCTGACGGCTTAAAGGACATTTTTAGATCGATTGGAAGCAGCCGCAGCATCGCATTCCTTTAGCCCGGCCGTTCGAAATGTTAATATATTCTGAAGAGTTTAATTTAGCACATAGCTCTCGCGGGCGGTGTCCGTTGGGGATCGAACCCCGCATCTGATATTCAGTCCGCATCCTCTTTCAAGCATTGTGGACACAAGAATATATTAAAAGTGGATTCGGATTGTTGACATTTGCACAGCTCGATTGTATTTGGTTGCCGTGAGAACTTCAAAAGATGATATTCTTAGATCGCACCATCGCAACCTTCTTATTTCATTTTACATAGTAAATCTTATTTAAACATACTACTCTTTAACTTTAGATATGGCAAAAATTAAATTTAGTTCAGTAAATTGTAACCTACACAAGGTAGGAATCTTATTAGCAGAAATTTTTGAAATTAATCAGGTTTATATTTAAATGTTTGCTTTATTATTATTGACCGTCATTAGTTAGGGTGTTGATCCTGTCTGGTTCATGTCCAGTGGTAATGATGCGTATATTTACAGTATTTGGTTAGTGAGTATTTGTATGTATAACATATGTAGAACGGCTGCCCGAGTGGACATTTGCTTAACCGGTGCGATATATCATGGGATTTACTGCTGAGATGAAAATGGTTGCTTACCCTCAAAGTAGGGGTGAGGATAAACCTTCTTTATCTCGCATTTGAACACATGCTTAATATAGGTGGCATGGAACTGAAAAATTTACAATTAGTTCAAAAGGAAAACAGTTTTGTCTGGATAAAATTAAAAACTTCCTTAAGATAGACCTTTTTTTCCTGTTTGTGATATCGAATTATTTACCAACTATTAATTGCTTTCAGATCCACTCGATTGTGATTCAATCCATTAGCGTTAAATGTTTTATTGACAATGTAGTTTTATGTTACCCGAAGTGGTTAATATTTAATTGAAAAATAAATTTTAAAACATTATATTATAGGTAAGGTTTCGTAATCTAAAAAATTAGTAATTTTAAAACGTTTTCAGAGACAACGATACTAATTATCGCGAAATGGAATTTTCCTCATTGGCCAATATTGTTCGTCGACGAGAAGAAAATATCACCGTCCAGTAATTAAAGCAGAAAAGGAACGCCCTCGGAAGGGAGAAACCCCAATAGAAAGCCTTGATTGCGTAATTAGAACAAGTCTGTATCTTGGTTTGAAGTTGCACGTCCAATCCAAACCCTTGATTATACCCGTGCTACTGGTTAACAAAAGCGAATTGCAACAGATAGCCATCGTTATTGGACGTTTTTCTTGGAAAATTAATTTTTTCAAAATTATAAACGTTTAATGAAGCTCATCGTCAAATAAACTATTGAGATACATAATTATTACATATTGATTAAATTTATTGAAATGAGATTAAAATTAAGCTGATATTTCTTGTCTAGTTTTTGGAGACAGATGGCTTTTGCGAGGTGAGCTTAGCCAAACGAGCAATGCCCATACCAGCAAGCTTTGATTTCAACGGATTTATGTATTGTAAACGATTGCTTTATGCGATATGAGACACCATTTACATGAAAAATGTATCTGGGAAAACGTCCTTATACGAGCTTTTGTTTTCGATACCAGAAAATATTGCGCCTTTGCAGAACGTGACTGGTTTTTCTGTAATTGATGGTGTGGACCGTAACTTCAAATTGGATTATATAATGGAAACTTTACGCGTGTTCTGTTTTTGATAATTAAATCAATATATTTGTACAACAACGTTGCAATTTATAAATTTATAAAATAAATACAAATCTGTTAACTATTCTAACACTGTATAATAGTAAATTCTACAAATAGACCATTAAAGTTAGTGAAGTTTTTCAATCACCTTATTGTAAACTTTAAAAATAAGGTACGAAATGTAATAGCATAGTTAGGCATATATTTAATTAATAATTGCTATTGATATCATCAAAAGATGAGGGCAAAATTAAAAACAAACATTTTTCAAATAAAAAATATTTTATTGTCTTTTCTTATTAGAATATTCTGTACAACATAATAAATTTTCGCATGGTTCTCGTAAAATGTGGTTGAACAATATTGTAGGATGCGCGTACGTAAAACAAACCTAGAAAGTTTCAAGAATGTAAAAAGCAAGAACAGGTTAAACTCGATGTACGTTACTGAAGCTGAGAGCGAAGTATGCAAGAGTAATTATAAAAAATTGATCAGATAACTTCATTTGGTTTAAATTATACTTGAAATTAATATTATAATTTATTATATATTAAGAATATTATATTAAGAGACGGTCATTGCCTTGCAGCTAACACAGTTGGATGTGAATGCGGGGTACCGGGTTCAAACCCGGGGAGAGTCAAACTTTCTTATGACCAAGTCTCCGTGCTTCGGAGGGCACGTTAAGCCGGCGGTCCCCCTGAGTTAACAAATTGCCACCGTTAACAAAAAACAGGGCTACAGGCACATCTGAATGCTATCCTAGCAAGCTGCTACCGGATGTAAAACAACTATAGTCCAAAATCGATCTGCGGACTACTCACCAACCCCTCTCTCGCCAGCGTGGTGAGTTATGGCCAAACCAAACCTCCATAATATGGAGAGGCTAATGTCCAGCAGTGGACAGAAAAAGGCTGATAACGAACGAATTAATATTATTTATGAAAGGCAATGGATACACTTTTATACTTTGGAAGAAAGTGACACCATAGAAATTTATCTATGCATAAGTAATATAAAATTCTGTTGTCATCGTACAAAGTAATCCAGTTAGAAGAAAATCTTAATACATTTAAAAACGATCAAGATAATTGGTATAGGTATATTTTTTAATAAATAAACGAGGATTATTATCGAAATAAAAACACAATTAGTAATTAACATTTTCGTGCATCAAAATTGTAGTGGTTTCAGGCAGACGTCCAGCGTCCTACTCGTACTCGATTTGAGACATCAAACCGAGAATGTGAGTGGTTTTCCTGAAACGCAGGCGCTTAAACCGACGTCGATAATATTGTTCTGCATGCATTATATTTTTAAATGTGACTGGAATATCTTTACATTGAGCAAACAAAGTCACTCATTTGTATTTTGTATTTTTAAACCAACGGGATTCGTTCAAATAAAGTCATCATTAGAAGTTTCCGCTTTTATTGCTTGATTACCTAAGTATTGCTGAGTTCCAACTTTGCTTTAAAATTGCTTCCATTTATTTACTAATTAGAAATATATAGTTGCAATTAAAACTAACAAATTTTATATAGGTACATTATATAAAAAGAAATTAATTATTAAATTTAATTAAGTTCGTTATACATTCTAGTGGTGATAAAATAAACATTAAAATTTTTATTAACGTACAGTCATTAAATAGGTACTGTACCTCGGAAATACATTTTAGAAAAATGTACGGTAATTACTTTTATCGATGCAAAGATTGTGATAAATTATTGAAAAACTAAAGAGAAGAAGAAATTTAACACCTGAATAATTTCCTTTACAAAATGAATATTTATTACAATTAATGCTTTCATTCTTTTTTCTACCGGAAAATCTAATGAAATTTCAATAACTTTTACAATTAGCCATAATGAAAATAAATTACACCCTATCTACAAATATCTTCCTTTGAAATAATAAAAGAATTGATATCTTTCTGATAAAAAAATTGGATTCTTTTGTTTGCTTCTTTGGAATAAGTAATATAATTATAAAAGAAAACTGTACCAAAGAAATTGTGTAAAAAAATGTTCACAAATGAATGCAAGAATGAACTGATCAACTCTAATTGTAGTGTATAAATTTAAATTTTACAAAAGGGTGGTTTTATAAAAGAAAAGATGGCTTAATGAAAACTTGGTCTTTATTTATGAACCACAATATTTTGCTTTTGTGTTTGTTTCGCAGTTAAGATTGTAATTTCTATTTTATATAATATTAAGAAAATTCCTTATTATTATATAATAAATTTCTAAATAATTATATTAAATTTTCTTAAAAACTCATTTCATTACAATCTACTTTACTGGAATTCGAGTGGTTTATATTTATCATATCTTAACACTCATTTGAAATTTATAACATTGAAGTATCACAATAATAAGCGAATTATGTAAAAAGTAAATGAATTGATTTAATATTATGAAATTTAAGTTCATCAAATATTTTCGGTCAATTAGTTGTGATATACGAGACGTATGGATCCAATTGATCAGTGGACTTATTAGATTTTTTATACTGCAGCATACCTAGATATTAGGTACATATAGGTATCTACTCCATCAAAAAATGGTAATTTGATAAAAGTCATCAGGAAGTCCCAGATACTAGCATTACACCTTAGTTCTTTTAACATTATTTTTTGTGAAAAATTTGTTAAAAATTTTAATACTTTTAAAAATCCATTATTTTTGTGAAATATTGCATGTGTACGTACTATACTTTCTATAATTTCAAAATTTTTAATTACGGTGTTTGCTAGCTTTAGTCAAAGAAGTTTATTATCTGTATGAGACTCTAAATTTATTTGTTACTCACAAAGCACCAAGGTTTGCGTGTTAAAAGAAGTATCTTGAAACAACGTGAATATTTATAACACTATAATAATATGCTAAATTGGACAACTAATTTAAATTTACAGCACATTGAATAAAGCTAGAAACACCAAGACTGAATAATTCAAAATTTAGTTGCCTAATTGTTTCAAAACATCCTGTACATTGTATTCAGCTTAATTTTACTTGTGTGTTCAATTTTCGGTGTACATCCAAATCATTGGATGATTTCTGATGGAATAATTCTTTTTAGAAATTTTTGCCCTTCCATAATTGACGTTTTGTTTACCCATTGTAACAAAAAAATATTACGTTGTTACATAATACACTTATCTACTTATATTATGCATTTTTTATATTACTAAAATTAGCACTATGGTAATAAATTCTTGGCAAATAAACTTCTTCCTGAAAAAATTATAACCAAGTCCAGACTATCAAGCCCGTACCCAGTTGCTCAATCGGACTCGCTTACTTTATGGCACGGTGACTATCAACAAATGACCTTCTTTCAAATTTTCGTTGCAATTTTTCTATTTTATTCGTTTTCAAACTCAAACCTTTACTTTCAACAATTTTCCAAATTCTTTCGTTAATTTTCTAAAAGAAATAACAGTAAAAAAACTTTTTAATAAATTTTATTTCACCAAAAGAAACTCTTTTCAAAAACTCTCCTTTTTACAATTTCGCAAAAATCACCACGCAACTTGGTGGGTTGCGCGCAAGTCTTGCTTCTTCTAGCCCCCCTCTCTCTCCTTTTTAAACTCGATTCGTCGTGCGAAATATTCAAAATTTTTAAATAGAAAATTAAACTTAATTCTTTAATTTCTTACAGTGTTATTTATAAAAAACTTAAAACAGTCTTTTAAGCCTGTACCTATTAGTTAAAATGCTCATTAAACCATAACTTTTTTTTGCTTGCATTTCGAACATTTTTTAGGTTAAAAACCAACTTCTTACAGTAAACGCGCTAAACTCCCTATACAATAGTTCTTTAAACCTTACTTTTAACAATTTTATAGGAAGTTTAGCGCGCTTGTTAGTGTGAGTGTAATAAGTTGGTATTTTAACCTAAAAAGAAATTCGAAATGCAAGCAAAAAAGAGTTAAGTTATGGTTTAATGAGCATTTTAACTAAAACACTGTTTTAAGTTTTTTATGAATAACACTGTTAATTATTATTAAAATGACTGCTTCCTCATTAAAAAAAAAACATCCGACAAATACAGGGTGTCCCCGCACTCACTTTACATAACTTAGGTGGTGTTAGAGGACACTTTTCTAAGAACAATTTTTAACAAAAATATTTTTCTAAATTCAAACCCTCGAAAGTTAGGCCTCTTTAAAGCATTTTTTTTAATTTCCACCTTCACGTGGCCATAGCCCCGAAAGTATTGATTTTTCAGTAAAAATGGTTTAGTGATTTTTTAAAGAGCGTGAAATAATCTACAAACTAGGTTCAAACCTTTTCTTGTCTAAAATCAACGGCTTTCGAGTTATGAATTAAAGTAAGTTAAAAAATGTCGACAAATTTGAGCTTTCTTTTTTTCTGTTTTTTTTCAAGACCCTGTATCTTTTAAACGAAACATTTTACAAAAACTCTGACGCCCCATTCCGGATAGGAAATTTAACGGACTACAACTTTTGTCTAGTAAAAATTTTTGAAAAACCTCTCCATTTCACAGAAAATCAGAAAATAACAAACGAGGCAGCTACAAAACATAAAATTTAATTCACAAAATTTTTATTTTTTTTGAAAAATTATTTTATTAATTAATTTTAAACTATTAGATTATTTAAGTAAATGTTGAAAATGACCACCCTCATTTTTAATACACAGTCGTGCTCGTTTTAAAATATGCTTTATAGTATTATTTATAAAATTTCCTTTTTTTTAAAAATCCATTATAGCAGGGGTGGTCAACAAGGTCGAGGGATTGACCGGTCGATCACGAGGCCAATTTTGGTCAATCCGTGAATGTGAAAAGTGTCAAAAATTCGAATTTCTGCGATTAAAAGTGTCGAAAAATCGCCTTTTTTCGATTTGTTTCGACAAACATCTTTTAAAACAATCACAACTGTGCATTGAAAATGAGGATGGTCATTTTCAACAATTACTTTATTAATGTAATAATTTAAAATTAATTAATAAAATAATTTTTCAAAAAAAATAAAAATTTTGTGAATTAAATTTTATGTTTTGTAGCTGTCTCGTTTGTTATTTTCTGATTTTCTGTGAAATGGAGAGGTTTCTCAAAAATTTTTACTAGACAAAAGTTGTAGTCCGTTAAATTTCCTATCCGGAATGGGGCGTCAGATTTTTTGTAATATGTTTCGTTTAAAAGATACAGGGTCTTGAAAAAAACCAGAAAAAAAGAAAGCTCAAATTTGTCGACATTTTTTAACTTACTTTAATTCATAACTCGAAAGCCGTTGATTTTAGACAAGAAAAGGTTTGAACCTGGTTTGTAGATTATTTCACGGTCTTTAAAAAATCACTAAACCATTTTTAATGAAAAATCAATACTTTCGGGGCTATGGCCACGTGAAGGTGGAAATTAAAAAAAATGCTTTAAAGAGGCCTAACTTTCGAGGGTTTGAATTTAGAAAAAAATTTTTGTTAAATATTGTTCTTAGAAAAGTGTCCTCTATCACCACCTAAGTTATGTAAAGTGAGTGCGGGGACACCCTGTATATACACTTTATTACACGTAATATTATAATTAACGATATATACATAGATTTACAGAAATTGGTGATGATGTCATCAGCTCAAAATGTTTAACAAGTAAGTAAGGTGTTGCACCTTGTAGGAAACTGAAGAACATTTATGTTACACAAGTGAATACGACCGTGAGCCTCTATCCACTTGCAACACTCAAGATGAACTTTGTACAGGAAACTGAAGAACATTTATGTTACACAAATGAATACGACCTTGAGCCTCTATCCACATGCAACTCTAAAGATGAACTTTACTTAATTTTTGAGTTAAGCCCAAACATCGTTCGTGGTAAGAGACACCTCTTATTTGCAAGAACCGATGATTGGGCCACTCGTTATCAGTAGCTGGATTATGGACCAATACAGACTGTCCATTTCCTACCAAAAGGTATAAGGAATTACATTGTTCCATCCCTCTGGTCGCATCAGATGGTGATATCAGCAAACGTGATACAGTTAGAAATCACAACAAATGTTTCTTAACCTAACGGATTTTGAGTACTTGCTTTATGACCGGGACCTCTTGTAAAGTGGCTGATACAAATATCTTTACAACAGGCCCATCGTAAATGGATTGTTGAGTACTAGCGGTACAGATTGATAACTTAGTAATAAAACTGGCCCATGCAGCTGGGGCTCTTAGGACCGAACTAATAAAGTTTCTAAAGTTAATGGGGGTGCAGTTCTGCGTGTCTTAACAATAAGTAATATTTACAAAGATAACTATAACTAAAACTAACAGTACAACACAGTAGAAAGAGGACATTTCGAGGAAAGTTGGTAATGAGTTTGATATAAAAACAATGACCAGATTTATACATGAATCTTTTCCTGAAATTCCTCCAGTTGTAGTCCGTTAAATTTCCTATCCGGAATGGGGCATCAGATTTTTTGTAAAATGTTTCGTTTGAAAGATACAGGGTTTTGAAGAAAACCATAAAAGGCTCAAATTTAAGATCGTGGACATATTCAGTTTTTGCATTGAATGACAAATTTATTAATTCTTTTTCTACAAAAAGTTCGTAAAACATGGTTATTCTTATTACACATCTAGTACACTAAATTTCAACTTTTCTCGATCAGATTTTTCTCCTTCCTTCTCTGGCCAATTTAAAATGTCATTATAGAAATCTCTATATTTATCTTCTAGCTATTGAACGGAATTTTCTGTGCCTTATTAGTGGACGGTGGAATTTCTGTGGGTCATGAACTTCAAATTTTGATAGCCACAGTCTAACGCTTTTTACCTATCTATTATTTCTTGTAATTTTATTTTTTTCTCTTTTCGATTCATTTTGGGATACCATTTAGCAGACAAACAGACTAAAGCTCTAAAAGAGCTATTTGGCCATCGGAAGTAAGTAAGTAAGACAAACATTAAGTTAAAAAATTACAAGAAAAGGGGTAAACGCTCGTCAGGGCAACTATTAATAATGAAATTTGAACTTTTGGATGCACAGCTGGTTCCTTTGTCAGTCTCGATAGAAAATGTGAAAAAAGTAGGTATACCTATATGATAATTTCTTGTATTTCATGATGAAATTTTAACCGATAAAATTGTATGAATATTTGTTAAACTGTTTCCCATTGCAGAGACTAAATATCTTTTGGACATGTTTAGTTTCTATCAGTAATTCTATACCTATAATCCTACATGGTTTTATTGTGAAATGATTTATTTTACGCTATTACATAGTATTATAATATATTTCCGAATCCAGATATATAATTTATTAAAATGTCATTTTAATTTAAAAATTTACACGTGGTAATATTCCGAATTCTAAAATTAAATGCCGTACGATTTTGAACCAAAAATACAGGTACGTGTTTTTGTGCCACTACTAGGGCTATCTTTAAGCAATACTATCACATGTTGTCTAACTGAAAACCGCGAAAAAATGATCATCATCAGTTTCCGAATTCACTGATTAATTTATGTAGTAATAATCCAAGTTTTAAAAGTTAACGCATAGACTAATACCAATAGAATTGAGACTTAAACTTACTATCAGTTTATCATAAATTTTATTTGTGATTATCTACATTTCTACATACATAAAAAACAAAGAAAAAGAAATATAAACAAGGTCGATAGAAGAGATTATGTAAACCTATATCAGTGCCGGAGTAAGCTAGCGGCGCTAGGCTCGTTACAAATGTTATCAAGAGGCCCTCCTATTTTTTTGAATGACTTTTTCTTTTTAACCGTTTTTTAAATTAAAAACACTTTTCTGGGCGCAGGGCCCCTAGAGGGATCCGGATCCCGCACTGACCTACAAAATAATAATATAATATGTTTCAAGTATATGATCTATAACTACTATATTATTTAATATTATATAATATTCTACTTTCAACCTAATCTACGAGCAAACTATTTATACTTGATTGAAAATATTATGGTAAGTCATAGCAAGATGTCTTAAAAATATATACGTATAGGTATTATTATGTAGGTACTATTATCAGAACAATAGCAACTAAATTATTAATAAACACCACTTCACATACATATGACATATTAATCCGTATATCACTGTACTTGTATGTTTTATGGTATACAATTTACGATGTCGGTTGCTATATTTTGTTTAGATCTTCTAATAATATTCCTGTATATTACGAATATTCAAAAAATATTTTACAATGTATTTCATAAATTGAAATTTTGTGCAGTTTAGTTCTAAAATGTGATTCTACATATTTTAATAATTATTGATGTAATATTTTGTAATAATTTGTGGATAATACGTAAGTAAAACATACCGGAACTCCCAATCAGTTCATTAAATTTGCAATACCTCATTGTTCCTTATTTGTTTGATTGAACTTACCTATATACCTACCTATTGATTTGCATAAATAGTATATGGTGGTAGTACTACTACACTAAATTGTGTTTGGTATATCGCTTTGACATAGGGGTAAATTATAGTTACAATAACTCAATCACGATTTAAGTTTCATTCCAGCTGCGCAGAAATCAAAAAAATAATTTCCGAGAACAAAAAAGTCGAGTCGACATTCGTGAAAAAGCCAATCGAGAGGACAATATAAATATTTTGTTTATGTATTCACAACAAAAATTATGTTGACAAGTAAACAAAGGCGAGATAAGTCGCGATATGCTGCGAACCTAACCTCGGCAAGTTATAGCTAACCTCTAGTTAGCTGCTCAAGAGAACCATCACCAGATGGTATAACAAGTATAATCAGAAGGATTGTGTGGCCTACTATGTATAGACGTACTACAGACTGAACGCCTTTTTGCTTTTATTTTAGAGATGTGCATAGATTCTTAATCAAATTTTCTGGTATTCTATAAACTGTCGCGAAGAGAATGCACATTTTTAAAACGAGAGTTATAGTTGTTAATGTTCGGATTTCAAAATTTATGCAGGCTTTAATACAGAAGGTTAAATCAAAACGTTGACTTTATATTATGTTGTTTTTAAAATTATATACATACCTAACATGAGTTGGTACAAATACAAAAAAAGTATCGAATAGTTTGTGACTGTTTAATGGCAATATACTTGGTAGTTATACTACGCATTCATATTAATTAAGTTTTTCAAACCAAATCCAGTTCTACTATACATCATTGAAATATTATGTTTTGACTTTAATTTAATAATTATATTCAGGTTATTTAAAATTGGGCACTAATAATAATGTTACTTAGAAAATCACTATTTTAATAGTAGTTTATTGGTTCGTCCGATAGAAAAAAAATTGAAGAAGAAAAATATAAATTAAGAAGATCATAAAATGTCTTTTAAAGTTTTCTTTGGGTTATGCGTGGACGTTATTTACCTATATAGGTATAGTAAATTTGAGTTTTCAATACCAAATTTTGCTATTTTATATAAGTACATACGTATTTCTGTTTTTTTACCGTGATACAAGGGTTCCAGTTTTCCGTATTATCAGTAGTACTATTCCTATATAATAAACATTATAAAATTATATTTTTTCTCATTTAGTATGTGTAGTTTGATAGGTGTGTGTATTCGCTAATTCACACTTCCGAATAGTTTCAGTAGGTACCTACGAGGTAAAGTAAGCACTAATATTCCAATTTTACGTTTAGACCAACCCTAAAGTCGAAACCCATATTCCCCCAATAACAAACATTAATACTTCTAGAACAAACTTTAATGATGTTGAGATTATCTTTTCTGGATTATGCAACGTATCAACTATTAAGAGGTAACGGCTTCGTTCACACCAATGCTAATCAAGGAGAAGATAAATAATGTCGGGATCATCTGTAAGTACAAAAGCCATATAAGTATTTAAAGAGAAATTTTTGTAGTAAGAAATTTTTAACTTACAACGGTGAGATAAAGTTTTTGAGAACTTATAGTTCGAGCAGTTAGTGAGATCTTGTGTAAGCTTTTCTTAAATTTTACGACACTTGAAGTATTTTAATTGTATTTCAATATCATTAGGAATAAATTAATAAATTATTTCTTTGGGGATTTGAACAATTCAATATAAATATTATACTATAATCACTTATATCACTTTTGAATGTATAATTAATTTTATATTAATAACTTATTGTCTTGATATAGCGTACAATAAAGACACGTCCAATTTACTGCGTGACACACATCCACCCAATTATTATAATCGCCTCTTTCGCACATTGCGATATCCTTATATTCCAGTATACTACGAGTATCTGAAAATCTCTTTAAATTAAGAGAAATTTTATAAAATTGCATCAATTTGACGTAGCATCCTATTAATTCCACTTTCTCAACATTAAAACAAATCAAAATTTTATATCAATTTTGTATTACATTTCCACAATTTGTAGATTTGGTGTTGTGTTTCGTTAAATGGTTAATCGTAAATCAGGAACACGTCCTATTATAATGAAAACATACATGAAATTATTTTTCTACCTTTCGGCTCTTCAAAGATTTCTTTTTTGAATTTTCCATCACCTCACAGCCGAACATAGAAAATTAACATGGTAAATTAATGCTTTTAAGATTATCTCCCACTTCAATAGGGGAGAGGGATGTAAGTTGACCACCTTTTACAATTTTGGTCATAACTCATCTCCAAATAGATAATTTTTAAATTGCTTGAAAAACAAAAAAGTTATGACCACTCCTGAAGGTCCAAAAATTGGTTATTTTAATTTTTGGGATGTAAGTTGAGCACCCCCTAAAAAGTAGCTGAAAGTAAAAAAAAACTTAACTGAAACTAACTGATATACAAAATTAATTGTCATTTATTGATTTTAAGACGTACAGGTAAATAAAAAGAAAATAAAAAAACATCGAAAATGAATTACTCAATATAATCATCTGAATCGCAGTTCGGACAGATGTAAAATGCAAAATCCAGCAAAATACCTCAAAATTTCACTAAAACACCGCAAAAATACTTTGAAGTTGATTCGATGTAAATTTCAAACATAAAAATGTAATAACAAATTGTTAAAACAATGGAAACAATACAAAAAATGGGGTGGTCAACTTACATCCCACAAATGTGGTCAACTTACATTCTGGACACTATTTTGAAACACTCGCAAAATAATTGTTGTATACACGATATGTTTGAAATTTACTTTGGATTAGTAAAATTCAATGAAATAACAGTTCAGCACATATTGAAGTATTATTTTTCACCCTCAAAAAAATCCCCAAGAAAAACTTCTTCTTTTATGATTGGTAAAATAATTCCAACTTCTCAATTTATACTTTTCGAATTGGGCGGAAAATATCTTCTTTACCCGCTAGCTCAATCGGTTCTATTTTATACCAATACTTCGTGTAACTCAATAATCAAAAACCAGAAAAAAACCGCTCTTGTGGTATTTTCCAATAAATAAATTTTAAAATATTTAAATTTTTCCAAAAAGGTAAACTTAAACCGTCAATTTGTTTAACGATAAAAATGGAAAGCACTTAATCTTTTGTCCAAAATTCCGTATCTCCTTGCGACTTTATCAGCCAACCTTCAATGCCTTGAATACTAAATTTCATTGGTAATGCAAATTTACCCAAAATCATCAATGATGTCAAATTTTCCTCAGTTTTTCCAATTATACTAAAATGAGAAAGACACTCGAACGTATTTTTCACAACTAATCAACTTTTCAATCAAAAACATAACTCAATTTCAAAACCTTTCATTAGAAAAATCAAAAAGAACGACCGCCCAGCTCTCTCGGCTACCCCGAAACCGCGAAACATACAAAATTAAAATTATTTAAGATGAAATACAAAAAGTCAAGCAAACCACTTTCTTATTCCAAAAATTAAACGACAATATATTTACCTTGCGATATCACCGAAAATTGTTTAGTTTATCGGCACACACAAAAATTGAATTTTTAAAAAAATAAAAATTTTTTTACAAAAAGTTTGTAGCAGCCAGAGCAACGCGTCTATTCACTTTAAAACCACATAAAGATTGAATGTTGTGTTAATAATTAGGGTCCGGATTTGTAGGCATTTGCATGTTTTTTTTGCGTACAGGCACGTGAAAAATTTTAAAAGGGAAGCATGTTTTACGCCTTTCTGAATCGTTTTATATAGTTTTTATTTTGCCTATAATGCATATTTTGAGTTTAAGTGCATATTTGGCGATTTGTTGCCTATAAATGCTTATTTGCTTATATTGCTATATATTTTGCATATTTAGCAAATCCAGTAATAAAATTTTAAATAATTTTAATTATTCTCTTTCTGATATTGCCGCCTTTTGTATTATTTAAAACAATAATTTTAATTAATATCTACTTTGTCAACTGTAGGTGATTCTGTGCAATAACTGCATATTCTATTAAAATTACTGCTCTAATCATGTTACCAAGAAGGTGCATGTCCCTAGCCCCCCCATTTTTTTTTTGATTTTTGATTTTTGACCCCCAATTTTGACTTCAAAATCGTCTCAATCGTTTGTGTCTGTTTGTGCAACCATTATTGTCGTTTGTATCCAAATAGTTTTAGAGATATTTCAAAATTAAGCTTGAGGGGTGGGCTGGAGACATGGGGCCCCCCATTTCGAATTTTGACTCCAAAATAGTCTCAATCGTTTGTGATTCATTTGTGCCTGTTTGTGCAAACATTATTTTCGTTTGTACCCAAATAGTTTTCGAGATAATTCTATTTTAAGTTGGGGGGGGGGGGGCTGGATACATGCTTTTTTAATATTCGAATTTCGGATTCAAAATAGTCTCAATCGATTATACTTCGTTTGTGCCTGTTTTTAGCGCATATTTGAGTGCTTATTTTGAAGTTTTTAGAGCATATTTGCCTGCATATTTTCAAGTTTTTTAGTGCCTACAAATCCGGACCCTATTAATAATCACGATGATATAGGGGAAAGTCGTGTAAGCTGACGAAGCGGGTAAGATGAAGAATGCTAAATATCTTCTTTAGAAACAAAAATTCAAATTTTCTATATAGTGCTGCCGTCTAACCAGACGTAGCTAATTTAACTCGGAAATGCATTAGATGCACTAAAGTCAGTAGTTTATAAATTAAACACAGAAGATTGTATCTAGGCTATGTTTTGTAAAATTGTGATTGTGTCGCATAAGGCTTTTCAGGAATTGTTCTAGGTATGTTGACATTTAATTGTGTTATATTACTAGTAACAGATGTATTACAATGTATGCCAGTAATAGTTTTGTTGATATCATGTTTGTAGTTGAAAATTGATTGTCGCCTTTAAAGTTAACCTCAATGGGCAAGATGACGCGGGAAAGATAACGAATAGGATTCAGTGCTCTCTGTGCTTGACATGGTGGCATGAATCTTGTAGTAATTATTCAGGCGCAGCATTTAAATGCGATTTGTTAAATACTTCATCCAGGCCCGGGCTGGCCAGGTCGGCGATCGCAGAGGACC
The DNA here is from genome assembly GCA_958510855.1 of Rhagonycha lutea. Taxonomy (NCBI): domain Eukaryota; kingdom Metazoa; phylum Arthropoda; class Insecta; order Coleoptera; family Cantharidae; genus Rhagonycha; species Rhagonycha lutea. Next base: position 60,805,113 of record OY294036.1, read on the forward strand.
CCCAACCTAAGGGGGCCCCCGAAAAGGCCTCAAAAAAGTGACTTATATTTGGGGTAAAAGTGATTTTCAAAAATATCCCCTCTTAGTAAGGGGGCCCCTCCTCAGTCTCTAGCCGAGGGCCCCTAAAGGAGCCAGTCCGGGCCTGACTTCATCTTACCCGCATAGGTTCGTCATCTTAAACGACATTCGGGTAAGACGACGAATTTTTTAGAAAATATGTATTAATTTTTTTTCAATGTAACCTTTATATTTTTTTCATACTATATTGTACTATTTTGTTTGTTATATATTAATGTTGGCTTACGAATAAAATCATTAATAAAAAGCAATATCAGTTCATTTATAAAAATTAAATTTCGTTAACATCGTCAACTTACCCGACCTTCCCCTAATATAAAATGGTGGTGTTGCAACTCATAGTTTTCTCTATAAGGCAGTGTGGTCAACTTACATGCATGGTCAACTAACATCCCTTTCCCCTAACGGATAGAATAAAAATGATATCGATCGAAAGAGATATTTTTCCGAATCTGAAGATACCCAACACTTAATTTTTGCCCTTTAATAATTATTGTTAAAACTATAAAATTACAATAACCGATTTCTGTAAAATCACACCTATTTTGATAATATGTAATCTGGTAAAGTAAAGTTAATTTTTTAAAAATTAATTATTTAATATTCAAAGCAGGTCTGACTTTTTGAAAATCGCTTATTTACTTACGTATTTTTAACAATAATTTAAGAGTAAGTGTCTGGTAGGTATCTTTAGACACGGAAAAAAATTTTCTATCTATTGATATCACATTTTCATTCTTATCCGTCACAATTGGAGAGGTAATCTTAAAACAACTAATTTACTATTTAATTTAAAAAATAACTATAAATAATAAAAGTAATAATGTGGCGTTACTAAACTCTCAGCTCACAAAATCCCAATTTATTAAACCTTTCGACCTTACCTGTACTCCTGGGTCTCTAAAGCGGCACTACGGCTCAGCTCAGTGTAGAACACTTTGTGGGGGGGGGGGGTTGCAAGCCGAGGAGATCCTCGACTCTATCAAAAAAAAAACCTACACAAAGAGAAATAAAAGGCGTCACGTGCTTATCGCCGCTTATCAGATGTTGGTGAGGCCTGAAAGCACGAAAGTAAGAAATAAAACTCCAGTGCACAGGTAGATGGTTTTAATAAAAGGAAAACAAAGAAATGGTCAAACCAATACAATTATACCCCCATAGTAATCATGTCAGGCGCAGCTGGAAATAATTAAGTACCGCATCAGATCTGATTCGGCGTACAAAAATCATACAATCGGAACTTTCGCTCCGATTTTCTCAAACAAGATGTTTTTTTTTTACTGTATCACTGTATATTACTGTATCACTGTATCTTACTGTATCACTGTATACTATGGAAATCTGACGGACGAACTTAGAATGCTTGTCTCCGCTTTGCTTATGACGTCGGGTATAGGGACCATGTTACCCCTCATTATTCCGCCCAAGGAATAATGAAACTGGATAATCGTTTCAAATTCCGCTTTGCAGTGCTGATTTTCAAAATATTAAAGTTTGGTCATCCAGGATATCTGAAGGATCTCCTCATCAGAAGGTCGGAAGTACATAACCGAGATCTTCGCTCCAATTCGCTTCTGTCGGTTCCACAACACCATGGTTCCAAATTCGAAGGTTCATTCCAATTCTTAGCGTCACATATTTTTAACAAATATGCTGACATATACTCGGCGTCTCGGAATGTTGAGTCGTTCAAAGCGAGGTTGATGGTCAAACTATTATATTGAGGGTTTAGGTGAAAAACAGCCTTGCTGACCCTTCACCCTTTTAGGTAATATGTACTAAAATGTATTTTATGTATTTTAATATTGCCTAATAAAATTAATAATAATAAAAAAAAAAAAAATAAATATTAGGAAGATAGTAAATCTTCTATCTTCTTCGCCGAAAAATCGCCCGCGTACTTAAGTGCACTAATTATGACGTACCGAAACTCTCGAAGCATTTCGCTTCGTACATACAGAAATCAATGTGAAATTAAAACGCTCACCCATTTCAAATCGATGCGCCTCTACAATGTTGCTGCTTTGCTGAACGCAGCCAACGGCAATAAATGATCGCTTCCTACAGAAGATAGCAAGGTGGAAGTACAGGTGTTGATGAATCTCGCAAATCTTGTTTCTACAACCTGGATGTTACTGGCGTTGTAGGTGGTAATGATGTCAAAACAACAAAGGAGAGACATCCAGGGCCACACTCGGACTAATTACAGGTGTTCGTAAGTGAAAATTCGTGTGGTTGACAAAATATACTCGAGTGTGATATTCATACATTGTTGAATACTTAAATCGTAATAGCAGCCTCAAATCTAACGGATTGGAACCCACACCAGGTGGAAATCACATAGAGCGTCCATAAACATTTGACGGCCCTTGGTGAACAATAATCGATACGATTGTGAAATCCGAAAACCGGAGTTAAATTGGTACGTTAATTTAACTTATCAATCGATATCGACCGCTAAATTCGCACTTTTCCATTTTTGATCGTCGTTAATCACCAATATACAAAAATGGCCTGCTGTTCTTATCAGCCATTGTCAACCTACTCACACAAAATTTTCAAGCCCCCATACCATTCTTGCTTGGTTCTAAAATGAAAATTACCAAAGATTTGACAAATTTGGCTAAATGCCACTCGCGCCAAATTTGAACGTTACAATAATAACACCTTGATTTAAAATTTTAGTAAATAATTTAATACACCAAAATGATAATACTACAAACATGTGAATATCATCGAATGAACACTACAATTTAACTTCATAATAGACTGGTTTAGTGTAAAAGGATAGTTTCTGACTTTATCGCAATTGATTTTATAGTTTATAGTTTATACCATCATATCGCATAATATCAACTAACAAGGGAGGGGCCAACATTACTTGTTATAGTAGTACCGAACTAGGAAGAAATAGTAGTGGGAATGCGGATATAACAATATTTGGTTTGGGTCAGTCCATCTGATTTTCAAGGGATGTCAGTTCGTAGGCGTTTTTAACCTCTTTGTTAACTTTGTTGCAACAGTACGTATTATAACTAATTTTATTTTTTAAATCATAAAATTGATTAGATTATTAATTAATCTAATATTTAAGAAGGTTTTTATTAAGATTAATTATTAATCAGAAAAAGGTTTAAACAAAATATGAAATTTACTACGCCACTGACAAGCTCCGCCTTGAAATTTGTACGCGGCGAGCTGTCATAGCGAGTTCTTCCTAATTCGGTTTTGCTATACCAAATCTTCACCACACTAACATTAGTATAGCAATCATCTTTAAGATTTCATCATGTGAAAATTTATGTTGAATCTGGAGTTCCACATAATGTTCTTCTTGAATCTTCAAAATGACTGATGGGACATATTAAACTCCTCAATACCATGAAAACTGTTGATGAGACGGATCATTCTGGGCATGGGACTATTCAGTCCATAATTAATCCTGTATTGGCACATTGAAAAGAGGTTTTTATACCTAGTATCATGCAGAGGCATAAATACTTACGTAGTTTTTAATTTATTTGCGCTTTTGACGATTATTGTTGTAGATTCCAGTCTGTAGGTCATGACTGATTAGAGGCATAAATAGCTGGAAGCAATTCGACAGATGTTGACAATCAATTCCACCATTGACCAGCCTATAAGTGAGACCTAAGTCGCCGACTGTGCGTCTGTATTCCAATAGGTGCCTTTACACACACGCGATTCCTGACGCGATTGGAGCGGACGCGGCTAGTCGTGCGGGTTTGGAGCGTGTGTCTAAAGGCAAAGTTTTGAAACGCTCCAATTCACAAAGGGCTGCCGACACGCCTGGTGTGTGTGTTTAAATAGGACGACGTTCTTGGAACGGGGCGTTCCCGGCACGTCGGTTTTCGCGTCATTCTTGGAACGTCATGAATCGCGCGGGCCGGGAACGTGTGTGTAAAGGCACCTAATAACTTGGTGTTACAGGCGGTAAGACAGTAGGAGCTGGAGAAATTTTCAGAAGTACGGCCAAGTTTAAAATTTATGTACTTGAGAAGTTTACGTTCCATTGATTCCACTCTTCCTAAATAAGTACGGTAAAGTTGGAATTCCAGAGGTGCCTCTATGTCTTTAACTTAAGGTAGTTTTGCCTTGAAAAATTCAATATTTTTGCCTGCGACGCAATTATTTCCTCACTTAATTGCATTAGTTATAATGTTAATCAATTGTAACTCTACTACTTTGCCAACGTGCAAATTTTTATGATAAAATTTATTTTATTGAATTATGATACACATAAAAAGATAATTATGTAACTGTAAGTGAAAGAACCACTTTTATATGATGAACAATTATAGTAACATCAAGCAATTTACTTGCTTTCTGCAGTAGTATATCGGTAGCTACCACAAATTCAAACTTGGGAAAACGAACATTTTTCAAATTCTTTGAGAAGCGCCCACAATGGCATGCACTCTTGCTGGCTCTTCCTTAACCTTTACCCTTGAATCTATTCAATTCCCTTTTGGCAACATGGAGTTTTCGTACACAAAATCTTACTGTCTTGCTTCAATTTGACATTAATTTATTTGTTGTAGGAGTGGTACTTATTTACATTATAATACATTCATAATATCTAGGTCCCTAATTTAATCAACCTAACCATTCGATATTTTCATTTCAACTGATTCGAGCGCAATCCACCCCCTTAATTAATGTGACTTTGCTAACTCTTTACTACTTATTAATACAAACAAATATATACGCTTTTTAGGTAATTCCTATAAATGGTTAATGTTTAACAAATTTAAACTAAATAAAATTTTTAATTTCAAAGATAAAAAAATTCAACATCCTCAGATTTGATTCGATGTAGGCATTTTGAAATACGAAAACCTGTTATAAACCCATTTTCAGTCATTTAACAAAACTGTTCCTTCTCTTAAACAATGACTCTTTTAGTCGTATTTTCAATACAAAATTTTATCTTAGTATTGTTCGAAACGTCATAAACCACAACAATAATAATAACCTATTAATTATTGAAAATTCAATATGATATCTCGATGATATATTAATTTATAGCTTTAATTTATTGTATCTCAGTAGGTACAAATAGTGTATTTAAAATCTTCTATAACACTTTCTTATTATTTAAACTACCTAATTTTTTGGGGGTAGGTTATCATGTAAAAGAGTTTCAATAATTTATCAGTACCTACTATGTGTATATTATAAAAGCAATCTCGTTGTTAGTTATAACTGTCAGCGAGATAATGTAAATGTAGACTTTAATTTTAAACTAAAATTCTTCTCTATTTGGATATCAAGTAAGGGGATGAGAAATTGGTCCAAGGGTAGCTGATTTTAGAGGAGAAATGTAGAAGCTTCAATATTAATATTCCATGCAGACTTGATATTAACTTTGCTGTATTAAAACTTTATATAGACAGAGAAGATTCTGCGCCTATATAACATTCTTTTTTCTCAAAGATACATTTTTATATTTACATGAAATATTTACGTAATAAAGTTTTTCATGCACTCATAAAATTAGTTCAACTTTTACTACAAGTCGGATAAATGTTAATATTAAATTAAAAAAGGTGATGGTGATGGGTAGTACGTTTCTTATTGTGCTACGTATTATGTATCGATAAAACTTACAATGTAAATTGATATGCATCAGAGCGTGATATTTTGATTACAAATCTTAAATGTATGTATGTATAGGCGTATTAATGGACAGACTTGAAATTCGACCACAGTACGTAATCTTTTCCTTCAAGATGGTGAATATAAATTATAGCATATAAATATCGCGGAAAGTACGTTAGGTATTATAAAAGAAAATTTTATATATATTCTTTTCGCACTGGTTCTAAAATATGGTCTATATTAGGTTCCGTACGTGCTTAAGAATATTTCAAACATTTTGTCCGAAATTTCATAAACCGCTTATCTTGTATCAATATTTGTAGTTTATCACTTCGTACTGTGACACAAAATAGTCGCTTCTCGAAAATTTGTAATATAGGCAAGTGTTTTGTACATTGTAATAATATATCAAAATATAACAATTATTGTTTTAAATAGTAATAATAATATTGTGATTACAGTTATTATTTATCTTATTAATTTTTTACATCTTTGTTCAATAACCAATAGAAAATGTATAATATTATATTATAAAACAGCTACAAAGTTGTTTTTTTATATAATTTTCTTCAATTAGATGTAATATTTCACACAAAAACTCTGAAAAATTCTATACCATCATTGCATAATTAGTTACTCAGTATTCAACCTTAGCGCTGATGAGAGTAGGTATGCAGCAGAGAAAGAGGTTCAACAGTGGGTGATATAAAGTTGAAGAATGAATATGACGAATAACAGTTGTAATATTGAGAATAAGTTGAACACATGTGTAATAATATTATTATATCGTCACAATTAAAAGTCAATAATTTAATATTGCAAAGTAAGGTAAAGAAATTTTGAGTAGTATTAATTTCTCCTTATATTACAATTATTAAAAAATAATGTAAGTAACTAATGTTACCTAGAAGTATAACCATAATTAATTATTTATTTCTAGTAATTAATATTGTAGCTACCTACAACGAAACAAACAAACAAGGCGTGAAAATGAGAAAAACTATATAAATAAAATCTTCAAGTAGCATCTAAAAAGAAATTTATAGTAAAAATGTAGGTACGTTATAAATTTACGATTGGCATGTGATCAGGTCGTGGAGGATGAGACTTAAGAGTACTTGATGGTGGTGATTAATTCTATATCGACATCTGAGCGAGCGACCCCTGCGGGGCTTCAAACTACGTCCGCGAAGCTAAAATAACAGAAACAGCGTGAGCTGTAATTAATTCAAATAGGTTTTTCGTAGACGAAAGAAAAAGTATTTTTTGTTTGCTTTATTCACTTCTTACAAATTGCAACATTTAAGTAGGTATAATTGCAATTAATCCTGCAGCAAAGCATTGTATCCGTGTATTGTTGAATTAACAGATAGACAATAGGTACAGTTCGTGATAATCAAGAGTCTCCGAAAGGTAACTCCGAAAATGTCATCTTTAAATGAAAATATCTAAATAAATAAAATTGTAGGGTTTTAAGTTTACACAATTTTAACGATATAGAAGTTAGATTGACATTTTATATGTCATAAAAATCACTTGTAACAAAACACTTTGCAGAGAACTACGTATAAATCATGTCAAGTTTTTTTCTGAATTATATTCCGTACTTTTTGCACATAAAAACTACATATTATATCGGAGTGTAGAATGGGGTGGCTCTGGCTAGGGACGGGGTGAAACATAAAACGAGTTCTAGATTGAAACAAGTGATATATAGTCAGTGACGTGCACCATTAGTGTGTCCAAAAATATTAATCTCCTAGAAAAATGAAAAAACAACAAAGAGATTTGTGTTATTTGTTTCATGTGTATTGCTGGCCTAAAATTTTCAATTGGTGACTTGGAAAACTATAGCGGTCCGAAAATGTGCCAATAGAAATAAACGAAACAGCATTAAAATTATATAATTTTCTTGGTTAGTATTATATTATAAGGTGCTGAAATCGTAGGCTGAAGCTGAAACGAATTATGAAGTGGAATAAAAATTGTGTTAGATTTACCCGATCAAGATTGTAAACATGATTGTTCTGAACTAAGGTTCTGAATAAGGTTAGACAACCAATCATACAGCTTCGGTAGTTTCTAGCAATGCATTTTAACTCGTATGTGTTTTTTAATATAAATTACGAGTTAATGATACACAAAAATAAATGATAGAGGTACTCGTATTTTTGAATAATATATTAAATTAGATTGAATATCAAATTTAATAAGTTTAGTGGTATTTTAAATTATATCCAAAGAAATCTAAAAGATATCAGAAAACTGAAGGAAATCTGTACCTAACAGATTTCAGTTTACTTCAGACTGATGAGGAAATCAAGCTATCAAGCTTATTATAAAATTTTCTATTCCATTGTTGAATTCCCACGTTGTACGATATTGTAAGTTGTATTTTTTTTATATTTTAATTGTTCTCTAAAGTTCAAGTTACGCTGTGCACTTCGACCATTACTTATCAGTTATCAGAAGTAAAAGTAAAATAAACAAAAAATTTAGAAAGAATATCATTAATTACTAAAAGCCAATTAAAAGAAACATAGGGACTGTCTAAGCATCGAGAGTCCATAAATGCACGCGGTTAATTTCTTAGGTAAAATGTTTGTACATACTACATACTTATTCTATATTCATTATTATTATTATTATGGCAAAGTATGTCCATTGAAACGAAAAGTACCCCCTGAGCAGCAACCCCTAATGAAAGGGTTGTCTAGAAACAGAGACCAGAGTCACATTCCGGAGCTTCACAATCTTGGAGTAATTCAAAAAAACGCAATTAGTAATTCAAGTGTTTTAATTGACAATAGAATCTGAGAGATTCTTTCACAATCCCAATAATTGCATTGTAAATGACTGTGAAAAACAATGCACAGTAGCAAATGAAAATACGGTCGTAATCAAGAAGTGTACCTACATCAAATTAATTAAACAAGTACCTAATATAAAACAGTAACCTCTATGGGATACCCAAATATGAAACATAAAACCCAAAATAACATTTCGGTTCACATGAATTAAAAAAGATAAAATTGCTTACCTCGCGCTCGTATAAGAAAACAACTTATTAGTGAGTGACAGGTGCTCTCTTCCCATCGCTATCCAACGTGTGGCTCAAAAAGTGAAAATCTGAAACACTCATAAATTCTGTACGAGACACATGATGGATTTCACAAAAACATATCATGCAGATCTGATGTAGGCTGGACTTTGACAGAGCTGATGTTGGAGCTGATAAGCAAGATTGGACCATCCAGATACCAAAGGAATTCCCCAAGTGATCCGATATTCTTGTGTACCAAACAACAACACAAAATACAAAAATATGATCTATCTATTTTAACTAGACGTTAAAATATTAGATTTTAACTGTAAGTAAAGAAAAACATACAAGAACATTTTAATTTAAAAAACACTTAAAGAACAATTCTAACCTTTTTGTGACAAGGTAACCCCCCCCCGTAGTTTCAGTTTTCTCATTTTTTCAAATATTCTCTGTTTCTACCTTGTCACAAATAGGTTAGAATTGTTCTTTAGGTGTTTTTTAAATTAAAATGTTCTGGTATGTTGTTCTTTACTTACAGTTAAAATCTAATATTTTAACGTCTAGTTAAGTTTTTGTTTAATTTATATAACACAAAAGACGTTGCCAACCATAAGTAATCGGAAATGGTCGGTAGACTTGCGTACCAAAAACTGCGTAGTAGTTTGCGCATAAAATAATCTCTCTTATCACCTTTGCTCGACTCCAAATGTTCACACAGGAGCTCAAAACACTACACGACAGTCGGACTACTTGTCTTAAACGACTTACAAGGGGACCTTGTCGACGACTTTTCCCCGATTGGCACAATTTTTAACATACCTTTTAGGAAATAATTTTTTATACTTCAGGTTAAAATTTCAGGACCCGGATTTGAATAAATTGTGATTAAATCGATTTTAAAAATCCAATAAATTCGTATTATAAATTAGGTCTAATGCGAACTGCGTCCAAGATATTATCTAATTTAAAAAGGTTTGTTCAACTATTTAACCTCACTTTTTGTTACATAATTTTTAATAATAATTCTCGTAAAATCACGCAAATAACTAGTTAATATGTTACTTAGACATGTTACAATTACTGAGAATTAATTCATAGCATTTTCTGTACGTTTCATATGTACATTTATACAGTTTAATAGTTAACATAATGCTTTCGTGGGTATTCAAGATTGCGACAACTGCCAAAAGGAACATTGCAAGTTTGTTTTAATTTCTGAAAGATTTCAAACAACAAATTAGATTAAAGGAACTTCTCATATCAGAATTTACTGCAAACGTTGGATTTATAAAATATCAGATTAATGAAACTACTAAGAAAACAAATTCACAAGGGTGAAAAGCCTTGTGAAATAAGAATAAATGCCTTTAGGTATTATTGTTACTCTTATTAAAAAAGTAAAATATAATTATATAATAATATACATACTTCTATTTGTTTAAAGAATTGGCTAAAGTTAATAATTTACAATATTTAATTAAAAAAAAATTCATTTCCTTTCGATTAAATTCCTTCGGTTGATTCCGATTATCGCTTTTCTTCTTCTACCTCCTTTATTAATGGGTTTTACAAATTTCTAAGTGCCCCAGTTACCTGTAAAAGAAGTATCTAAATTATTTATAAAGGATTCTTAAATTCTTATTGATTTTCAAATTTAAACTTACACGGCTTTTCACCCTTGTGAATTTGTTTTCTTAGTAGTTTCATTAATCTGATATTTTATAAATCCAACGTTTGCAGTGAATTCTGATATGAGAAGTTCCTTTAATCAAATTTGTTGTTTGAAATCTTTCAGAAATTAAAAAAAACTTGCAATGTTCCTTTTGGCAGTTGTCGCAATCTTGAATACCCACGAAAGCATTATGTTAACTATTAAACTGTGTAAATGTACATATGAAACGTACAGAAAATGCTATGAATTAATTCTCAGTAATTGTAACATGTCTAAGTAACATATTAACTAGTTATTTGCGTGATTTTACGAGAATTATTATTAAAAATTATGTAACAAAAAGTGAGGTTAAATAGTTGAACAAACCTTTTTAAATTAGATAATATCTTGGACGCAGTTCGCATTAGACCTAATTTATAATACGAATTTATTGGATTTTTAAAATCGATTTAATCAAAATTTATTCAAATCCGGGTCCTGAAATTTTAACCTGAAGTATAAAAAATTATTTCCTAAAAGGTATGTTAAAAATTGTGTCAATCGGGGAAAAGTCGTCGACAAGGTCCCCTTGTTAGCACGAGAAACTAGTGATGTTGGACCAAACTATATTTATCCACGCAAGCTATCGGCACTTTTAACAAAGTCGTTGTGAAATAGCGTGAAATAACGACTACTCCCAGTAATCCTCCTTAGTCACCCCATTTTGAAGAAAACCTCTCGTTAAAATGAAATAATTAGTAAACATTTTGACATACACGGTGTATTAAAAAAGTTCCAGTACTACCCTCGGTAAGACAGTACAAGTGGCGCTATCTCTGAGCGACAAACGGCATCACGTAGCAGAAATATTAGACTATACCCTTACCAAGTTTCATTCATTTCTAACAAGTTCTGACTTGTTGCTGTTCATATGTGTAAAGCGAGTTGGCATGCTATTGACATTGTGCAAAAAATGGAGCAAAGAACAAACATTAAAGTTTTAAATTGGGCAAATCGGCCACAGAAACTTACGAAATGATTAAAAAAAAGTGTATGGCGAAGTTGCTATGAGTCGTTCACGAGTGTTTGAGTGGTTTTCAACGTTAAAGAGGGAAGAGATTCAACAGAAGATGATGAGAGAGCATAGCGATCTCATTCGAGTCGGACTGTTGAAAACTGATGAAGAATTTCTTCGTCAAGGTCCAATTGTGACTGGACCATTCTACAAAGATGGTTTGGATCGACTGCTGAAACGAATGCGGCGTGTGAGCCCAGAATTGTTGGATAGTCTAAAGTGGAGACTCTTGCACGATAATGCACCGGCACACAAGTCCATAATTGTGCAGGAATTTTTGGTTGTGGTATTGACCACCCCCCGTACTCACCTGATTTGTACCCCCCAGGCTATTTTTTGTATTCAAAACTTAAATTGAAGATGAAGACGCAGCGGTACGAGTCGATCGAGGCGATTGAAAAGACGGTGACAAGGGACCTGAATAGTGTTGAAGTTAAGGCGTTCCAGAAAGCTATGACGGACCTTTTCACTCGTTCTAAAGGTTTTATCTACTTGCTACTTACTTACTACTTGCGAGAAGACTATGCAGAAACCTGATATTAAATATACGTGTTTTACCTGTATTGTGTGGTCTGTGCGCGATCAGTCCTGGAACTTTTTGAATACACGGTGTAGGAAGCGGAAAACTTCTTAATCTTGACTATAATGTTATACTATAACATGTAGTTTTTAGTAAAATTTTACTAAAAATGTACAGTATAAGGAGAGGTTTGCTTCAAAATGGGTCGACTGAGGGGGATCACTGGGAGTAGTCGGAGGAATTCGCATACGTCCAACTAAGGAATTCTTTACTAGAAAATTCTTAAATAAAATGTTGGTGAAAACGGGTATAAGGGTATTTTAAAATTTCTACGCTTTAGCGTTCAAGTTTACAACTTCAATCTGCCAACAAAATGCATGCAAAGCGTTAAATTTAACTATCAATGGAAAACGTCCGTTAACTCTAACAAGTTAATAGAAAAAAATGCTCGACAAAAGTTTTATGAAATAGGGGTTATATGAGCTACCATGTTTTTCGCTTGAGCCTCAACCGTCACATCGCTGAGCTATTCGCGATATCTTTGGAGGGGGCTGTAGACATATTTTTCTATTTTCATTCCCATTTTGAATGAGCTTTCATTCTCATCATTTTAATTTCATTTTCTACAAAGTTACAGGTATTTCAAATTTTCGAGTCCTCCTAGCAAGTTCCGTGCGATAGTAGTCAATTTAATTCTATTTAGAAAAATTGTTTTATTTTTTGTAATATACCTATGATAGGTCATGGGCACCGAATCATAGGAGCAGTAAAAATACTAAACTATTTTTGTAAACTGCATTGAATTACGTACTATGCAAGACATAATATTTATGTGATGTTATAATACCATAAGATTAATATATTAATTATGGTAAAGTCATGTGATGGGCACATCTGTCACCCAGTGAGGTCGAACAATCACGTATGCGATATTTTAAAAATCGATTAGGTTCTTGATGGATTGTTTTACCGGTAAATGGTATATTGTCGCCAACAGAATTGGTTAAGGATAGGCTATGGATAGGAAAGGATGAGTGTGCATCTCTGAAACTTTTGTTACTTTAATTTAAAATTGTATGAAAAAGAAAAGATGATTTTACAATTTATTTGTGATAGTTTTTCTTCAAACTGAGTTTCGTGAATGCAGAAACTTTGTCGACAGCTCACTTAAACCAGAAGAAGTTATTTGTGCTTAATAATAAATTTGAATGGCCGATGCCTGCGTAAGCAGATGAACCTTCAGTTATAAATTGTAAAAGGGTAAGAAGTACTCGGAAGTGCGGTGAATTATAGAGGAATTTTGGTCCCCCTAGGCCTCATGCGCCTCTTTGGAAATCCGCCTCTGACAATGGGCCCGATTTAGATTCCTAAGTACGTGTGAGTTTATCTTATACATTATTATACAATAAATCCAGAATCCAAAAGGATTTTGAATTTTTAAAATCAAATTTTAAAACACAATTTAATTTAATTTTGCTTTTCTTTCTCTAACTTATAATTAATAGTTTGTGTTTTTTAAATACAGTAGACTCGCGTTAACGTGAACAACAAAAATTAACCTGAATAATATTATAAAAAATCGTTAAATAATACAACTTTAAGTGTTTTTTGTTCTTTATAATGCTTTATTATCCTTTATTATAAAGAACAAAAGACACTTAAAGTTGTGTTATTTAACGAATTTTTATAATATTATTCAGGTTAATTTTTGTTGTTCACATTAACGCGAGTCTACTGTATCTTAACTGAATAGATTTATTACAATTATTGTAATAGTATAGTTGCAACCGTATCTAAAAAAAATTTGGGTATATTCTTAGGTATATATTGTGTGCTCCCTTATACCTGGAAGGATATTACCGTAAATTTTTAAAATTAGATCTGCACTGTTGGTTGCCTACATATATGTGTTATTAGAAAGATTTCAAGACATTTTCTATTCGACACAAAACTCAAAAAATAGAAAATTTTAACATACCGACTTTGTGAAATATTGTTCTTCAAAGTTTCCGCTACAACTAGAATCCAAATTTGGGCTTTCAAAATTTACGATGAAAGAAATATTTGTAAAAAACTCTCATTAAAATAAATTTTTTGCTTTAATGCTTTATTATCCTTTATTATAAAGAACAAAAGACACTTAAAGTTGTGTTATTTAACGAATTTTTATAATATTATTCAGGTTAATTTTTGTTGTTCACATTAACGCGAGTCTACTGTATCTTAACTGAATAGATTTATTACAATTATTGTAATAGTATAGTTGCAACCGTATCTAAAAAAAATTTGGGTATATTCTTAGGTATATATTGTGTGCTCCCTTATACCTGGAAGGATATTACCGTAAATTTTTAAAATTAGATCTGCACTGTTGGTTGCCTACATATATGTGTTATTAGAAAGATTTCAAGACATTTTCTATTCGACACAAAACTCAAAAAATAGAAAATTTTAACATACCGACTTTGTGAAATATTGTTCTTCAAAGTTTCCGCTACAACTAGAATCCAAATTTGGGCTTTCAAAATTTACGATGAAAGAAATATTTGTAAAAAACTCTCATTAAAATAAATTTTTTGCGATATTTTTTTTTGAAAAACACCCAATTTGTAATATCAAACTTAGGCTTTCTGATACTGTTTTTAGAATTTCTTCAACTTTATTCGTTTTTGAGATTTGTGTCGAACAAGAAAAACGAATTTCTCGGCCACCTTAAACTACTCAAACAATCAGAATTATCAAAAAATTTTCAACTTAAACCTACCCGAGGCACACCTCGGTAAACATGTCCGACCAGCAGTCACCACGATGAAGCAGTTCCAAAGGGCGAAAGTCCTGTCACTGCGTGACAGCCAGCAATGTCAAAGGTCAAAGGTCGTGCGTTTCATTTTGTGCGTTTTAGTTTTTTAGGTTTTTGAGCAGTATTGACGGAAGATTTGGTCCTCGAACATAGATTTTGTCACACAGTCATGGATACAGGAAAGCAGTAAGTCGCATGATTCTATGGGAATTATTGTGAATTCTTAGTTTAGACAAGCACATTTTGATTTTTCGAGCATCTTGAAAAATATCACGTTATTTTGAGTTTAAGACGAGCATCTAGTTCTTTTGTACATCGTAGAAACGTTTCAAGAGACGGTCGGAGCATAGTGGTCGAATAAGTTGACTATAAACACTAAATGCCCGGTTCGAATCCGGGTGAAGTAAGAACTTTATTCTGGCCGTCTCTCTGGTCCTCCAGGTTGGGGGTTCTACGTTGGGCTTGCTCCTCGTCTAGGTAAAAAATGTAAAATGCTAACAAACCAAACACCAATTCGCAAGGTTGGTAGTTGGGCTCGGATAACGTTGTAATGCGTTTCAAAACCGATTATATCAAAAGAAACGTTTCAATTTGAGGTAAAGACGTATGAATAACTTACCAGTTGTTTAAAAACACACAAGAATTAGGTCTAAAGGCGCAATTCCACTGAGGCAACACTGAACGACATGAGGCATGCTACTTGTTTTCTGGTGTTGTCAATGGGGTGAAACAGGCCCGTAGCCAGGATTTCATTTCGATACATAATTTGTATTAACAATCGAGGCAATAGGTGGGAAACTGTGTTTCCAAATTTAAAGAAATATAGTATGTTAGTTGTTGAATTGTATTCAACTTATAAAGCACAAGAAAATTATCTTTAAATCATTAAATTGGTTTAAAAAAAATTACAAAGGGATCACTCCTATTTTCACCTATTTTCCTCCCAATTTAATAAAATTTTAGAGTTTGGTCAGCTGGACAGGGCGAATAAGAAGTGTATCTTTGCTAATTGTTCGAGAAAGTTTCCCCTATACAATTTTGAAATTACAATAAGGGCATTAGTAGAGTACAAATAGAATAATAGAAAGAGATGTCTACACAATGTCTACAAATGAAGAAAATGAAAACTCATTTAGGCTCAAACGATGCTCTAATGCTTGACATTTATTATACTCAAAAATTTAAGATTGAGGTTGACATTGAAGTAGTGAAAATAAGTCAAGCATTTTGAAGAAATTATATATTATGTGAATAGAGCTGTTGGAAGGAAATCTTATCATCAAACAGATCGTTTGGTAACATCGCGTCAATAAGAGGAAAAATTGCTGAAGAAGTAACGAAGCAATTGAACGCGGAAGGCAAATCCTCCACCTGAAACTTGAAACTGAACGTCATACCCCTGATCCCGATATTTAACCCAGCTATCCCATTGAAGAAAGCTAATTCTCTCATAGATTAAAAACATCGAGAAAATCCCAAGCCTGAAACCACAAGCAAATTACATAGTCCTTATCGATCCTTTAGAAGGAATAGAATTTGAAATGGATGATGCTACATTAGTGTCCTTCAATACTTCCATTAGCTATTAAATTTTACATCATTATTTTATGTTTATGAAAAATATAGGTATACTCTGTAGGTGCTATGAATGAAAATGAATCAATTATTATTGACTGAAGAAAATTGATGGAAACGTTAAAATAAATTAATTTTAATTGTATAAGTTCTAGTAGATGCATATTTAAGCAAAATTTCAATTTATTAGATTGATGATTTCTGTAGTTAAATTAGTATATTTATATCTATTTAAATAATTTATCATTTATTAATTGAAAACCTGTGAATGTATGATTATCTAACAGCCACATGATAATGTTCGTGATTTCTGTTCTATGATAGACGGGTACTAGGTAATTAATATTTTAACTTTTTTTTTAATTACTAGATATCTAAAATGCAATAAATTATTTACAAATGAATAAATTAGCATCAGAAGAAATAACGTCGGAAACCACCGTCTTTTACAAAAACTTATTAATGGTCTTCTATCCTGTAACTGTTGACAGTAACGAAAAGACAATGTATAAATTAAAACAAACTTAGGCATACTTACACAGGTAATACAAAAACTTGCCTTTATATTTCTTAAGTTTATATTACACCTGGTTAACAGTTGCTCAGCGTGTATCGTCTGTGACACATGTCATCTTATAAAATGTACTTAAAATTAAATTAAAATAAAAGTAGGTGATACTATGTTAATGCTGATATAATATATTATGTTTCATAAATTTAATATAAGTATAACAATAATTGAAATAAAAATAATTTTTAGTATTTATTGCATAATATATTAAATCGATTAATATAAATACTTAATATTCTTCATAGTATAAGACCATAAATAAATGAAGTAGAATATATTAAAGCCAATACAATTTTATGTTGTAATTAAAAACAAATATTTAATGTAAAACTGATTACCACTTCAATAAAGCTTTTGAAATTGAGTTAACAACTTGAATCGAAAATTTTATTATACAGAGAGTCCTGAATAGAAAATATTTACATTTTCTTAAAAATACCCTTTATTATTAATTTATACACAAGAAACAATACTTTTTGGAAAATTAGGAAGTTGGCTAATTTACCTAACGAGTCTAGAAACTTTTGCTTGTCGGTTGAGTATAAAAAACTATAGCATTAGAGTATGGACTTTCTATTTATAGAACACTTCCTATAATAATGTTTTTTAATTTCAGAAAAACCAAAAAAATTATGCCGGTCCCCGGAATGCAATAACGGAAGATTAAAGCAAATTAATGTAACAGTAATAAAATGTTAATTAATTATGGATGTAGTATTTAATTTGTCATAACCTCATAAACACTTCTTACAGTGTTAAAGTAAGTTAATAGCTTTATTACAAATTCTTTTCCAATGGGAAAGACGTTCAGAAATTTTAATAAAAATTGGTTTTATCGATAGTCATGTTCGTAAACTGATTGGGGAAAAATATTTTTTAATGATACAAATCCAATACAAAATAAAGGTTACAACATGAAATTCGTACATTGGTATAAACTGCTATACGAGTACCTACGATTTTATTAATTTCTTGTTACACAGTTTAAGATTTTGAAGGCATTCTGCTCTGTAATGTTAAATTTTTTTATAAAATACGCTTTTTAGTATAATAGTACAAAATAAACGCTTTTTAAAATTTAAAATGATTATCTTTAAAATGTGTTAGGGAAAACTTTATTTTCTATCAATGGATTTGTAATCCACTTCGCCCTTATGTTTCTGGTATCCTAATAATATCTAGCAAATTTTTGTTGCACAAACTCATCGTAGACAGTATAGGTAATATTTTGTAAAATAAATTTATTATTATTATTAATTAATTATTTACATTCATTTTCTTACACAATTACACTTAATTAGTAATTACAGTTATGGGTATTATGTTTGCAGTAATAAATAATACGGCCAAACTCATCATAAATATTATAATGATGACCTTTTTAAAATTTGATTATACTTTTACTTTATGTACCTAATACCTAATAGGAGCACTTCCGAATTTTAGCAAATAAAATCTTTCAAAAGTATGTTAATTTACCAATTTAATTGTTCCTTATGACAATATTAATGGACTTAATGCAAATAAAAGTATTGCAGTTTTATTTTGAGACAGTTATTTATAGTCCTCAATAACTTTTATTCGCTATTGATAACAAAAAAGATTAATTGTTAAGAAAGTTTAACTTTGTAGTAAATATACTTGATGTGTAACAAAATTTGGAGAAAATGTTCTTGTACAAATTAAATAAATGGTGACTAATAGAAACATTATCAATTACTAAAATACGTAATGTAAAATTTAAATGTTTATGAAATTAAAAGTGGGATAAGAGAAATGGGTTTTTGATTGATTAGTTGAAGAGGATTGCTAGCAAATTTGCATAGCAAGAAGAGCTCTGTTACTGAAGCTCAATGTGGTCAGATCGGTGGTATAAATCCTTCTCGCCTTTCATCAGTTTCTTATTTCCATACATATAACCGTATCATACGAGATACACTCGCTCAGTTAGGCCGTGGGCTTGCTGTAACAAATATATGCTTCTGATTTATGGTTAACTAAACATATCTTACCATCTTAATGTACACAATCGATTTAAATTCTTAATTTATTAAATGCTTATCAAAACGTACATTCAAATATTTAGCATCAGTAAAGTATTCAAACTTGCAATGGCATTACACTTGAATTTTCATTAAGATGTAATTCATTTTCGTGTTTGATGAAAATTTAAGATGATGAGAGCACTTTATTGTTGTTTTAGAAATGATAAAACTGCAATATTGGATCAAGTTCATATCTATTTTACCGATCAGTAAAATACATTAATATATTGGAAATATTAAGTAAGCCCCCAAATACTTTGATGGTCAACTTGAGCCACATCTATATGCATATAGACTGGACGCTAAGGAAAATGGAAAATGGCTTTTCTTTGACACCTTGAAATTAGATTTTTTCTCGAAAAAGAATAAAACGCTAAGACGTCCATATACCCCAGGGCTTTAGCAGTTATATCTACATAAAACGGCAGTTCATGCAGATGAAGCGGCAAGGTTAAATAGAGAATGCTTGGTTAAGGCAACGAGGGTAATTGCTTACGCACACCTATCACAAGGAAGCGAAATAACGTATTCAAACTTTAGGATGGGGTGCGGTGATAAGAGAAGTGTCCACATCCAAAGGCCATTATATTTTTCTCTGTTTACTTTTTAGATCGCTTTTGAGTATCTTGCAGATAACGTATGCCCAGATTACATCTTTTTCTTCAATTTTAAAATCGGATTTAATTTTTATACGTATTATTTTATTTAAAAAAACCTTTCCTAAAAATATACCTACCTTGAGCAAGAAATTAATATCTGAATGTAAAATGGATCCAATCTTGCACACTAATATAAAGTTAATAGAATCTGTAACTTAACAATATTTAGTACTATCTTATCGACAGTACGAAGTAAATGTAAAAGTAATTTAAAGACATCATCTTACTTTATTATTTAACGATTTTACATTATTTGGTTTACTGAAGACAAATTGTCATTCAACATTCCAATATTTGTGTCTTGCTTTCATTGATATTTGTCCAACTTTTTTATGTAAAAGCTTTTCCATAAAACGAAGCAACTTTGCATAAATAAAATTAGGTAATTGAACTTCCACGTGTAATGCTAGTATGTTGTGTTCCTGTAAATGTATTTAAAACTTAATTTGTTTTACATATTCAGATTAATTGATGCCATTGATATGTAATACCATTAAAGTTTAATTTTAGTACCTCTTCATTTTAGTACCTCTTCATTTTAATTTATTCACGAATCCCACATTATATTATGATTTTTTTAAATAAAACTTTATGAGCAAACTTATGATGGTATTTTGAAAATATAGCTGCGCGATTTCTAAAAAATACTGAAATATAAAACGGCTTTTATTGCTTATAATTTTAATAAAAATGAATTGCGATTACATAAATTTTAATTGATAAATATTCCTTTTGTTTTAGTTTTATTATATTGACCAGAACGAAAAAGGGTCTGTGTGTCCAAATGTAGCATAAATCTTAACAGTCCACCGAGCATCTCTGCGGCAAACCCCATCACGTTCCCCGCGACATTGTGAAGCACCCCTGGCGGCAATAAGTGGGGCCGGTGGTGTCGCGGTTTGCATACGCCCCCACCTACGGTGGACACACGAAGGAGGTTAAAAAGAAGAAGACGTCTCATCACATCTCCATGGTAACGAGGTAGCCCGTGGTTGCTTTACATCGATCTTTAAAACTATGTGTATAGCACATCCCCGCATCAACTAGCAGCGGACCATATGTTAATATATTCATGGAATATTACAATAATTAATTATTGGCACTAATTAATTTTTTAATTAACTCAACATTAATTTAAAAGTTATCTTTCTTTGTATGTGTAATAGGTTTAGGTACAAAAGATTTTGTATTATGTTTGAGTAAGTTCAAGTCTCCATAGTTCTTACCACTTCAATAAAAGCAACGGAATTGTAAGTAATTTTTTTTGTAACGTATAATATTTCTTGAAATTATAAGATATTTAATAATTTTCTTTGAGATACCCAAATTAAATTACAAAGAATATTCAGAAAACCGCAATGCGGTTTACTGTACGTTCGTACAGAGCAAAATTTAAATTTTTTGTACACAGTAAAAATAATTACATTATGTGATCTTGCAACTGGTTCTGCATAGTTCGTGAGGTTTTTTGGATATAGTGGGAAACAATAGTTGTCACCACAAATGTTCAAAATGCATGACTACAATTAACGAAACTAAACGTTATGCTAATAGTATTTAATTTAGAGACCGGAAAGCTGTTCAAGAACCGTGTCCGGTTACTCATTACTTATGTTAAACGGTTAGGTAGAAAATCTAAGGATAGCGTTGACTAAATGGCGATTAACACTCGTCACTTCTTATCTCTATTTTACATCTTGATATGTCAACTTCTCTGCTTAACCATGTCCGGTTCTTAATTTATAATCGTTTGCTTTAATTTGTTAAAGTGGGATTGATGTTAAGCATCAGTGATTCTTTTTCTACACACTAACTAAATTATATAAAAGTCGAGCAAATGGTGTATTAAGTATTCTAATTTAAATATTTAAAAATACGTTGAATTAATTTTAGGCAAGGTAGGAATATAATATATTTTATTATCTATTTAAATATAACATCAATTAGGTATCTTATTATGTAGGTGCCTACCTACATGTGGGGAAGTAACCTTAAATGTAAAACAAAATTTAAAATTAGTAGATAGTAAAATTTAAAATATAATTTTATATTATGTACTACATAACGATTAGATCACTTTTTTAAATGCACCATTCTAATTTACTTTCATCGAGTACAAAAGTATCAATAAAAATGAACGTAATTATAATAAAAATTATAGATAACCCAACATGGAAATTAGTTGGTTCTGTTGCTCTTCAATTGGAAACTCTTTTTACGATGCCACTCTCCGACAATCAACGTGGTTTAAAACAAACCTTTTTTTCTAATTCAAGTTGCGAATAAGAATTACACTAATTATTATTTCAGATAAATTTGAATTTACTACTTTCAAAAACCGTTTAAATTAATAAATGATTCGCGACTGTAGTAAATTGATTAATGCTGTTCTGCCACTGTTCTGTCAATTTGGCACGCAAATCTGATTCTTAAGTACTCCGCTACTATCCTAAAATAAATTAATGCTGTTCTGTCATCCATCAATTTGCCATTTGGCTGAAACAAAAGTTTACGTTTTTACATAAATTTTTTTGGTTTTGCATAGTGCATCGTACAATCTTTTGTAGTTTTAATACCATCAGTTCAAATATCAATTGTGTGAAAGTTTCTATTCTTTGGTGTTAAACTATGGACCTTTTTTATGGAAAATCTAGATGTCGTTGATTCGCCCTATGGTTTTTAAATTTTTTAGATTGTCAAAGGAACAATTACACCAGAAAATTATATTCCTGACTTGGATTTCGCTAATTTCTGAACAATGAATTTTATTACCACCACACAGTATCCGTATGGATCACCAAATATGACAAGACTGCATAAGCTTGATTTGTAAACTATTTCGTAATAGTAACAAGCAACTCTTCTTATCCCCCTTGACGGTGCTTCATGCCGTTTTAAAATTATGCAGCTTTGGATTTTCAGGATCAGGTATTCCTTTTATTGAAGCTAAGGTTTGAGCTCGTCGTGAGCAGGTGAATTTATTCTTGTTATCATAATAATATGTGATTCTTGTGTTTTCAGTCATCTAGTTCTTGTCATCATCAGTACGGACTTCAACCACATTTAAGATTAGCTATTTAATTTTTTTTATAGTACAATATTTTAAGAGAGAAAAATGGGCGTAGGCAAAATCTTGCGCAGTAGATGTGGAGGGAGAACGCGTGACAATCAATGCCACCAATGGACATCACACCGACGCGACGAATTCTCGTTACTGTACAGGGTGGCTCAAATTCGCTTCTTCTTATGGGGAAATCGGTAACTATAGAAGAAATCAAAAAATGGATAGCGCATCCTCGATCTCTTTTTTTGAGAAAAGCTCAATGGCGAAAATCGGAATTCGCTATCTTTTTTTGTTTTCGAGTTATAGCCAAAAGTTCGATTATTGGACTTTTCGATAAATGTCGATATTTCGGTTATTTTAGAAGTTGCCAAAAAAGTGTTGACACTTTCTTCAGGAACTTTTTTAATGGCAACAAAATAGGCTGAAAAGATTTTAAATATTTAAGTGAGTTTCCGAGTTATAATACAAAGTTGTGTTTTTTTTAAGTGGAAACCATAGTTGAATATTATGAAATTTTTAAATAGCATCGTTTTTCCTCTTTTCAATGATATATAACATGTAGGGTCCATCATTTCAAATAAATCCCATTTTATTAAAAAATGCAATAAAAATAAGAAAAAAACAAAAAATTAATAACATTTATAGTAAATAACAATAATAATTTGCAAATAAAACAATAAATACAATATTTAAAGTAAGTATTCAAACTGAAGTCCCTTATTTTCAATACCTATTATAATTTTGTCAAAACGAAACACTACCAAATCTTTAGTGACACCTAAAACATCGTCACCAATTGTTTTTCAGTAGGAAACTTTTGTTTAGTTGCTTTCGCGTTTAAAATTGTTATTGTTATTTACTAAAAATGTTATTAATTTTTTGTTTTTTTCTTATTTTTATTGCATTTTTTAATAAAATGGGAATTATTTGAAATGATGGACCCTACATGTTACATATCATTGAAAAGAGGATAAAAAACGCTGTTTAAAAATGCCATATTCAACTATGGTTTCCATTTAAAAAAACACAACTTTGTATTATAACTCAGAAACTCACTTAAATATTTAAAATCTATTCAGCCTATTTTGTTGCCCTTAAAAAAGTGTCTAAAGAAAGTGTCAACACTTTTTTGGCAACTTCAAAAACAACCGAGATATCGACATTTATCGAAAAGTCCAATAATCTAACTTTTGGCTGTAACTCGAAAACAAAAAAAAATAGCTAATTCCGGTTTTCGCCATTGAGCTTTTCTCAAAAAAGGAGATCGAAGATATCGAACATTTTTCGATATCTCCTATAGTTACCGATTTCCCCATAAGAAGAAGCGAATTTGAGCCACCCTGTACATTAGCTCCCCCAATTTTTCTCTATTCAACATTCAACTTTATTATACCTATACGTAATACTTATAGACATAAGGGTGGGTTGTCCCAACGTCGTCGGTTAAATCTCGTTCAACTTTGTACTCAGTAGTTCAAAATCTGTTCAACCAATCAACATGACTAAATATGGGGTTTTAATTTTTATATAATTTATATAGGTATTTGCACCCTATTTCTAACTCGTAGAGCGGGAAATATATTTTGTGGTTATTTTATGTTGTACCTACATGCATAAAGACAATTTAAAATTTAACCAATGAATATGATTAAAAACCAGCAAAATAACAAGGACTATTATAATATTATGCTGTAGATATATTCAGTACATTTTGTATGTTAATGGTTCTGTAGATTGTTTTGTGTATTTTCAATTTATCTCAAAATTTGGGAATGGCTGTATAAAATTTCATGACAATTTAATCAATTATTTACGATTATATTATTTAATATAAGTTTATGTTATACAGGGTGTCCCCGCACTCACTTTACATAACTTAGGTGGTGATAGGGGACACTTTTCTAAGAACAATTATTTAACAAAATTTTTTTTCTAAATTCAAACCCTCGAGAGTTAGGCCTCTTTAAAACATTTTTTTTAATTTCCACTTTCACGTGGCCATAGCCCCGTAAATATTGATTTTTCAGTAAAAATGGTTTAGTAATTTTTTAAAGAGTGTGAAATAATCTACAAACTAGATTATAACATTTTATTGTCTAAACTCAACGGATTTCGAGTTATGAATTAAACAAAGTTAAAAAATGTCGAAAAAGTTGAGCTTTCCTTTTTTCGGTTTTTTTCAATAACCTGTATCTTTTAAACGAAACATTTTACAAAAAATCTGACGCCCCATTCCGGATAGGAAATTTAACGGACTACAACTTTTGTCTAGTAAAAATTTTTGATAAACCAATCTATTTCACAGAAAATCAGAAAATAATAAACAAGGTAGCTACAAAACAAAAAATTAAATTAAAAAATTTTTATTTCGTTTTGAAAAATTATTTTATTTGATAATTTTAAACTATTAGATGATGTAAGTAAATGATGAAAATGATCACCCTCTTTTTCAATACACAGTCGTGATCGTTTTAAAAGATGTTTGTCGAAAAAAATCGAAAAAAGTCGATTTTAATCGCAGAAATTCGATTTTTTGACACTTTTTCACACTCAGCGATCGACCAAAATTGGCCTCGTAATCGACCGGTCGACCCTTCGATCTTGTTGACCACCCCTGGTATAGTGGCTCTTAACAAAAAAGGAAGTGTTATAAATAATACTATAAAACATCTTTTAAAACGATCACGATTGTGTATTAAAAATGAGGGTGGTCATTTTCAACATTTACTTAAATCTGATAGTTTAAAATGAATTAATAAAATAATTTTTCAAAAAAAATAAAAATTTTGCGAATTTAATTTTTTGTTTTGTAGCTACCTTGTTTATTATTTTCTTATTTTCTATAAAATGGGTTGATGGTTTCTCAAAAATTTTTACTAAACAAAAGTTGTAGTCCGTTAAATTTTCTATCCGGAATGGGGCGTCAGATTTTTTGTAAAATCTTTCGTTTAAAAGTTACAGGGTTTTGAAAAAAAACAAAAAAAAGAAAAAGCTCAAATTTTTCGACATTTTTCAATTTACTTTAATTCATAACTCGAGAGCCGTTGATTTTAAACAATAAAAGGTTTAAATCTAGTTTGTAGATTATTTCACGCTCTTGAGAAAAGCTCTATACCACTTTTACTGAAAAATCAATATTTTCGGGGCTATGGCCACGTAAAGGTGGAAATTAAAAAAAATGCTTTAAAGAGGCCTAACTCTCGAGGGTTTGAATTTAGAAAAAAATTTTTGTTAAATATTGTTCTTAGAAAAGTGTCCTCTATCACCACCTAAGTTATGTAAAGTGAGTGCGGGGACACCCTTATAACGAACCTAATCAACCATCCGCAATAAAATATTATAGCCATTTACTTGTGTTCCAAACTGCTGAATGGCTACCTCGAGCAATCTTTAAATCATCTACGATTGAAATCCAATTCACAGATCATGAAACGAAAACTACCCTCTGAGAAGCACCCCCTAATAGAAATCAGAGTCCGTCACAATCCGGAGAAGACCTCACCAGTTTGTTTAGCTACGACGCGACGTTAATCGGCTAGCTCTCGATTTGTGCGAACGCTGAGCCATGGATTCTGAAAAAAATAGTCACTAATTGGGAAATTTAAAAAAACGCCAATAGTAATCAAAGTGCTTTAATTGAAACAAGAATTTGTGAGGTTACTTCGCAATCCCAATAATTGCAATGTAAAATACTGTACAAAACATACCTACACACAGTAGCAATTGCAAAAACGGTGCCACTGTTAAAAAAATGCACCCACCTTAAATTTACAAACACCCAAAACAAAACTGTATAACCTCTGAGGGTTATCAGCAAATGAAATACAAAGCCACAAGGACGTCGTTGAAACGAATATGAAAGAATAAAATTACTTACATAAGCGCTTGGTAAGTTTACAACTTATTATTGTCAGCCAGCCGATCACGTGCATTGAAAATACAAATAAAATGTCTGCATTATAAGATTGCATTAAAAACAGATGCCGGGCCGCATCGAGGAGTATGTGAAATGAAACGAAAAGTAGAACCACGTAACAAATGCAAACATTCGTTATAATCAGATCATCAATCAAAATAGATAGGCAATCAAAAACGTATCGTCTGAGATCCTATTTACCCATCAATTTGGGTATATTTGGGAAATATTTTCAAAATCAGCGATATTGTCAATTCAATTCAAATTATGTCTGTTGTTGACATATATATTTTTCACCAGCTAAACGTGAAATGGGCTTATTTATTTGCCCATTTTGAATGTTATTAGGTTCCAATATCAAATATAGGGTGTTTTTTTAGCTGCATGAGAACTTTTAATAGGGATAACAATTGAATCAAGATTGCTATGGAAACAGTTTTTTGACATTTGTGTTTAGCAAGGTTTGGCATTTGATAATGCATAGATTGACCATTGAACAACGCTACCAAATTATAGAAATATATTTTAAAAATCAAAGCTCTGTTCGCCAAACATATAGAGCCCTTCGCCCATTTTATGTTAGACATTTTCGACCTTCTGAGCAAGCTATTCGTGCGGTGGTAGACAAATTTCGTACCACTTCTTCGTTGCGTGATATAAAAACACCAGCAAGACGAAATTATGTGCGTACCGAAAAAGCTATCAGTTCTGTGAGTGAAAGTGTGCAACAGGACCCAAACATTTCAATTCGCCATCGTGCTCAACAACTTGGGCTTTGTCCGTGCACTACATGGAAAATTTTACGGAAAGATCTTCATTTACTACCTTATAAAATCCAGTTGGTTCAAGAACTGAAGCCTGATGACGAGGCACATTTCTGGTTAAATGGGTATGTGAACAAACAAAATTGCCGTATTTGGAGTGAGACCAATCCGGGACATTATCTTGAGACTCCATTGCATCCATTAAAATTGACTGTTTGGTGTGGAATATACGCCAACGGCATCATTGGTCCATATGTCTTTCGAAATGAGGAAGGAGCTACCGTTACGGTGAATGGTGTGAGATATCGACACATGCTCAATACATTTTTGTTTCCAAAACTTCAAGAGCTAAACATTGACAACTTATGGTTCCAACAGGATGGTGCTACGTGCCACACAGCCAACGAAACCATCAATTTATTGAAAGGACAATTTGGTGACAACATTATTTGAAAACGTGGTCCTATCAATTGACCTCCAAGATCGTGTGATTTGACACCTCCAGATTATTTTCTGTGGGGTATGTTAAATCCATGGTTTATGCTAACAAACCAACAACTCTAGAAGCATTGGAGGCTAATATTCAGCAGGCCATTTATGAAATAAAGCCAGAAATATTGGAAAAAGTGGTCAAAAATTGGACTGAACGGATGCGCTTCGTAACCATTAGTCGTGGTGGTCACATGCCGGAAGTCATGTTCAAATCATAAATGCCTTTAACTGTACTTTCATAAAAAAATTATAACCAAAACATTCCGTCAGGTTTTTAATGTTTTATTTCATTTTGAAGTTCTCATGCAGCTAAAAAAACACCCTATACATACATTGTGAATACCGGCCATAACATACGAGATATTTGGATCATTTTTCTTTTAGATCATTCGGAAAATTCTCCTCTTTCCTTAAAAAGAAGTCATCGTTGTATCTATAACCAATTTTGAGCTGTAAATGAAGTTCTGGAGAAATCTTTAAGATCGCATCCTGAAATTGGTAGAATTTTCGGTAAATTCAAAAATTTAATTTAATCTACATAATCTACATAACATTAAAACAATCGATCTTAAATAGATCGATCCTTTAAATTAAGGCACAAAGCACCCTTATGTTGTAAGATTCAAATGTATTACTAATAAATTGAAAATATTTGTAAAAAACTTAAATATCTTCCATGCTGCTTGTATAATTTCAATGAAATTAAAATATAAAACTTCATTTCCGCACATTTCAAAATGTAACCTCGAAAAATTCCATGACAATATGACTTTTTTTTAATTTCGTTATATTATTTTTTCATCATTTAGATTCCAATTTATTTTATATTGATATTTTTATATTATAACTATCAGAGGAGCTTCAATGAGAGCAAAACAATATTGTCATAGTTTATATATTTTTATTAAAAATGATTTCATTTTTCGATAACTTGATACAAGCTAAGTTTTACTTATTTTTTGCCTTGCATAAATGGTGCGGGTATACTTTCTGTTGGGGGGAGGAAATCTCGTCTGAAACACCGCGACAATTTGTAGCAGTAATGTCAGACTTCACTGACTAAAACCTCCCTCCGCAGCCGCTTAGCCGCAAGGAATCCGCCGTTAGGCATTACTTTCACAGCTAAGGGGGCTAAGATGTTTCTAATCCTACCCTTTCGGGAGTTTTATTATTAACTTTTCTTGATATTGGAAACCATGATTCCCCATATTTCCATTAGAATTATCTTGGTATCGATAGAGGGCCGGCTCCATTAAGTTCGGCCCTCCTATCCCAGATTACAACCGCCACAGCTATCCGATCTAGTTTCTTCTACTTCACTTCTACTGCATCCACCCCGCACTCGGCAAAGTAGTACTCGCCGGTGCATACCGCTGTTAAGTGACCTTCAAGGCCGCACCACCAGCACATATTCGATCTATCCCGATCTATCCTAATTCCTGAAAGTCAGTAGAGTGTGTCCCAAGGACCAGCACCTTCTGCATTGTGGTTTCTTGCAACAAATTGAACCCAGTTTTGATGTTCGGGGTCCACAGCAGTCGTTTGGCACCCTCCATCTCCACCTCAAGGACTGCCACCTTGTCTTTTGCTGGTGTGGTTCTCAGGTAATTAATTAGCATCTGATCGCTCGTGCCAGAAGTATATTGCCGCTTCTTCCTCCAACTTCTCATTTTCCATTAGAAGATCGGGATTTCTTACTTCTATGAACATCTTCCTAATAAGATCCTTAAACTGGAGATCTTGATTTTTCTTCGTTAACTGCTCCCTGAGGTGTTAGGGATTTTCCCCTCTGTATAACTTTATTAGGACGTATCCTATTCATATGGCCTTAATGGCCCGGATGACTTCGCCTACCTCTTGATTTTGGACGAATGTTTTTTTTAATACCCTTAGTGCATCCTTCTAAGATAGGATTGGGCTGGTCCTCACCATATCAATACCGGGGTTCTGGTCTGTGTTCTCTGGTCGCCCCTCGGCGGATCCACCCTAATAGCGGGCATTGTCAGATTTGGCGTCGATTTGATAACTAAGATTCAGTTAAAGCATACTATCAAATACGCTCAGTTCAAATTGTTATTATAGGCAGTGATTTTGTCGAAAGTGTTCAACCTTCCCCGGTCTCCCCTACCATTCTTACATAATATGCTAAGATGATGTTAAAAAGGATAATTTAATTTTGGCTATTACCAAATTAATTTGGGTATTACCCTAGTTTGAGGTGTTGGAAAAAAAGCGTCTCACTGTTGCCCACGCTCCTGTTGCATGTAATTAATTTGCATTTTCCTTGATTTATAACAACTATTTTTAATTTGAAATGAATAAACTGAAAACAATTTATTTAATTGGAGAAGGTTTTGAGATTTTTTTAACAAAAACATCACATACAATTTCCGACTATTAAGATTCAAAACTAGTTCATTGGCTATTCAAGACTACTGAGATTTAATTTTAAAATCATCCTATCGGCTACATTTTAATTAACCAATGGTTTCAAGTAACAAGGAAAAGATACTAATCTTATAAAACAACTTGTGTTTTCCCATAATCTAATAACAATTTTAAGAATAGTTAATTATTGCAATTAGAAGCGAGTAAAAGGTTATTGTGATTTTGTATATGTATGCACAATTTACATAAACTACGATTATTTTAAAAGCCTCCAGATTACACATTCAACAAAAGTCTAAAGATGTAAAGCAGAAAGCCTGATGGTATAGTCTTGCGTCACCTAGTGAAGAAATCTATTTATTTTGGAAAGTGATTGAAAAAGCTTGCAATACTTGAAATAGTAATTCGCATCTGCATCTGTTTGAGCTTAGACGGTGGAAGCAGTACTTAAAGTAGAAGCAAACTTTTAAGAATGTTTTGTCGTTTCACATTCTTATGTGACAGTGAGAGTGATAACGGACTCACGCTTTGAAATCGTCTCTAGATTACCCTCCCATCTGCATACAAAAAACTTGAAAACGATTTTATTTTAAATAAATTTAAATCAAAATGTTGTGTTAGTGGCAGTATTTAGTAGGAGTATAATAATTCTAAAAGGTCATGCTAACAAATTGAATAAAGATATTATCGAAAATTAGTATACAGTGATCTTGTCGTAAAATGGAATAATAAATTCTCATCAACATAGTAGTTTTATTGATATTTTGGAATTGGTCTCGTATATTAATTTACACTTACCTACCTATATTTAGCTTCAATTGGTTCAAACATTTTCTGTGCTTTTTCATTATACTGATTTGCTGATGTTTATGTACTTTTTTACACCTTGATTAATAAGTGGTAATCTGTAGATGATCCACAATTAAAATAGCTTCCATAAGTGATTTGCAGGAGAGGGTAGCGGGTAACTCGCATGGAGGCAGGTTCAACAGTACGACAATTATTAATTACTTGCAGAATTTTTAATAAAATTAATAGTATGTTAAGAATTTTAAGTTGACATTATAGTGCAATAATGCAAGTTAGCTGAAAGCAGTGGCGTAGCTACCATAGGGCAAAGCGGTGCAGCGCACCGGGGCCCCGAAGCCCAGGGGGCCCCCTGAGCTGTGTTTTTTTTAAATTTCTAATGCAAACATGTGGAAAAAGGGGGAGGGGGGCCGATTTTTTTTATGCACCGGGGCCCTTGTCCACCTAGCTACGCCACTGGCTGAAAGGTATAAGGTAAAGAAACCAATAAATTATTCAACGAATTTTTCTCGTTGTGGTAAAGAAAATTACTTGGTTTATTCTGGAAAAAATGAAAGCTTTATAATAATCTATCTAAGGGTGTCCCAAAATTCACGCAAGCTATGAATTTTGCGCCATTTGTGCGGTAAAGTGTTGACAACGAAAAACAAAAGACAGCGTGACAGCTGACTGTTCATGATTATTAAAAATGGAGCACTGCACGAAAGAGCAACGCATTTTCATTGTTGAGCAATATAATATTAAAAAAAATAAAAACACAGCGACCTGCGTCCAAGTGTCCTCTTTTAAAAAATGTCGAATGTGGTTGTTCGGCCTACGGCCTCACTGGATTTCTGATGTGGCCATCGCATGACTTTACGTTAATCGATTCCCTCGCGTCACCCCCACCATCGAGTTTCCGTGAACCGATTTCAACCAAAATCTAATCAGTTCTAAGTCTTAATATAAAAGACCTAAATATGAAATTTGGTTATGAAATTCTTATTGATTTGGGCGCTAGAGCGCACACAAAATTAAGTGACACACAGACATTTGTTGATGTTTGGTCTCTTTCAACTCGTTAGACCCCAAGGACTCTAAATCCGTCAATATCTCAACTTTTTTTTTTTTTCGATTTTATAACTTTCCCATACTATATGGTATACTACATATTATACTACTCATATTTGTTGTATGGTAAAGTAATAATGAAGGTTTGGTAGCTACATTCCTAAATTGCAAGATATGGATGTTGACAACATGTGGTTTCAACATGACGTTGCTACATGCCATTCGGTCCGAGAAATATTTCAATTAGTACATGAGTCATTTGAACCTATCCAAAATCAATCTGCGGACAATAGCAGGGATCTTAACTGGACACTACATATTAAATAAACACCTTCACATGATGGGGTATGCAGATGACCCTCTATATCGTGGATGTAATGAAGAGGAGGAAACAGCCGAACATGTACTTTGTTACTGTCCGGCGTTAACTTTGCAACGTAAAATCGTCATTTGACGTTTGTCTCGCGCGCCTCTGGATTTTACTCCTTTTCAATTCTCCCGTGGGCGACGCCTATGGAAGAAATGGCGGTGTTGTTATCAGGAGTTCTGTCATTTTTGAAAAGGAGCGATCGTGATTACGTTTTGGTTTACGTTTAGTGAAATCGCAAATTGGGATAAAGACACCTGTTTTGCTCCTTTGTCACCTTGACGACGCGGCGCTTGATTGCAGATTTTTCCGTTTGTTGTTTTGATCCTGGCTTAGTAGTAAGCTGTTTGTAAGTACTTTTACCATTATTTCTGGCTCTAATTATGTATCGCCTTAGATCAGAATTCTATTATTTGCAACGTGGACCTCAAGAGTTGTACAGTGTTTTTTTTTATTCCTATACCTTGTGGCTTTTATACCTGGCGCATGACCTTGGGTCAATCAGTAACCTTGAAGCCTACGTTACCAATTCCTACTAGGCAAACTGTATACCAGGAGATCCTTTCGTTTCGGATTGGCAGAAGAGGACAGTGGTTTACCTTTTTGTTTTCATTTAATACCATCGATCGCGTACAGAGAATTCTGTATACGGTAGATTTTGTGAACACCGAAAGATCTTAGGTGAGTTTCTTTCCTCTGTATTGCGATTGTGTTTTGGTTAGTTTTGGACTGTTTATGTTCTGCTTTGGTACGTCCACGTACTTTCTAACGCCATTTGACCAAGTTAGTTATATAGTCGACGGATGTCCTTTGTGTGTGCTATTATTGTGGCAGAAATTATTAATAAACGCAACCTTTGTTTCCGACTTATTGGTTTTATTTACCTCGAGAAGTGCAAACCGAATCCTCACCTTGCCTCCTGATTACCATAGAGCTAGTTTTTCCATCAGGACCACCACACGCAAATTTACCAGTAATAACTGGGTGTGGGGAAATTTCCAATTGCTTAGGTGATCTGGAATTTCGTTGCAACTTCAATAAGAGGATCTGTGTAGGGGGGCTTCTGGCCCACCTTTCCCAGAATCAGGTGACACCTCCCCTGCCAAAATCCTAGAGTTCATCGTACAACTGGAGTGGTTTGTTGGGGAGTGACAGGATCGGGGTAAATGCTGGGACCAAGTTAGAGGCCTAAGTGCGTGTCAGTTCATCTTACCCTCCACATTAAATCCAGAATCCAGACTGCATACTTTATGAATCAATAAAAAGTGTGCAATTTTTAATTATATACTTGTGTTTTCTATCAAAATTCTTACGTGAATTTTGGGACAGTCTTTACTTATTACACTCGCGTGATTTGCAACCCACATTAAACTGTAGTTTTCTTATGTGTGAGGTAACACTTCATACTCACTCCAGTCGAGAGCTATAAGAATAAGGGCCACCAACGTCAGGTTGACTACAATACACTTCAAACAAAAAGAAAAAAAGATTTCAAGTATCGTAAAAATGGTCTACGTTTTAAAATTGTTTTCTTCATTTTCTTAAAATAAATTGCCATATTTTTTCCTTATTGTTGATCACATGAAAACAACGTTTTAGCCTAAATTTTCGGGATTGTTGTATGATTTTCAGAGTGGATTTATTTAGTTCCAATTTTAAATAGCCCTATAATAAATAATAACATGGTGAAAGGTTCGGTGAACATCTTGTTCAAGGGATATCAATGTCTTCTTAAAGGAATGCTCTATATAAGGAGTTCAGCATTTACTCTTATTAGTGGAATAATCACTTTGCATATTTCAAAAGTGGCTTCAAATAATTTTTAGCAACATAATTTGAATTAATTTTGGATCCGTGTTCACAAAAATGGACCCATTAATGAACTTCATAATGCTTATTGGATAATGGGACCGTCTTTTGAATACCTCCAATTCTTTAGAAGGTTCCTCGCGACTCAAGTACTGTGCCTTTCATTTGTCATCGTCTTTTTTTTTGTTCTAAATAGAATCATGTTTCATCGATTGAGATAATGTATTTTTTCCATTTATCACATTTCCTCTTCCTTGTTTGTAACTGATAGGAGGTATTTGAAAAAAAACACCATATTATAGATTTCCATAAAGTTAGGCATTATTATTATGAATTTATGGAACAATTTGGACCATTTCAATTTAAATTTTTAAATTTTTTTTAATAGCACTTTGCTTTTGGCCGACCCATTCCTACAATCAGCATTATCAGCAGCATCAATTATTATTGATAGATATTACTTGATACTGATTCAGCGAACAATTTTGATGGCCTGATGGTCCAGTCCAGTCTTGCAAAAAGTATACCTTCTAAGGGGGCAGGTCTTTGTTACAAGAATCGAACACACATTATTTGTATGATAATAATCGAACTACGATAATAATCGGAGACGGTCATTGCCTTGCAGCTAACACAGTTGGATGTGAATGCGGGGTACCAGGTTCAAACCCGGGGAGAGTCAATCTTTCTTATGACCAAGTCTCCGTGCTTCGGAGGGCACGTTAAGCCGGCGGTCCCCCTGAGTTGACGAATTGCCACCGTTAACAAAAAACAGGGCTACAGGCACATATGAATGCTAGCCTAGCAAGCTGCTACCGGATGTAAAACAACTATAGTCCAAAATCGATCTGCGGACTACTCACCAACCCGTCTGGCCAGCGTGGTGAGTTATGGCCAAAAACCTCCATAATATGGAGAGGCTTATGTCCAGCAGTGGGCGGATAAGGCTGATAAAGAAAAAAGATAGAAGAAGAATCGAACTACACTTGAAATAATAAAAGTTACAGTATTTTGAAGATGCACTTATGGGTCATTCCAAAGTGACGGGTAGGACATTTTGACTCAATTTTGCTCAACCTTTATCTAATTTCTCCCTAACCATTAACATAGTTTATTTTCAGTTTCCAGTTTCCAGTTTCAAAATGATAACATCATGAAGCCAGATGTTCATTTCAACCGAAACTATTGAAAAAATAAATATTATCCTATTTATACCCAAAAATTTACGTATTCCATGTGTGATGGGTGGGACACCCATGACACCCGCTTGCCCGAGTGGATGACTTCACTTCCCCAATCAAGGCAAACTATTCTAGTTTGTTGTGAATTCTTTATATGTTGTAACTGGAATATTAAAGCTCTCCACTTCTTATATAAATTAAATAATTACCATTTAAAAATTTTATAAAATGCGTCTCTTAGCTTGTGACGGGTGGGACAACATATTGTGACGGGTGGGACAAGTAGTAATAATTGAGTACACATAAAACATGAATAAAATGAACACTGCTTATTTCAGATGCATATTTATAGTATTTTTTAGAAAAATTGAAGAAATCTTACTTAAATACTAGATAAACTTACAAAATAGACTTTTATTTCCAAGACATGCAGGAAACTCATAAAATAATCTGTTTCCACTTGTTTCGATGGATAACCGGACTATGCTGCGTTCATGTACCTACCGGAAAAAATTGGAAAATTGGAAAATAAAAAGTCAAAATCTGATGGGTTGGTTTTATTGGCTGTATTCTTATTATAGATTTAAACGCAAATTATGTAATTTCTTTATTGACCTGCGGTGCTATCTTCGTTCGAATGACCCTTATGTTTT
The DNA here is from genome assembly GCA_958510855.1 of Rhagonycha lutea. NCBI lineage: Eukaryota > Metazoa > Arthropoda > Insecta > Coleoptera > Cantharidae > Rhagonycha > Rhagonycha lutea. Next base: position 60,841,246 of record OY294036.1, read on the forward strand.
ATCAAAAGTCCTTTTTCTTAAACGGTTGAGGATAAATTCTGAACATTAAATTTTAAAACTACTTAAATCCAATATAAAAACGTTTTATTGTATACTGGTGATCAAAAACAATGTTTGCTGGAAAACTTTTTTTTATAATTTTAGATTTTAAATTTAAGCAGCCTTTACATTTTTATACCGTTGCGTTGTAATAAAAAGATTTTAAATATTTTTTAATTGTATTCAGTTAATAAATTGGCAACTAGAATTTCCTACAGTATGAACAAGAATTCTTTTAACTCAACATATACAATTTTAATAAAAAATTTTGTGGATGCACCCTGTAAATTAAATAAATTTGCAAGGGTCAATTACCATAGCCGTAATATCGATTTTCAAGTCCAAAATAATTATCTTGTAAATATGAACGAACATTTCCAGATGCATAAACTTGTTCATATTCATAACCCGTGTGACGGGGATCAGCTTAGTTAGTGAGTTAATTTCCCTCGTGATGCACATTACTATCATCAAATCTACGACTTGTACTTTTGAATTAAAACACGTCCGCAATTGTAATTACATTTCGATAGATTACGTAATGAACCAAAAGTTATTCATCGAAACCTATAGCTAATGCAGATTCGTTCAATTGATCAAAATAAAAATTATTTATAGTAATATTATGGGTTGTAAATTGTTAATTGTAATATTAATATGTACCTATAGAAACAAATTCAATCATATCCGATGGATTCCATCTAAAATAGACTAAATCTAAAAATATTTTACATCCATCGGGTAGCTTGCTAGACTTGCCTTCAGATGTGCTTGTATCCTGGTTTTTTATATTAATGGTGAGAATTCACTAAGCTAGGGGACCACCGGCTTAACGTGCCTTCCGAAGCATGGAAACTAGTCATAAGAAAATTTGACTCTCCTCAGGTTTGAAACCCGACAATAGCAAACCTTGGATGAGAAGGCGTCTAACCATTTTATCTAGTTGCGAGGTTTGGCATTAAAATGCCGCTATATTAAGCTACCAAAGAAATAGGTGAAAAGTGAAAAATATAGATAAAAATAGATAATTACAGATAACATTCCAATAGCCAATGCCTAAACTGAATTATAAATAAAGCTTACTTTACAGACAGACAGACAAACAAACATATCTAATTTACCACTACATTCCACAGAAATTCTTGTATATTGAACTGATTTCTTTAACTCTTTATAATAATAAAGCAAAGCTACATATACAAAATTGATTACACACTAAATAGGGTCAATTACCTGTGACTCTTGACGTCCATAAATTCAAGTGGAATGATAAACTTAATCAGATACATATAAATGTGCAATACGTAATAACCTGTATAAATTTGCTGTACCTACCGATGAAACAATTCTTGAGGTGGATATTCCAATATCAGATGAGAGATTCAATAAAGCATAGCGGATAGAATTCTATGGATAATAGATGCAGTAACATTTGTTGATTAACTTCAAAGAACGTTGATGATGAATTATTTTGAAAGACAGCAAAAAGAAAGAATTTTCATGTTTAATCTGAACAGAAAGCACTAAAATATCCTTTTACCATTTTTTCCGATAGTTCAATGATATAAATTATTAAAAATTGGTGAGCTTTTATTAGTTTTAATTTTTGCCAAGATACATAGCTCTGACGAAACCAATGCTATGATAATTTCGTAAACAATTTAATAGTATCTATCTAATATATTTTTTGCTAATTTTTCAGTTGAACCTAATTCTGGACACATTGGTTTTATTATTAAGTTCTGTTAAGTGTTTAAAAGAAACCATAAAAGAAACCATGTCTGCAGTGTAGATTTATTATCGCATATTCAAAAATATTTTTAAGTATAGTCAATTCTTAGGACAAAAATTAAACTAGAAAAGGTTTTGTGCTTCAAGAATTTCCTCTTAATTTCAGAAAAATCTGCAAGTACCAAGGTGCTCGAAAGGTGTTCGAAATTGGGCGTTTAACTGAAATCAAGGGTTTCATCTTGTTTATGTCGTAGCTTTTCAGTCGATTTAAAATCTCAAGGAAATTGAATCCCATTTATAATTATCCTATTTATTATTACTCTATTAAAATAATTTATTTTAATCATTAGGTACTTTTAATTACCTTTATCTCTTACGAACGAGAAGAAAATAAATTATAATTTTGTGCAGACAAAAATTTATTGACAGATAAACTATAAGTTCCTCTTACTTGTTAAAAACCGCGTCTTCAAAAACATAAAAATTGAAATTCCTCTCTAATATTTTGCTTTTCAAAGTTAATGTCATCAAATAATGGCGACACTTTATAACATAGATACCATTTGTAACTTCGCCAATACCAGTAAACTTCAAATAGTAGGATAAAATATTAATTTTCATTTGATTTTAATAGTCAAGCAGTAGTGTTCATAATTTTACTTTAAATTATTTGCTGATGCATAAATGTAAGGCTAAGTGAAATGTTCATCAGAATATTATGAAATTACAGCTAAAGGAAATACTTTTAAAAAAGCTCTCATCGTAAAAGCATCGCGGTAATTCTGATGTTGAAAAACTTCTGATGGTTTGTGTATTTTGTATAAATGGACCCAAAAATTTAAATTACCTAATTAAATATGCAGGTTTGATAAAAAAAACAACTAATAAGTCTTGGAAAAATACTGATTAGCTTTTTTACATATTACAATTATGTAAATGTATAATCTAAACGTGTGCGTTACATCTTAAAAATTGATTTTTATAGTTATGCACTTTAGAGTTATTGTGTAAAGAAATTAAAAATGCATTAGTATTATAATGAGATAATAAACATAAATGAAATAAAAAGTTGCAAAAAAACGGAGCTTTACTATTTTATGCCGTATGCAATCAAAGTGTGGTAGAAGGGAATGCAAAGTAGAATTTAGATTTTACAATTGGAATAGCTATACGTCTATATATATGTGACTAAATAGTCCAAACGTTGGATGGTCGATTTAGACATATCTTATGAGATTTGCAAGCAGAGAAATGCTTTGCTCGACTGCAATCGAAGCGAGATTTGAATAGCTAAGCCGAGCTAAGGTTGTTGTGTAGCAGCACAGATAAATTGTGCATTCTTCGGACGCCAAATAAACTCGCAAACGAATTGTTCCAATGGACCACTCATCTATCTGTCCCTCTAGCGACGGAATCGAATTTGAAATTACTTTAATTCACAAGGGAGGTTCTGGATTTTTTGGTCGTGCAATTGTTAGCTAACGACTGTTGTTAGTAGCATCACCAAACGTGCCAAATACACGTTAATAAGATGCACTACTCATAAAAAATCAAATTTACACTTCCATATTGATTTATTATTTCTACATAGCCAGGTATTAGTCAAATTGTATTCTCATAGTGCTTTACTACATTCGCTTAGCCATATATGTAAATCAAAGGTTGTTAGCAAAAGCGTAAAAGAAAAGCAATTTTCCGGGAACTTCACACTTATATGCTGTTCTAGTAAATTTTATTTTAATAATTTTATGTAATATTTCTAAAATGCATAGGTAGAGAAATAGTTAATTAAAAAAGATAATTTATAAAAATGATTAGATATTATTATCAAGAATACCTTTGGTCTGTTTTCTACTAACTTTTTATAACGATATCTTTAGAATCATTATTTAGAATATCGTATAGCTAAATTTTGACATTGAAAAAATTCATCATAATGAGCAATTTATTAACCCCACAACAATCAATTTTTAAATTAAATAATCAGTATCACTACACTTAGCGTTAATTTAATATTAACATATGCATATTCGTAGTGTCTTCTTCCTTTATATCCAAGCTGCATAATAGTAGGTACCTTAAATAATTTAAATCATTTACAATATAAATAAATAATTCATATGTCATAATAATTTTGAATACTCTTCGTGTTGACACATTTATAATTTGAAAACATAATAATGTAATATGCAAAGTACTTGTAATTGTTAATTAACAAAGCCATGTTTTTAATTAAAATTAATAGTTTTTCTTATTTAATTTAGATTAATTTAAATAAGTTGCGTCATTTGTACTAACAAAAAATCATTTATGTAACTATTTCCTGTTTTTTGCTTTGATTCGATGTATGCGAATTCCTGAACAAACAGACTATGAATACAAAAATGCAAAAAATTCCATTGAGAAAATTTAGTTGATCAGAAGTTTAGCCACTAATATCCAGATGGCGATGGTCACACTAACTTGACCGCTAAATGGTCAATGCTCGAATGTGTAGTTTTCCGATATTACGAATTCTTGAAAATTGTTTTTCTAACGCGTCGAGTTAAAATTAATAGTAATATATTAAATAAATGTACTTAATTAAAAGTATACTAAAATTATCCTATAAAATTTCGCATTTAATTTCTAATATAGCAATTTAAATATTATTAGGAGAGTTAATATAATCAATTTAATTATTATCTTTACTAAATTAGAATATAAAAACAAGCGCAATTATTTTGTATATTAAGTGCATCTAAATTTTAATGCAGGTAACATGCACTTAAACAGTAAGTAAAGGCTTCTATAATAAATTATTATTTTGAAAGCTCTTGCAATTTATTGCTGACTGTATTATTTTATTTACATATTATATTGGTACTATATAATTTTATTTAATTAGCTTTGATTTAAAACATCTAAAAAAATTTAATTATTTTAAAGAAAAATTCCGTGAATATTAACAATAAAAGGAATTAAGATTTTTGTTAATCTGGAATTATTATGAAAGACCTAGAAAAAGGTGTGTAAAATTTGAGATATTATTAAAGTACAAAGTTCATTCAAATAGTAGTGTAACTAACTAACCAACTGTTGAAACTATGTATAGATAAGTATAAATATGCGCCGCCTGCCTTATTTGATATTAAGTATTGCAAAACCAGGCAAAACTGTTGAACGTTATCTCCAGCTTACAGCTTATAACCAATACGGGTAAAAACCAAAAAGTTTTTAAATACAGTTTTGTATGGGCTTTTAAGAAAGATGAGTGTGTATTGTATTTATAACATTACTTTATTACCTAAGCAATATTCTATAGTAATAATATAAATTCAAATTATTATCAACCCCCAAAACTTTTTGGGTATCTGAGGGTTATAGTTGTTTATCCTTCGATATTACTCAGAGAAATGATTACTGTACATGAAGACTATAATTGTTCGGCATTGGGCCTCACTTAAAGAGACTACTAGTCTACTAGACACGCATGAATGGATTAACGAGATGATTCCACTCGTTTCAAAAAATCTTTTATAAATAATGACAGATTACTTACTTACTTACTTCCGATGGCCAAATAGCTCTTTTAGAGCTCTAGCCTCCTCAATAATGCCTTTCCATTTGCTGCGATTCATCGCTGATTCCTCCCAGTTGTCTCTTCTGTCAATCTGGGTCAAGTCTCGCACTATATTATCTTTCAATTTGTTCTTGAAAGTGATGCAAATTGTTTACTGGTGTTTACCAATGGATCATCACTGAAAACTAAGCACACCCGCACCTACGGAGTGACAATTTAGAACAGGAGGGGGAATTAGAATATTTAATTTGTAACTATTTACTTTTTTAAATGGGAAAGTCATGTGTTGTATCACATCAGATTTTTTCGTTGAATGGATTAACGACGAGTTCCTCTATACTATTATCTAAATTTTTAACTTTTTAACTTTTTAATTTTATTTACACCGAAGCGAGGAAAGTTTTCAGTTCTCTCTATCTCAAAATAACTTTATTTCAAAATCTTCTAAAATAAAATTTTTCTCTATATCAAAATATCGCTAATATGAAAATACAAGTAAATAAAATACAATTTTCTATATCAAAATAGAGAAATTGATAAAGAAAGGAAAAATTTGTAATGTGTTGCTCAAAAATTTTGAGATAGAAATTTGACTGCATTTAATTATAAAAATTTAAAAGTATGATAAGATTTTTATTAACCATTCCAATCGTTGCGTGTATTTTATAGTGGAATCGATTATGCTAAAGATATGCTCTTTGATCAGAACTGATAATTTTACTTCTGAAACCCATTTCAAACTGTATGATCACGTGAACTATTTAGAGTAATTAGAGTAATTGAACATTTTAGAGTAATTATTTTCTAAAAACAAATAAAGTATAAAATAGAAATTAATAAATTAATTATCGATTCTTGTGTGTTTGATTTTAATTTCAGCTGACTGAAAATATTACACTGGAATTACAAAACAAACGAAGTAATTGGAAGATTTCGTTTTCCATGTAGTAAAGATAAGATATTGTGTCTTACTAATGCCCTTGTTGTAATTTTAAAATTGTATATGGAAGTTTTTTCCAGCAGTTAGCAAAGACACATTTATTTGTTCCGACCAGCTTTATCGACTCTAGAATTTTGCTAATTTGGAAGGAAAATGTGCTGAGTGGTCTTTTTGTATACTAGTAAAAACTCTTAAGAAAATTTTAAATAATACTTAGCAACTAATTTAATAATAGAAAAGATAACTTTCTTGTGCTTATTAAACTGAACACAAACCAACAATTCACTTATTGTATTTTTGAAATTTGGAAACGCAGTTTCACACCCAAATAGCCTCGATTAATAATATAAAAGGACATTTACTTATTATATATCCCTCTAACCTTTTGTGGTGACTTACAAGGGGCACGCCAAAATTGGATTTCACCAATTTGCTCAATTTTTAATATAATTTTTGATCATAATAAAGTTATACACCAAGTAAAAATTTTAAATTCCATAACTCAGCCAATTTGGAGAAAATCGATTTTGAAGAATGAAAATTGCAGGTAATTGTATGTTGCATTACGCATTAATAATATTTCATAACGGAACATAAATGTACTACGAGTAAACGAGTATGCAACCTATCGTTTCTCATCATTTGTCCATAAGAAATGCATTGTTAACCTTGGAATAATGCAAATGCAATTTATAATACAGTAATCATACGAATTCGTTCTTTAAAATCGATTTTCTCCAAATTGGCTGAGTTATGGAATTTTAAATTTTTACCTGGTGTATAACTAATTATGACAAAAAGATATATTGAAAATGGGGAAAATTGGTGAAATACAATGTTGGCTTGTTAGTTGTTTAGATCTGATCGCAATTGTTCTCCCGAATAGCTATCTGACATTACCTTAAGGTATTACGAACACAAAGAAAGCAAGTTGCTGGACTCTGGTTGCAAGTGTTGAATATTTTCACATGATAATGAATATTACCGAATAGAAGTAAAGCAGCCAATCGGACAGATATTTCAATGCAAAGGGTTGGGGGCATATAAAACTTGCTTTCTTTATGTTCGTACCCTTCCGATCCGAACAAAGAAAATTAATATGGTAATTAGTCTTAAAAATTTCTATCTCCATTGTGACGGATAGGAATGAAAATGGTATCAATCAGAAGAATTTTTTTTCATGTCTTAAGATAGCCAAGCCTTGTAGTACTTTGAGATTACTTGAATATACGTGATTTTTGAAAAAGACGACCTGCTTTTCGATATTTAAACTGTTAAAATTTTTCAGAGAATATTTAATTTTTTTAAAATGTGTTGATTATATTTCCAAAGTAGGTATCAGTTTGAATTTTTAATAATTATTGTTTCGTTTACTTATGTACTACTAACTATAATATTACTATGAATTTTGAATAATAATTTAAGAGCAAATATCAAATAATGTCGGGTATTTTCAGATACGGTTAAAAATCTCTTTAGATTGCTATTAGTTTCGTTCTTATATATAATATGAGAAACAGGATCTTAAAAAACATTAATTCACAATGTTAATCTTCTATGTTTGGGTTACTCGGTATAGAAATTTTCAGGTCAATGTTGTAACTTATAACAACAATGCAAAATTGCGTCCAATTACCATTGGGTTAAATGGTCAAGTTACCAAATATTCATTTGGACCACAGGTACCATTATTGTGATATCTGTGGTGTCATAAAAGTGAGTCAAAACAATTTCTAATCCCACTTTGGCATAGATGCCAAAGTGTAATGAGAAATTATTGGATTGATTCGTTATGTGATGACATCCATCGCAGATATATGTAAGCTCAATAATTTGAAGGGTGTCAAAATGGATTGCCTCATCTAAAACATTTTGGCTTCGAAGCCATGTTATTGGGTCGTTGGAAGATTATTAGCATAAGATGAAACGTTTGCAGTACTTCGAGATTGAGTTTGTTGTGATGTTTCACGCTAGATGCGAAAGCCATCAGATAATTTTACCTTTCGGATAAAGTATCTTCACTGTATTTTTGTTTCAATCGACGCATGTTATTTTAGCATTTCACAACTACGTATTTATATATCGAGATGGAAAATGTAAAAATAAAGAGAAAATCAACTTAGCGCCAGACTACAGCAAAAAAATTAAATACGCGAAACTCTTCTTCTATTCATGAATGGAAATTCTACATTAAGGTACCTAATATAAATTCAATAAAGACAAAATATAATAATCTTCGTTCTTATTAGAACAAATAAAAATTTCAAATGTTATAAATTATGTAACTCACCAGTAATAAATCGAAATAGCAGAATTATTATTGAATTCCCCTACTTTGTGATGTGATGTAATGTTAGAAGACGGCATTTTGTCGTTCCACTTCAGTGTCTAGTTTGTAATGGTTTAGCATAGGTTTACCTAGCTTTACATTCGTAAGTTTTTATAACATCCTTTTCAATAATGTGATATAAAGTTTGATACTTAATTGTATGAGAAAATATATATTTATTTACAGTCCATTAGGCTCCTTATATGGTCCATTTAAATTATAAGTTACATTTTGGCTTTTCTTGCATATATTTATTTAAATACCAATGGTTTACACGTTTCGGTTTCGAATGATCATAATCAAAACAAAAGTGAACAACAAGACAAAATAAAAAACAAAGTAAGACGGTTCATGTAAGTTAAAAAGATTATTATAAACCAACAATGAGACGCAACAACTTACCACAAATGATGAGGTTATTTATTACAATCAAATTCAGGTTCATGATCAGATTTTATTTTATAGTAGAATTATTAAGTTCAATAGTCTGAGCTAGAAAAAGGCAAACAAACTAAAAGATAAATTCATAAAATTGTAAATTTAAATTCAAGAAAGAATTTAATTTTTATTTCAATTACTTACACATTTTAACGTTTCTGCACTCGTGCACAGACTATTAAAATGTTTTAATTTTATTACCTAAATTGTATACAAAAATTATCATGACCACAATAAAATATAATAAGAAAAAATAATGGAACTGTACTGAGACACGTGTTCTGTTATAAAACAAGAAACATCTATTCAAATCTGGTTTAATAAATGCTGATCCTTATTTAATGAGAGCAGTTGGACCTTTTCTATATTTCATTAAAATCAACTATTTCGTAGTCTCTCCAAAATAGAAACCAGAACTTTGTTCGGAGGTTTGTTAATTCCTAAAGCGCGTTGTCTCTTTTAGCGATGTTTATCAGCTTTGCGCACTTGAATAGAATATAAATGCAAATGGGCTACACAATTTTACCTTTGTGTAGGTATTTCTGTGTGATTGTAATAATGCAGGAAGAACATCGTTAAAATAATCAACGTTTTCTAGAAAATATAATAACCATTACAATTTTTATAAAATTATAACAATTGCGATAATTCTTATTATATAATTAATAATTATTCCTAATAGAACAGTGAAATTTTATTTGATCCAACAAAGCTCCTCCACTTATCACAAACTAGTATAAACCCTAGTTTTAAAGTAAAAATTAAAGAAGTTAAATCAGTAAATGACAATTAGACATTGAACAAATTAAAGAAACTATTTAATTCAAAAATCATAATACTCGTACTTAGTCAAGATTTTGTCTTTTTGTTTTTAATTTTATAAAATGTAAAATAATAAAATATGGATAATAATAATATATTATATTATTATGTACCTACTTACTTCGGTACATTTATTATATAATTTTTCAGAAGCTTATAATTATTGAAATATGTGGTACCTACTACTAGATAAGTTACTTTTTATAAATTACTAATAATTATTATTAAAAAAAAAAAAATTTCTCTCCTATTTCCCATCCGATTGCAAGGTGGAAAAATCTCTCCATTCATGCGCGTCCTTATGATACATAATGTAATATAACTTCAAATAAAAGGAAAACTAAATTATCGTAAATTACGTAGTACTAGTTATTATTGATAAGTTAGTTTGAATTTTGTATATCAATCCAATTGTTTTTCCAAAACAATAAAATTTAATGAAAATTATTTGGGTAGGTTATAATTGGTACTAACGGCTTCAAAACTTTAATTATTAATTAAAACTGATCATTGTATACTACTAAAAGTAAAATTTGTGTTTAGTCATTCTTAAAATGTTTTCATTCTATAAATAATACAAAAGTAAAATTTAAATCAAAATTGTTTTGAAAAGAATTAAGCCAACAAATGTTGAATAATAAATAAAACTGAAGAGTAAGTTATTAGATTTTGTTAAAGGTACTGAAAGGTAAGCACAATGTCATCACGTTCTTAGAATATTTATATTTAATTAAGGTTCTATTCATATGCAACAAGACAGATAAGTATGTACTACATAAAAGTGTAGACAATGAAATTTCTTGCTTTTGATGAATAGATAAGACAAACAGAGAAACCTTCTGAGAAAAATTAAACTTACTGAACATGTGGTTCTAACTAATGCATAATCATAACAAGATTTCCATGTTTTCAGAACTTAAGAGGTTTTAATTTACAATCAGAAAAAGCTAAGTAAGTATTTTAGACATCAAATTGGTTAACCAATAGACAAAAGAGATTAAATAAAGGTGTATATGCTAGGGGATTATGGTTCCTGGGTACAAATTTAGTAAAGTTGATGTAGGTAAGTGATTTTTGACTGATACAAGATTCGACTGATCCACGACAGTGCTTGATTACCGGTTGAATTACGTGTAAAAGTTCTTAAGGTGATTTTAAACTGCGCGAGTATATTCGCGAGTAAAGACTCGCGACCTCTAAAAACACCTGATGGAATGCGAATTAAGATAATAAAATTATTTTACCTCCAGCATCAGCACCATATACCAAGGTAATAGTAGCCATCATAATAATAGCAGTCACAAGTAAGGTGCTGTTAGACGACAATGTCTGACTCGCGAATCACACTCGCGCCGTTTAAAATCACCTTTAGATTAAATTTTGAACTTCAGAAAATCTCTAAACTCGAACCACCCCTAAACAATAGTACAGCAGTATGATTATGGAATTAGAAATCTGAAAAGACAAATTATTTATTTACGTTTCTTCTTTTTCTTTGCTTCAAGTATGAAAGTACGAACAGATAAAAAGCAGATTGATTGCTTCAGATTACCAGTGCTAAAAATCTCCACGTGTTAGTAAGTATAATCTCACAAAAAGGAAACATGTAATTGAAGACACATTCAAATGCACCGATCGGCGCTGGGAGCCAAAAGCAAGAAACCAGCTTTCGTTCCTTTCCTATTTTTGTGCAATTATGTCAATATTTATTTTCTTACACAGAAATTTTTTTACATACTTAACAGTTACACAATAATTGTGCATTACTTCAGTACAAGTTAGATCTGGATTGCCTACAAGACTGTAAAAATATTTGGGTATTTTTATGATATAAATTTTGTGTCGAATTTTATCCCAAAACTGAATTTAAAGTAGTACAGAGTCAATAATCATTTTTTAAGAAAATAGTGTATATTTCTACAAAAGAATAATGTTCTGCAAGTCCATTTATTGTAAAATTATTATATTGTTGTATCCAAAAGTCAGCTAATGAGGTCGGGTGATGATTTTGTTATAAATTTTAATTTGTCAGTTGTATGACGGAATTTGAGAGCAATTTTTAGGATGGAAAAGTGATATCTTGTTACTTTCAACACATTCAATTACACATTTTGTTTGATTGTCAATGTTTGGTGTACTGGTGATGCTTGTGCGAGAAATAAGTGATTTATCTGCAATAACAAGAAAATTTGAAATTCGATTAATAGCGCCAATAAATCGGAAACTTACAATTGTTGTAAAAATTTGTTTAAAGTGTTGGTACGTTGATTTTTATCGATCAAGGAACGGGTAAGCCGTTTGATGAAGAGATTCTTGTCGATCTCCATAGCGTGCAGTTCGAATTTTGTAAAATTTGCAAAATTTCCGACAAGTTTAGTTTTGAAGGCTTTTCCAAAAGCATATCTGCGAGTTGTAGAAAGTGTACGCGAATATTTTGAATTGCGAGATTTGTAAAAATCGTCATTTTTACGAATATTTAGTGGCTACGAGCGATTTTCGACCATATCGAAAAAATTTGGTTATTAGGTACTAATAAGGTACCTGAAATAATTACGAAAGCGTTATTCTAGTGATTTGTGTAAATCACAAATTAAAATTACGTTACATTTGAAGGCGGATGATTGATATTTCCTGCGATTTTATTTGCACATTGCAAATTTTGAGGTTAGTTTGTACCACACATGTGCAAGAATATGTTTCTTTGGAAAAGTTGGAAATTCGTTTTAACTAACACTTGTGGATTATATAACACAGCACTGAAAATTTTCCGTTCGATATTTCGTTCAAATTTGTTGAAAAGGCAATAAACTGGTGAATACGTGGACCATCTGCCAAGACAGGAAGCTTGCCACTGCGGAAGCCATCTTGTGTCATGCGCATGAATCAACAGCTAAGGATTCGTTTGAATACCGGGTGTAATCAAATAATTGTAATACGTAAGTTTGTAAACTTTTATTATAATAACAAAATTTGTAAAATTTGAAATTTGAAATTTAAAAGTAAATAATACGCTTTACTTGAGTTTGCACACTTTACACCACTTTATTTATCGCTTGACGTTTGTGTCAGCAACATCCGAAATTGCTCTCGTTTTTAATTTTATTCAAGCAAATAAATTACCTTTTGATTTATCCGACTCTTTAATTGACTTCACACAACTCACAATCTGTAGATTTGTAGTCTGGATAGAAGCGAAACGGCTTAAGGTTATCTGGGTACTATTATTTGTTTCGAGTGGTGTACATCGGGGTGAGATTCTGTTCCCGACAAATTAATGGGAAAGGGTTGAACTTTTGCATCACGACAATATATTCTTATAATTAGTAATAGATTATAATTTGATTTTTAAATTGTGTTAAATTCTTTTTATAGTTATATTGATTCTTCAATAATTTTAACTTTAAATTTATTTAATAAATTGTACTTATTTTTTGTTCATACGTCCTAGCCAGGATTATTGGCTTTGAGGCAAATATTGTAATCACTACTCTACTCACCTGATTCATTATTGTCAGTGTGTACATCTACCATAAAGTTACTTCGTCCCAAGAGAGCAGCATTCGCAAATGATAAACATAGTTGATCAATGATCAATTGATCATGAATGCTGCCACGATGCCCGGTTAAGGGAGTAACCCGACCAAAAAGAATCAATCGTATGAATCTTTTCCACCTCTCAACACATTTCAATTATAATAAAAATTATTACCTACTACATTAAAATTATTTTAATTTTAAAATTTTAATTTTCAACTAATTATTAAATTTTAAAAATCAAATAAATTTTAAAAAAATCGATCGCTCGCTGCTAAATCATTTTGATATAATTGTGATGATAAAAACGAATGAGAGATTCGGGATTGAAAATTATGGTCAAAAGAGGTGTGCAAGCGAACACCTTAAGTTGTAAGAATAAATCTTGTTTACATTTAAAGCCAACTAGTTACCAGACACATTACACAAACAAAATATTTTTGTTTCTAAAAAGTGACTGTAAGGTTGTTGTGTGAAAAATTTGATCAACCTGCAAAGAAGAGTAATTAGTTTAACAATTCAAATTTACCGCCAAAAACAGTTACCTCCTAATTTATGTCTTTTTTGAAAATCTTAGGGAATTTTTCGATTGATCGAACACCTCACAACACATCAAGCTAAAGCTATAGTAACTGTTTATCCGTTCCCATTTGCCAAGTTTCTTGCGAGGCTTGGTCATGGTTTAAAGCTTTTTAGTTTTCTTTACAGGTGATGAGGAGCTAGCCCATCGCCCCGACCCCCAACCTGGAGGACCAGAGAGACGGCCAGAATAAAGTTCTTACTTCACCGGGATTCGAACCGGGCATTTAGCGTTCATAGGCATAGTTCACAGTCATAGCAAAAGTCAACGCGTGACCACTATGCTCCGACCGTCTCTCGATTAAATATCCTAATTCGGGATATCCGAATTAATGGTTAAGGTAGGAAGATAGTGTTAATTTTTCGAAGGGACGCCATCAAGGACGCACCTACGGGGGGATAGGGGGAGCCTCCCCCACAATATTTTAGGAAATTGGAAAAAAGTTGTTAAAATCACTCAAAATTTGGTCAAGTTGGCAAAAGCCGCTAAACCAATAATAGGAAAAATAGACAATTACAAAAAGTTTCCAAAAAAGGTTTTTTTTTGTACAATTATTGATTGTGCCACACAAAATCATAGAGTTTACTAAAGCACCATTTAGCAAAATTGATACTAAATGTAATGATGGTTTGATACAGTCACACAAACCAACACACACGGCTATAGGACTATTTGTAGTCCACGTAACAAGATTGAATTCTTACATTTGTGTTCAAATCCATTAAAGACTATAAAATACTCCGAGTTTCCTTAATTGCAATTTAGAATCTAGCCTTCCCTGTAGAAATAAGCAGTTTCAAATTTGCTCACCGACAAAAACGCTGTCGGAACTTGACCTCTGCGTGTTCGAAGCATCACAACTATCTCAATTTCCGAGTGAGGGGCTTTGCAGTTGGTTATAAAATACCACAGTATCTACTATATAGATCGCCAATAGTAAAAGTCTGAGCACCCCTGTTCTAGACAGTTAAAAAAAAGTATGCATTTAATGAATCAATACAAAAAACTAAATTGAAATAATTATTCTTGAAAGCGTAGAGTACAACCTGAAATGATAATTTTAATGAATCTGTATAAGTCTTTGCCAAAAAACGTATCCAAAACCGTTATTTTTATAGCTCTCCATCAATGTACGAAACACTTGGGTTCATGTGGCATTCGAACGCCAATACTTTTATGCACTTTTCTGTTAGATATAGTGCAGTGTTTTTTTTTTGTTAAACGCACTAAACTGCCACGGTAGCTTTCTCTTCGGAAAGCATAAAGTAGACTATCCCAGTTAACAGATTCCTGCGGTGAACATTTCTAAAACCAGCCCGGTCGGAATTTCTTATCGCTTTTGCATCGCGATTACCACACAAAATTTTAAATTTTTCCAACTTCCTTCAAATTCAATCAATTTTAGAAACGTTCTATAATTCCTCCCCCTTAGCAGTATTCTAAAAAGAAATAAAACACCTTTCTCCACTACTATCGCTTATATTTAGTTATAAAACTCTCATTTTACAAACAATTGAAGGGTCCACTGGAAGAACGATGAGACTCCATTTTTTTCAAAATCGATATTTTATCGGAATCTCTTAGCTTGTAACATAAGCTATGAACATACCAATCCTCACAGGAAACAAACAATGAAATTCCACTAAAAACTGCGGTTGAAAATAGGCAGCATAATGTAACGTTACGTGTTTTAAAGAGTTGTGAAACTTTAAACCTCGTTTTACTCGACTATTTAAAAATGTGACCCTCATCGTTCTTCCAGTGGACCCTTCAATTTCGCTCAGCTCAAAATTTCACAACCGCTCGCCTTCACGAAGTCCGAGCGAATCCTTCTACCTTGCAGGCACTTTGCCGGCCTACTCGCCAACCATTGCTGCCGCGAACCCTACAAAATTAAAAAAATTTACAAAATCAAACTTTTCTTTACAAATCAAATTTTGCACACAACTTTGTTTGTTCCTTATTCAAAGTGAACACCACAATAGATATGGAAGTACTTATTTTATTGATATATTGACCATAAATCATTAGCCCTATTTCTTCGTCTAATAACCCTTTGATATTTTATCTTTGCTGAAGAATCATTTCCAAACAATGTATGTGGAAATTTGTAATTAACTTGATTAGTACATTAGTAGTACGATATAGGTCCGTAGAATTTTTCCAATAAGTCATTCAGTCACATCCTGTATTGTCGACTCTACCTGTATAATGTAACCCGTGACTGCTGGTCTCATCAAATCTGTACTGACACATAATAAAATAATAACCACTCGTCAAATATGAATTACCACTTTTCCAATGACCTTAATCTACAGTTTATGCTTAAGATTCCTTGAAAAGCTCAGGAATAGTTACTATGTAGATGGGTGAATTGATACTATTTTTTATTTTTGCCACTAAAGTAATACCAACGGCATGGACAAAGTCGTGATAAGGTTGAAACTAACAATATTTTATATATTCTGTTTAAAATTCGATCAACTAAATATTATTAAATATTTTTTTGAAAATTAAAATTTTATATTACCTTCATTCTTCATTTTTTTTATGAGGATGACTTCTTTCACCACAAAAATTGTGGTAAACTAATAGTTAGATAAATATGAACATAATAACAACATTATTTTACAAATATAACATATAATTTTAAGAAAATGGTTCAATTCTTTAAAAAGAAGCAATTATATTTTTATGTTAAATAACCAATTCAAAACTTTTCCGTTATAATAAATATCTGTAATTGTGCATTATTTCTTTAGTTATATTTTTGTTATATGCAGGCATTGTATTACGAATAAAGATCGCATGTATAGGTGTAAGTATACAAGAACTTTCTTGGTTGAAAATATTAATTTCTTTGAGTACAAAAGGAAATTTATTTAGATCATTTTACGTAAAAAATTATGCTTGACGGAGATGTTTACAGTTTAACGGTTATTTCGTTAACTGATTAATGCCGAGATACCTGGTTCGAGTCCTGTTGAAGTAAGTATACTTTATTATTATTATATTTTCTCAGAAGGCAATAGCAAACCAACGAGCTAATCGACCATATTATGCTTAAATATTAACCTGAATAATTAAACATAATAATATGTAGATGATAATTATTATTATCTAATGTACAATCTGTACTGAAAATTCAATAATTCGATGTGCAATGTGTCACGAAAAAAGTTCGAGGTTGTATGATTTGAGGAAAAAGTAGCTGGATTAATACTCATTCAAATGATGTATAGAAAGCAAGCTATTATTACAAATAGATTTCATTCGAGTTATTGAAGTTTGACTGTACTTTGCAGTATAATATGAAGTTTTGGATAGCAATATTAATAATAGTTTTGAACAAGTTAGTGCACTAATAATATGTGAAAAAATTAGAAATTCCAATAAGTAGGAAATTATAAAGTATTTTTTTTTTTTTTTATTATTAACTTCCTAGGTTATTACAAGCTGTCCGAAGACAATAAATAATAGTTTAAACAATGACAACAATGACATGATGGGAATAAGCCCATTGGCTTATTCCATAAGCAATGCAACAAATAATTACTCTATGGCACTCAGGTTCTTAAAGGTAGGTCCAAAGGGTCAATCCTCTTCAGTCTCTTGACTCGGGGAGCTACAAGTAAATCCGCAGCTAGGGTGTTGGGATGGTCGCCTAGACGTAGTTGATATCTGGCACTCATAGAGGAGTGTTTTGAATAAGTTAGTGCACTAATAATATGTGAAAAAATTACAAATTCCAATAAGTAGGAAATTATAAAGTATAAAGAATATTTTAATCTTTAATTGCAAGTTAATATTTAAATGACACGAATATAAGAGCAAATGTAGAACAATGAGGTAATATAAAGTGTGTATTATGTTATCAGAATTGAAGAATCATAAAGCTCAAATTAATAGGAAACAAGCAAGTAGTTTTTTCCTTATCGTCCTTTTATATCGCTTTCGTATTACTGCTTTGCATTTAACCCCTTCACTATTATTAGGCTAATTTTAAAATCATAGCGTTTCATGAGCAAATAAAAGGCGTCGTTATTTCAGAATATGAAAGCAATTATTTAATAGTAGGTTTTTAATGTTTAATTACGCAGATAACAATATATTAATCCATATTCGAGCGTAAATACCACTTAAAATAACCTAAATTATTAATAAAAATAGCAAATTTATTCAATTTTTTTAAAATATGTATTTAAATATCAAATAAAATATGTCTTAATATTCATTCTCTTCTCTAAATATTCAAACATAATAAATTGTGTCATATTTTAGAATTTCCTTGGTTTGTCATATTTTAGGCTAACTCCTGTTTAATGAACGTTAAAAAGTTTTAAAATTAACATTTAAAATTAAAATTATTACTGCATTCACCATGTTTTAAATATTTCTGCATTTCTGCAATAACACTAATTATTATTTACGTAATTGCAAAAAATAATTTATTAGTGGCTATTATTTAGTATTACTCGCCATTGGCATATTTCTTAAATATTTTTTAAAAGAATTTTGAAGTGCATTCAATTTATTTAATTAAAATGATAAGCAAATGAAACTGGTTGTAAAAATTAAAACCATTTGTAGAAGTACATAAATAAATTAAAAATAAAACACCTTAGAGAACATGTCACGACGAACTTTTCACGACTTCCGAAGTGTGGGAGTGATTAAGCTCTGTTTAAATTATTCATATGCAAACGACAGTATGGCTGAATAATTCGATCTCTTGATACAATAGCGGAACTTTTAAAATATATCATTCTATTTTATTAAATTTGGTTTATAATAAAGTATGGAAATAACTTGCACGCGGGGCTTTAGAATTAATTTATTACAAAATATATAATTTTAAACGTGCACATTCGTATAATATATTAAAATTTCTATTATTTTTATTTACTAGGATGTAGTTACATTTTTTATAGTAATATATCTGTGTTAATACTGTCAATTTATAATTACTTTGCCTATTAATCCCTACTACTACTGTAAGAAAATCGATAAATATAACGATCACTTAACGATCGTAAAGATTGGCTCTCGTCTTATTTTCAAAATGCTTTCAATTTCTGTTTACCTGTAAATCGTATATACCTACAATTCGTCGCGTCACGTCGTTCACAATTATTACTTATACTACCGATTTGCTTACATACAATACCGACTTGTAACTTTTTTAAAATTGACCATCTTTGTATCTTAAAATTTATTTTGTAGCTGCTAGATAGTTTTTGTTGATGTTTTGTCTTTAACCGGTTAACGCACAGTTCCGTGACATACACGGGCACTCCCATGCACAAACGTACTTGATTATTTACCTTATTATGAACTTGATTAACATTGATCACCCACAATATTAATTGTGCGTTACGAGGTAAACTTAAAATTAGATGAAACAAACCATTAAACTATAACTTATAATATGTACGAATAGTAATATCAATATTTACAAAGCGATTATCAATGTTATAAAAGAAAAGGAAAAGATTTTCCCTTTGAATAATTTAGATAAATTTTCTCTAATTTTCAACCAGCAGTATGGCATTAAGCATATACAGCAAAGCTAGAGAGTGGAAAATCATCAATGTAGTGGTCATATAATCAACATTTAGTACAATTGATACAGGATGAAGCCATAAATTAAAAGGAAGAATATTAATTTTCCATATAACTCAAAGAACTAATTATATAATCTGCATTTGGAAACCTTAAATCAATAAACATACAATTTGGTTCTATACAAAAATAGGCATAAGATTACTAGTGGAACGGCGGGCATCCTTCTCAAGTAATAAATTGTTCAGCGATTACTCAGATGTGAGGGGTGGGCAAAACAAATCCAAATTCAACGTAAACGTTAAAATTAAACGGAGCCACTATGATATTATAATTTAAAAGCAATCACAAAAATAACAGGCCATCAAATTAAAATGTTTCTCTTTTCTTCGTAAAGAAATACTCAGTCCAGGTTAAATCGAATGTTGTAGTAAATTCAAAAATCCACTATGTTAATTTATTTTTAATTCAAGACCAATCGCTGGAAAAAGTACGGAGGCAGAAAGTAGGAGTCGATGAACAAGTAATTGAAATGAACATACAAGAACGATAATCATATTTAATGTATAATAAAAAATTGCTACTCTCTCAGTGAACGGAAGTAACTCGCTATGTTACATAGTTTTAAAGTACCTTCAACAACAAAAAATTAATACAGTCAAAGAGCTTCAGTTCAAATTGTAAATATCAAATTAAGTAAAACAACAAGATTAGTTATGTACTGCGGTGAAAAGCTGGGATAAGAATGCTTAACACCGGTCAAAGTCACGGTCTTGCAGACGGTGCGCGACGTAGAGAAGATTGCTCAGTTCAGGACAACTTGGAATAAAATTCATGATATGACGAAGTTAAGTTGACCTGAGCTGAGAAAAGTAACTTTGAGAAGAGTGGTAATTGGACGTGCAATTATTTCAAAGATTGCATGTTTCCATAATTAAAAGATAACAAAACGGATCGGGATACTGTGTATAAATTAAATTAAATTGTTAAAATATATTACAAGATATTAATGTTAATTTGTTGTCATGAGACCAGATAGGTATCCTTTATTTACGGTAGTCGACATCAAATAATGAACCAGGAAAAGATGATAAGAGATGTTCAAACAGAAAAACAAGTGAGGAGATTTTTGATATGGCAACGGGGGAAGTAAACAAATCAATAAACATAAATCACCAGATGTGACCAGTCGCATTTTGGGGAGAGAGAAAAATATAATTGGAATTTGGAAGTGTTGAACCCATGTTTGGAAGAGACAATTAATTGGATGCATCGTGATGGATTTGGTGGTCTGATAATTTAAGTTTGGACGGAATCGAACCAAATGGATGTATGTGGTAAATGATTGGACAGTTGGTTAAGGCAATAATTATTTTGATTAGCATTGGAAATTGGATGTGGTATTTAAACAAGTAAATGTAATTAAGTGGTTGATAGTTGGACGTGAATTGGACCCAAGGTCGGTGCAACTGTGGTAATAGCAGATAAAAGGGAAGAACCATTGGGGGTGTTGATGTGCAGTCTATTTGTTCCGAAGTGGATATGCTTGTGTTTGGAAGATTACCGTAAAGGAGGATACCTAGGTAGATAGTTGTATAAATAAGAATTTGGGGATAAATTTAATTGGTGTAAATACGGGGAATATTGGGAAATTAATAAATCGTGTCGAAATTAACTTTGTGACCGTCGTGTTATTTATCAGTTTGAAAGTAAAAGATCTCAACTCAAGGTTGCCATTTGATAACAACGTTTTCTGCAATTGAGACGAGCTGCAGGATCGGGGCAAACGAGTGTCAGACGAAGCTACTTTTGCTGCGCTGCCAATTAAAAAACTGCGCAGCTTAAGTTGCTTCTCGTGTGAACTATGCTGCAACCCATAGAACAGCGCATGCAGTAGTACTGCTTGCAGCATTTTTTAACGCGCACGCTGTTTAAAAGTAGCCTAGTGTGAGCCACAATTTTGTGAGTTGCAGTTGCAGTAAAAATTATTCATTTGGGTGAAACTTTTGCAGCGGCTGCACGTGCAGTTTGTGTGTTGTCTTCAACAATTTTTAATATAATGCCAGCCTATAACTGGAAGCGTGAAGAGGTTTTCAAATTAATTGAAATGGTGGAAGACCGAAATTATCTTTGACATGTCGCGTCGTGAGCTCAGATTATCATAATCAAATCAAGCGGCGGAATTGTCTTGCAGAAATTGCATCTGCATTGAATATTCCCGCCGATTAAATTTAAAAAAAATTCATACTCTTCGGGCTCAACATTCCAAAGAACGTACAAAAATGAAATTGAAAAAATCTGGAATATCACGAATAATTACTACGAAGTACGTTGGCGGTTGCAGCAGAAGTAAAATCAGCCAAGGTGATGGTTGCAAGCTGAAGTAAAAGTAGCCAAGGTGTGAACAGCTTTGCTACTTTTGCGTAGCTTGCAACTTTTTTAAGCAGCCGCAGTACAGAAACTGCGTGTTGCAGGCTACTTTTCAGTCTGTGTGTGAACCTTGCATGCAGTTTATGCAGCCGCAGTAAAAAAACTGCGCAGCAAAAGTAGCTTCGTCTGACCTTAGCTTTATCTCATATAAGTTGAGATTAAGGAGGTAAGTGTGTGGTCGTTCTTCGGTGACACGAGCAAATCCCGGAGAACACTACAGTACCTAAACGGAAAATACTGAAAGTTTACTGGAAAATATTAAGTCAAAATAAACAAGAAAAATAAAAAAGAATTTTTACACTTCGTTACGTGGTACTACTTTCTCATTTCATATCAATATTTCTAAGTACAGCCCATGTATTCTATTTATATGCAATCGTTGAATTTTGAATTCAATGCATTTTGCTAGCAGGTGGTGGCGTGAACCAGGAATACCTGGGTATTGAGCCTCGCGAGCTTGACGATTGTAAGCGTACATAATTTCAAAGCAACTGACTTTGGTAATTTTCAACATTTTGCTTCGACAAAAAATGTTTTTGGTGTAGTGTCACCATTTTTGTCGTGCCAGCCTTACAATAAGTAGCTAAGCTGTAGTTTAGTGTCTAAAGTTCCTGTTTATAACATTTGTTATAGATGGCTATTAATGCGGAACTTACTAGGCAGTTTTTAGTGCGCTTTAGTGCAAGTTGTGAAACAATTTTGAATTTCCTCGAGTTGGCAATTTCCTATTGTTGTTGTTTTTGGATAATCACTTGGAGAATTCTTTGATCATCTGGACTTTCAAGCGTTGCGTGACATCTCCAACACCATCTCTCACTGGTTCAGTTCCAGCTACAAATCTGCAAGCAGTGTTTCAGCGTCGCAAACACCGATCAAGTGCTTTCCTATGTAAATTAACAAGTTACAGATTTTCATCTTTTAAGCTGCACGTTGGACAGTGATCGGAAATGAACACCTGTCGCCATGATATAGTAAACTTACATAAGGCGCTGGAGTAAGTAAATTTTATCTTTTCCAATTCGTATGAACCGACGTGGTATTCAGGCTTTTGTATATTTCATGTTGAGTAACCGTTAGAGGTTATTCTGTTTATATTTCGGTATTTGTATAATATTTGAACTGGATACACTTTTGATTGTAACACCGTAATCATGCATTGAGACAAAAATGTCATTGAGGCGGTCGGAGCATAGTGCTAACGCGAGTTGACTATGAACGCTAAATACCCGGTTCGAATCCGAGTGAAGTAAGAACTTTATTCTGACCGTCTCCCCTCGGAAGGCAATGGCAAACCACCGAGAGTAATATGCCAAGAAGAATCCTTAAAATGTTAATGATCTAAATAAGTCCAAAATTGATCTGTGGACTAAGGGGAAGGCAAACCACCACCCCATTAACATTAACATTTACCTGGTACAGCCTTCTTGGCGAAGTCGGGGGAATCGCCAAACATCCGAAATCGGATAGGCACCTAAAGAAGAAGAATCATGCATTGCTACTATGTGTATGTTTACCACAGTAATTTACATTGCAATTATTGGAACTGTGATAGCATCTCTCAAATTCTGTGTGTTAATTAAAGCATTTGTTTACTATTTTCGTTTCTTTTTTTGAGTTTCCCCAAGCTACCGGTCTCATTTTCAGAATCAACGACCTACGCCTTCTCATGAATAAGGAGCTGGTCTATCAACATTGTGGTAAACAAACTGGAGAGGTTATATTCGGATTATGACGGACTCTGGTCTCTGTGTGGGGTCAACCCTCTCACTAGGGGTTGCGTTGCAGAGGGTAGTTTTTTTTGCAAAAGATCTACATAATAAATTTTTCATTTCCAGGATTTTCCACGTAGCATAAAATATAATATAAGTGCGGTACATTACCATTAACTAACCAAAATTTGTAACTAATCAAAAAAATTTATTACTAAATTAAACTCCCTAGCAATTTACTAAACTTCAATCTGATTGAAGGTTGATGAACTAGGCTTTAAAAAAATGTTAAATTAGGAAATCTCAAATGAGGACATCATAGTTCGCAATTATTGTGGACACGACTCCACTGAAAACCAAATTTTTACTCACTTTTTACAGTTTTACATTTACTCGTGGCTCTTTTCTTTCCAACCAATCGTACTACGAAAAAGCTTTATTCAAAAAACGCTTCATTTATCCCTGTGTGGTTCAATCTTCAAAATATGATATTATTATATCCCTCTCGGAAAATCGGAGATTCCCTATAGTCACAAATCATCGTTCAATCTACTGATTTTCAAAAGTCTATATGTTCTGACCTCATAATCAAATTTACAAAATACCTATTATTATCAAATTCAAAATATTCATAAAATAATTTCAAACCACATAGCACAATAATTATTAAATTGAAGTAACCAGTGTGGTATGGAATGAAATGCAAGCGACAAAATACTAAACATTCAAAAGTGGTAAACAACCTGGTTATTGATGCACGTTAATTGTAGATAAAAAAAATTAAATTGAAGACGTTAATTTAGAAACAAAATTATTATTTATAATACACTAAATCGTTGAATCAATAATTAGGGTATCACCCCATTTCGCCGCCTATAAAATCGCCACCTCTCATTTCACCGCCACTTTTTCTTTCAAATTTCGCCGCCGATTTCATTTTAATTTGATTTATTTAAAATAATAAATTTACAATAAATTTAGTTATAGTAATTAATTCAAATATTCATAAATATGACTAACACGGTCCAAATATTCATTTCGGTTTTTAATGAGGGGACCGTGAAATGAAAGATCCACCAGTCGAGCTTAGGTTAGTGGTAGGAATCGATTTATTTTGAATGAGAGGACTGTTAAAAATCGTATTGTATTGATAATTAGTAGATATCAATATCTTAAAATAATCCAAAATTTTCACACACAAATATTTTACATCACATTTCTTTTTACACAATCGAATTAAAGTATTTTAATTATCTAATTAAATAAGAACTTCTATTTATAGTATACAAGCAGTTAAGATTATAATTTATTTTTATAAAACATTTCTATTTGTTACCTACATTATTTTGTTATTATTCAAATTTTACTAAACACCAAATACTACTACAAATATTTCATCCACAAACTTAAATTGATTTCTGAATCTTGTTAACATTCACATCAATGTCAAATTATCGCACACAACAAAGGATGGTTCACAACTGACTTAAGATTGTCTGGCACATTTTGTCACATTCATAATAATAATAATAATAATATGATTTATGACAAATTGTAGATTTAAATTAAATGAATTGAATACGCTGTTTACGGATATTTATAGAAATGATAGTAAAAAAATTATAGTTTTTTTATTTACGTAAAAATTTATACATTTTATCACTAATAGTGATCATTATGTGTTTCAATTTGCTTTTTATCTAGTATTTTATGAAACGAATTTTATAGTTTATTATTTTGTTACATTTTTGTTGTACGGACGATACGAAGTGTAATTTTAATTGTAAATTTTATTGTTATCGAAAAAACTTTTTAATTGCTCAAGTTTCCGCTAGCAAGGAATTGTGATTGAAACTCAACATTGCTAAATCTAATAACTTCGAGATAGAAGTATAACTACTTTACCAATTTTCTTAACTACCCTATTTTCTTAATATATGTCAGCCCTCTTTATTTCTCATGTTAAATAAACATCTTCTATCTCGACTCAACTTCTACTAATATCCTGCAA
The DNA here is from genome assembly GCA_958510855.1 of Rhagonycha lutea. Lineage (NCBI taxonomy): Eukaryota > Metazoa > Arthropoda > Insecta > Coleoptera > Cantharidae > Rhagonycha > Rhagonycha lutea. The sequence continues at coordinate 60,866,933 of OY294036.1, forward strand.
CGTTCTTAATAAGTTAAGTTTTTCACATTTTTCTCTGACCTCCTATTGCTTTTTGTATTTGCTTGATATTACAAACATCAACTTGGTTAAAATTAATTTGTGCAAAGATATGATAAGTCAACTCGAACGTTTTATACCTTAAATTATGATTAATTTGGAAAGTTTGTTCTTGCAAACTAATAAAATATCTAAAATTAATATTTAGATATTCTTTACTATCGCTCTACACATTCGTAACTAAGTTTCGTCAACATACAATAAATCAATTAAAATTAGAAGCTCTTTAATGTAAATACTACCATGTTAAAATATATTTACTCCAATGTTGAATTAAATCAAAAATGTTATGGTGTATTTAGGAATTATACTTATCTCTATAACCCATTAAAATCATCAGCAATTGGCCAAGTATACGATTGTATTGAATAAAAACGTCCACATGTCATCAACAAAAAAAGAATTGTGTTGTCTTGTCACTTTAATAGCATAGCAAAAAGAAGTAAACTGCAAAATTTTAAACCACTTGCTACATTCGCCAGACTTAACACCATCCGACTATCGTTATTTATTCAGATCATTGAAAAACCATTTAGATAGATACAAGGAATTCGAAGGATTCAAATATTTGAAACAAATTTTTTTTAAATTGATTTAAGAACTTTAAACACTTTGGTAGATAGTAATATCTCAAGTAATAAAAAATATCCCACCTAACATTTTAATGTAATTTCTTCAGTTGTAATTGAAAGAAAGCAACTTAATTTTATATTATACCTACAACTTAATTATTTACAATCAGTTTACGAAATATAATTTTAGGCCAAACCTACTTGTATGTACACTTTTGAATGTTACATAATATATTTTAACTTTTACAAATTGAAAAATATTTTGTGGTTATTGGCTTTTATATAAAAACGTTAGCATATAGTATTATTAAATGGAATATTGATTTTTATATTGATAAGTTTTAAAAGGTTATAAAATATTTTGGAGAGCAATTTAAAGAATTTGTTTTACATTATGTAATAAACTTACAAGCCAAATAACTTGGGTTCAACATAATAAAAGTTAATCACGATATTTTTCATAAATAGAGAAATCAAAAATTTCTATTAAAATAGAGGAGTAATTTTTAATTAATTCTTAAAAGTATTAAGTGGTGAAATACTTAAAACAACTTGAATAATAAAATAGTAATTAAGATTTCAAAAGTGAGGGTTGTATTTAATTAGCTACAAAGACGGTTTCAAGTGATACTTGCTTTGTAAACGTTTAAAATTCGAATGCCAATTAAGGGTGATCAAAAGAGAAAACGAAAAACTCAAACTTGTTTAATTATATTATACTACATTGCTGCTAAAACTTTATTTGATTAAGAATGAAATGTATGCAGAAATTTTTCAGAGAATATTTTGAGCACAAGTAACCGATTGAATGCAAGTCTTTCAGACATAATTGAATGAAGGTCCGGTACTGTGGAATGCGCGTCCGCCACAGGGCAGCGCGAACTGTCAGACTTTCGGACAAAGTGCCAACTGGAGTGGAAGGAACTTTGATCCTGAAACGAAATTGCAATTTTCAAACGGTTCCCACAACGCATCGGCCCGAATATTATATTATAAAGCATTATGGGATATTTAATTCGAAATTTTCGATTTGATCCTTTTCACAATTTTTATTATTCTTGCAAATCTATATTTACGTTATTCCTCAAGCGGATGGATTATAAAGCTACATTTTGAAATATATAAATCTTAATTTTATACATATACTATAAATAAAGACTTGGCCAAAAAAACTATCACATTTTTATGTTATTTATGTGTTTACCATTTTCAATAATTTCTAAATTTTAAATTGTCTTCTGAAATTAAAATCTAAGCATACTTACACAGAAAGAAAAATCTACTTTCAGAATGAATAATTATGCTTTCAACGTGAAAATAAAAGTTTTGCTCTTATAATAAAAGCATTGCATTTAATTTGAAAGAATCGTGTGAAACTCTACTTTCAAAATCTACTTTCAATTTAAATATTGTTAAATTAAAAGTAAATTTTTTCTATTTGAAATTGAATACTTTTAAAATGAGTTGGGTAACATCATTTCAAAAGTATACACTTTTGATAAAGGCTTGAAGTCAAAATGAAAACTTATAATGTTGTTTTGAAAGTATAAATATTCATTTTGAGGTACTATTTTATAATGGAATGTGCAAAATTGCAAGTTGTATTTATATAACAGACCGTATAACATGCGCACTACTATTATCTGTGCTTGTTGATGTCATTCCATTTGTAAGTGAAAATATTACATATTAAACAATCAAATATTAAACAAATATTAAACCAATAAAAAGGCAACTTAAACATTGGAAAGTCACTGAAGTAGGTAAGTAGTTTTTGGAATGTATTTTTTTTAAATTTATATTTTTAACGTTGAACTATTTTTTTATTTATAATAAAGTTGTTTATAGAATATAGAAAACATTTTACAACGGGACCGCAATGGCAACCTTATTGAGAAGAAAACCTTTTCTGCAGCGAAGACTTGATCATTATTGACTACATGAGATTGAATAATATAAATTTAACAAAGACGGAATTTGACTTATTAACATAGCAAATCGTTAAATCTTTTCCAAAAGAACATGCATACGGTAAGTTTACTTCATATTTTAACTTATATAAAAATAATTGTCTGATGTTATATTATGTTTTGCAGGAATATTACTATAATTGAAGCCCAAAATCAAAACGACAAAGTGCAAATAAGGAAGGAAAAAGGAAGTAACAAAAATTTACAATTTTGGAAGGAGCTCAAAGTTCGTGCTGTAATAGTAAAAAGTGTTAGTGATTTTAATTATTAAACTGTCGCAAAATTAAAAAAAACAGTTTTAGTTTTGGTTTGTTTAGTTTTAGTTTCTTAAAAATATAATAATTAAAAAAAAAACTATAATAGTTTTATTTGTTAATTTGATGTCAGATTATTGTTAAAACGAATATAAACTAATATTAATTTGACAGTAACTACTTTTGAATTAACAGTAACATCAATTAAAAAAACAAATTAATCCACTCTCAATTTAAATACCTAATATTTGATTTGAGAGCAACTGCTTTTGAAACTTGATATTATTTATAAAAGTAGTTACTCTCGAATTGACAGTAGTATGAATTCAAAATGAAAGTAGCTCTACTTTCAAATTAAAAGTTTCGATGTCTACGCCCTTTTTAAAAGCAAATAATGTTGATTTTAGTGCAATGCTTTCATTTTTACTGCAATATTTTTTTGTGTGTACATAATTATAAATTCCCGAAATATTATTTTATCCAATTAACATTTTATTGCAGGTATGTATAAAGTATGAGTTGTTTCAAGTTTTTCAATGTCCCCTAATTTTTTCTGATTTATAAAAATGTTTACTACGTTTGCAAGTTGAAATAAGAATCTGTTTAAAATTACTTTAATTTTTTTTTGGGTAGGTAATTGGATAAAAAATTAATTTTAATTAAGCAATAGCACAGTTAATAAGTAAAATACTTTCTTATTCAAATAATAAGAATATCAGAAAGCGAATATACATTTTTTTATAAAAATTAATTTATTAATTTATTCTTTTATATTATTTTTTTCAGTGCATACATTAGCTTTCACATTGTATTAGGATGTACCACGGATGGGATGGGCTAAGGGGTGAATTTTTGTCGTTCTTTGAGAGATATTGTTAAAAAGGAGAATACAGTTTACTCAACATTTTGAATTAAATACCCCAAATTCTATAAACAAAACTTAAAAGTAGATGCTCAGTGTATGTAGAATAGCTCTGTAGAGTTGTTTCAAAGAAAGAAGAAAAGGCGTAGCCAAAATAGAGATCGCGTGACACCCAATTCCATCAATTGACACCAACATAAACACGATTGTACAAGTTTTAGTTTCTGCGCATTAGCTCCACCTTTTCTTCTTTTGTTGGAACCACTCTGCAGACAGCGACTCACATTTATGTGTCCTGTTTGTTTCATGTGTTATCAAATATCACTAACTGTTAACAATCATACAGATTTCTGTAAATAGTTTCTAGTAGTATGTATGTGCTGGTCAATATCTATCAGCGTGATTGGATTAATCACCTTGGTGATATTTGTGCCCCATTATCGAGTCTGCTATTGATGACTGTTATAAGGAGATCTTCTTCTCTGTCTTATACTGCGGAATCCCCACGCTATTGCGGATAACAGCAAGTTTCAGTGTAGTCACTATTCTGCTGGGTGCTTTATCGGTTATTGGGTATTCCAATTTGTATTATTTGGAACGACGCGACGCCGACGTCAACTTTAGTGGCCGCTTAAATGCGAATAAGTTGGAACATGTTTCATCCTTCGGGATGAATGTATTTTCAACCGCCTCTAGTTATGTGTGTTCTTAGTGTATTTTAAACGGGTTATTTCGGAAGGATGCCATTTGTATGGCTGCCCAACGTATGGCTGGGTCATAGCCCAAATATGTAGACACATAATGTCAACATCACATAATAGCTATGGAAATTGGGTTCCATGCCCTCAAAGAGAACAAATTAGATTTACTATAGATGCTTTCTGCTCACAGTCATCAATTAAACTAGAATATTACTAATAATAGTTCTAATAATACAAAGTCATCTCGAGCAGGTTGTAGTAATAAGTAATAAGGCTACATATTTGTATCTTTGGAAAACTCCTTGGACCATTAGTTTTTAAAGAGGCAATGGATTCTGGATTCTGGATTTATTGTGGAGGGTAAGATGAACTCACACACACTTAAGTCTCTAAATTGGGCCCATTGTACTACCTCCGGTTCCTCAGATTTACCCCGATCCTGTCATTCCCCCAACAAGCCACTCCAGCTGTAGGATGAATGAAGGGGTAGTGTAAAAATTCGTTTGCTTAAGTTAGAATATCTTATTTCTCCTTTATTGTTCGTAAAAAACGTAAGCATAAATTGCGACTATAGTACATTTTTCAGTTAATTTTTATTCCTCTCCTATTCCACTTATATTTATTAGGGCTTTTTCCTAAGAATACCAAGTGTGCCAATTGTAAGTAATGTGCTTTACCTATTTTTCTGTTTATTTCCTCCTCATTATTAATTTCATTGCAATGGATGATTTTTTATATAAAGCGAGAAATTGTAAATGGCTTTTCGTTTACGAGTGGAAGGTTTTTCCCATTCTTGACACTTCCTGTGGGATATTTGGCCGTATTATATTTGCATCCGTTTCGGGATACAGTAAACTACGTGTTTTTTTTATCGCTCGATAAGTGATCGCTCATAGTTAGTGATAACCAGGTGCTCACCGTTTTATAGAGCGCAACGTTCACTACGCTTGTGCCATTTACTACTTGCAAATCAGAAAATTTTATTTCCGCTTGGCCATAGCTTGGTTGACCTTTGGTCAAATCTCTTTGGAAATCGTTTTACACCGTTTTCGGTGCTTACATTGAAACATTAGCAGTCGAATCTTCAAATTCAATTTTAGAACTCAACATCCATCGAATTTGGGAGCAAAGACGTCTCAATTCTCTAAACAGTCAACATCTATTAGTGCAATTAGTTTATTACTATCAGAGATTTTGTGCAGCAGGAGTGTTGAAGTGGGTACTTATGATTTATATTCTTCAGGAAGGAAATTCAGCAGAAAACGTAGGAGATCATTGGCAATTTTGTTATATCAAAAGAATTCTGGAGTTAGCCGTTTTATTATTATTCTTGATTACAAATTTTCTTTTCTTTTTTTATATTTTGTGGGGTACCCTTACTACTTCTGATAACTGCACTCAAATGTTGGGGTATGTTATTGATAAATTAACTCTTACTTACTGCTAATGGAGGTTTTCTTATCTTTTTGTCTAATTCATCCCATACATTTTATATGGGATTAAGGTCATGGGATAGGAGGAGGCGGACGCGGTACTTTAAGGCATTTATATAACAAAAACTCCTCAACTAAACCAAACCAAATTTTCAATGGACTTGCAGCTAGATTGACCTGCAAAACCTGCATATACTTAAACTTATCCGTAATACCTTCCAATACGACTAAATTATCCTCTCCCACGGTGGAAATAACCTTCTAACAACCCGCATCAAGCTAGCGCCGCCACTTTCGAAAAACCCAAAAAAAATATATGGAGAATTTGTGGCTAATTTGTGGCTAATTAGTTGCCGCAATCGCGAATTTGTTGCTCTTACCGTTCGAGAGTTACAGCCATTTGAGTGGTGGCGGCGCTAACTTTATATCAAGCCAGCGTCGCCACCACCCAAAAACTTACTAAAAATAAAAAATAAGTATATCAGAATTTGTGGCTAATTTGTGGCTAATTAGTTGCCGCAATCGCGAATTTGTTGCTCTTACCGTTCGAGAGTTACAGCCATTTGAGTGGTGGCGGCGCTAGATTTATATCAAGCCAGCGTCGCCACCACTCAAAAACTTACTAAAAATAAAAAATAAGGATATCGGAATTTGTGGCTAATTTGTTGCTAATTAGTTGCCGCAATCGCGAATTTGTTGCTCTTACCCTTCGAGAGTTACAGCCATTTGAGTGGTGGCGGCGCTAGATTTATATCAAGCCCGCGTCGCCACCACTCAAAAAGTTACTAAAAATAAAAAATAAGGATATCGGAATTTGTGGCTAATTTGTTGCTAATTAGTTGCCGCAATCGCGAATTTGTTGCTCTTACCGTTCGAGAGTTACAGCCATTTGAGTGGTGGCGGCGCTAGATTTATATCAAGCCAGCGTCGCCACCACTCAAAAACTTAATAAAAATAAAAAATAAGGATATCGGAATTTGTGGCTAATTTGTTGCTAATTAGTTGCCGCAATCGCAAATTTGTTGCTCTTACCCTTCGAGAGTTACAGCCATTTGAGTGGTGGCGGCGCTAGATTTATATCAAGCCCGCGTCGCCACCACTCAAAAAGTTACTAAAAATAAAAAATAAGGATATCGGAATTTGTGGCTAATTTGTTGCTAATTAGTTGCCGCAATCGCGAATTTGTTGCTCTTACGCTTCGAGAGTTACAGCCATTTGAGTGGTGGCGGTTTTGGATTTTTATCAAGCCAGCGTCGCCACCACTCAAAAATTTACTAAAAACAAAAAGAATTTATATCGGAATTTGTGGCTTCGCGAATTTGTTGTTCTTACCCTTCGAGAGTTACAGCCATTTGGGTGGCGGCGGCGGTAGTTCGATTTCAACCCAGAGCTCGTAATGCCTAGTTTACACGAGCTTAGTAACTAATGCTTAGTACTAATCGGTATAGTGACAAGTAAGAAGTAATCGTTTACACGTCGGTATTAGTAAAAAGGTATTAGTAGCCACGATCTTGTTAGTAGCAAGATATATGACGTCAGCAAGCGACAAGTGCTATGTTAAATTTTGGTGGAGGTGGTCAACTTGTCGTTAGTAAATAGAACCGACTTCTATTCACTTGCACAGGCGGTTGCACTAATACTAAGCACTACTTCAGCATGTTTACACGCAAGGTATTAGTACTAAGCATTAGTACTAAGCATTAGCTACTAAGCTCGTGTAAACTAGGTATAAAGGTACGATTGAATTTTTGAATGCAACCTGGAGATTGGTATATATCGGTATAATTTTCATAAATCCTTTATGTTAACCCTAGATCACTAATCATTATTACCTAGTTACACTATCATTACACATGCGTTTCACAGACGAACAAAATAAAAAAATTTTAGTAATAATTTTTTTAGTTAAAAACCATATCATGAGAAAGAATATTTATTAAACTAATGAATAACCATGAAATAAGTAAAAAAAACTTATTCTATGCACCCATTACAGCCTGGAATTATATGTTTTATGCAAATAACCATGCCACAGGAGTGACATGAGAGTTTTGTCATCCTGCGCTTCTGCTAGGGACAAAATGGCCAAATTTGACTGGGCTTGAGAAGTACTTGGCGTAACATCTTCAATTTTATATGAAATATGAAATTTATAAAACATAAAAATACAATATTCATTTATGAATAACAGTTATAACCTAAGAGCGGTGGTACACTTCCAAGCTCCATCAAATTTAACCAAAAACCAAAAGAAAACATTCATAGGTCATTATTACTCCATATCTTATAGAAATGACAATTCTTGGATAAAGTTGGATGATTGTAAATCCAATTCAGAAAAAATTGACATAAAAACTAAAATTAATCCATCCATTATATTATATTCTTCATAATACCTACCATTGTTTTACATCATGTTCTATTGTTATTAATTATTATAATATCATATAATATCAATAATTATAAACAATTTATTTAATAAAATTTAATTTGAGTTTATTAAAATTTTGTTTTGAGTATCAGCTCTGGCAGGAAATCAAACTAGCGCCGCCACCACTCAAATGGCTGTAACTCTCGAAGGGTAAGAGCAACAAATTCGCGATTGCGGCAACTAATTAGCAACAAATTAGCCACAAATTCCGATATCCTTATTTTTTATTTTTAGTAAGTTTTTGAGTGGTGGCGACGCTGGCTTGATATAAATCTAGCGCCGCCACCACTCAAATGGCTGTAACTCTCGAACGGTAAGAGCAACAAATTCGCGATTGCGGCAACTAATTAGCCACAAATTAGCCACAAATTCTGATATACTTATTTTTTATTTTTAGTAAGTTTTTGGGTGGTGGCGACGCTGACTTGATATAAAGTTAGCGCCGCCACCACTCAAATGGCTGTAACTCTCGAACGGTAAGAGCAACAAATTCGCGATTGCGGCAACTAATTAGCCACAAATTAGCCACAAATTCTCCATATATTTTTTTGGGGTTTTTCAAAAGTGGCGGCGCTAGCTTGATGCGGGTCTTCTAACAAGCCCAACAAACACATTCCCACATGCATGCTTTACAGATTCATGCAAATTCGGCGAATCTAACACTATATCAGATTTACACCAGATCATAGTTCGACCATCTGACCCAAAAATTTTAGTACCACTATTCATCTTTGCTTAAGATACACATACACATCTTTTGCTAGGTTATTTAGCACTTCAGTTTTCAACTTTTTTTTTAACGTTTGAAAAATGTAACTTTCTACTCGACAACTCAATATAAGCTAATGGCTGGTTTTTGCTTTATAATTAATGCGATCTTCGATTTTGAAGCGTTTCAGGATGTCATCTACTGTATTTTTACCAAGGTTGCAACTTATGGCACCGTTTTCCTTAGGCCTCGTGATAAATAACTAACTGCCTGATATCATACACCTCTGTTTTCTTTTTAAATAATCGTATTACAAGGAAATTAATGCAATTTTAGTACTAGTTCGGGTTATTATTCGAGTCACTGTATATCACCACATCATCAAGGATAACCTTATTTTTTTAAAGTTTGGGTGTTATAAAAAAGAATTAAAACTATAAGATCTTCTGGGCCTGTTTGATGTCCTCTAACCAAGAATTAAATTGGGCATGGCAGTGTAAAGAACCCACTATGTTGTATACAATTTTACAATATTATCTCAAAAACGCCAAAATTGGACTTCAGATAGTTCTGAACCAAACCGACGATAATACACCAAGAATTAATTAAGTGCTTTAATATTATACCATTACACCTTAGAAATTTCAATTTTTAAAGATTTTAATATTGTATAGGTAAATCTTAAAAGTATAAATTAAATAAATAATGTATAAATTGAAAGAATAAAAGACGAATTTATCTAGGACGTCGAGTATTATAAGTAAGAAACATACAAGAAATAATCAACCTACAAAAAGCGACGATGAACGATTAAGCAAATTTGACAAAAATGTGAGCTTTGCTCCAATTATGAGCTGAACTACTACATGCTAACCGATCACTAAACAACATATTTTTTAAAGCGGAGTTAGTATGTAGGCAGTATTTTGAGATAAGCTGGAAATCATAGCCGTTTAGCAATGCAAATACTTTGTACAACACAATTAAGATTTGAAAGTGAAGTAAGTGATAGAATAATATAAACATTGTGCAAGATGGATTGATCATGTGTTTGTGTAATTAAGTGCTGGGTGCGGCAAACTAGGTGGTCGGGGTACGGAGTGTGACTTTGCCTCCAGCAAAGTGTACCATCTTAAGAACTAATCTCCGCAAACGGTTAACAAGCTGTCTGTCAGCGACCACACCGAATCTGCGAACACATTTAATAATACCGTATTTAAATGTCGAATAAAATTCTGACACTTCTGATCGTAAATATATGAAAATTTAAATGAAGCAACAGACACTTGAGTTGAAATTTTAATATTACAGTCTTGCTAATATTGTTAAATTGATAACTTGACTGTATTAATTTATTAATACAAGATCAATGTTTATGCTAAAATATAATCAAGCTAGTAAACCAAATTTAAATTCTGAACAAGAATTGAATCGTAAATAATAATGTAAATAACTTAATTAATTTTCCACCTATCTATAAACAGAAAGGTGTGTATTATACAGTGAGGTCGTAAAGTTTGGAACAAATTCATTAAAATTGAAAACAGTAAATTGAAAACTTACAAGTTGCTTGGAAGTTGATTTTATTTATATAAATATTATATTATAGTTATAATAAAATTGGGTAAAGATTGGACAATGCAACCATCATTAAGTGGAAACTTAACAAAAATAATTTCGAATGCCCTATAGTCGACTCGGATGTGTAAAGTTTTTTTAATTAAATTAATATCACGTATCTATAGTATATCTTAAATGTATCTGCTATAATTTACGTTTTGAAATTATGCTTCGATACAATTGAAGTCGTAATCACAATTGACTGAATTAATGCTATAATTTGTTGATTGACTGAAACAGTGGCATTAGGATTCACGAATTTTGCCCACATTACCTATATATAAAATTTGAGATTTATTGTAACGAATTTGTGGTTCAGAATTTAAATATTTTACGTCACTTTAAAGATCAGTCACATTTATTTCTTCCTGGATGTGTTCTTTAAGCATAGTGGAATGACGAGGACAACAAGGATCCATAGTTTCGTACCAATGGGGAGGTTGTAATTTAAAACCAGTTTTAAAGTTAGGTACTAAACATACGTAACCTATTTTAATCTAATAACAAGAAAAATTAATTAAAAATTGCCAATGGGAGGTTGTAATCAGCGCAGATTTGACCTTACAACGTATTAAAACGCTGGCTGTATAGACTCATCGAGTGAGAATTAATACCAGGTACTTGTTTGGCACAAACGAAATATGGGTCCCCAAACTTTTTAACCCGCGGGCCACACTGACTCTTCTACTAAGTCCTGCGGGCCAAAACCTGGGATAGCTCACCATACCTACATAATGGATTCCCCTCTTCCTTCTTTATTATTTGTGCCTATAGTTTCTTAGAAGGGGTGGATTTTTTATTTATTACACAACCCTTTATTACACAAAAAAACTAGAGGTTGGTACTCGAGTGTGGTTGGTCAAAGGTTAATAGGTAAGCGGCCCTGGGCCGCCAGGGGTTCCCCCAATCTTCAGAAGGTATATAAAGGTAGTACCAGGGGAACAAATTGGCGCACATCCAGAAGATCATTGTAGAGTAATTCAAAAAATAAAATTAATAAGAACGAATTTATCACAATAGGGTTGTTGCATGAATCGCATTTTGGAATAATTCCTATTATTTCTTAAACATAATGTTGAAAGAAACCTATAAACAGAAAAAAATCGAGTTTGAAATTCAAAAATTCTTCATTGAGCCGAGTGCAGCTCTGACGTCAAACGCGTCTTCACGAACGTTTTATGACAAAATCGGCAACGTCGTACTGAATTATAAACCGGTTCAAACTTTGACAGTACAGCAAAGTTTAAGTTTAAGTTTTTAAATGTTGATAAATGATAGTACAATTTATTGCAATATTAATTATTGTAAATTGATGTGGCATTTTCCGTGGAACTGTGTCAAACCAAGTGTTTTTAAGATTATATTATGTTCATTTCCAACACCTACAAATATTTTATTTAGTTTCTTCTGTGAGTCATTACCACAAGTTCAACCAATTTCATTGGTTAACATTCACGTTATATCCACGTGGAATAGAAATTTTTTACTCGTTTCTTAAAAAACAGACTATACGAATCACTTTTTAAACTTTATATTTAAACTCATTTATTTTATATAAATTCATTCATTTATATTTGTAACTAAATTTCGTGAAAATGTTTGATTATAATTTATTATTTACAATAAATTAATCAGAGATAAAAATAAATCTATTTTTCCATAGGTAACTACATTACCAACTGTAACACTGCGAGGTTGTCAGATGATTTAAAAAGTAAGTTTGACGACGTCATGGCCGCCAAAACCATGCTTTTAAATAAAAATTAAAAAAAAATGTTTTTCAGAAAATTAAAGTTTTTATAGACTTTTGATCAATGCTATGGTGTTTAACAATAGACAAACTTTAAGAAAAAAATACTTCAAAATTCATGGAACAACCATATTACATAGGTACGTACCTATTTCTATGTCATCGAACTACTTATTTAATATAAATTTTTTAATCAGTATATTGTACTGCCTAACTGAAATGGTGGCCGTTTATTTTATCCTATTTTATTAAAAACTGTTTAAATCCCTATTTAGTGTAAGTGGGTCGAAAGAAACACAACCCGTTCAGAAATAATAATAATAATACACAATCCTAATCAACAGATAGCGATAATTGTCGCTTTACCAAAAATTCTATTAAAAATATCATAAGATATACGCAGTATTCCATCAATTATATTTGATATTAGTATAACTTGGAATAAATCTTTCTAAACCGCTGAAAAAAATTATTTTAATTGCCTTGTAAAATATCTCTCCATAGTAAATATCCGCTCTTTATTATTATATTAGTAATAAATTTCATGCTTTGTAATATTTTATTAAAATTTGAGAATAGATAAAAATAATTGTATTAGGAATTATTTTAAATAAATTTCAACTTAACGCTTCCGGCTCTAAATTTTCAATATTAAAAATAAAAATTATATTATTATAAGTTATTGATTGGAAGCTCGACAACAACTCTGAAACCAAATTTGAACTAGTTTACTCCATAGATATAGAAATTAGTAAATTAGGAAAAAGAGCTATCACAAGGATTATTTGTACAAAAACAGCAAACATCTCTCGTTCCACTAATTATACCAATTTCTTTAACTTTTAACAAATCAGTCAAAGTAAAATCGATATTTGGTTTTGTTCAGTAATTATTTGTGTTTAAACTAAATTATGTTTTAGAGCTTTTCAGTATTAGGTATCTACATGTTGCACAACTGCAAGATAACAACTGTCAATCAGTGGCGGAGTGAGGCGTAGACATGATTTCGGCCCTCGCAAAATTATACATAATAATTAATAAAAAATTTCCTCGTTTTAAACATAACAATAATGCACCAAATTAAAAAAAAAAAAAATTCCAGGGATAAAACCCGGACACCTCCATAGTTGGTAGTTCTCCAAACCCCTTGTCGAAGCTTCGTTCGAATTTTTGTTCCGAGTCCGACCCTTCAACCCTACATAATAAGGGAAGGGGGACTCGCCAATTTATTTTGTGTGCATTACAAAGTTAAGTTACGCAGCCACAGCTGTCAAAATTCAAGAGAATTTCTCTGGTGTCCAAAAATAGTTGTGGCCATAATTTTGCCAGTAAACGTTTGAGTTTTGAAAGGTGACGGTTTTCCATTTAAATCCAAGGTATGGAGTCATTTTTGAATTCAAAGTCATGACAATTAATTCATATATTCAGCCATGCGCATAATATAAAAAAATATTCAACACGTATATAGATTTTCTTTATTTTTACAAATGCCAAAACTGGCTACTATTTATTTGAAATTGAATAAAAACTGAATGGTTGTTTGGATTATTTTAGCTTTCTAAATGTGGACGTCTATTTCACTTTGACATAAAACTAATTCTTGGATTATATTTACAACTTCTTTGGTTACATCGTGGTTAGCAAAATTACTAATATTGTAAGTTGAATGTACCTATGTTTTGATCAATCTATAATCCAATTGAAGGTAATACTATTTTAATCAATCCAAATGTTGGAAAAGCCTAAGAATTTATTGGAACTAAACTACGAAAGTCCCAGATTTTATAATTAATTGGAATGTTACTAAATTTACAACAGGCAAAACTTGAACAATTTCAAAACTATGTATGTAAAAGATTATATTTATATTATTTTATGTCTGCTATTATAAACAATAGCTTTACAAGCTCTTATAGGTTTGCTCAAGTACATGCATATACTTTTAATGATGTATTAATAAAGTTTATTCTTCGCTATATGAAATTATTTAAAATTGATAGATAACAATAATATCCCTGAGCGCATTAATGCAAAGGAGTAATTGTAGTTTAATAATTTGACAAGAAGGTGCTCAGATAAGTGACAGACGTGATAGCCAGTTGGGGGGCCTTGATACCATCGATAATCGTATATTGGTGTCGAGTCATCTTTGGACCGCACTAACCTATTCTTTTAAAATCGCTATGCCACGTTATTTGAACGATTGCTTATGAATCTCTGATCAAGATGAGATATTTTTTATAATCATAAGATTATAGTTTTGACAGACGGTTTGGTTTAGAAATTGCTTATCTCGTCTAAAGAATCAACACGTTCATTAAAAATTAACTAGTTTTATTTTTCCTTTTCTAATTAGCTAATGCTGCATGAGGACGATGAGGATTAAATAATGTAAATTTATTTATGCAATATCAATAAAGTTTTTTCGAAATGAAATATACTCTGTTCCACATTTTTTAATCAAAATTTAAACGTTCTTAAACCACAACACGTATTTCTACACGATACATAGTAGAGTAGACACAATTATTATTAAGATGCACTTGTAGGTAAATCGTAAGCGGTTCACTATCCACATCATCTGTTCATGAAACGATAATAATTATTGGCAATAAAACTAAAGGCCATACTTGCAGGAATACTATTGAAAATGATTTTTTATTTTATATATTTTATAATGGGGTTATACCATTTTTGATACTTTTAATTTGCAATTGTATAATGACGTCAATAATTGTTCATAAAATATAAGTATAACGACGGTAGTTAGTTAATATGAGTGTTAGTGACCTTTTAACCACTTAGCACTGATTGCTTGTTTAAATGATTGAATAATGACTTGAGCCTACTTGGCCGCTGAAGAAGCATTTTTAAACTAATTTATATTAACTTTAACGGTAGTACTTATTAATAAATTTTGTAACATATTAACAGGTTCTTCTTTTAATTATAGGTTCCTAAGTTGGCATTTCATTACATTATTATGTTTGACTTGACTACTCTTATTATTTGTTTAAATAATTAGGAAACGTTGCATAGTCCAGTTTGCACAAATAAAAAGTTAATTTATACAACATGTCTAAATATTTTTCATTTCTGAGAGAAAATGTTCAATGCGTCAATTACGAGCCAATTAAATGACTCGCTTTTGAATAATTTTGCACAATGGATATTAATTCGAGAAGGTTCTGCAATCAAGAGAATAGATTATGTATAGTGATTAACAGTGTCTGTGGTTATTTCTGATTAGGGTGACTCATATTTGAATGCTTGATTGCACCTAATTGTTCATTAGCCCATTATTATTATAGCCAAGCAAATTTGCGTAGTAGTAGGTATGAAATTTACTGCAACTATAAACGAAAAGTTTTGTTCACAAAGGTTTATACTCAAAATAGATTTTGTAGCTAACTCTACGTATGCTAAAGGAAATTCCCTTCCGGCTAAGTTTTTCACTAGTACATCAAAAGCTTTTTAATGATAGCAAATGTGATATTCTTTGATAATTGACACTTAATTATGTATGCAAATTGGCTTTATGATTCACTTTGTACAATTGTGAACTACAGCATTGATATTGTAATGTGCTTAAAAATTTGATTCTATTCAAATTATAGTTTTAATTAATCCTTATAGATTGTATAGAATTTTATAATATTTTTATTCTGCAGAAAACAGACTAAATACTCGTATAATTTTCATTTAATTCGGCAATTCTTAAATTTTACTTCTTGAAAGTTTCATATAATAATAATAATAGCGATTGATTTTACAGTACAGCCTTCGGGTTTCTTACTTAATATGCCAGGTTTTCTTTAGGGGAAGGAGCATTCATGGTTGTTATAGATGTTTTTACTAACCTACCCATAATAATAAATAATGAACAAAGCACGTTAGGTTAATTCTTAAAATTTTCAAGTGTTTAATTTTAAAAATCATTTAATCGTTTTGAAACTCCGAACGTCATGCACAACTAAAAACCTTCAAAAGTGTATTACTGCATTGCTGAAGTTATTAACACGATCTCAGAAGCCAATGGTAAATCCAGTAACACTACTCAGGAAAATTCTCACAGAGGAAGCTTATCTTTAGCGCACGACGACATTGTTGTGCATGAGTTTAGATTACGCAAACAAATCGTGGTACTTCATCCACAAATTTTTTTAATTTATCTCCATCTGGTTTTACCGATTTATATTCTTTAAACTCAAAATGCCACTTAAAAGTTGCTATTTCAAATACGTGGATAAGGGTGTGGATACCATCGAAAGCCCCGACGCATATTTTGCAGGTTATATCATTATATTCAATGAGAAAGATCTCATTTATTCGTTTCAATTGAGGTATAGTCCATAAGGAGACCATTTTCAATAAACCAAATATTCTACAGTTCGTGTTTTATGGCTTCAGTCCGAATGGAACAATGGAACTCGAACACACTGAGTTAATAAGTAAAATAAATTAATAGGTATTATTTGTTAAGAGGAATCCGCCCAGTTGGAAAATACACTTTCGTAACTTGCTATTATTTTGCTTATTACTGATTTTCTGCAAAAAATTTGAATTTAAAATAATTAAAAACAACAGGGTCTGCGTCCAATAAGTGTCCTCTTTTAAAAAATATATACTTTTGTGCAATGTTTTTGAGTAATAAGCAAAATAACAGCGCATCGCAAAAGTCTTCCAACTCTGAGGATTCCTCTTAAATGCAATCAATAATATTGAGTAAGGAAAGTTTTGGATATTCAACAGGTTTAATGGTTCATAAAGACTGCATAAAATTTTTTCTTTATGCAGCATTGTTGTTTGTAATTCAGCGGTTGCATTTGTTACCAGGCGAACTTTTGGTACAGAGTGGTTTTAATCTTACCGTATATTTTTCTGGAAACACATTTTGCACAAATCAAACACAAATCGGGAAGCATCGCTGGTCATAACTGATGAAATTACAGTCTTCATAATGGTGCATCGATCAACTTCTGGAAGAGTAATAGACGGAGAGCTAGCGACGGAGTTAATCCCAGATTTCAAAAGTCCTGAAAAATTATGGCATAAAGATGAAATACAAAACTGTAAACGGCAGAGATTTTCCCGCCCAGATAAAGAGGTGGCACAGGGGCGAATTTTCTAAAAATTCAAGATTTCTGCCGACTTGACCAAACAGTTACATAGTGTTAGTAGATAATGTAAAAAAAAAATTTACAGATAAAAATTCAGTTAAATACATTTTTAAAAATCGTTTTCGATATTAGGAGAGGTGCGTCAAAACAAACCCTCCATGACAGTAATTTAATTGTCATTGTCATTACTAACTATACTATGTGGAGGTAACAACATGATCATCGTAACGAATAGTAAATGAAAATTTAAACAGTAAATACTAAATAGGCAATAATCATCATTGGGTATGCTAAAGATCTCTCTTGAAATTCCTCATCAAATCAACAAATTATCATCTGAGGCAATTTATTGTGAAAATTTGAAGGAAATACTTTTATTTTCAATCTTTCTCGACCCTGCACTTTTTGGATCTAATTGTAGTCTTCTGTTCTATTTATATCATTTGTACAGAGGATTTGCGGGGGGAATCGAAATTCTTTTCGATACTCCCTTTATTTTATTATTTCTCCATATGTATTCCATTAGATACAAGTCTATAGAGGCGGTCGGAGCTTAGCGTTCACGCGAGTTGACTATGAACGCTAAATACCCGGTTCTAATCAGAGTAAAGTAAGAACTTATTCTGGCCGTCTCTCCCTCGGCAGGCAATGGCAAACCACCGGGGTGTAATCTGCCAAGAGAAACCTTGTCTTAGGGTAAAAAAAAAGGACTTAGTACGAAACATATAAAGTACATAAATCGTCCCCAAATTAAAAGGTTCACCAAACCCTCTTTAGGGTAAAGGACCGAGAAAGAAGAACATACAAGTCTAATGTCCCTGCCATTTTTGGTGATACATTTTCTGAACTATATCTTTCATATTACGTGCCTTGCTTCTTATCCACTCTTCATGTCACATGTAATATTTATTATCTCTCCATTATCTTAAAGAACGAATTTTTAGATATTTCACCAAGAGTTATGAGAGCAAAGGTATGGGCTGACAAAAATTAAAATTTTCTCATGACATTTTGTTCGTATCGGAGAATTTGAATAAAATAACAATTAAAAACATTGACTAAGAGGCAACCGAGGCAACTAGAGAACAAAGATACAAGCCATGACAAAACAAAAGCGAAAGTAAAGAAGACAAAGAAGGCACGCGATAATGAAATACAACGGACTACGGAAGAACTACTACAACGCTCTAGTTAAGATCTCTATGATGAATAAAATTCAGAAAGAATTAATTGAACAAGATTTAAACCCAGAAGGAAAAATACCCTCAACTATCTTGACAAAATAAATTTTCATCCCTCCGGACGAGAAACTGATGAAAAGTGCATTTCCTCAACTCGGCTGGTAAAACGCCGCTACATCCTCGGGAGCGGTCGAAGCCTCGGCTCCGCTTACGCTCCGCTCTCAGCTCCTACTATCGCTCCCGCGGACGGGAAACGGCGTTTTACAGCCTTGTGATGAAAAGTACTATTAATCCAAAAAATATAATAAACTGTATTATACAAAGTGCTAATAAACCGCGCAGTTGAAGCACGTTAAGCAATAAATAAAAAATAAAATAAAATATTTGAAGAATGCAAACAGTGATTCTGAAAAATACGAGAATTCAGTTTTGACAATAGTCAAAAGAGGAGGCGAGGTCGGAGCATAGTGGTCACGCGAGTTGACTTATGAACGATAAATACCAAGTTCGAATCCGAATGAAGTAAGAACTTTATTCTGACCGTCTCTCTCATTGGAAGGCAATGGCAAACCACCAAGGATAATATGCCAATCTGCCATGATGCCTTTGTTAAAAAGGATCACAATGCTTCTATCAACAAGCATAAGACTAAGAAGAAGAAGAAGAAGAGGAAGAAGAAGAGGAAGAAGAAGAAAAGAGGAAGAGGAGTAAAGCGTGATCGAGTTCTATTTAAATAAAAATTTTAATTTTTAGATTTTTTTAGACTATTGAGTTCATGTTGGTAGGATCGTAGGTGTATTTAAGGTAGCACAACTAAGTTTTTAATCGTTTTAAAACCTACGGCAGTAATGAAAGAAAGTATTATTGTAATATTGAAATACAAAATTAATTTTTTATTATTATATAAATATTAGGTAGTTATTATTATTATTATTAAGAACAAAAATTTTTGAAACTATTTCGATTCTATGCGTTGGGTATTTTGTATAACAAAAATATTATGTTGAATTGATAGGTCGGTTCAAACCTGGGGAGGGTCAAACTTTCTTATGACTAGTCTCCGTGCTTCGGAAGGCACGTTAAGCCGGTGGTCCCCTAGGTTAGTGAATTGCCACATTAACATAAAAACCAGGATACATGGCACATCTGAAGGCAAGTCTAGCAAGCTACCTAATGGATGTAAAATTTGTATAATATGCTCACAGAACTAACACTGCCAAGGAAACGACGCAGATGTTGGTAATAACAAGATTGGTGTTCCAAACCAATCAGTTGATCTGAATGGTCTAACCAAGGTCAAACTGCGCGTAATTCGATCTAAGGCATCTACATTCAATTTTAAGATCGTCTTAACTTCTTAGCCCACGTTTTTAGCTCGGTCTAACTGTGGTCGATCTATACCATTAGGTCGGCTTACCCTTGGCTTATCTGAGTGTTAATATGAATGGACTATACTCTGTTTACCCAACAGGTGTACCGAAGCTCCTCCCTAAAAACGCGCGGGATATTCGAATAGAATTTTGCTATTGCTCGAATTTTTAAACTCCCATTTACAACACTAACGTCATAGTTTTTTTAACCTATAAATTAATTTTTAATGTCATACAAACATTTGAACTTTTATGTAAAATTTTTTAGCGTGTAAAACTGGTTGATGCGCTCATTGGCTTAAATTTTTGGGGAGGAGCCTTGGTGCATCTGTTGGGTAAACAGAGTATAACTAGCTCGACCTGAGTTAGCGCGACCTAACAACTGCATGTATACCGGGTATAAAATAAGCTAAGCGCGCGTGTTTGAAATTGTCTCAAATAAATTTTATTATTTTTTCAACGAATTTACTGTACAAGTTTGAGCTAAATTTCGATGAGTTTTCATCGAAATTTTCAAAAAATCTGTTTATTGTTTTTTGTGTCAACCTAAAACGTACTTGAAGGGAAATAAATGAAAATGGTGAGGGTAATAAGAGCTTGCAGGGCGCCCAACGATATTTTAATATTTTTATGTTCCATATTGTTCTACATACTGTAATGTGAACAACCGCAAACGGATTTATTATTTCGGTTAATGATAAAGTAGTTAAAGTAAGTTTTAGGTAAATCACTTTCATTTCTTAATAATGTAGTGCCAACTCGGCATTTAAGAGATACTATAGCTGTACCAACATGACATTAGTTAAAATTTTAAATTTAAAAAGTGAATATTATACAAGTGAACGTAAATAAATCTTTTATTATAAAGCATTTCTTATTAAAAAGTGCCCCCAGAATAATATTGTACACACAAAAAGTGCATTTTCAAGGAGTGTGTGGTAAGCATTAAATTAATATCAAACCCACAACTTCATTGATAGCATCTCAAGCTAATGTCCTCACACAATGAGAATCTGAAAAAAAATAAAAAGTATAAGATTTGAATTCAGTCGAGAGAGTGCCTATTTAGTACACCTACTCGCCGCTTTAAGCGCACCTGTAGTCATTCATCGTGGGTGTCCATTGTTCTATAAAAATTATTGAAAATACCAAATCCTGTAAAATATGTTTCTTCGATAATATATAATAATAATTACATTTCCGAGAGAACTTCTTTTGACTTTTACATTAAAGATTTTACGAGTTTATCGTGGTACCTACCTACTAATAATTATATTTTAATACAAAAAATTATTAATATAAAAATAATAAAAATAAAATTGTTTTTGTCAGATAGTATTAAAAATGTGTGTATTTGTAACGTACCTTAACCGATTCAAGAGCGTGCAGACACGTATAAAATGTCCTGAACTTGACAATCATTGAAATAGAGCGTCGTTACGTTACCCTTAATAGGTACTTCATACTATAGCTATTATCGCCCGCTTATTGTTAGTAAAAATATTGTTTTAAATTTATTATATTTCCGAACTCAAGTTTGATTAAATTAATAAATCTTTTGAATATTATATTTTTAAGTTCATAACAAGTTATCTGTCTAATGCCGGTTTATAATTAATTGTATGCTGACTCATGTAATCTCGGGATATTTTATGCCTAAAATAACTTTGACCACCTCTATTGATATAAAATTAATTTTACCTGCTTGATTGGATGTTTTTAAAAGGATTTGCTCTTCCATTGTTCCTTTGATTTGAATAACGTACGATTAAGTATGGAATTTAAAAATCGAATCAACAGGAAATAACCATCTAACCAACTTGGTTGGGTTATTTTTAATAAATGTCAAAATAAGTCTTGTTTAATATTATATTTGGGAGTGTAGGTGTTAGACAGCGTGAGGCAAATGAGCACTGATATTTAAGAATAAATTAGTGAAGATTAGTTTAGCCTCTATGATAGTGTGTCCTACCGATATTTTCCAACTTTTGAATTAGATGCGGAGGAGGTGAGCACAGGATGTGTGATGCTATCATTTCTTGAATTGAACTTCGGTCAGGTATGCACGCACACGTGCCATTGAGTTTGATTCACTCGTGCCAAGTAGCGGAATCAAATGTCTCTTCAGTGTGTGGTCCACTAATCAAATTTTTAGAAACACCGGACTCAAATTTTTTATTGCTTTATTTACACATAACAAATTAATGCATTTCATATCTACATCACAATATTTTAATGATAAAAATAATATTATACATTTTCAAATCACATACTTCTTAATTTTTATTCTCAAGTATCGGTAGTAAAACCGCCCGCAACAGTTAAACCCACCTACTGTGTAACTTTATCGCATCTACATTGATAACCTTACCTTAATTTTCCTTAAAAATTCAAGTAATATTAAAAATTTAATTTTTAGCCTAAAAATAAACAAGATTTGATTCCATGTTGCTACTAAATTATTTATGTCGTGCTTCTGATTCCACGTTATGCTATAGGTCTAACACGTTTACATGAAAAATTCATAAATTGAATTGAATTTAAGAATATCTAAATATTTCTAAACGTTCTTGAAAACTAAAACGTACTACTACGAGCTTTATATTAATATATTGTGCATTTTGGTGCATCATCCAGCCAAAACACTTGGTTAACTTAATATAAGTTTTTCTATTTTCTCCTGTTTCCTTTTTCTATATTATTTACGTGACATCATTGAAATTCATGATTTGAAATCGAGTACTATCGGTTTCAAAAGCAAGATATAAAAATTATACAAGTTGTTACATAAAGTTTTCTATGCAACTATATAACATTAAAATATGTGGAGAAAAAAATAATCAAATTAGTAATAAAATAAATAAAGCGTTTAATTACATTGCATATAAAATTGTAATAATAATATATCCTGAACATAAATATAATTTTAAACATATTAGTATTCGCTAAAAACTAATCATTTAATTTTTAAATATGTAGTACTACACTATAGTGTAGGCGCTGAGAGACATCCCGTTAAGAAAGACTTAAATAATAAAAATTTTGGATGTTGCCGGACGAAATTAGTGCCAAAAAAAATAATAGGTGGCGCTATATGAAATCATCGAAAAACAATAAAAATTGTTGCTTTACTATTTTAGATTTTGCTCAAACTTTGTGGAAATGTTCTTTAGGTTTTCAACGACCAAAATCCATAAGAATTTAATTTTAGTACGCGCCATTTCCGCTCCACGCAAAATCAAACAATTTAAAAGTCGTATTTTTGTGCTTTGCGGTTTAACTTTAAAAATTTTTCTATTAGAGATATCTACGCGACCAATGTGGCATTTTAAAGCTGAAAGACGGTAGTTTCTAAAAAAAAATATAAAAAAAGGTTATAATAAATTTATATACCTGAATCATAACATGGTATTGAAAATACGTGTATTTTATCGATTTCTTATGATTTTCAATTGGCTCCAGTGTCTGCGCTGATGAATGTAAAGTTTTAACCATTCTCAGATATCAAAGTGCACATATCGTAAGAGAATAGAAAATTAAAATAGTTTGGTTCAATAAACTCGTTATGAAAAAAATTTTTCTTTTGAAATTGTTTGAAATTTTGAAATTTTAAAAAATTGTATATTTCAGCTTACAATTTGGACGTGTTTGATATGAGATAAAAATTTGAAAATTACAGTATACATATTTCTTACCCTTAACTGTAAAAACCTTCAAAGTCCTTTGAGGGATTTCCTCCTCTCGCGGATGTACAGGCGTTTAGAAAGAAGCAAAAAATATAACGATTTGTTCATTCATTCTGTGATTTTTTTATTATTTTGGCGTGTATTTTTATACTAAATTAAAAAAATTATTAATACTTAAAAATAAGTATTAATAAAGTAACCACGAAGACTTACAAACTAAAAAATTAATTTTACTGATAAAATATTAAGACTTTCTGGATCTTGTTTTGTCCACAAGAAAACTGTTATAGATTTACTTGAAAGGGGAAAGGTACATTTCGCCGAGAACGATTCGCCGAGAACGATTCGCCGAGAGTAATTTTATATATTACATTTTTAATATTATGGTAAAATATAAGGTTTATATAAGGTTTAAGAAGCAAAAAAAAAAGATTTAATAAAAGGAAACTCAAAGTTTTTTTTCTTTTAAGGGTAGGGTTTCACACATGCAAAATTAGGAAAGTAATGCATTTGAAAACGGCTGGACGGATTGACTTGAAATTTTGGGAACATATACCAAACACATTTAGGCACAAAATGACATATTTTATATCTTAGAATTTTTAAAAACAACATATTGTTTGTCGAGATATCTAGTTTCTAATTTATTTTATTCAAATCAAAATATTGCATAGTGGATAATGATTGATGTGATAAACAAAAAAAAATTAAAAACTAAAAGTTTGTTCTTCATTACAAAGTAAAAAATTTGGAAAGTAACCCACGTAAAAATGGCTTATCCGATTGATCTCAAATTTGAGGGTAACATTTATGGAGCAAAGATCTATAAAATGACATATTTTTTAAAATGATATTGTTTTAAATAATATAGTATTTTAATTTTTTTATATTAAAAAATTATAATTTTTTCATATTTTGCATATATACGTGAGTTGTAGGCGTATGTACCTTACCTTTACCTTTTGTCAAGTTCATGCTTTTGTCCAAGCTAATCTTATTATCGTCGCTAAGTCAGTTTATTATATAATTGAGCAATACGAAAGCGCCCTCCAACACAACAAATCTGAACAAGCATTGCTGACGCAATTCAGAATTGGTTTGTAACATGAATATCACGAATTACATAAAGTAATTATTACAATTATTACAATTATTACATTATAAGGGAGAAGCAGTGCAAGTGTTGGGTGAGTGGAAATTGCAGCAATAGATAAATAAGAGGAAAGTTACGGAAAGACATTTGAAGGTTAGGGTTGTGGACGTATTGCAATAAGCTGAGATAGTAGTGCAGGGGTCTCCGAAGGGACGACCTGGGTCCTTGCATTGTCGCTGAACGTAGGCAAGAAGAAATAGTAAAGACAAAACAATGAATAAGTGAGGTTAGTTCACTTATTGTTAGTTGATGAATAACAGCAAACATAATAGAGAAAGATCAAATAGTACACCATCAGTAAGGGCATTCCTCAAAAGAGATAGAGAAGACATTAACACAGCCAAGGAAGAAGAGGAGTGTTTCAGAAGAAGCAAAAAGACACTGCAATCTCCAAATTAATTAGCAAAGGAAGTAAGCAAGAGTGAAAACATGGATGAAATAAAAGTAATGATGGAAGGTCTAACAAGAATGGTAATTGATGGAAACAAAGTGAATATGGAGGTAAAAGAAAAATTGAATACAATGGAAGCAAATTGGAATGCAAAGATACAGGAAATGGAACAGATGATGGAGAATTACACAGCTAAAGCGAATGAACAAGATGAAAAAATTGCTCGTTTGGAAGAACAATTGGAAAGACTGGAAAAAGAAAAAAGAAAGGAAAATATTATCATAAAGAATTTGCCAACCGAAGGAGAAATAACACCTGTAAAAGTAGAGGAATTCCTGAACAGAAAAATGCAAGTGAGTGTCGAAGTTGTGGATGCCTTCAAGGTTGGAAGAAACACAGAAAAACAAGTAATCGTAGCAAAACTAAAGAATCAGGCTCAGAAGAAAATAATAATGGAAAACAAGAATAAACTGAAGGGTACTAACACATTTATTGAAAGCGACTTGACTAAGAATGAAAAAGAGATACAAAACAAGATATGGTCCATGGCAAAGAGTGAAATGGGTAACGGAGAGAGAGTTAGAGTCGCTTACCAGAAAATGATTAAGAATAATATAGTGTACGTATGGGATAAGAAGGAAAACACTCTGAAACCGCATAACGATCGAAACAACTTTGCAAAAAACTGAAGAGAGGGGAGGGTGGAGTATTCGAACCTCAGGCGGATGCTCCAAAAAGGATGACTGAGGAATGTATACGGACGAGGCATGGAACACAGACTACAGAGATGGAACAAGTGGATAAACAAGAACACGGACCGGAAAAGAAAAGACAAAGTATGGGAAGCATTAGAGTAGCAACGTGGAATGTGAGGACATTGTTGAGACCCGGAAAAATTAGAGAAGTTAAAAATGAATTATTGAGGTATAAGGTTGAGTTGGCTGCGATCCAAGAAACAAGATGGATGAATGAAG
This sequence comes from Rhagonycha lutea, assembly GCA_958510855.1. Classification (NCBI taxonomy): domain Eukaryota; kingdom Metazoa; phylum Arthropoda; class Insecta; order Coleoptera; family Cantharidae; genus Rhagonycha; species Rhagonycha lutea. The sequence continues at coordinate 60,893,167 of OY294036.1, forward strand.
GAGAAATAATAGGAGAAGACTTTGTATTTCTGTATTCTGGGGAGAAAAAACAAGGAAGTAATGGCACGGGTTTTATGGTAATGAAAAGATATGTGAAAGAAATACTACACTTCAAACCGATGGGGGGAAGACTATCGTATTTAAGACTTAGAATGAAACCAAACAACCTGTCAGTAATAAATGCCTACGCCCCTACCGAAGACAGCTCAGACGAGGAAAAGGAACAATTCTATAATGATTTGGAACTGCTATATGATGAGATGCCGAAACATGACACAATAGTTATAATGGGTGACTTTAACGCGCAAATAGGCAAAGAAACATACGTAGAAGATGTAGCAGGAAAGTACACAATCCATGAAGAAACAAACGACAATGGAAACAGGTTATGTGGTTTAGCGGCATCAATTGAAATGATTATTAGCAGCACAAAATTCCAACACAAAAGAATACACAAAGTCACATGGATGTGGCCTGGATGCAACAACAATGAAGGAAACCAAATCGATCACGTGCTAGTGACAAAAAGAAGAGCCACTTCCATAAGAGACGTGAGAACATACAGAGGGGCAAACGCGGACTCCGACCACTTCCTAGTGGTAACAGAAATTAAAATGAAAACAATGATAAAAAACACAAAACGCGAAGCAAGAAAATGGTTGGCAACAGAAAAATTTAAAAGTGAGGAAAACAAAAAGCAGTATGAGGAAATGGTTAAAACGGAAATTGAAGCAAAAGAGAAAAGTAACGACATTGACACTACATGGAGCATCATAGCGCAGAGTCTAAAAACGAGTGCAATTCAATCAATAGGATATAAGAAAGAAAGAAGATGGAAGACATGGTTTGACAAAGAATGTGAGCAGGCAAACAAAGAAAAAAGAGAAACAAGAATTAAATGGCTAACAACTAATGAACAACATGACTTGGAACACTATAGGAAGAAACGAAGTGAAATGAATAAACTGTGCAGAAGGAAGAAAAACGAATGGATGGAATCAAGGATGAGAGAAATAGAGACGAACAGTAACAACAACAATGTAAGAAAATTCTATAAACTAATCAAGAATAGTAAGAGAAAGCACGAGATAAAAAATAGAGGAATGAGAAATGAAGAAGGAAAGATGGAAGATAGTCCAGAAGAAATAAAATTAATATGGGAGAATTACTTCCGCAAACTGTTGTATACAGAACAAGATGAGGAAATAGAACAAGAAACAGAAAACATACTGAACGAGGAAGAATTGAATGAGCCAACAGATGAAGAAATCATGAAATCAATAAACCAGCTGAAAAACGGAAAAGCCCCAGGTACCGATGAGATAATGGCTGAAATGATAAAGAACGGAGGAGAAAAAGTACACACAGAAATCTGCGAACTGATAAAAGAAATATGGCGACGAGAAGACATGCCACAAGGATGGAAAGAAGGTTTAATCGTGACAATTAAAAAGAAGGGAAACGCTGAGGAATGCCACAACTACCGAGGAATAACCCTCCTGAATGCGGCATATAAAATACTATCCATGGTTATACACAACCGACTTAAAGCTTACACTGAAGAAATAATCGGAAAATATCAGTTTGGCTTCAGACGAGGCAAGTCGACGGTAGATGCGTTACATATATTGAAGCAAATAATGGAAAAGAGCTATGAACATGATATAGAGATGCATATACTATTCGTCGATTTTAAGCAAGCATTCGACCAAATAATAAGACATCAGCTGATAAAAATAATGAAAGAATTTGCAATACCAACGAAGCTGAGAAAGTTAATTAAGATGACCTTAAAAAATACGAAAACTTCAATAAAAATTCCACAAGGAGAAACCAATAGATTTGAGACTAATAATGGAGTGAGACAGGGCGATGCCTTGTCAGCTACATTGTTTAACATCGTATTGGAAAAGATCATTCGTGCTACCAACTGTAAAGGAACAATAGTGACCAGAGAAACCCAGATACTGGCATACGCGGATGATGTTGTCATAATTTCAAGAACAAAAAGAGGTATGACAGAGACACTGAAAACCATAAAAAGAGAAGCAAACAAGATAGGCCTTAAGATTAATGAAAACAAAACGAAATACATGAGATGCTCGAGAAGAGACGATAATAATAATGAAATAACCATCGATGATTGCGTATTTGAACAAGTACAAAATTTCAACTACCTCGGAGTCATGATTAACAGAAGAAACGAAAGAAGATCAGAAATAAGAAAAAAGATACAGGCAGGCAACAGAGCATACTACGCAAATAGAAATATATTAAAAGATAAACAAATAAAGAAAGAAACCAAGATAAAACTATATAAGTCGCTAATTAGACCAGTTCTTACATATGCTTCTGAGGTGATCTGCATCACTAAAAGAGAAGAAGAGGAACTAAAGGTTTTCGAAAGAAAGGTACTGAGAATGATAGTAGGCCCCACACGACTAGACAACGGCGAATATAGAGTAAAGACAAACACGGAACTACAACAGGTAATGGATGGAGAAGACGTAGTCAAGTTCATTAAGGCCCAGAGACTAAGATGGTTGGGACATGTGATGAGAGCTGATAGAGAAGAAACGATAAATGCGATAGTGATGTGGAAACCGAATGAAGATCGTGCTAGAGGAAGACCAAGAGCAAGATGGTGGGACGGAGTGATGGACGATTTAGAGAGGATGGGAGTGCGAGGATGGAGACAGTTGGTAAAGGACCGCACAGCCTGGAGAGCAGTGACTAACAGAGCAAAAAACACATAAAGAACTCTAATGAAATGTACGTAGTTGAACATGTAACCTACGAGGATTAATCCACCTCAGTAAATGGATTTTGTAAGTCTACGGACAGCCAAATTCTTATGAATGTAGAGCTAATTAATATAACCGCCTAATATATTTCATAAAACTTTTAAAGAGCCGTTAAAAGTAAAGGTGGATTTCTATTGGAAGAGTTTTTAGAGTTAACACACGTTTTCTATTGGTTAATTAGAAAAATTTAGATAACGCTTTTATTATAAAACCGGCCTAAGCGCTAAAATATTAGAATTTTAACTAATATGTAAAGAACAACATACAAGAAATTAATATTTAATGTCACTTTAAAAATTGTGTCACGGAGAATCGTGCCTCGGCGAATCGTTCTCGGCGAATCGTGTCTCGGCGAATCGTTCTCGACGAATTGTTCTCGGCGAATCGTTCCCGGCGAAGTGTTATCGGCGAATCGTTCTCGGCGAAATGTACCCAACTCACTTGAAAGTGTAGTAGGTTTGAATGCAAAATAAACAAAAATGATTTTAAATTTAAAGCTTATTTAATTCTAGTTAATTTTTTTGACCGGGCACCACGAGACATTCCGTATGCAAAAACCGTAAACCAAATTTTGCAATCAATGGTCATGGGCACACTGTGCACGCCGCACATATTTGAACCTTTTGACCTTGAACTTTTTGAAGTTAAGGGTAAGAACTAAGTATCCTGTAAATCTCAAGATTTTGTCGCTTATCAAACACGTCCAAATTGTAACCTGAAATATACAATTTTTTAAAATTTCAAACTTTCAAACAGTTTCAAAAGAAGAAATTTTTTCATAACGAGTTGATTGAACCAAATTATTTTAATTTTCTATTCTCTTACGATATATGCACTTTGATATCTGAGAATGGTTAAACTTTTACATTCAACAGCGCAGACACTGGAGCCAATTGAAAAACATAAGAAATCGATAAAATACAGGTATTTTCAATACTATGCGTTATGATTCAGGTATATAAATTATGAAAATTTTTATATATTTTTTTTAGAAACTACCGTCTTTCAGCTTTAAAATACACTTTATTTTATTTTAACAGCTACTACACTATCAAGTAAATCTATAACAGTTTTCTTGTGGACAAAACAAGATCCAGAAAGTCTTAATATTTTATCAGTAAAATTAATTTTTTAGTTTGTAAGTCTTCGTGGTTACTTTATTAATACTCATTTTTAAGTATTAATAATTTTTTTAATTTAGTATAAAAATATTTTTAATTTAGTATAAAAATATACGCCAAAATAAGAAAAAAAACACAGAATAAATGAACAAATCGCTATATTTTTTGCTTATTTTTAAGCGCCTGTACATCCGCGAGAGGAGGAAATCCCTCAAAGGACTTTGAAGTTTTTTATAGTTAAGGGTAAGAAATATGTATACTGTAGTTTTCAAATTTTTATCTCTTATCAAACATGTCCAAATTGTAACCTGAAATATACAATTTTTTAATATTTCAAAATTTCAAACAATTTCAAAAGAAAAATTTTTTTCATAACGAGTTGATTGAACCAAACTATTTTAATTTTCTATTCTCTTACGATATGTGCATTTTGTTATCTCAGAATGGTTAAAATTTTACATTCAACAGCGCAGACACTGGAGCCAATTGAAAATCATAAGAAATCGATAAAATACACGTATTTTCAATACCATGTTATGATTCAGGTATATAAATTATGAACATTTTTATATTTTTTTTAGAAACTACCGTCTTTCAGCTTTAAAATGCCACCTTGGTCGTGTAGATATCTCTAATAGAAAAATTTTACAGCTAAAACCGCAAAGCACAAAAATACGACTTTTCAATTGCTTGATTTTGCGTGTAGCGGAAATGATGGATTTATGGATTTTGGTCGTTGGAAGCCTGAAGAACATTTCCACAAAGTTTGAGCAAAATCTAAAATAGTAAAGCAACAATTTTTATTGTTTTTCGATGATTTCATATAGCGCCACCTATTATTTTTTTGGCACTAATTTCGTCCGGCAACATCCAACATTTTATTATTTAAGTCTTTCTTAACTTAAATCTTCAATCAGAATGCGGTCAGCGGTTTTTTCATACGGGATGTCTCTCAGCGCCTGCACTACTAGATAAATACTTAAAAACAATTGAAAGCACCGTACTTCATAAAATATTAATAACTTTTTACTGTCCAGTGCCGTTTTTACGGTTTACCTAATGTTTAAATTTAGTTTATGTGCTCCACCTATTATTCTCTCTTTGTCTTCTGCCTATTTCACAATACAGAAGAATGAGGGTCTAAGCAAAATAAAGGTTGTTGTTAACTTACATTAGATAGAACTTTGAAAATTCAACTGTCAAATGATCTGTCACACTGCTTTAACTATTACTAAGGGCCGGTTTTATAATTGGAGGTTTAGCATCGGCTCAACTAAGCCGATGCTCAGCTGAACCGCACCTATGCAAGCTTCAAGTTGAGCTCGGCTCAAGTACTAAGCGCACATTGTAAAACCCATAATTTGTAAAATTTGAAGCTCAAGGCTGGTTCAAAGTTGAGCTGAGCTTAAGCTTCTATTGTAAAACCGGCCCTAAATCATCATAAACGGGAAACCACCCCATTAACATTTCCCTAGTAAAGTCTTCTTGGCTTAGCTAGGAAGATCGCTAACATCTGAAATCGGATAGGCACCTAAAGAAGAAATCATCATAAATAGACTAATGCTTGAACATCGTTACCAAAACTGTGGTAATCAGTCCTCGATTCGCGCAAATTATAGACGATTTCGTGATTTTTATGGCGCAGATAATCACGCAAGCTATCCGTCGAAGATACCTCATACTATTTAGATGATTCAAAAACACCAACACGTTAGAAGAATGTAGCTGGTACAAGAATTAAAGCCATGAGACCATTATATATGCGCCATTATTTCGTCGATTGGGCTCTAGAGCAGTTGGTAACGAACCCGTTCTTTTATTGAAATTTTGTTTGAAAATAAGGCTGATATTGATCCGGACGAGATGTGGTTTCAGCAGGATGGCGCTACATAACCTTGACTTAACTATACAATGATTTCGAAAAATTGGAGCTTCCAATTGGCCTCCAAGGTTGTACGATATGATATCTCTGAATTATTTCCAGTGCGGCTACGTGAAGTTACTGGTTTATGCTGATATTATATTATTCACGACATTCGGCCAGGAGCACTCTAAAAGGTGGCCCAAAATCTACCTCAAGAACATCCGTGGTGGCCATATTATGCCCTAATACCTAAATCATTTCCTAATATTAACACCATGTATCGATCTTTCAAATAAAAAAACAATTGATTAAAATTAAAAGTTTTGTGTTATTGTTTACAATTTCAATTCTATTTGGGGAAACATAGATAAATTGCAATCATATCAGAGATAAATAGCGATTATTTTTGATATTATGCTCTCTGTTTATATCTGGGCAAGAAAGTCAAATGCAATACAGAGTTTTCATCTGTAAACTATCCATATTATCTATAATCAAATAAAAATACTCGGAAGAGGAAACGAAATATAAAAATTAAGCACTTGAATTAAATTTGCAAAAATTTATAATTTAACTCTGATGCTTTCTGTCGGCTAGTAAAATTTAAAACTGTATTAAACTTTAAGGGACTTTTATGAAACCCACCATTAGCATATCAGCTTGATGGTAATGAGTAGAGACCGGATTATATGCATTTGCATGTTGCACATAAGTAGTGATAATGCATATTTTCGGGCTATATTTACAGTATTTTACGTATCAAAAAGCTTGAAACTTAAGGTTGATTGAATCTATTCAGTTAATGGATAGAATCCGTCAACTGAACTCCTCATTGTCGGAGGTATTCCCGAGCAAACATAAAGAAAAGTAAAAAAAAAAAGAATAAATAAATAGATAATACAAATTCTGTTAAAGTTATTTCTAGTGATTTATTGATTTAGAAATAAAATATCTAATAATTACTATGTTTATTATAATTTGGTATTGCATATATTAACATTTTTCATGCATATTTCAAGCTTTTTATGTTGCATATAATCCGGTCTCTAGTAATGAAATGAGTAATGACATTATAATTGTCATTTTTATTAACGCATTAAAACCAAGTATCACAGCTTTGATTTCGTTTTTCTAATATTATATTAATTAATTTTGCACAAAGACAAAAGTAATAAACTTTCTCCTAGCGAACATTTTTCCGTAAGAAACCTTTTGTCACATCATCTATAATTATACTTATTAGTTACGGTTATACATTTAAGAATTGTGAGCCGAAGGTCCAAATCAATGTTTTCTTTAGTTTTTTCAATCTAGTTAATTTTCTACCAAAATCATAAAAATAAATTCAATACTCATATTTTTATGTTATTATAAAAACCTGATGAATATGAGAAAATCCTAGGGTAGGAGGGGTACATAATAATCTCAGATTATGGTCTACATTAACGAAATCGTCGCGACGCACAGTGGTTTAAAATGCCAAAAACCTGGCCATAATATGAAGGCGTTCTTCAATTTGAATGAAATTTGGTATACTAAGGTTTTAGACGTCGCTGATTACGAATAAAAAGTCGAAATTACAAAAAACAAAATGGCGGATTCAATATGGCGGACGTATGTATATAAAAATTATCAGATATAGCCAAACTTTGGTGACTGGGTGTTTTTGAGGTCGCTGATAACGAATTCAAGATCAAAATGACAAATAATAAAATGGCGGATCCAATTTCGCGGTTATGAATGTTAAAAAATCGAATAAATAGGAAAAATCGGAAAAATAGATAAATTTTTGTTAAAAAATTCGAAAATAAGTCAATTATAACCAAAATACAATAACGACAGACATGTTTCGATCGTATTAGATCTCATCAGTGACGTAAAGTTGTAAATTTGGTTACAATTGACTTTTATGTTTTACCTATATAGCATTATATTAATAATATTAAATGTATTATCCGATATTAAGAGATATCCAAAAAATTAAATTAATAATTCGCGCAATGCTAATTGGTATAAAACGACCCGTTTATATAATAAAATAAACACACGGATGTGTTGTAATAATAATAATAATAACAAAAATAAAATTACCGTTAAATTAACCGTTAATAATTATACCCGTTGAACTATAATTTATTATACACCTTATATAAAATACTACTCGGAAAATGCCTTGCGACAACATTTTTTAAAAGGCAATAAAGTAATTTTTGCATTTTTCATCACAAAAAAATACAAAGAAACCGGAGGGGCAGCTAGGGGCACCTGGTTTTTAATTATTTTATTAAGCAACAGTATAGGCTACAATGTACAATAAGATTTTTGGTGGAACTCTACAGATTTCATAACATTTTTTCTAAATTTCTATACGTGTCTAACGCAATTTTTGCATTTTTCATCACAAAAAAATGCAAAAAACCGGAGGGGCAGCTAGGGTCACCTGGTTTTTAATTATTTTATTAAGCAACAGTATAGGCTACAATGTACAATAAGATTTTTGGTGGAACTCTACAGATTTCATAACATTTTTCTAAATTTCTATACGTGTCTAATGCAATTTTTGCATTTTTCATCACAAAAAAATGCAAAAATACCGGAGGGGCAGCTATGGGCAGCTGGTTCTTGTTTATTTTATTAAACAACAGTATAGGCTACAATGTAGAATAAGATTTTTGGTGGAACTCTACGGAACTCATCAACTTTTCTCTAAATTTCTATAAGTGTATCATATAATTTTAGATAAATTTTAACAAATTAAATGTATTTTATCTTAATTTATATATTATAAAAAAAATATTTTAAATATATGTTCATATTCTATAAACTTTCAACTAAACGATCCATTTTATAAAATTCAAATAGGTAAAACGTGCAAATTTTGGTATGCTTCTAAACACAATGATGTTTTATCCTTGCGTGCATCCTAGATGCTACTGGTTCGACAGTTACTTTGTGCTGGCTGTATAAAAGTAAATATAAACAATTCTTCCTACCTAACATCGTTTAATGACATTTCAATCTTCCCTCTACACAACCCAACAGTCAAAATTCCTTAAATTGAAACTTTATTTCTGGACTTTTGGCCAGGTTTTTGCCATTTTAAACCACTGTGCGACGGCTTTAAGTTGGTGTCAATTGATGGAATTGGGTATCTCGCGTTCTCCCTCCACCTATACTGCTCAATGTTTTAGCAACACCCATTTTTCCTAGCGCGACTTTACTATACTTAATTATTGATAATTATGAAATCAAGGAGAGAAAAAGGGCGTAGCCAAAATCAGGTGCAGTAGATGTGGTGGCAGAACGCGTAACACCCAATTCTACCCACCTACCAACCCGGCTGTACGAGTTTTCGTTACTGCACGTTAGTTCTGCCCTTTTTTCTCTCATTAATTTGACTATACCATAAAATATGTATATTATCGTAGTTCGAGTTTTGTTTTATTTTATATTGTACTCTACCGGAAACCTTTTAAAAAATTATAAATAGTCTCGAATAAAAAGCGTGACGGACAAAGATAATCCAGTGCTCTGACTAGCAACGACTCTCATATATGGTCTCTTCAGGTTCTGCGAGTTCCCCGAAGGACGCCTTATAAATTCAATAAAAAATTCCACACCAATGCACAAAATTTTAATTTCGGAAAAGATAAATTTTAGCTACTATTATTATAATTTAATACCAAACCAACAAACAGATTATTCGATCTTAATTGAAATACGGGAACACTACAAATCCCGACTAACCCTTTTCGCGCTTATGCAAGGGGACATTTACTAAATTCAAAATCTTATCTGCACACACGAAGGAATTCAAAATAACAAAAATTTCTACTTGGTGTAATTGTAGCCGTAATACCACCGCAATCGTCTTTATCGACAAACAAAACTTTTAACTTCCAAAACCGAAAGTCGATTCCGAGCTAATAACGGTACGCTCCAGTGCGTGAGCTCCACTAGCTCCAAAATAAACTTCTCTTCGGTCCACAACCTTTCTGCAGGGTGTGGTAAACTTTTTAACAAAGGCTTTTCATGGTAGATTACACCCCCGGTGGTTTGCATTGCCTGTCGAGCGGAGACGGCCATAATATGATTCTTACTTCGCCTGGAGTCGAACCGGGTGCTCTGTATTATCAGTCTATGCGCTTAATCGATATGCTAACGACCGCCTCGAACGTCTAAATAAATTTAGGTATCCAGAAAAACCGATGGTACCGTCCTCATACAGTCAAAATAAATTTTTCCTGCTCTCAGGTTTGAAAATAACACTAATGACGAGGTAAATCGAATTCTAACCTCCAAAAATAGCAATCTTGTTTTATTTAATGTATCTAGAATCATCCAGAAATCAAATACTCGAATTTTTTATCTTCCATTCAAATAACAAATGGTGAACCTCTACTTATCCAAAAAATCAAAATTTTCACAAGTGGTCAACCAAATTTTGACCATGCAGGCAATTTGCCAAAGATCAACAAATTATCACATTTTAATAACTAGAAAACTTCTCGTATCTAGGAATAACGCAGAATCAAAAAGAAAATAATTAGCCCATCCGCTTTCCAAAATAGTCACTGAAAAAAACCTATTATCTTGGTACCATTCGTCGAACACCAGTATTTCGTACTTTACTAATTAATTTTAATTTTGGTATTACATCGACGAAGAACCTAACAAAACAATAAATTGTAGAAAATTTGTTGCCACAAATAATTTGTTGCTGGAGCTTCCCAACATTGGAAACTCAACTTTAAATTAAAATCCGGCACAACATTTATATTTTCCTTCTTCTTCTTCTTCTTATAGTGCCTTCTCTTAACAGAGGTTGGCGATCATCACTTCAAACTCTTCTCTGTTCTGCGCCATGCGTATCAGTCTTTCGGCTTCACTGATGTTAAACCATTGTCGCAAGTTCTTTAGCCATGAGAAGCGTTTTCGGCCCAGGCCCCTCTTACCTTCGATCTTTCCTTCCATTATTAACTGTAGTAGAGCATGCTTTTCACCTCTCATTATATGACCGAAGTATGCCGCTTTTCTCCTCTTAATCATTGTGTAGAGCTCCCGGTCTTTATTCATTCCACGAAGCACCTCTTCGTTCGAAACCCTGTCCATCCATGAGTTTCTCAACATCCTGCGGTAGAGCCACATTTCGAAAGTCTCAAGCTTGTTAACTGATGACACTTTCAGTGTCCATCCCTCCACTCCATACAATAAAACTGGTAGTACATAGCATCTTACTGTACGCCACACACTGGGCTGAAAAATGATGTAAAAATTTATTTTCCAATTAATGTTTATATAGTAAATTTTTTTAGTTGGTAATATTAAAAAAATCGCACATTACATTCGCAAAATTCGTTATGTTCTGGTGGATTGTTTTGCGTTTAAATGCTTATGAATATTAAATATGATTATATTAAACAGATGATACTCATAGCAATGCGTTTATTTTAAAATTTATAGGTAAAATAACGATTTTAGGGTTTATCTTAACTTGAACTTTTCGAGCGTTCTATAAAATTGAGAACTTTAAAATTTAGACCTGCGTTACTGTTACCTAAACATCTATATCGTGTATCAATTTCTCGCTGGAATGTTTGCCTATAAGGAAGATATTGTCATTTCAAGTTTTAATCTCTTAATTTTATGTACCAAATCCGCTCATTTTCGCTAAAATATGAAAGCTTTCATGCTTCAGAATCCATTGATCCGTATATACGATGAGATAATATGCCTATAAAGGTTTTGAAAATCGAGAAAATATAAATAAAAAAGGAAATAGAATAGAGAATTAGAAAAAAAGCAAATCAAATCAAGATGAATTATAATTTAAGAACAAATTATGATCTTTATTTATTACTTAAAAGCTCCCCTGACACACATCTTGATGATTACAAGAAACTTTTTGAAATGGTTACTTCCAGACTTGATATCAATTTTTGTGAATCAGAACTGAATACTTTAAAAAATAGTATTAGAATGCTTTGTTTGAAGCTGCGTAGGAAGTGGAAACAGTCCAACCGTACTGAAAAAATTTTTTTGGAGAACAATAATTCATGGTTGCATTCTGAGTTTAATTGGCCTCATTGTATAAGACTGAAAATTAAAGATATGGTAGAAAAGACCGAATTTATTCAATATAAGGATACGCAGGAGCTCATGTGTTCTACAATCAGGAGTATGTACAACAATGGACTTAACGATGTTGCAAGGATTTTAGAACATTTACAAGAAAATCCTGAATTTGTTATAAAAATAAGAAAAATTCTTGATGATAAATTTAAACCTGTCGTGTACTCGAAAGAAAAGGCGTTGTCTATATACACATCTTTGAATTTGTCCAAGTCCCAATATATAATACTTAGAGACTCGGTTTCAAAAGAAGAACTTCAATTATTTCCCTCATATTATAAAATTCAACAAGCAAAAAATGATTGTTATCCTAGGAGAGAATCCATAACCGTGACTGAAACTGTTGCACAAATTAATTTGCAAGAACTTTTAGATCACACTGTTAGCCGAATTTTAAAATATGTGCAAACAAATGAAAGTGGCGAATTCACATTAATAAGTAAATGCGGCTTTGATGGAGCTTCCGGTCAAAATACATACAAACAAAAATTTTCAGATGAAACTGCTCATGATTCAAGTATTTTTATGACAGCTTTAGTTCCCCTAAAACTTTATCATAAAGATGAATCTGATATCATTTGGACTAATTCTCGACCATCTTCAACTTTCTTTTGTCGCCCAATTAAATTTGAATTTATTAAGGAAAGTACAGAAGTTATAAAGAACGAAATGAAATTTTTGCAAAGACAAATTGATACGTTAATATTGACAAAATACAAAGAAAATATTACAATCAGGCATATAGTATGTTTCACTATGGTAGACGGCAAAGTATGTCAAACACTAACAGAAACTACTTCCTCAATGGTATGTTATATTTGTAAAGCAAAACCAAGCGAGATGAACAATTTCCAAAAATTAGAAGATAAAATTCCTAACGAAGATAATTATAAATTTGGAATTTCTCCTTTGCATGCTTGGATTAGAAGCTTCGAGTGTTTACTACACATTTCTTATAATCTCGAATTTAAGAAATGGTCGGCTAAAACTGCAGAACAAAAAGAAATGAAAGAAAGCAAAAAAAGAAAAGTTCAAAATCTTTTTAAAACTCGACTTGGCTTACTCGTCGATATAGTAAAACAAGGACATGGCACGACAAATGATGGAAACACTGCTAGAAAATTTTTTGAAAATGCAGAAATATCAGCAGAAATAACTAGTATAGATGTTGATCTTATAAAAAGAATTCGTACAATATTACATGCAATAGCGTCCGGTGAAAAAATTAATCTGACAAAATTCAAAATATTTGCAAAAGAAACAGCGAATTTGTATGTTTCACTATATGAGTGGTATTATATGCCAGTTTCACTTCACAAAATACTTTTTCATGGTGAAGGCATTATTAAACACGCTCTTCTTCCGATTGGCCAGTTATCAGAAGAAGCTTCCGAAGCAAGAAATAAGGATTTTCGAAAATATAGAGAAACCCGATCTAGAAAGTTTTGCAGGGAAGCATCCAACGAAGATATTTTACATAATATGCTAATATCTTCAGATCCTTTTATATCAAGTATTCGGCCATTTCAGAAAAGACAAACAAAAAATCTTTTACCCGAAACTTTGGAATTACTGGAATTAACTCCAGAAATTGAATTAACAGACGCTACTGAAAGCGATACAAATTAATAATTATGTAGCTACTAATAATTTATTTTCATATATTAATAAAAATTAATTTAAATTAGTTTAAATCAAATATAAATTTGTTTAGGTGGGTTCTGGTAACAAAACTAATTTTAAATTTTCGCTGATAGGTAACTCTTTTACGCTATGTATAATCAATGCAACAATAATAAATTATTATAGTATTTTCGGTAGCAGGTAAGTAGGCTCAGCTCGAGAATATTAAATTTATTAAAAAAAACTCGACGGATTTAGATAGAAAAAATATAGACGAAGCGATTAAGGTGAGGATGAAAGTCGTATATCGATTAGTTTGGCCAATAATCGATTTTAAAGTTGCCAATTTTAGCTCGATTTTCAAACTTCACAGTCATTCTGTTGTCAGTCCGTGTGGTGTGAGTTACTCTAACACTTGGAAAAACCGGAGCTCGCTTACGCACCCAGTAGTACCTAGTCCGTCGCGCAGTTAACATCGACATAATTTCACTTTTTAGGGGTATTTTTGACTAAAAAACACGGGGAAATTCATCGTACAGTTAATGTCGAGGTAAATTCACATTTTCAACGTATTTTTGGCTTAAATTTGCAGCAAAAAAAAAGCGAGATTCACCCCTTGCTAATAGCACAATTTGCCGAGTTGGATCACCCTCGGGGGATGTTTTTAATGAGTTTAGTGTTGCCGAAAAATGGGTCTGTAGCGTGCGGAGCGCAGCGTAGCGCGCGAAAGGCCCATTTCGGCAACACAAACACACCCGCCAGAGATGCATAACAAAAGCGAGATTTACCCCTTGCTAATAGCACAATGTGCCGAGTTGGATCACCCTAGAGGGATGTTTTTAATGAGTTTAGTGTTGCCGAAAAATGGGTCTGTAGCGTGCGGAGCGCAGCGTAGCGCGCGAAAGGCCCATTTCGGCAACACAACCACCCCCGCCAGAGTTTCAAAAAAAAGCGGGATTCAACGTCGTTAAAACCGTAACCCTTTCTAAGTATTTTTGGCCCTAAAAAGAACTGTTGTTTAACGCTCAACACACGACACATTGTTGTGATCGCCAGTATGTACTGAGAGCATTTTATGAAGTACACACCTTATATAAGCTTTTGGTGGGATATGTTAGAGGCGGGGTTTCGGCAGCCAATGGAATGTTCTAAACCGTTTCTAACTCGTAAGACTGCATGGGACAATACAAATTTTGAAAATTTGACTTTTTAGAGCCCTATTTACAATGGTTCGCAAATATTTTGTTTTATAATAGCTTTTTGTACCGTTTTTAATGATTCTTGACAGTGGAAATTTTAAAAATCCGAGCTGAGGTTACTTACCTACCACCGAACGCTCGAAAAGTTCAAGTTAAGATAAACCCTAAAATCGTTATTTTACCTATAAATTTTAAAATAAACGCATTGCTATGAGTATCATCTGTTTAATATAATCATATTTAATATTCATAAGCATTTAAACGCAAAACAATCCACCAGAACATAACGAATTTTGCGATTGTAATGTGCGATTTTTTTAATATTACCAACTAAAAAAATTTACTATATAAACATTAATTGGAAAATAAATTTTTACATCATTTTTCAGCCCAGTGTGCGCCAACGCGTCTCTAAGGATATATCGCGACTGCATATAAGTTGTTTCATCTTCTGGAAAGTACCTCGTGCCATTTCAATCCTTGTTCGGATTTCCTTATCTGGATCCCAATTTTCATTCAAATATTTTCCTTAAAAATTAATAATATAATTTAAATAAAAAATTTGGTGGCATCCTGCGTCGTATTTGCTACTGTTCTTTGTTTCAAATTGTAGACGATAAATGTATAGTTATCTATAATTATAGTAAAATAATATACTAATTATAGTAAAATAATTGTCAATAAAAATCTGGAAATGCGACACAAACGTATTACCCGAGTTAACCTGGTATAGTGAAAAATGGAAAATGTAAAGGTAATATTAGATTATTATTTATTTTTTAATTTAATTTAGTGAACAACTAGTCGAGTGATTAGTGTGCTAACTTTTCGTGCCAAGTTATACACGTGTTCGTCTCTATGGCATACTATCCCTCACTCACCAAATGTCTACCTGCCACTCCCATATAACATTATAAATAATAGCTATATGCTTAAGTTTCAACAGTTACCCTCTATTTGGAAGTTAAGTGCCAAAAGACAAGTAGCCGTTATAAAAACAACATTCGAGTAGTCGATGTAACAATTTCGAGATTTACAAGCGAGTCCTTTCCACTTGAAAATTAATTTTATCACTTAAATTACAATAATCGAAAATTAAGTAAGCAGTATTAGTAAAACAAAAATATCATTAAAGCTTGAAAACAAAACGGAAACAATTTTTAATAATAATGGAAGTATGTAATATTGTGATATCGAAGCGAACCAAAACAGCGCTACATGCAAATTTTTAAACCATAAAAATATGTACACACATAGGTAATATATTCTTCTTCTTGGTCGGTACGCCCGAATTCGGGCAGCGAGACAACATTCATGGTGAACAATTGTTTATCATTATTTTGATAACTTCCTACATAAATATTATACCAATCAGAATAATGCATTTTTGATCACGTGAGTTACATTGACTACTCCAAACAAACTTTACATGGTAACCAGATTCGAAGCGATAAGTACCCCCAAAATGCGGGCGATTTGTTAAAATTGAGCTGACAATTACCCGCAAAATTAAAATTTAATAGTTACATATGAAATAAAATTTTGTACTGTCAAACATAACCTGAATTAGACGTAGGTTTGACAATCCAAATTTTATTTCATGGGTAACTATTGAATTATATTTGACAGTAAATGCCTGTGATGTAGAAATATAACTCATTTACTATTCTTTTTCTAAATTATAGTACATTACATTGCTTATTTAGGAAGTTATCTGACCGAATGTACCTCGGTGAATGATAAATCGTTATAATTTTGGTTAATAATTCCCTCAAGTGTGTTGCTTGAAGTAACTGCCCTCCGCCTCTGGCGTCGGGCAGTTACTAAGCAACACACTTTCGTAAATTATTACCCAAAATTATTGCGTGATTATCATCGCCCTCGGTTCATTATAGCTGATAACAATACTGCTCTCCCATCCATACTGCTGGTTTTCATCTCGTAGAAATTTCTAAAATGTCTCGTCCTATTATTTGCCAATAAAGATCAATTCTTTTTTAACTAAAAGTGATCGCCCTATTGGACTTTCTAGCATTAAAATTTGTTTTGCTAAGAATAATCGGACGCATTATTTTGCTGAAGGTTAAAAGTTGCAAAAGGCATAAAAACACTAAATTACGTCTGACAATTTTTTAAAGCGTATGTAAATTTTTGAGCGAGTAAACCCAGCTTAAAATTGTATATAAAGTAATTACCCAAAATAATAAAAGGCCAGCACGCTGCTACTCATTTCCAGCGTGTCATTCTTTTAGGACACGAAACGCACTCTGATTGGTCGTTGTAGTATATCGTACCAACTTAAAATCACCTCCCTTGGGATAGATTTGCACACAAAGTAAGTTTTGACTGTTACGCTATATACAAAAAGCCAGGACGCTGATTCACCTGTAGTGCATGATCTGTCTGACAGCCCAATTGGTCCAACTTTATCTCCGTTGATCCGATGATGATCCATTAAGAAAATTTAATGTTGGACTTTTACATATTCAATAAATGTATTAAATTACCAACATCATTTTTAAACGTGATGACGTATCAACGCGAACAATTAAAATTGTCAGTATTAAGAATCTATTATTCTTTTTAATCAAGCCCGTTAAAAGAGAGATTCACTTGTCGAGCTTAGGTTAGTGTTAGCACTTAAAAGGCATTTTTTATAATTAAAATCGTTAAAATCCGCTAAAATAAAGAGATCCACCGGTTAACTACCCGTCCGTGGACGGCCGTTCCAGATAGTTATTATATAAATTGAATACTGAAAGTTTTAAAGTGTTAAAGAATTTCATGTTAAATATACCTACTATACGAGTATTATGCCATGTTGTGTATCTTTAAAACAGAGTGCCTAATTTTGAAAGACATCCATAATAATTATAAAATTAAACTAATAACGATTTGAAGGCGTACGTCTCTGAAAAACTGAAGTGTTTAAACGTTAATATTTATAAATTGACTGAGTCTAGAGAGGTGATAGGTTAAGTAGTCAAGGTGTGGTGTATATGGACCCTACCTGGCCTACAGCAAAGCCAAGTAAGTTAGGTATATACTACGTTCATCGCACGTTAAAGGCGTCATACTTAATAAAAAAAATTCATTTTCTTTTTACGGAATAATTATGAAATAAAATTGGAAAATAGATAAAAGCATACATATTATGTACTTTACATACATAGTAACTAAAACTGTATTGTTATTTCAAAGCATAATTAAATTTACTTAAATTGCAATAAAAATAGCCTAGGTAATGCAAAATCTTTTATTGAAAAATTCATAAATTTAGAACTCCACCAAATGAGAACCCCATTCTGTTAAACGAAAGAGGCAAGTATGCAGGATAGGATAGTTATTTTAACGGGTTACGCTAATTGTAAATTCATATGCAAATATGTGCATTGGGATGTTAAACTAGTAATCTCGACCCATTATTTTACAGCTTTTAAACTCGTCATAGGGGTAGTAATTTGGGGCACTACTGCATCTGTCTTTATGAACGCAATATTACGAAATATCTTAATTAAACACGTGACAACTTCTCGTTAAATTTTTAATCATTTAAATCAAAATTAATTTGAAAATGCAACATGTTTTAACACTTGAAAATAAAAATTAAAGATTGTGAGTGCAATAAATTTACTAACTAAACACCATCTCCCACAGAGATTCTTGACTGATTTTCGTGCTTATGAATAAGAACTACCAATTACAGCTTTACTTTACTATAAAAAGTAAACGAGTTTAGATGTTAGTTACATGACAGATGTGACCTGATAATAGAGAACCATTAAAAGTTTTTATATTACTTATATACATTTTTTTGTTTTTGCTAATCCGCTTGTGTACTAAAATGCGGATAGAAAGAATAATGGTTATTAACAATACCCCAAACCACCCTTAGTTTTTTTAATAGTGAGATGCCTTATTTAGTTTTTAAATTGCTTTTTTTTTGTTTCACAATAACTGTGGTGTGGTTTTTATTATTACATTTTATTATAACTTTATGTAAAACAGTTTTCGTATATTTAGATCTTTGGGCTTTGTTTTACAATTAATTTTTTACTTTTAAAAATAGTTAACTATTACATAATATTATTTAGTACGTTTTCAATCAACTTTTCATTTAATTGATATAAATATAAAGTTTTGAGGATCATATAGAACGAAAAATATTCTGTAAGACGTTTTGGGCCTGTTTACTAATTAAGGCAACAAAATATTCAGGCACAGGTATATTCTTCCCTCGGAAGGTTAGTATTTCCTTTATGAAAGTGTTTTAAAATAAATATTGTACAATTTTTGTCGCCTTGATAATGGGCCAATAAGAGGGCCCAAACATTAGACAACATATTTTCCTTCTTGTTAGGTCCCCTAACCTCAACAATTTATATACTAATTAAATCGATTCAATTTATTTCTATAAAACCAAAGAATATATTATAATATTATATCAATGATAAAACTAAATGAATGGTTTTACATGGTGGTCGATTTGAAATTATGCCTTTGAACAGAATTATCTTGTTTAATCTGTATTTAAAATCATCTCGTGCTACCCGCAAGTGACTATTATCTGTCAAACGCTTGTTTTGGTCCAATCAAACTTCAAGTTGTGTAATTTTTAGTACTAATCTTGTTTTTCAAAATACAGCAAAATCCATTGTATTATGATCCATAGAACAGGATGGCCAAAGTGATAAAAAAAAGTGAACGCCAATTTGACACCAATTTGACAGAAGATGGGAATAATAATTTTCATTCAATTATGCACAAATACGATCATTTGGAACAACAAATGAAAATCTACAAAAGCATTTTTTGTACCGAAACTATTTTTGCTATCGATAAATTATTCGTAAATGTTTGAAGTTGAAAGAAAAGCGGATCACTGAACCAGACAACATCACTCCACGATTTGATTGCTTGCTATTTTGCTTTGAACATTCCAGAATGTGCTAATTTGAATGACCAAAATTAAAAACGGTTCAAGTCAAAAAAATTTTGTTTTCGAGAAGGAAAGAAATGGTTATTTGCAATGAAAACTGTTTTTATTGGTTTTCCATCACTTAAAGTCAACTTATCAGTTAACTTTCACTTCCTTTTGTCTTGCTAGCGTTAAACCTAAAGATAATTTTGGTTTGGTTTTACCAAATCAAATACTTGACCTAAAAAGCGTTTTCGTTTTTATTTTTTCATGTTTAGCACGAAAGGCATCGCATTCAAATTTGAAAATTGAATATTTTCAAAACTATGCATAATATAGGGTGTTTTTTTTAGCTGCATGAGAACTTTCAATAGGGATAACAATTGAATCAAGATTGCTATGGAAACAGTTTTTTGACATTTGTGTTTAGCAAGGTTTGGCATTTGATAATGCATAGATTTACCATTGAACAACGCTACCAAATTGGGCTCACAACCAATTGGAAGTGGATCCATTTTTTTACCGTAAAATTTTGTTCAGTGACGAGGCACATTTCTGGTTAAATGGGTATGTGAACAAACAAAATTGCCGTATATGGAGTGAGACCAATCCGGGACATTATCTTGAGACTCCATTGCATCCATTAAAATTGACTGTTTGGTGTGGAATATACGCCAACGGCATCATTGGTCCATATGTCTTTCGAAATGAGGAAGGAGCTACCGTTACGGTGAATGGTGTGAGATATCGACACATGCTCAATACATTTTTGTTTCCAAAACTTCAAGAGCTAAACATTGACAACTTATGGTTCCAACAGGATGGTGCTACACAGAAAAAAAAATCTACTTTCAGAATGAATAATTATGCTTTCAACGTGAAAATAAAAGTTTTGCTGTTATAATAAAAGCATTGCATTTAATTTGAAAGAATCGTGAGAAAGTCTACTTTCAAAATCTGCTTTCAATTTAAATATTGTTAAATTAAAAGTAAATTTTTCTATTTGAAATTGAATACTTTTAAAATGAGTTGGGTATAACATCATTTCAAAAGTATATACTTTTGATAAAGGCTTGAAGTGAAAATGAAAACTTATAATGTTGTTTTGAAAGTATAAATATTCATTTTGAGGTACTATTTTATAATGGAATGTGCAAAATTGCAATTTGTATTTATATAACAGACCTTATAACATGCGCACTACTATTTATCTGTGCTTGTTGATGTCATTCCATTTGTAAGTGAAAATATTTCATAATTCATATTACACAATCAAAGGCAACTTAAACATTGGAAAGCCACTGAAGTAAGTAGTTTTTTGAATGTATTTTCTTAAAATTTATATTTTTAACATTTAACTATTTTTTGGTTTATAATAAAGTTGTTTATAGAATATAGAAAACATTTTACAACGGGACCGCAATGGCAACCTTATTGAGAAAACCTTTGCTGCAGAGAAGACTGGATCATTATTGAATACATGAGATTGAATAATATAAATTTAACAAAGATGGAATTTGACTTATTAACCCAGCAAATCGTTAAATCTTTTCCCAAAAGAACATACGGTAAGTTTACTTCATATTTTAACTTATATAAAAATAATTGTCTGATGTTGTATTATGTTTTGCAGGAATATTACTATAATTGAAGCTCAAAATCAAAACGACAAAGTGCAAATAAAAGGAAGTAACAAAAATTTACAATTTTGGAAGGAGCTCCTCAAAGTTCGTGCTGTAATAGTAAAAAGTGTTAGTGATTTTAATTATTAAACTGTCGCAAAATTAAAAAACAGTTTTAGTTTTGGTTTGTTTAGTTTTAGTTTCTTAAAAATATACTAATTAAAAAAAGAAATAATAGTTTTATTTGTTAATTTGATGTCGGATTATTGTTAAAACGAATATAAACTAATATTAATTTGACAGTAACTACTTTTGAATTAACAGTAGCATCAATTAAAAAAACAAATAAATCCACTCTCAATTTAAATACCTAATATTTGATTTGAGAGCAACTGCTTTTGAAACTTGATATTATTTACAAAAGTAGTTACTCTCGAATTGACAGTAGTATGAATTCAAAATGAAAGTAGCTCTACTTTCAAATTAAAAGTTTCGATGTCTACGCCCTTTTTAAAAGCAAATAATGTTGATTTTAGTGCAATGCTTTCATTTTTACTGCAATATTTTTTTGTGTGTACGTGCCACACAGCCAACGAAACCATCAATTTATTGAAAGGACAATTTGGTGACAACATTATTTCAAAACGTGGTCCTATCAATTGGCCTCCAAGATCGTGTGATTTGACACCTCCAGATTATTTTCTGTGGGGGTATGTTAAATCCATGGTTTATGCTAACAAACCAACAACTCTAGAAGCATTGGAGGCTAATATTCAGCAAGCCATTTATGAAATAAAGCCAGAAATATTGGAAAAAGTGGTCAAAAATTGTACTGAACGGATGCGCTTCGTAACCATTAGTCGTGGTGGTCACATGCCGGAAGTCATGTTCAAATCATAAATGCCATTAACTGTACTTTCATAAAAAAATTATAACCAAAACATTCCGTCAGGTTTTTAATGTTTTATTTCATTTTGAAGTTCTCATGCAGCTAAAAAACACACCCTATACAAACGAATGCTTTATAAACTTTTCAGAGAACTGAATCAACGATAATCTGTCAAATGCGATTCAATACTGGAAGTTGGTTGCAGTTTGCAGTTCAATGGGAAGGTTCAAGGAAATTGAACCTTGTAGGTACTAAGTACATCTACAGATTATTTAACCTTAAAATCAGTCTCAGTTAACGTTTAGATAATATCAAGTTATTTGAATAAAAATGAAATGAATAAAATTTAAATATAAAACTTGGAATGATTTAAATCAATAAGTATACAATTGAGTAAGGTTTATTGCAGTTACCTACTAATAAAGTAATAAGAGACGATGTAAAAATTGTAGTGTAACATTACGGTGCATGCTTGAGTTTGTGCGCGTGTTGCAGTCGTTGGTAGACATTTACATTTTCAACAGTTCCTATAATCATTAATCATGTTCCTTTTGAAGTAGGTAACATTTAACGATAGAAAAATTGAAATTCATAGAGTAAATATTTGAAATTGAACTCCAAGTTTCAACAGTTATTTTTACGGAAGGCAAAACTGTGACGATTAAAACAAAAACGTTATTAATTATTTTAGTACGTGACCAGTTAGTTTGAAAGGGGTGAAGCAATAGAAAAAAATTAAAATTTGCTAGCCGAATTCATTTAGCGGTTGTAATTATAGGTGGGGATTATTTTTAATAAAACATCGGGCAGATGTGCGCTTTGTACATAATTTTTTTTGCTTCTTTTGTCTCGATGAAAGCCGTGTATGCCCCACATTTCCACCTACTTGATCACTAATTACCGAACGCCGGATAATGCGCCATTGTTACAACCAGTCTGTTAAAATCGCATAAATTATCTCCCACATAAAAAGTCCCCTTTTAATATCTACCGGACAAAACTTGAAATTAATTTTTTTTTGCAAAACAAAGCATGCGAGGAACGAGTGATTTATTCTAAGCACCTAGTACCTATTAGATATATTAATAAAATTGAGTAGAAACGTTTTTGAAGATTGGGTTCATATTCAATAATAAATATTTTTTGTAGGCTGCGGAAAATAGAACAAAATCATAAATTCCTAAATCAGCAAGAATCCGTATAAGGACTAATAAATATAAGAAACTACTGAGGACGGGGACAATAATATAAATAATGGAACTCAACACAACAATGTGCATAATAAAACATCGATGTACAATTCAGATCAATACTGTGTTTTGTTATCAGATCAAACGTTTCAAATAAAATAAATTTGCTAAAATAATTGTTCAGTTAATGTATGAAACTCTTGGTTTTTGCAATGCACTATTAACTCTTTCACTATTTGCTTGACTTGCTGCAGCTTAAGCTACCATACCGGTAACGCACTTAATGAAATTTATGTTCTAGATTTCACACAAAACGAAGAGTTTCGAGTTGGTTAATTTATTTATCGTCTTCAACGAACAATAGCTAATATCAGTTAACACCACTTGAACATGCTGTGTTCTTGTCATTTTTGTTCTAAAAAAATATTATTTACATAAATTAGAATTTACAATGGAGCCTGATTGTGCAAAAAAGTCATTAGCTAAATGTAATGTCGTATCTATGCGACTCAAATAAGATTTCTAAATCTATACTTCCATATATCTTTCTTGCTCCAGAGTATAAATTAAATTTTCTTTACCTACTAGAAGCGTTTGCAAATCTTCTAAAGAAGTTTGGTTTCAAAATGTTAGTAGTTTAAACTTTAAAACTATTGAGGTAAGCTGGATTTAATTTCTTATAAGTAATAAAATTAATGGATTGGAAAAATTTTTACTATAACAAAGAGTCATAATCTCATAATAGTGGCATAATCTGTATCAAACCATACTTCTAAAATGTAAATTAGGTGCTTTTTCAAATTAATGATTACTTGCCTTTTAAAATAATGAAATAAATTAATGCTACATTAGCATAGCAATGGATCTAGCCAAGGAGTTCACTTTGAATAAAGAGTGTACGCTAAAATTAAAAAAATTCAGAAAAGATTCAAAAATTCAAAAGGAAATCCATAATATAGCACAAAATTTCACATTACTAATACCAAAATTCCACAGTGGTCCAATCCTTTGATACAGCCTCTAAATAAAACTAAAAGGTTTAATATTATTATTATACATTAAATAGGAAAGCTTTCGACAGTTTGCCAGCTAGAACCTGCTGATATTCCAACCGTGAAATTATTTATTTCGGTATGGATTGATCATTTTTTGAGATGATTTTATTCATAACATCAGAAGAGTTATTACTCATTATTTCAGCAATGGTCTAATTGGATAGACCTGGGGTCGGCAACCCGCGGCCCCCGAAGGATCTTGGTGCGGCCCGCGAAATCTAAAACAAATGACCTATTTTTTTTTTAAAAAGCTCTTTTTAGTGGATTTGCCAAGAAGTGAGGGCCGCACTAATCCTCACGTAAAATTTTTGGCTCTCTTACAACAAATAGGTTGCCGACCCTTGGGATAGAATATACAACAATAGACTATGAATGGGACACTTAAATAAAATTAAAAATTTTCTTGTGAGAAATGCGTGAAAATTTGAATCTTAGAATATTCAATATCATATTGGTGTCTTTAGCTGCTTTCTATGTAAATCTTTAGCGACTGCAGGTACTTTCCATTTCTTTTTATCTAGGTACTTGTCACAGTCTTGTGTAATTCTGTCAAAAACTGGAATGTATACCATTTTGTTCGTTGGATGCCATATTTTAGGGATATTGATACAAAAATAAAACCCAGATATTAAATCGAATACAACGATCAAGAATGTAATAAATTTGAACTGGAGCTGGAATATAAAGTAAAAATGAAAATCCGAAGAGTATCCAAATAGTCAACAATATTACAGTAGAAGAATCAATTCCTCTTGCCTGAACTACTGTAATTAATTATAAAAGTAAATTTCTAGGGAAGCAAACAAATAATGTTATACAAATTATTATTAATAAATTAAAATTGAAGTAAAAGAAATAGCTTCAACAGAACTAATTAGAAATACATTTTAAGAGAGAAGCTTAAAACAAAATGTATGCTGATTTACCATTTTATAAAATTATGTGTATACCCATGTATGTATTTAATAAAGATACCTACCTACATTTCTATTTACATTAAAAAATAATTAATTATAAAATACAATTTTGAAGTAGGTTATACCACGAACTTAGGTACTTACATCTTTGAAGCTAATAAGGACGTCTTATATGGTCGGATGATATTTTAATTTGTAATTATGTTCACAATAACTGTAATATTAATTAAAGTTTTTCTGACATCGTGCATGTGAGAACTGGTCTTCGTACTGTATGACTTTATTATTAGTTAAATACATAGTTATGTACACTCAAAAAAATGTTGTTCATAATATTAATAAACAGTGGTTACTAACTTGTATTTAGTTGTCACAATAATCATATTTATTGTTAGGACGAAATTTTTTAATTATTTAAAAACTCTGTTTATTGGTACAATAATTCAATATTCATTGTAAGAATAAATGGTCTAACACTGATTAATAACAGAAAATTCATTCAGCCAGTAACTAATTTTATGTATTTGATTAAAACATTTAATTCTCGCAATAAAAAGTATTTTTGTATATACAAATATTCAATTTATCGTGACAACGAATGCATTTATATTGATAGTTAATACATTTATTAAATAATGTAAAAAATTAATTGATTAATGAAAACTATTACTTGTTACAACAACTATAGTTGTTATTACTATAACAGCAATGAAGTCATCATGTTTTTGTCGATTTCTTTGGTGTGATGTCATTTACTTAGTGAAATCTGTGAGTGAACACGTAAATTTTGAAAGAGATTAAACATTGTCTGGTACTTTTACTGTTAAAATAAGGTAAGTTGGGATATTAATATATTACAAGTAAATTATCACTTGATTTATACATGTTTTTTGTGGAATACGGCCGTTGTATCGCTTAGCGTCAAGTCACCGTATGGAAAGGGAAATTTTGGAACGATTTCCAACAGAGAAATTGGTATCTATTTGATCATCAAAGATTAATTCTTTAATTTTTAACACATTTTATTACAGGAATATTATCGTATTTCGAAAGGAGGCAAAATTTATAATAAATATTGCAACATGAAAGCTTCGCTTAAATCAGCCATAATTAGCCATGTTTTACAGCCAAAGCTAAAAACTGAGGAAAGAAAATCTCGACACGAGAAGGATTTTGGTAAGTGGCTTGCAAACAATTTATTGCTTTTATTTTGAAAATCAATTTTGTACAGGTTTTAGAGACCCTGGTATAACATTTTAGAAATATTCGTGTGCGTGTGAGATTTATAACACTGCATTTTTTTAGAACCTGGAGTAGATGGAGAAAGTTTACCCTATTTTAGACGCTTGGCCTTTTTATAAAACATTTCAGGATATCGTTTGGTACGTCACTGTATTAACTATAAATTACAGTTAATTATTGTTAGTTTCCTTTCAGATTGATATTGATTTTAAAATTGCATTCGAAGACAAAGATGGTCTTATTATGAATTGGGATAATAACCGTGACAATCTGGTAAAAGTTTTATTCTGCAACGTAAAGGACAAAAAAATAAAAAGATTGTTAGAGACAGTGAGGGATACCTCTGATTTACAAGAAAGTGAGTGTTTTGCATACATTAATTCGTGCTATACTTATTTGATTTTTCACTTTCAAATAGTTAAATTCATAAATAATAATTTAATTGTTCTTTTCAGATAGACATAATGCCGCTATTTTTTGGTCATTACATCATGGCTACTTCGTTCCTACAACACTAAGTATTCAAAAAATAGGCGACAAAAGGGTCGGCACCCTTATCAAAAGTAAATATGTATTTTTTATATTTGTTTTACATTTTTTTAATTCTGTATTATACTTAGGTTATAAACATTTAAATTAATTTCAAATTGTGTTCTGAAAATAAAATTTAGTTTTTAATATGTTGTTTGAATTACAATTCCTTCAATCCTATCAATTTTGGCATGAGCCCAACCAATAAAATAAGGTGAGACAATTTATATCAATTTCATTTATTGCGTACATATTTTACTAAATTTCTTGCTTTTTCCTTTGCGGGTTTAGTAGACAATAATTAAACTCTATAATATCTCTTTTAATAGATTAACGTTTCGAGGGGTTTTGTTTCCTCTTCGTCAGAACCAATTAATAATATGTCATAAATTAACATTCAAATATTTATAATTCATTTAAATACGTATTATAAATATTTGAATGTTAATTTCTGACGGTTCCGACGAAGAGGAAAAAAAAACTTCGAAACGCTAATCTATTAAAAAAAGATATATAGAGTTTAATAATTATTGTCCACTAAACTCGCAAAGGAAAAGGCAAGAAACAAAGTATGTATATCAATAGCTCTCTCAATTACTAAGTAAATTTTGGCAATAAACGATGTACATTGAGCCAATAACTGCAGTAATTGATAAAACAAACCTATTAATGAGTCCAACAAATAAAATAAGGTGCGACAATGTACATCAGTTACTCTCACAATTATTAACTCCACTATGACAATAAACGATGTTTACTGAGAGAATTAACTACGTTTATAGCATTAATAAACATCGTTTTGTTCTAACAATTAAATTGGTAACTGGACAAATTTTAATAATTATAGTTGTTGGTTTAATAAACATTTTTAATGATATTATGTACCTTTTTTTTTGAGTGTAAAAGAAGCAGGTATATGTACAGTGTATTCGTGATATCAATACTAAAAATATACTTATTTCTTAATTAAATTTTAAATTGCAAAATCTTAATACATTTTTATATGCCCTAAATGTAACTACAGTTAAGGTTCTTTTACATTTGGTGGCTTTTTGGTATTTTATTTTGCTTTTGTATTATTAATGAAATAAACAAAACAGAGACAACAAATAAACAAGAGAATATTGAAGAATAAGAGTATATCTATAAGAACGAAAATCAGAATATACAAAACCTTGGTAAGAACAGTAGTCACCTATGCGGCGGAAATACTGAATATTTGACTAAGAGAGAAGAGGAAAGGATGAGAGTGTTCGAAAGAAAGATATTAAGAGCGATTACAGGCCTAAAGAAGATAGGCGAGAACGATTACAGAACAACCACAAATTCGGAACTAGCCGAAATAATGGGAAACGAAGATATAGTGAAATTTATAAAAGTACAGAAAATCAGATGGCTAGGTCATGTTGTAACAAGGAAAGAATCAGGCAATATATTAAGGCAGATCATGAACTGGAGCCTTTGCGAGACGAGAAGTAGAGGGAGAATAAAGGATAGATGGCTAGACGAGATGTTAAGAGACCTCAAAGAGATGGATATAACAAATTTGGAGAGAGAAATGCCAAAACAGAGTGATATGGAGAAATATAGTTGACGAAGCCAAAAGACATTTAAAAATCTAGAAAATTGAAGATGACAAAATGGGAAGCGATTCACCCCGTAGAATAAATCGTGAAGACTTCTAAAGAAGTAGGCATATTCCAAAGAAATGGATGCCGATTTATTATTATTATTATTAATGATCAATAAACAGACACGAAATAAAGGAAATACAACAAGCAAATGAAATTTACATTACGTTTCTTAAAAATTACTAAGAGTGCAGATATTCAAATACTGACAAGGGGATGGCAAGGAATGGTTATCACTTATCACCAATGGTTTAGATCGTCTTCTTCTTTTTTATTTTCTAGAAGCAATTTTCGAGAGAATTCTCTTCTAGTTTAGACCTTAAGGCCTGTTGTTTCCCAATATCTACGTCGTCGTTTCCTTGGCAGAGTAAAGTTTGACTCTTCCCAGAATTTGAACCCCGTACCTCCCATTCGCAGTTGATCGCGAATAACGATAAAATAATTGATAAAAATAAAATTGTATGGTAACTTACGAAAATTTAAATCAAATAATATGGAAATTAAGAAGCAGAAATAGGGCTGAGAAGCTTCCAACTGAAGGAAAAAAAGAGATAAAGATTTTAGTGCAGGTCACGAGTGGTGATGTTTTGTCGGACGCTCTTAATTAATTTGGTGATTTTTGGTGCGATTACTTTCATTTACATTTGTTTTTAATACTTATAAACTTTTAAAATTTATCCTTTCTTTAAAATTTTCAAAATAAACAAAATTTAACTTTCAGAAAATACTCGATAAAACTAAATTTATTTAAAGCCATTTTGAACCATGACAATATATAGGTATCAATGTAATTTCTTTTTATTTGAAAGCTTATCTAGCTATCTAGATCAGGGGTCGGCAACCCGCGGCCCCCGAAGGGTCTTGGCGCGGCCCGCGGACTCTAAAATAAATTACCTGTTTTAAAACAAAAAGCTCTTTTTAGCGAATTTCCGCTTTTTTTTAAAAAAAAAAGCTTTTTTCAGCTAAGTGCGGCCCGCACTAATCACAAAGTAAAATATTTGGCCCGCGTGCAACAAAATGCAACAAAAAATAGATGGTCGGCTGTGAGGCTCAAAGTATTGGCTAATCTGTACTGCAATTGACGCTTTTTGAATTAAATCTGGAAATGTTGTAAAGTTTAAGATCGATCTGAACATAATTATGCATTTTATTCACATTAATCGTATATAATGTTCTGTAAAAGTCGTAATAATTTCAAAAAACAAAAAATAAGTGTCTTAATTTTGGATTAACTTTATTGCAAGACAAGAAGTTTAAACTTTCTAATTTTTAAATATTAATATAAGTGACCGTTTTGTAAATGCAAAATTTGTTGTTGTTAAACTTCAACATTTCATATATTATTCTATCATGATCTCGAACACAACATTCATCACAAAAACTCACACATTGCATGAGGATGTCATTCGATTCTATCAATCAATCAGCAAACTCTATATTTAAATTAATAGTTACAAACAGTTTGCCCCTGCACCGACGAAGCCGATGCAAAGGCAATTAATTTATTTAACAGAAATTATTTTGGTGCTCCTGCGGTGGCGTATTAGCAACATCGGCTGGCGGGTGTTGATCCAGAGTCCTCCTATGTGAAATACTCCCTGGAAAATGAGTAGTACAAAAACCAGGCTACATGATTAGGGGTGTGTGTTAGTATAGTTACAACATTATGTGGTGTAGTAATTTATGCTTGATCCGCCTGAAGGGCTTATTATTTTCGTGGATTGTGTTAATGTGGGCTGTAGTTGTGTAAATCAGTGGTGTGATGTACTTTTAAAATAATAACATAACGTAAATACGTTATGTTATTCTATAGTGTTTTTCGCGAAACGGTCTCACGTATCATTTTAACAAGCCGCTATTATTATAACGTGAACGTTATAATAAAGGTTTTCCTAACCGTTATAGTGCGAAATATAAATGCACCTAAATTTCACCCGTTATATTTCGCACTATAACGGTTAGGAAACCTTTATTATAACGTTCACGTTATAATAATAGCGGCTTGTTAAAATGATACGTGAGACCGTTTCGCGAAAAACACTATAGAATAACATAACGTATTTACGTTATGTTATTATTTTAAAAGTACATCACACCACTGAATAACTGAGAAATTACTGATACAAATATAAATTCTAATTTACCTTAATGATCGACTATGGTTTTTTCGATAGTTGGTGCACATAAAATGTACATCCTCAGAACAACATTGGTGTAAGAAAATATAAATCAACTCACCCGTTTAAAATAATCTTAATCATCCTCGGAACTTAAACTATTATAAATCAATGAGGTGACAGTATTGAAAATAGAAAATAATATACTCAAGTACGGGATCGAGCGAAGAATTAACGAAAAATTTGTATCCCCATTTTAACGATTAGCTGTCAAAGGTAAAATCTAGGATGATAATAATTAACACAATATAAGTTACCAATAAAAGATTTAATTAATTATTCATAACTCACAAATCGTGCATGTATATTTTTATATATTTATAGAAATCATTCGTGGTATCGGAGATATTATTGATGAAGGTATTAAAAGAACAAGTATTTTAAATCCTACTCGTTTAAAACTAAGTGTTCTTATAATGTATATGGAGTGTTTTGTGTAAGTTATAAGCAAGTTGGTCTGTCTTGTTGTCGGTTATAGCAGGCGTCGGAGAATTTACACCTGACAATAGTTGATTTCTTGCTGAACGCCCACTTTTGTAATGAAATAATCTGCCACTCCTTGCACTGCAGATAAAGATGTAATAGTCTTAATACCACGTGATGATCTTTTACGCTAACTGCTGAAATTTAAAAGTTACCTTATTTAGGCTTCATGTTTACAAATGGTAGTCAGAAACAGAAGTATTCGAAGTAACATTTTAATAGTTCTGAGTTACTATTAATATTGTCGCGTTATTTTTGAATGAAGAAGCAATACATTTGATGATTGGAAGAAATTCGATTTGTGTTTGGAATTTTGGATATTTCGCGGCAACTCGAGGTGATGGCGAAGCCTCCAGGAGGCCGAGAGAGAGAGATGCCTGAACGACCAGCTGAGTTGCAAATTTTTGACATAAATTTTTGTGTAAATTTTGATTTTTAAAAAGTTTTTTGAATAAAAGTTGAGTAAGACAATTATTAACGAAATTAAAAATTTGAAAATTGGGAAGAGAGTTAATAATTCAGTAGGTACCTACCAAGGAAATTGAACAAATATTTAGGAAGGTCGTGCGATAGGCCACCAGGTGATAGTAGATAGTACGACTGAGCAGCTGGGTACGGGGTTGATACTCTGGAAGAGATGATAATTTTTTTGGAAAATATTAAATCGCCAAGAATTTATCGGTCTTGGACCAGTCCACATACTCCTACTTTGATAGGAAAAGATATCTTTTAGAATTAAAAAAGAAAAAGAGTAAAATAAATGCGTAAATGGTGTTAGCTCCATTTTACAAAAAAAATGTCACTTGGATTACTTCTGTTTCTAACTAGTTAAATAATAGTGATTCGTAAGTGCACGAAAATAAAGGGTTTAACGCTACCCTAATAACAAAGGTAACGCTGAGTTTGCAGTATAATGTAAACTTAATAAAAAAAAAGTATAACAGTTTCATAATAAAAAAACAAGAAGTATCGGAATTAAGAATGTAGTTAAATGATTTTGAAGAAAAAACATTAAAGCGTTCTCCTCAAAATTAGCATATTAGTAGCATTGTTAGTAGTAAATAAATACTTGGTAATATTTTTAAACCATTTTAGAATCTTGGTAATTTAAGAATAGCACTACTGCATGCGGAAAAGGGCATAAGTCAATCTTTGTCGAAATTGAGTTTTGTATGTTTATATGAATAGTTCACAATTACTTTTACACGTTATTTCGTATAATTATTATGTTAATTCGCATTATAAAAAATAGCTTATAATTGAAGGGAGAAAAATAGTTGGAAAAGCAGTTTCATGTCTGAAGAAAAAAGCGTTAGCATAACTGATGAAGTTATTTTACCCTAGATCCTAGAACGTCACTAGATATTCCCATATGTTTGAAGAAAAGGATATATAATATAAATTGACTTATTCCATTTTCTTCATCATTTGTCACAGTTCAAAATTTATATTTTGAAAATTTAAATTTTGGTTTTCAGTGATTTAAATATTCTTTCCAATATCTCGAAAATTTTCCTTTAAATGGCATTGTATTTTAGACAAGTCAAAATCCATAAGAAAGAGTTCAAACTTCCGAAGAATTCGCACCAAAGTGAAAATTGGTACATACTTGTTCTTGTAAAGAAAATAAGCTTGAAATAAAGTTATATCGCATTATCGTGATACTTTCTCTAATATTTTTATTATATTTTTTAACGTTTTCATAAAATACCAAGTTTTTCTCACCGCCCGCCGCCTGTATTTGCATTTTTTTCAAATATTTTCAGATTCTAACTTGTCAGTAAGGGATAAAAATGTTTTTAAATAAAATTTCTTGTATATTTTAAGTTACTCATTCCTTAATGATTTTCTTATCTAATCCAAATTATTTGAGATCTATTTCATTAACTGCGTTTATGGATTTCTCTTGGTTAGCAACTGTCTAACAACTGCTATATTCACTTTTATTCGAAGGTTGAGCTGTTCACCCATAATCCTGAATTACTATCTAGCAACCCCTTCCAAAACCAACGACCAGAAGAAATCTGGAAGTTAAAATATTTGTTTGTGCTGTTTATACCTCGATTTCTTCGAGTTTCGCATTTAATTGAGATGCACGTGATATGCACTGAATGCGATCGTATGAATTTCAGTTCCCAGATAAATTTGGGACGAGCAGCTGATATTTATTACGTCGCTTAGACGACGAATAATCCTACAATCGTTTGGTATAATTTTTGCCTCTGTGGCACATCTGGCAAGCAAGCTAGAGGGTACTCAATTTCTGCACGAACTTCTACGCAGTCCGTTTTGGTACGTAAGTTACGATCTCATCCGATTCCATTCGTTTACCGCAAAAATGATTACTGTATAAATTGCATTTGGATGATGTCAAGGTTAACCATGATGTATTCCTTATGGGAGTAAAATGGGTTGCATAATCTAATGCATAATGCTACATTATAAAATATTATTTGCGATGTATTCAATGTAAAATTACCTGTAATTTGTTTTTACTTTTTACCCTATTTGTTTAATTAGTGTGTAATATGCAAGTCAATAAGCTTTGACATTAATTGGAATTTGTCTAAAATAATATAAAATATTATACCAGTTTTCAAATACTATACCAAGTTGGTGTACATCTAGAACTTCCTAATTCTTCCCATGTTAGAAATCGTACTTAACCTAAATAAAATTTTTAGCAGTATTGATGAGCAGAGGTTGGCCTATCGCTATTGAAAACTAATGCTGAAAAATCTCCTTTCCATCTGGTTAGTTTCTTGTCTGGAAGCAATTATATCAATCTCATGTAACACAATCTTGGCCCTATATTGGGCCAATGTTGGACAAATATTGCACCAATATCATTCCCTCTATACCCTTTGGTTTGCAGAGGTTATCATATTTGGTTATCATCGTTACTAAATTGTAGATAAATTTATGACGAATATGTACATTGTTTAATAAATTCGTATTTAATAATTCCGTGTTTCGGAAGGCACATTAAGCCGGTGGTCTCTTGGGTTAGTGAATACATGTGAACAGATTTGCAAACACGTGATGTCGTACAAATCTGTGGTTGAAGTAAGTTACGAAGGACCAAGATGAAGATTGTTAAACGCTGTAGTTTGTTATATATACACTTTATTACACGTAATATAATTAACGATATATACATAGATTTACAGAAATTGGTGATGATGTCATCAGCTCAAAATGTTTAACAAGTAAGTAAGGTGTTGCACCTTGTAGGAAACTGAAGAACATTTATGTTACACAAGTGAATACGACCGTGAGCCTCTATCCACTTGCAACACTCAAGATGAACTTTGTACAGGAAACTGAAGAACATTTATGTTACACAAGTGAATACGACCGTGAGCCTCTATCCACTTGCAACACTCAAGTTGAACTTTGTACAGGAAACTGAAGAACATTTATGTTACACAAATGAATACGACCGTGAGCCTCTATCCACATGCAACTATAAAGGTGAACTTAACTTAATTTTGAGTTAACCCCAATCATCGGTTCGTGGTAAGAGCCACCTCTTATTTGCAAGAACCGATGATTGGCCCACTCGTTATCAGTAGCTGGATTATGGACCAATACAGACTGTCCATTTCCTACCAAAAGGTATAAGGAATTACATTGTTCCATCCCTCTGGTCACATCAGATGGTGATATCAGCAACCGTGATACAGTTAGAAATCACAACAAATGTTTCTTAACCTAACGGATTTTGAGTAAGTGCTTTACGACCGGGACCTCTTGTAAAGTGGTTGATACAAATATCTTTACAACAGGCCCATCGTAAATGGATTGTTGAGTACTAGCGGTACAGATTGATAACTTAGTAATAAAACTGGCCCATGCAGCTGGGGCTCTTAGGACCGAACTAATAAAGTTTTTAAAGTTAATGGGGGTGCAGTTCTGCGTGTCTTGACAATAAGTAATATTTACAAAGATAACTATAACTAAACTAACAGTACAACACAGTAGAAAGAGGACATTTCGAGGAAAGTTGGTAATGAGTTTGATATAAAAACAATGACCAGATTTATACATGAATCTTTTCCTGAAATTCCTCCAACATGGCACATCTGAAGGCAAGTCTATCAAGCTACCTGATGTAGTTAATATCTACATGCTCAAAGTTTCTAACACTGCCGAGAAAACGAGGTAGTTGTTGGGAAAATTACATGCTGTAGCCTACTACAGGAAGATTCTCTTAGAATTGCTTCTAGAAAGTGTAAGAAAAAGAAGAAGTATTACTAAATTTGTTACTTATTAGTACATAATTGTGATGCAAATACCTAATCTTAAACTTATTAGAGTTTTATTAGGCAAGCTGGATTTACAGTTTCTCATGAGAAATCTTGTGTGATGGAACATATTTATTTCAAGAAATCAAGTTGGTATTTCACTGAATTGTAAATAAATCAAGCTTAATTCATTATTATTCATTACCATAAGTCATTATTCCATTAATGAACAGTGATTCAGACGTTGTGAAAATGGAATACTAAAACCAAATAATTAAAATAAATAAAGAGAGCATGGATGGAAAGCAAATATTGAAAAAATTTTCTTAGTCGTAACAGAAAGTTAAATGAAAATAATATTATATAAGTATATATGCAAGAATAATAGTCGTTTCCGGTAATTCTATCATAGAAAACAAATCGTATTTAACACTTTAATAACCTAAAAACGTTTACAGTTACTTGTCAATTAATGCAAGCTTGTTAAATTTTAAATGGAGTCTAATCTAACTTGTAAATTACCCTGTTAACTTATTCAAACTCGTGAGATATGGAGACACCCCCACTGTGATAATTTATTATTTCTTTATCATCGCGTGACTTGCATTGTTTATTAGGACAATTATCAAAGCTAAATAATTTGCATATATAAAAATGTCTGCTTGGAATTCCATTATTAATAACCATAAGCATTTAGACAATAAAAATGTGTACTATCATCTAATTATAAGTTACATAATTCTATGATTCTCTATTTACCTACCTCTTGGACATTGTTTACCCTAAAAGTATACAAAGTCAACTTGTACAATAAATTATTAAAGTTATACTAACCTAATTTTTTTTATAATGTAGTACACAAAATAATTCAATATTAATTTCTACATTTCCAACATCACACAATCAGGTTAGTTTGCAAAGCTTTTGTATATTATGTACTTAAAAATAATTTTATAGTATCTAATATATTATCGACACTGGAAAGGTCAATGGGCGTAACCCTCACTAAAAATTTTTCATTTTTTTTTGCCAGGAGAAACTAAATTAATTATTCATGTATGCATTGTTATGGTTGAAAACTGCAATGTTGTTTGTAATAAGTTCTGTTTTATCAATTGCAAATTATTGTGAAACAATACTACCCTTGGTTTAATAGATATCAACCAATATTTAAAAAAAATTTTTAATGTGGGTTACGCCTATTGACCTTTCCAGTGTCGTTATAATCAATAACTAATTAAGAAGCAAGCAATTAGGAGATTTATGATCGCTTTTACACCAGATCCTTTGTAGGCAGTTTTGGTAGTCGTTTGATACCTACTGTTTGCTTTTGGGATCAGTATGCGTCCACACACACTACGACAGGTGGCGTCAGATGACCGGGGTACCTTTCCAACTTTTAACGTTATGGATTTATGTGACTGGTAGCTCGTTTGCATTGTTCCGCAAAACCAGGGTGCATCTGATGAGACTATGCCGTTTGGCTAAAGTCGATATCAGCTGATAATGCATGAGGTTTTTGTAGGTCGGTGTTTTCGACTTCTTTCGCATTTCATGCGTTTTTGTTGGTGAAGTCTGGTTTATCTTGACTAATTACACTTTGTCAATTTTGTATGTTGGTCCATTGTAATGATGGTTGTGTGTCTCTAAAGAGATCTTCTTCCTAAGAAGCAATAACTTCTTTAAAAAAAAGATTTTAAAAAACAACTTTGCTACCGTCGACATACTGTCAAGTTAATGATCATTATGTCCCTTCAGACGAAATTTCATGATATTCTTATGAAAACCGAAAAATTCTTACATACCATATTAGTTGTTATTCAGCAATTATTATTAAAAACATGTAATACTGGTCATAAGTATATTTGCACACCCAATATATTGCTTTGAAATATGTATTTTTTTGTGGAAAGGAAAGTTTTAACAACTAAAATAAAAAATAGGCTTTAAAATATCGATTTTATTAAATTTTAGTTTCATCTAGTAGGTATGTGTCCTCCTTTTTTTTATAATTTCTTGACGCAACTTTGGTATCCTATTGATTAATTTTAATAAAGTTGTTGATGAAAATTTTTCCCTTCGGATTCTAAAATTTTCCATAACTGTTTTTCACTCGAAGGACAAACTTTCCTGACCTGCTTGTCTAATTCATTCCACAATAATTCGATGAGATTTATATCGGGAGACTGTGGGGCCAAGTCATGGCTTTTAAAATGCCTTCGCTTCATAATTGATCCTAATATTCCTTACATAATTTTGACGTATGCTTTGGGTCATTGTGATGTTGGAAGGTAAATGATTTTTCAAACATTTTTATACTGTTCCATTTTCATGATACCTACAACATTATAAATATTTGCAACTTTATCACCACCAAACCACTCCAAACCATAACAGATCCTCCACCATATTTTACAGAAGGCAGTAAATATTGTTACGACGTTCACTCAGTTGCTGAACTTCGAACAAAAGCTCTTCGTTTAGAACCAAAAACCTCGAACTAGATCATCATTCCACAATACATTTTTCTATTCTTCCAATGTCCAGTTTTATGTTTTCTGGCCTATTCCAGTCTCTTTTTCTTATTTGCTTCACGTGCAAATGGTTTTCAAACAGATATACTCTACCGTAAAGGGCTGTTTCTCGAAGTTGCCGCTGGAGGGTAGTAACACTAACCGGTTTGTCTCTCACCAAATTCGCTTCAGCTAATTCGGGTGCATTAAAAGGTATGTTGCGTTTATTAGTTACCACTAATTAGAATCCTCTGCAGAAGTGGTAATTCTAGGCCGTCCAGTACGTGGTATACTCTTTAAACTTGCACATTCCTTGAATTTTTCACATTGTACTGTGAACTTTAACTAAAACTCAAACTATCGATCCACTTCATTATAAGCAGGAAATAGCACTGTAGCTTGGTCTTTGAATCGAATTGAGGTGAATTGAATTATAATTATCATTGATCATCATCATCATCATCATCATTGAGCTATAATTATCGTCCATTTCAAAAGAATTCAACATAGACTAGAAATGGAAATAGTACTTACCTACCTATTCGACCTGAAGAGTTTTAGTTGAATTATATCACCCTATTAAAACTGTTGGCAGCAACACAAATGACATGAAAATATGAATCGATGTCCATATTGGGATGAAAGTGAAAGATTTACAAATGAAGTAGCGTAGCTACAGTCGAGTTATATTATGAACAGGGTGCAATATAACATTCAAGTTATATTCAATGTAACTTAGCAATTTAACTTAGCATCTCATTATATCTTGCAGATTGAGTTACTAAGTTTGTTGTTATTACAAATCGAATTATTAAATGAAAGAGTTGTTGGTGGATTACATTTTTAAGTATTAAATAATTAAAAAAATAAATATTAAAAATGAATGCACTATAAATTTTAATAGTAGTACATTTTTATTTCAACGTTATTAACAACTGACGTTTAGCTGAAAACTGACATTTGAAATATCACAATTTGTTGAACAATAATAAATTCAAGAATAAATTATGTTAAATCCATCTACACTTTGTTTCTTGTGGGGGTTCATAGCTCTTTTATAGTAATCGCTATCTAATTTGGTGTTCGAATAACAACACATACTGTAGTAAAACAAAATCATGATGAATTTGTTTCTGCTGGAAAAATATAATATTACTGTATTAGTATACAGGGTGGCTCAAATTCGCTTCTTCTTATGGGAAATCGGTAACTATAGGAGATATCGAAAAATGGATGGCGCATCCTCGATCTCTTTTTCTGAGAAAAGCTCAATGGCGAAAACCGGAATTCGCTATCCTTTTTTGTTTTCGAGTTATAGCCAAAAGTTCGATTATTGGACTTTTCGATAAATGTCGATATCTCGGTTGTTTTTGAAGTTGCCAAAAAAGTGTTGATACTTTCTTCAGACACTTTTTTAAGGGCAACAAGATAGGCTATATAAATTTTAAATATTTATGTGAGTTTCCGAGTTATAATATAAAGTTGTGTTTTTTTAAATGAAAACCATAGTTGAATATGACATTTTTAAATAGCGTTTTTTATCCTCCTTTCCATAATGATACATAACATGGGTGGTCCACCATTTCAAATAATTCCCATTTTATTTAAAAATGCAATAAACATAAGAAAAAAACAAAAATTTAATAACATTTTTAGTAAATAACAATAACAATTTTAAACACGACAGCAACTAAACAAAAGTTTCCTACTGAAAAACAATTGGTGGCGATGTTTTAGATGTCAATAAAGATTTGGTAGTGTTTCGTTTTGACAAAATTATAATATTGAAAATAAGGGACTTCAGTTTGAATACTTACTTTAAATTTTGTATTAATTGTTTTATTTTCAAATTGTTATTGTTATTTACTAAAAATGTTATTAATTTTTTGTTTTTTTCTAATTTTTTTTGCATTTTTTAATAAAATGGGAATTATTTGAAGTGATGGACCCCACATGTTATATATCATTGAAAAGAGGATAAAAAATTCTATTTAAAAATGTCATATTCAACTATGGTTTCTATTTAAAAAAACACAACTTTGTATTATAACTCGGAAACTCACTTAAATATTTAAAATCTATTCAGCCTATTTTGTTGCCCTTAAAAAAGTGTCTGAAGAAAGTGTCGACACTTTTTTGGCAACTTCAAAAACAACCGAGATATCGACATTATCGAAAAGTCCAATAATCGAACTTTTGGCTATAACTCGAAAACAAAAAAAGATAGCGAATTCCAGTTTTCGCCATTGAGCTTTTCTCAAAAAAAGAGATAGAGGATGCGCCATCCATTTTTCGATATCTCCTATAGTTACCGATTTCCCCATAAGAAGAAGCGAATTTGAGCCACCCTGTACACTGACCGCTTATAATGAAAATTTAACGCAAAATTTCACAGTGGGGAAATAAAGGGGATCACAAAAGAATTATTTAAAGTTAAGTACGGTGCAATCCTTCAAGACAAAAGCAATAATTTTTTACCAGATACATTAGCATACCCCATACCCCACTAACAAAATATTTTTTAAACGCTTAATTTTGTAGTTTTTAATATAAAATTTTGTTTTGTCAAAAAAACAATCTTTTTATTGTAACATTTTAAATATGTTTCAAAAATTAAAATTGTTTTTTTTATTAATTTATTAGAAATAGATACGCTTTTTGTTGCCTCTATTAAAAGTAGATAAACTTAAAAGTGTGAATACTGAATATATCTAAATTATACTGTAAATAGTCAATAAATAAATACAAATTACTGTATAACAAACATTTTTCATCATACGAATCGAATGTTTATTTTTTAAATGTTTTCTATGTGATTGAGCAGATTTTATAGTAAAGTTTTTTTAAATTTTCTTCTTTGGTCTAATACAATAACTGAAAAGAATGAAAATGCAGTGTTCAATGATAATGAAAATGAGGTATGTTTTAATTCAAAAAACCTTGTTAAAATAAATGTTAATTTATGTTTATGTTGTGTAATACATTTTTGTAATTTTTTAAAAGTTCATTACACGTCTCTCTACTGTAAACTGTACAAAAATATTTGTGGAACGACGAATTCAGTGCCGATTAAATTATTGGATAAAAGAATTCACCTTTGCAATTAAAAATTATATCCACAGTTCAGTAGTCACATTATAATTTTTATGAATTTTATATACGTTTCAGTAATTTATTAACAAAAATATGAGGCAGACTGACATTAAGAACCATAAACATTTTCTTAATGACCACCAGTTTATTTGTTATTTATTCGAATTTTATTTTAATATGTAAAATTTTATTACAATGTTCTTTTTTTATAATCATGCTTTAATAAGGCTTTTAATGCTTAAAGCCACACCACAAAATACTTGAGATGATCTAAACTTTGAATTACAATTATAAGCAAGCTCGCTTTATGTATCTTGTACGACCGTGACTTCTACTGCTGTCTCTCACTGACTAATGCACACAGATTATAATCACGGGTAATTAACAAATTCGTGACCCCTCCGTGATTCTTCTTAATGTTTTAAAATTTAACAGTCATCATTCATCATTACGAACCGACAATTAATTATTGTTTCATATCCGACCTGAAGCTGAGACTTGATGACAAAAGATTTATTGTGTACAAAAAATACTCGTATTCAATTATTTAAATGAATTTTGTTAAAACAATTTTAACTAATGGCAGAGTACATTATTAACTTTGTATTACTTAATGCATTTTACACTTTTAAAATGAATCGTCATTTGCAATTTAGTAAAACTCTCAATGCAATACTCTGGTAAAATAATGAAGAGAATACTTTTTTTTTGTAGGAGGATTTATCGACTTTGTTATTTTCCACGAAGTTATTAATTTAAAAAAAAAATTATTTTTCTTAAGCACTTTACCAAAAATTTAAGTATATAATTTGGGTTTATAATAAGTAGATAGTTGACGATGTACCTTATGGTACCTACTAAAGTATAAATACAAGTATTATGTTTCGAATTTTAGTATACTCCAAAATTGTAAAGATATTTTAATAATGTTTTTATACTAACTAAAAGTCATGAATCTTTTTATAGGATTTAAATCTTAAATCACGTTTCAGATAGTGAACAATTGCAAAGTGGTAAAACTGCACGTCACAGATAACAGCTCTCCAAAATGAATATAATCATGAAAATTATAAGGTTTTAGTAATACTCACATTCAAAATACTTTATCGTTTTTATTTTCAAATATACCCATATACAGGGTGTCTTACGTAAATACCCACGTCATTGAAATGCTGGATAAAATTGGTGATCTAAAATAAATAGGATTCTTTTTATAGAAATTATAAACTCTTCATTGGCATTCATTCATTGGGACTTATTATAATAAAAATGAAATAGAACCATCAATAACTAAAAATAAAAGAACTAAATGAATGCATTTAAAATCTGATGTACTAACCCAATTATACATTTAGTTTGTAATTGTAGGTCTACCAGTGGATTAAATAAAGGACATCAAGGCAACCAAGGTAATGAAATAAAAGGGTGATGCACTAGCAAGGATAAGTTGTGGTTCTGAGCAATCATTAAGTCGGCTATCAAAAATCTCGATACGCCTGTTAAAAGGTTAAAACGTACCCAGATAAGTGCGTTATCCAATATCGGTTTTAAGATATTTTTTTACACATGAACCTACGTTAATTTAGATGATTTCTTATTTCTATAAAAGCAAGACAGTATTAAATTAATAATCATGAAAATAAAGCACTATTATGTGTTAAATAGTGTGCGTTTTAATAGTGCTTTATTTTCATTATTAAAAAAAAGGTGTGTTCTACCAAGACAATTTTTGATTAGTATTGAATAACTTTGATCCATTCCACATTTATCTAAAAAATATTAGCCACCACGCTTTTGCAAAATGTATATAACTTAATGATTAAAATTGTAATTAATTTATAGATGAGAGCTGTGAAATCTAACCATAAAAAATATTTAACATTTGGTAAACATAACCTAGAAACATTTTAAAAGTACAGCCTAATGTAGGCTAAAAAATGGATAATTGTGAATGAATACCAAGAACTAAAGACAGTAAAGAACGGTTTCTTGCACGCATTCAAAATATTACATGCAGCTATGTCGGGACAATTTTGGAAATAAATTGCTTAGTAAATTAAGTATACATTTAATCAATGGTGTTGTCAGTATCCTAGTTAGTCCATCACGTTGCTCCTGCTGCTTCACCGTGTCATTTTTTTTAGGACACATAACGCACTCTGATTGGTTGTTGTTGAAAATCCGTCAGACAACCTAAATTGGTCTAACATTTTATACCAACCTAAAAATACCTCTCATGGGATCTAGTTGCACACCAAGTAAATTTCGACTAGCATATTATTATATTGTAATGGTTTTTCTTATCACAAAGAAAGTAAATTTATTGTCTTTTTTTCTCACTCTTATGAATATTAGGCTGTTTTGTGATCATGGTAATGTATTGAGATGTGGTAAGATCAATCAAATGGATCCTATGATGATATTGGTTAATTTTAAGTTAAAGTAGAATTTGTCGATTTGCGTGACATGAATCTTAG
Source organism: Rhagonycha lutea (assembly GCA_958510855.1). Classification (NCBI taxonomy): domain Eukaryota; kingdom Metazoa; phylum Arthropoda; class Insecta; order Coleoptera; family Cantharidae; genus Rhagonycha; species Rhagonycha lutea. Next base: position 60,936,895 of record OY294036.1, read on the forward strand.
GAGCAATTTTAAGAGACAAATGCGATAATTTTGTCACTACAAATAGGTACATAAAACAAAACAAATTTGATTTTTCATAAAGGTTTGGTGTATTTGATGTGTACTTGTGGGGTTTCGCCTAGAAAAGTGAAATTTTACCTGAAAAGTGAAAACAGTGTAATTTCGAATGGATGGCGGTATTTAAACCGGAAACTTACGACTTTTGTTGTTAAAAATTGTTATTATGGTGGTAGGTTGAACTGGACAACAAGAAGCGATAAGCCGTTCGACGACCTAATGGTCAACCTTCTTTGAGTCCGTTTCGAGAATTGCGAAAGTTTTCGCAATTTTTCTCAAAAAGACCATTTTGAGAGCTTTTGGAGCCACAAAAGCAATTATACAGGCCATAGAAAGTGAACGTGAGTGTTTTTATTTCGTAATTTTGGAAAAATAGTAATTTTACATGCAAATTTGTGGTCACGAACGAGTTTCGACCTTATTGAAATTTTTTTGATTTCTGGTATCATCATACCTGAAATATCGACAAGAGCATTAAATTCATGATTTGTGAGATCCACAAATCAACTTTACATTACGTTTCGAGTTGGAAGACTGATATTTTCAACGATTACAATTCCCACATTGTAAAATTTGAGGTTAGGTTGGATACCAGGTGTGATCGTTTCCGTTTGGTAAGGAAACTTGAAAATTCTATTTAAACTGGCACTCGTGGTTTATAACACAGCACTGGAATAATTTCACACGTTATTTCAATTGATTTTGGATGAAAAAGCAGAATTTGGTACCAACAGAAGTTCGCGCTACTGTAAGATCAACTCTGGAAGCCATCTTGACATATGGTTGCAGATCACCGACATACGTTTAGTCTCGAGTATAGAATGTTTCATATTTTTCGCCAACCACCGAAATTTTGTAACGAGTAAGTGGATGAACATTATTATTAAAAACACCATTATTGTAAAATTTTATATTATTCTCACACAAATTACATTTAAGCAGCATCACATAAAAGTATAGCTTTATGTTAAACCTAAATAATACTCTCTATTTGATGCTGTGCACATTTTTACACAACCTTATATATCGCTCGACATTTGTGTCGAGCACGTCTAAAATTGCTCCAAGACTGATTTTGATTCAAGTTAATAAATTGCCTTCTGATTTATCTGATCTTTTGATTGACTCCGTTGAATCCACAAACTGTAGATCTGTAGTTTCCGTAAGTGTGAATCGACTTAAGGCTATTCGGGGCTTATTTTGTTCGAGTGGTCTACATTGGACGAGATTTTGTTCCCGAATCATTTAGGAAGCAGATTTGAGCTTTAGATCACGACAGTATATAAAAGTAGCTCTTTCTATTTTGCTATCCTCAGCGGTGAAGGGCCAAGCTTTCAAATATTAATGGCAATCATATTGTGTGAGTCTCTCGGATTGAATGGACCTTTATGATCTCACTTGGGATTCAATTGATGTCTTCATTTTTGAGTAAGAATATGGGCCTTATGCTTGTCTATATTTTGTCCTAAGTAGAAAACAACTGAGGTTTGAAAAGACGAATTATAAAAGAAGACCAGAGCCAAGGAAGGGCAGTGAAGGGTTTCTCTTCTACGCGGTCGTATAGGTTAAAGATATTTGGTGTATTATTTACTGGAATAACTATACTACTGAGGTAACGTCTCCAAGGAGAAGACGTCCGATAAGAGAGGAAGTTATAGTTAGGGGTAGTGGAGAAATTAGGCCTGCCTCCTAAAGAATTATTACATTATAACGTTTGCCAATAAAGTAGCTGCATGCAAATTAGCATGTAAATTTAAAATTTCAAACGAAACTGTTAGACAAAATTTGTTAAAAATGGGTGTAAAATATCACAAGAGAGTGTATGTACCGCGGTATACTGAAAAGCAATTGGAGGAAATCTCCAAAAAAGTGTCGTTTGCTTCGACGAAATCATTTAAAACCAAACATTGTGCTGGTTATGGACGATGAAAAATATTTTAGTTTCTCGTGCAGCAATCGTGTTGAAAATAAAGGTTTTTATACGGATTTTATTCAGAATAGTCCTAGCAATGTCAGATACATTCCAAAAGCAAAGTTTGAACAAAAAATTTTGGTGTGGTGCGCTATATCAGAGAGAGGAATTTCTCAGGTGTACATTCAACCATCGAAAGGTCCAGCAATTAATGCAGATGTATATATTGAAAAATGTTTTAAAAAAATGAAGCGTTTTATTGAAACACAACATAAAGACGACGAAATTTTATTCTGGCCGATCTGGCATCGAGTCATTATGCCAAACAAACCATCGATTGGTTAGTCACAGAGAACATCAATTTTGTACCTAAAACAGCTAATCCTCCAAATGTACCAAAGGCACGTCCAATTGAAGATTTCTGGGCTCTACTCAGCAAAGAGGTATACAAGGAAGGTTGGGAAGCTCAGACATACCAACAAGTGAATCGGCGAATTCGACTTTGTGTACGAAAAGTCCCAATGGATGCTGTCCAAAGGATGATGCAAGTTTAAGATGTATAGTGAAGATATAAAATTTAAATTATTAGAATTAGTTGTTATTGTTTTGAATATTTGTGTTTGAAATGTGTGCAGCTACTTTATTGGCACACGTTATACTACAATCTATTACGTAAAATGCATTTTGGGAGATAGAATTAATTAGCAGCATAGTGCTAATGCGAGTTGACTATGAACGCTAAATACCCGGTTCTAATCCGAGTGAAGTAAGAACTTTATTCTGACCGTCTCCCCTCGAAAGGCAATGGCAAACCACCGAGAATAATATGCCAAGAAGAATCCTCGGAAGAATCCTTAAAATGTTAATGAAGTAAATAAGTCCAAAATTGATCTGTGGACTAAGGGGCAAAAACCACCACCCCATTAACATTAACATTTCCCTGGTGCAGCCTTCTTGGCTAAGTCGGGGGGATCGCCGTACATCCGAAATCGGATAGGCACCTAAAGAAAGAAGATATTGTGTAAAGTAGTTGATTTGGTTTTTGTCAATATATTATACCTATAATCGATATGAGTTTCAGTAGTTTTAATTTATTACTTTCATTAAATTAGTAGGTAAATTGTATATTTGGTAGAGAGGAGAAGGTTTATTGTCAATAAAAAAGATCAGCCGTCTGGCGTAAATCAAACACGGATAGACTACAGAGCGGGAAACCACGGTTCAAATCCTGATTGCGTCGGATATGTGCTGTGATCTAAAAAGTCCAAAATCGAACTGTGGACTACACTCGCCAACCCGGTTGGCCACCGTGGCGAGTTATGGCTAAACAACCCCCCATAGAAATATGGTGGGGGCCTACATCCAGCAGTGGACTGACATAGGCAAATCGTGAATCGTTGAAAAAGATTCAGTTAAGAAAGCATCCATTTCTGAGGAGAGCAAGCTACAGAGAGACCTGAGGTAGTAATTGTAATTACTAATTAGCTATAGAGGGGTGAAAAACACTCAATATTACTTTTTCTTTATAAATAAATAAAATAATTTATCGTGGAGAATAATCAAAATTTACTATTACATACTTACATTATTTTAAATATTTAAATTCTAGATTTAATGTCTGTTCGTTTGTCTACTCGGTGTAGTTCCGAGTAGTTCGGAACACCAAATCGCGTTCGTTTGTATCGGTGTAAGAAAACTGACAGCGATCGTTTGTCCAGAGTAACTTACTCGGATCTACTCTGAACAGTTCAGAACTACAATAACCTACACTGGCAAAAAGCTGGTGTAAAGTCGAGTAAAGTAGTTATTGTAGAAATACGTAGCCTAGAAGCGTATTTTCGCGAGGATCCCGGTTAGTACCGCTCGGTTACTTTTGGTCAACTTTGGTTAGTCCCCCACCACAATTTCAAATTTAACATAACCTCAAAACCTCGTCTTTATAACGTTTAGAACAACTTCCAAATTTAAAATTTAAATTGTGGCGCACATTTGTACTAGCAAAGCAACCGCAAAAAGTAACCACTGATTTTGAGCGGTCGTCTTTGGTTAACTTTGGTTGGGTAACTTTTTAACCAAAAACTACCTCCCCTCTAACCGTTCGTCGCGAAAATGACACCGGTTAGTTTTGGTCACTTTTGGTTAACTTTTATGACTCGCGAAAATACGCCTTAGAAAACCGCCGGCACTAAGAGGTTTTTACCTGATTTTTTATGACCATCAGCTATTGTGTTTTCAGCCTGGGTGCCAGAAACGTGTTCGTTTGTATATCCCAGTGCATCCCAGTGCATCCCAGTGCATCCCAGTGTACATTGCACCAGCTCCACTGGTTTCTTAATCCGAAAAATCTGGTGTAGTTCAGGGTAGTTCCGAGTAGGACAAACGAACGAACCTTTAGAAATTTACTCCACAATATATCAAAAGCCAGGACACTGATCCACCTGTATTAATCTGCCCAACAACTCATCATCAAAATAATAAAAGGCTAGCCCGCTGGTCCTCCTGCTTCAGCGTCTCATTTGAACTTAAGACTTAAGATTTCTGTAATTTTCATTTCAGAAGGCAATAGAAACATATTATGGAAGCCCAGTGTACCAAGCCCAAAGTGATTTTTCTTTCGAGTCAAAATTTGAGCAAGTAAATGCCATTTTTGATCAAGTATTCATCGCATAAGTGTCTTCGAATGTCGGCGACTTTAAATAATTAAGTGTTGAAGAACTGGAAAAGTCTCTTCAACTTCATGGCACAAGCGAGGCGTCCTTCTTCAAAAATTTTTGTGGTGAAAATTTCGATTATCCAGGCTATCCTACCGTAAATTGATGATGTTCTATCTTTTGATCTCTTTACGAAGTCAATTCAAGTAGTTCAGCTGAATATTAAGGTAAATAAAAACTTTAAATTTGTAAGTGCTAAAAATCAGTTGATCACACCTAATTTAAGGTTAAAATAATTTTTATTGAAAATAAAACATATCACTCCACCTTATTCCAGGAACAAAATTCCGAATAATAATCCCCAAATTCATAAGTAATATTTGGAAGAAGAAATACAAAATACTTTTTACATTTTTCAGTGCCGTACTTAAACGAAGTTTTGCAGCTTCATTTAAAATCTTGTATTATTAATTTTAATTATTTTTTCCTCTTTAGGAATTGCAAATTGTAGAAAAGTTGAATATTAAATACATAATATGCAATCCTCAACAAAGGCGATTTTGGTTGATTCAGAATTATACAACAGAATTGCAATAATATAGTTACTTTACAGTGCTATTTGTTATTAAAATATAAACATTTTTTTAGCGAATTCTAGCGAATATATCTGAGTTTTCCAATTTTTTAATGATTTTCTTGGAATTAAATGTTATTTTAACAAAAATTACAAAAGTTACGAGTTTACCTGTAAAATAAAATAGATTTAAGAGAGCAGAAAAGGGGATGAGCCGTTGGTGTCGTCGAAAGCCAAGTCGCGTAGCGAGTTCGATTATCTCATTTCCGATATCCGCGAGTGTGACAGAGCTGCAATTAGTGGGCTAATGGGCAGCTCTACTCTACACCCTCTTTCCCGTTTAAAGGACGTGCTCCAAAGAAAGAACAAATTTGTACCTTTCAATTCTGTCCGTTGTCCGTTATCGCTACAGAGCATTTAACTTCAATGAAGCTATTTCAATTGTTTAACACCAACAAGATTCTAATAGTCGTAATTAAATCAGACCGTTCTCATTTCCGAATTTATTCTTTTACACTTTTTCAAAAGAACAAATTCTTCAAACATTTGATGGTATAAATCAATTGAATTATTTGATTTTCTAAAGTCAAATTCTTAATTAATTTAGTAATCAGTCAGGTAAATTTTCAAATATTTTATATTAATTATTGGTTTTTGATTATTACCTATTTTATTTTAATCCTTTTTCAACCTAAAGAATATTTTGATAATTGAAGAAGTAGGTATAAGTCAACGAATAAGAAAAACTTTTCGTACATCAGAAACAGTAACATACGAAGTGGAGTAGCGACAAATGAGAAAACCTGATATTGCATATCTGGTAGATATTATTTACATAATTTACATAAGAAATAAAAATTAGTCAATCCGAAACTTCTTGGGTGATCGCTTTAATCAAATGACACGTAAATATTAATAAAAGACAATTTTTTGAGCTTAAAAATTATTTGAAAATAATAAAATAAAATGTACCGTTATTGTATTAAAACACCATAAAATATGAAAACTGAAATAGTTGTTTTTCAGAAAATGTAACTTGTATTTTATTTTTATTTGTGGCTTAATTTATTTTGTATGTTCAATAAAGTAGGATTATAATAATTTAAATAGATGCATTGTGGTATTGTGTCAATTAATACAATTTGCAGGCATACCTACAATCGAATGTAGAGGCATAAATAAAACTTTAATGGTGAAGAAACTCCTACGACAATTGACCACCCGGCATAAAAACCAGAAATCCTATGATATCATCCAGAAGTTAAAATTCACATTTACAATAAAATCCTTTTTTAATTAATTTTTTTATATTAACATTTCTGTGACACTTAGTTTTAAAATCAAATGACCAAACTGATCGTTATTACAAATCTCTTTAGGAAAGATGATAAACGATCGAGGGCCAACCGTGATCTATTGATTAGCTCGTTAAGCCACATTCCAGTAGAACAGGTAAGTTTTCTTTAGTTCTTATTTTAAATTGAACACTTTCCAAGGTATTCTTATATTGGTCGCACACCAGAGATATATGTATATATAATGAATTCAATGTATTTATGTATTTTGTATAAGATACCCCGTTGGGCTATTGTTAATAGTAGAAGATTGTGGACTACAATGGCACAAGTGAATACTGACAGAAATCGTAGGAGGTATTTTCAGGCGTGGCTATATTAACGATAGATAGCTCATCGAAGTGTTAGATATCCTAAATTACTCAAAAAATATATTATTATAGTCTAAACGGTGTCGTCTAACCTTCAAATATTTAGGAACTTGTATAGGGAGGAACCACTAACTTATCCTACAGCACAAGTCGATGAGAAGTAATTATAGTAAGTAACTTTTATTAATTATAAATATTTCTATGATATAATACAAGATATTTAATTAATCAATAGCTCAAGTGTGTCAGCATCCCAAGTATTTCAATTAATACATTTTTAATTGAAATTACTTTCTAAATTAGTAAATTACACTGAATGTATCGATTAGAAAGTGAAATATGAAATCACGATGTTATAATTTAAATCTAAATATCTAATACCCAGGTACCTATGCTTTAAACACCAGAATATTATATTATTTTCTTTACATCCTTATTTAAAAATTATTATTGTGCACAATTTGCTACAAAAAGCTAAGATGCATTCAGACAAATACACGAAATCAGTTTTTGAATATGTATTTCTCACTAATAAGTGTGAGCACTCTAGTAAATCTAGTATAAATTTTAGACACTTCACAATGAGTATGATTTTCTTCCAATAAACTACTAATCGTATAATATTGGAAGTTTTCTGTGTTTAATGCTTTAAAAATAAAGTGATTTCATCTAGTAGAAAAACTTGATCGCTTATTGTTGGAAAAAGCATAGGCTCAATATTAAAATTAGATTGGATGATTAATTTAACTTTTAAGGGACGATAATATTTTAACACAAAAATGTCGACGATTTATCTTAATTTTAAACTTTTTATTTGTCCTAAGTATTTCTTTTTAAAGCAAAAATTTAAAAATAATTCATAAGGGACATTGGATTACATAAAATATATATGAGGATCGGTAGATAAATGATTATTATTGATTACCTTTGAAAATTAATATTAAATTAAAATTTAAAGATTAGCAAGGTAAAGAAAAACAACCAAAATCAATTTACTTCGTTATCTTTCAGCAATACGTACAAGGTATCGCTTTATTCGAATGTATTTTTTTAATAACCTGTTGCTGAAAGCTAATAAAAAATGTGAATTTCGTTGTACTTATTTTTCTTGTTCATTTTTAAAATTCTATCACTATTGGGGATTAGATTATAGTACTGTACAGGACATTACAATATTACAAAGATAAAATTTTACGGATTACTAAGGCGGATAGCCGAACAATTATGACCTGCACTTATGGCAAGGGGGGTCACTCTATACTTCGTATGGTAGAATTCCCCCTGAGTGTGGCCGAACAACCACGCGCACACTATACCGTGTTAACTATAGATAATTATTTTAAATTCAATTAAAATTATAAAACAGCTTGTCAAATATTTTAAGATAATGGATTATTATCACACCCTGAATCAAGCATCGAATTACTTTTTATTTCTCTCCATAACCTGTATTTAATAATCATTATTTGAAACAATAAAGTTGAACATGTTTTTGCAATCAACCGCTATATTAATAATAATTATTTTAACAATAAATCAATGCTTGTAATAAAGAACCCTCATAAAATATTAACATATTTGCATCTATAAAATCACAAGGCTTGAATGCACATATGGGTTTTTACAAGTAGTATAGTCGTTCATTTATAATTCAAATAAAAATATAGTTTTAGTTTTTTATAAATAGATTTGTCGCTCGGTAAGCGATTGTCCAAGTTGGATCTTTTCGCCGCGGGCTGCTATTGTTGCTCCGCGTCGAAATTCCTCGAGGTGTGACAGCCCCCGCGTCCTTCATGCACCGCTCGCTACACATTCTTCCACATAATCGGTTATGCATATTAAGTTCGTTAAGCTCATTATTATACCTGCAGAGTCTTGTTATTTATAATCTACAGAATTAAATGCTTAAAACATAAATGTAGATTTGCAAATCACAGTACACCACCAATTTGAATAAATATTTCAATACTCCACGGTTACTTTAAATTATTCTACCACTTGAACCTATTTTGTAAATATCTAAATATTAGATAGTACTGGGATTGCTAAGTATACCTACCCATTGAAAATACCAAAGATTCCATGTAAAATAATAATATACTACATTAATACAAATTCAATATTGTTTCTTGTTTTCAGTTACATGCAACATAACCATAATATCTGTTTTGTTCTCCAAAACTGTTCTGAATCCGTTTTGTAATAAGCAACCTTTTAAAAAATGTATAAGGAAAGAACGCATCTTGTGAAAACATTTATGTAAAAACTGCAGGGAAAAAGTAATTTAATTTGTATTAGAATTTGAACTTAATTTTTATAATAGAGAGAACGAAATATTATATCTAGATTAAACGCAAAAATAAAAGAATATAGAACAGCATGGAGGGAACCTGGATACAATGGATAACACCCGAATACCAAAGAAACTGTTCCAATATCAGCCCAGAGGAAGAAGATCTGTAGGCCTGCCCCAGGAAGAGGTGGCGAGATCAGTTTGAGTGACGTAACGGACCGCTGCGCTGGTACTAGACGTGCAGATGATGATGATGATGATTTTTTTATAATAGTTGATTTACAGTAGATAAGTGAGGTGCACAAAATTTTCACCAAAATAACTTCCAATCATCACCAAACTTTAGAAGTATCGCTAATTGTAAGACATACACATCTAGGAACTGATCACCAGTTGAACAAAATGGTTGTTTCTATTCACCCACTTTTTACCATCCCATTTTTTTTACTTTACTTTACATTTATGGGTTTCCTTTTAGAACCGGATATTTACTACTTCTCCTTTGATCAAGTTATTAGAAATATTTAACCATCCGATGACAACATCATGTTCTCAAACAGTTCAAATATGGAGATTCTTAAATTTCCCATCAAGCAAACCTTAATTAATTTTTTCAACGAATCTGTTGCAAGAATTAATGCAGATCTATAGAATTTAAGTTTAAGTTAAGTTTAAGAATTTGATTTTTTGTTTGTTATTTTTTTGTCTAATAAACAATCATTTTACCAAGGCTTTGAATATTTCAAATTCAACCTATAATAATTTTTCTTTTAAAGTTTTGGCCTGCAAGATGAGTATATCATGCAATAAATCAAGCACTGTTTCTATTCGCCCCGCTTAAGTGCCAATAGAAGAACCCCACCTTTAAATTTTTTTCCAAAAAAAAAAACCGTGAACTTTTTTAAAATTGTACAGATGCAAGTTAATGTATTAGTTGTGACACAACATTTTCCATAATCTATAAAATAAATAGCTTTTCAGCTACAGAGTCGGAAACGTTGAAAACTGTGTCTATTCACCCCGTTTTACGGTATTCCTATACAGTGGCACAAGGCGCTCACCTGGTATACCCCATAAATGAATGGGTATTTGAAATTCAGCTCTCAAAATAAATATTAATAATAATAGGTATTCAAAACATAATACCAAATTGAATTAATACAATATGAACATCAGCAACCTTTTAAATACAGGCAGGTAGTTGTAATATTATATTGGTTAATTTTCCATGTTATTTCTGTATTTCTCACTTTTTTGGTCCACTGGTATAGTGGATACCAGATTAAAAGCGTGTACGTATAATGCACACTGTAGGGATAGTGAAAATATTTAAAGGAGGGCCTCAAAATTGAATTTCGCCTATGGTCTCTCAAGTGCTAAATCCGCAACTGTTCTTATATTAATTACAGTGATTAAGTGTATGCTATACTTACGGTACAGATAGTTTGGTATAGTGCTTAGGGAGTAGAGCAATAGATACAAAAATCATAGGTTAGAATCCTGTTCGTTACCAAATTTATCTGTGCCGTAAAAAGGATACTTCCGTATAGATAAAATAGGCTTTTTAATATTTACCGATATTTATTGATATTTAAAAGACAATATTAATGTCTTTTTGGTGAAAAATTCAGATGTTTTGGAGTGTATGATTCTTCTTGGATTACTACGACCATAGTTTTTATCTTTTTGGAATGGAATTCTTAAAGCAGCGGATTTATCTGTAAATTTTGTATTATCTGTATTAACCATACCCGTTCCTGATGCATTACCCATTAATTTTATATCATCAGACGTGTGCAGATTTGTTGTGAGGTTTCAAATTTCCCGTGTCAACATTTCAAGCTGATACCTAATTACAAGTCAGTTTTCGACTTTCACCTCTGTTCGAATAAAATGATAAGATTGAATCCGTTTCCAACTTCCTTTGACTGTTACATACTATTACTGTTACTTCGGAAACTGAAACCTCCTAATGTTCAATAGTTGACATTGTTGACAACTATATAACTAAAATTGTGGATTGAATTCACATGCGTTGACATAAATCGACTTGTGGATGTCGATAAACTTCTAGAAAAACATTTTGAAAATAGCTGGAATGTAAAGAAGGACTAAATATCTGACAATAATGAAGAAAACGACTTTTGCCAAGTAGCTCACAAAATGGAAGAAGTAAATGGTATCCATGTATAAATAAAACAAGAAGGTACTGAAAAATAAAATTAAAAAAGAAGTTTGATTAAAACTGACATTTGATATCAAATAATAGCATTATAAACATTCTTTAGTAGTAATCAATTTTTCCCTTAATTTTACTAAAAATTTATTAAAATATTTTGAGGCATAAAGGTGCCCGCACACTTAGGCGTAGCGGCGCGATATTTTTGTGGGGTCCACACACTTAGGCGACGTTTCTGTGTTTATCTGTCGCGTAACTTTTTATTTGAAGATAAAACAATAAATAAACACCTCGCGCTTGAGTGTCACCTATGATTCTAGTTCCTGCTACGACGCTCAAACCTACAAACTTCATTCCAAAATGTCGAGCTTATCAGATGAAGACGTGTATATAATTGGTGACTTACTAGAAAAAGAGCAGAAAGAAAAGAAAATTTGGATACATAGGTAATATCAACGAGAAAAGAAATGAACTTGGTGAATTTAAACATTTATTTCCTGATTTAAAAGAGGATAAAAAAAGTTTTCTAAATATTTTCGGAGGAAAAATTTTATGAGCTGTTCGCGCATTTGACACCTGCTATTCAGTACCAAAATACACGGTTTAAGCGAGCTATATTTAATATTCGCTTTTTACAGTAACAAAACGCCACCACACGGAATAATTTCAACTCCATTCTGGACGTAAGTAAGATGCAATTTCCAGTGTGTTTACGGATATTTTGTGTTTTATTTTGTAATTTTATAAACACTTGCCCATCAGAAAAAAAATTTTTGTTTGAACCCCCCCTTATACGGCTCTGTATGCAGCCTATACAAAATTTTTTAATTTGGAAGTGGACCTTTGCAAAAATTGGTTGCAAATTTCTGATATAATATACCATCATTTTGAACATAAGATGAATATAAAACGAATAATTATTGCACAAACTAGATATGGTATCTAATCTCCAAAATTAAGAGCACTCCGGATCACGTGACTTTCTCTGTTTACGTAGGGAACGTCTAATTCGATTATTATATAAAAAAAGTTAATTTTGCTTCTGCTATTTCATTTTTAAATGTATTTTGAACTGTGGATACTCCTTAAAATTTGAAAAAAAATTAAATAATTTTTTTTTTTACTGAATTTAAATATTATTCGACATAGTATTGAGTATCCACAGTTTGTCTCTATATATTATTAATAATAGTTCAAATTGTTTACATAAAATAATTGCGTTTATAGCCTACAGAAGTTCCTTTCGTAATCAAAAGGAAGGCGTTTGATTGGCTTTCGACTGAGAAAGTCACGTGATCCGGAGTGCTCTTAATGATAGAGAAGTCGACCACGAGTCGCCCACGACAATAATTTAGAACACCTAAATTATTTTTCTGGTAGTTTTTATATTACAGTAATTAATTAATTAATTAGTGTTTATAAGATAATATGTAATTAGTATTAATATTAGTGATAATAGAAAATAGATACGTTATAGTATTAAATACCTACTTTGAACTCCTGTGCAAGAGTGTCGACTTTGTTTTAATTCTTGATATCGTTCAATTCGTTTAATATGAAATTATCGTAGAGGTAAAACATATTATTAACAATTAAATAAGTTATTATCTAATCCACTGGTTTTAGTAGTAATTTTTCTATAGAAAAGCTATTTCATGGCTTCAATAAACAAAAATTATTTTTAGTTAAAAATTAGTTTTTGTAAACAAAAACTATTCGATAGTGATTTCTAATTGAAATCTGTAACGATAGTCATTTATATAGGAACAGCTATAAACAAAACTACTTAATATTTACCTTATTACTACTAGGTATTATTATTATTAAAGATAACCCAAGGAATCATGGCCGGAAGGAGCCAAAATCTTGCACAGTAGATGACACGTAACATCCTATTCCACCAATTAATACGAACATATAAAGTCGAACGGACTAATTTTCGTTTCTACATATTAGCTCCTCCCGGCCATGATTCCATGGGTTAGCTTTTTACTACTATATAATATTCTTAGGAAGCTATTATCATATTTGTATATTTTTCGTCTTAATTTAGAAACAAGAAGACTCCTAAAAGCAAACGTTAACATAAAAATCGAATTTCTAACTTATTAACCTTTAGTTAGTGAGCCTCCGAGGCAATGGTGCGCATTAAAATTACTGTATTTTTATTATTTTTGATAATTTAAAAAAATTCTTCTAGTTATTCCTCGTTTGTAGTGTTAGGAATATACTCCTAACAGATTTCTTACAAATACGATTGTAAAACCAATAAAAAGACCAATTTAGCAAAAGGATCTTTTGCTGATCGCTTCCGCGGCGACCACCTCACTATATTACTTACATAGGAAAACTTCATCTCACTAGTTAAATAGTAGGTAGATAGATTAATTATATTATATTTTCTTATTTTCGATGGTTTTCAATTAGTTTCTTCTGTTTTATTGTAATTCATAAATTATAACAAAATGCTATTCCAATGTACTAATAATTTCGATTTTTTATATTTTCTTATTGAAAAATTTAATTAAAATTCAACTGGCAAATAAACACCGATATTTAATTAACGCCTTTTATTTATTGTTTCAAAATCACATAAAATATTAGGTAAGGATCTATTCTTGCTGTATATGACATAAAAATGCTTTTATTTAACATTTAAAACAATATTTTCACTTAAACAAAACATCTGGGTGTGCGAGAGGCGACCATCTCATTAGTTGTGAAGGAAAAATTCACCTCACTAGTTAAAGGTTAAAAAAACAGGTGTAGTTTGGGGTGATCTGCCAAATTAAGTTTTTGAATTTCCAAAAAATAGGTATAAATTATATTATGTAATACTATGTGGGTACATATGAACAACGCGATAACCGTATTTTACGGCTCCGTTTTCATAGCGATATTCTGAGTAACTCACAGTATTAGCACCAAAGGAAGTTGTGAGCTACGAGGTTTTGAACCGGCTCATAACAGCCTTACGCGGGAGTTAATGAGTATGCACGGAGATTCATCAACGGTTGATAGTGAAGATTCGACAGCGGAAATCACAAGAAGAAAAAGACCATCCACTTACGATATATTTCATAAGAGTAAGAGAACCCCAAGAACGCCAACTAAAGCTACAACAGGACCAAAAGAGGAAATGGAAGAAGTAAAAAATATGATACGCGAGATGATGGGAGAGATTAAAGAAGTAAGAAAAAGCCAAACATCCTATGAAGAAGAAATAAAGGCGCTGAAACGCGAAAACAGCCAGCTAAAAGATCGAATTTTATCTCTCGAGATTAGGATTAATCGTATGGAAGGTATGGAGAAGAAAAATAATGTAGTAATTAAAGGAATAGATTTTAATGTGAGTGAACTGAGGAAGGAAGTTCAGGAATTCTTCAGATCAGAGTTAAAGGCCACTGCAAAAATAAAAAAAGCAGAACTGATAAAACCAAAAACCGCACCTCCCTTCGTAGTAGCCACAATGGAATCCTGGTCTGAGAAGATGGAAATAATGAAAAAGAAAAATATCTTACGAGGTACTAAAAAGTACATAGACGACGATCTAACGGCGGAAGAAAGACGGGTACAAACAAAACTGAGAGAAATTGCAAGGATAGAGCGAAGCAAGGGGAAAAAAGCAAGAGTTGGATATAAGAAAATATTTATAGATGGAGAACTGGGAGGCATGTATGGAGCGGATAGTACAGCATACCGCGATATCCATCCCAAAAAACGGTTAGTAATCGAAAACAGATGGAATCATACGATGACGACAATGGCAAGACACGGAAAAAATGATTTGGAAGACGGATTGGCAAAATAAAATAGAATAAAACGGGATAAATATATACTTGTAGCGAGTTGGAATGTAAGGGGAATATTTGGGGAGGGTACGATGAAGCAATTAATAAATGTTTTAAAAAAGTACAGAGTTGATAATACTAGCACTACAGGAAACAAAGCACAAAAACACTGGGGTTTTTGACATAGACGGAAACACATTTTTTATGAGTAGTGGATTTGATAGGAGATTAGGTACGGGATTTGTCGTAAGTGAACAACTGAGGCACGCAGTCATGAAATTTACACCAGTATCGGACAGAATGTGTGCACTAAGGCTAAGAGGTAAATACCAAAAAAATAAATATAATAAATATTCACGCACCTACAGAAGAAAAACAAATTGAGTACAAAGAAGAATTCTATGAATTGCTAGACAAGGAATACAAGCACATACAAAAGTACGATCTAAAAATGATTGTAGGAGGTAGTAATGCCAAAATCGGCAAAGAGGTAGTATATCAACCAACTATAGGAAAGTACAGCAAAAACACGGAGACTAATGAAAATGGTAGATTTTTGATCGATTTTGCTATGGAAAATAATATGAGAATAGTAAGTACACAATACCAACATAAAGAAATCCATAGGGGAACATGGAGAACACCCGATGGAGAAAATGTAAACCAAATCGATCATGTATTGATGGAAAAAAGAAGTGAAACAAGTGTAAAAGATGTACGAACTTATAGAGGCCCCGATATCGACTCAGATCATTTTATGGTAGTAACAAAACTAAAACAAATTATACCAATAAGGATAGCAACGGAAGAGAAAATAATAAATGAAACAAAACGAATTAAATTTCAGGAAAAAGAGGTGCAAGAACAATTTGAGAAAACAATTAATGAATTATTGGAAAATGAAAACAAACCTGAAACCATAGAAGAAAAAGCGAATATCTTGACAAAAGTTATGAGAAAAGCAGCGTCCATGCAAGACAAGGTAAGAAGATACAAAAATAAAGATTGGTACGACAAGGAATGTCAGGAAGTAATAAGTAAAAGAGAAATAGCTAGGAAGATAATGATGCAAACAAAAACCCTAGAAAATAGACGCAAATATGAATTACAAAGGAAAACATGCAAAACATTAATAAGGGAGAAGAAAAGAAAACACATGGTAGAGTATCTGGAGACAATAGAAGAAAAATACAAAAACATGGAAATTAGAAACTTCTATCAAGGTATTAAAAGAGTAAAGAAGGGTTACCAACCAAAGACAATATTATGCCAGGACAAAGAGGGAAACCTGATAGGAGATCAAAATAAAGCGATAGAAAGATGGACAGAGTATACTTTGAAGAGCTTCTTAACAAACCATTAGATGAAAGTGAAAGAGGAATATTCGATGGAGACATAGCAGAAATAAGCGTAGAAAAACCAACCATAGAAGACATCAGAAAAATAATAAAAAGCCTGAAAAATAACAGAAGTGCGGGAGAAGATGCTATACAGGCAGAAATGATAAAATATGGAGGTGAAAAAATCGAAACAATGATATATGAGCTGATCGAGAAGATATGGGAAAGAGAGGAAATGCCAAAGATATGGAGAGATGCTGTAATATGCCCAATACACAAGAAAGGAGACAAGACTGACTGTAATAACTATAGAGGCATAGCTCTGTTGAATGTTACGTATAAAATATTGGCAACATGCATAAAAAATAAATTGAACCAATATGCAGATAAAATACTTGGGGAGTACCAAAGTGGATTCCGTAGGGGCAGATCAGTGACGGATCAAATATACGTACTCAGAGAAATACAGGCTATAAGTCATGAGTTTAAGTTATCAACGCACATATTGTTTGTAGACTTTAAGCAAGCGTACGATAGCGTCAAGCGAGACCAACTATATATAGCACTTAAAGAGTTCAAGATACCCAATAAACTTATAAGGCTGGTAGAAATGACACTAGACGAAACCACCAATAAAGTTAAAATGAACGGGAAACTATCAAGAAAGTTTAAGATAGAACAAGGATTAAGACAGGGAGACCCTCTTTCGGCAGTGTTATTTAATTTTGTGCTTGAAAATGCCATAAGAGACAGCAAAATAGGTGGTGGGAACATAATATTTCGTAACCGACAACAAGGTCTTGCCTTTGCGGATGATATATTTAGCAATCTTGACGAGAACAAAATACGAACTGCAAGAAGCTACAAAAATGATAAAATAAACACACGGAAGAAAAGTGCTTACACATCACATCCGTGTGTTTATTTTATTATATAAACGGGTCGTTTTATACTTATTAGCATTGCGCGAATTGTTGATGTCATTTTTTGGATTATCGGATAATTCAATTAATCTTGTCGACAAAATGCTATATAGGTAAAAACTTAAAGTCAATTATAACCAAATCCATAACTGTACGTCACTGATGAGATCTAACAAGATCGAAACATGTCTGTCGTTGTTGTGGTTTGGTTATAATTGACTTATTTTCGAATTTTTATAAAAATGATATTGAATGCTGCACAAAAAATGGGACTCGAGGTCAACGAGGGAAAAACCAAATATATGCGGTGGGGTGATAGACCCTTTGAACAGGGTGAATTTTTCCAGATACAATTGAATAATAGAATGATCAAATTCGAGGAGGTGGAGACATTCATTTATCTCGGAACATTGGTGACAAGAGAAGTGGGAAGTAACGAGGAAATAAGAGTCAGAATCGCGGCTGGGAACAAAAGCGCATTTGCCTTAAAATCAATATTAACTGGTAAAATGTTTTCAAGATCGGTTAAGCTTAGAGTTTACAAGACGATAATAAGACCAGTAGTAACGTACGCAAGCGAGGTTTGGACGTTGAGGAAGCAAGGACAAATAATGTTAAGTGTGTGGGAGCGAAAGATGTTGAGAAGAATATTCGGTGGAAAGTACGAAGAGGGGAGATGGTTAAGAAGAACCAACCAAGAACTGTACGAATTATACAATGAACCTGCTATTGTTGGGGTGGTTAAATCGCATCGTATAAGATGGCTGGGTCATTTAATACGTATGAGTGAGGAGAGAGTGCCCTAACATCATGTTGATAATGAACATGGGTGGAACGAGGAGAAGAGGTAGACCAAGGTCAAAATGGAAAAAGGAAGTACAAAAAGATTTAAACTCTCTGCATATTAAAAAATGGATGGATGGAGCTCGAGATAGAAAGAAATGGTCCGGAGTGGTTAAACAAGCCATGGGTCTACAAGGCCTGTAATGCTATCTTATATATATGTAAGCGTTAGCCAAAATAATTGCGATAAATAAATTAATTTTCCATTTACTACCATTTATTACTTTATTTCTGTTCGTTTTTGTATTTTGTATTCCTGTATATTATAACCTCAATTCATGACCACGCTAGTAATGGTAATGCCGACTTGGGTTGGCATTACCTAATCACACTTCATTTTTAAATTACTAGTCAGGGCCGTACTTTATTAATGTCATATACAGGTCCGGGCTTAGGTTGTATGGTTTAGTACTCCTCGCTTATTCTAACACGGCCATTCTGCAATTGTCGCGTCCTCGTGACATAATCTCATCTAAA
Organism: Rhagonycha lutea; assembly: GCA_958510855.1. Lineage (NCBI taxonomy): Eukaryota > Metazoa > Arthropoda > Insecta > Coleoptera > Cantharidae > Rhagonycha > Rhagonycha lutea. Next base: position 60,955,601 of record OY294036.1, read on the forward strand.
ACACAATCTGGATTAACTAATTCTACTAATAATTTGGATTAACTGATGCTAATAATAGTTTGGATTACATTTTCACTTCTACTTAATATTAACCTGTGGGGTACGCATTTACACATCCACCTTATTTAACTTTGTGGGGTACGAATTTACACATCCACATTATTTAACCTGGTGGGGTACGAATTTACACATCCACCTTATTTAACTTTGTGGGGTACGAATTTACACATCCACATTATTAAACTTTGTGGGGTACGAATTTACACATCCACATTATTTAACCTGGTGGGGTACGAATTTACACATCCACATTATTTAACCTGGTGGGGTACGAATTTACACATCCACATTATTAAACTTTGTGGGGTACGAATTTACACATCCACATTATTAAACTTTGTGGGGTACGAATTTACACATCCACATTATTTAACTTGGTGGGGTACGAATTTACACATCCACCTTATTTAACTTTGTGGGGTACGAATTTACACATCCACATTATTAAACTTTGTGGGGTACGAATTTACACATCCACATTATTTAATCGGAACTCTATTTTGACTTTAAAAAAAGAAAATTAATACAGTAACTTTAATACTTCCCTTTGGTGTTCATTGGCTTGCTCCGACATTCAAAATCTCAATAATTGTTTATGCACTGCTACACTTCTCACTTTCGTTTCATCTAGGTATATCTGATTCCGCAAATCCCAAAAGTGACAACTTCATAAATAAAACTTTCAACCACTCGTCCAATCCTGACCATAACTGTCTGGGATTCAGTCCATATTCGCTTGTATTGAGTTATAATCCAGTACATTGAATTATTTCTTGACCAATGAATACATCGATATTGAATATGGTGCCATATCGTCCTGGCGCTTGGATAGTAATCATTTTTAAATAGTTACCTTTCTAATCTATTGTTTCCCTAATACGTTAACATAATCAATTTTCGTTTGAGTTTCTTATTTGAGAAACCCCTTGGTTGGTATTACCACTAGTTTTTCTTTCTCCTGTGGTTGGCATCTCTGTGTAATTGCTTCAATTCTTTTTAAAGTAATTTGATTTGTTAGACCCTAATCGATGACAAAATCACATTTCGACATAATATCCTTCCTTTTTCCAAAATTTAAGTCTACTTCATCAAACAAAGTCTTCCTTCATAACCCTCTTTTACTTTCATTACATCAAATAATACAACCAAATTCTTGACCCTTTTTGGATATCTAGATTTTCTTAATTTAACCAAGTACATTTTCTTCCTAACGAACAACATTTTCTTTCTAACGAACAACATTTTCACAGTCGAGTTTTAGGTCTTAAGAATCTAAAATAAAAAAGAATAAAACTAAGATTAATAATCTTCTTCGTAAATTCAATTCTTCGTAGATTGTTGTGACTGTTTGCCCATTCCTTTTGCTCATCATAAATTCTTTTAGGAACAGGTGAGCAAGTCGATCTTGAGGTATTAATGCAGTCCTTAATCTCATGATCCTTTTCGCCACATCCCAAACTTCTTCTTAACTGGGTAACTTCTTTCAACGTTTAAGTTTGGTGATTTTTTTATAATCGTTCTTCAAATGCCCATCTTTTCCAAAGTGAAACAAGTTAGCCGCTGATTTCTTGATTGACCTGTGTTTAGCATATTACGACGTTTCATTGATCTTCACTGGTTGTCTCTGGCTTCATTGTTACATTCGCAAAGTATCAATATCAATGCTCCATAATTACCCGGATTAGCCATACACACTCTTTTACAACGATGCCTGACTCTATTCCACGATTCCACCTATTACATACGATAACAATTTTTCCTAAGCTAAGTGTGGTTGGTAACGGTATAAACTTTGAATTTTCTATTTTATCATTCACTCTGTATCGCTTCCATTTTGCCAATAGTTACTCATTGGTTGCGGATCTTAAAATTTTCGTATATCACATTTCCTGATTGGGAAACTTATTGCGGAGACTTTTCAACCAACTTTTCCCTAGTTTCGCTGATGTGGTTTCCGATTATCAAAACATTTTCGTCCAATTTCTCTAATCGCAACTCCTGCTTTCAAAATCACGATGTAATTAAATTATTTTTGCACGTTTTCTTATTTTTCATTGTGTGGGGGTTATCTTATATCTTGATCAATTTAGAAAGCAATAAGATACTTTGAATTAATTCTAATCTAATCTCTAAAACAAATTTAGCAGTAAACCGTAAAAAATTTTAATTTTGTACTTATCCTGTGGTTAAACGTCAGTATTTATCCAATTTAGGTTAAACGTCGGTAAACGATCCCACTTCTGATGTAAGCGTTAGCCAAAATAATTGCGATAAATAAATTAATTTTCCATTTACTACCATTTATTACTTTATTTCTGTTCGTTTTTGTATTTTGTATTCCTGTATATTATAACCCCAATTCATGACCACGCTAGTAATGGTAATGCCGACTTGGGTTGGCATTACCTAATCACACTTCATTTTTAAATTACTAGTCAGGGCCGTACTTTATTAATGTCATATACAGGTCCGGGCTTAGGTTGTATGGTTTAGTACTCCTCGCTTATTCTAACATATATATGTGGGTACATTGAGCTGATCATTTGGTACGGTTGTTAGTTGAATGTATTTCAGTTAATGTTGAGCAATTTTGATTAATCCAATTTAGTTTGCGGATAAACTATTTTACACTTCAAATAAACCCGCATGACCGAATTGCAAGTCAGTACTGATTATTGATTAAACATCAAGAAAAGGACTTAAGAATCCAAATCACCGAAAATAAATTTGAGTTCAGGTGACATTGGAACCTTTCGATCTTAAGTCAGATCTTAGTAAGATCTTAAGTCGATCTTAATCACCATATAATAATTATAAAAAAAACTCTCTGTACAAAAAATCTGATTTGGCCTTAATTTTCAAAATACCTAATTGATTTTAAATCATGTGAAACATAAAATTTGGATAGCAAAGAAAGTACAGTTTAAATATTATGTTTAATTTTTGGCAATTTCATCGTCAGTGACATTGTAGAAAAATTATAACAAAAACTTAATTGCGAAAATGCAATTGTCTGGTTGTCTTAAAACTAAGGTGGCACAGAAAAACTTCAACATACTATAAACTTTCTGATATTTAATACAGTACTAACTACAGTAGGTAATACATAATAATAACCACTTCATCAGAAAACAATTTCTTTATATAAAAATTTTGTCATGCAAAAGTTCAATTGAAATGAAGAAACGTTATTTATTGGTTTCGTAATGCAACACATAGCACCGTCAGCTGGAGAGAACCCAATATTTTTTAGTAAGAGACGTTAATTTGACGTTGCTGAGTCGATTATTGTTACAAAATGTATCTAGCAATGTGTCTTGAAATATTTCATGAATTTTTATAAAAAATATTTTTCCGTAATATTATTAGGACTGTGACTAATTAGAACTTTGGTATTGAATACATAATGTACCTGTTCATTATTATGGGTCTCACAATAACCATTTGATGGTTTCGAGAACGTTTAGTTTCATTATTAACGACTTGGTTGGTAAGTTAAACATTTAATTTCCGAAACGCGTATTCTATAATTAACAAATACATCAAAAAGCTCCAAATTAGCGAAGTTTAATCTGGTAGCGCGTGGCTTTGCATCCGGTCTCCTGTTGTTTTAACTTGTCCTGTTAATTTCCGTGTAAAGTGATACCAGTGTTTTGCATAATTGAGTTGTAATTGTTAAATGGAGTGTACATTTTCAATGCTATGCAATTTACATATATACCGGTCTTCTAACTTGAACCTTATCCAACTTAAATTTAGTTTATTTTAAGATATCATAATATTACTATATTTGAGGGGTACATGTTTTAATAATTATGTACACTATTGTATTATTTATTGATAATAAAATGGAAAATTAAAACAGATTTTGTATGTTAAAGCCATATTCTTTCATTTTCCATATTAAATTTTTATAATTAAAAATTAATAAATATTTTAAATGCCTCTTAAGCGCTCATCAAGAAACTCTTGGCGTTGGAATCTTAAAAATGTACATCACAAACGCGAGATGAATTATGTTTTTTGCTATCAAAGATCGTTTCTAATAGAATGATTAAACAAAATATAAAAACACAATTAATTATAACCGATAGATAATATCGGACGGATATGCCCCAGGTGTCCAGAGCTGGTTAGTGCGGGGCCTCGACCTGTGGACAGACAAACCTGTCAGTCATCTTAAACTTTTGAATTTTGATTTACTTCTCTTATCTACTATTTAAACCAAATATTCCTAACATGCACATTATACTTTATGATGCTCTCCTCTTTGATATACTATGTACATTTGTAGGTATGTATGATTGTCACTCCAATAACTCAACAATAAGTGATAGTCAAAACAATTCTACCAATGTATTGTTACTTATCAAATAATAATTAATTGTTTCTATTCAATTTATTTATTCGAACGTTGCAGTTTAAGAGTAAATAACAAACACATTTCATGACTTTTTTGGGAGGATTTTTTTATAACCTAAAATTTAAACGTATGTCTTCTGAACCTGAAGCTTTACATGTATCAACATCTACTTATACCGTACCTATAATACAAATTACTTCTAATTATACCCACCGTTTTATGTAAACACAAACTTAAATAAAATAACATATTATACCTATATTTAACAATAAATAAACTGTGTAAATTAATTCTTATGAATAAAATCTAGCGCATCTAAGTAACTTTAGGGGGTCGTTGGCCGTCAGGCAGAGTGAATACACAATTTTACAATATTGAGAACTTATAACATTTTTCTACGTGACGTTTACTTTTGTAATTCAGTTTTTGCTTTTGAATACATTTTTATGTAACTACACCATGAAACCACAACCATTTTGCAGCTAATTTATGTTAAATTGTACAAAAACCAGTTGTATTCATCAAATTGCAATTAAGTCTTAAACGCTGAATTCGAAACAATCTTTTTGTCACAAAAATAGAAGTAGCAGAAATTTTTTCGACTAGAATTTTTGCCAGTAAAATATAATTTTAATATCAAATATAGATAAAACAATGCTTTTCGGTGCGGTGCATGGTTTCCCTTTCAATATCTGCTTCCTTTATTAAATAGCAAGACAAGGTACAATAGACACCGTTTTTATACATTCTGGTTATTAGAATCGGACGTCTTTCAAAATCAATTTCCAGAAAACCTATTTCGATTTACAAATCTGTACATTGCAATATAATTCTTTAAAATTTTATTCATTTAGAAATGTACGAACAAATTAATGTTACAATAAATTATTAAAATAGATACTATAAAGAAATGTGACTTCTCTAGTTAAAACAATCGATGATTTTATTATCTGCTTGCCAATATTTTGTTTTACAAATAATGACGGCTAGAAAAATATCATAAATACCCATGAAGTGTAGGTACACAAAACCTTCGTCAGAAAATTCTGTTCAACAATTAAATTTAGACTAAATTTTTTTACAGGATATTAGATAAATATCAAATCATTGTATAGACACATAGAAACTTACTCAATAGCGATTTTCCTTCGTGCTGTGATTCTGCGATCATTAGTCAATACGTCCAATTGCTTAGTAACAATTATGATTTAGTTATGCAAACAAGCGGGGGTCAATACGCAACCCTGGCCCGTGATTGATTGACGTTATTTTAATAGCCAACGCCTTTTATATTCAATTTCTATAATTAACTTTTGTTTCATATTTAACAATTTTTTATGAAGATACATACCTTGTTAATGAAATCTATAAATGACTTCAAACATTTTTTTATATTAAATATGCTACGCATTAATTACTTCAATTGATAACTAAATTTTCATAATTTCATCCCTTATTGTTACAGTGATACAAATGTAGATAATTAAGCATTGGAATAGTTTAATATATTATACAGTAATGCTTTATTAAAAATTTTTCTGAATATTTATATAACCCTCATTTTTCATTCTTATCTAATTAGAATAGTTAAACTAATCATATTATACAGTATAATTACTAGTACTATTCATAACTAATCAAGTATACCTACATTTTATTGAGACATTAAAGTAATATTGATTTTACTTATCTAGTAATATTGTGTAATATTCCCAATATCATTTTTGTAAAAAATTTGTATTTTTTTATATAAAAATTTGTGTAAAAAAACCAAATTTTCATCAAGGATATTATTCTATTTAATGTTTTATTGCAAGTTTATATGTTCCATTGTATATATTTATATAGCACATTAATTTTTTTACAAAACTGAATTTTCCCGCTTAATATGTACAAAGTTCGAAATTTGCTTTATATTCTGGATATAATTATTTATGTCTGTCCCAATGGCAATATATTTGATTTCTTCTTAAAATAATTTCAGTATTGGACATGGTTCACTAAAATATCAATTAGGTACCTACATTATTATATTACTGCTATAAATCACTTTTTAGCAAAAAGAAATAATGCATTCCAAAATATCAACAAATATAATATGACAAATTACATTTACCTACTAAAAATCTAAAAGTTGATGAAAGAAAGCTTTTAAAATCTGATTACAGAAATTAAAAATATTTTTTTAAATTATCTACTACACAGAGAAAAACGAATACTTGAATTTAAGTATATATTTTACTCAGCATTATTTACTTGTATGAACTCTTTATTTAATTTCATTGATGATTCGAATTACTTCCTGGGAGTAAATTAAATTCTTACATTATATAATTAATTCAAGTAATAAATTGGTTGAACTAAGGATTGTAATATATTTAATTTAATAATAAGAAGTTTACTTGCTTTAAGCATTTCAAAATGTCAAATTAAATTAAATAGTGTTATAAACATAAATGACTTATTTCGATTAAGTATTAGAAAGAGTCAAATAAATAGGTCGACTTCTAAGAATATAGTACGTGTTAAACTGCTTTGTTGCATCTGAATGTCGCTTATTCTTAACGCAGTTGTAACCGTTGTAACATTCAAATCCGTAAGCTGCAGAAGAAAAGTGATCAAATAATTACTATTCTAAATTTTTCAAAGGTAAGTTTAAATTTTGGTTTCGCAATTTCGTAATCTCACAATGTATTGTATTGATAGATTCTAAAACTACAATTTATTGGACATTCTTTACCTCCAAAAGGTAAAATTAAAAATTGGCAAATAGAAAACAATTGATGCTGGGATGATAAATTCATGCTAAGGTATAATAGAGATAATATTGTTTAATTATGTTTGTATAATTAACTGTAAATGATTTTAGGTAAAAAATCAAGAAGATTCCGCTATAATAAGAAATCAACCAGTTCAAAGTGGAGATCGAAAACATTCGCAAAATTAAAAACTTTTATGCTGTAATGATGAATTAGTGAAAAAATATAAATTTTCAAATATAATTTGAAATGAAGTTCAACTTTCTTTACCACAATGCGTACGCGTCATTCATCAAGAATGGAAGCAATTGTTCACGAAACAATTCTTTTATTCCTCATGTGAATGACGTGGTACGCAATGTGTTTAATAAAACCTTCCTTAAAGCAATCCCAAATTAAGTTAATTCAATTATTATATAAAGTTACTTAGATCATATAAATTCTTTAAAGTAACCTTGAATAGGATTGAAACTACACTGAAAAATACTAGGGCTAACATTATCAAATATTGGTAACAACTCGATAAATTTCTTGATGTGACTCTTAAAATTACTTGGATGAAGTCTTAAATTTACTTGAATGGAAACTACGTTATGCGTTGTTTTGACTCTATCTGCTTTACTTAAGTAATTCTTTACTTGAATTTCCAAGTATTTTATTTACTTACCAGGAGCTTACCATAGGATCGCGTATATATAAACGTAGGATAGAGTTAAATGAAGTAAAATACACTTCTGTCAAATATTTTTTTCTCTCTGTGTACTGATATACCTATCAGCGTCAAATATTGTTGCGTCGTTTTAAGAAATATGTTGTCCTTCCATCCTTCCAAACTTTAAAAATGTAATTAAATATTGCCATAATTTCAAAATGGGTGTAGACAATAGAAAAGTTGTAAGTAATAATCCTTAAAAAGATAATACACTAACATGCATGGTATTCTTAAATAGACAAATTTTATCCGCATTGAAGAACTATACATATGGATGAATTGACATTACTTCTTTTTAAAATTATTTCATCTTTTTTATTGCCTGACTTGACACTTGACAAGAGATTTAATGATAACAGTAACCCTTATTTAAAATAACATCATAATACGATAAACTGAATTTCTAAACTATCAATAGTAAACAAGAAAATAGTCATATATTTAATAATTTTTTATGGTAAAGTTCAGCCGGAATAAGATAACTGGGCGGTAGCCAATTTCTTGCGCAGTAGATGTGGCAAGAGAACATTCCAATGCTGTCGTGCTTTTAATTTTCGTTTCTGCACATCAGCTCCCCCAGTCATGTTATTCCGGCCAAGCTGTATAGGTACTTAATTTTAACTCTGTTAATGTATTGTCGTGATCTAAAGCTCAAATCTGCTTCCTAAATGATTCGGGAACAAAATCTCGCCCAATGTAGACCACTCGAACAAAATAAGCCCCGAATAGCCTTAAGTCGCTTCACACTTACAGAAACTACTAATCTGCAGTTTGTGGATTCAACGGAGTCAATCAAAAACTCAGATAAATCAGAAGGCAATTTATTAACTTGAATCAAAAATAGTCTTAGAGCAATTTTAGACGTTATCGACACAATTGTCGAGCGATATGTAAGATTGTGTAAAATGTGTACAGCATCAGATAAAGAGTATTATTTAAGTTTAACATATAAGCCAAGGCTGGCCAATAGATTTTCCAGGTGGGCAAAATTTCATAGACTGCGGCGGCGCCGGGCCAAATCCCATATTCATACAAAGGTTTTATATAGGCCCGGCCCGAAGCAGTGCCATCGCGCGCCGGCTAGCTGGCCGACCGAAGTTCGGGCGGGCAAATTCAAATGTCCCAGCCGCGGGGCTGGGATTGGCCAGCTTTGATATAAGCTATACTTTTATGTGATGCTGCTTATAATATGTAATTTGTGTGTGACAATATAAAATTTTATAAAAATGGTGTTTCTAATAACAAAGTGCATCCACTTTGTAGCAAATCGGCCCTCTGAACATCAACCCCTAATGGGAGGGTCGATCCAGAGCATGAGACTCTTAATCTCAGGGTCGTGGGTTCGAGCCCCACGTTGGGCGCCAATGTAGCAAATCGGCCCTCTGAACATCAACCCCTAATGGGAGGGTCGATCCTGAACAGAGACCTCGACCTGCGACAATCCAAAGATACTCTTCGGTTTTTGTCGGCCACGATGGTAAATATAGACTAACTCGCGATTTAATGCCGGAGGCTGAGTCGATGGGGTTCTGTAAAAAAATTGTAGCTAGGAATGAAAAAAAACACTGAGCTAATAACAAGTGTATAATGAAACAAAATGTGAAATTTGAGACGTGCTTGGCGCTCGTGCAAACAATTGCAACGTACAATGCTGGTCGCAACCAAACCCAGCGCACTGACTCTACTACTATCAAAAGATGTTCAATACAATTGGCAAGGACACAGTTATAAATATGGTATGACACACAATACACGTCAGAATCTACAGTATGATACAAAATTCTTACCCAAGATCTCAAGCAACGACTGATGTTCATCCGTACCCGACGTGTTCTTAAATTGATGCTAAACTGGCCCTTGCACGGGTTTATACAGAAACAACTGACAGACGCGATGCACAAAACACTGCTATAAACCCTCGTGATGCTGGTAGCTGATGCAGATTGAAAGAGAGTGCAGATACAGATGGATTTGAATGTTGCAACTTGTTGGACCTCCTCGAAAAATGTCAAACGTTGTTGAAAATATTGACCATAACCTTAAAGGTTAAAATTCGGAGCTTTGTTTATAAACAAAGAATCGAGCTAGAACGAGTGTGCTCGATGTTACGAACCAGAGAGTGACTGCGTCGACAGAATTGCGCGAGAGCATTGGCGTATGCCACACATGTGAAATTTGTACTAGCTTCTGTATTGTACCGGTGGTGTCCCAAATACATATACAGGACGGCCAAAAATTACTGATCACAATGATATAAAATTCACTGGCGTCACCCAAAGATTTCCGCCAAAAATGATGTTTTTACGCACTAAAATATTCTGCCGACCGGTCTCTAGGATGGCAATTCACTCAATCCCAGTTACCTCGCGTCTCCCCTTCTACCTCCAAGCGCGTATCACATGACAGCCCTAACCAAATGTAAATTCGAAGGTCAGTAACACATGGCAGATATTAAAATATCTAGAAAATTAAGTCTGGGCCGTACTCAGAATATTTGAGTAATTATTTGTGGAGAAGTTTATGCAACAGAACTAAAATTCGTTACAACTTACTCATTACAAAATTTCGGTGGTTGGCGAAAAATACGAAACATCCTATACTCGAAATTAAACGTATGTCGTTGATCTGCACACATATGTCAAGATGGCTTCCAGAGTTAACAAGTAGCACAGTAGCGCGAACTTATGTTGTTACCAAATTCTGCTTTTCAAGTATAAAATCAAGTGAAATAAAAAATAAATATGAAATTATTCCAGTGCTGTGTTATAAACGACGAGTGTCAGTTTAAATAGAATTTTCAAGTTTCCTTACCAAAAGGAAGCGATCACACCTGGTATTCAATCTAACCTCAAATTTTACAATGTGAGATTTGTAATCGTCAAAAATAATGGTCATCCAATTCGTAACGTAATATAAAGTTGATTTGTGGGTCTCACAAATCATGAATTTAATATTCTCGTCGATATTTCTGGTATGATAATACCCAGAAATCAAAAATTTTCAATAAGGTCGAAAATCGTTCGTGACCACAAAAATGCAAGTAAAATGACTATTTTACCAATAATTCGAACCAAAAAACACTCGCGTTCACTTTCTACGACTTGTATAATTGCTTTTGTGCTCCAAAAGCTATCAAAATGGTCTTTTTGAGAAAAATTGCGAAAACTTTTGCAATACTCGAAAAGGACTCAAAGAAGGTCGACCAAAGACTCTTGCTCGTCGAACGGCTTATGCCTTTCTTGCTGTACAGTTCAACCTACCACAATAATAAACAATTTTTAGCAACAAAAATCGTAAGTTTCCGGTTTAAATACCGCCATCCATTCGAAATCACAATGTTTTCATTTTTCAGGTAAAATTTCACTTTTATGGACGAAACTTCACAAAAACGCGTCAAACACACCAAACTTTTATGAAATAGCAAATTGTTTTGTTTTATGTGTTTATAGTGACAAAATTATCGCATTTGCCTTTAAAATTGCTCTCAAGATTCGTATCACACAACTTGACAAACTTTACTTATTAATTAAATCAACCAAGATCATCATCGGATCCATTTGATTGATTTTACCACATCTCAGTATTTTAATAAAAATATAGGTAGGGTGGGGGGTTGCCTAAAATGGGATATGTAAGGTAAAATGGGGAATCGGTTTGTTTTCCTCTCCTAGAATTGGAAACTCCGTGTATTGTGTCTGAAGTGTGCATGTGATCATTTCAGGTATCAATATATTTGACCAATATATTATACATTTTACCTACAGTATTCAAAATTTTAATTTATTTGCTTTCAGATGACTTCCACGTCATCCTCAATCCGTCAATCTTCGTCTTAAGAAACAATATCTGAAGAATTGAAAGCTCTGCAAAGTAAAACTTGTGGTTACTTGAAATCAACGTGCCCAAGAGGAGGATGCTTCTCCCCCCAATATTTTAGGAATTTGGAAAATAGTTGGCAAAATCACTCAAAATTTGGTCAAGTTGACAAAAGCCGCTAAACCGACAATAGACAAAACAGACAATTACAAAAAGTTGGTAATTTTTAATTAATTAAGTTGGCAAATTCCCCCCTCAAAAAAGTTGATTGGCACATCCCTGCTTGAAAGCTGTACAGATGTTTAATGATTCTAAATCGACTTTACAAAAGAGATTTAAAGGCAAAAATAAACTTTCGATATGATATTATGCAATGCAATTTGGAAGCTACCATTTGACATTTTCAGGAGACCTAGAGGAAAAATTGATTAACAAACTAAGAACATGGAAGATGTTTGAATTAACAACCTGGCATATCAAATTGCTTATGAATAAAATTGTTCATCTTTTTAACAATTACACAAAATTGGCTGGAATCTTTAAAGAAAAATAAATTTTCTAGTGTCAAAACGAAAACGGCTTAAATATGATAATATTTACACCTTATTTTACTCGCAAATATTTCTGATTTTTAAAAATATATTTAACTATGTTCCCGACTGAATTTCATCTGCAAATTTTTTTCCATTATCCTACAAACACTATGTAATCGTTTGGTGAAGTTGGCAAAAAAAGTCTTGGATTTTTAGAAAACGCACTCCTTTGCTCCCCCCTTATACAACTGGTGGCAGGTAAGTAGCCGCGCCACGAGAATATTAAATTTAATAAAGAAAACTTGACGGATTTTGATAGACAAAATATAAATGAAGCGATTAAGGTGAGGATGTATGTCGTATATCGATTAGTTTGGCCAATAATCTATTTTAAAGTTGCCAACTTTAGCATAGCATAGCATCTTTTTTTGTATGATGAAGTCTAATATAACCAGCCTCGAAATATTGGAATAATTTTCCAAAATTTTAATTTTAATAAAGTTTTAATCGGGCGGAGAATTCACTTCTTTACCCGGCTTGCTCAATCGTAATCGTCGTATGCCGCCCACTATCAAGGGACCTTGCAAATTTGTCTCTTCAAAAAATCAAAAATTTTACGTTTATTTTCAAATATTCAATTACCAGAATAATACACTCGTTTTAATTTTCACTCTTATTTATTTAAACAATTCAAAAAAAAAACTTTCCAGTCCAAATTTTAGACATCAAAATCAAAAACGCACTCGCACCTCGCAGGTAAGCGGCGAGTGACCACTTATGGTCCCCTTATCATTCCGACCTCGACGAGCTCACGTCGTCGCACCAACATCAAAATTTTACAACATTTTTGTACAAATTTAAATTTTCCAAAATGGACTCTTATCATAAAATCGACCGGCTACTTTATTACAAAAGAAATATGACAATATATACAACATCACAAAATATCGCATGGATAATTGTTTGAATAGTATAAGATACTCATAAGGTCATAAGCTATTATCATAAGCATCAACGCGCTCGAAGTTTTGCTGAAGTAACGCGAGCGGCATTTAACAGCCGTTTCGTGTTGAAAAAATGGCTCTGGAGCGCTGCCACGCGGAGTGGAGCGGAGCGGCGGTGCAGAAGAGTTCTATTCAGAGATAGAGTTATATATTGTCGTGTAATTTTTGGAATAAGGCAGTGGTTTGTTTGACTTTTTGTATTTTATGTTAAATAATTTGAATGTTGTAGGTTTCGTGGTTTCGGGGAAGCCGAGAGAGCGCCGACAGATAGTGAAGAATACTTGCGTACGTCGTCCAAGTCGTGGACGGTTGACTTTTTGATTTATGATTGAAAGTGTAAAATTTGGAGTGAATTTTAAAGGAAGAAATAAATAATTCTATTGAAAAGTGGTGCGTTTTATTTTAGAGACCATCAGTTGGAAGAGAAGACGCTTTCATTTGCTACATTTCTACAACAAAACTAAAATTGTAAAAATTTGTTGAATATTGGAAGGTCACGCGTCAGGTGTGATAAGATTACGATTGTGCCAGCCGGGTAAGAAGGTGATATTCCGCCAGATTCAAAAGTTAATCAAAATACGTATTGAAAATTTTATTAGAATATAATTGAGGGTGGAAAATTACACTTCAACATACATCTATTCAGATAACAAAAATTAACAGACAAACGATATTTGTTTCGATATTTTATCACAACTATCAAAATATACAAACAAAATATATAAATATACAAACTAGTAAATAGATTACTACAATATCTAACCTTGCTTGTATTAGGTATTTACGAAAATTGTACCGGTAGATACCGCTTCAATAGGTGGTGTTTGAAAATTCAATCGGTACCTTCGTTCCATTTTCGAATATTAAACCGAATTTACCACTGGTATACATGTACCTGGTTAATAATTCGTGAACTGAAGCACTTAATTTTCAAACGTGGGACGAAGGTAACGATTGAATTTTCGAAAGCAACCGGTAGATGCGATAAAACTTCCTATTTTACAATTTTCTGTCGATCATACCAGAATTTTTCTACTGATTTTCAATTTTGTAGTTTCATTCTGTTTTCTCGAATTTCGAATTATTCCTATGCAATTATAAAGATATTTATTTAATATTTTTTAATTCAATTGAAAATCTTTTCCAACTGAAGAAATTTTTAAAAATGTTTGCTACTACCTATTGCAAATATTTTTACGGGCACAACTTAACGAAATTTAAGTTGAATTAAAATTAAACAAAGAATTTGGAAATATACAAAAACTTGAAATACTTTTACGTTATGAACTTTATGAAAAATGCAACTACATAATAGAACATAATAAATTAAATGAAAATTCATTTTTTTGGGGAAGAAAAAAAAGAAAATATTCTTTTTTTCGATGTAGGTATTTCTAATTTCAAATTGAGTGAATCATCATTCGCCAATAAGCCTAGTTAATTATCTTTCCAGAATGTGTAAGTTGATACAAATAATGTACCTAAGGCATTATTCATATTTTTGGAAATTTAGACTATAGTATGAAAATCAAATACAAATTGTGAAAGCTTCTTCTATTTATATAGAGCTTCTTTCTCTTTATTATTACATTTTCTTGTAGTCTTGAACAAGTCGCTGAATTCATAATGCAGACATTCTTTATTAACAAATTTTTTATATAAAGTAATTTTACTCATATATAGGTACTAAGTGATTAAAATGATAAGTTGGTGTCACATAGTCATTAAAGTTTCAAATATTTAAACTAAAAATATGTATATTAATGCTGTTAACCATCGCAGATAATAAATCAATGTCCACGGTAGTAGCAGCAGTTTAAACGGAAATTTAATTTACTCTCAACACGTTCATTTTCCATATGGACATTGATATTCTGTAATTGGCAATTTATATTCTATCTGTAAGCCATGGTTAAACCGCTTTAATGACTTTGAGAAACAAAGTGTTCTATGCAAATTGAATTAATGTTTCATACATTTCAAAGCACATAACTTTTAATGTATGCTTACTTGTGCAAGTACAATGATCTCTGTTTAATAAACATTAACGAAAAATCATATATATTTCACAGTATAGCAAATAATTCGGGCCTTCACTCTTGTTATAGCTACTTTACCTACAATAAATTAGTATATGCACACCAAGAATGGTACATTTTAGAGAGTATAGATTAAGCTCTTGAGAGTTCTATCCTTTCTCTTTCCTCAACAGCACCAGAGCTTCAGAGAATGGTCGTTTAACAACTATGATTAAAGTCAAAAGCTACAATTTTTAGTTTATTTTACAATAATATTATTTACCCGTACTCACGTTTAGTCGCAATGCTATGTATTATACCATGATAATTAAAAAAAAATTTTTAATTGAATTTTGATTAAAGGTTTTACAAAAAACAATTTGTTTGAAATATTAAATTTCCAATCAGATGCTTAAAGAAATATGCATTGTTTAATTTATTTTAATGTAACTTTTTATATCATCTTGCGGTCAGCAATTACTGTAAGTTATGGTAGAGTGAAGATACATTTAAATGAAAGAGATGGCTTTATGGAAAATGCTTGGCAAAGAAGGCGAAAAGCATACAAAAGTGTACTTATTAGAATACTCGAGTTATTGTTTTCGCTAAGAGTCACGTTGTTGTTTCTCACGGGACTTGGTTGAATTATTATTTACTTATTAATAACGCTTAAAATATAACTACGCATGGTAAAGAATTTTAAGTAATACAAAAATTGATCCACAAATGCAAAATCCAACACGTACCACGTCAAAGCAATGAAATACAATGTCTTCTTAATGTAGTATGTTGTATGGATATTATTAATTAAGCTCCATAAATATTTTTTATAAGCAATAATAGAATGCCCAAATTGCTTCTGCAGATTTATGAGCAAAATCGAAGTCAATTACATCTTATCACAGTGAACTTTTAATAAAATGTAAACAATGTGTAGGTATTATAGTATTGTATGTATAGGAACAAGACTGATTATTTTTGTTCTATTTTTAAAGCTTGGCAAGTTGAAGGTAAATAAAATCAAATGAAAAATGCTATAATATACTTTTAATAAATTAAATTAAAAATTGCAATTAAATTTTAATTTTCCGGTATAACTGCGATCGTACGACATTTCTTCAAAGTCGTACAATTCATTAATAAATATAATTAAAATGTAGTAGCTATGTATGTATGTATATTGGAAACCAAATGGAGCAAAAAATAAACAATTTAAATAATTATTTAAATTTTTAAACAAAAACAATGATGAACTGTAATTGTGCAATGAAAATGATAAAATTGTTAGTTTTTAAAGTATGTTTTTAACTTTAAAAATATTTCTAGTAGTAATAAAAATTAACTAATGACATTTTACTACGAGATTTTTAATGATCACATTTAGATTCACGCTTCATTTAATTTTTAATATTCATATGAAGCAAATCTAGCATAAATATTTAACAAAACAGTATTAATGAAAGGTACTAATTTCATGTAAACATTTTTTTGTTCGAATGCCGTTGTGGTAATTCCTTGTTATGCTTGTCTGATTTCACTATTTTACATCGGATGACCAACAAAGCGATTAGTATTTTGTAATAATAGCTGCAGAATAACAAACTAAATTACTTTGACTATTTGAAAAAATGGTTGTAATTAAAAAATTTTAGTTCTCTTATATTTTAATAACTCATTTCCTTCCACTTCTCGTATACTAAATTGTCAAATATTGTGTAATCGTTCCAGGTTACTTTTATTAGAATACAAGATAAATCGACATAAAAATACAATTGTGAAAGCCGAACTGGTATCAGGAACTTAATAGGCCATTGTTAGACATTTAACTTTGATTACACATGTGGGCGAGTTCATTTAAAAAAATCATTTCCTGTACATTACAATACATGCATAATTACCCGTAGAAGCATAATTGTTGTAATGACATTTATTAACTCGTACCACGGAATAGTCTAATTCCGTTATATGCACGACTTTACAAATTAATACTACTTCACTTATTATAACGCTGGATTAGACATTGTCACTATCTCATGATTTTTCTCGTACCAGAAAAGTGTGGAATATAATCGAAGTGTTTGTCTCACGGTGAGACTCTCACATAAAAATTGATTGCGCTGATTATGGATAACTAAGTATTCTCGATGCTATCGCAACATTCTATTATACATGTAAGCATACCATCAACTATTTGAAGTTGCGTTTTGATTTAAACACTTTTATAAAAATTTCAAGTTTAGTTTCGCAGAGTGAATATCGTATACTTCCGGATACATTATAATAAGTTTTCTTATGTTGATATAATGTTACCTATTGGGTAAATACTACACAGATATATCATCATCAGTAAGATATTATTGGTCATTCTTGTTATGCATAATAATTATTCTATTATATCTATTATACCTACTCGTGTGTTAATATAAGATAACTCAAACTAATTTTTTATATAATTATCCCTTATATATTATTGTCACAATTACTTGCAGTCGATTAAATTTTCAACAAAAGGAAATAGGCGATAAATTATTATAATTTATAAAAACAATAATAAACAGCATTGAAAAATCATTAAGTGGGTAGATGTAGTGTTAATTGAAAATTGATTTGAAACATTATTATTTTATTGCAGTGGTTAATATTTGACGAATATTTAAATTTCCAATTAATCACAGCACACAATATAATGTGACCTAAAAATAAATGTACAAATAACCTCAGTGTAAAACTTGCTAATTTCAGACAAGGACGTACAAATTTATTAGCCAAATTAACGGTTGACTTAATGAGTAAAGACACTCCAAGTTTCAATTAGAATATGACGTCAAACACTCGACCAAAGCGTTATTGCACTTATTAAATTAAGTTCGTTTAAAAGAAAATTTTCGATTTATTGTTCATTAACGTTAATTAACCAAAATACGCTTTGAATTTTCTCGTTTGGAGACCTTTGATTTTATTAAGAAGGAAGAGGACAAGAGTAATTCCGAAAGATATTTTTAACACCAACAGCACTCCAATTTATTAATTAACAATTTAAGCATAATCTGTCGTTGGACGGCTGTAATTTTAATAATAATATACATACGTAGTGTCACTTAACCAAATATATTGTATAATTGGTTTTGATAAGGGTACACAGTTGAACACTGTAATGAAAGTCGTGATTTACAAGCTTCGTTGCCTTAAAAATATTTGCTCTAATGCCTCATCATCTTAAGTGACAAATAATCACAGTCATTCGACGCAATTAATTGGTAAATGTTAGTTTTGATTTTTATTGCGTAGGAAAGAGTGGGCAATTTGCAAAACAAACCATTGCAAACATGCAAACAAGAACCTAATCAAATTAACACAAATTTACTAATTAAAACGTTGCTATAAGTTTTGTTAATAAGTTTAGATACATTTTGGTACAGGTTAGACTGTTACTACGTTTCAATCATCATAAAGCGAGCATTAAACATTGCGACTTACAGTTCAAAATTGTAAACTCCTGTAACATAAAATTAATCTGCTTGAAGAAATGATTATAATTATGTAGGCACTACTGAATTTGAAAAAAAATAGAAAAACTTTTAAAGCATAGAATTTTGACTTATTCCCCACTGACTCATATTTTAATATTCACTCAAAGCTTCAGATGAAGGTTAAATAACTGGGTATTGAGAGAGGTGCTTAACCATTGTATGTACACCAATATTTTAATGCTTTTTTATTCGTCCATAACCGGCAGTTTTAACGCACGTTGAGTATGTCTTATTTATGACAATTTATTTGTGATATTTGATTGTGACAATTGTGATTACTGCTCTAATATACACATATAAATAAATATCCTTCTATGTATTTATTAACTATGAATACCTACATTTAGAGGAAGGTTACCCATATCGTATATTTATATTTATTTTACACCAAGCTGCCTACACAGTGAAGGCGGGTTTACCGGCACCCGCTTACCTGCTACTCTCCCTCCAATATAAATTAATTTAAACGAACACTAATGAAGGTGGCAAGCAGATAGATATTTCTATAATGCAAAGATTGAAGCGGGTAAAACGGATCGAAAACCAGCATTCACTGTATACGCAGGCTTATTACGTGTACGGACGGGATGGTACGATTTAAGCAGCGGTACGATATCGGCAACGTTTTCGCATTAGGTATATTAAAAAAATTAATATGAATAATACATTCGGAATTGCATCAAATTTTAATTGCTATCAAAACTCGCAAAATAATTTTAACTCTATGGTCACGGAATTTTGAGAATCAAATTGCAGCGAATATAGAATAAATCCTATCTGCTCTAGTTATAAATGTTAAAATGTTGAACAGCGGCTGTATTAAACGTTCAAGATCATTATTACTATCGTTGAAACTGTCCGGTACAACTTTTTGGATTAATTTAATAAATTTTCTTGAAGACTTGAAAGTGTGCACAAGCAAGTAACATATAATTAACCACAGGCATGACAGTACAATAGTGGTATATATACAGAAATTTCACAGTGGCGTATCGTAGGGTATGAAAGTATTAAATTTATATATAAATATCTTAATTGGTTATTTGTTCACTCATGATAATAAATTAATTGGTATATTTTAAATAATTTTACTTCTTCTTCTACAGTTGTTAAGGCTCGACCCTGTTAATTAATCACTGTATTGCCTTCTTGGGATTCAGACGTCCAGCTATCCTTCCATCGTTTTGTAGAGTTTACAGGCAAGGTTAGCAGCCTACCTGTAATAAAAATATATATCGCTCAAAGAATCATGGTAAATAATTTTACGAGTTAATTAAATTATACCTATTATATTCTTACGAAGAGTGCGCTAGCACTTGAAAGCTTGATAAAAATATAATGTAATTTAATTTAATTAACTCGTAAAATTATTTCAAATATACCAATTAATTTAAATTTATACAGTTGTTTTATGATTTTACAAAACCAAGATGATCTAGAACAATTAATTATTGATAAATTTCGTTTTGTAGATCATCACTTTCTTAGTATAGGGTGTTTTTTTAGCTGCATGAGAACTTCAAAATGAAATAAAACATTAAAAACCTGACGGAATGTTTTGGTTATAATTTTTTTATGAAAGTACAGTTAAAGGCATTTATGATTTGAACATGACTTCCGGCATGTGACCACCACGACTAATGGTTACGAAGCGCATCCGTTCAGTCCAATTTTTGACCACTTTTTCTAATATTTCTGGCTTTATTTCATAAATGGCTTGCTGAATATTAGCCTCCAATGCTTCTAGAGTTGTTGGTTTGTTAGCATAAACCATGGATTTAACATACCCCCACAGAAAATAATCTGGAGGTGTCAAATCACACGATCTTGGAGGCCAATTGATAGGACCACGTTTTGAAATAATGTTGTCACCAAATTGTCCTTTTAATAAATTGATGGTTTCGTTGGCTGTGTGGCACGTAACACCATCCTGTTGGAACCATAAGTTGTCAATGTTTAGCTCTTGAAGTTTTGGAAACAAAAATGTATTGAGCATGTGTCGATATCTCACACCATTCACCGTAACGGTAGCTCCTTCCTCATTTCGAAAGACATATGGACCAATGATGCCTTTGGCGTGTATTCCACACCAAACAGTCAATTTTAATGGATGCAATGGAGTCTCAAGATAATGTCCCGGATTGGTCTCACTCCATATACGGCAATTTTGTTTGTTCGCATACCCATTTAACCAGAAATGTGCCTCGTCACTGAACAAAATTTTACGGTAAAAAAATGGATCCACTTCCAATTGGTTGTGAGCCCAATTTGGTAGCGTTGTTCAATGGTCAATCTATGCATTATCAAATGCCAAACCTTGCTAAACACAAATGTCAAAAAACTGTTTCCATAGCAATCTTGGTTCAATTGTTATCCCTATTGAAAGTTCTCATGCAGCTAAAAAAACACCCTATATTTTATTTAAAAATTGTTTTCCAAGATTTTTAAAAATTTATTGAATGTTAACTCGACGATTGTTTGTTAATTTTATAGATACAGAATACTTTAATAACATGTCATTATTTAAATTTTAAATAAAAGCAGTTTTATTTGAGTTCGATAAAACAAGATTACGAAGTAATGAAGAAGAGTTTACATGCGATAAAGAAAAACCACTGAGCTAGTTAATAAAATGTATCTGCCTTTTGACTTCAGTTATCTCCATAAGATTTTCAAAACAAAAAATGAGGATTTCGAACCACTAAATTTTAATTATTTAATTTTAAAACTTAGGTAGTACTTGTGTGAGGAAAAAACGCAGACAACAATAATATTAGCAGAACAACCCTAAAACTGTGGGTGAAACTTAAAAATCTGTTAAATAATAATTAATTTCACATGATCTATTTTTTTTTATTCACAGCCGATTTTGGTTTTAATTTTCTATGGGATGTATTTTTAAATTGTACTCGCCTTTTGAAAATTCTGTCTGAATCTACCAATCTACCGTAAAAGGTTTCATCATGCTTGATTAACAGCTGTTCAATGTGTTTTGGATGATAGTAGATAGTGACCAGGACATCAGCAGCAATCCGCTATCTAAAGCAGTGGAAGAGGTAGATTTCTTGTTGACCATGTCCCAAGTAGAAATTAATATTTTAATGGTTCTAATTTGATCGTCCAGCACTGTGGTAATTAGTCCTAGATAGACGCTTGTTTCTATCTCCATTGAATGGCTCAGCATTTTCGAAGAATTGTCGAAACATTTCTAACTGATGGCTTCATTTATTTTATCGAGGTTAATGGAATTCATCTTTTGCAGGTGCTTGATTCTTATTATCTTACTTTCAGTTCTTGTAGTTTTAGTTGAATATGCTTTGAGCACAATTTGGAGGATGATACATAAATCCTCGAACGGATCTGAAAAAATTAAAATTGGCATTCTAAATAGATTGACGGATAGGGATGAGTTAATTTGTGGTAGCTATACTTAATTTGACTTGCTGATATGTTAAAGTGTTATATCGACGCTCCCAACGAAAACTATAGTAACTCAAAAAATTTAGTAAAAAAATCTATTATATCGGTAAGCATTTGCCTAGAAAAATATCGTAACTTTGTAGCAACTCGAGACGACCAATAGTAGACACTGATCCTTAGAAATTATGCAATTCTGCAATTTATAGTGACTATTTAAATATTGAATTGCGTTTTTATCAAAACTGTAATTACTGAGTTACTATAGTCTTCGTTGGGGGCGTCGATATAATGGTGCACAAAAAGGTAATTCTGATACTTCGATTTTGTACACTAGTTTCTGAAAACGATATGCCGGCAAAACAAATAAAACGATAATACATCATTTTGTAGTCAATATTGATTGAAGCAATTGGAATCTTACACCTAATATATTATTATATTGAGCACAAAGTCCAAAAGCAGCCATTGGACGTTTTTTATGGCTAATTCTAGGATTAAAGGTGTCATTTTGATCAAAGCCCGAAATATACTTCATTTTCGAATTTGGGCCGAACACAAACAACTAAACCTATCAGTGTACAAATATGAAATATCCCATTAATTTGACTCGATATTATATTTTTTTGACGATGAAGAGTTACGTGAGAATTGTGAAATATTTATTTACCATTTTAAAAAATGTCGTCCAATTTTGCAAGAAACATCTGATATGCTTTCATAGCCAAAAGTATTCATCTTTTATAAAAGTCAATGTTATGAAATAATACTATAGGAATAAGAAGCGACACTCTTCAGCGTTTTTCAGTGCTCATGTTGAGCAACAAAATGACTGCCTCTTAGTGTTTTTTATTAGTCAAATATTTTGGCACGCAAATGAAAACCAAGTAGGCGACGGCCAATTTGTTGGTAAACATGCGCAATGAAAATCGTTCACTTCTTGTTCGTATTGTAAATATTCTAGGCTATTATGTCACCTATCTGCTGTAATAATCCTGAGCAGGAAATTTTGTTCACATAACCAAATTTCAAATGCTTGCAATCAAATACACAGTTTTGTATTTTATTTAATCAAAATAATATAAATGAATTGAATAGCATTGGGTTCGAATCACAAAGTTTAAGAAATTTTTTAGCGTGAACCCCTGGTGAACATCGGCACGGGAGCTACCTAATCAAAAACACCCTACAACCAATTAATTATAAAAAAAATAATTATAGCCCAACAAAAATATCCGCACTGACACAAGTGCTAGGATCTCGTAATTAAAGCACTTAATTTAAAATAAAAAATATACCTACAGCAATGAATTATTACAACAATTTTTTAATTACTTGGTAGTGACTGAATATATTGAGTAACCGTATCTATTAATTTTCAAAATAGAACTTAATTTTATGAATTTCAGGATGAATATAATAATGTAGGTAACCACTTATAAATCACAGAATTAATTTAATTTATGTATTTGTCTAATAGCTTGCACCAATTTTTAAATTAAATAAAATAACCATTCCAACGCCTTTGTATAATTCACAAACAGAAATTTAAGACACAATAAAATTTTATAACTTCAAAAACAAATTTCAAGTTAATTAAGATTAAAACTGTCTTTTTATTTAAAAATTATTTAAATGTTATGTTACATTAAAAGTTGTTGACTGTGCAAGATAATGAATACCAAATTGGCACACCTTGATGTATAATGTTTTGAATTATAATAACATAAAATTAAATTTTCAAATACGTATAATGGTAAAAAACGTGTTTAATTTTCTTAAATAAAAATTTAATCAAACAAATATTCAGCTCATCAAATTTTCTAATTTTATTGTAGGTAAAGAAGTTTCTTCTTGTTTTAAAGACAAATGAAATTAAAAGTTTTGTTAAAATTTTGGTTTTGTGCCGATATTGTACGCCATAATGTGTAACAAAAAATTTCCAGTAAGTAATAGAAAAAAAAGCTCTATGATTTGCAGCAACAAAAGTTCAATATATGTTATACTGCATGTGTGTAAATCTTTAATGGTAAATTTACCTTGCATAAATTTTTGGGATCGAATTTTGGTATTTGCCACTTCAATTCAAAATGATTTTATTGATTGTTATAAATTTTGAAATGTGTGCAAGATCAATAACTTCAATATTACAGTTGAACTAACCTGAACCTTACATTTTGGTTCAGTTTTTTTATTTTTCTGATACCACAATATAAAGCCATAATAGGTGATTTGCATAAAATTAAACTTATACTCAAAGTATGTAGGTATTCATGAGAATAAGTATAATGTGCAAGTTTGTAGTCCATTTTATATGAATAAAATATTGATATAGCTTCGACGAGTTCCTATTAAATTGTGTAATTGCTTGGTTATAATGTAACTAAAGGTTTGGCGGTGACAGGTTTGAAAATTTTACGAAGGAAGGATTTTCCCTTGATTTCCCTAATTCGAAGAAAAGAAAGAAACGAAATGAGAATAAATAAACTAAACTAGCTGAAGAAGCTTCAAATAATTTGCAATGACTTTTATATAACACGGCATCAGCAAAATAAAACAGGAAAAGTGCAATTAAACAAATAATAAAATATGAAAAGAAAGAAACCTAAGAAGAATTAAAAATATGGAAAGTTAGGTACAACAACAATAATGTGATTAATAAGATACAATAGAAACATATATATGTTTTATTATTAATAAATTACGAATTAAGGAATAATTATAATGTTATATTTGAGCTTTCGATCTTGCATTAACACCTTCGTCAGAAAATTACAAATAATAAACATATTTATTTTCACGAATTAATAATAAACCAATTTTATACAATAGAAACATTGTAAAATCAAAAAGGAAAATTGAATAAAATATGGGTTATGCTCAAAACTTGTAATGGAAATAAACAAGAAAACGGAAATATTCAATCTGAATAAAAATGGTTAAGGAAGGTAGTAAATACTGCAATTAAAATAATTTTCTTTTTAGTATAGATTTAAGAGTCATTGGGGCCATGGAAAAATAAATAAATAAGCTGTATGGTCATATGCGCTATGGAGGAATCTGACTCAACAGTCGGAGTATGGTTAATCTCAGAGACACGTAATGAAATCATATAATGATTTCGAAATTTGTGAGCAAAATTTTAGACAATATTTTGCATTAAAATTTTTATTTTTAAATTATCAATGGCGATTTTGTCATGCTATTTTCAGTTCTAAACAGTTGGATGAGGCATTTGACGTGGCCGCTTACCTGTGATAAAAGTTTACAATTGCAATTTGAAATAAAATTATCTTCGAACATTGAATTAATAAAAACAAAACAAACTAGTAAAATTGAAATTTAAAAAAAATTTAATGGAAGTATATTCATTTTTTCTAGAATTTTATTAATTTTTTTCCTTTTTACTTTTGTCTACAAAAATTGTATGCAAATTAGACTTGCAGTTAAAATTTAAATTTATTAAAGCAATTTATGCATTTAATTAAATGATTTCTTGAAAATTGTATGTGTAGAATACAACTTTATTCCTTATTCTTCGTATTTTTTATTCTGTTACCAGGCTAAAAATTACAAATAAATTTTAAATAATATCTATTATAAAATTATGCCTAATAAAAATAATAATAGAAATAAAATAATTATAATAAAAAAAAACAATTAAATATATTTCAAATGTTTAAAGTAACTTAATACAATAACTTGAAGAAAATTAAATATTTTTGTAGTAATTTAATCAACTCCACTGACATAATTAGATAGAAAACATACAATATCTATTAATTAATTTAAATTGTCTACCCGACCCTTTTCTTGTACCAAATAAACAACAATCTACAAGAACTATAAATATATTATTTAGGTAATCAAGCTCAAGTATCAAAATGCAAGTCCACAACCCTAAAATTTAGCAAAAATATGATTATAACCAATCAGAAAACTACATTATGTATTATTGCAAAAGCTAATAATTTATCTATTTTATTATTAGATTAGCTTCTCGTAGTCTACAATAGTGTCTGATGTGTACGACGTACACTATTGTTGTTATTAATAATGAGTAAATCCATAAATCAATTATTTATGAAGTAATAAAAATTATCGAATGTATACCTACATATTACACGAGCAAACTACGACCATAATTACAAGTTAAAATAATATGAATAATTTAACGGGATAATTGTGAAACGTTTAAATAATTAATTTGACCATTAAAATGGTTGCACTTATTAGCATTAATACTTATACTGACTAATCTGATAAGTTAAGTAAAAGTTTAAATATATTATTCTATGTGCAGTCAACTTGACTGATTCTACTTCTTATTCTCATTATGTAATTAAGAATCTTTAAAAGTTATACGCTCTCTTTGTTACTCGTCATTATTTAATGAAACTAAGCAAACTAATTTTAAATTACATACCCGCAGTTATTACAGATTACCGCGACATATGTAAATTACCTACTTTAATCCAAGACTTACAGGAATTTGTAAAAACGTATAGGTTTATAATACTACAATGCAATGACAAATAATTGTGAGCTTTATCTGAACACGAATTATTAGCTGTGCATTTTCTATGCTCGAGCGTCCCCACAATTAGATTGCGTGCATTATAATGTAATAATTTTTATATTACTTGCATAATAAAAATAATTCTTACTACAATTACTCTCTTATAATGCACTTGGAAAATCCTGTGCGTGTAACACAAACAAATCATGCTGCATACAATCAAAATTATCTAATTTACTACAGCCAATGATCGTATTTAATAATCATAAAATTTATCAATTTTATAAAAGCAAATCTGAAGTATCCCATGTGTAAAGCTTTTCTGAACTCAATTGCTCTCTTAGATAGCGGAATATAATATAACTCAATATTTTGGAAATATTTTGGATGTATTATTGAGATATTAAAATATTTTTCACAATTGCGATACTCTAAAGTGCAATTTAGCCCCGCATTTGCGGGTGTAAAGGGGCGTTTTTTATACCTGCATTCAACATGCATTTTACGACCTGCAGTAGGTCGTAAAAATGGATTTTACACCCCGCTAGAGGGTGTAAAAATGAAAATCCGTTATTCTAGTAAAATTATTTATTTAGAATTATAATATATTATATTTACATTAGAAACATTGCAGGACTTCATGGAAACAAGCCTCTGCAAGTCTTGCGGATCGATATCAGTGCATTTTTTTAGTGGTTTGGAATCTGACGACGTGTTCGCGGGCCTGGAGTCGGACGACGTGCTCGCGTGTCCACCAAAAATCTGGTCCGCGATACCTGCCTTGTTCCGGACAGAATTCTGCACGTAACTCTCGGCCACCACAGAAGATTTCCATCCGCCATGCCGCTTCAGCACATCCAAAGAGGCTCCCGCGTCGGCAAGCAATGGTGCGGATGTCCGCCTAAAGCAGTGGCCGGTTAAGTGTGCGGTTCTGGAAGCCCAAGATGGGACGCGATTTTTTTCGGTACGGCTGCCAGGGAGTTTTCTCCAACTACCTGCTTGGTACACTCCCCATCCCTGTACTGGACAAAAAATCGCGCCTCACCTGTGTGCTTCCGCGCCTCGATGTACTCCCGAAGCAAGGCCAAGTAATCGACAGATTGATCCTCCGCGTTTTTGTTCTTCGCCGTCGTCGTTCTTCCTCTTGAGAAAGGCCACCAACCGGGGGAATCGCCCGATGTCCAAATTATGCTCTGCTTTAATCAGAGCCTTGAGCATGGAAAAATGCGACCACATGGTCACATGTTTATATTTTTTAGATTGTTCAAAGAAGAAAGCCAGTAGGCTTTCTTCGACCGTAGGCGAAATTTCGTTTGCCTTACAAAAATCAAGATATACGCCGTATTTTTTTTGGAAATTTTTACAGATTTATTCGGCAGACATCCCATCACCGCCTGCCTCGCGGCCTCTTCAACGTCAATTTTAACATTCATTTTCACGCACGTGTTCACTCTTCGAAATTCGAACAATAATAAGATTAATAACGATAACACGTCAATACAATATTTTTATATTACATAGTTACACTATTCATTTTTTTAATGTCATTGCCGACTTGATCACTAGACGCCTTTTCAAATTAAACATAATTATTTAGCGTAAAATTTGCAATTATTCGCGAAATTTTTCATCCCAATTGTGAAAAATAGTATATACAACGTGGGAGTAAAGTAGCTTTTCATCCCTCGACTGCTTGTTGCACCTCGGCCTACGGCCTCGGTACAAAATTGTCTCGGGACTGAAAAGAGTAACTTTACTCCCTTGTAGTATAATATACTATTATGCATTATAACAGGTACGAGTTCTAGTATGACTCAACACAAATTTTTTCAATAACTTGAAAATGGTGAAACATGCCAAATATTATGTCGAAAATCCCGAAATTTTAGTTACTTTTAGTTAGTTTTAGTTAGTGTGGGAGGAAATGGTTATTCTATTGAAAATATTAATTAAAAATGGGACTGTGAATGGGGTTATTTTTATTTCTCTATGTTATATTTTTATAACGGTACTCACGGATTTTTAAGTAGCTAGCCTTAATACCCAGTATCAACAGCGGAGATTATCTGAATGATATTAATTATCCAGCGACTTACTCTGACAAAGTACCAGACTCTAGATTACTAAATAATTCACAAGGAAAAAGGGAAATTGCATTATTTGGATATCAAATAGGTACAACAGGGTTATATTAAATAAAGAAGAAGGTACATATATAACACAAAACAAATTATAATAAAATCAAAAATATTCCAAGGCAGAATTATTCTGATAAAATTAATTGTTAGGCCGGCCGTCTTGATAAATATAGCTAAAAAAACTACTAAAACTTCGAGTACAACCCTACATCGCAAATAAGCGTTGTTAAAATTAAATTAGAAATTAAAATTATTAATTACTTTAGAAATGAAATTAAAAATTACTCTACATCGTGAACATAAATTATAAGGAATAGCTTACCAAGAGTTGTTCTTTGAGGCACACCTAACATAACCTTAATTTTGAATAATGAACGGTCAGTAATCTTTTAATTACTAAGAAGAAAATTTATGAGTAAAGCACGGATTTTATGACGTAAAAAATGTTAAAAAATGCACAATTTTAGACTATAAAAATCATTGAAATAGTCCCAATAATTAAGAATTTAGACGTTTTAGACAATCCGCTCCCTCCGCTCCGTCACCTACGCTCTGGATGCTCAAAGCCGTTATTTGACTAATGCTGTACTAATTAAAAATATCCCCTAGGCCAGGGGTGTCAAACTGGCGGTCCGCCGCGTGTATTTGTGCGGCCCGAATGCCCACGGCCCGAATGTCCGAATAAATTTTTAAATTTAAAAATTTCAAAAATAAATAAAAATTTAATTTTTTCATAACTAACGATAGATGGCGCGAGGGCTGCAAGTCGTATGTGAGGTGTAGGTGCAGTTGGTGATATAATGAAGACAAAATAACATTACAAAAAATGAATGACCTAAAAAAAAGGTCATTCGTGTGCGGCCCGCGAAAATTTGGCTTCTCGGAAAATAGCCCGCGGGCGAAATGAGTTTGACACCCGCCCGTCCAACTCGGAAAAGTATATATAAATAGCCAATAGCGTATACGTACTGTATGTGCACATATAAATAGCCACTTTCTTCAAATTATCAAAATGCTAATTATTTCTACTTTCCGTTACAAATCATTATACACTTGACAACAATTTTTTGTCTAAATTTATTTTTGTCGTATACTACTTGAAAATTTTTATAAATTTTTCTTTCCGTATTCTTACATTTTCCAGCTTAATTATAATTTATAAGGTTTCATCAACGTAAATGCAATAGTAGTATTATGTATATTGTGTATTACCTCGTAGGAGCGGAGAGTTATTTTTTTTTGCTCACGAAGTGCAAATTGAAACACG
The DNA here is from genome assembly GCA_958510855.1 of Rhagonycha lutea. Lineage (NCBI taxonomy): Eukaryota > Metazoa > Arthropoda > Insecta > Coleoptera > Cantharidae > Rhagonycha > Rhagonycha lutea. Next base: position 60,985,737 of record OY294036.1, read on the forward strand.
AGCCAAAGGCCACTCTATTTCTATGTTGATTTTTAAATTTCAATTTTATATCAATTTTATAAGTTAATAATTTATTTATATTTTAAATATTTTACGTTGGCAAAAATTACTTAAGAAGCACGATATCTTTAATATTATTATACGTAAGCATAAGCAAATAAAATTTCTATAATCATTATATTTTAATTTTTTTAAATTGTATAAAGCTAAATAAAAATTAATAATTAATAAAAACACGTCTATTTTTCACATACACTTTATTATCTAAAGACTGCAGTTTCACCCTCACTCTGTGTTTCTATTAATTTTTATTTAAAGTGAATTTTCACGCAGTAACGACTAGGTTCCATCAATTATTTTTAATATAAAACCTAGTTTTCTTACAGTGCTACGAAATTACTTTACTTCTGTCCAAGCGACAAATGAAAATTTTAAGTCCTCTGCTGGCAGTTGGAAAAGCCTACTTTCACAGACGGTCGGAGGAAAATATAGAATTGAACTAATGTCGTACATAATATATTATTACTTCAAGTACTCTACTAGGTACTAGGTACATATTAAAAAATAATTACAGTGCGCTTGTTATTTTTTGAATATCAAGTAAGTATAACTTTTTAAAGTACATTTTAAGGCATAAATAAAAGCAAAATAGCATTAAGGGGTCACCTTTACTCACTCACTTTTAAGAATAAAAGTAATTTGTAAAATAAATTTATTTATTTATTTAAAAATATAATATTACCATTCATATTAATGTGAAGTCCAAATATACGCTTATGTATAACTAACAAGGGGACACTACAGTGAGGTACCCACCAATCGGGATCCCAATTTTTTTGGTGATTCTATGAGTTAAAAAAATTATCACTTTCTCGGCGTTTAGTCCAATGGCTCTTAGTTTTTGAATTATGAATTTTTGAAATGGGCTGGTTTTACCATAAGTTTAGCATATATTGGAGTTGCAACGCATCGGTCCTGAGATTTTTTTATTCTAATTATATAATTTATTATGGGAATTAAAAAATTAACGACCTACGAATTACCATTCCAAATTCTTAACCATTAGATAACCACGGTTTCTTGTGATAATAGCTAATAGTAATATCAGTTAACCCAATATGGTATTTTCAAAATTTCATAACTCAAAAACTAAGGGCCTTTGGACAAGCATATCTTCAGACCAACCCAGCAAGCTACCTACCAAATGTGAAGCAATTATATGCTCAGAGTTTCTAACACTGCCAAGGAAACGAAGCAGACATTGGGAAATAACAGGCTTTAATTCTCTAGAGAATTGCTTCTAGGAAAGGAACAGGAAGAAGAAGTTATTAAATAAATAATATTTAAAAGCAATGTAATTTACTTTGTTTCAAATGCTTTAATAAAAATTAAACGACATTTTCAAGACATTTTATTTATCCTCCTCAAAATATTGACCCTTATAATATTATAATCTAAATTTAATATATAATTTAATTATAATTATAATCATTTCCTTTATGGGTTAGGTCGTTGACCTGTTCTGGCCCACCTTTTCTTTGGTCGTCCCACATCTCTGCATTTTTTAGGTTGGTATTTATAGATTTGTAGTGGGATTCTATAGTTTTCCATTCTCTGGAGGTGTTCTTCTCATGTTGTTCGGTTTCCCACTATTCCATCATTCAAGTTAAAGACTTGTAGGCCGTCTCTATAACATCGCTTTTCATTCGATCCGTTCTTTGTATATTTTAATTCCTCTAAGCAACTGCGGTTTATACCATTATATACCATTATATATCTATATATATAATGTTGGTACAGCTGATGTCATCTTGTACAGTTTCACTTGGGTTTCCATTCTAGATTTATTTTTTAAGACTTACGAAGCGATTTAAATTATTGTGTAGGTATATCATTACTGTAATCATAACTTATATCACATCCGAGGTATTGGAAATGTCGAACTTGTTCAATCGGTTCATTGCTTATTATTACTTTGGATCTTATTGTATCTTTTCTTTGAAACACCATCACCTTTGTCTTATTTACTACTGAAAATTTTGCAATTGAAGTCTTCTGCTGTCTTGCAAAATTTATATATTGCACTTTGGTATTCGTCTGCAATCTCTGCAAGTTGTCCGAAAATAAAAGTGTTATATCCATTCCGTCCTAGTGTGTGATAGTTTTGGGTGTTTTCTTAACCCATTTTCTTAAGATATTATCCATGTACAAGTTATACAGTATCGTAGATACGCTACATCCTTGTCTAACACCCTGGTGGACTGTGATAATCTTTACTCCTATTTATTTTATAATACAAATAATAATGATGACAAAACTTGAAGGATTTAATTCTGTAGTAAAAGTAGCTACAGTTCTGCAATATTCAAATCTCAGGTTTCATCCTCACTTAATACAAATAATGCATCATAAACATTGCCAATTTTTGTTTTTAGTAGATGTATTGCATCTGTTTGACTTGCCCACCTTGTATCACAATATTGGTTTGAATGAAAGTTTAAAATACTTCATCTGCAGTTCGATGCAAGGAATATACAAATAAATCATCAAAAAATTCCAAGTATTCCAAATTGACAAGTAAATGTCATGGAGATCACAAAAAGAAGAAATGGAATGAGAAATTATTTTCTGATCCGTATCCTGTATGGTTATATCCTGATAAAGGTCATAAATCTCTTGGGGGTGTATATACAAAGTGAAAATAATTTCATCAGCTCATAAAAAAATTTCTACTATTGAAATATTCGTTTAGAGTTTAGAAATAAATTCGATTTATTTAAATAAAATTGTTATTTCTTATCGGATTTTAATAATTTGTGGATAACTTTTCATGGTGCATAAAAAAATGTCGCTAAGGGTCAGTATGCTACAAGGTTTGATAATAAATCAAGACTTCGTCTCTAACTAATGCTGTCACCTCAAATATTTCAATTTTTACACTTTTACAAGTTACAAATTTTGCTAGATTTTAAAATCTCAAGTAGTACCTATATGTATAAAATCTATAAAAAATATGATAATAATAGTAAAATACCGCTACAGGGTAGATAGTAAAATAAAATAATAACTGAACAAGCATCCTTGCAAATTATTTTTAGATATCAAAACAAAAATAATAAAATAAAAACGGTAAGTGCTACTAAAAATATATAAAAAAGAAGACAGTATTTTGCTCTGGTTGCACTAGGTCTGTAATGAATGTTTACAATTATATTTTATAATTTATACAATTACCCAAGCCCGTGTAGGCAGTAGTGGTATTTCAAAGGTTAAAATATCCTTCTCTTATTTTCTTATCCTTCTCTTATTTAGTCTCAATTTATGCTTTAATTGTCGACGTTAAACTGTAGGACCTCAGAGATACTCAACATTACGACGAGGAAATTATGTGGCAGAAAAGACAACCTACATCCGCAATGGATTAAAACTGGAAAAAGATGGTTAGGCAGACGTTAATCTACTTTGCAATGAATATTGACCATAATAATATCGTCAAGTTGAAAGTTAGAAATGAGCTAGAAAAATGTTCTTGTCTAAAATTTGCAATTTAAATTGATTCTACTTAAATTGCATTTCGTAGACATTTAATTTCTCTTTTGCAATTTAGTTACTCGTATATTTCTACCACAAGAAAATTGTTGAGAATAATGTATCTTTGATTAAATATTCATGTTTTGTAAAATAACAAATTTTAATCTTAATAAACTGTTACTTCTATATGGTAAAAGTGATCTATTCGGATTGACGTAAGTGTCCTGAAAAGAAAATGTCTTTTTCTCAATTCGAGTACCTAAAATAATGTTCGAATAAGATTAATTATTAATCGAATTTAAGACTAATCAATCGTAGAACTAATAAAGGCGGATTGGCAACACTGGACAATGCACCCCTGACGTTACAATGCGATAAGCTCAGGACAATGTGACGGTCGTTAGGCCTTGTTCTAGACCGTCATTGTCATTAAACAATATCATACTTGATACAATATGTGCCGCCGAGCACCCATTATGTCACGTAAGTCGATTGGCCATTGTGAGTTCGTCATTGTTCTTTATATTAAAAATGTGGGCCTTTGCACTCATCACTTACAGCCTAAATGATTTCTTATTTTTGAGAAAAAAAAAGTTAACGCCAACAATTATTAAATTCGCAACTTTTATTAAAAATTAACGGTGTTGTTCAAAACCATCATGCAAAACATGTAATAGAACACATCAAATATCCATTCTGCGTTATTATGAAACAGTTTTTCTTGAAAATTCTATAGCAAAACAAGAAGAAAAGAAAATTTTTCATATACGACAAAGTGTCACAAAAAGTAATTTTTTAAACATACGACAAATTGAATCAAACAATTAAAGGGTAAGTTAGGGTCAATATTATTAAGCCCGTGTATTAACATTTAGTGGGGGTTCTGAACTTTAAGCGGCCGAAACTCAATATTGGGCTAGAGATTGTTGACAAGTGACAAGTCATTGGCTTAGTTTGGTGGTTGATTAGGCTTTTTAGCTTACAGGGACTTATAACAAATATTGCAGATAACAAAATGTAAATGCTTTATTTGCAGTGTTCCGTTTTAGTACATTTACTATTAAAACACTTGCTAATAAAAAGAAAAATATTAATTCGTACGCAGTACCTGTTATGAGAAAGTATTGGATTTTGAAAACAAATCCATAGCTAATAGCTGAATTCTTGGTTGAAAAGGAAATCCTAAAAAAATCACTGATTAATGCTAATGACAAATTTATTGCAGGTGGATAGGAATTGAAATTTTATAGTTATTGTACCTACGCATTATAACATCGAATGTAGAAAATTTCCTCGCGTACGTAGACGGCACAAAATATTACATAAGAAAACTAAATATAAATTTTCAATTAGGAAAAAGGAGAACAAGATTAAATTCTTACAATTACTGGCTTTATATTGATTAAGAAACTTGTTAAATATTACATGTCTACATGCATACACGTCGCTTTGACGCGTGTTTGTCTTACAGCCATGTGCCGTCGCGACGTTCAAACGATGCGTGCGCATTATGTTATTGGTACACGTAGTTTGCAGTCTTACACGTAATTTTAACTCTGGGAACGTCATTTTAATAACTGAAAACTATAATTGACGATAAAAGTGAGGGTGGGCATTATTCGTTTAGAATAGCTTGGCTCAAACATCAAATACACAAATATTTTTTTGGGACGATTCAATTATAATCTGCAAGTAATTTACAAAATGTTCTAGTGGCATATCGCGTGTGAATGCATTATTAAACTTCCAACTATAAAACTAAATTAAGTAGTGTTAAATTTTGCGTTGTTCTGGAGGATCTTATAAAATTTGTGAAGTTATGTGAATTACTTATATGCGCCTAATTGTGGAAAGCGTTAAAATTAATGTGTATAAAATGCGTCCTTTTTTGTCAAATGTGTGCTTGGTTTTCATTTATCAACGTCTTTGTGTTTTTCATTGAAATTGTGTGTTTAGTTTATGATTGTTGTGTTCGAGTATTACCTGTTGATTCTCTTCCGTTAACGCATTATATCAAAGCTGCGTTCAAGGATTTTTGATGTATTTTAGAACTTCGTAAGAAAAGTAAGTTTTTATAATTAATAAATTATTTTAATTATGTTTGTTTTAAATTAAACATATCCTTCCGTTTATTAATAATTCACTACATCATAACTAAATAGCAACATATTGCATAAGATAATTTACTCGAAGATTATGTAGTATACTATACCTATATTATTTATTATATTATTGTAGGTTTTTATTTAACACGCTCAACGATGTCCATTTTATTAGCAGGTATTAGATTAATGATTAGTTTTTTCTGAAATTGACAACCTATATTTTTTTATTAATTTTTTAAATTTGATTTACCTGTTGAGACAACATGCTATGGACACTTATACAGTTAGTTTTAGCTAATTGTAATATATCCATGTAGCTGAATCTATAACTAATTCTTTTAATATCAAACAAATTGTAATTATAAGTATTTAGTTATTATAAGTTTTCCATACGGAAAACCTACCCTTATAACTCTTATCATGTCATTAGTCTTAGCTGTTAGCCTAATAAGTATATTTCACTAGATATTATTGAAACACCGGTGTAATATCATCTCGCACCTATTATGCGTTCGAATTGTTGTTATCACACAGAGAAAATTTAATGTTTAATGTGGGCTTCGATCCACTGCAAATGTAATCTCTTAGGCTCTTCAGCAAATTTATTAGCATACTATAGAAATAATGCTATAATACCATAATGTTTTACTAATAATAAAGTTTAATTACAAATAAATTTTGAACAAGAAACACATTAAATAATTTTACAAATTAAAAATTTTGGCAATAACCTATTAATAAGATTTTTTAACAAAATATCTATCTAAAAATAAACTATAGGTAAAATACTTAAACTTCATATAAAAATTGCTAAGTCACCAAGATGTAAAATTTAGTTTGCCAATTTATATAATTCAGATATTACTTGGTGTAATGTAGATGATCAAAAGCTCAAATATGCCGTACATAATTATAAAATAATATTTAAATTTCTTATTGGACTGAACAAATGTATAGTTAACATATATTACAAAGCATAGTTTAAAAACCGTTACATATTTAAAATTACTTCTATAGGCATAGTTAAATTAATAGATGAAGTAGCGGGGTTGTACCTTCTTCAATCAATTCTATCACATATTGGATTACTTAGGTTACAAAGTTTTGAGAATTTATATCATATAAAAAACAATTGTTCTAATACATTTTAATATTTAATTAATCATATTTTATTCTTGCTTGAAGAAACGACTTAGAAACGTAGCCATTACAAATAACAATAACAAGTAATTACAACATTAAATTTAATATTACTGGTTATAATAATATATTATAATCGCTTTCATAATAATTATCGAAAAATAATTTTTCTAATAAGTACACAAAAAGGCTTTTAACTGACTTATTAGACGATATAATGGTATTTTAGTAGTAAGATCAGTATCGCAACACAATCGTAAAAGTAAATATCACTAACAATAAAAATTACAAAAACAGAATATTATGATAATTATTATTCAAAGTTACACGTTTTATAATACAAAACCGTAATTAACAATTTATATTACCTGCCTTGAGTGTACATTATTTATTTTCATTTGTCGAGATAGGTATGCCTAATGAAAATGAATCTAGTGTAATGATAATTATTTCGATAACATCTATCGATTACTAAAAATATTAATTAGAATAAGTAATTATTACAAGAGCTTTAACAAAATTGAAAGTTTGTTTAACAATTAAAACCAATTTGATATTTTACATTAGTAAATGGCCTATTTCTTCAATTTAATAGGTTCTTTGACTTTTGAAATGTCAAGAAATTAAAATTAGTTTATTAATTAAATTCATAAATCTTGGAATGTACAAAGTTAATTAATCTTAATTATCCTTTTGGTTAATTAATGTTTAATCATTACTCTCACAAAAACTGGTGGGTAAATTATTCTGCAAGGCTTGGAAATTATACATTTAAATTTTTTGTATGTAGTATTATATATTTTTTTGTTTAAAATCTTTTTTATACCTTCTGATGTTATTGTTTATGCAAAATAAAATTTGATAGTAAAAAGGCAAATATTTTAATCCATAAACAAATGATTATTATTTACATATACCTACCTAACTTAGTATGTATAGTAAATTTGGTATTGGGTACATAAACTTTATAATCCTAAGAATATGCAATATATGAAAAGAATTCATTATATTATATGAGCATATAATCTGTAATATTGGTAATCGATAATACTATAAAATAGTTTCTAATATTTTTGATTTTTGCATTACTGTGTAATACATAATATAATCTTTTGGAAATAAAATCTTAAACTACATGTGAAGCAATTGTAGATTTGTATACCTATCACAAAATCCAAATTTGTGCTATATGCGAAAGTTTATACTTAATTTTGCATTTCCATGTTGACACGTACTTTTAGCATATCCTGCAGGTACATACCATACAATAGTACATTGCATTCTCACTCTACAACTACTTATGTACGTGCGGTCCAGTGTAGGCTAAACTGTTGAACTATTTTTCAGTTGTCTCTCAAAACCTCAAAATCTTAATAGCTTCAGTTTTTCTGTAAATGGGTATAGTCTTACAATCTGTTTTACAAATTTAAACTAGAAACTTCTTTTAGTGTCACTCGCTCAGTGTAAATGATCAGAACAGGTGTTGACGGTTATTAATTCAAAAGAAAGTAAATAACAGATACCGATGTGTCATTAAAATATTTGGGTATGGTCAACAAAGTGCTAACTTAAAGTAAAAATTAAGACATTTTAAAATTCTTGGTTGTCACATACAAAACGTGCGGTATCAAATTGAAAAAAAGACACTATATGCAAATTAGTCTAAAAATAATTTTAGGAACGGTTTACATGTTTGTTATAGTGTCGGATGGCGTTTTAGCAAGTGTAATGATTTGATTATGGTTTTCAAAATTGCCCACATAAGACGCCCGTCGAGTATTCAGTATTTGAACACATAAACTGCTATTTATAACATACCCCTACACTTATGTTAGTCGTAACTATGCTCAGATTATTTTAATTTTAGTTACCGCTTCTAAATTTGATTTTTCTGTACAACACACTTTAATTATACTTCTGACGTAACTTATACCAAGGTTCATTTCGCACTCAGAACGCTTATATCAAACGATTTAAATTAGAACGCAAAAATTCCAAGGCTTAACACAATACAAATAAATTTTTTTAATTACAATCTGGGGACTTCAAAATTTTTCCGAACAAAATACCATTCTAAACTTCGGGCTATTGGTTGGTACTCTTACTAGTGCACTACTATAAACAATAATAGACATGGATATGGTTTCGTATATATAGTGGATCTGAATATGATCGCAAAGTAAATATTGTTTAGGAGGCAATGTGCGCAATGCCTAAACATTTTTAGCCAAGTTCAAAATGTTTTGTGACATTGAAATTTTAATTAAGAATTTATCCTAATAATACTTAAATGAGGGTAGAATACATAGGTACTTTTATTTTATTCGTTAATCATAATTAACTTCATGGTGTAATATCTATTACCTGTGGTTATCTATACATTATTATACTGTGATACCAGGTATCATTGTATAGTATATTAATTTATATCAGTCAAGCATTTTTAGAAGGAATATTCCAGTACGCCTAACAGCTAGGCGTACACATCTGGATTTTAATATCTGTAAATTTGGTTGCTTTAAAAATGTCATAATTCAGTAAAATCTGTAATGTTTGTTCAGTAGTATTCAGTTTGATTGGCATTTGATCAAACATAAAGGCGTCTGTCCTTGGGCATGGTCCTTTCGGTATTATTGCATTGTCCTTCTACCAGAAAATTGTACCTTTGATAATCGACATTCGTTTTCTCACTCCTAAATATGCGAGTCTGTTCTACAGGTAAAAACTTTTTCATCTCTTTATCGTTAATTCTAATAAACGATTTATTTCCTTTAAACCATTTTGTGCCTATAAACTATAAAGTATACCTATGATGTACTTCATCTGATTCTATTATCGTACTTAAGGGATTAATTTTATTTACAACTAATTCTAAAATCACTCAAATTTACTTTTCCAACAAATTCTATTTCCTTTTCAAACTTTTTAAAAATTCTTCCTATTTGAAATACCAAAATAATGCACACTCTCATATTTAACTGACTTATTTTTCTTTATCTCAAGAAAACACTACCTTATAGACCTCACAAAAATTAGACAATATTTATCATATTGAAAACAAAAGATGATAGATAAATTTAGTTTTCACCATTGAGTTTCAATCTGAAAAATTTGAGAGTATAATATCATTAATTTTTCAATATCTTTTCTCATATTAAATTCCCCTATAAAAGTATTCAAATATATTATTTACTCTGTACAGAGATACGTATACATTGAGAATTTAGTTTGAGAAGTAGGTAAGCCCCTGCATACAAACAAAATTTTGCAAATAAACTTCTTCCAATTTTGGTCCGCCTAAAAAATTTAACGAGGTAGTGAGTTGAGTAGGTGGAGCCAATTTTCTGCGCAGTAGATGTGGAGGGAGAACGAGCTAGTGCCGTCGTGCATTTAATTAACTTTTGACAGATAGTAAGCAGATGAACGCTTCCAATTGACACCACTTTGTTGCAAACATGGACCCGACCTGATGAATGTTCATTTCTGCGCATTAACTTCACCTAGTCAACTCAAAATGATGCCACTTTACTTAACATTCCTCTTAAAAAGGAAAATTTTGACATTATGTTAATTCTGGTTAATTACTATATTATTAATATTTTAGAAAATATAAACTTAAAGTATAAAGTATACATCACAGTATTTATAACCTCCGATAATGAGGGTGCAAATTCTACTATCACAAAAATAGGAAACTCGTTTGGTTTCTTATACTGCCTGCAAACCGCATCTTGGTATTCCTGCTCATTTCTTACATTTATGAAGTTACAAATGTTTAAATTTATACAGTATATGGTGTAACTTTTTTCCTGTACTTCAAAATATAGCATTTTTATTAGTATGATCATATTATTTAAGATTATAACGTAAGGGGGTTAAATATACATTCTTATTATATACGATAATGTTAATTTCCTAGTCATAAATTGGTGGACGTGTTTTTCCGACGTTAACCACTTCATGCCCACATTAATTGTAGGTGGTCAACGTTAAACAAGGATGCGACATACACATTAATATTATACCTACAGTACATTATAAACAAGGACACGGCGCGCGTGGGAATGGACGTCTCGTCTCGGACACGTCAATGAGCATTAAGTGTAACATTTATTCTGGTTGAGGAAAAGTTGAAAGAAGGGTGGATCGTTTATTCAGTGGCATAAATATTTATATATAATTGAATTTTAATACAAAGCAATACAAAAAAAAATGCAGTTTTTACTGTGTTTATTTTTCTCCATTTAAAAAAGGAAAAAATTTCAACAAGTTTCCGTAAATTTTTCAGTACATCTAAATTGAATAATACTCACAGATTTAACTATGCCTACATGGAAGTGTATGATTAAATCCAATTAGAGTTATAAACTTGCGATGATATTACTCGTTATTGATTTTCAATAACTATTACGCCTTACATTGTATGTTATATATTTATATACCTAATAAGAATTGTATCAATTTGCACGATTAATTCGTCGATATGCATAAAATATATCAAGCAATATAATATTATAAAATGTAATTTGACTTATTTTCAATTAATCATAAAAACTTTTTATAATTATTATATTGATTAATTTTTTATGGAATTATAGTACTTGCAATTTTAGTTAAATTACATTTAAATTTTTTATAATAGGTAATCAACTTAAAGGTGATAATATCTGAATTTAATTTTTCAATTTTGTTTTCAAATAACGATCAAAGGGGCTGGCTGATGGAGTTTTTGACTTCTACAAAAACACGATAAAGTTGTCTCTTCTTATGGTTAGCTTTCAAATATTTTTATCTAAATTAATATACTTTTTTATCTTTAGATCTCCTCTAAATTTAAAATTATGCAATTTTGTGGTCGCAAAATCTATAATAAACTTTTGAAAAAGAGAGAAATATATTACATGCTGTACATTAATATAATAAATTATTAAACACACATCGAAAAAAAATGTTAAGAATTTAATTAACAATCTTAAATTTGATCAGGAACTTTATTCACACGTTGAGTTATAAATCACAAAATAAGGTTTAAGTTTTAAAAAATGAAGTTAGTAAATCTTATTTTTAATTTAAAGTGGAAAAATGCATTTTAAAGAAAGAAACAAGAAGTTTGAGTTTGTGACAGTGTTTAATTAGTGAAACCTCTTGGTAAGCAAGAGGCTATCGGTCTTTCCCGGTGACTAATGAACTGCTTGATTACAACACCCTGGCCCTGGACCCATAACGTCACAATGCCGTCTTTACAACAGCGACAATCGAAATTAATTCATTTTACTTTCAGACTTCTACTAAATTATACCACAATTGCACTATTTAAGGTAGTATATCAAAAAGTTCGTTCGTTAAAATTTAATGAAAAAAGTTTAAACGATTTCATCTCTATCACAATGAAATATGTAGAATATTAATACTTACTTACCTGCTTAAAAGATTTTAATATTCAACCCTAAATTCAAATGTATTATTTAAATTAATTAACATATGTCCAAAGGGTCAGCTGCAATGTGCAATGTCGTTCAGCTTTGTGTTGTGATTGATGCACCCTTAAGACAAAACAGCTTAGGGTCTTCGTTGGCTTAGCTAACTTACAAGTTCAGCTTTGTAAGGGATCAAGTGAGCAGCTTCAAAACAAAAGGTGTCCAGTTTTTGCAACCCCGTTTTTCGTTGCCGACATGGGAACGACTGGATCCACTTCTTTCTGTTAGGGTTTTCTTTTAAATGAGCATTGTTACAACTTTAGGTATTGCTTGGTTATTGTTTATAAGTGAAATCAACAGACAGGTCAACTACCCTTTTTAACGTATTTTATTTGTTAGTTAAAATAAAGTAATTATTATGGTTTTAAGGTTTAATATGCAGATGTATGTATGTATAAATTACCGATTAGGAATAATTGGAATCCAAAAATTTAATGGTTTGTATTATTATGTATTGTTGTTTTGAAAAATTGTGTTCTTAATAAAAATTTATTTATTAATTAACTAACCCGATTCGTTATCCGTATATTATCTTTTTATATCTTCCATTCTTTATTAGGTAAAACTGTAGGAGTCTGTAAGTAGGTAGTAGGTACATAATATTTCAAGAAACCGGTATTAACTTTCAATATAAAAGCTAAGGGCTGAAAATACTGCTTAAATCAAGTAGTTATAAAAATTGGTAAATACGTTGAGAATTATAGAGAGAAAGACAAGCTAATTTATAATTAAAAAATTAATGACGATCATGTGACTGAAAAGTAAATTTACAATTGTAAATGTACCGTTATAATTTATTAATAATTACATATGATCATTACATGCTTGTCAATTTTGCAATTTTAATATTTTTTATACTTTGGCTAATTGAGTGCTTGTTATAAAATCGCGTATTTAAAAATTAACATGTAGTTATGCTTCGTTAATTGTCATAAAATATAGGATAGGTAAATGACATAATAATAAAGAATTAAATTTGTTGTATGTTGTTTAGATAGTTAAAATCTAAATACAGAGTGTCGTATGAAATAACGCTCATTAGCTCATGACAGTACATCAAATGTAGTTTAATTACGGAGTCGCGGAACAAAAGATTCTAACAGAATGTAATTATCGAATTTTTATTGTTCTACAACAAATTATTGCTTTGTATGTTTGACATGGCATGTAAAGCTTTGATGATAGCATCCTCATACTTGTCTTATTTTCACACTTGGTTACACATACAACTTAACCTACTACTACCACCTCTAACTTCTAACTCCAACTTCAACTTTACAAGAAGAGAAGACAAAAAAGCTCTTTTATTTACACCATCGTTAAATCTCTTAATTCAAATACGATACACACAAATAAAACGACATTGAATAAAAAAATTTATATCCCGGCCATAATTAAGTTTCAATTTTAATTAACAAATATTGTTCGTTCTTTCACAATAATAACGTCGATGTATTATGTACTTTTATAATACAATTTTTCCAAGTCATTATTAAATTATTATTATTCCCAAGAACTCCAACGCACATAATTGCTTTCAGCATCATTAAAACAATTTTTTTTCTTTAAAAGTTAAAATTATATCTAATATTTATATGGTTTCTTCTGTCTCGTTACACATAATAATAAGGGTAATTATTCTATTTTATTTGTAATTATTTTTACATTAATTTCACAGTATACTGAATTAATTATGTTCTCTCATGTCACGCTCAAAAGTATCATAAACATAATTAAGATGCTGTTAAGATTGTTCCCAGTGAACAAATTTAAACAATTTTTTCGTTTAACAAATTAGCTTCAACTTCATTATCTTTGAAAACTATTAACTTAGAATACTGATAAGTTTATTACCTTAATGTGATTATTTTCAGTCATTTATTATACTTGTCTGCGGTTAGTGTGCACCTATGTCCTATAAAATATTATCTATTATGTACAATAATAATTATTGACATATTTTCTAAATTGAAAAAGTATTACTATTAATGGGTTTAAATTCTACAAAATAATAATATTATTTCTGTTGTCCAAATTTACCTATTTATTAATTACTATTATAAAAAAATTGTCCTCTATGTGTGTCATTTCCTATTATCTATCATAAAACTTCAACGTATGAATTTGTAATAATTATTATTATTCTAGCCAGTAGGGGAGATCTGAGATAGTTTTTACTGACTTTATTGCTGAATTTTATGCTGACAAAGTTTTATTTTTAAGGGTTTTATCTAAAGTAAATAATTAGGATTCATTTAAAATGTTTCATATTATTATGTAGAAACGTATCCAAAATAGTAGGATTGCCATTCTACATACTATACATAAGTAGGGTTGTCATCCGTCCGGGTTTCCCCGGATTTGTCCTAGTTTAGAGGGCGTCCGGGGAGCGTCCGGGCGGGGTTTGTGGTCCGGGTTTAAAAGTTTTCAAGTCACCGGGCGCCTACGCACCGCGCCGCAAAGAACCGACTCGCTGGATTTACCGTCCCCTCTATCTTTTAGCACCAAGCCCAAGATTTAGTTTAAAATTGTATGAAAAAAAAATAAAAAGTTGATTTATTAAAACTATTTTTTATTTTACTGAGCAACTTAAAAAAATACTATTGGCATGTCCGGGTTCTAACCTCCAAAGTCCGGGGTTTTCACGCTTCTTGTCCTGGTTGCCAGATTTTAGAGATGGCAACCCTATAGGGGAATAAGTTGACGATGTTAACGAAATTTAATTTTTATAAATGAACTGATAATGATTTTTATTAATGTTTTTATTCGTAAGCCAACATTAATATATAACAAACAAAATAGTACAATATAGTATGAAAAAAATATAAAGGTTACATTGAAAAAAAATTAATACATATTTTCTAAAAAATTCGTCGTCTTACCCGAATGTCGTTTAAGATGACGAACCTTATGCGGGTAAGATGAAGTCAGGCCCGGACTGGCTCCTTTAGGGGCCCTCGGCTAGAGACTGAGGAGGGGCCCCCTTACTAAGAGGGGATATTTTTGAAAATCACTTTTACCCCAAGTATAAACCACTTTTTTGTGGCCTCTTCGGGGCCCCCTTAGGTTGGGGGCCCTCTGCGATCGCCGACCTGGCCAGCCCGGGCCTGGATGAAGTATTTAACAAATCGCGTTTAAATGCTGCGCCTGAATAATTACTACAAGATTCATGCCACCATGTCAAGCACAGAGAGCACTGAATCCTATTCGTTATCTTTCCCGCGTCATCTTACCCATTGAGGTTAACTTTAAAGGCGACAATCAATTTTCAACTACAAACATGATATCAACAAAATTAGTACTGGCATACATTGTAATACATCTGTTACTAGTAATATAACACAATTAAATGTCAACATACCTAGAACAATTCCTGAAAAACCTTATGCGACACAATCACAATTTTACAAAACATAGCCTAGATACAATCTTCTGTGTTTAATTTATAAACTACCGACTTTAGTGCATCTAATGCATTTCCGAGTTAAATTAGCTACGTCTGGTTAGACGGCAGCATACTATGTAGAAAATTTGAATTTTTGTTTTTAAAGAAGATATTTAGCATTCTTCATCTTACCCGCTTCGTCAACTTACACGACTTTCCCCTACATAAGATACTTATATAATTTCAATCTAGGATTAACACTCAAAATCTAAAAATGATATATTACATTTTGAAAGAGGCTAAAAATCAACACAGGGAAACTGGTGACTGTGGTGGAACTTTAACCTAAGGGCACAGTATATGTTAATACGGCCCTGTTTGAAAATATATTAGGCATACTTTCAGAAAGTTGTTTATTTTCTTAGATTAATTATTAAGATTAATTCTGAAACGCTACCAAATACCCTTTATATTTATTAATAAATTAATAATGATCTATTGTTTTGATTTACCATTAAAATATGAAAGTAACAAGTCACCTCTACCCGCGTAGGGGCATATAAATTTTCTTTTATGACTATAAAAATAAAATTAAATGTATTCCTGAAACAGATAAAAACTAGAAGTAAAAATTGTAAAAACTCTCCCCGGTCATCCACCCTAAAGAAGAATAACATCACAACTTGCGATATTTTGGAAAATTTCAATTTTATTGTTATTGTATGATGTAATTTTCTATACTTCATACTTACTTGAGTTACTACATCAAAGTTTGATCCAAATTAGTAATATAATGAAGAAATAATTTTGTGAATGTGTCTGCTTGTGGCGACAAGATATATAAATTTATCTGGTTTTAGTACTGTGTGTGTTATGGGAATTGATATGGCTATAATCAATGGCTATATCATTGCGACGGGAAGGTGTAACTCAATCACAAGTTTTCACGATCAGACTCGGTCACATATTTGTCCTGCTAATAGATATCTATGTCTATTTGTATGTGACGTAATTGTGGAAAATCGTGACGTCACATATTCTCCCATGAGAGCGTCCACTATACGATAGTATTACCAATATTCTTTAGATGGTTCATCTACACTAGAAAGTAAATTAGTATTTATTAGACATCTTTAATTGCAATACAATTCAATTGAAATACAATCATATATAAATGAAAGTAAGGGAAGTAAGATGTTCTTTAATTGAAAAGAAGATAAAATATCCAACTATCAACACCGAAGTAAAACAAGGATAATTAACGGTCATGTCCAATATTTGTCTTCAAATAACACAAATGCACGTTCAGATCGCCTAGCTAAAACACAAACACGTTTAATAAGACTAATTTAATTAGAACTTCACTTCAATTAACACTTCTTATTAATCTGTTTGTCTTTGCAAGCAGGAGAATAAATTAGTTTCGTGAGTTTAAAATTGATCGATCGCTCTCTCTCCCGTAAATACGATCCCTTTTTATATTATTATGAAAATTATGATTTTTTTGCTTTACTTAAATTTCCTAAACGATGACTCCGAGTAACAATGTTAAAAGTTTTCCAACTTAAAATTCTTTTTCTTATTTTCAACTTTCATGAAGTATACACTTCATCTATCAATTATTTCTTATACTTACACTATTTACAATGAACAATTCTTCGTGGACTAAAATTAAACAGTTATTTTGTGTTATGTAGGTAGGTGTGGGTATATCAAATCACGCATAATTTATTTTAATTAAACTTTTGTATGCATACATTGAACGCAAATTGGTTTATGTGGCAATTTCCAAATAATTAATTTTTTATTGTTTTTTAATTATACTTACCATATCGATTTAAAAAATTGTTTTCATTTTGTGATTTATTAATACATTATTCTTATATAATTAACCGTAACTAATAATTAATACCAGATATCTAAAATTAAAAGTTTTGTGCAATCGTGTAGGTACCGCAGTTGGTCATGCGAAAAGTAAATTAAATTTTTGGTAATTAGTGTGTTAGCGTGTATATTTATTAATTTCACACGTGACCCTGGCTGCGACAGTTTCCGGGATGTTTCTTTGTCCAAAGTCTCGATCGATGTCCGGAGCCAGGTACAAGCATTGTCTTAGTTGGTAGCCCCAACAAGACTTAGTTATTAATTTGTGGTACCTCGTCTGCTATAATATTTTTACAAAACACGAACGTTACAAATTCACAATCTAACTGTACATTTTAAGAATAACCACCATTACGACCTGCCTCGACATGCAGTTCAACGTATGTGACTTTTTCAACTTTTGAGAATAATAGCTACTGTTCGTACTACAATAAGAATTAAAATTATTTAATTTCTTCTACTAAAATAAAACTTGAGTAAAACTTCCTGGCAACGAAATTTACATTCTTTATGTACATTTTAACGTAATGTCCAAGCAGGATACTTACTATAGGTAATAAAATGAATTTAAATATTAAAGATTTTTCTAAAATTTTTATGTATGTACTGGAACGCAAGTTCTTTTTCTTGTACCCATGTGCCAATTATACCTACATCTAAGTAAAAAGCTGCAAGTTAAGCTTTACGTTAGGCGCTAATTAAATTTTATTTTAGAGTTTATACAAAAAGGAACATCCCCTGATTTATAATTAACCTCACATAGTTAATGTCTTTAAAAGTTTAAATTATAATCACGATGTGGTCCACATAAATATATTCCATTTGCATGTTGTAAAAAACATCAAAAATTTTAATTTATTTATAATAAGTAGGACCGCTATTAAATGAAAATTTTTCTGTTATTATACCTAAATTATATAAAATATTTTATTTCGGTCTTTATAACCACAACATCACATGTTTTTTTATTAATTAGTTACACAACGATCATCACAAAAACAATGATTATTATTTTTCAACAATATTTCATAAGAATGTTAAGTTGTGAAGTTTCTGAACATTATGTCAGTTATTAAATTTTTAGCAGTGTCTTGACGTTTGACATAAATATAAATCTACTTATACTCACGATATGTCCATTTTTACGTTTGTTAAACCAAAACAAAGTATTCAAAAATAGACTGGTCAACTCCATTTACGCGTTCACCGAAATTTCATGTAGATACTTATCAACTAATGCATGGTATTTTTTGGTCATTACACATGTAAATTAATCTTTTATAGGTGTGATTTTGGAAGTACGACTTTGTTAGATATTGTTATTTATTTATAAATTCTATATGCATGCAAATTAATGATAATTACGAAAATGAGGCATATGCTTTGTTAATTTTATAATGTGAGTAATAATTTTTACTACCTTGTGATTAGCTTAAAATTTTAATCAGCTAAGTAAATCAACCTTAAAATTCAAATTAAGTTTTGAATAATTACATTTTATTAAAATTAATAAATTTAATTCGGTGACTAAATTTGAATCTCTAATTATTGAATAGTCGATTGCTAAGTCACGCTAAGAAAGTGGAAGTGCTTTTTCAACTGGATTCACATTCATACACGTGCGCTAGTATTTGCCCTAGGCCTACATATAAACAATGACCCCTGACCTACGCGTTTTAAGAATTCGCTACCATTAACTATTTATGTTTGAAAAAGTAATTGTTTAAATAATAAATGATTTAAAATTCTACATTATTTTAAATAGTTTTTAAGATTTGAATTCGACACACAGCGAGAAGTTTTAATTAGTGAAATTTAAAAATTAACATAAGCAAACAATAAAATAAGTTTGCTGTTTGTCTCATTTATGGAGAAATATTCCGTTATAAGATGCCCCAAGGTTTTTTCGTTAAGATTCTTTGAAATAATTATTATTAATCAAGTAGATTAATTATTATGACTTCTAGTTTTGTATTGAAACTAAAATTAATTTCATTCATAACTTCGTATATTTAAACAAACCTATCAAATCCCCAATGCATAATAACTAACTTCATTTATTATAACTGTACATTTTAAATAAGTTAATTATTTTCATGCACTTAACTGTTAGCAACAACATAACCCGAGATTGTAGTCCTCTTTTACTTATGATAATTGAGAATCAATGCTGAGTTTTCTTTTGCCGAAGTTTTGCTAAATCAGAAACAAGGCTGATGCTTAGAAAGATTTTGATTGAAGCATATTTGTATATTTGTTGAGTTTTCACAAAAAATACCAATGTTATGCTGCAGAAAAGGCTTTAAAATAAATACTGGTAACACAGAGTGTAAAATGGGCTTCATTAGCGATAAGTATACGCAAAGTTAGGGAGTAAATGAATGTTATTATGCTACGATGTTTTAAGAATTGCGAATCTGAAAAATTTAACCATTTTTATTATAAATGAGGTATTAATAAAAAATAGGGAAAAGTAACTGACAATGTGATTGATATTACAAAAAGTATGATCGATTAAGAATCTTTGAATTTGAATTTAATATTTTGGGATCAAGCCCTGCTTGGTTGAAATAGTATTTTGTATAATAACAAGGGACTAAAGTGCAATATTAATCCTGAGCGTGAGGATAATTTGCACAAAGCGTCACTTTTTGTGCGAATTTTTAATATTTGAAATTTGACGACCCTAAAAATAATATTGTCTCACTTTATAGCTAACACATATTTTTGTTTCTTTAGTAACATAACACAACACTAATACTTAATTTTGATGTAGTAAATGTGCAGGTTTAATTTTTCATACGTTAAGTTTTAAAGTTTAATTTTTAAGGTCGTCGATAAATGGAATGTAAACGATCCTTTATACTTATTCTCAATGAACACTTTTTCTATTTTTACTTAAAGACACAAGTAAAATTCTCAAATTGACTATTCTGCTATTCTAGTCCATTCAACTTTTTTTACAAAAAATCTCGTTACATACAATATTGAAAAAGCTTTGGTCAGGTAGCCAAGTATACCTATCTGATCCAATAGATTGGAATCGATAAAAGACAAAGTACTATTAAATGAAGAATTAACAGTATAAAGCAAAAATTTTATTTTTACATTGAAAACCAATATATTGTAAATCGACAACAAAACTTTAGAATAAGTAGTAGCTATAATTTTTCATAGTTCCTGTTTGAATTCCAAACTTGATTAAAATAACTTGATAAACTGAAAAATTATAGAAAATTTCATAAAACTATCAAAAATAATAAGGTTAGACTTGGTATTACTTACTTCGGTTGGCAAGTTGCCACTATAATAAATGTTAAGTATATTTCTAATCCTTCCATCTGTGATGTTAATGAACAAGCCAAATTTAATCCTGTTCAATTATAAAATTATACAAATGCATATTATACGAATATGTGAAAAGATTTTACTTAATTAAGAAAACTTTTTAATTTAAAATGATTGTCAATGTTAAATTTGATAATTTAGAAATTTTAATAAAACAAAAATGAATTTTTGAAAATAAAGATATTATTCCCAATAAAATTATTCATCATCTTAGAAGAAAAATGAAAGCAATATACCGAGTGTATTGTTTAAACCGTTCCTGTGTTCAACTCCAAGAATATAAGCCAGAAAAGAAAGTAAAACAGTTATAACTGGTCAAGGAAAACATCGCATGGTGCAAACAATTTTCAAATGATGTAATATTCACAGTTCTTCCGGGAAAAATCAAAATTACAGTTTTTCAATAGACAACAGGTATTTTTATCAGAATATTTTCTGATATCCTCCATTAGTTTATCCTACTAAAAGGCATATGTTCCTGGTACACTGCTTGCCAATATCTAAAAATAAAAATAATTCCAACTGCAACTTTCGGAAAATTAATTCCATTTCCAAGATTTTGTTTGTTTGGACTTGTTTTCCAATCGTGCTTTGGTTACAACACATTAATAAAATTAATGATTTTTTCTTCAAACAGTGGTAGGTAAAACATTTTATTTCGCTACTATGTACATAAAAGTTAAATTTTTTGAAACTGGAGGATGGATGGAGAAAATACTTTACACTTACATAACAAGAAATCATGAAAGCTCCATCAATAGGTTCAGGAGCTGTTTATGTACACAGTAAAAATACTATAAGTAAAAAAAAATGGGACTTCGGATGGACTTTCTACACCCTCTTGTAATGCGGAAGATGCTCAAGATTTGTGCTAAATGATTAGAAACAGTAAGGACGAAATAAAGGAAAATATAAAAAAGGTAGCAAGGCGATAATGGCCCCAAATTTAATCTTGTGGACGAAAAATATAAGAAAAGAAACAAGGATCAAATTCGACAAATCTATAGTCAGAAGCATAATGATATACTGTGCAGAAGTGATTGAGAAGTAGATGTAGGAGATCAAGATTAGAAAGTGCTAGAAATAAAGCAAACGAAGTTAAAAGGGGGCAACTGATATGATATCGGCACACAAGATGATTGAAGAAAAAATAGATTACCACGAAAAATATTAGAATGGATCCTACTAGAATGAATAAAGAGAGGACAGCATAGAAGAAATATCAGTGACGGTTTAGATGCCGATTAATTCCAGAAATCTAGAAAAGGTATTATGCCAAGATAGAATGAGTTTGGAACTGGGAGAGGCCGCACCAACCGCAGAAATTTATTGTACTCTACTGATCGCCTCTTATAAAAATAATCATCTTCTTTTTCTTCTTCTTCCTTTTCTAGAAGCAATTCTCTAGAGAATTCTCTACTAGTAGGCCTTAAGACCTGTTATTTCCAAACATCTGCGTCGTTTCCTTGGCAGTTTTAGAAACTTTGAGAATATAAATATTTTACATCCATCAGGTAGCCTGATAGACTTGCCTACAGATATGCCTGTATTCTGGTTTTTATGTTAATGGTGGCAATTCACTAACCCAGTGGACCACAGGCTTAACATGCCTTCCGAGTCACGGAAACTTCTTCTTCTTAGAAGACTTTTACTAGGGAAATGTTAATATGGTGGTTTCCCCTTGCCTTCCCCATAGTCCACAGATCGATTTTGAACTTTTTAGATCACAGCATATATCCAACGCAATCAGGATTAGAACTGTGGTTTCCCGCTCTCTAGTCTATCCGTGTTTGATTTACGCCAGACTGCTGGTCGGCGACTAATCATACGAAAGTTTGACTCTCTCCAGGTTTGAACCTGGTACCCCGCATTCGCATCCAACTACATTAGCTGCAAGGCAATGGCCGTTACAATAAAAATAATAATAAATTTTATTCGGAGAAGCTTCAACTAATAAAAACACGACCGGCAAAGACAATCCAAGTGCTCCGGCTAGCAATAATTCTTAATATGCTCTTTACCGCAGGTTCAGCAAATACGCCGAAGGGTGTTTTTAATTTTTATGAAGTAAAGCAAAAAAAGCTGCAATTTTCAGAAAAGACAATTTATGTGCTATTAATTACAACACCAAAAACCAATAGATTGTTATTTAATTGAATTGAAATGTGGAACTATGACATGTTCCGATTGATCACTTCTCTCGTTGATGCAATTCGACATTTAAATTCAAAAATCGTTTCCTGCTTATTGCATTTACGAAGTGATTAAAAAAAATTAATAAACATCTCATAATTTTTTAGACACACTAAAAATGTAATAAGACACTTTTTCATAATTGCGATACTCTAAAGTGCAATTTAGCCCCGCATTTGCGGGTGTAAAGGGGCGTTTTTTATACCTGAATTCAACATGCATTTTACGATCTACAGTAGGTCGTAAAAATGATTTTATTTTTTTACACCCCGGTGCAGGTCGTAAAAATGAATTTTACACCCCGCTACAGGGTATAAAAATGAAAATCCGTTATTCTAGTAAAATTATTTATTTCTATATATTTACATTAGAAATAGAATTTTTCATCGCAATTGTGAAAAATAGTATATACAACGTAGGAGTAAAGTTGCTTTTCGTCCCTCGACTGCTTGTTGCACCTCGGCCTACGGCCTCGGTACAAAATTGTCTCGGGACTGAAAAGAGTAACTTTACTCCCTTGTAGTATAATATACTATTAAGGCCGTGTGACATTTGTGTAAATTTTGTACAAAATTTAATACTAAATGAGAGAGAAAGAGAATAAATTGTACAATTTTGTTCTCTCTCTCTCTCTCTCATTTAGTATTAAATTTTGTACAAAATTTACACAAGTGTCACACGGCCTTTAGCACTAAAAATATAAAAAATTGGCACAGATGTAAATATACTGAAAGTATATTATTCACGATCGATTTCGTTAACACAGTAACATCATCAGGTGATTAAACAATGATCAAACATATTTTTAGGGCTAAAAGTGTCTATTACATTTTTATATATATATATAATCAGCACTACAGGCCTAGAAGGCCCATGGCTTAGTGGCTATACTAGCCCACATCTTCCCACTCTCAACCAGATATCTCTCTCTAATCTGTTCCAGAAACTTTACATGTATGACGCAGCCGCATTCACGGTAATGACGTCGATACAACAGATCCTGTACAGATAACACCAACAGTGTTTGGATGTCCACTGGAAGGCCGAGCTAAGAAATTCTGTACGGTCCGCGATTTGAACCCAGAATTTCCGCTCCGTAACTCAACCACCGGTCACATCACTCCACCGCTGGTGCTATTATTACATTTTTAGTGTGTCTAAAAAATTATGATATGTTTACTATCAAATTGCACTACTTAGACCACGCCACTCTAGAATAAAATTAATAAAATTCAAATTACAATAATTAAATTGTTTTTGGCCCCTTTCAATTTTTATCGGCGTAATTTCAACATTCCATATTATATCGCCGTAATCTTCCTTATCGGTTACAAACAGAAACCTAACCTCCACAAACAAAAGTCGATCCCGATATGACGTTCCAGTGCAATCAATTGATCGTTCAAAATAGTAAACTTCGGTTTCCAAAAAAAAACCAATTGTATTATCTTCATACAATCCAATCGTAAACTTATTTTGCAATCAGGCTTGAATGAAACGAATTACCAAATTAAGAGCGACTCAAACCTCCAAACTTTTCAAAGTATCTCGTATCTCCAGAAACTAACCATTCAAAATAATGATCTTCCACCAAAATAACAATAATAGATTCAAGAATATCAAAAATTCACCGATGCTCGACTAAATTTGACCATGAGGACACATTATTCAAAATCTCCAAATTATCGCTTGTGAATAAGTCGAGAACTTCCCGTATCCAGAAATAACCCATATAAATCACTCAAATACTTCCGGAATCAAGTTTGACTCCAGAAACTCAAAATTATCGCAAATTAATAACGGACGAAAAATAGCACGTCCGTCATTCCCAAATGGAGGAAAGAAACCTCTTATCATGGTGCCATTCGTCGAAAATGAAATGTTCTACCCTTATCTATAGCAAGTAAATTCAAATTGGGCTCACCGGTCACCGTCTCACTTTCACTAAATTAACTTAGTTATTGGCACCACATTAGCGAAGAACCTTCCAAGACAATTCTAGAAACTTTTAAAATTTAGATTCCCATGGGGGTCAATCATTTAATTATTTAAAATAGGACAAATTTCCTCCTTTGCAAAAATAAACAATCTGTTGCTGGAGCTTCCCAACATTGGGAATCCAGCACAAATAACCAAAAATTATATTTTCCTTTTGAAAATCTAAGAGAATGAAACAAAAGTTTTTAATAGCATCATTTACCGCATTTGCTACAATTCCTTGTCTCAAATTGAAGATGACAATATTTTACTGTGCAGGAACAAATGAGTTAGAATTTGTCTATTCACGTGGAATGTAATGGTAATATCATAATATGTCTTGTACTACTAACAAAAGGACATCACAGTCAGTATATTGGCAATCAAGATCCCAATTTTTTTGATGATTCTAGTAGCCAAAAAAATTTACACTTTCTCAACGTTTAGTCTAATGCCCCTTAGTTTTTGAGCAATAAATTTTTAAAAATAGACATGGTTGTTTAACCATATATGTTAAACTTCTAGCGGAATGGTACTGCGTAGGTCCTGAGTTTGGATCCACATATTAGGCAACTTTTTTTTCTGAAAATTATGTAATTTAATATCTGAATTAACATATTTTAAGATTTCTATTTAATTTTTTACCTACGAATTACCATTCCAATCATACCTCTAGACTAACTACTATTTCTTGTAATATCAGCCAATAAGTAATAGCATTTCTATCTATTTTCAAAAATTCATAACTCAAAAATTAAGGGGCATTGGACTAAACACCTAGAAAGTGATAATTTGGTTGGCTCCTAGAATCATCAAAAAAATTTTGATCTTGATTGCCGATATCCTGACTGTGATGTCCCCTTGTAAGTCTATTATTTAACGTAGATTCTAATAATAATTTGAGACTAATACAAATTCGAACTGACAACATTTGCAATTACCTCCCTACCACTGCACCAAACTATTTAAACTAAGTCTTGCATTATCATGTCGTGTATTAAGGAATACCCATTTATTATTTTAATAAATTGTTTTATCTTGACAAATCATCTTATCAAAACAGGTTAATAAAGTATCTCCAATACGAGAATTTTAGAAACTAAAAGCGTGAAAAGACCAACCGTTTTAGTCATTTCATGATCCGATAGAACCATCCAAGACTACTACCGGGCGTGTGATCAACCCCCGAGGCAAGTAAGCACGTCAAAAATAATTTCCTACTAGCAGTAATTTATGTTTTAATCACTCGGCGGTCACGCAACACTAATTACCCCTTCGTGGGTTGTCGGTCTTTGCTTAACGTCTGGACAAGCTTTTGTTAAACACTGGTCTAAAATAAGATCAACGTTTAATTTTACCTTATTCGATTCATTTTAATTAGTGAACTATTATTAATGTTTACGTCAGTTTAATTTGATTAAATTTTAGCCTTCACGGCAAAGAAAAGCTTGAAACTATTATGTTTAACTAAATTGAAGTTCTAACTGTCGTGTCATTATTAATTATTTAACCTAAACACTTTCTCAAATATTTTTTTAATAAAAGAAATTGTTTAATTAAAATAATGACATAACACATAGCGAGCACCATAAATTGAACAATACCTACATTGATTAGAGCGAACACAACTTTCTAAATTAAATAAATTAGCTCATAGTTAAGGTATCAAGAACTTAAATAAAAAGTTAATAAATATTTGATGCCTTGTGTACATTTAAAAATAGTGCTCTTTTCAAAAGGTACCCATAATTTCTTTAAAAAGTTGTATTTTCGCTGATAAAATTAATAACAAAGGTGACATTGTATAAAGTAATTAATGGCCGAATAATGTCTTCCAACACAATATTCAAATATAATGTATTTTTATACTGTGAATAAGATATTTGGCAATGGTGCAACTATTCTAATGATAACCATTTAAGTTGGAGGTGGAGAAAGCAATTAAGTTTAACATGTTTGATGTATCTAAATATATTTATATTAGACATTAAATTTATAAAAATAATAACTACCAATTTGAATTTTTATCGCCCACTTATATCTCAAACGAAATTATTTAGGACTTTGATGTCAATTAAAAACATAATTATTTATATTACAATGCTTATGTACGAGTCAGAACTTGAATATTAAAAAATAACAAGAGTATTAATTTTCGTACGATATTGCAGATGAGATGCAGAAACTAATTAAACTAAATAAAAGCTTGGCAGGAAAAATAAAAATACCCATCTAAAAGTGATTTATTATACTAAAACTTAATAAAATTAAAATTTTGTTGTGACATGAAAAACACAAATTTTAGTGCTATTTGTAGCCTCTCTTAATAAGAACGATTAAAGAGCTTTTTATCCTTGAATTTTTGAAATGTTAATTTATTAATTCAGTAATTTCATACTTTATAACCCCAGGTCTGGGGCGGCGATGTAACAAGTTCACGAACATACCTACCGTACCTGAAAAAGTTTTCGCGGCTAAAAGTCTATTTAAAATGCAAATTTAATTAATTAAACCACTTTAAAAAAATTTAAGAAAAATTGCTACCTTTGTCGTGTATGTTGTGTAACATACTGTATATTTAAATGTATGAAATTTAAAAAGAAATAATAAGATAAGTTTTACGTATATCATGAGGACATGAGGTGTTAGAATTATAATTTATTGGACCTTGCTGTAGGTATAGTTAATCTTCTAACCTGAGGCTTGCGTCACGAACCATCTTATGTGGAAATTATTCCATCATCATGGAAACAACAACTATTTTGTTCATCAACTATGCAGTAAGCAGAAGGTGGTTATGACGCAAGTCACAGGTTACAAGATTACAACTCTATCAATTTATTAACTGTTTGGATTTATTAGTAAGTGCACTTGGTTTTTAAATAACTATTTGTAAAATTATCGTTATTAAGTACCTATGTATAACAAATTTTTGAACTACTTTGCATGTAATCCTGTAATTTTATAATTAGTTCATAACGCACTACTTATTACTAATTTTGTAGCGTGAATGATTTAGTTACAATTTGTCTAAAAATAAATATCAAATAAAATTATATTTCTTTCAAAGATAGCATAATAAAGCAAACAAAAACTCAACAATTAGTTATACATTTACATTAATACGTAAAACCTTTAGTTATTTTATTATTGTCACAATAAGTAAAAATTCTGTCACAAATTATATTTTTTTATGGAGATAATTACTAATATTTTGATATTTACACAATAGTGTCATGTTATGCTATTCGTAATTGATATTAATTCTTAACGTGATTAGAAAGTTGTGTATTTGATTTTTTCATTAGTGTCATTTAGTAAAAATAATTACTTTAAAAATTCATTAGGTGCGTCCAAATTTTTCTATTTGCTGCTAATTTAAAGCTACATTTACTAATTTTAGTCAACTTAAAAATGAGCCAGTAAATAACCCACGGTTTCATCTTATTCTTATTTTTTAACACTTAAAAAAATCGAGTATAATAAAAACTTAAAAAGATTGTAAATAATTGTTTTGCGACTTGTGTAAAAAATTTTATATTAATCACATTCTAGTTTGGTTTATTAAATGTTTAACACTTGGTTTTATTTTTGGCTTATGTTCAATTGCTAAAGTTATTTTTTAAATCATAATATTTTTTTACTAGTAGTAACAATTAAGTTCTTGCTTGAAAATAAAAGTGTAATATAAAAAGCTGTGTTTCTATATTAAAAAAAACATTTTGTAAGTACCCACTATGCATAATATAACAACCCATTAAACTAAATCTTGGATACGCTACTGATGTCATTTATATTATAACACATTGTTTACTTATTATGATGAAATTACTCCAGAACAAAATTTTTAACTAAAAATAAGTTTTCAAAGTCACGTTTTTATTTTTCAAAAATTATGGGAAGGTCTATAGAAAATATTTACGTGCTTTAAACTAAAGCCTGGTAGCTTAACCTTGAAATATTTATTAGTGTACATTCTTGTCCTTTTTGCGTATTGTTTATTTTTTCAACAAAATTGTAACTTTTAAATGCTGTGAAATTAGGTGTATAAATATGTTCTTAGAATAATATATTGTTTATAATTGTAAAATTTTCTCATATAGTTCTATAATATCGTGTTATAGTGCATTTTTATGACATGTTTACTGTCAAGTTACACTACATTAACCACGATGCAATTGATTATTAGAATAAAGTTTCTTTTATCAGTCAACGCACTTAACCGCAAAGTCAATACCACCTCAAATAAAACAAATAACTTGCGAGTTTATCCCAATATTTAAACGATCGATTCGCAAATGGATTGAAGGAACAAGAATACTCGTAGCACCATAAAAAAACAATTTTAGTTTAAATTCTGAATAATTTTATATAATTATCTAAGGTGGTGATTTATCAGTTCATATTTAAATTTATTCTCGTAAGGTCAAATTTGATGAAAATTCGAATAGTCGTAACCGCTGGGGAAGTCACAAGATTTGCCTTCAGTTCTTTCTGTAAATTACCTGCACTGCTTAGTAAAGTGTCCCTGATGTCCATGATTGATTTATCGCATACGTGAAGCATTAAAATTTTTATATTACCTACTAATACAAAAAAATTGCTTAAGAACCTTAACATGATCACTTCCCAAAGTTCATTTTAACAGAAACACACTCTAGACGCAAAAATGAGAAGTCGCAAATTTTTGCATTCAAGTTTTTGCTATAATGTAAATTGTTACATCAACAGAAAGATTTTCTAATTGCGTAAATTTAGCTTTCCTTGAGGTAAAGTTACTATACAACACTAATCCTTCTATTTTTCTAGTTTTTAAATTTAGTTCGATTTGTTACAGTCTACTTTGATATAACCTTTTCAAGCTTTAATCCGATGCCCTAAATAAATCACAGTTACTGGCTACACCGCTAAATAAATATTAGACAGTTGATGATGTTATTGTGTATTATTTTTAATCAATTAAAACTTAACAAAATTTTACTTAACAATAATAATTATTATATCTGACGTCATTCGGTAAATATTCAGGGGTGGTGATATATATTTTGCATACTTAATTAGTACTACTCCTATTATGTTTCATGTAATGAGTTTGAGTATTAAAGTAGTACTACATATTGTTATTGCAATACG
This sequence comes from Rhagonycha lutea, assembly GCA_958510855.1. NCBI lineage: Eukaryota > Metazoa > Arthropoda > Insecta > Coleoptera > Cantharidae > Rhagonycha > Rhagonycha lutea. The sequence goes on from OY294036.1 coordinate 61,015,910, forward strand.
AATTAATGACATCTTTTATTTCCTGCTTTACTATTAAATATATAACGGCGGACGCCCATAACGGCTATGGTGAAGCCTATTTAGATTATTTTCACATGCATCACAGTACTACCTATGTTCCAAGATTAAATATGTGTATATATCACTGCACTGGTCAGAAATCTGCGAAAGTCGTTAACACATCTTACCTTTAGAGAATAGCTGTCCGTTCAAAACACACCTGGTTTAGCGATGGTTAGTGGTTAATTTGCATCATAATGGTTATTCTCTCGGTATTGCACGACCAACTCATTAATGCTTGAAAGCTTCCCTTGAGCTTGTAAACTTCACCGTATAGCTATGCTTACGGTCAGTGTCACTGGGTTGTGTTCGCGAGTTGGGTAATTACTGAGGGAGTATAATTATTCAAATTAAACTAAGCTTATAAGCTCATGGGAAATTTACGTTAGATTAAAAATAAAAATCCTTTATTAACTTTTAAAGAACTGCTGAATTAATTATTATCGATTAACAAGAATCTGTTTAAATTTTCAAAATCTAATAATTAATTTGCGTTATTGTAAATAACTTAGAATCGATACAACATACTTAATAAAATTTGCAGCTTACCTAATCTACATACATATAAAATTTGACAATGAAAACTCATTCAAACGGATTAATTTAACTTGAAACTAACAGGAAATTACAAATTGCAGTCGTAACTAATGCATTTCTAGTTATTCAAAATTGTGTCTTTTGAATGTAAAAAGAACCACAGGTAAAATCATGCGACTATGTGTCTTCCATTGTTCAATCATGACGACGTTGGGGTAGGTCATAAGAAGTCAGCCAATTCATCGAACCGTTGGAGCACGCTTCAACCTCAATACTTCACTGAGCAACTGGTGTTTTGGTCAAATGATGGATATTCTAGGCTACCAACTGTCCAAAACTAACTAATGCGTTTGCTTTCTATGAGCAAACCAGGTATAACTGTGTGGGAAAATAATCACGAATACAAAGAATAATTCAAATACGGAATATTAAATAGGTCTTGGAATATTTAATGCTATGAATGAAAAATACGATTTTATTGAAAATGCACAAAATTTGCTGTGAAAAAGGTGAAATTACTGATTCAACCTCCACTGAAATTTAAAATTATAATAACATTCAAATATAATAAATTACAATTTGTAATCCTTATTTATGCTTTCATTTTATCTGTATCAATTTATTCAATACAATAATTTTAATATAAGAAATCTTTACAAAAGTTTAGAAAAACCGTGTGAAGATTATAAGTACCAATAATATCGAACTTTATACAAATGTAAAATTTTAAATGGACAACAGTAGTATGTATGTTTTAATCCTATTTAATTTAATATTATATTACATTTAATTCCAAATTTGCAATTGGGTGGATGATATGGTTAGCCTTTTTTAATTCCTAACTTTTATGTTTGTAATATGGTAGTTTGTTAGTAATTATTCTTTTAACGATAAATTTTTTCTTTCCATTTTCTAATTTTGTTAGAATACGTCAATATTTATTCAGTACTCTTTCAGATAGCAATAGAAAGTAGAGAAGAACCAGACACAGGTATTTTACAATAGTTACTACAAATTGTCATAAACGTTCATTATTTCACTCAAAGAGCTTTTTGCATATTATGAAGAACTTTCCGTTTAAAAGTAAATTTTTAGTAGGGAAGTGGGAGAACGCTGAGGAATTTAAGTGTTTTCATATTTGTGATACGAAAAGAAAAACGTTATTGAAAACTGCATTATATAATAGATAACATTATATAAGTATTTTACCAATATGTGCTATAAACATCTACTAGTAAATTCAATTTGTAAATTGGACTATTTTAATTGATAAATAAGAATTTAGAGAGAAGCACTGAATATAAACAATATGAGTACATCACAATTATTATTCGTTTACACAAATAACATTTTTCCAAAACTTTGATACAAATAAAGACACAAAATTGAGAAAATCATCTTCAAAATGAAAACTTGAAGTGACTGGCATCTTATTATCGTCAGCATATTATAGATGAATCTTAAACTTTGCAAATATCAGTAAATTGAATTATAAGAACTAACTTGGTTCATGTCGTGCAAGCTAAATATTATACCTTTTTACTTAAACTGGTTTTATGAGTGTTTTAACTGGTGTGTCAGTCAACACCCTACTTTTTACTCGTTTCTTCCCCTATTGCTCATACTCAAGGTGTAGTCTCTGGTCAAATCTTTATATGAAATAATCAAATAACCTAGAACCCGAGCTAGAACCATCCTTAATTGGAATATAAAATTTATTGTAGTTATTATTTGGCATTCAAAAAAATTGAACAAGTAAATCTTCCTTCCCAAGATACTTTATCTGAATTGCATAGCTCTTCTTACTGAAGGAGGTTTATGGCAGTCAAAGAGTGACCTACCTAAACTTATCATTTTAATAAAACAGTTAATAATAATTTCAGAATGAAAATTTTTACCTATAATAAAAATTAGAAATGTTCTTTGAAAATATAATACATACTTTTATATATTTCTTCTTGGTCGGTACGCCCGAATCCGGATATCGTGGCAGCATTCATAATGAATAATTGTTTATCATTTATAAATGCAGTGGGAGGTCCCTCTTCCTTCAGCATACAGATGGCCAGAATAAAGTTCTTACTTCATTCGGAATCGAACCGGACATTTCGAGTCAACATAATATTATTTAGAAAGCTATAAAATAATGTCACGAAACCCATTTAATAGAGAAATGATTATTACTGTTACCCGGTGATATCCTGATATTCAGCTCTTCGCAACTAACTTACAGGTAAATAACCGTCCCTAAGTTTCGGAGAGCACGTAAAGCAGTTGGTAACCATGGATTTATGAATTCTAGGGATTCATCAAGTCAAGTAGCGTGATGATTTTACACATTACTTGACTTGATATCAAGCAATCCAGCTACTTGATTTTCCGGATATAGGACGCAATTTTTGAGTTATTGTATTGAATATGAATTGGTTTTATGTTAATCTCAAGTTTAAAGGACTCTTTTAATTATTCACTTGGTTATTATTCGAATTATCTACATCATAAATTGTAAAATGTTTATTTAAATGTGCGTTATTTTTTAAACTCACAAACTTGTTTAATCTTTAATGTAACGTAAAAAATAAAAATGTTTCTATTTTGTAGCTTTATAAACCTTGCAGTTCATTATTTAGTTTTACCCAAAAATATTTACTATTATATGAAGTCACGAAATTTGTCTTTTTAGTTTACAAGAAGTATTATAAAGTTGCTGTAAAGGCCACATTTTTAATATTTTTCAACCACATTTGTCTGCAAAAACCGTTTATTTTATTATGACTTCATTGATATAATTTTATGGTTTTATTATGGGTGAACTAATAAAAAATTATTGTACCTAAACTCTTCATTTTTTAAATACAAAATCAAAAGCTTCAAACTAGTATCTACTTCTGGGGTGGCCAACCCGCGGCCCGCCTTGAATATTTTTACGGCCCGAGAGATTCATCACACTTTTACAAAATATATTTATTTTATAATAATTATATTATATTATACTATAAGTATCATAGGTTCTCAAACTTTTTTGGACCATCGCCCCAAATCCCGAGTATACATTGTGCTAACGCCCCTTGTTTTTTTTTTTTTTAAGAAACAGCTAAAAAGGAAGGTTATTTGTAATAAAATAATTATTTATTTCTAGGAAAAAATTCAAAAACAAAATAATACCTACTTAATGTGACGGATGAGCTTGATGATTTTCTAACAGTTTTTTAATATCTGGCTCGATATTCGTCAAATACAGGCGTAAGCCGTTCAGTTACATTCAATCGGTTCCTTTTTTTTGGAGAGCAAAGTCGCTACAGCTGCCATTGTTGAACGTTTTGAATAATTTGCTTTTAATCCTTGAAAATAGGACAAATCCTTATCTTTTTTGTCAAAATGTATTCTTAATAAATGATCCTGTAGCCTAGAGGGCATAGGCGCAACTAGGGTTAAAAGTTTGGGGGGGGCTAAAAAAAATTGTTCCAAAAATTTTTTTAAGAGGGGGTAAAAATAACGAAAAATTGCGCCGCAGGCAAAAAAATTTAAATTTTAAAGGTTAACAGAACTTAGATTTGAAGTTAGAAATTATAAAAATAAAAAATTAAAAATTTAAAAAAAAAACCTTTTACTACCTATTTAAAATTAAAAAGGTGCACTAAAAAATAATATTAATAAGAATAATCAAAACTTCTTGAAAACATCAATATAATAGTATATTATAGGCCAAGGTTGTGAAGACATGCATTATAGCCCTAGCGCCAAGATTATATTCCGAGGTGCGAAGCACCGAGGAATATAAGGCGCGGGGGCTATAATTAGGGTTGCCACCCGTACTTTATAATAAAGTATTGTACGTTATTTCAGGTAATTGTACTCTATACTTTATGAGAACAATAAAGTACACGAAAATACTTTATTTCGCATGATTTGATTTCTTAGGGATTTTGTATCTTTTTTTCTATTAGTGCTGAATCGATGTCTCAAAATGTCCCGCTTTTTAGAAAATATCTGCATTTTCCCGGTATTTTTGTCAAAAATTCCAAATTACCTTATTATTTTTTAGTTTTACTAAAAAAAAAAAAACGTGGACCACGCCCTCTTTAAAAAAAAGTTTCGCCTGCGGCGAGCTTTTTTTTTTTTGGTCCCGCTTTGTTTCAATGACAATGTGGTCACTTTATACTAATTTGATACAAATTGCAAAAAGCAATAAAAAATATGTTTTTAAACATAATAATAAAGAAAAATAAATTGTACTTTATTTTGATACTATGTACTTTTTTTTTCTTACCTATAATAACCAATGTACTTTAACTACAAAAAAAAAAAGGTGGCAACCCTAGCTATAATGGTCTTCACAACCGTGGTTATATATACAACTTTTTCCACTACTAGGTTTATTACAATTCTTTTAATTTTTGTCAATAAAAAATATTCTAATTTAAAATATTTAATTGAAATAAATTATAAAACAAATGACAGTCTTTTGTTTTCTTGATTTGACATTGTTGAAAATTTTCAATTAATAATATTGTAATTAAATGTTATAACTTGAAGTTTATAAGTCGTTTAAGGGCCGTTCACACGAGGCAAGTTGGTAAGTGATTTAGTTAATTTTAACTTAATTTTAACTTAATTCCACGTGTGGACGGTTGATTTAGTGGTAAGTGATTAAGTAACAATTTAGTTGGTAAGTGGTAAGTAAAATAGAATCCAGTGTATTTTTCGATTTAGTTAAGTTGCGCGCGCATCTTCTAAGGCGTGGTCAGCACTGTTTATAAAATTATCGGGTGTAAACACTTAATAAAAAACTTTTAACTTGACGTTTTAAACTTTTAAAGTTTAAAATCATTCTAAACAGATATTTGTTTGAATATGTCGAAATGAACGGAAGAGTCGACAATAAAATTTGTAGAAAATTATGTACTCCACGAATGTTTGTGGAATTTTAAAAGTTCGGCTTATAAAAATAAGCAAGCCAAACAAAGTGACATGACTGAAATTGTACATCATACAATGCAAATTAATAATTTTGGTATAAATAAAGTGGATAAAAAATAAAAAGTATCCGACCTACTTATCACTTACCACTAAACAACTTAAATGCGTGTGGACGGACAGCCACTAAATTTTAACTTAAAATTAACTTAACGATTTAGTTACCACTTATGAACTTGCCTCGTCTGAACGGCCCTTTAGTGAGTTTTTCTAACTGTTTTTTAATATTAAATCTACTACCGTAAAAACCTTTGTGTTTTCGCAGAATTTTATTAGTAAAAATTAATTAAATCGTGGTTCGTCAAATTAACAAAAGATGGCGCTGTCACTATCTGTCACATTAATTTCAATTTAATAAAAATTTTAAAATTCAATTAATCTGTTAATAAAGCGTTTTTAATAGTTTAAATACAATTAAATATCATTTCTCCATTTTTCTAAATCATCTTATAACATCATTTTTCTTTAAAATTGTCGCCAAATTATCGAAAAGTATCATTTTGTTCATTATTAACTAGTGGTTAACAATGGAAATATTGTTCACCTCTAGTGTAAAATGAGTCACTTCTGGAGTTTCTAACCTAAGTAAAAATGATAGCCTATATGACTAGTAGTGGAAAAAATTGCTTACTTACCTCTAAATCTAAAAGGTAGAGTACCAAGCAACTTACCGGTTGTAATCATGGGTTGTATAACAGGCAACGATAGTACCAAGTAATCATAGCATTGCTAAGATTTCTTACCATATGACTAAGGGCCGGTTTTACAATAGAAGCTTAAGCTCAGCTCAACTTTGAACCAGCCTTGAGCTTCAAATTTTACAAATTATGGGTTTTACAATGTGCGCTTAGTACTTGAGCCGAGCTCAATTTGAAGTTTTACATGGGGTTTTACAGGTGCGGTTCAGCTGAGCATCGGCTTAGTTGAGCCGATGCTAAACCTCCAATTGTAAAACCGGCCCTTAGTCGTATAAGAAATCATATAGTGTGAAACGGGTTTTATAGAAAACAATTTTATACGTTTAATCTATTTTTGAGGTTTGAAGGAAAAATAAGTTAATGGAGAAAATTCACCAACCCAAGGGGACAAGTAGGGAAAGTAAAATTTTCTTATGGTCGTCCCCGTGCTTCGGCAGCCACGTATAGGGTCCATCGCAAATTAGATGACTGGGGGGAGATAATGTGCAGATACGAAAATTAAATTCATGACGAGACTGAGACGAGACTCCCTGTACTATACAAGAAATTGGCTCCTCCCATACATCTAATGTAAAAAAAAGAGAGATCCATCCCCTTCCCAATAGCACAATTTGCCGAGTTGGACGGCCCTAGGGGATATTTTTAATTGGTAAAGTGTTGTCAAAACTGCTCTGGAGCGTCGAAGCGCAGTGGCGCGGAGCGAAGTCAGAAGAGTTAGTTTTGACAAGACAACTAAATCCGATTCGGATCCATCATCGTTAAATTAATTAAAACCATTTCCAAGTATTAACTATTTATATCGGTGCAATCCACATATGACCATCAGTGCAATCTAAGTGACCCTCGGTCGAACCTCAAAGAAAAGGATTTATTTCTGACCATCGGTGCAGTTTACATACGTCCAGATAAACACACTTAGCAATGGAAATTGTGAATTTTGCTTTAATGTTAATGTCCATATTTTTGTAGAAATATCATTTATTGAAATTGAACAAAATTTTAACAAAAATCAATATCATATATTTGCAAATTTGTTCTAAGCAAATGTTAATTAGGGGAGGGTTGCCACAAATGGACAGATTTTTGCTTTTTATTTTTTTCTGACTGAACAAAAATATTTGGATACAAACAAAAATTACGTGGATATAATTTAGTGTTTTAGGTATCTTACTCTTATTTTTTAATTGCAACATGCATGCTAGAAATTTTCATAAACCTATATTATTGAAAGAGTGTAAGTGGTCCATCGCAGCAACCAATTGCCTCGAATGGACCGCAGCACAATAATGTGTAAATAAACATTAATAAACTCACTACAGTTGTTGTTTTCACGAATAATGAAGCTTACGTCACAACCATCTGAATTAAGTACCGACAACCTTTTTTTTAAATTAATTCTAGTAAGATAGGTAGTGAAACAAAGACACACTATATTAAATTATTCTTAAATGTCTGATTTTAGAAATCTTATACGTCGAAAATTATCTGACACCCATCGTTTGAGATAGAAAAAGATAGATACAATAGTTCTTAGCGTGCATAATAATTTTAATGAAAGTAGTTTTTGTAGTGACTGATTTTTTAACAAATTAATTTATTCACAACCAGTTAGTAATCGACACATTCCTAACTTTTAAAAAGTTGGGAAGCAGTTTATTATTTACTTTCACTTGCCAACCAATCAGAAAGCTATTTTGTTTTACTTTCAAACCTTAGGTTGGGAAGTGATTACTTCCCGACCTGCAATGTCGCAGTGTGACAAGAAAAGGAACTAACAAAAAATTTTATTTTTAAAAATTAAATAAAATTATAGATGAGATTTAATTATTTACAAACTGATTGTGAATAAAATTGTATACATACCTCTGTGGCAAACTTCATTCCAGCGTCGCGCTAACAGTTGACTTCGGCGCTTGGCACCTCAGTCAACTAACTTAGCACTCCGCTGTAATGAAGCATTTTCCACCTTGGCACGTAATATACTATTGATTTTAGGTTATATTTTCATTTCATTAGAGCAGGGTTTCTTAAATTTTTTGATTTCCCAAACCGTTTTGGTATGAATTTGACCGTGGACACACTTATTTCATAAAAGTCATAAATATTGTTAATAATAAAATTTTAAGCTTATTAATTATTAAATTTTATGATTTAAATTTATTATATCAAACACCTATGTGACTCACAATTTTCGTCTTATTTCATACAAATGCCGACAGATGACAAATTTCATACAGATGACGAAGCTTCACTATTCGTGCAAAATATATTAATAAGTAAACAATATAGTTAATCCAAGTATAAAAGTGGTTAGAAAATAGTAATTTATCCAATACCCGCAAGTAAAATAACTTTTACATTGACATTTTCAAGCAACCAAAGTGGAATTTTATTCATTAGTGAGCGAAAGTGAAGTTTTCGCTCACTAGTGAATAAAATGAGTTAAATCGCAGTATTTTATTAAAACTCAACCGAAAGTCTAGATTGTCAAATTAATTACTGTCACAAGCAAGCAATATAACTATGTCATTTAAAATTTTTTATTTTGAAAATTTTCATTTTACTTGCAGGTTTTGGATAAAATGTTGTATGCCACTCTTGAGTAAAGATATATTTATCCACTTACGGAAGGCATCAAAATTTTGAGATTACATAATTATAATATTGCTTGCTTGTGACACATCCTTGTGACAGTAATCAATTTGACACTCTAGACTTTTGCTTAATTAAATAAATAAACGGTTAAAATAACATTTTATTCTCTAGTGAGCGAAAATTCACTTTCGCTCACTAGCGAATAAAAGTCCACTTTGGTTGCTTGAAAATGTCAATGTAAAAGTTACTTTACTTGCAGGTATTGGATAAAAGATATTACAGAACCACTAAAAAAATGTTAGTTAATGCAAATGGGGCAAAAATAAAATTTTCGTAGAGGGCTTACATTTGTACAAAGTAACAAAGTGCATGTACCCATTTACTGCATTTTTGACACTGAATCATGTCAATTTGTTTATCCTCCTTACATCGTATGCAATACCATGATGATGTGGACTAAACATCATCAGCAGGGCATAAACTGGTGGAAGGTTTAGAAGATCGATAGTTTTTCGTACTATTGTCATCATTTTTTTAATTTCTTTTTGTTATATCCAAATACAGTTTTTAGCTTTATGTCCTTCAATTTTTGCTTATCAGCAAGTTCTTCCTTGTATGAACTATATTTCTAAACCGTATTCTTTGCTTTTTAAAGCATTCACTGCTAACTATTCGCTTGTCCAGTTTTTTTTTTCCTAGCATTTGACATTTTTCCTCTTAAATTAAAAACAAAAAATAATTGTATCTCAAAGAATATTATATTGGTTGTCTGGAATGGACCGGTTCATTTGCAAAAACCGATCATGGTCCATTCGAGAAAACTGACTATTAAATAAAAAAAAGGGGCACAAACAATATAAACATAACTTTAGAAGCTAGGTGGTGGAGTAAATTTATTCTCAATACTCACATTTTCTGGATAAATGTAATCAAAATTATGTAGTAGTACCTATATCGAAAACCTCACTTTTAATATTTTTGCTTTAAAAACACACACCGATCACTCACTGCATAATCGATTTGTTTCTTGCACGATGTTATACTTTCACACCATCTGTCGAAATTTCGTAAGAGTAAATGCTTTGTAAGCATGTAAATTGGCGGTGGTCCATTCGAGGCACCGATCCATTCCTAGCAACCTTCCCCTATACCGGCTCTCCCGAAAATGATACGAAGTCTCTATGATTTGAATAAATCTAATGATAATTAACAATGTCACATGGTTACTTAAAAAGTTTATCGGAAGTAACCTTTCCAAAATATTTACTCTTGAGGTTGAGTATTGAATCGTTAACTTTCATCGTTAAATGTGTGTATCTCAAAAATTAATGATTCAGATAATAATCGATGTCAAACAAGTGTAACTTTCTCGTATAAAATATTTTGAATATTACTTTAAAAATAGATAAATCAGCTCAAGTATAAAATATAATATTATAAGCTGAACAAAGCACTAATTACCGCAACAATTTTGGAGATATTACGAGTGGTCAGTCTCTCCTCCTGGTCCAACTATACTCGCTTTACCCTACATTTTGAAAATATTGGACACAATGGAGCACCATAGACTAGATTCTTCTGTTGATTGTGAGTGTTTCGTAGTAGAAACATCTTGTCGTCAGAAAATATGATATCGTCGCATGCGTGCCAAGCGGGAAAATCCTTGCACTTTTGGACTCTAACTTTTTTCTGAACCTCCTTAAGTCCATGTATGTTTTGTTGATTGCAGTCCTTCAGTCCTAGATCGTAGTGCAAAATTCTTCCAATTGATCTTCTAAATGTTCATGTCTCTAGCCATTTGATTTGCAGATTGTGATTTGTTCTCGTACATTTTTAATCATATCTTTACTCGAACAGATCCTTTACTTATTGCCAAATTTCGGTTCAATTTTATGGGTTTCAGTCTCATTGTATCTTTTAATTGTACGATAAATGAAGTCTGTATTTTACAACTAACTCTCGGTTAGCGTCCATCGCTGTTAAAAATGTAATATAAATGTTTATCACATTGACATCTTGCACATTTACGATGCACTAAATACTCAATTTACAAAAAATAGTGTGCGACGAAAAATCATATTAGAACCTGATTTTATAATTTTATAAACACTGAAAACTGTGTAGGTATCACTTAATTTGCCAAACCCTGTACATGTTAAAGGAATCGTGAATTTTTGATTTCTTGCGTTAGTTTATTTTCTTTGCCAATTTTTTACATTTGTGACAGCAGTGCGATATTGTTGCAGTTGATAGTCTTAGCTCAATCTTTTGGTGGACAGGAACATTCTGCTATTGCAATAATTTGTATCTCATATTTATTTTGACCTGGATTTGTGCATATCGATCCCCAGTTCAATAGAGTAATAAATTAAAAACACTAGTTTTCAGATTTTGACGATTAAAAAATTGTAACACTATGGTATTGAACTTGGGGTACCTACCTATCAATATTATGGGTATTATTTTCTGATATGTCGGCTGATCTTAGAAACAACTACCTACTGTTAAAACAAGATTTAAGCATTTGGAAAGAAGGACTATGCAGTGATTGTTACAGTATAAGGTTACCTCATTTTTTTGAAGACGAGAAAGCATCACAATAACAAGTATAGTACCTACTTATCTATACTATCTCATTAAAAAAATTAATTTATTAGTTACATAGATAAGTATGATCCACCCTAATACGATAAATACCTAACGGATTACCAAAAAAAACCTACACGCAAGTAATTCTCAATACATTTACTACACTTCGAAAACTTTTATTTATAAATTTTAATTCGGTAAACATACAATCAAATGTAATAATGTTTACGACCTACTTGAATTTTTAAAATAATATTTACTTAATGTTGTATTAGGACCTGTGCACAATTATTCGACGTATTATTATTTATTAAACACCATTAATATTAATCAATAAAGGAACGAGTGACGTAATTTGAATCTATGCGTATAACAAAGATTTTATGCTACACACAAAGTAAGTAAAGTAAGCTGAAGACAACTATCTGGATGACCCAGACCTAGAAAGTAAAACTCAAGAGCAAAGTAACTATTACCAGACAAGAGAAAAATTTTATAATGCACTTTTGGTTTCCTCTCTTATGAATATGTGTGCAAGTGTAGGTATGTAGGTGGATATACACGACAGTTTAAAGGAACCTGGTTAGGAACCATGCAGGTTCATTCTTCTACATCACAATGCTTACAAAGATACATCGGGATTGGACGAGAAAACCACGCCTACCGCGAGTTGTCACCTACTGGTATGCAAATAGCCCCCTCTTCGACTACAAACTCGCAACGCAACTTCAAACTTGATCATCAAGTTCAAGCATCCGACAATTTTTTCTTTATCCTACTATGTGCACTAATTCATACGTTATTACTATTCCTTGACTTGTTATTAATCTTGATTTGCGTGTATGTTTAAATGCATGCACACTTAGGTACTATTTTTCATATTATTTATTTTTATTCCAATTAATCATAAACGTAAATTATTATACCATGTAATTAAGAGTTAAAAAAATTAATTTTGCTCCAAGACATTTCTGCTTACCTATATTATGTTTATAATTATTTCTGCATTTCAAAATTTCATAAATAATGTTAATTGCTTATCCAATTTTTTGTGTGATTTCACCAAGTTTTTCGTGCTTTTAAAATAATATCAAAGACTGAAATTCGATTATAAACACAATTATCAATTTTTAAGTATCATTAGGTAGGTGTGTTTATTTTCTTTCGATTTTCTTTATATATTAAAAAAAGAAAAACTATTAATTAAAAGAATTTGGTAATTACGTAGGTATAACCGGGTGGCCTACCTTAGACCCGACCATAATATGAGATTTTAAGAAGATATATTAGCTGTTTAAAGAATCCCGCTTCTCATTGTGCCAGAAAAGAATAAAAATGGTATCAATCAAAAGAGATTTCTTTCCGCTTCTAGAGATAATATTTAATTTAATATTTTCTTTTTAATGATTGTTAAAAATATAGAATTAAAATTTTAGATTTTTGAAGCATCAGACCCTGCTTTGGATATTTGAACTGTCAAAGTTTTCAAAGGTAAATTTGAGTTTCCAAAAAGTAACTAATTACTATAGGTATATATTTTTATTTTATTTCTAAAGCAGGTCTGAATTTTGAATGGCTTGTTTTTCTTATGGCTTTTTAACAAAAATTTAAAAGTAAATATCAAGAGTCTGGAATCTTCAGATAATAGTAATTAAACAATGAGTTTCATAATCGACGTTTTCATCGCACGAAATCTTTTTTTTTATCTATTTTGAATCGTTGATGGTTTATTTAATTAAAAAAACTGTGTAGGTACTACCTACCTGTATAGTATATAGTAGAGGAGAAGGTCCGAATATGGGCCCCCATTTTGTTTTTTATTAAACATTTTTATCTTTTTTGGAAAATAAATCTATAAATCGGCATGCACCTAGCCTAAAGACTCTTCTAGAATTGTAGAAGCAACAAAGTTTCAAACAGGCAAAAATTATTGCGATTTGAGAGGAAATATAAAATTATGTCAATTTCACATAGGAAGGCAGACTGTGTGAAATATGGGCCCCTATCAGAAATGACACAAAAAGCTAAGAAGTAACAAAATAAACTTTATTTTTAAAAAATGAACTTATATAGTTTGCAAAAATCACAAACATAATTGTCTTTCTCTGCCCCCCGAGCATTGCTCATGTGCCCACATATTGCACATATAGGCTAGGGCCCATATTCGGACCAGCAAAGGGCTCATATTACCAGCAAAGCGTCTCATTCAAACAAAATGTTATATTATTTTTTGAGATTAAGTGACTCAATATCTACGTGAATATGACAAACCTTAATCTTTATACAACACACTGTTGCGAATATTTGAAACCTAATCAGCTAATAACATACAAAATATTCTTACGCAACTTACCTTTAAATATACAGGGTGTCCCCGCACTCACTTTACATAACTTAGGTGGTGATAGAGTCTTTTCACACACACTTTTCTAAGAACAATTTTTAACAAAAATTTTTTTCTAAATTCAAACCCTCGAAAGTTAGGCCTCTTTAAAGCATTTTTTTTAATTTCCACCTTCACGTGGCCATAGCCCCGAAAGTATTGATTTTTCAGTAAAAATGGTTTAGTGATTTTTTAAAGAGCGTGAAGTAATCTACAAACTAGATTAAAACCTTTTCTTGTCTAAAATCAACGGCTTTCGAGTTATGAATTAAAGTAAGTTAAAAAATGTCGAAAAATTTGAGCTTTCTTTTTTTCTGGTTTTTTCAAGACCCTGTATCTTTTAAACGAAACATTTTACAAAAAATCAGACGCCCCATTCCGGATAGGAAATTTAACGGACTACAACTTTTGTCTAGTAAAAATTTTTGAGAAACCAATCCATTTCACAGAAAATCAAAAAATAACAAACGAGACAGCTACAAAACATAAGATTTAATTCACAAAATTTTTTATTTTTTTTGAAAAATTATTTTATTAATTAATTTTAAACTATTAGATTATTTAAGTAAATGTTGAAAATGACCACCCTCATTTTTAATACGCAGTCGTGCTCGTTTTAAAATATGCTTTATAGTATTATTTATAAAATTTCCTTTTTTTTTAAAATCCATTATAGCAGGGGTGGTCAACAAGGTCGAGGGATTGACCGGTCGATCACCAGGCCAATTTTGGTCAATCCGTGAATGTGAAAAGTGTCAAAAATTCGAATTTCTGCGATTAAAAGTGTCGAAAAATCGCCTTTTTTCGATTTGTTTCGACAAACATCTTTTAAAACAATCACAACTGTGTATTGAAAATGAGGATGGTCATTTTCAACAATTACTTTATTAATGTAATAATTTAAAATTAATTAATAAAATAATTTTTCAAAAAAAATAAAAATTTTGTGAATTAAATTTTATGTTTTTGTAGCTGCCTTGTTTGTTATTTTCTGATTTTCTGTGAAAAGAATTGGTTTTTCAAAAATTTTTACTAGACCAAAGTTGTAGTCCGTTAAATTTCCTATCCGGAATGGGGCATCAGATTTTTTGTAAAATCTTTCGTTTAAAAGATACAGGGTTTTGAAAAAAACCAAAAAAAAAGAAAGCTCAAATTTTTCGACATTTTTTAACTTACTTTAATGCATAACTCAAAAGCCGTTGATTTTAGATAATAAAAGGGTTAAATCTAGTTTGTAGATTATTTCACGCTCTTTAAAAAAGTACTAAACCATTTTTACCACAAAATCAATATTTTCGGCGCTATGGCCACGTGAAGGTGGAAATTAAAAAAAATGCTTTAAATAGGCCTAGCGAGGGTTTGAATTTAGAAAAAATTTTTTGTTAAATATTGTTCTTAGAAAAGTATCCTCTATCACCACCTAAGTTATGTAAAGTGAGTGCGGGGACACCCTGTATATACAAATTGTCATAAACACATTCACCACCATTTCTTGACAACAGAATAAAATTTCTATAGCAGACTATTGGTAAAATAGTTGACTATCTAGTACTAAGTGTATTTTCAGCTAGTTTACATAGATCTCACTTGATGTCCTTCTGAAATTTTGACGGTGCCCATTTTAAATGCAGGGCCCATATTCGGACCTTCTCCTCTAACAATAGTCAATTTGAAATTTCGTTTAATTTTGGTGTTGATTGGTAACATATTTGAGATTTGAAACAAATATGAAATTTGAAAACTTTTAAAGTTTGTGTCAAAAATTTACACAAGTTATGGGACCGCCAGTTCTGGATCTTTTCGCTGTTGTTATCCATAGATACCATTTTCATACTAACTTATTCAACACAATTTATTCTAGTCTAAGGTGGACCACCTGGTTTACCTAAAACTGTAGAAACTGTTTGCTTAAAATTTAAAAAAAAAATTATAAAATTATAGGCAACTTTGAATGACCAATGATTATTATTATTATTATTTTATTATCAATGTAAATTACATTCATACATAAGACCGGCAGTCTGGCGTAAATCAAATACCGAATGGACTAAAGAGTGTTAAACCGCGGTTCAACTCCTGATTGCACCGGATATGCTGTGTGATCCAAAAAGTCCAAAAATCGATCTGTAGACTACACTCGCCAACCCGCCTGGCCTGCGCCAACGTGGCGAGTTATGGCTAACAGTCCCTTATAAATAATATGGTAGAGGCTTTATATCCGACGTTATAGCGTTATGCTGATGTTATAGCTGGATCATAATGATGAAATTACAGTCCATGATGGGTGCAGAACATAGTGGGTTCTTAAGTGGACCCATAATACTTTTGACCCAATAAAGAAGCATACTCTATTATGGCCATATGCTACAACGATGTCTGGGCGCGGTTGTACCGAAGAGAAAGAACGAGAAAATCTTAATGATGTAATACATTTTTACATATCAGTTTATTTCCCAGCAGTGCGTATGGCGGCGACAAGGAATAGAATCGCGGAATTCCACTCTAGCTTGCCAGTATATGCTTAACGCCACACTCCTGGTTAATGTAAATTTTATGCATTTCATTAATATTTTCTATAATTTTCGCAGACGGTTTAAAAAATAGTGTACGCCTCTTGTTCCGTAAGTGTTTTTGTGGCCTCAAATGTCCAGAAAACCTCGGTTACGATTAGAATTTTCAACATGTGTTCTTGTTAACATATTAAGTAATACCACTTACCAAGTCCTATAAACTCTATAAGCATGATGAGCAATTTAACGTGGAATCCTAATCACGGTCCAAAAAATTTTGACTCGGATGGAATTCGAACGCTAAACCCTTCCATCCAATATTTATCAGTTCTACCCACACTAAACTACTTGTACATTTTTATGTCAAATAATAAAGCTATGATATCTGGAACTGGTGCTTCATTAAATTGCAAAATATATAAGAAAAACATCTTATAAGAACCATTACCAATTACCACTCTAAGAGATAGAGATATTTGTACCTTGGAACAATGTAAATTTTTTACAAGATTTCTTTCTTGTAAACTTGGCATTTGGATATCGTCAGAGTATTTAGAATGTTCAATGATTTGATATTCCTATTAAGCAATATTTAAAGTGTTTAAAAGCATAATATTAAGATGTGACCTCTCTTGGCATGATCATAGGTTTGATCTACAGTTGTTTCCACTATTGGCAGTAAATTATAAATGCCAGTGTGCGAATATAAAAAATATACTACAGTTTTACCGGCTAATTGTTATATTATCAAAGTACGATATAAGGAACAACAATTTTTTTGTCATCTAGAAATGTGAATTCCGATTTATATTTAATGTAGTTCTCATCCTTCTGGTTATACATCATCAGAAGCATAATATGTATATTTTGAAAGTTTTAATTTATGTATACTTAGTAGTAATCACTATAATAATAATCACATTGGAATCATCGATTTAAAACGCAATGAAGCGAAGCGCATGAATAGATTAACGAAATACCCATTGCTCTATTAATCCACTAAAGTAACACAGTCCACTGATGTATCTACTAATCCACTGATTTAATAATTCTTTTAAATAGTAGGTACCTACCTAATTATTTTTATTTTTACTATAAGGGCCAGTTCTGAAAAGCAAGTATAAATTACGAATAAGCTAAACTGATAATAATATGTCTCTTTTTCTCTCTCTAAATTGCGTTAAAAAAAAATTAAGTCGCATCAATTACAACAAGAAACCTCACCAAAGGCACTAGAGAAACCAGGTCACGAGTAATGCACTTTCTTTCTAAACATTGCAAAAGTATAAGATATCAATTTATTTATATTCAACATCCTTATCCTAGCTCTTTTACCATAATAAGGGTTGGGTAACCACTTCAGTTAGACAGGTTCTCTTGGTATATTATTTGGCTAGCCAGGTATTGCTTGCAGAGAAGAGACGGTCAGACGGCCAGGGCCCAAATTTGGAATCACGATATCATTCTCAATAATTCTCTTACTTAGGTCATTCAAAAACAATCCATACGTTATTATTTGTTGTGATTACAGCCAAATTTAGGAACTAAGAAATGAATAATCATGAACAAACTGATGTGATCTTTGTATTATTATTTTTATTTTTGCAATATAACAAAATTTTGTTGAAAAACTGAACAAATTATGTCTTTCTTTCTCTTCTCTTACTATCTCCATTTTAATTATAAATTAATCGGTCAAACAATTGATTACTTTCCCAGATCATAAGTTGTTGACCTGACTACAGTTTAAATGACTAAGTTATTCCTGGAATGTAATTCTAAATAATATTTGCTATAGTTATACAAAGAACTCCGTCTGTTCCATATACTCAGTTTTACCTACTGGGAATTTAGAGTAATATATTTATTTTTTTTTAATGAAGAAGCAGAAAATTTTATTATTGAAACTATTAATTTTTTTATCATAAAATTTTGAATTTTTGAATGTTTCGCGCGGCCACTAAGGGTCTCGGCGAAACCGGCAGGGGGCCGGAAGGAAAAAGAGGTTCGCGCGCTCACCACCAAGTTGGGTGGTTGCGGTTTTGCTATTTAGCGATTTTGAGTAATGTTAAAGGGATACAGATTTTTTTTGAATAAATAAAGTTAATTAAGTATTGTAGTTGGTGCTTATTTCTTTTTAGAAGTGTAAAGTATTTTGGCTGAGCAGCTGGGGGCGAAATTGATAGCCTGGATGGGTAAATTTTATTTTTTTGAGAAGTTCCTGTAACCGGGAATTATCGGTGGGGCCAATTTACGTCAATATGAATAATAGATACATTTTATGTGAAATAAATAAATTAATCATTTCTGTATAAAGTATTGATTAATATTTAAATTTACTTGTTAATTTTTAATTTTAATCTATATTATGTAAATAGTATAGGAACAATGGTGGTTTGCAATATTTATAATTCTTTAGTAAAATCTCCTGTACCCAGCTCATACATTTATTCCACAAGGAAAACCGGAAACTGTGTTTCCGTACTGGTAAATAGTACCTACATTTTATTTTCTAAGGAGGAGTTAAATAAAATATTAACAGAATATATCTATCGCTTACATTTTTTTTGTTGAATTTCAAATAAAATAAGAAACTTAAATCTGCAAAAAATGCTAAATGCAAATAAAAATTTGCCAAGTTAAAAATCAATACGTGTCTTTTTATAATACCTGTGAATATAAATTTTAATAAAATGTATAAAAAACAATAAATACTTATAGGTACTACTATCTAAATAAGTAAAATACAAATTTTACTTTTAGATTTAATCAAGCTAATAATTTTACACTTATACTGTAACCTATTTAATTCAAAATGCCTGTTATTGATGCACTTAGAATAAATAATTTTAATAAAATGAAAAATAGGGTGATTTCAAATAAAATGGTAATATTTAAAAATCTGCTGATAAAATTAAAATTAAAAAATATCCGAAAAAAATATTTTTTATTCATATCTGTGATATGGCAAAACTATGTCAGTGATTCTAACAAGTAAGCGTCAATGAAAATACTATCAATGATTACAAATTATAAGTTGTTTTCTATGACCAATAAATAAAAAACTCAGAAGTGTCTACATCGGTATAATATAACTGTTGTTATAATATTACATTGAGTTGCATACATCGTTGATAATAATTTATACCTATAATGGTTTTAGAGCTTCTCAAGTTGATTTCCACTGCCCGATTATTAGTCTCCATCAAATATTACTAAGAAATAAATAAAAAATATAATTTCATACCTGCAACTTGTAGAAAATTGAGTAAGTATTCGATATTCATATTAGTAGAATCTAAGTCAGACTATAGCATTTCCTATAAAATATCGATCATCTTGTTCTAGCACAACCTTCACATTATAAAATACATACATTTTAGTGTGAAAAACTAATAATCATAAATATTTTAATAAATTAACAAGCTAAAGAAAATCCAATAGAAATGCTAATGATAAATGTACCTACATATACTGTAATAACTAAAGAATATTGTGTTTATAATGTTGATAATGGTGTTGATAATTGTCATGATTATAATGGTATTATTATTGACATCAAATGTGTTATCAATTATTAAGCTAGATGTACTTATGGTTATTCAAATGTTTTAAACATTAAATAATTTTACTTGCGATTTCTATTTCTTTAATTCAAACTATAATGATGGCCTGGACATGCAGCATTAAATAATATATTACATTATACATACACTGCTTTAAACCTGTATAATCAGTATTTATAATTTCCAATAAGTAATCTGAACTGTTTCTGTACTATGTAAAGTAAAATTACATCACCATTTATAAAAATCTCAAAAACAACGATTTGGTCACAACGTTTACATTAATACATTCAGATTATCGAACCTCTCCCGTAGTTTTCTAATGGTGCCAAATTGTCTGGGGTAACTATGCAATTTTATTTTATTACTAATAATCAATTGCAATTAGTAAAATGAGTTAGTATAAGTTTAAATCGTGTCTTTTGTGCACAATAATATTAAATCCGTTACTTGCACAGTTGATATTAAATAATTCAAAAGAAAACTCAAATCATACTGAACAAAATTGAATATTTATAAACAGTTTAGCTACACTGTTTTAAGTTTGAATCCTTGAAATTATATTTCGTCTTGTGTCATACTTTGGTATAGGAATTTTTCGTGAAGGTGCCGATTTCGAGATTGTTCAGTTTGTTTATGTTTGTTTGTCCATGATGTGATCTTTAAATGTTTTAGTTTTTATCCTTTGATTTTAAAATCTGTTCTAAGTATTCTCATTAGACGATATGTTAACTACATTGTTAGCGTCGAGTCCCCTTCTCTGATGTAATTACATCACCCCTCCGCTGGTCAGTGGACTGTTGGTCAGAGTATCTCGGCTAGCCATGGAAACAGGACGACCTGTGCACGCGGTCGCGAAAGGATAAGAACAACGAACGCGTTGACAGAGTTTACGTTTTCCATTTACATTGTGCAAGCCGTCTGGAAAATTGCCTGTTTTTCCGAAATCGTATCCACGAACAAGTTTATATATAGTTTTGTGTCAAGTTTTGCATATGATATTGTTATTGTTGATACTAAAAAAAGTTCAGGATAATAATAGTGTTCGTGAGTTTTATAGCCGAAAACTTTTCTTATGTTACATGAAAAGAGGTGTTTATATTTTTCAATTGTGTGTGAAACAATTTTATTAACCATGTGCGTTTAATTTATATGTTTATGTTTGATTAATAACAAAACTTGGAAGTGAATTGCGACTTTTTTGTTCGACATATTTTAATAGCGACAGAGTTTGCAACTATGCGGAATAGTTCCTGTTGGTTAGCAAAACTTAATATTGTAAGTTTAATTGATAAAATTGCAAATTTGTTTCTAGAATATGAAAATGTTATGTATAAATAGATAGATAAATTGATACTGCAGTCACTTTTCTGAAAGATTTTTTGAACGCTTACTGGCTTCTTGAAAACTCGTGTTTATACCACTTTCTTATAATAAATCAAGTGAAAGTTATCAATCACAATTCACATAAACTTGTTACTGTAACCTTCCATTTAGTTATGATGATTGACTAAATTAGTGCCTACCATACTTTGATTACATTTAGAAAATTTTAATTACTTTCTTTATAATACAATATACTAATATGTTTATCATCGACAATAGAAGTAGGATTGATTAAAATTTGTTTATATGTGTTTTAAAAACGTATTCTTTACTAGAAGATAACTGGCTACACTCGTAATATAATTGGAAATATAATTTTCATTTATTGTGCATGTGTGTTACAAAACAAACTAGTTAAGATTCTATCGCAATAGCAAGTGGTCATCCAGAAATCGGGAAAGAAATTGAATATATCAAAAGTCTATATAGTAGCGTCGAGGGTCAAGACGCTTCAATCACAAAAAGTTCAACGAATTGCTGCGGACGTAACGGCAAGTTAAGTTCAAAGTTTGCAACTTTTCTTTACGGAACTATACATGAATTTTGCAATATTAAAAAATTTCTTTAATTTTTACCGAGAGTGTACTTCTAATCTGCGCTGGCGTTGATGACTACCCAAACCCCTGCAACAAAAAGACGCATGCGCCTTATTCTCATTACTCTACCGATTAATTAACTTGCATATTGCTCGCCCGTTCTACCATGAGCAAATTACCGCCGCGGCGCCGACGTTCCTTGTCTTACTTATTGCATACTTCAGTATGTGGCGTCTTTCTCTTTCCTATGCTTTCCCTATCCGTATCTCGGTTCTTCTTATGGGGTATGTAATTTCATTCCATCTCAACCCTCTTAATGAAATGTGAGGCTGTTTCTTTCTGGCGCGTTTAATATCCACTCGCTTACATACATACTACTTCCAGGCAAACGATAAATTCGTCGACTATTTTCAACTTTTCCACAATCCAAAATTTTCGACAACAAAATTTTTCCTAAAACTTGTTAAAAAATTTTGATAACTTATTTTCAATTGCGTGTTTCTTCCAATTTTTCGGTATAAGAATGTAATATTCCTATCGCAATTGTTTGTCTCTTTTGCACTAATGTTATGGTAAATTCAACATTTTTCTACAACGAGCTCTTTTCTACTTATATCCTCCCCTAAAAATTTAAAAAGTAAAATGCGGGCGTTCATCTCGCTCAACTGCGTGGGAGACTCATAACTTTGTCATTGTCGGGAAGGTGGGGCGGACGGTAGCGCCATGCAAATGCGGCAGGCGTGCTAACTACTCGACCGGCGCTCAACCCTGGCGCCAGAATAGCGTCGGCGTCGCTGTGGAACGCTACAATCAGTTACCGTAATTATCAAGTCGTTTAATTAATCTGGTTACTTCTAATGCAGTGTTTGTGTCTCGTAACAAGAGCCGGTGTGTTCGCGAATCGTTCATCCAGAAAATCAACTAACCCTATCGTTTAGTAACCGGAAGAACATGAAAATCATGTAAAGATATAAACAATTTATACGTGCGTAGAAATCCGTTACAGTTCGACAAAAATTACTTAACTAAAGTAATATACGCAAACGCTTTACCATCAAAATAAGTTGCGAATAAAAACTTCTAACAAGTTTCTAACAGCCGATTCCCACTCTATTTTATAACCCCAAAATTTTCGTTTTTATTTTAAATTACAACAATAACCGACATTACCTTAAACATTTAAATTTTTATCACCTTTTAAACTTTTTAATTTTCTCATTAATTATTACAAATTTATTTCAAATTTTCACTTCGAGTTGACTTCCAATTATTATTGAAAATTTATTATTACATAGGTACTTTATAAAAATTCCATCAAATCGCAGCGACGTAAACTTTTCGGAAACATTCCATTAGATTACCTTGTATTTTATTACTATGTGTTTTATGAAAATTATTTTAAATGAATTAAAATACTATTAATATACATTCACATAATTGTAAAAGTTTTCAACTATTTCAAGTCCACTTATCAGTTTTTGACGTGTTAATGCTAAGCAAAGAGGGCTTCGTTTTCTTTACGTTTATTAACATTATAAACTTTCAACACTTTCATGTACGAATAAATCAAATTTATTATTTTATTTTAATTTCGAGTTGATCAACGCATAGTTTTGTACATTTTATTTTAACAGATTAATCGTTTAAATATTAAAACACGTGTTATGTGCACGTTAAAAATTACTTGTGAAAAAAATAGTAAGTTAAAATTTACCACGTTGGATTTAACTGCATACTACATACATACATGTGAACGGAATCATGCCGCGTTTATATAATGGCCCAGTAGACCATTGGTCAAGTTTCAGTTTTTCAGTGTTTCGGTTATCCTAGCAACTGCTTTGGTCAACCGATTTGACACCTACCGGGAAAGTCTGTAGTGACATGCTATAAAATAGGCTTTATTACTCTTAGAATCCAATCATATTATGTATCTTTAAACCATTTCATAATTTTTATTTGATTTTTTTTTGTATTTCCATATCACCTTATTTAATTAAATATTATAGTGGACGATATATTTATACGGCTCAAAAACTTTGTTGGAGTTTTTTTTTTCGAGTAATTAAGTTCTACGTGGACACATTAACGCAATAGAAGTAGCCAGAATAAGAAAATAATCGCTGCTATATTAAAATTGTGTTAAAATTTAGTTGTTATTCCCGCAGATCTCTCGATATAGTGAACAGTTTTTTGTATCCCACACGACTAATACTACCCATACATTTTATTCATGGACTCGATAAAATGTCAACTGCAAAATACCAAGGTAATGTCGTTTGTAATTGATATTCCTAGTACATTTTGATTTCAACTTTTGATCACCAGAAAACACCCTAACTTATCTATCACAATTTAGAAAAACTATATGCTCCCCCATTCGGCAATTTTGTTGGAAACTCACGCGTAGCCTTACACCAATAGTTTTGATTATTTTGTACAAAGACAAACTAATAGGTTTAAAGACGTATGTAATATTTAGTAATAGGTTTATTGTACAATCGGAATTTTTGAATTAATTTATGAAAATAATTTTAAAAAATTAATATTTTCGATTTTAAATTATTTATTCGATTATTTAGTGGAAGAAACTGGAAATCTTTTTAACAAGTAACAAGGAAGTTGAAAGTTAGGTTAACGGAAATAATATAACAATTTTAAAATGAGACGACCTTGATAGTGGAAATATATGAAAATATAAGGGGGGTAAAGAATTATACCAAACCACACGAAAAGTGAAGTAGGTATACCTACTACATTTAAATTATATAAAGAATTTAACTGTGCAAATACTTGAATATACTTGGAATCTCATTGTATTCCTTGTAAGTGTACTGTGGAATGAAAAGATAACAAAAGTTTGTAAATTAAACAATGTGGATAAAATGATTAATCTGTACTTAAAAATGTATCAAAATAGTTTCTTGAGCGTCTTATAATTTTTGAATAAATAAATAATTTTTATATCCACTCATAATATTTATCTGCATTAAATGTTATCAGTCGTATAATTTACTTTAAAAAAGAAAAGTTTATTTAATAAGTAAACAATCGTTTCCTGGGAAATAAATCCATGATAGATAATTATTTTATTATCTAAACTAACTTTTAATTAAATTGTACAAAAAATAAGAAGATTCGCTTTATCCGAAACCCAAGATTAAACAAAAGTTTTTAATTACCACTTTTCCAATTAGGATCATAAAGTTAAACGCTTTAAAAAATCACGTCAAGAGTTATTAAAAATTCCATTCCTACAATGTTCCATTAGCATGCGAATATTTTTGTTCAATTGGTATACCCAAATTGATCATTTGCAGTTATCTAAACAATCTGTTGAATTGTTCCTATTGTTATAAAATTTCAATGTTCAAATAACATTTATTAACTTTGTCTTTTTTGCATTAAATATTAAGCACCATCCCATATTTTACAAAGACACAGTTGGGATTTTATTTTTATATTTTTTGAAAAAGTCATCATGTAGCTCCGAAGCATAAAAAAGCTTTAACCTTACAACTGTACCTTCATATAAATTAAATGTTACTGTTTTTCATCAAATTCACTTTGTTATTAACAATTCCATTACACATAAATTACAGGCTTCTTACTTATTTAATAGTTTCATTTGTTCGCTATTGATTTTTCTCTAGTATATAATTACTAATTTATTACTTCATGTTATAAAAGTAAGTATACAATTTCTATACTCTAGAAAATACTTCTAGAAAATTTTATACATACTTAATAAATAGCTACACCAATGAATGTAAATACAATCGGAAACTGTTACTGCCAAAACAGACTCTGATGCACGAGCTTATTTTAGATGTGAAATGCCCGTGGACGTTTGCGTTGACACGTAAACGTCAACAACTTTGTTTGGTATTTCACTTTCTAACAAAACTAGTAGTTCAACACTTGCGCTATTCAAACAGTTTAAAAGTTTGGCGCTTTCGTTTGGCAATACCAGAGACACTTTAAAATAAACTTGGAAAAAACTATCGATTTTGGATAGATACAATTGTTGCAGACAAATCGATTCCTTTCTATTCTGGCAACTTTCGGACCCGATTGCATCTTGATTCTCACCAATTGCTTATTCTAAAACATCGGGTAATGTAATCTGTTCGAGTTTTTCATTAAATTGGTGGACAGGGCACTGCAGGTATGGAACGAATTTGATATCTTGTCACAGAACGCCGGTTTATTTTATAGTTGTTCAAATTAAAATATGAACATTTTATTTAAGGTTGCGATAGTTTAACACACGTGAGCAACTTAAAAAGGGTGTAAACGCTGACATTGTCCCTGGTAAGGGTAGTTAAATGGTTAAAATTTAGTAAGGGATGATCCAAAGCTTAAGAAAGGCATCTCGTCTCGCTCTTGCAATTCTTGTTTGTAAGTCAATGAAACTTTTATTGAAATTTATTTGTCTCGCTGTAATTGTGATAAGAAATTGTCCTTTTGTGGACATATTTGGTCTAAAGTTTCAACAAAGTACTCGTAACGAACCTATTCTGTGATCGACCTTCGCTATTAGGACAGGTAATAATGAAATTTAATCGCGAATGTAAACTTCGAACCAGTTTTGTTGTATCCAGTGTACTAAAGCAAATATGAATCTCTTCTGCGTTTCAAAAATATTGTTTTGGAGCTCTTGTTCCTATATATAGTTATTATTTTCAATAATTGACAAGAAAAATTCTATTTGGTTGGGAAGGATCCTCGTTATGATGAACATCTGCCATTCTCTTCACTCTGCATAAATTAATTAATGATTTTACACTTTTGGATTTGGAAAAAACACGTACTCAACGTACCTTTTAATTCCTACATTTTCATTGTCTTCAAACCCTAATAAACAAAAATATTCTTTCTGTGCGGTATTGATTTTTATCCCCATCTGTATAGTTAACCAAGCATAGTTTGTATGAAATTAAGCATGTACATTTACAATATCCTGCAGGACTACTGTTTTATATACTAGACACTGTATAATGAATTTGTGTTAGTTTTTACCCTTATTTCGAAGAGGGGTGGGTGATTGCGCTTTTGACGTAAACTCTTGTTTTTACTTTGACTTGGCCGCTTCTTAAGAATAGGGATTGTTAATGTTTTTATAAAAATATGATCAAATGCATTATAAATAATTACCAGGTATTCGCATTTCTTCTTGTAAACAAACGAAAACGTTTGATGAAGATCAGGTAACAAAATTTACTAAATAATGCAAAATTATGCAAAGTGTGGTATACTGCAGTGGTGCATTGGAAAAATTTTATTTCGAACTTGTGTCGGCCACGAACCAATTCAGTCGAGATGCTAAAGCACGCTTGCATTTAGTCAGTACAATTAAAATATACGAAAGAGCTTTAAAAGTGTTGTTAACATATTTCGACAACTGCATATTTGAATATAGTGCTAGTTGATTTATTTGCATACTCTAATATACATAATTCTAGGGTTGATTAGCATAGCTTTATCATACGACGTAAAAAAAGCTGAGTAAGTAAGGGTAGGTATGTACTTTTACTATGCCGAAATTACAATAATAATCGTAGTTGAATGGTGAAGTGGGCGCGTGAACATTGATATTTTAAATATATGTAGTAGGTACCCTTTTTGCATATTATTTTATATTAGTCGTGGTGCATACCAAAACCATTCACCTGACGGTAGATGAAATGAGAATAGATTATGCGGTTTCTATTGCAGGGCAATAGAAAAACTTTTTCAGCACGTGGACCACACGTGGACTTTTTGAGTATATTCAACGTTATGAAAATTACAACCTTCAGACATCTATATATAAGATTGCATTTATTTAGGCAAATTTTTTTAACGATTTAAACAGCAAGGAGAATCGGTTTATAGGATTGAAGACTTTGAAACCAAAAACATATTCGAAAAATATTTTATTTAATTTTAATTTACACGTTCGCTACTACCACTAATATTAATAATATGAACTAGTTAAGGGTAGCACTAATTGTTTAGTCAATACTTTACACTCTGCGTGAGTCATTTTTTTCAACCCCAGCAACCAATAGTTAGACCGCCTTAATCACCCCCGTCTCCTCACAATATAATTATGTATTGGACGCAATCAATAATTTACTTACAAATAATATACACTCAACTGTAATGTTGAATTAAGTTTATATTTCTGTATAATGCAACAAATCGAATTTTACCTTCTAAATCAATATGTTCTGCACTTCATAAATTAATGCGCGTTCAATTTGAAAATCATACCTATAAGCACCCATCCGTAATATTTTAATTCAACCATTAGGTAACCTAATATATTTTAAAATGGAACTATTTTATTATAAACTATATTGTATTTTGGGAATATTTATTTTTATATTATTATTAAATTTATTCCAGCTAACTTGAACTAACTTTATTATTTCAAATGTAAATAAAATAAGTCTTCTTGCTTTGGTACTTGCCTGAATAATTTTATTTATTTTTATTTTGTACTGTTTACTGTTGTATTTTCACAATGCAGGTTAAAATAATTATCTGTGGGACACGAAAACTTATATGCCAATTTAGTGATCATTAAAATATTATATAGCCACAAATTACAGTAATTGTTTTATTAATATTTTATATTCAACTATCAAAGAGTTCAAAGACAAAATAATCGATTCTACATTTAATATAGCGTTTACTTTGAAGAAATATTATATTGTAACTTAACGTTATAAATTTATATAATAATGATACCTTTCGTTATTAATAAGTGTATTGTGTTCTAAAACTTGCTTAATAGGTATATATCAGTATCGATAATATTTTTAAGATGCAGTAGATGGATACTGCAGTGGATTGTATGATAAAATTATTTGATTTGGGCTGAAACAAAAAGGGCCCCAAAATGAATGTATTAGTTGATTAACGTTAATATGTCAATTACTGGTGTATGTTATGCTTCAGCAAATATTGTGTGTAGGTATATAAATTTGTTTTCAAATTTCAATTAACTTTTTTAAAGGTTATTTAAAATTGCTTTCACAATAATTTAAAATAGTTCGGCACCATTTAAAAATCGAAATTTATTACAAAAGCATGCAACTAATGATTTTAACAACAATTCATAAAAAGTTAATAGTCGTACAAGTAATTAAATTTAAAATTAAATATTTTGATCTGACAATCTATCAAATGAATTGTAACAATGACGCGTACATTTCTGTGTTGAAGCTTCATCATCAAGAACGATTATAATAAATAGTTGCTTGAGCCTAAAGGAATCGATCACAATGGTATTTGTAGGTATATTCAAATTATATTACATTAACATATTCAAAATGGTTAAACGTAATTAAAATTTTAAAATAATTTATTGTGTGAAGGTATATTTGAGGCAAAAATGCAAGGTGCATAGAGTGATGTAAGTGGAAAAGTCGTAGTTATTGCCAGTGGGGTTGCGGATCACCGGCTGATGTGTGTGCACTTTCTACAACCACAACTCGTGTAGTGTGCAATCGATATATCGACTGGGGCAGTGGTCTACTTGTTGAACGCACCCCCGCTGACCGCATGCTGGACATTGCAAGGGTGCATTTCATTCACGCACACGTGGTCAAAAGATAACTTTACGATAACACGATACGCATACATTTGTAAATTGTATGATAAATTTGACACGTAAACGATATTTGTATGCCTACAGGTAGTAAATTATTGTCGGTAACTTTTTGGGAAAATTTAAACCCGTATTTAAATTTTTTCACTAATGAAGGTGGTATGAATATTGCAATTTCTCCAATTTAACGATTTATTTTTCATGCAAGCGTTTTGAAAAAAAAGTGAACGTGCAGATTTTCTGGCATACCTTTCCACCTAAAGATATTATTATGTATAATATGCAAAGAACGAAAATTCATATTTTCTCCCTAAAATCCATAATTCCTTGAAGAAACAATACCGAGTTAAAATTTGTATTGAAAATATGATTCATAAAGTATTTATATTATGTTAAAAAAACCTTACCTATTGAAATTAGCAGTGATAGGACAATCAAGTGCAAATTTAATTTTAATTTGTTTCTTATAAAAACCAAATTTAATTTTAATAACTTGAAATTTTTTTGGAAATTGACGGTTAAGAAAAGATCCAGTTTAGTACCGGTTTTATATACAAAACAAAGCATCTATATCGCCCCACACTGAGCAACTGTTACCGTTCATTATAAAGATACCTTAATTTCGTTTTTTTGTCAGCTTAAGCGTTGCTACGATGAGCACGAATACTACCACTACACCTTTTTATATTTTCAAGTATTTTCGAGCTTTATTGCGTTAAGTAACAAGCGTTTTATGTTTAAAAATCAAAGGGTATAAAACCCACCCTAGTTTTATAATTTGAGAAATATTGGAAATAAGGGTTTTGAACAAAAGAATTATGAAGCGATGACTAAAAAATACGTTGTATAAATGTTCTCATTTATTTGATGCTTTGTGAGGTGATTTTTAAGCCCGCATGCAAAGATTAACTCAATTTACCTACACGAATCTAGTTAACAATCGATATTCGTTAGAGAGTTTCAATTATGAGATTGGGTATAAGCTAAATAAAATAGGTCACACATCCCTATAGGTATTTTATTTAAACTCTCACAATGACAACCCTTAATTTAAAACTTATTTCAAATGATATTTTCTCATGCCATGTACTGTCGTTCTAACTTTTAGCGCAAACTCTTGTTTGAAATTAGTTTTGTTCAGGTAAGATATACTGCATCTTTATATTGGAACGTGAGCTTAGTTATGAGATTTTAGTTTAAAGGGACGTAATTTAATACCTATTCTACAGTTGTAACTGTCTAAGGGTTAAAAAATAAGGTCACTCTTGCTGAGTGCAAAATGTCGTTCTAGATATTTTCCAAAACATATTTTATTAATTTCTATTGAGTGCCAAGTATTTATGTGACATTAAAATTTTGTACTAGTATCTGATGCTATTATTTTATACTACCTGAATATTTTACATTAAAATTCTTTTGAATACGTCTTCGTTTCTAATGTTACCATAACAACGCGTATTTAGATATCTTACGAAATTGTACCAGACCTTTCTTTCCATCCATCCACCCACCCACTTCTTGCTAACCATACCGATCTTTTTCAAGATGCTCGCTCACACCTGGCTAATATGAAAATCTTTTCATATAGGCACACCTGAGTCCGAGTAGCTTCATTGTATAATTTTAGTGTAAATAAAATTCCTCTCTTCCATTTTATATTTTTAATTATTTTTATAGTAATTTAATTTTAAAATATGAATCGATATCTGAGCATATGCGATGACTATAAATCATTATTGGGGACATGATTCAAAATGTTATTAACATCGAGGCACGCAATATTTACCTCTATCGATAATGCGTAAAATATGCAAACCTACCTCA
Organism: Rhagonycha lutea; assembly: GCA_958510855.1. Classification (NCBI taxonomy): domain Eukaryota; kingdom Metazoa; phylum Arthropoda; class Insecta; order Coleoptera; family Cantharidae; genus Rhagonycha; species Rhagonycha lutea. The sequence continues at coordinate 61,047,171 of OY294036.1, forward strand.
AGTAAATATAACATTATTTGACTCTCATTGTTGCGGTGGGCGTCTGCAACCCCTTAACGACATTACTTTTAAAAAGGGCGATTTCTGTTACCCCCTAGGCGAATGGAAACCGATTAAAACAACCCCATCGGTCGTAATGCGGAATTCGATACGTTGTCACTTCGTTTTGTAAATTGTATTTTTTGCAGTAGCTCGTCGATACATTCAATATCCAAGATATTTTCAAAACATAACCTTCTTTTACTGACATCGACAACTGCAAGTACAAGGTACCACCCTTTTTCTAATGATAAAATCATAGGGTTCCCCCAAACAAAGCTTATCCATTCTCAGTCATCTGCTAGAAAATTGTCAAAATATGTCCAATTAAATCTTTCTTGCAAGTTTTTGCAGAAATAAGTTTTATACCACAGTTTATTGTAAATTAAAATTTTGATTGCACTGTAAAATTGATTCGGTACTATCAAGAAAGTACCTACTTTCATTTAATCTTGCTTCTCTTCGATGATCTCCTCTGGGAATAACGGGAGATTCTAATCACATAAATAAGTAGTATCTGCATTTTTTACATAACTAACCCCTCTGCACGTATCTCATTTGCTAAAATCTTTATAAAATATTAATATGGCGGTTACACTAATATTTCTGTGAAAGTAGATATTTTATTGCTACGTATAAATTATTTAACAATATATGATCATTCTTGTTACTATTACTATACATTTTTTTCGATATTTCGGTTTCGTTTCTTCTGATGGAGATATTTAGAGAATATCGTTTAAAATTCACGTTCCATTATTATAATTAAAAATATTTATATTATATCTTGTCACATTTTAATTTGAAAATTTAGGTCCTTTTTAAGTTTTGCATAGGTAGGTAGGTATACAGTTTTCATGCATCTGCATGGTATAGTTCCATGTTTATATCGCATCATAGTAATAGGAAAATATGCTATAATAAATACGAATGAGAAATTTTATGATTTTATATTTTAATATTCAATATTATAAATTGGTTATCTGTTACAAAACTTAAACTATGTATAAGTTGTTACAAATAATATTTTATATTTCATACTAATATAGGGTGTTTTTTTAGCTGCATGAGAACTTTCAATAGGGATAACAATTGAACAAAGATTGCTATGGAAACAGTTTTTTGACATTTGTGTTTAGCAAGGTTTGGCATTTGATAATGCATAGATTGACCATTGAACAACGCTACCAAATTGGGCTCACAACCAATTGGAAGTGGATCCATTTTTTTTTTACCGTAAAATGTTGTTCAGTGACGAGGCACATTTCTGGTTAAATGAGTATGTGAACAAACAAAATTGCCGTATATGGAGTGAGACCAATCCGGGACATTATCTTTAGACTCCATTGCATCCATTAATATTGACTGTTTGGTGTGGAATACACGCCAACGGCATCATTGGTCCATATGTCTTTCGAAATGAGGTAGGAGCTACCGTTACGGTGAATGGTGTGAGATATCGACACATGCTCAATACATTTTTGTTTCCAAAACTTCAAGAGCTAAACATTGACAACTTATGGTTCCAACAGGATGGTGCTACGTGCCACACAGCCAACGAAACCATCAATTTATTGAAAGGACAATTTGGTGACAACATTATTTCAAAACGTGGTCCTATCAATTGGCCTCCAAGATCGTGTGATTTGACACCTCCAGATTATTTTCTGTGGGGGTATGTTAAATCCATGGTTTATGCTAACAAACCAACAACTCTAGAAGCATTGGAGGCTAATATTCAGCAAGCCATTTATGAAATAAAGCCAGAAATATTGGAAAAAGTGGTCAAAAATTGGACTGAACGGATGCGCTTCGTAACCATTAGTCGTGGTGGTCACATGCCGGAAGTCATGTTCAAATCATAAATGCCTTTAACTGTACTTTCATAAAAAAATTATAACCAAAACATTCCGTCAGGTTTTTAATGTTTTATTTCATTTTGAAGTTCTCATGCAGCTAAAAAAACACCCTATACATTCACTTACGCTACATAGTTCTGTTTATTATATGCAAATGCCTCATGGAAGGTATTATTAAAATTAAATTGAATTATTTTAATATTATTTGGTAACACTATATTAATTACTATTTAATTAGACTATAGGATGTAGAAAAATACCGTATCAAACAAAACAACTCTTCATAAACATAGGTCCAAAATCCATTACTGTAAAATTGGCATAGTTTAGTTGAGCTTTGCAGCGAACAAATGTTGTGCTTCTTGAAAAATGACTAATTTTTCCAAACTTTCTGAAATTACTGGCATGCATTTCACTTAGGGCAAAGCAAATGGTAATGCTACGGGGGACGCATCTAACATCTGCTGAAGTTTAAACTTATTAATTTGTGTTATTTAGGTCAGGGGTGTCAAACTCATTCCAGCCGCGGGCCATTTTCTGACAAACAAAATTTCCGCGGGCCGCAGTAATAACTTTTGTTAACCATTCTCCATTTTTGAACGATATATTTATCGTAAAATGTACAATATTCCTTGAAATAAATTTTTTTTATTATAATACAAGTAATCACCGAAGTCTATTTGGGCCGCAGAAATGTACGTGGCGGGCCGCCAGTTTGACACCCTTGATTTAGGTAAATATGTTTTTAGACCTACGATATATGTTTATCAAGATTTTTTTTTGTTTTCATGAGTTTCGGGTACAGTGAAACCTGTATAAGCGAAAACCGCATTTTAAATTACTTTTATCGCTTTTATAATGTTAGGGATCAGGAAAAATTTTTGGGGCAGATAATATTCCTAACATAATATGTAATATGGCACCACTTTATTTCAACATCCTGTATAACCATTTTATCCATAATTTTACTCACTTTAATCAAAGTTTGGGTTCCATTAAGTATTGGATAGTATAAATTGTAAGAAATTTTTTGCAATTTAAAATTCAACTCTTATAGTTATAGCATGCTAACTTACAATTATTGTAAATGGTGAAAAAATTCAAAATACTATAGGTAAAAATGTTAAATTTGCAGATAGGGTCGTTTAGTTGTAGGGCAGAATATTTCATGTAAAATCTTCTAGCGTTGACATAGGTAGTGAACACGATCGTGAGTCACACTTTCCTCGAATACGCGCCTGGTAAACTGATATTCGTGAAATACGAATCGTAATTTCTTGCCACAAGCTGATAAAACTGCGTGCGTGGTGAGATCAAACGTGTTTTAAGTTTAAGATTACACGTGAGTCACACTTTCGTAGAATACTTGCCGTGTAAACTCGCAAAAAATTAAAAAAATCTCGTTTATGTTACAACCATGAATGGTTACAACTTACAACCTAAAATCTGGTCACACTCTGCTTTGGTTCTTGGTTACTTCCCTTATCTACCATTGAAATATTCCAGTTTCTAGTAGGTAGAATTAATTATTATTCTGTTTAGAGAATAAATGTTACAATGTTAATGTATAATACAAATTAACATAAGTACTAAATTTGTAATTATTAAATCTTTGTAATGTGCAAAACTTATAAAAATACAAAAGTTAATACGAAATATTTCTGAAGCATGAATTAATAATGCATGATGGAGAGCTTGAAAAGGGTTGAAGGATTGGGTGTGAAATTTGTGCTAGTAAATTATTCTCGAATCATTATAATAAAATTAGTTACTACAAGAGTTGTTACGAAGTTATGTCATTAAGAGTTATACTTAATAATAAGAGATTTAAAAAAATTAAATTATTAGTAATCACACTAATGATCTTTTTAGGCCCAGTAATGAAATAATGTGTAGCGAATTGACTTTAATTTCAACTATAAATACAAGTTTTTCGACAAGTTGCATTTCATAAAATTTTATTTAATTTTTTATCTGCAATATATTATGAACGTGATGAAGACAATGAGAAACTAAAGAGAAGTTATTAATAAAGCAGAGGCACCTAGGATGTTTCGTTTTTTTTACATTGTATTCTTTAATGACCTTGCGGCGACAGTACTCTAATGTAAATGTTATCTTAATTTCTATTTACTTATTTAAGTCAATTGTGAGTAAAACGCAGCTGTGAAATTTAACAACATATTAGTTAAGTATCTTTCGATTAGTAACAAATATTGATTTAGGACAGATGATTTAAATGTAACACGTAAATTTTATTCCTTATAATATTTACATTTCGATAATTTATAACTCGATAGTTTTTCTTATTTACTACACACACTGATAATAAATTATAAACTTACCTAAGGTTTTAAGTCGCAATCAGGAATTCCAACAAACGAATTTTTACTTTTTCTGTCGTAACGACTTTATTTTAGGGTACTTATTGCCTTTTGTACCTATAATAAATTATATGATATATTTTCAACTCATTTTAACGAGTAAAATGATAATAGAACGAATTTTTTCAGATTTTTTCAAGATTTTGACACAAAAACCCAATTTAATCAAGTAGTTATTTCATAATAATCAAAACAAGATAACGAATGATGAAATAATGATAATATTAGAATTAGACAATGTTACAGTAAAAGTTATACAAATTAAAAGAATTGCTATGATTAGATAGAGCTTGATGATCTCGATTTGGGAAGGGGGCCTTTATGTCCCTTAAAGTAAACTGTCTTGGATTGCTTATAATATGTATATTTAAACATTTTTATGCAATAAATAATTATTACTAAGTAATTAATATATTTCATAATTCTTATAATTCCTAAGTTATATTGATATTATGCAATTATAATATTGATTACCTATCGAATACATGGTTGCCCTTAGATAAAATATTCACAGTACACCACTGTGTATCAATGTTAATAGTATATAATAATATAATATTTAACTTTTTTAACAAGTTTCTATAATTTTTTATGAAACTCCAGGGATAGGTTCTCTATTAATTGTATTTATTAAAATAATCAATTGTTTTGATATGGCATGCAAAATGTCTATAAGTTTAATCGATACTCAAATTAAGGGTGCGGGAAATCTAAATTAGTAAGGTTCTCAAAGTTTTACTATAGTAAATATAATAATAATGATAAAAATACAACACGCTGCATCGATTCTACAAGCTGTGTAGTAAACCACAAACAACTTCAGCGGTTCAACGAAGCGCAGATACCTTCATTATCAATCACCGGAAATCATCTGCCGTCTTCGCCTAAATTACGCCTACAAAATCGGTCGAAAAATCTTTTTAATTTGTAGAAAAATATTTAATAAATATTTTCTTCGATATCTTTACCTAAAATCTATATTATGTTGTAGAAATATTTTTAACTGTCAATCAACATGAAAGCGTGATTCTCCAAATTTGGGTGTAATGAACGACAAGTTTTATAATATTGTGGCTTTTTTTTAGTTGTGTAACTAACAAAGTATGCGCTGTTTGGATTAGTTTAATGCACCGTTAGTGTAATAAAAATTATATAATCAAAATATTGTGATTTTGCGTTTGAATTGTAATACTTATGTCCATTCATTTTTTCCTTTTGTTTCAGGAGGTGAGTTAGCTTCAATAGCAGTGCTCGAATATAATAAACACACAGGTGAGCAAGCAAGTTTAATCACAAAGCTAGCGTATAATTATAAATATAATTGTTGCAACGCCGGATAGACATTTATAATAAAACTTCATCAATTCAAAATACGAACCTCCAAAATTCAAAGTTTAATCACTATTTAATATACGGAGTTCATTCGGTAGCGTTTAATTGTTATTCTATGAGCATTAATTTAAACAAATGATAAGATAATTTCATTATAATTTCTATTATTAGTCAAGGCTTATTTAAACACACGAATTACTCCATAATTAAAATAATTATTATTTACTTCATTGGCAATTGCTGTATAAATTTTTTTGGAAATATCACATTAATTATACATTGCACGACAAATTTGTGACGTTATCTTTTGAATATGATTATGTGTTTAATCGAGGACACGCCGAATTTTAAATCTTTTAGGTGACCGTATCATATTGAATACCTAATTGAAAGATAATTGATATTCTAATTATGTGTATTAGAGTATCCACTCTTAATACCTAATATAAACACATTATTCGACAACGAAAATTGTATTACTCCCTATGACATGTTATTCCTATGATAAAACAGTTCAACGGAATGAACAAGGAAGAGCACGGTAGAAGTAGCTGTGGTTGTGTATATTTCAATACATCAGTTTATTCTGCATATTGTCAGCGGACAGGTATGTACTATGCAAACATATCCGGTGAAGTTTAATGCGTTTTGGAGCATAAAAAATGAAAAAAATCTGACCGGAAGTTGTAGAACGTAATGAATATATGAACGTTGAAAAGCAAGACAATTCTCATAACCGGGTGTCGAATGGCTTGGGGCAAGCACGTGGTCGTTGTTCGAACGTTATTTGTGTTTATGCCTGCTCGTCATGCTACCTTTGAAGTTAAATCAAAAACACCCATTGCAATTTCAAAATTTACTGTCGGCGCAGTTTTAATATTCATACTACTTACCTGTGCGTATTACATGGTGAAGCTGACAGGTACTTGAAGAATGTTTTTCTATCGGTTGCTCACAAACCTTATTGAAATGAAAAGTAATTGCAGTATCTTATATTCAGAGTAATCGAAGAAAATTATTTAATATGGTAGCCTTCTGCTATGTTAACTTCTCATACGAGGTTTCGCAAAATAATTCTGGATTTGTCATACAAAATTTTATCAACTGAATGATGGCCAACTGAATCTCGAGCAGCTGAAAACTCCAACAGAAACTTGTGAAATGTCGAAAACTGTCCCCGAGACGAAATGCAAAGATCATAATTTAATGAATGCAGATGAAGTGCATAAAAATATCGAATAAGATTGAACAAATTTTGCATGAAAATTCCACATGGAGTTGTTGCGATCAAATACCCACCCTCTTCGCAGCTGCATTATTGGCACCGGTAGAATTTTTTCTCATTCCAAATGCGAAAACTTTTTTTAAGGATGGGCGATTTTAAGACGTAGAAATGTACCTGTCAAATTGAAAGCAGTTTCTTCAGATACTATTTCTACCTCAGTCTTCTGATTTTAAATTTCGTTAGAACCAACGTTACAATAAGTGTGTTAGAATAAATGGAGATTATTTTGAATACGAGTAAATAGCAAATATTTTTTCCAATCGAGTAAATTGCTAAACCTCGGATACTTTCATCTTGACTTCTCATGATAATACATAACTTTAAATTTTCATTCTGCTACTGCATACGGAATGATCACCTGTAGATTATGTTGGATCTATTCAAACACTCCATATCAACATAACACATTAGCAATGCTGCACTATAAATACAGTAAATTGGAATTAAAAGACGGTTTAGGAATATCCTTTAGAAAATTCACTATCCGACACACAGACAAATACATCTTAATTTTCTGATGATAGCGTTTTTCTGGTCACCAGTTTATTTAAATTTATTTCAACAAACAATTTTTTGTATTGCAATAGTTTCGTGTTCTTGATTTTTGTTACTTCATACCCCATTAAGGAAAACTTCTGCAAGATCAATACTACGATTATATTATGCAAAATTTTGAATAGTTTCTTACGACATAATATGGCCTAAAGTTTCTTTTACTGTTTTTGGTTAATTTCTTCATAAATCTCAAAATAAAAATTTTTATTGAAAAAATGGAACATAATGATTTAATATTTTAATATTTAATTAAGATTTTTATTGCGAAATGTATGAACTATTAAATTTACAGCCTGAATTTTCCAAGACATAAGAAAAATTTAACCATGTTAGAAAGTTCGTGAATGAACTGACAAAAAGGTATCATACAATCGTGCAAGCAAGTCTTAAAAGTGCAATTGAGCGCAAGCATCGTCTGCATCACTCCGGTGGGGTAGATTTTAATTGCGGCTTTACTAAGATGGCGTGCATGCCACACTCGCACTTAGCACCGCGACGCTGACTTTTTTCTACGACGTCGATCGATAGGCGACGTTCCGTGTTTTAAAAACATAAAACAGTACAGTCTTACTGCAAGTTACCATAATTAAAAATAGTTTTTTCGCAGTTATTTTCTTTAAATTTTCAACTTTCTGTACCTTATAATATAACCTTAAAAATCTTGAATGCTTCAATATTACTGTATTATGTAACAATCACGATGTCAAATTGCTAACTGGTAAAAATTATTGCATTTCTAAACTCGGTAGCGCCAGCTTTGCATTTTCGAGACGTCTCAAATTTTAAATCTTCGGTAACAGCTTGACTGAAATATCAAATACTGCTTTATATTATTTGTTACAATAATTAAAGCTTGAAGAGATAATCGGTTAGGTATATTCGATTATTTAAATAAAAATGTTCTAATAATTTTTACGATGTCTGGTGTATTGATAATAAAAGACATTCAAATTAAAACTTTCTACAAAATCAATCCAAGGATTCAAATTTAACGAGGATTAGTATAGGATGGCCAAGCCCATCCAAATCTATCACTTCGTTCCAAATAATGATTAGAGATGACTATCACGAAAATGTTTAGTTAGAAAATCAAGGGTTATATCTAATATGCATCTTTCTTAGTTTATTCTTCCCGTTCCAGATTCCATCTCTCCCCTAAGTTAAGTTAAATTATACTGTTTTATTGAGAAAATAATACCTAATTAACTTTTTGAAATTTTACTTCTCGAAAGAAACTTTTGGTCATATTACGTTACGTTTAAAAAATTAGTTTTTTTTTATTTTCTTCCACCAGAATTTTCTTATTTAATCCTGCCAACAAAAGGGATACCACCACCTATTTATAAAGTCTTTGCATATTACAAATTCGCAATTTCTACTCAAATACGTGTCTATTTTATATTTTATTAACGTAAGAAGTAAATTAATTTTTTGCTAAAATATTGACAGAATTTTCTTTCAAACTCAGAAAACGACAGCGCCACATGACACCAAATTAATTTAAAAATGTACCTATAGCTAATTATGTAAAAAATAATTTAAATGTGCCATTTCATTTGACAAATTAATATCGGAAAGAAATTTCGAAATAAAACATAAATAGATTATCACATAATTTAATTTTTAATTAATTGTACCTACTCGTACTTATAATCATGCAAGTGAATAAGTCTTCAAGGAAACCTTTAAAGGTGAAAGAGCTGCAATTTTTAATTGGATTATGTTAATTTATGGATTGTAAATCCAATAAATCTAAGAATATACATATGTACATCGAACAAGTTATGGGATACCAATAAGAGACTATTCAAAATTTCCCTCGAGTTAAGTTACATAATATTTATTTATGTAGGTGGAATAATATTAATTGGAGGCAAATTTGATTAATTAAATTATTAGAGATGGTAATTAATTATTTTACTTTTAGTTTATGCGTGAAACCATGATGCCTGATCAATTTTTTAAATTGATCGATGAGTAATAAAATTACGAAACAGAAGTTAGAAAATTTTAAGCTGTAATTTAAAATTGAGTCAATTTTTGCTGTGTATAGATCAAATGTATCAATTAAAGTATAATTTTTATGCTAATTTTGAAAATGTCGGTTATCCGATGATTATTAATATTTTTTAACAATAATAATGACAATTTAAATGCGGTGTCTGGTAGATGTAACAATATTAAAATATTAATAATGGAATTATAACTTAAAATTTACAAATAAATTAATTTACTATTTAAATGGTCAAATTTAAATTTTAGTTTATTGAATTTATTTAAAGCAATTATCGTTAATGATTTGATTAGTTAGATGTTACATAATTTAAATGGTAACTAATAAACCATCGTGCCTAGTAACAGATACAGAAAAAACATTAAATTTAATTGTTATCAGTTACCTATATTATGCTCGTAGGTATTGGGTACATGGAAGAATGACTTAAATTAATTATATTGAATTCATTTATTTATTTGTGTTAGGCAAAATTAATTTCATTCATTTTCAAGTCAAATTGACGTATCATTTCTCGAGGAAATGAAAAAACTTGATCTTGCAGAATAATTAATGAAGACTTGTAAAAATATTCAAAGCATGCTGGGTATGGTTATAGGTAAATTACAAATGAATTTTTAAGTACATTTTTTTTCAAGAAAAAAAAACTTTAAATTTAATTTCTTATAATCGCGTTTTTTTATATGCCTACACGAGTGTCACTAAAATTGAAAATCCATTAATACATTCGTTTATAAGTAGAAACACGCATGCGTGCTGCTTTTTTGTGTTTGAGGGGTAAAAAATTTAATCAATACCTTAATGATTACCCTCGCATACGTAATGAGATGTGACGTCATTCTTAAATTAGTAAGAAGTATTGGGGTGACTTGCGAGCGGTCCACCCCAAAAAATAAGAAACCGCTAGCTCATAAAATGATCCACGCTAGCAATCAGCGTAATGAATGATCGAGCCTTAATTAATGAATCTGTCTTGCTAATCTCTTAGATGGAATGGTCGTGCAGACTGGATTGTACCACGAAAGGCTCAGATTGATAATGTGATTAATTTTTATTATAAAGAAAGGAGTGTATAGGTTTTCGATTTTTTAATAAATTAGTTTGTTATGAAGCTTTTACAATTATTATATCGTTATTCGTTGTGTTAGTTCTATTTTCATAAATTACTACTTTAAAACTTGTGTGTTATCAAGTAATTATATAAACTATTACCGAACGATTACGCAAGGCAAAGTTACCCCACCTCGTACCCATTCTTTTTAAAAGATACAAAAAGTTGCCAAATGTATTCATACAAAAGCAGTTTGGAAGCTTTTACTAGATATCAAAGAGTTTTACCATTTTTTGAATGTTAAAAACTATAAATTATGGCAGATGTTCAAGAATGTCGACGACGTTGTTGATTGTCTTGTTTGCATGCTAAGAGATTAATTTACATGTAAAGCTTGCAATTTGGTTACTTCAAACAATGTCTCCATTAATCCCAAAATGAGCCGTCTGCGCCCCCAGCACAACAGCTTCAACCCCTAAGTACTTTAATAGCCACTCGTTTTGTTTAATTAAAATTAAGTGAAATTAATGACAATTTCTTCTTTAAGTCGAAATCTTTTTCCAACGACGAGCGAAAGTTTTTTTAAAATCGCCAATACGAATATTTTATAATAAAATTATGGTAAAGCCAATCGCGAAATAGGTAGCTGCATTGTGGGAAAATGGGTTTTTTCTAAAGCGGTAAGAGATGGTCGAACAATAATCTATTTATTGTATGTGTTACTAATAAATTGCTTAATTTATTGTAATAATACAAAGATGAAGTCGTTGTAAAAAAGTATAAATATTGGTATTTATTGTCAATTAATTTTTATCGATTGCTATTAATTCTGACTAGATGAAATTAATTTATTATTACGCTTTGATTCCTATATGTAGAGTCCTTAATTTATAATTTCGCAGTTGTATTTCGTTAGTGACTTTGTATGTCTGCTCTGGAGAAGATGTAAACAAAGCAATTAAACAATAATTTCGTTTAATTATGGTCTAGAGAGAGAATGCCTTTATAATTGAGTCGTGGGAGTGGCAGGGACTGTACTTATAAAACGGCGTCGACAGATTTTAAACATCCTGCGGCTTTTAGTCAGATTTTGATGCAACAGGTTCCTCTTTGTTAATTAATAGCAAGCATCCCCTTTAATTACCCCTTTCACTGGTCCATTATGCAAAGTGGCGGCGTTTTCTCAACCCTCGCGCCGCGACTCGCGGTGCTAAATATATAATTACTTGGCCTAATTGACGTTTATTACAAAAAAGGGTGTTAATGAAAGATTTAACTGTTTAAGATTATCTTCACGGCTTTTCTATGCTTTAGGGTATTTTCTAAAAGCTTTAAAACCTTTAAAGTTGATTAATTGGAAGGGGTTGGATTAGCTGCCAACGGTAATGTTAATTACTAACGTAATTAACTCAAAACAGGATGAACGCTTCAATGTTTTGCACGAAATATAAAAAAATGTTGCAATTTTTTAGATTATTAATTATCTACACAGTAATAGTAACGCATTTGTACAAAAATGAAAATATTGTTTTAGTGTGTGTGAAATGTAACAGTAAGCATCTTAAATCGTTGTTTCTCAAATTGGTACATTTAGATTATTTTATGATATTATAAATACTAGTAGTTCAAGGTAAAAGATTGCTGATTATAAAGGTAGATGTACAAATTTTTTGAAAATTATAATTATTTCAAACGAGAGCAATTTAAAATAATGACAAATTCTAGATTTGATCAAGCAGTGGTAGTATTTATACAAAGTTTTTGTAGCTGTTCTATATAGAAACGTCATTTCGATGTTAATATTATTTGTTTGTTATCAGATACCTACATACCTAATAATTGTTATAGAATATTAAGAACCAGGGTTATGTAACTGATGAAAGAGCCATTAAAATTCAGAATATTTACATTCACCCATCTCCGTAATTTAAATCGTTTTCATTGGATTTTGAAATATAAATTTGGGTGTGTGTATATTCGCTTTCAATTCAAACTTCAATTTTCCACCGTCTTCATCGTTTTGCTTATAACAATAAGTACAAAAATTTTAAATTGTACTCGTATGCAAATTTTGGTGTCGTCAATATTATGTAAAAAATCTATTGTCGAATATTTCCGAAAGGATTTCTTTTACCGAATATTTCCGAACATGCATACTTGAGACAAGAAAATACTTATTGATTTTGAATTCTACTTAGCAAATCTTAGGTGACAGTTTCCGATTTAATCAAGAGGAAAAGTGCATATAGGAGCGTGTGCGAAAAACAATTAACTCTAGTAAAACTTTTAAGGTTTTCTGCAATATTCTCCACCACCACGTTTAGCCTCATACAATCCATTTATTTCTTTTCTCCTTAATGACCCCTTTATTAATGTAAAAATATTCCACTGATTTAATTTAATTGTGTTTGTTTTTACAAAAAGTCGAGTTCTTTTAATATCTCGGCAGTATAACAAAGCGTTGGTTAATTAAATTTTCATAAATAAATACGTACCGTGGAAGGAACTAAAAGAAACACTTTGGGTGTGTAAAGACGCTACGCTTCGACGCCACGAGCCATCAGATAGTCAGGGTGTAGGTAACATCGAAGAGGTTTGTAATTTTAATTAAATTAAGGTGGTAATGACGGTGTTTTGTCATAATTTTACAGCGTGTTTGCGCGGATGTCGACAAGCTTTTTGTTTAATTAATTAATGCCTGTTCCGGTAATTAGGTTCGTAATTTACATTTGTTATTCTTCTGTACGCCGCCTTCTTTCATCTTATTAAAAATTAAAAGTATACCAACGCAACTTTTTGATTGTTTCTTATTGTTTGAGTAAATTGCAAAAGATTTTACCATTTTCTATATTAATAATATAAAGCAATTTTCCTGCTGCGAAACTTACTAAATCCAACACATAGTAATTATGTAACATACTATATTTCACTAATAACGACATCTTCTAAAGTATGACTTGCCTAATTTATTAAAAACATTATTTTAAAACAATATTTTTTTATTTATAAAAATTGCAAGACCAACTGTATTTTTTTAAAAATTTTTAAATACTTAATCTAAATTTTAAATTAATATTATTTTCATTAATTTTTTTAGTCTTCCAATCGAAAGTTTTCAATGACTTAGTAAACACACGTGAAATTCGAAGTAAATAATAAAACAAATCGTGATATAAATTGGGAAGTAAAAGAAAAGCTCACTCCTACGTAATATCTTGACTACTCCACACTAGATGTCCAGAGGAAAAAAATCAAAACGACGCGAGTAGTTTCTAACGTCCGTAGTAGTGCATAGCGTCTCTGCTACGCGGCGACACTTTCTTATTTCTTATTCACATGAGTTTTAAGATTGCATTCAAGTTCGTTTTTACGTATGAATTTATTTATTTTGAAATTTTCAGACAATAAATATCAAACGCTATTAAAGCAGCAAAAGAAGCAATTTCATATACATACCTTTTATACATAGGCATTTTATAATAATAATTGATATAATATAAATTTTAAATAGTTTCTGTTTTGTTTTTTATGCATCACAATTTTTTTTCAATTGGATTCAGTAATTTGTTATTCGGTATTTTCTATAATTATTGTTAGGATAATTACGAAGGTATAAAAGGTTCGCAAATAATGATATTGGTTAAAATGCCTTGTTCACGTCTGTTTGTGGTATACCAATAATCTCAATTTAATTTTTTAATTTCACTTTTGTATCGTTCAGGTGCCTAGGCTTACAGAAACAAAGTAAAATTTTATTTTCAAGGGTTGTTGTCACGTATTACCACGATAATCAGTAATTATATTTATTTTCCATGTATAATTATTTAAATAATTATAATCTATTGTCGAAGATATTCTTCAATGAACTATAAAGAATCCTCTATGATGCATTGTATGTGAAGTAAATAGTAGTGACTTAAGACTTTTATTCTTAAAAAATACATCGAAGTATCGATGTCAAAACACTTCATAATCAAAACACGAAAATAGTTATAGATATAGCTAATAATTAATTGAGAAAATAGTTACTTTTATCTAATTTAAATAATAAAGCAAAATCATAAAATACACCAGGATTAAGGAAGATAAGCTTTAGCATATTATTCTTTTTGGTAATATTTTGTCACAGTAACACGCTGCGAATATCGTACACTACCACCTAAAAAAAATTCCAAATTTTAAAATAAGAAAATTTTAATTTAGCACTCTCTTATGGTTAGTCTTTCTTTTGGTCACTCATTTATATGGCAAAACTATAAGGTTGATACATGTAAACCTTTGCTGCAGATACATATTATTGAACATTCATATTTTATATTTGTTCAATATGATGTATCTGCAGCAAATTTACTTTACAGGGTAATATCTTGAAAAATTCACATACAAAATTTATTTCTATATTAGGTATAAACAAATCATTGTAATATCTCTTGTAACTTCATAATCCTGTACTCGTAGAGGTTTTTGTAAGCTTTCTCTAAAAATCTTAACAATTGGCAATGATAGGGTACGGTGAAAGAAATAAAACATCACTATAATATTTAGTTTCATTTAAAACGAAACATAAATAATACAAAAATTATGAAATAAATAGAATATTACGTACCGCGGTGGAACGTAATATTATTATTTATCCTGTACACTAGTACCTCTACTAAAAATCAGATATGAGGGATTTCCGAGGTGGAAAGCGCCGAGGTTATCTATAGCCTAAAGCTCTAATAAAACTTTTCACCAAGTTATCCACTACTATACTACCTATTTTATTTATCATTTAGTGATTGAGCTTCTATTATGTATTTTTGGTAATATGTAGTATTACTTTCTCAGCACGAAAAGGAACATTGTACTAGGTGGGACAGTTCTAGTGCAATTGATTGTGAATAAATTTAATATCGCCAGGTACAAAAATTATTAGAATCACAGCACTTTCATATCGCCCTCCACAAATTGGCGCAGCATTGTTCTAAAATATAAAGTGTTTTTACTATTTACATTTAAATAAATATGGACTTAATTGTGTTTTCAAATGTTAAAACATATTATTTGCAATACCTACATTTTAATATTATTCCAGAATGTTGAACATTTTCTATTTTAAATTATTGGAGAAATACTTGAAACGGCTAAATAATGTTTACTCACACTACTCCACCATAGAATTAAAGAAGACACTAAAAAGACACTTTTCTAAGGACAATTTTTCTCATTGTATGTAAAACCCATACTAATTAGAAACTAAACATCATTAAAATAAACAATATTTTAACAAAAGAAGAATTATAATATTAGGAAACGGTGAAGTTCACAGGACATGGGTGATTTGGCACTTTGTTCTATTTCTAGTGTAATACAGCGCCGGTGGTGTAGATTACATTTTCCTATTTATACCTATTTATCAAACACCATTAGTGAAATAAGATAAACAAAAATCCCATAGAATAATTAAGATTATTTATGGATTTTACTTAAACAAGTTGTTCACAGAACAACAAAAATTCGCTTGATTTTATATTCCCCTATTTTTTACCAAGGTAAATATTTTTTTAAATCTATTGTTGGTGGTACGCTGAATTCCGTTTAAAGGTGCTCGCTCACTTAGGCCACACCACGCGACACGACACCTAGCTACACTTTTGTTGTGGCCTGGTACTATGGCCTGGTGTCTCGAGCTGTCGCGTGGTCTTATGTGCGGACTTGCATTTGATTCTATGTAAACCATTCGCTTCACGTCGCCTATTGAATTGTCGTGTCGCGTCGCGTCGTCCAAGTGAGCGAGCACCTTTACATTTGACATCTTAAGTATAACAATAGTGAATGTTTACTGTAAATCGCTGATAAATTCACTAAACATGTAAAACGGAAAATGGCTTTATTTTGAAAAAATAACTGACGATGGATTTCTGAAAAACATTTGACCATTGTCAAAATAAAAACGGAATATAAAATAATGCAGCTAGATTTTTTCTGGAAATAAATAGCCTTTAACGTCGACACTAATCAGGGAATCATTATCACGGTTCTCGATACGTGACAATTTGAAAAATAAAAATCAAATCTATTATTATCTATTAATTTATAAAAATAATTTTAAGTATAATAAATATTAATTTAACAGCAAATTCGCTATAAAGTAAAAACTGATCGCAAGAACGCAAGCGGTAAGAATTGCAAACAAAAATAAAAACAAGCTAAAATCGTAAAATAATTGAAATGGTTAATAAAAAATAAAATTCTGTTATATAATTATTAATGTTTACACAGGTTTTCACAAAGTTGAAAAAATTTACACGATATACACATTTTTTTATTTAATATCGTATCCAATAATCCGCCTATGTTAGGTTAACCTAAAAGTTTCGGATTTTGTAAGCGCGAATAATAAAAATTTTTCTACTTATTATTTCATATTGATTTGAGTTTCGATAGAAACTTCTTTACTGCACTAGTGTGAGAAAGTAAATAGTTAGATACATGCTTAAGAATACAGTATCTAAAACATTCAGCTAGCTAACCGATGCCAGAAATTTTGAGTCAATGTTATCATCTTTAACGAAATTTAAAAATGCACTTTAAAAGTTTTTATTCTCTCATTCTAACATTGTTTAAAAAAATTAAGTGTGCAACTCGATGAAAAGTGTTTATATTTTCTATTCTATATGCTTATTGATTAAAATACTACACCAAGGGTTTGGGATTTTGGACACTAAATTTTAAAAAGATACTAAACCACAAACTTTATTTAACAAACATTTATTCGTTATAATAATCATCGCTAGTCGGCGATCGCCGAGGGCCACTAACCCAAGGGGGCCCCGAAGGGGCCACAAGATACTGTGGTTTATACTTGGAGTAAAAGCGGTTTGCATTTTTATACCTTCCAAGTGTCAAAATAGTGGAAAATGATGTGATATTCAAAAATTTCCCCTCTTGGTAAGGGGGCCACTCTTGAGTCTCTAGCCGACGACCCCCAAAGGAACCAGTCCGGGTCTGAAATTACTACTAACTAATAATAATAGGTAGATATAATTATTTTGTATTATTGTTATTTATTTGGTACATTGTATTATTCAAAAAAATGTTGTTTAATTTTAAATTTTGGGTAAGAATTTCTGCTCATTTATTTATGACTATTTACATCATTGTATAACCACAGGGTGCTCCATCGAAGGGGAGAGCTACGAAACTCCGTAAATCTGATATTCGAACCGGAATTTCCTCTATTATACTCGATCAGCGACAACAGCTAATGTGGTGAAATCTGTAAAATAATAGTATCTGTGTATATAAGTATTGTATACAAAATACGCAATGTTTTGTTGAAAAAAAAAAAAAAGGTAGGTCTGACACCCAACGTCCATTGGAATAAAATAAAAAACGTTTTTGTCCTACGAAATCATCAGGCGATGATTGGGAAAAAGCAATACTCATAATATGGTTACTATCAAGTTTCAATACATTAGCGACCAATTAATTGATTATATGTGACCTGGTCTATGAAAAGGGGGCTTAGGTGTCAAAAAATTATTTTCCACTTTTTTGCCGATTCGGATAGAGTATGAGACGCTCTTTCAGATGGTGAAAACCAGAAAGTCATAATTTGTGGAATTACCAGTCAACGCAGATAAACGGGAACACCTAATACAAAACTGATGCAACGAGTTGTTACCTTTAACTGCTGTATTTTTGATAACTTATTTGATCATTTTCCACTTTTTTGCCGATTCGGATAGAGTATGAGACGCTCTTTCAAATGATGAAAACTAGAAAGTCATAGTTTGTGGAATAAAGCAGATAAACGGGAGCAACTAGCGAAAATGACGCAACGAATTGTTTACCTGCAACTGCTTTTTTTTCGATAGCTTGATTTCGCACGTAAGCTCCCTTTTCATAGACCAGGTCACATATTATTATACTATATTTAATAAAATAAAATGATATTTACACGAAGAGACGGTCGGAGCATGGTGGTCGAATAAGTTGACTATACGAACGCTAAATGCCCGGTTCGAATCCGGGTGAAGTAAGAACTTTATTCTGGCCGTCTCTCTGGTCCTCCAGATTGGGGGTTCTACGTCGGGCTTGCTCCTCGTCTAGGTAAAAAATGTAAAATGCTAACAAACCAAACACCAATTCGCAAGGTTGGTAGTTGGGCTCGGATAACGTTGTAATGCGTTTCAAAAACCGATTATATCAAATGATATTTACTATTTATTTGAATCCCAGTGTCCTAAAAATCATTTATAATAGTAAGAATGTACCTAAAAGACATACTACTATTTGATTTAAAATCCTAAAAAAAAAAAAAAATTTAGAGCTTTAGGTACTTTGTTATACCTTTGATTAAAATTGTACAAAGTGAAGCAAAAATATAGAATGGCGAGTGAAAATTTTCAAAATGAAATAAGCACATTGTGTTTAAGACCCCGTCCTGCTAAACGATTTTTTCACTTTAGCCTTTGTATAGTAACGTAACTTATAGCCAAAATTATCTGTATTATTTATTAAATAAAATTAAAAATAAAACTTTAACGAAATTAAAATTAAATTATAGATGTATTTGAATTTATGGTACACAATCATTTCTGTCCGTGCTGTACAAAGTACCTAACTAGTACTACAACAACATAGGGGTACGAGTATTAGCAGTAAAATAATACTACTACTTGATGTTGCTTGACTGTGATTTAGTTACAATTATTTTTTATACCTACCAATTTTTTCCGAATTTTGATTCATCAGTAGCACTTGAATAATTCAATTGTAATTTTGGGTTATAGGTATCGCACCTACTTTAAAAATTTGTTTAAATAAATTTGTATTATTAATTTTTTGTTTTCACATTTAACAAGAGATGATCTAGGCTAATTTTGCTGAATAATGTTTCTTAACTATATGTAGGTACCTAAATGAACTGGTTCCATTATAATACCGCAACGCTTAGGTACATAATATATTATAAGAATTATTAGAAGAGACAACCCTTAAAGAAAAAAACGTTTGCCAATTAGAGACCTTTTTTTTAATAACCTAAAATAGGAAACGGTCATTTAAACGATTTTTCAATTAGCAACAATTTAGGTAGTAGTTTAAGTTACCTACGAGGCAGATGACCGTGACTTTTTAGCCACCTTTTATTAGATAGTAATTAGTCATTTAGTAAGTCAGTTACTTATTATTTTATTAGCTATTAGTAAACATAACACATAATATAAAGATTAGATAGTACATAAAAATGCAATCTATATTAGGTAGTATACTATAAACAGCTAAAAAAATGTTAAATAATCTATTAGAAAGTTGAATGTTTAAAAATATAAAAATGGTCTAAGGTATATTATATGTAGCTATTCAGCCTACCATAGGGTGCGTTAATATTAACGGCACATGTTATCTACCTTTCTGCAAGTGCGACCTAATAAATTTATAGATGTTATAAAGACGGCCATTCGTTTGTATTGGAATTCTGAATTCGCTATAAAGAATGTTAGGAATTCTGTTTTCTGTAAGTAATGGTATTGTCGAGTGTTGTACTTGCTTACGATACAGCAATAACTAACAGAATTGATATTAGATATCGATGTAGAGACAACTAAGTATTTTAATTTTTTTTTAGAAAAATATTTACCATTTTGTAATAACTAGTTAGTACGAAATAACATGCTTTAAAAAACGTGGCTTCCAGACAAAATTTTGTATTGTTTTCTGATAATACACAGCAATATTATAAATTATAGTAATAGTAGGCCATTTATATATTTCCTGCACCTCTGGGCAAGACTTAAAATTTGCGCACTCGAAAACTTTAGGACCTAGACCTTTGTGCCCTATGCTGGTTCAATAAGGGCCGGCCTTGAAAATCGTTTTACAATATTTTAATATTATTTATAATCGCCAAAATTTGTTTGTACCCACAATAACCTTACTTTTTCTTAAATATTGGCAATTTTAATTGGTTCCTTCGTTTTGTTTCTAACATACTGATTCATTTAAACGTTGCAATTCAATTGGTGCATAATATTTTTTAATTAGTTTTGATTGTCATTGTATTTTAAGTTTTAGCAAATTATTCAGGCTTCATTAAAATTGTGCATGCACCGATACTATAATAAATCCTTGATTACAACAACTAGAAGTATATGTGTTAATTTACGCAAACGTTTGTTACCTACCTGAGGACATGGAAAGTTCTTTTTAGCAGAATTTCATTCATACGCCAAAAATGTTTCTTTAGATGCCATTGTTTGCAATGTTGAGACTTGGGATGTGTAACTTTTTGTGGTCATCAAACCAGCAAGCTCTGGCGAAAGAGTTGTTTTGAGGACGTTGGAAGGATTAAACTTAGCAGAAGGTATAAGGTGTCGTGCTTACTACTATAAAAGGAATTTGAGGTATTATGAAGAGAGCAATAGAAAAAAACAGCAGTGGTAACTGTAACAAAAAGTAAAAATTGTTACAAATCTGCTCTAAACTTATTTCGCGAGCATTCAACCGTGCTTTTATGCTTCCCCACTAGCGCCCCCACCATTCAGGTGCGAAGGGTAGGAGCGCGATCCCCCTCTTATTCTCTAGACAGCCCTCATTGGCTGTCAGCTTTATGCACAAAACAGTCACAGCTCATACACTGTTCGGTTATGTTGCCACGCCGCCTAGTCACACGTTTTTTAATTAATTTTCTTTTGTTTTAGTAATAATTGTTAATTAGCAAACTCATTAAGTGGATTTATGCAGTGTTGTGCATAAAAATTCTACATTTGTGATTGTGTTTCATGTGTTGAGTTTGGTGTAATTGATTTTGTGACTCAGGTGTTGTTGTGGATGACATGCTTTAGGAATGTTTACAGGTAAACGAATTTCGTTTTCTATGGACCATATGCAAATTTATAGTGATTTGGTTTATCAAAGAGTTAGGAGGTACACGCGCGCGACACTTTTTATATACGGCACGTGGGTAATGTGACAATGTAGGCACAAATTTAAATCTGCCGGTACCCGAATCGCATTAGGCCTATGCACAGGACAATGTTTACCATCCATATTTAAATAATAATAAGATTTCGCATTAACTATTCATGCAAATTATTTTAAGCCACACTTTTCACAATAGGCCTAACTTCAATATCATTATTCTTCCTACCAACCTTTCTTCTCAATGTTGTTATGGTTTGCTTGATCTACAACTTCATAGATACATCCTCACAAGTGGACTAAAGACATTAACATTCATAATAGAATCGTATCAAAAATTCTCCATTGCGATATTTATTATTTACGCCATGCGTGTGCATTAATTCCCATTGCAACAATTCCGGATTCTACGGATTTTAAGTCCATACTTACATTTTTGTAGGTACAACAATGCCAACTTAAGAAATTATAAATCTTCAGAATTATTATAAACATAATAAAGGTATTCTTCTATTACTATAACTATTATTTACTACATAATAGTAAACCCTAAAATCATTCAAGTATTAATCTACTGAAATTTTTTTAGTTTTACCTTCACATCATTCATAACAAATATAGTCTGCAAAAATTGGAAACAAAAAAGAAGTAGATCTGACTTTATTGGTGAACATATTAAAACTGTATAGGGATTAGGTATATTGCCGACTTACTTTGTAAGAATCTTTTAATTTTTTGCATAAGTTCTCATTAACTTTTAAGTTTTAAAATTTTACTGCTTTTGCCTGATTACTATAATTAAGAGCGTAAAAAGTGCAAATGTTTTTACACTGCACATTTATAATTGAATCCTGAGGATTCTTCTCTTTTCGCAAAACTTTTGCATTAAAGCGAATATACCTGCAAGCCTTAAATTCATATTTGCATAATTATACTTAGCTATTATACTTACCTTGCTTTTAATTATTTCGAATATTACAAGATTCCACGATTTTAGTAAATGTTCATTTTCATAACTAAATCCAAATTCATCAATAAAAAAATGTTGTTATCGTTTATCTATGGGATGTAATTCAAATTTATTACAATATTCCACTACAATCGATTAACCTTTAATAATATCAAAAATTTATTTCTTTAATCAATTTGATGAAAACCACCGCTTATTTACATAATAAAAATAATTCCCAAGATTAAGTGAATTACAAAATTTTTTTCTTCCAAGCTTGTCACATTAAATTGTGTACAGTGTAACTTGAATTATTTAGATTATTGAACCATGACAAAATCAGTAATTTCATGCATACCTACCCACCTTAATAATTTGATGTTGTCATAAAAATTATTATAAATGTTTTCTTAGCAATATTCTGATTTTTTTATAGTTCAAAGTATGTTTATTTATCTATTTCTTGATATTACAAATTATCAGCTATTAATTTGGGAAATCCGTCACAATATTCCATTCTCACTTGGTAGTTTTTTCATTCCTGATTAGTTAAAAAAAATTAGCTGGCGTTTATCTATACACATCTTTTTTGGAATTTTTAAACCTGTACAAGAAATTAGAGTCAAAAAGATTTTGTTAAACGATAAAATTTACACCACTGGGAGATTTGACCGTGTTCCGGTTGGTTTTTTCGTTCGTTGCTGGCTTATAAATTGTCAGTGAATATAATATTAAATAGGTCGGTTTGCAAAATACATATAATATTCTTCGCCGTGTTTGAATAAGCATTGTTGAACGTTTCTGTGTTTGTAAATTTTTGTTCCTTTTCCAATTCGAATCGAGCAAAACGTCTCTTCTTCATTTAATACAATAGAACATAATATTATTATCAATATTTTATTTTACTCTTGACAGTAGTGAGGTTCGAATTTTTTGGCAAAGCATACATTTTTCAATAATTGCTATCTCATTTGGCGTTTAAGAATTGCACAAATAGGTCAACATGGTGTAAAATTAATTTCTTACTGTACACATGTTTAAAAGATAAATTTAAAGTTGCAAGTTGGAAAACAGCGATACCAAATTTTATAATTATCGTATCGGAATCTAGAAGAACTGGTTGCGGCTCGATGAGGGTGCTATCTGGTTGACGTGCCATTTGTTTGAACTGACCAAGCCGCTGCTTTGCACCTTACTTCTTCACTGTCTGCATTTCACACTATCCAACTCTTCAGTAGCCAGCCATACGTGTTTTTTATTTGGCTTTTCTACCTATATACCTATATCTTCTAACGGATTATATTTTAAAATTTAAATGATTTGTTATTATTTCAAATCTTATCTCGTTTAACCGTTAAAATTGATTTCACTTTCAGACAACATAAAAAATTCACGAAAGTGTTTGGGATTATTTAAAGAAACTTGATAAATTTGTTTGTAATATGCAGATAAGCAACGGTTTTTAACACTTACAATATATTACTTTCAGCATGAGAAAAAAATAATCAAGTCATTGGCATGCGGTTATAAAATTCTTACGATAGCAAGGATTTTGCCTGATGGATAATCGTAACATAAATAATAAATTGTATTCATTGCAATTTTTAAAATAACATACCTAGATGATTTTTGATTACTAGTATATACTTCTGATTGTTGGTGGGATAATTTTATGGATAGATAATAGTAGTTAAGTTAATCCTTTGAACTTATGTTGCTGTTGAAATTTGATTACCTTGAAAATTTGAAGGAACCCACTATTGTTATTCACCTTTTATTGATTTGCAAAATATTAATTGCCGGAACGTATTAACGCAGACGCGAAAATTTATCTTGTCCTTTTTCCCAAACATCTTCAAATTTATACAAGTTACAGTTACACTGTTGCCCAAGGTGTAAAAACGTTGCGGGTTTTGTAAGATAAATTTATTAAAATTGTAAAAAGATATTATACCTTTATAATTTATATTAAATTAATTTAAAATGTTAAAATTTTGTTTATATTTGAAATTAAAATTAATTTTATGTAAATAATATTATACGATTAGCTACGAAATACTTGACATGAGAATTTTAAAAACTTGTTTTGTTACCGATGCAATATTTTGTGAACAAGGTAAGAAAATTTTCAATCATCAATTAATAAGAAAGGAATATTTACAATTCAAAAACGTTTGAGTGAATATTGTCCAGTTTTAATTAAATCTTGCTCGTTGATTATTCCCATTGAAAAAATATCAATCGATGATTCTATTACGTACCATACTTTGGTGAGTTTTTTTTTCTAATGTACCTATTATCTGCACTAGATTCGGTTTGTTAGATAAAGTCATGTGAAAAAGATACAATCTGGATTAAAAGGCTAAACAATACAACATAACCTAGAGATGTATAGGTTATAAATTTTATTATATCTCTAGGTACCTAAGCTATAAGTGAAACTTAGTTTTACTTATTTAACGTTTATTGTTAACATGTGGCTAACAAAAAATACAGTTATTCATGTTCAATATTTTTCCTGATAATAAATCTTTGGGTGATATATCTATCTATATAAAAAAATTACCGGTTTCTTTTTCGATAATATTTATTTAAATGGATTAAGACATGCATGTTAAACCTACACGCTATAGCTAAAATAAATTTATTAGCCGATAGATTTTTATCATGTTTTGGAGGTGTTCGAAATTATGTGTATAACAAATGATACATACATTACCCAGCTTTAATTATAAGTTCGAAACACACAGGACCGTATTTATGTGTTTTTAACTTCATTATAGGTGTTTAATAAAAGATAAGGAATATTGATATTTATGGTAGGCACTTGGATGAGATAACAAATGCTGTTTCGCTCGGCTTTTTTAAATATGCTACAATAATATTATAATGGAAGCTTTTTCGAACTGAAAGTACATTTGAGTATACTTGCGATATATTGAAACGTACGAGGAATGTTAATTGAATTACGGATCTGTTGACACCCTATATGTAATAGTCGAGGGTAGTCATTCTCGCGGCATGCGTGTTTCTTTTGCATGTCGGAGTATAATTACGCAGATAATCATTTGAATTGTCATTACTTGTATTAAAACGTACCAATGCAGCGGTTAATGTGAATATTCTTTTGTTACTATATATTCTCTGATTGATTTAACGGCATTGTAGATATTGCAAGGACAAAAGGCAATAATTACTAATTTATAACATTATAATACACGTTAATGTACTAATTTACCTTTGTATTATAACTGCCCATTATTTGTTTTTATAAATTATCAATAATTAAAAATATAGGTAATACCTACTACGCATCAATATATTATTACTTTCGTAATGTAATTATTAGATACAATGGATATAATACGGACGAATCCATACGTACCTATTGGAATCAAACACTTTATTTAAATTTTAAACTCGGAATTGGATTAATTATTTAAACTGTAACCATAAGGTAAAGCAAACTGAAAATCTATAACTTATCTATATCGAGTAGGTCCCATTGTTCTATTAAACTAACTATAAGTAACTATTATTTAAATCATATGGCGCTATTCTCAAGAAAATTTATACTGATAGTTCCGACATAAACTATACCTATCAATTATTGCATCAAAAATGTATTTGCTTATATTATTAGTCCTTATAATTCGTAGGACTCCGTGAGCTTTCAGAAAATGTTTGTTCTATTTAGGACAATGAGATTAAGTTTCATCAAAAATGGAAGTTTTTGCGCAGTGATTTTTCAAAACGGTCGTCGCCTTATTGTATCCAAATGAATAATTAACATAGCTACACTGTGTATATTATAGTAAATTGTCGAGACTAACATTCCGGATAATTTAGGCTACTTTCTTTTATCTGATTAAGCACGGTATTTGTTCATTTTAATCACGACGATTTAATGGAAAAACTAAGGGTAAATTTGTAATTTCCAAGAACCGAACTAATTTTTAGCAATTAATGACAAAGTTTGCACACGTGATAAATGCAAATAATCGTTAACCGGTGAAAATAAAAATAGATCGTTATATAAAGAAATACTCCATGTTTATTGCTCATTGTGTACGTGAAAATCAATTTAGGTATATTTCTAGCACTGAAATACAATCGTTCCGTTTTTAAGTTGACCTCTAATTTTCAAGTAGTCAAAATAGTTTGGTAGTCGATAACTTTTTAAAGTTCTTTGTTTTCGAGATTAGTTTAACATGAAAGTGGCTGCATTGTTTTGGCGAATGTTAAATAACCGCGTGTCCGTCTCGAATTCTCTCGGTCAAGATACAACTTGGCTTTCTGGCCAGAAGGTGTTAAGAGTGGTCCAAAGTTAAATTCTTTCGCGTGAATGTGTAGGCTATAAAGAGTTATATTTCTGAGACTGGTGTTGTTTTTTATGTTAAAAATTCACTTCGGTGATTAGTTTTGCATTTTAAGAATTG
The DNA here is from genome assembly GCA_958510855.1 of Rhagonycha lutea. Lineage (NCBI taxonomy): Eukaryota > Metazoa > Arthropoda > Insecta > Coleoptera > Cantharidae > Rhagonycha > Rhagonycha lutea. The sequence goes on from OY294036.1 coordinate 61,073,986, forward strand.
GAATTCGTATTGAATGGAAATGTTTGATTTAATTTAATTGTCCGGCTATATCTGTAATAATTATTTTTGTGGCCATTGAAATGTCAAAATTCGCATTTCTTTACATATTAAGCACATTTAGTGTTTATGTTCAATGTAGTTAGAGCACATCACGTAATACGCCGTACCGTCGTAAGTTAATGCGGATAGTCGTAAAGAACGCATACAACCGATTTACGGTAATTAAGTATTAGCTGTTGTTTGCACTACTCCTTAGGAGTGACAAGCTTAACTTATATCCAATGCACAATTCCAATTCTTGTGTAGTAAATTGCAAATCGTAATTAGTAGTTAGTTATGCAATGGCCGTTTGTATTACTTACACACCGTACCAACCTATAAGCTTTTAATTTATTTTAATTTTCATTAGATGCACGTAGGGAAGGTGTGGTAAAAATATTGGAAACGGAGAAATAATCGGACCAATTTATTAATTAATCCTTGGAGCTTTTCAATTAAAAATTTTTCCTTTTCCCAAGTATACATTATTTATTTTAATAATAGGTACAGAAAAAAAAGGAAGATTTAGAAAACTCATAAGCAAGAATACCTGTTATATACAATAACCCTCTGTCTTATGATGTAATACGTACACGCTAGGGTCGGCGCTAACTTCATTTCAAACCTATATGCGAACCCATGCATAACTTATGCTCTATCTACAATGTACGTATATATTTCAGTGTGCACGACCCTTTGCAATATTCAACCAAACAGACGTCTTGCAAGTTCACAAACAATTTGGTCTGTTGGAAAACTGCGACTATTACGCTTCTCCATACTTAAATTTTCCTTTTGCCATAAACAAAGTTACAATATTATTTTCTGCTAGCCTATTTGTTTTTTGGTGGTCTCTTATTTAAGGAAAATATAAAAACGTCTAACTGTTCCTTTTTTGATATGTACAAAAGCATCTCTATTCATTAATTTTTTAGGTTACCTGTAAATAAAATATTAGCACTCGACGACGTAGAAAAGAGAATCTAAATTTGATTGATGGTTACGCGTATAGTTATACCCAGCCTGTTTTTTTAGATTAGTATATCTGAAACTTAAATCTCTTGATTTATTAATTTTATCCTCGGAAGCAAGCAATGATCGGATTTTCGCATAAAAACTAACCGGACAAAGAGAATAATAAATATTTTGGTAAAAAGGCCTTAGGTTATTCAGTTGTTATTTTAGGTCTAGGTCCTCCCCTTCGGTAGCGAACTTCTCCCTTTGCCTTGACCGCGGGTTGAACGCTTTACTACCCCATTCAAGTTACTGACCATTCATGATAGCTCTCGTCTGTCTATTGTTAGGCTACAACTGTCTACGTACGTGCTTCCTTCACCTATATTTTACGGTAAAAATAAAACTTTTTAGTTCGTTTTTATTTACCATAAAAGAACAAAATTGTAGGCAGGTACTATTACGATCTTTTAAATTCAAATTTGATTAACATTTAGAAACTACAAACTATGATTACTTTTATTAGCAATCGCGATTAAAATTGCTGAATATTGATTAGTATTATAACCAAATCATATCATTATATTCTAATTCTCGTTTTTAATTTTTAACTGGAGGGTATAATTTATAATTTAATCGGTTCTAAGGAGATAGGTCCATATTGTTCTTGAAAATTAAGCGCGTTATACCTACGGTAAGAGCTGCATACTTTACCACTAAATTACTTTGATTGCATTGCCTCGAGATATCAATTATATAGATCATTATTCCTGACAAAAACGGAATATTTAATGCACTCATTTTCTAGAACAAAGGAGTGCTGCAACGCTTAGTATAGAAATGACTAATAAATAAACATTTCTTTCTGTGCTACTTTGAAAATATAACCAATAAGTTTAATTTTTAATATCGAAAATCATCTTCGAATCTACCAGGTACTAACTCCTCGATCAGTTTACTTGCACGAATATTATAACGGTCTTGTTAATTAAATTAATAAATTAATTGCAAAAATTGATATAATTTGTCGGACAAATAATTTTTGACTCCGAAAAATAAATAAAAAGACGATCGTGAGAAATCATGAGAAAAATACCACCGAACTTAAAAACCAAACTGAACAAAAAGCCCATAATTATTACCGTGATTAGAGTAGTGTAGTGTGGGAATTAGTAATTACAAGTACCGCGCTTGACCAGCCAGTTTATCGAAACTTCGGATGATATTTAGCTCATCTGATGATGATGTTCCACTACAGGCGGCGCCCGTTCCAGCCCTACCCTCCTTATAATCAAAATTACACATAATTATAAAATTTTTCTTACGAAATGCTTTAAATTGATACTTGTTCGAATTTTAAATTTTAACTGCACCTCGGGTGGCTTTTAACAATATGAGTTCCTAAGACTCGAGGACCCTTTCGTGTGTATAGTACCAAAATACCACCTTCGTAAAATGTTTCCAATACAAAGCGTTTTTTGAATACCTATTGAAGAAAAGTCCGCAATGATTATACTTAATCGCAATGGGTATTTTTTAACCATATTTATGCAGAATAAATGATGACTTTTCAATCTACTTGCTTCAATTAAGTACTGTTCACTTGGAGAGTATGCTTCAATTTCAATGATTCTTGCAAACTTCTAACCCTAATACAACAAATCTCCATGTGAACGAACATAACTTTTCATCGCGTTTGTCTGTGAGTTTTAAATACTATAAATCTTTTAATTTGCGTAGTATTGCTTCGTTCAATTAGCTTTGTAAACTTTCTTTCTAATTACTAATATGTAAAATAAAAAGTAACTTTCATCATCCAATAGCAATACTACTCTGTCTTATAAACCATAATTTATTATTACTAAACGTATAGTTTTATTATCATTTAAAAATACTTTCTTCTTCTAAAAAAATTTGTTTTTCTTTAGTTTTTTAAGGATCTCCAACTTAAATCAAAGCGAACCAATTATTCAAAGTATACGTTTAGTTAAACTAAATTTTCAGATTATTAATTAAACAATTTGTAATTTGAATTAATTTAAATTAATTGATGTAATAGTCACGATTTATATTGTAGACGCCTTACTCCTATCTACATAATTAATTAATAATTGATCTAAATTTTTCCAACCAAAATTATTAGTAATTCCACATTAATTTTAATTATTACTGCCAAAAGTAATTACTAGCTATGATATTATTAGAATCTTAAATCAAGTTTCTCTACAATGATAGGTTGTTGGTACTTGCTGAGAAAATACTTTTTATTTTGGATAAAATTACCAAACAGGCCAATTTATTCTTCTATAGTAATTATCTTGGTATTCTTGTTTTGTAATTTCGTTAAAAATGTTTATGGTACTTCAAATAAGCTTCAACATACTTAATTTACTCAAATATCGACAGCCTTGTTTCAAAATGTTTAGTTATTTACAATCCACAAAATTTAATTTTATCGTAAACGTTATAAGTATTATCAGTTTTCAAATTTATTTATTTTATATTACCTTTACTGATTACCAACGTAATAAAATTATAAATAAAACCGTTAACGTGCGACACGACCTTTATTTAATTTCACACGTGGCCTATCTTAACGTATGTAAACATGTATTTGTAGTTACTTAGTAGGAAAGTTCTTCGTTTTATTTATATCTCATTATCAGTTATAGTATGCAAATACAGAAAATGAAACCACTAACTGAATGGCTTTTCCATTTTATCACTCAAAGCTTTTCTGCAATGGTCAGAACTACACCACTAGATAGCTTTCCTTGGCCTCCATCTATGTTCCCAAATGATATTGGGTTCCCTCATGGCATGGGACTTAGGGGTAGAAATTCCAGTAAATGCATATAATTTGTCTTTGGAATACTCGCTGAAGTAAGACATCATTGCTTGGTCACCTTTTTTAAACATATTTATCTCAATTATCTATTCTATACAATTGGTTGGGGGAGGGGGCGCGGAAATAGCCAAAATCTTATTAAGTAGCAGAGTATACTGCAAAGCATCGGTACTTGAAGGTAGTACTTTAACTGCTAAGTACCCAATCTGCTACATCAATTAAGTATGCCATTAATTTTTAACTGATGTAAAAAAAGAATAAGAAAATATAAACTGAAGCTTGTAACTTGACATGCATTAACAATTTACGTCCCTTTGCGTAATTCATTTTCAAAAATCTTGGTCAATACGAGTAATGGACAATTTTAAACGCGGGTTGTTGAGCAACCTAAGTTTTTAATTTAATTCGAACACAACATTTTTTTCTAGTAAGCTTGTTTATACAAAGGGAGGGAATTATTAAAGTGACTTGTTTAAGTAACACACCTTAAATTATAACAAAGGTATTTGTTCACTACGGGCTTGGCTTAAAAGTCCAAATCGAAATGCTATCACAGTATCAGTATTTAAATAAACAGTACCCATGTTAGGATTTGCAGCTGCTTCTACATCCCCAAACAAACGCATTACTATTGCATTCTAATATAATGAGTTCACTTATTTTGTAAAAAAAAAAAACTTAAATCGTCACTTTTAATCTTAATCGATTTATGTACCTACATAATGTACCTTGAATCAATTTAAATTGTACCTATGCACATATGGTGCCTTGTATAAGTTCCCAGAATTATCGATAAGAAATTAATACTAAATTAAATTTATACCACTAATCTAAAAAATTCTTTTACTGAAATGTGTATTTTTGCTTCAGGACGTCCAGTGGGCGAGCATGTGATGCGCCGCGATGCCCACTTTGTCCGCGGCGCCTGAGCTCAATTCCGGAGGCCGCATCGAGCAGCAGAAACTAGAAACGATAATCATGAGTCCAGAACAGGAAGCGAGCCCGCCTCCGGCAGCACCAGGAGCTTCACCACCTCCTCCACCGTCCACAAATATTCCATCTCCTAGTATTTCACAACAAGATACTTCGGACGTCGAGCAATTTTCTGGAAAAATCGTATACAATCCGGACGGTTCGGCATATATCATAGAAGATTCCGAAAGCGAAAGTGAAACGACTGCGATCACAAATGTTCCGGACATTGTTCCTCCACTTCAGGCTGTTTACGTATCGCGATTACTTCGGCAAGCAACGAGACAAGCCGAACCACCGGCGGTGCATAGTTATCGTGTTATAGCTTTAAGAGACGCAAGGCCTCCAAGACCGGCATCTGTTCCTGTTAAGCCTATTTTAATGTGCTTTGTGTGTAAACTGAGTTTTGGTTTCGCGCGCTCGTTTGCGAATCATGCTCAAGCAGAGCATGGAGTTAGTCTTCAAGAAACGGAACGCGAAGTGTTAGCGGCGGACTGTTCGGCGATATTGCAGTGCGTTGGCGCCGATAAAATACCTGTAGTGTCTCTATTAGAACCTTTAGGAAGTACGCAAGTATCTTCCGAAAATCACATGAGTTCTATTACCATCAACTCTAATCTATTATCTCATAGCGATCAAACTTCACCTTTAACAGAAATGCCACCCACGTCTTCTCGAAACACTCCTGGCAAATCACCATCTCCTCCATTCGTACATCCGCCAGCGTTTTTATCGGGCACCACTATTGGAGTTTGTCCCGAGCACATACAAGGTCGACCGTCGGGTGTTGATTGTACGAGGTGCGAAATGATCTTAGCTTCTGGAAGGTTAGGACCAGCTGGATTAGGAAATGTGCATAGTCGTAACTCTTGTAAAACTTTAAAATGTCCCAAATGTAATTGGCATTATAAATACCAAGAAACCTTAGAAATTCATATGAAAGAAAAACACCCCGAGACTGAGACTAGTTGTATATATTGTATAGCTGGTCAACCCCATCCCCGCTTAGCTCGCGGGGAAACTTATACCTGTGGTTACAAACCTTATAGATGCGAAGTATGTAATTATTCAACTACAACCAAAGGAAACCTTAGTATACATATGCAATCCGATAAACATCTCAATAATATGCAAGAATTACAAAACGGTGGTGCTCCAACGACAGACTCGCGGCAATCGTCTCCGAAAGCACCTACGATTCATCATTCTCCAGTTAGTAGTGGTCACAAACCAAAACCCAGTTTTCGATGTGATGTATGTAATTACGAAACAAACGTTGCAAGAAATTTACGAATACATATGACATCAGAGAAGCATACGCACAACATGTTAGTATTACAGCAAAATGTCAAACATATGCAAACGCTGTCTGCTCTACACCATCAGCAGCAATCTCAACAACACATGGAAAATATTTACGGCATGTACCCTGGACTAGGGGAAAAACCTGAAGCGGCATTAGCAGACATGGCATACAATCAAGCCTTATTAATTCAAATGATGACCGGGGGTCAATTGCCAGGTCATGGAGGTCCAACGGAAATGGCTGTACATTCTGATATGGGCTTAAATCCAGAAACTATGGAACCGCCTCCCGAACCTGCGGATCTTGATCCTCAAAAAACGTATCATTGTTGTGTTTGTAATTTATTTAGTACTGATAATTTGGAGGACTTAGGGAGACATCTTGCTCAAGACAGAACTAGATTAAGAGAACAAGAAATTTTGGCCGTCATAGCTGGTCATTATGTATGTAAATTATGCACGTACAAAACTAATCTAAAAGCTAACTTCCAATTACATTGTAAGACTGATAAACATCTTCAGAGACTGCAGCATGTGAATCATGTGAAAGAAGGAGGCCATAGAAACGAATGGAAACTCAAGTATGCTTCAACCCCTGGAGGTGTACAAATTCGATGTAATGCTTGTGATTATTATACAAATTCGGCGCATAAGTTGCAGTTACATGCTGCCGGTGGTCGGCATGAGGCGGGCGTTGCGCTTTTAAAGTACCTGGAGGAACGATGTTCCGCGTTAAGACCTGAACAACCACGCGTGTTTCACTGTATTCTTTGTGGATTTTCGACGTCAAACCGTTTACCCTTATTACAACATATTAAGTCACTCAAACATTTACACTTAGAACAACTACATCAACTACATAGGCGATCTGAAGGAAAGGAAACTGCTGCAGAGATTGGAGAAGTTTTTCACGTTGTGCCAGGACATTTCGATCAACACACTCCTGGTAAGATTTACTTCTTAATTACATACACTTTTGTTGTAGACTCCTACACGTTTTATCGTGTAAATAATTGCTTTATTTGTGAAAGCTATATTTTGGAAATTATCTATACAAACTAAAATATTAATTTTTTTTAAATTATACCTTCAAAATTTTTTTAACAAAAGACACAACTTTCAAGTAACTGTATAACGGCGAACAATAGTTGATCGATATAAATGTTGTGTTTTGCCACTTTCGGTCTGTAATTATGATAACTTCGTGAAATCGAAATCTGCACTTAACACCCCTCAGGTGTACAGTTAGAGCTTACCATATGTTAAAATTTTATGAAATAAATATTAAGGTTTTATATCGTTTCACCATTAGCAAAGGGTTCTGTTCACCATTCACGAGATGTTTTGTACCTCATGCCTTTAGTGGACTTATTCACCGTCCAAGTTAATTATACCTATACTATTGTCATTAAATGTACTTCCAAGAAATGCAAACTTTTTGTTAACCGCATTTTTTTTTTGGGAAATTAAATGAAGAATTTGCCCCTTATTGAAATTCATTGATTTGATAGTTAAATTAAGTTCTATAATTAAAGTCCAATACCAATTGAAATGCTTCTAATTAGACCTCTTTATCTAAATGCGGGATTAAAATTATTTTTACAGTTATTGTAGTTGGTCTCTAAAATTTGGAAGTACTGACCTAATATTTTTTGGACCATCCTTCAGAATATTGTAACGTAGTGTTAGAAAAGATAACAGATGTGATGTTGTTTAGCAGTAGTAAAAAGCTTATATTATTGTTGATTTCATAAAACTTTTAACAAGCCGTTAAAACTAATGGATAATTTCTATTGGCTTATTAGTTCTACCAGATGTTTTCTACTGGAGAATTAAATTTCTTGAGATCGGGAATCAGCCAATCATTTTTCCAACAATATCTCAAATGTCAAAGTAATTTATTCAGACAAAAATACTAGGTGCTCGATTTAGATGACAAAATAAGTTTTATCTGATTCGTTGCGAAAAATTCTACTTTATTTGTCACTCATTTGCGTTAGAAAAATTTTTGATCTTAATTGCCTTTCATACTTTTTGGAACTGAATTAAATCAAATTTTGTTTGCAAGACGTATAAGAATTCAAATAAATGAGAACCACGGATGATGAGAACTCTGCAAACGCCTCACCGAGCAACCATCATACTCGTGTGATGATATTGCTTTTTCGCACTATGTTGTATAAATAATTGTTTTATTCTTTTTGAACTTTTGTTGTTTTATCAATATTAAGTTGCAATATTCTGAGAGATGATATGTTAAACAACCCCCCCCCCCTCAAAAAAAAAACTAAGCCTATGAAATAAAGCAATAATAGATCAATTTTATTGTATTAACGAGTATTACATTTACAATACATTAGATAAACTGTTTGAAACTAGGTAGAAAAATGTACCGATATTACTTATTTTTCATAAGGAATCCTTCTTTAAATATTTATTCAAAGCATTATAAAATACTGTGGTACTAAAAGAAATTGGTAATGTGCATTCTATTAATCATTTTAGTAATTGCTAATCGCTTTACATAAAGATAAAAGGCTTAAAATCAAAACAGGTATTCTAATTATTAATAAACCAATCAAACAGCTTAAATTCAAAGTTTAATAGTAGAGTATTATTTTTAGAAAATCAGTAAAGTTAATTTTTGTTATAAAAGTGAAGTTGTTCTGTAGTGATCATTTATATTAATTTTCCTGATAACCGGCATATCGTATTTTGTGAGTAAATATTTAATTGTAATTTTATTTTAATTTTCTAAAATTAAAATTATATTTTAATCTTTAAAAAAATTTCTTTTAATTTCTATAGCAGTTTTTAATTTTAATAGTATTCTTAAATTGTCCAAAAGTATTTTTTATTTAGATAATAGCACAAATACTATATTAGCACGATATATAACGGCTAATAAAATAATTTGTTGTACCATTGCACTATTGAATTAATTTCTTTATTGAAATTTAAAAAATTATAAAATACATTATAATATTACAATATTGTAGTACTATATTATAATATAATATTATAAATTATAAAGTACAGCCAGGGCCGTAATAAAATTATTAAAGGGGGGTAGGTTATTGATTAATAAAAGATATTAAAAATAAAACGTTAACAAAATGTACCTTTAAAAATTTATTGTACTACTTATATACCTGCTTAGGAACAAAAAAATTGATATTGTTTCGATAATTACTGGTTATTTTTGTCTTTAAGGGGGGGGGGGGGTTGAAGCTATCCCTAAAGACAATTTAAGTAACGATATTTTACTCTGTTGCTTGGTGAAACTTTGTTAAAGCTTAATTTATTCCATTACAGATAACATTCAATATTTTAATTTACATATTGAAAACAATGAATAGATTATACTACAAATTTAAATTTTTATTAATACGAATATTAAAATAATTATTGAATTAATCAGTTCAGTCTGCAAGAGTATCGCACAGATACACATACACACAATTGAAATTAAATTTTATTTTGTGCAATCAATGGTATTTTTAATTTTAAAAATTACATTTAATTTTTGAAAATTTAAGGTATAATCATTTCTATTAATTAATGTTTGTTTTAATAAATTTTTATTTTTATTAGAACGGAGAGACAGCACAAGTTCGGATATGCAGCAACCAGACCTGAGTAGAGAGTTAAAGAGCGAACCTCATGATGACAGCGACGAACTGAATCATTCTGAAACGGATTCTAACTTACACATGTGTCCATATTGTAATTACACCAACGACTCCGAAATGAGAATTCAAGCTCACGTTTTAGCACAGCATAATGCACATAGTTCCTCTGATATTACATTTAACTGCCCACTTTGTCAAGACTCGTTTAGAGATAGAACAAATCTCGAAAAACATGTGATGCAAATTCATTCTGTGAATAGTGAAGGTTTGCAAAGGTTATTGATGCTTGTAGATCAAAGTCATTGGTTAAATCAGGTTTCCAGAACGCCTACGCCAAATAATTCAATGAATCAGATACAAACGTCTCCTAATCAAATGGTTTCGCCGAATTCGGTATCTTCCAAAGATTACAATAAACTAGATCGAAACGATACCAACAATTTAGAGAGCGAATGTGATCTAATGTCTCCAAATAGTGACGAAAACGCCGATACGGAATCGGAAAAATGCAGTACATGTTACAAAAATTTTAAAAATATAGATGAATTGTGCTCTCATCAAAACGAAACTGGTCATTTAGAGATTAAACAAACACCAAGTGGTCCTGGTTACATGTGTTGGAAAAAAGGCTGTAATCAGTTTTTTCCCACAGCTCACACGTTACAAATGCATTTTAAAGAAATCCACGCCAAAAACTCAATTGCACATATGTCTGTATCTGAGAAACACGTTTACAAATATAGGTGTAATCAATGTTCTTTAGCGTTCAAGACGTTGGAAAAACTACAATTACATTCGCAATATCATATTATAAGAGATGCAACCAAATGTGTCCTGTGCGGTAGAAGTTTTCGATCAGTTGTGGCTCTACATAAACACGTCGAAAGTGTACACTCGGAATTAACAGAAGAAGAACTAATGGCATACAAACAAAGCTTAATGAATAATCCTTTACTTCTGGCAGGTCTGCAAGGTCAAGTGCTGGACAGTTCAACAAATGACATATTAAAGAAAGAATCGTTGCGATGCGACGATAACGAATCTGTCGATTTCGATGATAGCAAAGAACTAAACACTAGTCACGAGGATAGTAATCAAAATGATGGCGAAAATTCAGACGATAGCATTATTTATAAAGATCAACAATTTTTAGAAGATTATTTAAACAGTCAGGCCATGGCGGAAGATAGTTATAATGATCCAAACAGAAAATTTAAATGCCACAGATGTAAAGTCGCTTTCACAAGACAAAGCTATTTAACTGCCCACAATAAAACCCTTTTACATAGAAAAGGTGAAAAATTAAGCTATCCCATGGAGAAGTACCTGGACCCGAACCGACCGTACAAATGTGACGTGTGCAAAGAAAGTTTTACTCAAAAAAATATTTTATTGGTGCATTACAACTCCGTTAGTCATTTACATAAATTAAAAAGAGCCATGATAGAACAGCAAAATAACAATAACAATTCACCAGTTTCGCCAGTAATTAATCAACCTCAAAATTTAACGTTAACACCGAAAAATACGTCCGAAGATGACGATAAAAAGCGATATCGTTGTAATATTTGCAAAGTGGCATATACGCAAGGTAGCACATTGGATATTCATATGAGAAGCGTATTACATCAAACTCGTGCAAGTAAGTTGCAAGATTTGGCACTAGCGGGTCAGATTGATCTTTCGAAGCCCTTAATTGAACAACCAGAAAATAACCAGAAGCAAAGCAGCCCTGCACCCTCAAGTGGGGATAAAGGATCTCCCACCCCTTTGTCACCTGGACCGACGAGTGCAGGTAGCCAAGGCATCAACTGTACAAAATGTGGGGTGCTGTGTAGTTCGCAAGATCAGTTAAATGCGCACCAACAATTGTGCAGCATGTTTGCTGCTCCAATGACATTGTTTCACAATCTAGAACAGGGCATCACAAAAAGTCCTCCGCCAGGTGACAACGATCTCATAAATCGTCTCAATATGTCAAAGAAAAATAATTCGCACATGTACAAACATTTATTGGAAAGTTTTGGATTCGATCTAGTTATGCAATATAATGAAAGCCATCAACGACGTCAAAGGCAACGCGAAGCTGAAGAAAAACTGCAATCGCCACCACCCACCTACGATGACCACCCGGAGGTGCCCCGAGTCGAGGAGGATACAGAAAACAACTTGCCTGAAGTAAGTAGATCCACGTGCCAACATTGCAATAAAGAATTCTCTAGTGTTTGGGTGTTAAAATCTCACTGTGAAGAAGTTCACAAAGATTTAGTGCCACTAGAATTCTTAGAAAAATATGCTCAACAGTTCAAGAACGAATACGAAAAGAAAACTGTGGTCGTGACAGCAGCAACGTCTTCAACGCTAAATACCATTCCGCGAGTGACGACGCCAGGCGTACCCAGTACATCGATGACATCTAACACAGAGGCAACTCCGGAAAAGGAAGAAGACTCCAAGGAAGCCTTACACGCTAAATTAAATTTGCATACTCCTCCAGAAGCCAATTCCACTGCGCCATCCACTCCTACCTCATCTTCAACTCCAGCAAGTAGTACTGACTCCGTACCCACTAATATTCAGGCTATGATTGCGCAGAGCATGGCACAAAACCCCATGGCTCTTGCACAACAAATGTCTGAAATGCAAGCTGCTCTTAATGTCATGCAGTTGCAACAATTAAATTTTAATCCTATGATGCAAATGATGGGAATGGGGTTGCCTCTTGGATTAAACGCGCTTGCTGCCATGAATCTACAGCCACCATTGGTACCGCTAATGATGCCACCGCCTCCGTACGATCCTATGACGCAATATGGTCCACAAGATCAACAAGCTATTATGGCAAAACAACAATCAATAATGCAACAGCAAGCGGTGAGTTTTCAAATTTACATTTTACTAAAATTTTATTTTATGTAAATTTACAACTTACTATTGTTATGAAAATTTAATTTTTAAAAAGTATAATCAACTATGACCTAATAAATTTCAGTAGCGTAAATAAAAAAATATTATAAAACTCAAAAAATTATTTTTGCAGACTTTCAAACTTCACAATAAGATTTAGTATCTGTCATTTAATATCGAATTTTGGAAATTCGTACTTGAAAATCTAAAATTACAATATTATAGCTAATTTATGCAAATTAATAAACCATTAAAAATAAAATATTGATTAATATTGGCAATGAAACAAATCATTCTCAATTACAGTAACAAATCTTTTAAAATTTCATGTAATTAATGGCGCCTCAAGGAATATTTACGTGAAAGTAATATAATTAAAATGAAAATTCTCAAATTTTAACAAAGCAAATAACGGTAATCGCATTCTGTCTCTTAAAATGGTAAACATCTATTGAGTTGTTAAATTAAAACCGTTATTATCTTGGAAATATTAATAAACTATTGTTAATTAAAAAGTAATCCTTGACAATTTATTAAAATTCAATATATTTTTTCCATGAATTTGAATAATTAAAATATACAAAGGTTTGTCTAGAAATAGACAACTGAACTTTTAATAAAAACTTTAAAAATTCTCCAGCTTATGTTAAGTATTAAAAGTAGTAGAAATAAAATTCTTTTGTTTAAATCCTTAATCTTTAGCAGAGGGTTGAAATGCATCATCATGGTTTAAGCATTTGTTTATTTTACAATGAGGCAACTAACTGTTCAGTGGTCATTTTGAATTTTGATACAAAGCTGCAACATAGGCGGGGTAGACTCGCAAATTTGGGGCTTCTCAACAAATAACGTCGGGAATCCAAGTGCAAAACAGACATTCACGGGGGTGCTTATTCAAACTTTGAGAGTGTCTAGGACTCTAGGTACTTCCCGCTCCTTCGTATATGAGTTGCAGTAATTTATTCTTCATAGTCTTCCTTCCTCTCAAGTGACTTCTGCTATAAATTAAGCTAATCATAAATAAACTAGTTTGAGTCTAAGTCAGCACAATATTAATTTGATTAAATGTGCTAATTCGATTTAATTAGCAAAATGTTTAAAAGCATTGCCCCCCCCCCCTTCAATATCAAATTATTTAATAATGTAGTACTTCTGCTAACTTTTTTCTTTTTGATGTTGAATGTCAAAAACGTTATAATTAAGAAACATTGAAAAAGTTAAATAATTACCAATCTAAATTTTAAATAAAAACTTTGAAATTATTTTCCAGTTTTAATAATAATTATAAATTTTTATTGAAACGCGAAATCATTGAATTAAATGCTATTTTTTATTTTTTTATTTTCTTCGAGAGTTTGATACATTTCCGAATGTAAGCGAGTAATATTTTATTTTGATAAATTGGGATAAACAAATTATACATTTGCAGTAATTAAAGTAAATTACTTGGATTTGTTTACATTGTGATAGTTTTATAAAATTAACTTTTAATACGCTACTGAGGATGAATTTTTTAAATCATTGTCAACTGACCGAAATTAAAAATGCATTAGTGTTATACTTTTATGAATTAAATGAATTATCATAATATTATTAAGCATAAAATAATTAATCTACTTTCTAAAATCTAAATCACAATCCTGAAATGTATTGTGGCTCTCAAAATTTTATACTTTGAGCATTTTTTATTGTAAACATCAACGTTTTGGTTTCCTTTCAATATTGGCTTCCAATTTATTTCAAACAGTGTGCTCATTTTATTAATTAAATTGTTTTAATTCTAACGTAATCTGTTACCTTAAGTGCATTTATTTATTTTATTGGCAATTACGTTATATTAAATTAATTTAAATTAGCGATTATTTAGTCTGACCTTCCGCTTTAATTTAAAAATATCATTTGTGTAATTTTTATCTACGATCATTAATCAGGCTAAATTTTACAATATTTTTGCACGCTGCATTATTCTGGCTGCATGTACGTATATGGCTTTATTTTCAAACAGGCCGCTAACGCCGCCGCCAATCAAAAACGTGCCCGTACGAGAATAACAGACGATCAACTAAAAATTCTGCGATCACACTTCGACATCAATAACTCCCCATCAGAAGATCAAATACAAGATATGGCTTCTCAAAGTGGTCTTCCACCAAAGGTCATTAAACACTGGTTTCGAAACACGTTGTTCAAAGAAAGACAGAGAAATAAAGATAGTCCGTACAATTTTAACAATCCTCCTTCTACAACGTTAAATTTAGAAGAATACGAAAAGACGGGAGAAACCAAAGTGGTTCCTTTGAATAGTTCGGGTAGCAGCAATGACGATATTCCAAAAAACTTCAAAGGTTCGCCCCCTCCGGGCGACATAATTAAAACGGAGCCAAAAGATGAACCACTAGATGATTCTTCTAAATATCAAATTGATGACAAGTCTCACGAACTAATAGACGAAAAACCAAATATATTTAGTATTCATTCGCAAATGCAACTTCATCAACCGCCTAGTCCAATGACGCCTATGTCTAATATGTCTAATTCCGAAATTCTAAATATGTCTCAGCCTACCAGCATTCAAAATAATATTACCTTAACGTCTATCATCGCTTCCCAATTGGGTGATACAATTACCACAAACAGCACTCCCAATACCTTAAATTTAACTACGTCAAATAATCACCCCCTATCCAGTCCAATGCTACCACCAACGAAATTAACCCAACAAAATTTTACTAGTCCTAACAATCTTCAAAATATTCTTCCTATGACACCTAATCGATGTTTAAGTCCCAATCGAGGTGATTATGTTGGAACTGGTGGAAACAGCAATGGAAGCAATAGTTCTGGCGGTACTACTGGCAAAAGAGCAAACAGAACAAGATTTACTGATTACCAAATTAAAGTTCTTCAAGAGTTTTTTGAAAACAATGCCTATCCTAAAGACGACGATTTAGAATACTTATCTAAATTATTAAATTTAAGCCCACGTGTGATAGTTGTGTGGTTTCAAAATGCTCGTCAAAAGGCAAGAAAAGTTTACGAAAATCAACCGGCAGTCGAACCCGCACCAGGAGTCGCCGACGAACCTGGTGCAAATAGATTTCAAAGAACACCTGGATTAAATTATCAATGCAAAAAGTGTTTGCTTGTTTTTCAACGATATTACGAATTAATTAGACATCAAAAGACACACTGTTTCAAAGAAGAAGATGCAAAGCGATCGGCTCAGGCGCAAGCTGCGGCAGCTCAAATTGCAGCTGTATTAAGTTCGGAAGATTCAAACTCTAGCACCATTATAGAACCATCTCAACAACCTCAGCAACCTCAAATTATCCATAACTCTCAAATTCCTTGCCCATCGCAAAGTCCAATACATTCAAATCAACCCACAACACCAAATTCGTCTGTTCCAAATTATCCTCCTTCACCTAATTCAACACCTACACCATCAGAAGCTAAGGAGAGTTCTTATCAATGTGATAAATGCAATTTAGTATTTCCGAGATTTGATTTATGGCGAGAACATCAATTAGTACACATTATGAATCCAAATTTATTTCCATCATATCCGCCAGATTCCCCGTTTGGGATTTTACAACAGCACGCTCAATTACAACAATTAAACGCAAATTTGGCGGACCTAAGCAATAATTCGTCTTCGTCGATTCAGCATCCTCTTATGAATATGTTAAATAATGTTGCTGGCCAAAAACGAAAATTTGAAGATGATACAGAAAGTGATATTTCTGATCAACCTAAAGATAAACGTTTACGCACTACAATTTTGCCAGAACAATTAGATTACTTATATCAAAAATATCAAATTGAAAGTAACCCATCTCGTAAAATGTTAGAAAACATTGCCAGAGAAGTTGGGTTAAAAAAAAGAGTGGTGCAAGTTTGGTTTCAAAATACTAGAGCTCGTGAAAGGAAAGGTCAATTTCGAGCCCATGCTCAAGTTATAAATAAACGATGTCCATTTTGTCCGGCATTATTTAAAGTTAAATCGGCTTTAGAGTCGCATTTAACGGCAAAACACTCGGATCAATGTGCAAGAGGCGAAATTAATATAGATGCTTTACCCGATGAAGACGTCAGTCTCGATTCGTCTCCTAGTTTCAATTCTGTTTCTGATAATAAATCGCAGCAAGGCGGAGTTTTACCTCCATTATTTCCTCCAATGAATTCCGATTTGGAAAGTTCTATCAAAAAATATTACGAAGAAAGTATGAAGAGGTACATTAACGAACTTCAAAATGCTTCAACCAATGGCGATAAAAGTGAAATTCGATTAAAAGAAGACGGCGAAATTCCGTTAGATTTGTCCAAACCAGTAGATTTATCTCGGCCAATGAAAGTTACATTAGATCATGAAAAGCAGTTGTGCGATCCAGGTCCTTTAACTGATTTAAGCGAACGTTCGCTTTGTGATGAACGCAGCGATTCTATGTCTGAAACCACCGAATTTTTTGACGATGAAAGCAATCCCACATCGCCGGCTAGTAGTACCCAAAGTACGCAACAAAAACTTCTTGGAAACTGTGGAAGCGCACTAAGCTCGGCATCCAAAAGATATCGAACTCAAATGTCATCGCTGCAAGTTAAAGTTATGAAATACCTTTTTTACGATTATAAAACTCCGACGATGGCGGAATGTGAAATGCTAGGCAGGCAGATTGGACTTCCAAAGCGAGTCGTTCAAGTGTGGTTCCAAAATGCTAGAGCGAAAGAAAAGAAGAACAAAATTGCTCTTCAGAAAGCACTTGGAGGTTCCGACACTGACACTCCTAAGGTGCTCGAAGAATGCAAATATTGTTCGTTTAAATATTCGCATAAATATTCTATCCAAGATCACATTTTTACGAAAGGGCATATTGATAGTATTAGGCTTCATTTGGAAAGTGTAAATAAAGATGGTTCTGGAAGTGATGGGGAGTTTACGATTCCACCCGTTCCTGGAGCTTCTGGCGTTGTTACTGCAGATTCCACTACAAATCCAGCACAAACTATAAATAACAACACTCACCTTCAACTTCTTCAAATGGCTTCTATGCAAGTGGCAGCAAATATGAAAGGGGAGAAGGACAACCAAGATACAATCTTTCAACAGCTATATTCGCTCGGCAATAACAGTTCCTTTCCAACACAAAACCAGTACCTACAGTCATCTATGTTTAGTGCCAACGGTAAGTTTTTCAATTTAATTCCTATTTATTAGTTGTTGTATTGTTAGATAGTAAACATTAAAAAAATGATTAAGTTTGTTTCACGCAGTAGTAATACACTCAATTCGCCATTGTATTATCTCATGTACTATAGTATAAATTGTTTTCTACGGAAAAATGAGAAATGTCGATTAATATTTCAAATCCCCCTTGTGTTTCTCATATGAATTCGTAATGGCGCTGTGTGGTCGTTTTCGGACGGACGTTGTACGCGCGCTGTTGTCAATAATATATGGTTCACGTCGCGGTGGCCCGGATAGATTTGGACTCCCATATGAAATTATGTTTGAGATAAAATTTCCAGCTTTTGATTTTCTTTAACATACCAAAAGCCATCAATAATAAACTCGATGCGGTAGTTAATGCTATAAAAGTTAGGTAAATGGTTTTGTTGAGATTATCTCGAGTGGCAATTCTAATCAAGCAGACTGTGATGTTGGAGTATTTATTATTGTATTATATTGAAATAATTTCGAGAGTGATAATAAATTGTTGCTGGGATTATGAAAATTATGTTAACAAGCTGTGATCGAAGCGAGTCTTATTTCCGATCAGCAATAAATTTAAAGAACAAAAGATCCTATCCATAACTAATAACAGTGAGACACTGCATGTGTCGTTTTTTATGTGTGCTGGAAATGCGTCACCCGCGGCCCTACACAATTACGGGGATTTATTTCAGGCGCATAAAAAATAACGTCTATACCCTGTCGATGCGCTCCCCATTGTTGTGTCTCGTGCTTTGTACCATATGTTAAAGCGTTACTGTAATTATTTTTGTACTAATAATTGCGCGAAATTCTTTGCAATCTGATTTCGACATTGTCTGAATTATGGTGGTCACTACGGCGATCCAGATGTAAGACTCGCTTCTTGGATCCTAATTGTCCGGAACGAGATTCAATGCTGTAACCTTGTGGCATCGAGTTCAGGAGCAAATACAAACGTAATTTTTTGTTTATGAATAATATTATGATTAGTTAAACGTTTTCAAATTTTCTTTATTAAATAATTTTCCTCTCATTTCATTTTTTTCATATCTTTTTTCTTTTGAAAATGAGGTTGGATGTCGAAATAAACGAAAATCTTTCACCATCTGGTTTTTCTCATTATCATTGCTTATTTCATATATTAGTCAAGATTTTGCAATTAACCAATGGTTGCGAGTAGTCCAGTAGCTAGCTATACAAACCTCTTCATGTTCTTATTGCACAAGAAGAACGATTCTTTAACTCCGCCTCGAATCATCACATCTCTTTTGCTAAAGTAAAGCCAGCATTAAGTTTCTTTGTTTTTCTGGTTTTGTGCACATTGTATGTTCTTGTTTTTATCGAGGCGTATTTCTGTAATTTTATTATTCCACTAACTCATGAGTAGCATAATTTTTTATTTTTAAAGAAGATTAATTTTCAATTTTAAAAAATATCCATTGTACAGAATTTCAAGTTTTTGTCTCTTTTATGTGGATAAAATTATAATAAATGGTA
This sequence comes from Rhagonycha lutea, assembly GCA_958510855.1. NCBI lineage: Eukaryota > Metazoa > Arthropoda > Insecta > Coleoptera > Cantharidae > Rhagonycha > Rhagonycha lutea. The sequence goes on from OY294036.1 coordinate 61,093,352, forward strand.
TTTATATTTTGAGGGTCGCATAATAGATCTCAAGATCACAACGAAATGGGATGTCATCCTCTATACCTGCATCAATTATCATTAGAGCAGCTGCAAATCTTAACAAAAATTACTATTTGCACCGGAACGGTTCATATAAAACACCAAAAACATTATGAATAGTTCAGCTTGCCGTTAAATTTGACAAATGTTACATTTTTACCTAAATTTTATTTTTTCACCTTTATTCAATCGATCATATTAAAGAAGAAAATTTGAAGAGCAGAAAATCTATATTTTATTTATTTTTCTCCTTATTTCAATAATACTCGGTTTAATGAAATCATTTGCTACCTACTTATTTTCAAAATTTTCTAATAGTTTAAATTTTGTCTACAGATTGTAATAAATAGGACACGGTGAATTTTGACTGTACCATCCAACAATAACGAGTTGAAGACGTTTTCGGGCATATCAAAATTTTGATTTAAAATCGGAACGAAGTAACGTAATAATTTATATTACAAGTTTTGCAAAATCAATTTAGAAGTTCGGATCAGAGAGAAAATATACCCGCCATGTGCAGTGCTTGCCAATTTTTACCATTTATTTCAATAAAGAAATTGTATAATTTGTAAATTTTGTACAGTATTTTGAATTATTTTATTAGTGCGAAGTTTTTATTACTTAAATCTAATACTTATTATTTTTTTACTTTATTTGTTATATTTATTTAATATATTATTTTTCGATTATTTTTAAATAAATTTTTTTATTTATTTTATTTATTTATTTTTTACTAAGCGAGCATTTACTTGACAAGAAATTTTGTTCCTTCGGAACTGCATTAACATTCAACTGGCCGAGCTGTTAGTAATTAGTTGATACATAAATATTTCGGTAGCGGTCCCATAAAGTCCCCTTGAGTCCCGCCCCTACAGTAACTTTATAAATTATTTTCTGCTTAACATAAAAGTCAAAATGAATATTTCACAATAAATTAAAGAGATACGAGTTTCATTCTTTTACAATATTTTCAAAAAGAACCAACTATATTGTTGTAGCAGTTGCCGATGACGCTGCCTACGTACTTAAAAGTAGTTTAATTTTTTTGTCAAAATTTAAGCTTCTTAGGTTTCAAAAAGTGGTTATAATTTCAATTGCTTATTGCAAGAAACAAAGAACCCTTCGAAATTTTTGGCACTTTTCGGAAAAAACTTTGCCTTTACCTAATCAGGTTTTTGTACCTTTCACTTCTGAATGACTTGAAAATTTTTATGACAAAATTGTAGGTGAGCTTGGAAACAATACCATACCATCGGTTTGGTCGAAACATTTAAATTATTCCCGAGAGATTCCAATACTTAAGACGTTAAAAAGCAAAGTACAGACTACAATACTTGAATATAATTTACAGCACTCAGACTAGAATAAGATGAATGCTAAAAATTCATGAGAGTAGACAAAGAGGTAGGCATGAATTAAACTCAAACCAGGTTATAAATTATACTATACTTATTTACGAACTATTCTGCCTGTGGCCGGCCAAACAAGTCAAGGGAGGTGTTCGAACAACTTTTAATAGCGCGCAGGTGTTTAATATGAACGTCCGATCGTAAAAAAGTTATAATACTTTAACCTAACGCGTTACTCGTGAATAAAAGTGATGCTAATATAAATAATAATAATAACTTCAACTGAGTTTAATGTACTTTAAAAGAAGTTATATTTGGAAATTCTTTATTAATAGTGATAAATTTGATTAACAATTTGACATGTTACAGCAGGGTGGGTCCTGAGGGATGCCAAAAAAACCCTGTGTATGTAGCTATTTGTGCAAAAGTTAAAGTTGCGCCACTGGAGAACTTTGATAGCTAATAGATTATATCAAAATATGCAGGTACTTACTTTAATTGGTATTCCGTTACGACACTAAGCGAACACCTACCTACCTGTTAGGAACTTCCATCATCTATTTTTTATGACATTATCTGCTTCTTCTTTGAAGAAAAACCAAAGATAATAATTATAATCAATCAATGTTTGAATAGTTAAATTTCTCGATTATAAACTTGAAAACTGAGAAAAATGGTTATCTTGGAATCCTCCAAGATCTTCACAACAAACATTTTTTACAAATTGACAACCTTGTCTCATATATCACAAATAAATAATTTTAAAATTATTACTGGAATCTAACTGGCGATTTTTCGTTTGACAGTCTAATTTATAAAAACCACATTGTAACTGACAGGAATTAAAATTAAAAATATTTGATAGAAGTAACACCTAAGCAGCGGGAGGGAGAATTGTGTACCGAGCACGATTTTTAGCACCATGGCTTATCAAGTTTAACCTTTTGGTCATTAACTTTCTGCTGACACTTTTTTATTGTTCTTAAAGTCATAGAAAAATAAATTATCTGTTCACCTAACTTTTTATTTACTTGTTTTTAAACGAGTTCTGATATCAAACCTGCCACGTTATTAAAAATTATTAATTATAGTTTACTAGCACCTACGTAACAAAATTTATGTATGATAAGTTGCCACGATTTAATTAATTACTTTTTGTTAAGGTGTTATTAATATAAAAGTGAACTCGAAATCGTTAATTTAAATTTTCCACATTATGAAACCATAAGCCATTTAAATTAACGTATATTTTAAGTTATGGTAAAGAATTCAGGAATTTATGTTATGTTATTATGAGGGGGGGGGGCAGCAGACAAAGAGAAAATAAAGTTGTTTTTTTACTCAGCGTGAAGATTCAATGTCTTTTCTCATAATTTTTGAAATAATCGATTTATATTATAGTGTAGTTATAGTTATATGAAGACCTTTTATGAAAATTTAATATTGCACTGCGAAATCAAAATTTTTGTGTTGAAACAAATATAACTTTTTATATATTAATGTAGACACGCAGATCCAAAGGGAAGCTGTGGCCTCCCCGTTGAGAGGCAGCTGAAGACGAAAACTTTTAAACCCCTTCTGCTTGTTACACCATTTCTAAATAATTGCTTTTATATAATTTTGTTTTAATTAGGTGGTTATATCTAGGTATTATAATATATAATATAGTATAAAATAATTTATCACAAGTTAAAAACTTGAAATATTACACAAATAGTAAAATTTGAAAGGAACTCAATGACTGCCTTTTACAAGCAAACTCAATAAACAATAATATTTTCAATCAATCAAAAGCAGAACCGCATTTTGATAAGTATATCTTTTAATAGAAAACTTTCTTACGCCTTTTTAGTTGCGCTTTATGATACTGAATTGGAGTAATAATGATAATAAAAAGGGAGCCCTTCTCTATGAGTTCTTATTGAATTACATTATTTTGTTGATGTATATTGGAATATTTCTATTATTTACTAGGTATTTACATATTATAACGAACGAACCACGCAATATTTTAAAAATAGTTAGATAGTTGTTACCTAATATTTAAAAATATTTTAAAATCATATTTATGATTTAAATTAATAAAAATTAGCAGGAATGTATATTTATAAAACTCAAAATCTTTCTTAAATTACAACGTTGTATTAACCTTATTCGCGATTACCACTAGTCGTCAGGCCTAAATTAGAATAAATGAAAAATATATAAGAACTAATTCAAATTTTGATTTAAGTTTTCTTTCTCAATATTTAGATTCCGATTACAATAATAATAGTAGATTTTTTATAATATAATAATTATAATTAAAATATTTATATAAATTGTAGTCTCTTATAAAGAGCAAAATGTCAATTTTTCTGAAAGTCTATAATTTGACCGACCACCGTAGGGAGTCCGGCAATTAATAAACCAACCCATCTTCCTCGAAAATTAATTAAAATTACTTAAAAGGTAGTAAAAAAACTACTTTATTTAACTTTTAAATAATTAAATTTAAAAAAATACAAAATCAAGACTTTATGACAAAAACATGCTGGCTTACTTTGTCTACCGCCGGCTGATAAAGTACCACGTGACTTCACGACGATATTGCAATGAAAGTTAATCTTAAATACATATTTGTAATGAAATAACATGAAAAAGTAACAAAGTACAAACTTCATAATTGTGAGAAATCAAATGTATCACATTTTCAAGAAACTAGCACTTTATTAGAAATTTAAAACATCTATGAAAACAAATTATAATTGAATTATTATATGCAGTACTTGGTAAAGTACTCGCACTCTACGTTGGAAGGGTGTTGCCAAATTTCTGCGCAGTAGAAGTGAGGGAGAACGCGTGACACCCAATTCCATCAATTGACACCAACATGGACGCGACCGGTCGAATTCTCGTATCTGCACATTAGCTCCGCCCTTCCAACTTAGAATGTAAGTACTGTAGCAAATCCCACTCCGCAGCCGAATGCCGCCTGTGCCAGCTAGTCTAAAATATAAAATGCCAGTTCTTGCCTCTTGACACACGTCCACGGGTGAGATTAAAACACACAGTGCCTGAGAAACGTATATTAGAGTAAAGAATTCTGCTGAATTCAGATATTATGTTATAATATTATATAACATATATACCTATCTTCTATGACAGTAATTCTCAACCTATGGGTTATTTATTTCAAAGGGATCACGCGGAGATTTTTTTTTCTATTTTTAAACTAGTTTTACTTATTTATTAATACAAAAACAACATAAATATAAAAACATAAAATTCAAAGGGGGGTTAAAAATAACTATTTTATGTGAAAAGGAATTTCAATAGAAAAAGGTTTAGAAGGACCGTTCTACGTTCTTCTATAATAAATTCTCATAATATAATTAATCTTCTATAGTTCATTCAAAATTTTTATATATTATTATTTTTATCATAAACATAAATTTTTTCATTTAATTTTCCCCAAAATAGTGTTAATTTTATACTTTTCAAACCCTTAGTTGCCATTATTTATAATTATATCAATTTAGCAAAAGTTTAGTAGTACAATATTTATCATTAAAGTTTTTTCTATAAAAAATGCTATGTATCTACTCTGAATAAAATTGGGTAAAAATAAAGAAAATAATCAAAAAAAATTTCTGGCTCGGAATAAATTTTTAAAAACTTTGTTCAAGCTCAAAGGACAAAATTTTCAAGAATTATGTATCCGATGCCATTAAGAGAGAATCATGAGGAAAACATCAGTAATTGTACTGACGCGCACAGTGGATTAACTAGATTCTCAATTTCTATGTTAAAAGCAAATAATTACAAAAATTTTTAATTATTAAAAAAATTTTGAAGTTGAAAATTGCTAAACTGAAGAAATTCCATTTTAAATAATTGAAGTAATTTTCTAAATAATTGAGTTCCTATTATGGGTATAAACTATAAAATAATTGGAAATCGTACACAATTTTATTACATTTACTAACAAGGGGAGTGCCAACAGTCTACTCACCGATTTACACCATTTTTAATAATCTTTTGGTTATAATTAGTAGTACATTAGGTGAAAATTTAAAATTCCATAATTCAGTCACTTTGGAGAAAATCTACTTTAAAGAACGAAAATTGTAGGTAATTTTACATTGCATGCATCGCGAATAATATTTTATAACGTAACATAATGCATTACGATTATGCCACTCATGATGTTACCAAAAGAAATGCATTTTTAACCTTGATTTAATCCAAAAATGCAATGTATACAGTAATTATACGAATTCGTTCTTCAAAATTATGGAATTTTAAATTTTTACCTAATGTGCTATTAATTGTAACCAAAACGTATATTGAAAATGGTACAAATCGGTGAATCCAAGTGTTGGCACTCCCCTTGTAAAACGAACACCAGATATTTCAACATTTTAGTAATTTTTATTCGATTCAAATATGGAGACTGAGAATCTCGTTAATCCATCATGTACATCAGTATAATAATTGATGTGCCATTCAAACAAAAATTGGTCACTTTATTCATTTGCAATGAAAATTACAGCTTGAAATAATTTCTCCTCTTCTACATAATTATAATCTCGGCTGGCGCTACCTCAAAACCATAAAAACTGTTACTTAGTCGGTTTTTCTTTTGGTTTACGAGTTAGAATAATAATTATATAAAATTTGAATTAAAGCACTGAAAAGATCTAAAATAATGTAAATTTTCAATTTAGCAAGAAATGCCTGTGCTTGATGGATTATAAAATAGGTCAACTGAAAACTTCAGCATTATAACGTGAAAAATAACGTGCTTATAAGAAGAATAAAATAAAATGTTTTTAAGTGTTTAATAAAGTCTTGTAAGATTTTAGTAGACTCAGTGTAACTAACAAATAATCCATGATTGTAAAAATTCAACATGAAAATTTAACAACCACAATTTAATTGCACTTATAATTTTGTATATCTAATAATTTTCAATTTAATTAAAAAAATTCTTCATGCACATGTTATGAAATTGATTAGAAAAGTTGTGACCATTATTTTAAACGAATCGATAAGACAAGTCAAACTGTACACGTGTAGTATTAAAAAATACAATGGGATACCCAAGCGAAACTAAATTTTGTAGCTAAAACTTACAGGACGAAGCCTATCGACGCCCCCGGCAAATGGAAAACGAATTTAGAATTTAAAATATTCCAATTCAAGTTGGACGCAGATAAGTTAAGGGTAGCGGACCAAGTGAATTGAAAAGTTTTCCATATCATATATTGTGAATTGCTACTTTCTTGTTTGACTATGAATGGTATTGCTATATGCCACTGTTACCCCTGTTTAAGTAGTGCCATTTCTTTAAATCGCTTAAATTGTCTCTAAAATAAATCGAATTGACGCTTAGCTATGCGCATTTGTCTTTTCGGTATAGTGGATTGTTCGTTGTGAATTCATCTAACGGGGAAGACTGTAATAGGACTAAATAGTTTATTTCAGGGAATCTACTAGTTCGAATTTGTAAAATGTCGATAATAAAAAAACTCGATTTGGGATGGTTAATATTTATCGCACTACGTTTTATAGAAATAAGAAAAAACGTTAAGAGCATTTTTATGTCGTTGGAGCTGTGTCCAGATTAATTATTGTAAAATATAATTTTGCGACCTATACATTGATTATAAATTTTTAATTTTTTTATAAAGCGCGGGTATTGTGTTTTTTAATTTAATAGCAATACGTTATTTTGAGAAGACACGACGAGCTTCCTCGTTGGCAATAAACTTGGTCTGTAACTAAAGAATGCCGAATATTCCAAGAATCACTATTCCACATAGCCAAACAGAGTTATGACTTGTTATATAGCCATTTGATCATACCAAAGTCGTTATCACGCGCCCAACGATATCATTTAGTGAACTCAAACTTTATGAGGCGTTTGTGTCACATTTTATGATTCTCTCAAATTCGCTTTACTTGTTTGTTACAAGCGGTGCGCCGATGCAAGTTAGGAGTACTTAATTAGTTAATACGAAAGGCAAGGGCAGCAACGAGTTGATGTGTTAAATTCGTAATCAAGCTCTCGGTTTGTCCTTTAGCGGAAAATTCGCCGCCTCCACTTAGGGGTTGGTGTATTTTGCGCATGCACCATCCAGAACCGCCTCCACTGTACACCTTTATTTTTCCAATTAGCTCTGCCCGAAACTTCTGGGATAGATATATTGCTTCTGTACACATCGCGTTTTGTGATTGTAAAAGCTTCCCTTTAGAAAAATTAAGTATATAATTGATTTTCTTTTCTCTACCTTCTAAGAACTTTTGTCATTTATTTTCTTTATTTAAGACGACTCTCGCATGTTGACTGATATTTACAGTCTAAACCGACAGACACGTCTTGACATATCTTTAATAATTAATATTCCACAATATGTAATTGCACTTGTGTATGAAATGCAACTTTAATATTGTCGTATTCGTAGCAATTCTTGCCATGGCAGGTAGCAGTAAGTACGTGCTTTCTTGACATATTGATAAGTGCTGTTAAGAATAAAAACAATAAAAACGAAGAGACATTTCATTATTTTAGATATATATCTACACGATTGTTCGGAAGCAATAATATGTTCAATTTATAGTATTCGCAAAAATTCGCATTTCATCTTTTTGTGTTCGATGACCTGAAATTTCGATTTAGTAGGTACATTTATATTTTACCATTTTGCAATATATACGTACCAATTTAACTTTTATTTTTCGAAAAATTTAAACCTACCAGGTACACATACCTACTCACTTTCGTTTTGCTTAATGCAGACCACAAATGTTTTTATATCGTTGCTTGGGGAATAAAAAGTTGCGACTTTAAATTCATGTTTAATATCAAAAGACGCGGACAATCAGATTAGTCCCAAGTTAAAGTGAATGCGAGTGCATTCAAGTTTTTTTCGGCAAGATAAGTAAAAAACCGTAGCCTATTCTGTGAAAGACAAAGATTTAAACTCGTCAACTGTAGACGTCTATCTTGATGCAAACTGTCAGACATCAATAACGCGAGGAAGAAAATATCGACTCTAATGACCAAAACGCAAAGCGTCTACAATCGTTCGAAGACAAAACTTTTACTGAAAATTAACGAGACCTTTTTTATACGCAACTCGAATATCAAATAGTCACATATTTGAATTTTTCCATTTCAACCAAATAATAAAAAATACGTTGTTGTGACAGTTCCACCATCTTGACTTTAATAATTAGCAATTCTAAAGTTATGCATTTATTTATTTATTTGTGACCAAACAAAAGGATCGCGGTGACAGATTTAAATATTCAAATCGACAACCAAGACCAAACCAGTCCGTTAATACTGTCGCCATCACTCAACATTTACAATGATAATATGGTAATAATTCTTTCGTTATTATTATCTTAATTTTCTTTCGTCTGCACCTCAGATCGAACGACATGATTTTTTTTTAAATTGCAATTTTTTAATAATTCAATTTGCTCTCCGTTTCCGTTACGAGAATCCAATTATAATATTTTTGTCCACCTATGAGTCCGCAACGATTCAGACGGCGGCTTTAGTTTCACTTGTGACTATTATACAACTTTTTACGTGTGTATTCATACATACAAAAATAAAGGGTTGCTATAACCAAGTTGTGTTAATCAATCAATAACTTTAATAATATCCATGCTTTATTCGTTTCGCCCACGGCTGCTTATGTAGGAGCGGGTTTTGTTAAACTAACCGAATGATTTAATCACCATCAGAGTGGAAAGTCTGTCTTAACAATTTAGCTACCGAATTAAAATTGCTAGGGCTCTTAAAGGTTCATCTTGAGAGGCAGAAAAGGATCGAATTTTAATTACGTCCGCATAACAACCAGCTTTTTATGCGAATTCTGAATTCAAAGAATATAAATTTCAAGGCGAAATCGATATGAAAACCCTGAGAAATTTTATTTGGATTTTTAATTCCACGATTTAAAATTTCCCTTCTTTTGTACAAACTGCTAATTGTAAACATTAATTTGCAGTATCGATCGACGATATTACGTGTCAGTTTAAAGCGATAACGATTGCGATGAAGCGGAAATTCCTAAAATTTAGACATATCAAACGAAACACTTTCTTTCCAGACGACGCCTAACACGACGAATCCGGGCATGAATAAGAAGACGCTGAAATTCATTACATGCTTGGCTTCATAGGGAGATTGTATTTTTTCGTTTTCAAGTATTTTCCATGTACGCCTCGAGGCTGAACGCTCGAGATTGCCAACGGACGGCTATATGCTACCCTAATATCACTGCCACTTTGCACATAAGAATATAACTTATAATTTAAAATCTAAATTGATTTTTTAATTAAAAGTGGATTCAATATAACTTGAATTTATTTTGTCAGGCCAGCTAAATTAAATTTTGTGAAATTTTGGTGGACCAAAAGTTAATATTAGCTACCGGTATTACAGTGAAGAGCGTATAAGTAGTACATATTTCTATCTACCTGAGCACCCACACATTGCAGAAGAGTAACAAAAGATTGAAATCCGTCTTTTGTCCAGTTACCTGCCAAGGAATGTAGTATTGTCCCACATGCTCACGCGAATGTATTAAAAATTGGGCTTATCCTTTACAAGACTTTGTTCTTCTGTATAGTCTTTATATTTCTGATCAGGTCAGTTATGGATTGGATTTTATTATTCGACCACACAACTGTTGTGTTTCCAATTTCTCTATATTTAAGGGTGGAATTGTGACAAAAAAAAAACTTTTTGAAAACCTTGAATAATGACTAATATATTTTATGCTAATGAAGTCGCCGATAACTTTTGAAAGTTTTTTGTTAGTTAATTTATTAATATGTCCGCGATTGTTATCTCGATTTTTATAATTATACCTACTTTGTGTTCCCCGAACTTATTAAAATACATTTGTTTGTCAAACACACAAAATGATAATTCGTTAAATTTAACCTTTTGTTAAATAACGTTTCTAATTTATGGAAATTTAAAAAAAAATTAAATTAATTTTTATTTTCAATTTATGTAGTGTAGTTAAATTTAAACGATTGTTACATTTAAATATTGATTTATTGGGATCTGGTAATAGATTTTTCTATTAAAAAATTACATTCGTTATGTTGCATTATTAATAAAAGGGTGATTTTTAAATAGAAAATGAAATATTACCAGGGTTCGTTTGAGTTTTAAGTTTTATCAATGCCTTTATTTAATAAGTTCCCCTATTTATTGCAACTGCGTTCCATAAATGAGAACTTTCTGAAAGAAACATTTGCACCATAAAATATAATTTTAAATTGTGATCCTAATACAATAGTTTATGGCATTGTTTAATGCAAGATTCAAGGTTAAAACGGTCGATCCTAATCCTGGATTTGAAACTTTAACAAAGAACGAAAATAAGGCGGTGTCTTTGATTTAGTTTTGTTTTGAAAGGACTGTTTTAAAATATAATGTAAGTACTGTTAGGTAGGTACAGTAAATAGTATTGGAATTGCCGCAATATAAACTAGTAAATTAAAATTTGAGTTTTCACACGAACAGAAAAAAAGTAGAACAAAAAGTGTAAGTTTGTGATTCTACCGTTTTATAATTAAAAGGAAAAATCGTAGCACATCTGGTATATTTGATACCTTCATATTAAAATCTGAAAATAATAGGGGCAAATTTTCTAATATAACACTTATTTAGCAGTGAAGGGAGAAAACGTTCATTGTTGAAAATCTATTGTAGAGATCTTTGCCATCCCAGTAGCCTGATCCATAATTTTGTAGATACATAAAAACAGTTTTTATGTAAATATTTTTAAATAGACATTGTATAGGTGATTAATGGATTATCTTAATGTAACTAATGAAAGAAAGCTTAAAACATTTTGGGGTGTAGACGCATAAGTGACACGTAATGGCATGTTATTGATTATTACCGAATTTTCTTTCATTAGAGGTAAAGGCGTTAAAAATTCATTACGCTATTATTTGGAAGGAAATTATCATTCTACCCAATAGCAGACACCAGCACGGTTGCCTCTATACCACCTAATTTGAATATAAAGAAATGCAGCTCATTCTATTTTACATCTTAAATCTCCGACCACAAAAAAACTTAGCTAAGAATTGAAAAGGATTTAATGTGAAAACTTTAAATTTATTACTGCAGAACAATGATACCAGTTTTTATAGACTTAAATTATTGGTTAAGTTTGGTCATTTTAAAAAGTGTTGTTAACTAAGTTATACATTTTATAATATTTAATATCTTGAAATTTATGCACACCAACTTATTGTCCATTACTCTTCCATATTCTTTAGAAAACGTCCCGTGTGTATTTCGACTGGCAAAATTTATTTACATTGTAAATTTTCTTCCTTCTAATAGAGCATTTCTGAAAATATCAAAACGTAATTCGTTCCAGTAATTTCTCAAATTTTCTCCCTTAAATTATTAATTAAATATAATTATGGATAAATATACGGTTTCTCTCGTTGTAATATTAATAAGCTAACAAAGAAAGGATCGTGGTAGAAATGCACGCAACGTTTTATCTATACATACAATTATTTAGGTGCTTGTGTTAGATATTACTTTCTTTGTTGATTTATTAATCACATTTATTGATAAATAGGACATGTTATTTATAAATTATTTCGTTAAATAAGAAAATAGATATAACATACAAGAAGTAGCATGACAAAAGAATAAAAATCTTATATTTAAGGATTGGGGGTGGAATCGCAACAATTCAATCGGTTGTTAAATTTATCCGGTTATACGGGATGAGTTTTCGAAGGGGTACGGGTTATTGTGCCATCGCGTACGGGGCATTTTATATTTAAATGTTGCATGATTAACTAGTATTAAATAAACGTAACGTCCTCTTAAAGGTTTGGTTATAATTTATTTTTTATTGTCTCTCGCTATTATGCAAACGCGATTCTAAATTCTTCTTCTATTCACGAAATCTGTGTAAGCAACTTTCATTAATCTTAAAATATAAAAATGCCTTCTTTTAAATTATTTGCTGCCGTTTTCCTTTCAGTTTACACAATAAAATGCGATAATTTATCAAAAATGTTTATCGTAATAGTAGTCGGATGCGTTAAAACTTGCCGGATGCACGGTGCAAGTTATTTGTTTAGGTTAAGCTGGGGGGTGTTGCAAGGAATCGGCTAATTTGTAACACCGTTCCAGGTAGAAAAATAAGCCTACAATAGAAATGAATGAACAATGTTTTTTTTGTAAGTGTGCATTTTAAGGGATGTTAAACAAAATTTCTGAATTCCTACCATGGAAACAATAGGGTTGAGAACCAGTGTAAACAAAGAATCTCTCCGATTTCTTAGAATTCGAATGTTTCTAATGCTACTTTATAATAATAGATGGTATATACCTGAAGAAGCTAACTAACTTTCAGGTTCAAATTAATCTTTCAAATTTTGAAAAATACGACCTGACTTGAAAAACTTTTAATATTGGTGGCATTATATTTTTTTACATAGTACACGTGATATACAGGGAAAGTCGTTTGGTGTTTTGTTATTTTATGCTTTTTGTGAAAAATTGATTAATTTATGCTGTTGATGATAATTATTATTATATTTTATGTGTATCTGACCCTGACGTATATTAATTAAGCAAATTTTAAATAAAAGTTTTATTATTTTTTTTTTCAATATTTCAGTGCAAGATCCTTCTCAATGTGACTTTGGATCCTTATTGGCCTCTATTGTTTCAAAGGTCAGTAAACGAGCTTAACTTATTTTTAATTGCATAATTAGTAATAAGCCAGGGTCGGATATTGGTAATTATTTCAGATTGAATTGTATTTTATTCTCATATTAATCAAAATTGCTAAAAACAACTCGTAAGCTATAAAATTAACCCTAAGCAATATAAATAAGTTCGTATGTTGTCCCCGTTGGCAGCAGCCTATATCTTTAGTAATTTTTCGATTATATCTTTTACGGGGTTGCATTTTTTATGTGCGGAAATTCCGCCACCCCTTAATAAGACTGAAAAAATGAGTCACGCACATACTGCACCCTCGAGAAATGAGGCTTCTTACGCATTAAACGCACCCGCGGGTTTAAAATATCGATCGAATTAGTTTTATTCGCGTCGGAAAATTCTTTACTTCCGATATGTGCAGAAGATACGGTACCTACCTACCTACCGCAGCACTCAGGAGTGTGTCTACTTTTCACACAGTTAACACATCAAATTTTTTTAACAAAACCAACACTAAAGTTACATATTACGTGGAAGTCTGCTTTAACTTTTTAATTTTTTTTTTTTACAAAAAATAATTCAATAATTAAAATAACTTCTCGTGTATGTCATTACTCATTAGTCATTACATAAAATTAAAAAATTATGCAAGTAATTTAAGTAGGCAAATTGAAAACATTTAATAACCACCTTTCCCAAGCCAAAAAAAATTAAATTTTCTTTGTGTACAGCTTCATTAAAGAAACTCGAAAGTTAATTATGTTAATTATTCTTCGCTTCAAGTTTTTCAGTAAGCCATCTCATTACCGACAAGTTAAATTTTCTCGCGTTTAGCATCACCACTTAATCTTTAATGAATTTTAATTACTCAACACGGTCCGCTTTAAGCTCATAATTGTAAAATTAACATCGTTTACCCCAACAACCACTTGTTGCTCGAAAGGGTTAAATTTTAAAGCTTTCTACCCTAACTTACTAATTAACAAGTGTCACATTGTTTGAAAATTACGAGATTTGATGTAGTTAAAGGCGAAGCAATATTAAAGCCGATGTTACCATTTTTTTTCCATTTAATTGTCATTATTTTTTTTATTATTTTGTCTTGAGCATTAATCGTTAGATGTGACAATCATAAATAATTTTCATATTTGAACGGCACGCAAGCTACCTCTACCACTTTTTTCGTTTTTTTTTTTGTAGTATTATTTGCTTTTGGAGGCATACAAATTTTAGTCTAAAATTGTATCAAAAAATTAAAACAGTGGTTTGTGAATAATATGCAATTAAACGTTTAAACAGTTAATTGTCCCTTCGTTTGCTTAGCAATTATAGCAGTGATTACAACGCCTCCACCACAATAATTCGTGTAAATTGTGAACGTAATTATTTTAACTAGTGTATCCCTATTAACAGACTAATTGCATTTTATTAGGGATGGTTCACACTCTAATTAGCTGTGATGTCATGTCCGTCCCGTAACATCTTCCTGTATTCGTTAATTTTGATTGTGATTTCTCAAGTCTTAAGAAAACACAATAAATTTATAATTGTCTGTAAATGCGAACGTATGTGGCTGTCTGTATGTTTGTTTATTTTTTTAACAATGTATAGTAGGTTACAACCTGATTTTCTTACTATAGCAGGGGCAATTAAATTATTCTGCTTTTCTGAACACACTTTCTGGTTGTCTCTTTACTAAAAAATTCTTCACTTTATTGCTTTATTTATGACTGTAAAGGCAAAGTCGGCTAAAGACCATAAATATAATATTGATTTTTATGTTATATTCAACAAAATTTAAGAGTACAAATATGTAAACTTGTCGAATTATTTTTATTACAAACATTAATTTTCATTACATTGTATGTATAATGACACCATTTCCATATTCAGTTAGGCTATCTGTAATATTTCCTAATGTTTTGTAAAAGCCTTCATAATATTTAATGACAAAACCAAAGGAGCATACTTTTCTCATTTATAAACGGAGAAAAACCATAACAACAAAATAACTGCTAGCAAAATTACTTTTGAGTCACTTTTTAATTATATCGTGGTTTGATTAAAAAATCCGGAGTCACATAAAAAATAAATTGCCTATTTAATTGTAGCTGACCAATTTTAAAACGAACGATTTTCTTAAAACAAACTTCTAACAAAAAATTGGACTGCTGGAGCGCAAGGGCGAGGGTTTCTTAAAATTTACTTTTTCGCTCCGCGAGTTATAATAGCGTAGGGAGGGTTGCTTGGGGTGAGATATGGATTTTTGCTTCCGACGCTCAGTTTTTCTGAATTATAAAATATCTGCGTCCAGAATCCGTGTGCTTTATAGAAAATCATTATTGAAAGTCTCTACGTTTGTTATATTCTCTTCATATAATATACGAGGACGGAATAAAAATTTAATAGCACTTTTTTGCAATAATTGTAATTATTAACAAACATGAAGCTTTTTGGTTTTTTTTTTTAAATAATTAATTAACCTTTGAAAATTAAATTTTATTTCGATACCACCACCGCTTGATAATCCTAGAGGTAGACGAAGGCGCGTGGCGTTTATAATGTCAAATATTTGGTAGAAAATATAATGCAAAAGTAAAAAGTAAGATAACGTAAATATCAATTAATCTTGTGATTTATGTACAAGGGGTTCGTTTGCGGGACAGTCAATGATCCTTGAGCGCGTCACCAAAATAAATGTTGTTGTGATTGAGTGGGCCGCGATTTAACTACATTTTAATCAGTTTCAATCTAAGACACAACGAGGATACAAATTTATACAAGGCTGTGTTACATTGGGCTTGCCTTGAATCCAGTTCTCCATATATTCACAGTTTATTATTTTAGCTTTTGTTTTTATCCATTACTGTAGTGACCAACTCCCTAGAATGTTCAATTTAATGTATTGACAAGTATTTTATCTCCTGCATACGTTTCTAATGGCATTCTTTATTTATTTCGGAACGTGTGGAGCATTTTTAATGGTCCGTTATGGTCTTATAGTTTTTAAATACGGCCTAATCAGAGTCATTGATAAACACCTTAGGTTCATCCGAAGTGAATAATTTTAGACATGGTCGAGGTTTAAAGACACATGTAATCGGTAATTAGGTTGTAAATATATCGGAACGTTCTACCTACTTGGAGGTGTTTTAGATAATTTAAAAATAATGTGGTTGTAATTTGTCCAAATTTAGCATAATCTCGAATCGTCTTGTAATTTATGTTTTTTTTATTGCAGGAGGAACTGGAGGACTACTTTTAGACACGGGTGCAGGACCGTCATTTTTACCACTACCTAATTCGGTCCTAGAACAAGTGGCGGTCGGAAATCCCGAACCTGGAGTGACAACAATAAGAATGCCCGAACCTCCGAGTCCGCGGTCTGCAGATTTTCCTGGTCGCGAGATAGACGTTGAAGTGTGTTTTGTGTGTAAAAAGTGTCGCGTAGCATTTCCGGGTGATTCACCTTTACTTACACATCAACGTCAATGTTATGCCGGAAATTTGGAAAATCGCGGTGCATTTCGCATAGTTCAGTTCGGTTACGAATGCAAGTATTGTGGAGTTGATCGTTTAAAATCTTATCACGAGTTTAGAAGACACTGCGAGAGTGATACTCATCTTAAAATTGCAAAGGTGAGTTTATCTCTTCCACCACCTTCCGAGTCTCCTCTTAGTCATGAAATGGAGGACGTGGTAAACCAGATTACTCTTTTAGCTGCTCGAGCAGCGCAAGAAACTGTGTCAGAACCTGGTTCTCGATCGATAGAAACAAATGCATTTTGTCAGCCTCCTGAGCCTGCAAGACGACGATTTTTATCGCCCAACGATGTTGCACAACCTCTGACGAGTACCGGACACTGAGTTATAATCATTTGTTTTTTTGACAAAGGTTTGTCCATTATAAATAGTTTAATTAAAATGTCTGCTGCATCCGAACGCCCACGATGATCTAATTTTCTTACAATCATAATCGTACAGTTCCTACCGCGTGCTTTCGGATGCAGTCGAAACGCATAGGAACTCTATTCGAAATTATAAGGTGTTCTGGATTTAAATATGAGAACAATGAATAAAAGAACTCCAACTACCAGTTTTAAACTTAATAAGCAATTTAAATATAATAATTTATATTTACAGCTGATCTATATTTTTAAACGTTATATCGTAGTTGTGTCAGTGTAGTTGTATAAATGTTGTATAGTCGAGTAGATCCGATGATTCCTATTGCAACGTATAGTTACTACGACAATGAGTGTTTCAAATGTCGCCTAAGAAAAATATACTGTTGGACGGATTAGAGTGTACATAGATAGGTAGGGTAGACGCAAGAGTTCCTTAAAAAAAAACGATTATTTCTAAGCCGCTTCGCCGGTCTTAACAAGCTACGACATAAAATGTTCCTATCGAGATGTAGTTGATATACTGCATGCGGCACTCTAGCGAGGGTCCAAAAAAGCCCGCTGCCAGGCTCGGGGCTGGGCCCGGGCCACTGTATGGCAACCCAGTAAAACAAGTTCCTATTCGTCTTCGTTCGACAGTTCCTTAACAACTATTCGCAAAAATCGAACGGAGACATCTTTTTTATTAATTATTATTACTATAAATTATTACTACAAAACTATTATTATTGATGACACATTATTAAAGTTAATAAAGAAACAAATGCTGTATTTATCATATATAAATGTATATCAGCTGGTAAAGTACGCGGGTTCGTGCCACGCGTTCGCTTCATGGTTCACCTGTCATACCACAGATATTTGGTACTTTCATGCCAGCAAAAATGAAAATTGGTTCCTACTAATTGCTAATAATCGATTACTTATATGGTGTTTAAGTAAGTAATAATATAGTTATGTTTTAACGTTGGTTTTCACCGGCATTGTACGTATATATAGTAGTAGAAATTATATTTAAAATTTTAAATATAATCTAGGTTACGTATCCAAAAGAACTCAAAACTGGGAAATACTTCGGTATGACCTGCCTCGCATTTTAGTGAGTTTATTTGGAACTAAGTGTGATTGTTGATATAGCGCGATTCCGGAACGAGTGGAACGGGGCAAAAGCTGCGACACCCCACATATCTTGATTATGCGTAACACCGAGCTTCTCAATTATCAATAATAATAATAATAATACTAATAAGAAAAAACTTGCGGGTGCGCTTCTAATTCTAATTTAATCAATCCATCCTTACTAATCTCATCATTCAGCAGCACCGTTCTTCCTCCTCCGGTTTAGCTCGCAACTAGCAATGCTAAGTGAATGTGACACGTGGAGTCTTAAGAGCTACCACCTTCTGACGTATAACACGATTATTATTACTATTCATATTATAATATTATTAATTATTGCAACTTATATACTAGAGCAGTTAGTGTGTGTTATTGCATAATTTTGTTATTTTCGAGCATTGCTGAACGTAACCGTGGTTCCTAAAATACTTCATATCGCAATTTTTTGATGATAAGAGCAAACACAAAGACAGAATAATTTTAAATTTTATACATTTTTAAAAGATTGTTTGATCTTAATTTTATACATCACAAAGTCAAATATTTTTAATGTGTTTGATAAATAAATAAATTAATAAATACGAATCGTACGTACTGAGACGAATAAATAAATAACTTAGAATCTCGCAACTCTCTAAAATAATAATAATAATAAAAATTATTATTATTATTACGAAATTCTCTATATTTTCTATTACAGTTTTTCTTACATTAGTTATTACAATTTTTTGTACCTACTATTGTAAAATGTTACATTTAATACTTTCAAACTACACTCGAATTAACCAATTTAGACAATCTCAGAACAAAAAATTTGTTTGTTAATTCGTTTGTTGATTTTGTTAATACATATTTAATTAAAGAAATAATGTATGATATTTGATTTTTTCATACTGATGTTGCTTATTGGTAACAAAATGTGTTTGTGAAGTTAATTAAAGTGATTATTAAAGCGAATATTTAACATTCTCTCATACATATTGCTTCCTCTTGATGATTCGTTTACAAAGATGCATCCCGAATCCTTTATCGTCCTAATAATACTTACTAACACACTCACAAAAATACATGCATGGTCTCCTCCTACTCTTGATTTTTTATTCTTTATCACCTAACCTTATTATTTCTTATTATTTATGAATTTGTTTTACTGGTTTTGTTTATGTATACGTATTTATTGTTTTTTTTATCATCGTGTTATTCGTTATTGGACCCTCTTTTGCGTTTCGTAAGGTTTATTTTAGTTCCGCCTGAAGTTTATCCTACACCTTTTTGTCGGCCATTGTTTAGTTTGTTGATATAATCTGTTATTTTGTATATATTTTTATGTTGCCGGCAAAAGTTAAATTGTGTGTGTAAAATAGCCAGTATAAATATAAAATAAATTATACATAAATATATATATTTTTTCAATGCAACATACACAAGTTTGCAGATTGGTTGCATCTTTGTAAATATTATACCGAATAGCCAATGCTTTAGTTTTTAAATAAGTTATAAGATGTATAAACTATTTTTTAGATGGCTTTTTGTAGCGAAAGCTAATGTTAATTTACGCTGCGCTAAGACTTGAAACAGTGATTTAGATTAAGTTTGCATAAATTTAACAAACACTAAGATAATTTATTTTTCGTTATGTGATGTAAATATAAATTCTTTAGTTAAGTTAATTTAACGACTGCGTATGTGTGAGAGATATTTTGTAAACGCTCAGCTCTCAGAATCTTCGAAACTCAATTTTATGTTTTTTTTTGTTGTTACAAACAACGCCTTTATTTTTGTATGCGATTTTCGAAATATTTTATAACTTTTCTCAAGTCATAAATTTAGATTTACCTATGTACTTGTTTTAAATATTTATTTAGTTTATGCACAAAATGTTCAAAAATAATGATTTAGGTTTTTTACATTACAAATCATGAATATTAATAATAATATTTAATAGGTAAATGTTTGTATCCTACGGCTTGTGCCGCATCTCAACTTGTGAGTGTATATGAAAGTCAAATAAACTACATAGTTTATCATAATAATTTGTATTATTTACCCATCTATGTTGATACTACCTACTACTATTTTACTTCATGGAAAAAAGAAATCGAAATCGGTGACGGACTCAGGAAAGGACACATGGATAAGCTCACCCCTAATTTCGTTCGCAGTATCCTCTGCAAAAACTTGCCCCAACAAAATTGCAGTATCGCTCATTTTAAACTGCCCTACGGATGCTTCACTTCGAGATAAGGGGGCAAAGAGAATCTTTCACCTATTGATCACTAATCGTCAAAAGGTAAGTGGTTCAGCTTAAAAGAGCTGGTAGCGTGAAAATATGTTCAAATTAGAAAGATATTAGGTATTTATCAGTATCACTATGGTATCATTTCCATCATCAAACTCATCATTCTTATCTACTGTTGCAGTCTTGAGCTTTAGTACATCGGAAGTTCACTTTCTTTGTGTGCAGTATTTACTTTTCAATAATGGAACAAATTGACATTTAAATGTGGAATTCAGACAAACTTGGAATTTTTATAAATTTCAGTACCACGCATTTAAATTTTGAATGAATCAATAATTTTTGGGCGGGTCGAAATTTATCACACTTACGCACCAAATGGTTTAGCTATTTACAATTTAAATTGATCAAGATTATTTTTCACTTTCAAGAGCTGCTGTCCAAATTTTTTTGTATAAAATTAATATAACCAAAGCAATTATTGGTTTATTGTTTTACGGTATAAACACTTTACTGCTTAAACAGCAAAGCAATAAACCAAGTGTTTCAATTATTTTAATTACTTACATTATTATTTATAGTGCACTTGTAATGCGCTTAACTGCAGCAGTATTTAATTTGTATTATAGCGAGGTATTTAATTGATTAATTTACGTACCTTCGATTCCCTAACAATTTTTTGTCTCTTGCTTTTCTCATTAAAAAGAAATCAAATTGTGTTTAACATTAACAATGTTTCGTTTCAATTTCATTAATATATCAAATTGTCTTAATTGTTGCCCGCTTAATTGTAAATAAATCGGACACTGCACCTCAAAAAGAAAAGAATATCAGAAATATGTAGGATATTCCCAAAGCGATGACAAAAATTTTCGTTACTTTTATTATAACAAATTTCTTTGCGAAAAAACTACAGAGCTTTTTTTTATAGCTCTTACTTTTTATATATCGAAAAGGTTAACATATTTGAATTTCAAATTTTTTTTACAAAATAAATAAAAAGTAATAACATTTCAGTAATTTTTAAACAAACCGCAATATATATATAGGTGTTTGACATTTTAGTATTAAAATTTTTGGATGCAACACCGAACGAGAACGAATAAAATGAATACAGGAACTAAATTCTGATCTTCTTTGTTAAGAAATTTTAACCTCATTTTCGATATTGGAACTCGACTTTTAGTTAATTTATACGCCAACTAATTGCTAAACCAGTAAGTACCATTGTGATTAACTTCTATAACTTTCTAAAGTATTGTGTTTGATTGTTTTTATAAAACTGCTTTGTAAGCGTATTTTAATTAAAATGTAATCAAATTGAATTAATCAAAGGCGTGACAAATTTGCATAACGTTTTATTTGTGATACATCATTTTATTTTAAGCTTTTAAATTGTTTAATCCATCTTTAGAATTTTTACACCGACAAAAACAATTACACAATTAAACTTTGAAACAAAAACCGTATGCTCATTCAAGCGTAAAACATTATAAGAATTTTTAAATGCCTATAAGCTACAATCTTAAATTTATTTCTTACGTTTCTTTCTGAAAATTTTCTCACATTTTTAATTTCATAATAGCTTATTTTAAAGAAAAATATTTTATAATAAGTATTGCGGTATTGAATTATCCATAATTGCGGGTCGGCGAGTTTGAATTCAATTTATATCTTCTTATAAATTTCGAGTCAGTTTGATAGCCTTTGTAATTTGTATTGTAGCAAATCGGATCTATGATAGCTTAGTGAGGAATTCATTAAACTATT
The DNA here is from genome assembly GCA_958510855.1 of Rhagonycha lutea. Taxonomy (NCBI): domain Eukaryota; kingdom Metazoa; phylum Arthropoda; class Insecta; order Coleoptera; family Cantharidae; genus Rhagonycha; species Rhagonycha lutea. The sequence continues at coordinate 61,115,501 of OY294036.1, forward strand.
CTAATTTGTTTATTATTTACTTTACAAACTTATCAGTTTTTTCATGCATTTCTAAAATTTTCAATTATCCCGAATCAGGGTGGTACGCAGGATTTTTCTGGGGTTGTTTTTGCTGACTAATTGTAAATAAGACGAAAATTAAAAATTATTTTAAATATTTAATTTCTAAGTTAAAAAACAAAACACCCCCAGGTTATGGCCTTACCATGAATCATAACTGATTTATTAACTAATTTATAATAAAGTTTGTAACTTAATTATTAGGTTTAAAATTATAAGTACCTAATCTTCTTCTCACTTCTTCTTCTGCACGTAAGGTAAATATACCCGTTACGACACCATCAATCACTTTCCATCTTTTCCTTCATTTTCCGACATTACGCCATCCTATTGGTTTGTACACGTATAGCTCCTTTGGAAGTCGAGTATCGTTCATCCTCATCAGGTGTTTTCTCAACGTTTCACGGTATTCTTCTATTTTATCATTTAGATTGAAGATGTCCAAAGCATTTCGGATATCCGTGTTTCTCACTGTCTCTTCGAATGTAGCCCATGATCTATCTAAGGGATTCTGAATTTATTGTGGAGGTCAAGACACTCACTCACTTTGGCCTCTTAATTGGGCTCGTCGTACTGCCTCTGATTTCAGTGCCACCCCGCCCGACCCTGTCACTCCTCAAGCTATCCCAACTGAAGAATAAACTTCAGGATCTTGTTAGTGTAGTTAAGGGTTGCAATTTGATAACTTTTCTCAATTAATATACTATATAATATATAGTCGGTTTAGAACGTCTGGACGACGTTGTCCGATGCCCAATTTTCAACCTCATGGATCCGATGCTAGTATTAGGCCTTTTGGTATTGTACGAGTTTTTCAAGTGCAAGGGAACCGGCCTGACCCCTCGACCCCTAACCTGGAAGACCGGAAGACGGCCAGAATGAGATTCTTAGTTCGACCGGAGTCGAGCCGTTTATTCTCAACTAATATGGTCCGAGTTTACATTAAAATGTCTTTTATATTCAACGACAAAATATTTACGAATGTACAGTTTACAGTCAAAAACTTTTATGCTAACATTCATCAATAACTTTACAATTATAAAATTTTTAAAAGCCATTTATGTGGTCACATAAATCAGGACAATAATATTCAAATGATATTTGAATCTCATTGGATGTACCTACGAGCTTACTAAGAATTTATACCATCTATTAAAATGAAAAAATATATACTTACTCGTATTTGCTTGTAAATTCTAGTTTACTGCTACCTGGAGCGATTCAACGCTGTCAAAATGTCTTCCATGAAGTTCTTCTTTTAAATTTGGAAAGAGGTAATAATCACGTGGTCCCAAATCTGGACTGTAGGATGGATGAACAATTTCTTCGAAATTGATGACGTTATCACAGCACACATAGCAATTTTTGTCTTCTGAACAGGTGCATTGTCTTGCGGTAAAAATACGCATTTTGTCAATTTCTCTTCTTTTTTATTTAATTTCTTCTTTTAACCGATGCGATGTGAATAACAGCGTCTTATGTGTCTGTTTGCATGGTGGTACCTTTAGTTTTATAATCAATTAAAATAAATCCCTCAGAATCCCAAATGATTGTTGCCAAGCCTTTTCCAACGGAAGGCACAATTTTAAATTTTTTTGATCCTGGATCGTCCTTTAAATGCAGCTGTATAATAAAGTCCTGCTTTTCATCCTACTAAATTTCATCTCATATTACAATTCGGTTGATAATAGCTCTTATATTGGATCACCACTACGTAGCATTAAAACTCCTTATACAGTTTTTTACTTACATCATTCTAGGCAACCATATCGCTCTGACCTTTGATATACTCAGATGATCTTTTGTAATATCGAAAGTTGTCGGTTCTGATATCTTTAAAATTTTCGCAACAGCCTGTACTTTAAAGAGAACCATTCTTTTCATGGTTTTATCAATTTTTATGACCATTTCATGTGTTATACTCGTAATATCACTTGGCCTGGGTATCACCCCATATCACCGCCTAAAAATCGCCGCTTCTCATTTTACGGTCACATTTTTTTCCATTTTGCCGCTTGGTACCACTTTTTTCAAAGTTCGCCTCCAATTTATTTAAAATAATAAATTTACAGTTTAGTTACAGTGAAATTAATTCAAATATCCATAAATATACACCGTCTAAATATTCATATTTTTTTACAAAATTTTTTTAATGCGGGGACCGTGAAAAGAGAGATCCACCTGCAGAACTTAGGTTAGGAAACGAGTTTTTTTAATGAGGGGACGATTAAAAATCCACGGTCGATCTTAGATTAGTGTTTGGGGGCGGCGAAATGGGTAGGCAGAGAAATAGAAAGGGGCGAAATAGCAGGCGACGAAATGGGATGTATTCCTTGGCCTGCCATGGTGCTCGTCATCTTCAGATGACTTTTACCTTGTTGAAGTAATTTCTGCCACTCATAAATCCTAAGTTTTACCAGAGCAAGAGCCACCATAAACAGCATCCATTTCATTTTCAATGGTTTACCTCTCCCTCCCCTACTTTGACAGATCTAAATAATCAAATTTGATTTGTAGGCTGTCCCTTTCCAAAGCAGATCTGATCTTTTAAAGATTCTTATTTTATTTTAGCATTTTCAACTATAATTCAAGAGCAAATATCAAGTGTGGATATCTTCAGGTATAAAAAAATTCTCTTTCGATTTTTTCCTTTTTATTTTTATACGTTTATTATGTTTAAAATATATGGACGAGTGACTTTTTTTATTCCTTCCATGGAATCAAATTAGATAAAGATTTAAGTAAATTCAATTTCAGTAGATTTCAATTATTACCTTCATGGCAAGAAGATTATAACCATAGTCCAGATTTTGATGTTTAGGGCATTTTTCCATACAACAGAGACAAAAGTAACTTATACGTCATTAAATCCAGATTAAACTATTTAAAATTTAACCTAGCTAGGTACTTCTTGAGATTTTTTTTTGACATACATGAGGACAGTATTAGGCGAGTTGAGAATGGACTTCACACTATGATGTCAATTTATCATTTAATAACTTATTGTAACCAGGGATTCCAATAATGGTTTAATATTTTGAAAATGTTTTTTCTTTAAGGCTCTGGCCAGACGTGCAGTAAAATGACGCTAGCTTCAGCAGTAAAATGAAGCTGCAGTAAGGCAGTAAAAACTTTTTATTTAATTAATATTTTTAAAAAGAAACAATGTGAATGAGTTAAATGCAAATACCATACTGTTATACAAATGCGTTGCGCTTCATGCAAATAAATAGGTCCGAAACCATCCGTGCAGCGTGAAGGGGCGTCATTATCTGGAAATGCACCTTTTCGCGTTTTTCAAGCGACATTTCCAGCTCCGTCTGGCCAACTACGCTTGTTTCCATAGAGTGTATTTATAAACTTTACTGCAGCTTCATTTTACTGCTGAAGCTAGCGTCATTTTACTGCACGTCTGGCCAGAGCCTTAATGTCACGTTAAATTAAAAAAATTTAAATGTTTCGATAATTTTATAAGAATTGGAATTTTTTAACAATAACTGTAATTAATTTTAAATATTTTTACATTTTCTTATAAACTGATATTATCTTCCCACAGAAACTATGATTTGCAATACCGGGATCCCGTTCGATTTAGAGTATTTTTCTAGATTACACTATAAATTCATACATAAGCGCCGCAGGCGAGAAATTTAAAGGTTAAAAAATTGAAAAGTTAACTATATTTACAATTGCATCTACTCTTTACTCTTCCTTAATTTTTTACTGAATTTTTATTTTCATCTAGATATGATTTGAGAAATTATAATTTTTTTCCTTATTAAGCAAAACCAACAGAATTGAAGAAAGCTGCTAAAAGCGTGTCCATTGATAAACCTTGCAACCATCTTCTGCTAACTGTATACAAGCAAAACATAAGAATTTGAACTCTTTTTCAAATTAAATTTAAAAATTCAGCTGTTATTGACACCTTGAGAGATTATTATTACAGCTATACCTACATTATACCTATGGTATTGCTATATTTTTGAAATACGACTACAGGCTAGGGCCTCTAACAGTTCTTACACCTGTGTTTCGAATATATTTTGTCAACACTGTAGCATGCATCACGAAAGAAACAACATTCGGAGAGTAAAACATTTGGGCAAAAATATAACAAACGTAATTTCAAAACTTTTATAGGAGCTTCTGGAGCTCTCATATTTTGCCTCCTTCGTGGGAAGGGGTTATCGCCACCATTGGGCTTTAAATATTTATTACAAAATAGTATAATGTATCATTCGTATTAGTGTGGCACTCCGCTTGACTGTCAAGTTTTGCATTTGCGATTCGAAACCAATTTTACAAGAAAGTTGTAAAAAAATATTAAAAGTAAACCAATCTAAACTATTACAGAAAATATTATAATTTTGAATAATGTTTAGAGTTACGTTACAGAAAGAAAAAAAGGCGTAGCCAAAATCCTGCGCAGTAAATGTGGAGGGAGAACGCCGGTGCTGTCGTGTAACGTAACTAATATTATCACTAACTTGGATTTTGTTCATTGTTTTATTGGGCCAACAGGCGGATTGGTGGATTCGTACCCACAACTATTTATTTGTAGTCGCTGATGTTTACTACATGCCATAGTATTAAAAAAAACGAAAAAATCGGCTATAAGGGTGGCCAAATTAAACTTTGCAAACGGGCGGCATCGGCAGTACCCCTAGCGACGGTCCTGCTTATAATAATCTTAAATTGGTTAATATAATAATCTTATCAAAAATTTGAAAATAAGGAATCTAGAAATTTTCCGAATAATTTATTATTTATTTTTAAGATCACCTAGAATTAAAAATGGCAAACAAAATTAAAAGAACGAAGGCAATTGTATAGAAAAAGAATAATGACTATGAAAACTAATTTCGCTGTTGATTAAAATGTGTTTTCTTTTTTATCGTTGTTTGCAAACAAAACTTAACATATATGAATCCAAGGGGTGGAAACAACAATAGTCGCCAAGGAGTTTAAGAATTTCTAAAGCATCTGAAGGGTGGCTTGAAGCTTTAACAGCAGTTATGATATTAAAAATACTCATTAATTATATCACAATATCGATATTTTATGCAGGCTTTTCTTTCAAGATACCTTTTTGTTTATAAATAATCATATCTCATTATTTTATAACTATTTGCTTTTGCTATGGACGTGTTTTCAAGTATTATACCCCAACTAGATACTATAATTCTAGGTGAGGATCAAAAATTGTATTGTAGCAAGTCGTCCGATTTAACATTGACTATAAGACGAGAATTTTATAAATGCTATACGCTTGACTTACTGCACAGGGTTAAAAATCCTTCTGATGAAAAATAAACACGGCTTTCGTTTTTCTTAGTAAAGCAGATTTCCACGTTGACTTTCAATAGCATTTTAATAACAATAAAAATTGTATTCGTAATTGTTTTACTTCTGTTATTGTCGGTTTGCGGTTACAAAATTTAAATTAAAAAATGCTAAGTTGTTTCAGTTCAGTTATTAAAATTTATTATAAGTTTAATTTAAATAACAATTCAATGCATTTCAAAAATAAAATAAAATATTTAGGTAGAAATATAATATAATACAAATTTTGTACTTAAAACACAAACATACCACTACTTATTAATAATTTAGAATATACTACATGATGGCTGAGCAATAAGTCCGAAAGATTGGTTATTAATAATAAAGTAAAGACAAATTCTGTTTTATTTCAATAATAAATTAATCCTAACCGCCAAATTACTCTACCGTATGCATGCTAGACAGTCCCAGCCATTTCTCGATAGCAATTTCTGGGAACTACAATTTAAGAACATTGGATCGGTTTATTGTCACAATCCCAAAATATTACGGATAAACTCTTTTGGATCTATTTCCAGTTCATTATTCATTGTTCAGTACATTATTTAGCTAATCCACATTTTCAAAATAGACGAAAGAGTAGTGTTGTAGTGAAAGGTATGGCAATAAGACAATGGAATCGAGTCGTGTTAAGAGATACATTTTCGATTTTGTTTATAAGTTCATGATGGGCCTAGACTAGTTGATCGCGTTGTTATCAAATTGTTAAAGCCATTTTTTCTTCTTAGCCATTTGTCGTTCAATTTGCAACATGAGCCTCGTCTGATGATTTCTATCTAACTCTGTTTCTTGCTACTTTGTATTTAATCCAAAACTGATTATCATTAGCTTCATATCTTCATCTCAACAAATTTGTAATCTACCTCTACCCCTTTTTCATATCTGTGCCCTCCAATAGATGAGTTCTATTTGGACATATTACATATCTTGCAATTCTATTATCTGAGTGTACATAATACACTTGAAGTTTTTTTCTTGGATCAAAATCACGTAATAGATTTTGATAATAAGATAAATAAAAATTTGCTATTTCTAAATTTCATCACTTTATTTTCGAGTTAAAGTTAAATTTCCAACTCAGAATGTTTATTCAGCAGAAACGTACAAATTTTGGAAACTAAAATAGATCATTATGGAAATTTTAATGCTTTATATTAAGGAAACTCTTGACCTTTATAAAGATATAATCCAAAATTGACCTCTGAATAAGAATAAGATCACGACAAAAAAAGGGACATGAATATGTTAATGACTATTTGATTTTTATAAATTTTTTATTGTATTTTACATTTTGGATAATAAAATGTTCAAAATAATGATAATTTACTTCTAAAACAAAAGAAAATATGTTTTCATTGATGAAAGGGGATAATTCAAACTACTTTGATCTTCAGATTTATACTTATATTGTAAAGTTTTTCAAAAGTTTTCACAAAAAATCCGAAAATACTATGGGGTTCTATCATCATTTCATATCAAGTACTCTTAAAAATGTAAAATTTGTTTTCATTTCTTCAAAAATTAGTTTTTATCAATTATTCCAAAACATCAAAAGGTGACTTATTCCATTTTAACAAAATAACCAATATGTTTAATTGATGCGACACAACACATGACTTTCCCATTTGAAAAAGTAAAAGTAAATAGTAACAAATTAAACTTTTAATTATCCTTCCAGCCCTTATTGTCATTCCATAAGTTCGGGCCTGCTTTGTTTTCATTGATCCACTGGGATAGATGAGGAATCTAGTTAATCCATTCATGTATGTCATTAAACTCAAATAGAAGAAGTTTCAGTGGAGGGATTTCAACCAAAATCTAATCAGTTCTTGCACCGTTTTTTGTTTAAACTAGTATGCAAAATTTGAAGTCAAAATAGTTTGTCTATAATCGTAGCCGAAAAGATGTTCTCACACACAACACACATCCAGACATTGTTCCAAAAATCGTTCACGAACAAAATTATACCTTTGAATCGAAATTCTAAAGTGCCTACGCAAAGTTAATTTTCGACTCGATCACAATACTTTTCTTTTACTACGTAAATGGGAAAATAAAATTAATCAATGAGACAGACGGATCTAGAATTTGACTGTTAAAACTGACGCACAAATCCTTTATGAAATGAAAATAATAATCCAAATAAAGAAATAAGTTTACAGCGACAAAAATTAGAAAAAATTCACACGAGCAAGAATTCGTAAAATACTAAATTGAGAACGAAGAGAAACCGTTCACCAACAAGAACCAATAACACCCAAATTCTATCTCATCAGAAAATCTGTAAATTTTATGGAGATATAATACGCGTAAAAAAAAAACTAGAATATTCTACACATCAACACTAACTCCCCAATACTTCAAACTTTTGATGATTTGAGACAATTGGAGTGTAGTACTTTGTTTGGTTCCAAAATATGCATTAATTTTTCAATGTAAATGTAAAACATTATAACTTTATAACCTTTTACATTTTAAACTTTAACAAATTTATATACGGAATCAATGCAGTCAAAGCATTCTTGTCTCTTTATCTGAAGCATAAATAGAAAATAGAGACGAGATGACTTTGCGATCAACTGAGTATTGTTTCTGCAAATCTGTTAAACTACAAATTATTTTAACATTTTCTCGATCAAAATAAGTTTACTTGGCATATTATGTAACTCACAGGTCAAAATATTTATTACATCTTCTATACCCTACCTATAGTAAATGATCGAGTTTTGGTGAATTTAGTTTCAATTTTCAGATTAAAGTAAAATTTGAAAAGCTGTCAAAGACCACTTTAGAAATTTTTTTATAGTACTCAATAAAATTTATTCTAGAAATATTTCCTTTTGAACCAAAAGCTTAGAAAAAATTCTATTAAGAAAACTTTTTTTCTTGACGTATCTAACTTTTAAATAAATCAGCAATAATTAAGGGGTAATATCTACTTGTGCTCGGGAAAATTAAGGAATTTTGATGATTCCTCTTTAGCCATGTTAACAAAATTTTATTTAAATGCACTACAGAATCTATCAGTATAATATTTTGAGGTACTTGTACAAACTTTTAATGAGAAAATCTTGACAACTGGGGGAATATCCTAATGATGTACATATACAGGGTGTCCCAGACCTGAACGTTATCCCTTGGAGGGATGATAGGCCAGCTCATGACTGACCAGAATATCGAAATATACCCATATTAAAATATCGTTAGTTTTCGAGATATTGGCACTTTTATGAATTTTGTAAAAATCGACACATTCAATCAGTTATTGTGTGCCACAGGTACGAAATTTCATATTATAAGAATATAATTTTGGTTAAGTAACCCTGAATAGCCCTGCTATTGATCACAGATTAAAACAGAACTAATATTGCCATACTTTTTGAAAAAAAAAATGTTTTTGCGAGCCTCAAAATTTTTTTTATTTTATTTGCCAACTTCGACTCTTCCTACTGTAAAAAAATTATACTACACTAACCTGGCAAGTTATTTTAAAAAATTGCTCATTTACTGTAGTTTTCAAAATGGTATAACATTTGCTATAATAATACTTTAGAAAAAAAGATATAGCTATTTTACTGAAAAATTAGCTCAATGTGAAATTATTATAATAATCAGGAATTCAAATAAAAATAATATTTTTAGATTAAAGTAACAGGTATTTACTTAAAACTAAACAAAACACTAACAAAACGATACACTAATAAAACAAAACATCAATAAAAATCAAAGAATGTGATTTTGTGTTTGCTGTGCATCGATTCGCTTTCTTATTGTTCTTCTAGTCGTACTAACAGTTTTTGCTTTGTTTTTTGTACTTATGTACGGCCTAGTGATTTGGACTTATTGTATTGGAGATAATAACGAACATAGATGTAATGCATTTTGCGTATTCCTGGACATTTTACTGATATGGCATAACGAGTAGTAGGTATTGATTGAATTTCAAAGATATAACACCAACACAGAGTCTACAAGAAGACCAGGTCAGTTCGTTATTGTATCTTCAATACAATAAGTCCAAATTACTAGGGAATATAAGTTCAAAAACAAAGCAAGAACCGTTACTACGACTAGAAGAACAATAAGAAAGCGAATCGATGCACAGCAAACACAAAATCACATTCTTTGATTTTTATTGATGTTTTGTTTTATTATTGTATCGTTTTGTTTAGTTTTAAGTAAATACCTGTCACTTTAATCTAAAAATATTATTTTTATTTGAATTCCTGATTATTATAATAATTTCACATTGAGCTAATTTTTCAGTAAAATAGCTATATCTTTTTTTCTAAAGTATTATTATAGCAAATTTTATACCATTTTGAAAACTACACTAAATGAGCAATTTTTTAAAATAACTTGCCAGGTTAGTGTAGTATAATTTTTTAACAGTATGAAGAGTCGAAGTTGGCAAATAAAATAAAAAAAAATTTGAGACTCGCAAAAACATTTTCTTTTTTCAAAAAGTATGGCAAATATTAGTTCTGTTTTAATCTGTGATCAATAACAGGGCTATTCAGGGTTACTTAACCAAAATTATATTCTTATAATATGAAATTTCGTACCTGTGGCACACAATAACTGATTGAATGTGTCGATTTTTACAAAATTCATAAAAGTGCCAATATCTCGAAAACTAACGATATTTTAATATGGGTATATTTCGATATTCTGGTCAGTCATGAGCTGGCCTATCATCCCTCCAAGGGATAACGTTCAGGTCTGGGACACCCTGTTATGTTTGTTTTTTATTTATTTCAGATGAGCCGTTCCAGAGTTATCATGGTCACCACAAGTCATGATAAAAAAAAGTTGTTTTGAAGCAACGGCCATATTTCCCCCAGTTGTCAAGATTTTCTTATTAAAAGATTGATACCAGATATCTCGAAACATGTACTAATCGGAACACACTTTTGAGTGTGTTTAATTAAAATTTTGTTACCGTGGCTAAACAAAGTCATGATAATCCTTTAATTAAACCGAACACAACTAGATATAACCCCTTAATCGGACAACGCATAATAGGACGTCCAAAAAAAATCAAACATTTTGTTGTGTTATTTTCTGTTACCCTTGAGAGAGGTGGGGGGCCCATGTGTATTCAACTTTGTCTGTCTGTCTCTGTAAATGTCTTTGATCCTGAACCAAGTTGGCTTTTACTAACCTTCAACCATGTACCAGAATTTCTCGTCAGCCCTTCTTAATTAGGACTTCATAATTTGTAGCTCAAAAAGAGATATACAGGGAAATCGCAGTAATCCCTAATTTTACTAATTTCTAGCGCAATTGTACTATTTTCATCAAAAATTGTACTTAATGTTCACACAATTTGTACTTGTAGACAATCTAGACAGAAATTGATCTACTTTTAAGCACAATTATTTTTCTGTGAGGCTATTAAAATATCCGTTAGCGACATATGCTTTCATCACGACCGACAACTTTTTGGCCCGCACACCAATTTGGTTCAACAATTTGACTATTATTATGGTAGCCCATCCACCAAAAACTCGTGAAATCAGGCACCCAAACGGACGAGGAAGTTGAGGAAATATAGAGCCCACAAATTTATGAAGAACAGAAAGAAATTGCTACGACGCCGACGTGACGCCTCAGAGTGTCCTATTTTTTTCCAACCTTTTAATTCACTAATGTCCAATATCTTCAGTAGGGCGGAGTGTAAATTTTTTTTGTGGAAATTTTGAAACCCTAGGTGTGGAATAGTTGCCTTTTAAGATCAAAATATACCATAAAAAATTTCAGTCATGTGTGATGATATTTTCAGATTTCTTTTCGAAATTGAAATTTTGAAATTTTAACAAAAAACACTCCATTTTATTTCAGTGTTTAGACGCGATTTTGTGTTGTGCGATTTAGTGTATAAACGAAAACTTGAGATTACATGATGCCTAGAACCCGAGTGACATGTCATTGTGACATATTTGGGACACCAAGTTAGTGAATTTTGTGGCAATGGCCTTCCAACATATTCTGACGTTATGAAGTTGTTTTTGTGGTATCGTGAGCTTTTTAAAGCTGAAAGTGATAAAGACCCTAGTGTAATACTAGATATTTCTAAGAAAGTTATTGTCGACATTAAAAAAATTTGGCAAAAAGCTTCTCTTCCAATGATTTCTGACCAACGTATAATCCAAAAAATAAAAGAGTATAATGAGAACTAAGAATATAAAGAAAAATAAATCTATGGAAAAAACTTATGTATTCAAATCACACAGTTTAAGACTATTTGATATTTGTCCTTGCAAATGTGTCAATTTTGATTTATGTAGCTGCAAAATTAAAGTACCAATAATAGAACGAGAATTTCTACAAGATCAGAGAACACAACGAAAAATGATGATTGGCGGTATCGACGTGAAAAATACAAAGAAAATCGTAAAGTCGTTAGAAAGAAAGGAGTTAGACAGAAAACGTACTGAAAAAAAATCGCAAATATAACTCCAATTTATACTACAGTTCAACAGAATAGAGAAGAAGAAAAAGACGACGACGAAGAAAGAAAAATAGAAGGGCACGGTACTATTATTTCACATTCAGAGCCTTCTACATCAAAGTCTTCAAGAATGTCTTGCAAAAGAGGATTAGCTTTGCCTAACTTAGCCGAAGCCTGTGACAGAAGTGGAGTCTCAGACAGAAGTGCATCGCTTCTTGTAAATGCAGTGCTTAAAGATTTCGGTTTTACTAGTGGCGAAGATTCATCATTAATCATTGATAGAAGTAAAATTAGACGAGAAAGAAAAAGATGGAAGCAAAACCTATTTAATGAAATGAAAGAAAACCAGGATGATATTTATGGAATTTACTTTGACGGAAGAAAAGATAAGACACTTGTAAATGTCAAAATAGGAACCAGTTATCACACCAAGCAAGTTACTGAAAAGCATATAGTAGTTGTTGCAGAACCGGGTTCTGTTTACTTAGGACATCTGATATCCGGAAGCGCCAGTGATATTAGTACGAATCTTTTTAACTTCCTCCAAAATTTTTTGGGAGAAAATTTTAACAAAATTACAGCTGTGGGATGTGATGGGACCGTTATTAACACAGGTTTTAAGAATGGTGTCGTAAAACGGCTAGAGATGTCTTTGGGAAAATCGCTGCATTGGTTTATATGCCAATTGCATATGAACGAACTTCCTCTTCGTCACCTAATTCTGAAAATTGATGGAAAAACCAATGATCCAAAGGGCTTTGCTGGTCCTATAGGCAAGCAACTCAGTAGATGTGAGACGATGCCAGTTGTGCCTTTTCAAGAAATTGATCACAATATTGAGTTTCCTGCAGTAAACATTAGCGGTTTAAGTACTGACCAAAAGTACTTATATGAGATTTGTATGGCGATAACGGAAGGCAATGTTTCATTACAACTGAAAAAATTTCTTCCAAAAATGCACTACCAAAGCTAGAGACAAAGAACGATTTTGTCAAGTAACTTTTTAGTCAAATAAATGGGGGGGGGGGATCTGACATGCAGCCACCTTCTCGTGGCGGATTCTGAGTTGTTTTCTTTTAATTAGAAGCTTATTTAAAAAGAAATCAAGCGAAGAGCTGCATAGAAAAGTTGATATTAATTTTTGTTTTATATGTTTAGATGAAAAAAGGAACCTGAAGATATTCATATTTTTAAAAAAAATTTTACGATTGTGTATGGTATATCAAAAGACAACTATCGCGCACCCAGGGCAATTCAAATTCAAAACTAAATTTTTTCTCCTATACGTTGTGCTCCGCCCTAATCTTCAGTCTTAGATATTCATATGTAAATGAATCTGCAAGATATCTGCGAGATAAAGCAAATTTTGGGTTTCCTCATTATTTTAAATAAAACATATATAAATACGATATAGTTAATTAACAACAACTAACAAGTTAATGTACTTATTTCAAAGATGTATAACCAGCGGTTTACCAAAATGTGAAGAATTCGGGTAAAAATAAAAATAGTTTTTAAATAAATGCATCGGGAGTGTGTAGGTTCAGCAGAATAGTGATTTGCATAAACTACTATTTAGCTTAAATTGAAAAGCATAATATATGAACTGAGTAGAATGCATAATTAATTATAAGATACTAATTTTTAATTATAATTTAATAATATGCATAGAAGTAAAATATTACAATACCTGTATTTTAAAAATAATTCTCTCGCTTAATACACTTCGTTAAAGGTTATACCTCCATAGACATATATGCATAGATATTATAATAATTAGGGAATTTATATTTGTAGATCAAACAATACATGCATATATTCTTCATCTAACGAAAGGTATAATTATAGTCAATTAGCAAATTGAAAATTACCATTGCATATAGCAATGCATCGCTTGTTTCAAGATAAAGAAGAAATAACGTGCCGCAGGTTTTCCCTAACGGTTCAAGCCTACACTGATATTTTTAAGAACATAAAAAATATTTTAACATGCAGTTCACATAATCACATAAAGTATGTGTTTTGAAAACCAAATAGAATATAATTTGGAAACTACCGTTTTCATATCTTTTTATTTTCATTCATGTCTTAATTAAATTGATTAGTTATTATTGTTTGGATGTAGACAGAAATATTTAGTTATTGACGGTAACAGTTCACAGATAACGTAAACCAGGATTAAAACTAATTTACTGTTCAAGTTTGATTTTTTTTAAATTTTTACTTTGTAGGTAGATTTGGCAATTTACTGTACTAAAATTTAAAATTTTTAAGTAGACATGTTTAACAAAATCTAAAATATGTAATTATACAAAAAGCTATAAAAATACTATGTATTCAAAAAAAAGTTAAAGTTAAGCTTTTGCATTCTGTTTTAATATCCTAATGGAAACCACTCAAAAGGTACGCTTAGCGATGCATAAAGACCCCTGAAATTTCCTTTCAACATATAAAAAACTTGATTTTCAATTTGGGTTTTATTGAAACAGCAATACGTATTTAATATATTATGTTTTTAATAAATAGAAGTTGAAACATAGAAATAAATTTCAATGAACGATAAATGTACCTAGCTCAAATTTCAACAGTACAGAAGCAATTATTTGTCCAGTGTTTAGGTAAATTTTGAAAACTGCTTTTTGGATTATTACATTAAATATCTAAGAGCGTGGCAAATGTATTTAGTGGTGGCTCGTGACTTGGTACAGCTTCCTGTATAAGATCCTACATATCGATGGTATCAGTATTCCGTATATGGGATCTTTACATAACGACTTCGATTGAGTCTATCGCGGCTCCTGGGAGACTCTTTTCAATTTTCAATATTTCCCTACGAGCTCTTGATGTTTTATTCATTGCACTCAGCGCCATCTTGAGAGACTCAATCAGACAATCTTATTGGAATGCATTCATATACAGCCGCATCCGGCATCAGTAGATCGTAAGAAAAGCTTTTACACCTTAACACAAAAAACATTTTTAAACAATGTAGCGATATTTACGCCCATGTGTTTTTATTTATTGTGGGCGTATTTACACATTTTTAGATTAGGAATCTATTGAACTCAAAATTACTACACTTCCAAGCATTGTGTATGTAGGTAGGTATGTACCTATTGCGGTTTATATTAACAAGAAAATCAATTGAAAGTAATCATCTAGACATTTCATCAAAACTTTTTGCTTTTATTAAAAGTTTTATTATACTACTTCTACAAATTCTAATAGTTTTAGGGAGTAGCGACATTAATTCTAATTCAATATCATATTGTTGGTGCAAAATAAACTGAGCCAACGCTCATCAATCATAGAGGGTTGATTATTTGCGATTATCCTTATCAATGGCTTTCTTATGAATTTTGTTTTATATGAGTAGGTATTTCATTTTAAATATGTTCAAAACTTGGAAAAACAAAGAAAACTGTTATTTATTAGTATTTCATCTTTCTAATTATTTGTAAGATTTTCAAGATATCTATTGTCTAGATAATCAATTATTTAAATTGAAAATTTAAATCTGTTTACATAATTTATTGCTTTAAGTTTTTGTTTCAAATAATGTAGTACCAATATCGAGACCAACATTGACAAATGCAATGATAATAATCATCGAATTCGTGTCAGTGGAATATTTTACTGCTTTGCATTTTAAAATCTTGTAATACATAATTAATTTTAGAACTATATATTTGGAGAAAAATATGTAATAATTATTATAATAATATAATTAATATAATTATAATAATAATAATTATTATTAATACATAATGGAGAGGGTGAGTGAGATGACTTTTAGGAAGACAATTTTTCTGTTAGCCATGAAAAAAATAATATTTTAATGATGTAAGTACGACTAGTCACCGATATAATAAATTAATAAAGGAGTTATTTTTACTATTTATTCCAAAATTCCAATAGTAATGTTACTTCAGTCTGGCCCTGTCTAGCCTTCAATTATACACAATTATTATGATAGAATAAACATTGTTCTAGATCTGATCAATATTTATAAATCAAATACAAATGAATGTTCTATTTTGAGCAATGTGTGTAAAGATTAATAAATATTACATATTAGTAGACCTCAGAAAGCCTTTCCAGACTTGTTGAGAGAGAAATGTATACAAATTAATTTGATTACAAAATGTGGAATGTTACTAATTGTTGCCTAATTAAAAATTTAAAAAAGAGATTGAAAATTAATCAATGCATTGTAACAATTTAGTTTGTTTAATTCTGCTATTGAAACCTTTTGGGTTTTATGGGGAAACAAATTTTCGCCCACTAGTGGGTGAAAAATGCTGTCGTCCATTCCAAACCGTAGCAATGTAACCTTCCGTCTATGTTGATTTATATTAAATTAAAAAATTTTATTAATCAAACTACATCAATACAATTTATTCCTTTTAACGACATTTGAATTACCATGTACATGGCAAATGATTCCATCTAAGAGGTCCAATATAACATCTTAGAATTATCACAACATGTCAATCATAGGTACATTTTCGACGTTCTGAAAATGTTGGTTTCATTCCATGCGTCTTTAAATGTTGCTTAAGGAAATTCAAATTGAATTAAATTTAACTAAGCAATTCGCGTTTTACATTAAATAAAACGTCACCACTCAGAATAACATCAAACTCCATTCTGGACGTATAGTAAAATGCAATCTCCAGTGTGTTTACGGGTATTTAGTGTTTTATTTAGTGTAAATATAATTTAAAATTAAAAAACACAATGTGAAGTTAAGTAAAAGCTTGTAATTTATTGTATTTTAATTGTAATTACATTGACGCCGCCACACGGAATAATTTTAAAGTTCATTCTGGACGTATGTCACCAACGGTAATGTAAAACGCGAATAGAAAACATCCGTTAGACCGTTAGTATCTACTAATAGACCAATAGAATTCATCCGTTAACTTTAACAGCTTGTTAAAAGTTTTATAAAATTGGGGGTTAGTATCGTTTAGTATAGAGTAAAGTCGCCATATATGGAATAGGCGCCTAATGTGGAGTACCATTAAATTTTCGAAACCACTGCATCCATTTAACCATTACTAGGATAAATGACAACCTAGTAAGAGTAGTTGACCACCCCAAACTTTACATCACTCTATTACCATGAATATCCTCATGACGAGACATTATTCTTTTTGTGCACTTGTAAAAGTTTATTGCTAGTGGTGTAAATTTTGATCTACAACGTAAGTATTAGTAATTTGTTAATTACGCTACATTTATAAGCATGCAGAAGGATGACTGATATCATTACGTATGTTATTTTTAAGGAAAATATAACCTGGCTTTCAATAAAAAAACATTATTCTTAAGTGAGCTTAGTTCCTAATATGGAATATGGAAAATTATATGGAAATCTTATGTATGGAATGGGCGCCTGGTGGTGACGATAGTGTTAACTTGGTGTGTGATTTTTGCAGATAACTAGGAAACAACTTTTTTTTTATCATTTACTTTGTATGTATCTATGTTTTGTTTTTATTAAAACATTTCAAGATCTAACACTGACTGTAGTGTGGCGTTTCTAAAACTCTGCGCTCACAAGATCCAATTTATCAAACCTTTCGACCTTACCTGCACTCCTGGGTCTCTAAAGCGGCGCTACGGCTCAGCTCAGTGTAGAACACTTTGTGGGGGGGGGGGTTGCAAGCCGAGGAGATCCTCGACTCTATCAAAAAACCTACACAAAGAAAATTTAAAGGCGCCACGTGCTTATCGCCGCTTATCAGTTGTTGGTGAGGCCTGAAAGCACGAAAGTAAAGAAATAAAACTCCAGGGCACAAGTAGATGGTTTTAATAAATTGAAACGACGGTATGGTCAAACCAATACAATTATACTCCACAGTAATCTTTGTCAGGCACAGCTGATAATAATTAAATACCGCGTCAGATCTGATTCGGCGTACAAAAATCATACAATCGGAACTTTCGCTCCGATTTTATCAAACAAGAAGGTAATTTAGGAAGATAGCAAATCTTCTATCTTCTACGCCGAAAAATCGCCCGCGTACTTAAGTGTACTATATGTAGTACCGAAACTCTCGAAGCAATTCGCTTCGAACACACAGGAATAAAAATGAAAATGCAAGGCTCACCCTTTTCAAGTCGCTGCGCCTCTATAATGCCCCTGCTCTACTGGATACAGCCAACTGCTATAAATGATCGCTTCCTACAGAAGATAGCAAGGTGGAGTTGTTAATGGATCTCGTATCCAGGGTCGCACTCGGACGAAATACAGGTGTTCGTACTTAGGAGGTCGGTAGAATAATTTGATAAGAGGTTGCAGCACACTAACTTGGACCAAAATAGCAGCCTCGAATTTACAGAATTGAACCCACACCAGGTGGAAAAATACGTGGAACGTCCCGTTGAACTTTTGACGGCCCCTTGTAAATAATAACCGATACGATTACGTAATCCGAAAACCGGAGTTAAATTGGTAACGTTAATTTAACAAAAAAATCGATATCGATTGTAAAATTCGCACTTTCTATATTGGATCGTCGTTAATAACCAACATGCAAAATCGCTTGCTTATTCTTAATCAGCGCTTATCAACCAAATTGACAAAATTCATGCCGCCCCATATCCTTTTGTTTAGTTCCAAATCAAAATTACCAAAATGTTGTTATTAACAATAAACGTAAACAATGGTATATAGGGTGCTTCGAAATCTTGTAACTAATAAATTGGTAAATTTAGCTTATGTTGTTAGCGCTAAATTTTGATGTTACAGTAGTTATATGATTTATGTTGTATTCCATATTAGGCATACTAGTATTCCATTATAGGTTACCGTTTTTTTGAAATGGCAAAAACGCAATTTTTACATTTTTACTAAAATCGGTTTTATTTTTCAAGCCATTTTTACGAAAATGCTAAAATTGCATATGTAGCAGTCTGTCTTAACACATTATGCAGTTTTTTCCAGAATTTTTTAAAAGTACCAACTTTTATTGCCAAAAATGAAAGTGGTATTCCATATATGGCGACTTTACTCTATTAATTATAGAATCAATTTATTCCACTTGAGAGCGTCATTTGACGTTGATATTATTTTTTAATTTCTTTGCATTAATGATTGTGTGTTATTTATTATTTTGATTTTAATCATTGCTATGATGTTTCGTGGGAGTCTAGATTACATGGAATACTATGGTAAGTTTTTTGGTTGTCGCATCACTAGGTAAATTTAGGTCGTTTGTTAATTTTATGGATGGTAACCACCACCTTCAAGTCTTTATTGACTCAGTTAATGTTTGATTTCCATTAACTTGGATGGGCGATTGTTAAAATTAACAATCGAAAATCGGTTGTGTAACAACAATCGATTATTTCAAAAATATTAATCGATCATTGATTAATTGATTGATCAATTAAATAATCGATTAATTGGAATTAATTCCCATCCC
Organism: Rhagonycha lutea; assembly: GCA_958510855.1. Lineage (NCBI taxonomy): Eukaryota > Metazoa > Arthropoda > Insecta > Coleoptera > Cantharidae > Rhagonycha > Rhagonycha lutea. The sequence goes on from OY294036.1 coordinate 61,134,797, forward strand.
TAACTGGGACAGTCTTATAGAAGAATTACATTTATTATTCCAGGATGTCCAGTCAGGATATTCCAAGTGTTATTTAACATTATGTTGTTGTATGTTGTATGTTACAAATGATTTGTATCTGCATGTCAATTTAAAATATATTACACTAAACAACCAACAAATCTATCTATGACTAAACAGGAATTGTAATCTCCTAAAACCAGATGATATTTCTTTAACGTATTTCTAAAATCCATCTCCCCAACTAATTATAAGGCGGATATACCTACTTTTTGTAACCTCATAAGTTCCTTTTCGGGAGATAATAATACACAAGAGGTTGACTTTTAATCAAATGACATGATTACCATGGAAATTACTCGAAAATTAAGGGCATGGTGAAATCGCGAAAGCAAAGCTTGATACTCGAAATTCAAAAAGTTATCCTAAAATAAAAAGTTGTAATAATATCAATTCACCCTGCAATTTATTTTCCCCAAGGTTTCATGTACTACCTATAACTATCCGAGTTATAATAATATAAACCCATAGATTGTGTTATGAATGCACCCAGGGTCTTGAAGGATAATAAGGAGCGTGTACTATGTATTGTGGTGTTTTATTTGAGTTTGTAGTGGTAAAAGTTTTCATGCTGCGCCACTGGAATTTTGATGAAAATTCAGTTTGCGCGAGCGCAAGTATAAAAGACTCGCCGACAAGCCTGCGAGGCGAATGGCTGCGAAAATTTAGAAAAATTTTGTAAAATTGAAATTTTGTTTGAATAAAATTAGTGAAATTGTTAGAAGAAAGTGTTTTAATTTCTTTTTAGAATTACAACCGAAAGTAGTAGTTGACTGAGCGAGCTGAGGCATATTAATAAAACGGACCAACCGGTGGAGAAACAAGCTTATCGGCCCACATTTTTTGATAATTCGACAAAAATTTGTATTTTAAAGTTTGTGGTCGGAAAATGTTATTACAGTATGTTGAGGATTCGACCTTACACATAGCCCATAGGGTTATAATGGTACTGATGAGATCTAATAAGATCGAAACATTTGATCGTAAAATAATAACCATTTAGTACGTTAAGTAGAACTGAAACTTAGATTAGTTCTGTCATGAACCAGAATAGTATCGTAATCCGAACCTCATTTTGGAGAGGCCGAAATCTTTATCATATTTAGAAAATTTTTTCCTGATTCAGACGTCTAGTTAACTTTCTATTTATTTCTACAAATAATAATTCAGGAAAAATATCCTCGAAGCAAATATTTGCATAGGGGTTTACCGATTTAGCAAGATGGAGGTGGCAAATGAGGGGCTACATTCCAAAACTCGCTAACTCCACTTTAGTAAATTTTACAGGAGAAGCAAAAAACGCATGTGGATTTATATAAGTTTTGCAGTGATACCCACTTTTCAACAACGATTTTCGATGCTTTATAGTAAATTTTTCAGCGTGAAATTTTAACCATTACTAGAGTTACGTAAATACAATCTAAAAACATGCTTAACTCATTTTTGAAGAAAAGTGGATTTAGCGAGTATTGGAATGGAGCCCCTCAAATAATACCTTATATATTCTCAACCCAGTATTGTAATCCTCGTATAACTCAAAAAAGAAGTTTGACTCCACGTTCTGTAACGACTTCAAGAATAAATACCAAGAGTGTGTCGTCCGGATCCAATGCAAAAATTATTTCAATCTTGTGGATGACAATATGTGATTGAATATCAATTTTAATAATAATATAGTCGATTTTGAAACGTCTTTCGACGTTATCCGATACCTAACTACCAACCTTGCGAATTGGCATTTGGTTTGTTAGCATTTTATAGTTTTTACCTAGACGAGGAGCAAGCCCGACGTAGAACCCCCAACCTGGAGGACCAGAGAGATATCAATTTTAATTTTTTTTAACTCAATAATTTATTTTTCAAATACAAATTAGCTCTTCCTCACCTAATCGGCAAATTAATATACAAAAATTTCCCAAATTACCGTTCAACACACAAAATTTCTGAATTCTAACACACACAAATGAATAAAAAGAATTTAACCTGGTATCCCAGAGTCCAGTCTTCTTCCACCAACGATATTACTCTATTAATGAGTCCAACCTGCTTCGCCAACACTTTCCAATTTAAATTTTATTTGTCATTCCAATTTTCACCTCTTATCCAAATTCTTCTCTTATCTCTTGTTAGGAATCACCAAAAGGCTTTACTTTTTCTATGTTTATTTAGAACTTTGTTTCTGCGGTTCATCTCTTACGAATTTTTAACATGTTTTATATTATATTACCTTATGATTCCTGCAGACCAATAGCTAGATTTGTGATGGCCTCGGTTTTCCGATTTACGTCCTAGTCTAGAAAAATACCAGTTCAATCGTTGACAGAATTGTATACTATATCCTATCCTATATCGTATGTAGTTTTACACTAGTTTGAGTAATAAGAAAACAAGGTTTCCATCAGAAATAGTCAAAATTAATATTTTCAAACGATTAATTATTATTTGAAAAACTTCTTGAAAAATTAATTAAAATATGTGAATTTAAATAAATTCGATTTTCCTTTTCTGCTTCTAGCCTACTAGAAGGTTTATATTATTCATAACTATAAAAGTTTTTATGAACTAAAGCTATTTAAAGCTAAATTCAGGCAAATTATGAAAATATTAATTGTGTAATTGTGAATTAAGGCAAACGAGAAGAGAATTATTAAATTAGGCCAGTAATAGCGGCTATTAAAATATTAAAAATAATTGATAATAACCTGAAAAAAGTGCTCATATTGAAGTAAAGCTATTCCAATTTCGCTTATTTTATCGATTCCAACCCATTTTGAACTCTAAACTAGCTTTTTCCTTATATCTACATACTGGAGTGCTATTCAAATACAACGTTTGCTCAGGTATTTTAACTTGAAAGAACCGCATATGGATTGTCATTTATATAACTGGTCCGCTGTCTCCGTAAGATGCAGCTTTCAATTTAGCTAATGACGTTTCGTCGGCTGTCACGAGCACACGTGGAATGCAAGTACGAATCGCAATTTTATAAAATAATAAACTATTTAAGATTAAAATTATTATAAATCGATTGAAAATATACCTTAGGAGTATTACAGCAAACCTATAATTTTTTATGTGCATCAAATTTAATTGTTCCATTTGCATTGGCGTAATTACACTGCATTAATAATTATTAAGAAAAAAGATTAAGCACAGTCTTTAACATACCTCTGGCACACGAAATTATACTAGTTAAGTTTCTGAAATGTATGAAATTACAATGTTAGATAAAGCGATAATAAGAAAGCGTTTTAAACATCCAGTTTTCAGTATGCTGTTAATAACGCGTTCTGCTAAAATTGATCAAATGAATGCTCACCGATACGTGATCTATGAAGGAATACCTTCCAGTACATACACCTATAGATCAATCAGCAATCCAACAAAACCTAATCATAATTACATTTTTTTATTTTGGAATCCTACACGTGCATAGTAATTACGGTAAATGTTACTAGACATAAAATTACAATTGAATAAATAAATCTCGTATATCAAAGCGAATTGGAATTATAATAACCAAATTAGAAAAGAAATGTCTCGTAAATGCGCAAACATGTTTTGTTTATTTGCTAACAATTGATGTAAGAAGTAATTGTTACCATAAATTTATAGACTAGCCATTAAGAAGTAGATCAATAAATATATTTTTTTAAATTTAAATACTAATCAGTTTTATATTTATGTAAAAATGCAGGGACCGATCATTATAATATTATGTATAAAATTCCACACAGAATTAAAACAACCCCCTCGAGGGCCATCTCTCCTTTGTTTTTGTTTTTTTTTTAATATTCCTTTCCTTTAAAATATTATTTAAAATAATAATATTAAATAATATTATTTAAAATAATATTTTAAGTTTGATGTACTATAGCATAAGATTAACCAGGGGCGCCGCGTCCTATTGTCACAGTGTGCAAAACACACGGGCAGCCAAAATTAGAGGCGGCCAAAATCCCAAAAATAGGGGTTTAGAAAAGGTCATTTACTTTACGGCAGGGAATAAGTAGTAGAAATTTTATGAAATTGTATTACAAAACTGCAAAAAATCGGCCACAATCGAGGATCTTATTTATGGTGAAGCAGTAAATAACAATTATTATTATATTAGATTTTAACTGTAAGTAAAGAACAACATACAAGAAAATTTTATTTAAAAACACTAAAAGAACAATTCTAACCTTTTCGTGACAAGGTACAAACAGAATATTTGAAAAAATAAGAAAACTGAAACTACGGGGGGGGGGGGGGTCAAAAACAACGTGGTGTTTTTTATAAAAGTTGAAAAATATAGTAAAATAAATGAAGATATAGCGAAGTAAATTTGCTACATCGATGTTTTGGGATTCTGTCCCTCGTCAGGCAAATCAGACCAGCAAGAATACAAGAAAATATTTAAAATTAATCGAAAAATTAAAAAAATTAAAAAAAAAATAGGAAAAAAATGAAAAAGCTTACCAACGGAATGAAAAATATAACTGGATACACCTAAACACTTGGAGACTCGAAATGAACTGAAGGTTAATAGAATAAAAAATTTTATTATTATAAAATATTATAATTTAAATTTTTATTATAAAAATTTTGTCTGTATTAGATTATGCTGCAAAGCATTTTACGTGATAAAATTTGAATATTTTTTCAAATTTATTTTTCAAAGTTTAAGTTGGCACTGTGTGTCACTATAAACATTGGTAACGCTGTTTGTAACAGTTTTAGAAAATTTTTATTCTATTAACCTTCAATTCAATTCGAGTCTCCAAGTGTTTAGGTGTATCCAGTTATATTTTTCATTCCGTTGGTAAGCTTTTTCATTTTTTTCCTATTTTTTTAAAAATTTTTTTAATTTTTCGATTAATTTTAAATATTTTCTTGTATTCTTGCTGGTCTGATTTGCCTGACGAGGGACAGAATCCCAAATTTACTTCGCTATATCTTCATTTATTTTACTATATTTTTCAACTTTTATAAAAAACACCACGTTGTTTTTTACCCCCCCCCCCCCGTAGTTTCAGTTTTCTTATTTTTTCAAATATTCTGTTTGTACCTTGTCACGAAAAGGTTAGAATTGTTCTTTTAGTGTTTTTAAATAAAATTTTCTTTTATGTTGTTCTTTACTTACAGTTAAAATCTAATATTTTAACGTCTAGTTAAGTTTTTTGTTTAATTTATATTTCACATAACACATACTAATATCACACTCTATTCTTGAAAAAATTTCTTTTTTAAGATCATATTTCTGAATTATTATTATTATTACTGACGTGTAGGTATTAGGCCGCACATCAGGTTTATTCCGATTTTAAAATGACTTATCCGCGCATTAAAATGAATTGAAGATAAAATTATATTTACACGTTCTAACTAAAAATTAAATTTTCTATTTGTTAGAAAGTAGATTATGGCATAATGATTGTTACAAGAGACGCTCATTGCCTTGCAGCTAAAGCTGGGGAGAGTCAAACTTTTTCATGACTTGTCTCCGTGCTTCGGAAGGCACATTAAGCCGGTGGCTTAATTGCCTGGGTTAGTGAATTGCCACCATTAACATAAAAAGCCAAGATGCAGACACATCTGAAGGCAAGTCTAGCAAGATACCTAATTGATGTAAAATATAGGCTCATCGTACTAGCACTGTCAAAGAAACTACGCAGATGTTGGGAAATATCAGGTCCTAAGACCTATTAGCAGAGAATTCTCAGAGAATTGCTTCTAAAAAAGAAGAAAAAGATGATTGTTATAAGAGGGATACGTGAAAAATTATAAAATTTATATTGCATAACTTAAAATCCCTGAACACTAGAAGAAATAGAATAATCAATCAGTTTTAAGAATGAAATTTTTCTGTGGGGGTGCATGTTAAATGAAACAAAAAGAAATTATTATATCAAACTTTCATTTTTAATTTGAAAAAATTTCTTTTTGTTTTCTTTTGTGTAGCTTTTATTAATTCTATTTATAAAAAAATATATTTAAGTTTGAAATGCAAATAATGTAGTAAAAAAGTTCCAGGACTGATTTCATATCACATTGATATTATTGGTGTTTGTCACTTCTGTCAGTTTGCATAACAATTGATTCATTTGTATTTATAATACAGAGCGTTTTATGTGACTTTTTTCAGCGCGGTGATTTTCACGATGATCGATTCAATAGTGCAAGGAATTAATAAAATTTTGTGTTTTGAATTAAAATAAACTCAACCGAGGCATTCGAAATGATGCAGAAAGCGTTCAGAGACTTGTCGCGTTTAAGAACCTTCGGGTGGTACAAACGATTCAAATAAGAGAAAAACACTGTTGATGACGATCGTAGCTCTTGACAACATTAATTGATCAAAAAAACTTCAACGAAATGACATCCACAGTTGATATTTAGGTATATATTGGGTGTTATGCGTAATTTGAGGGAGTCTGTTAGAAAAAAACGACCAGATATGTGGAAAAACAACACTGGTTCCTGCACCAAACACTTAACCAATGTCATGGACCTAGCGCCTTATTTGCCTGATTTGGCATCGTGCGACTTCCTATTCCCGAAGCTCAAATTACTACTGCGAGGAAATCGCTTTTAGTCCATAGATGAAATAAAATTCCACAATTCCACAACCACAACACCATTCCATAAGGTGCCTACGAGGAATGTGTTCGTGATTGGCAGATCGCTGCCACAAGTGTATAGCTGCGGAAGGGAACTACTTTAAATGAGACATATTTGCATTTAAGTATTAAATAAAGTGTATTCTTAAAATTGACACAGTCCTGGAACTTTTTGACAGCAATGGTAAGTAAATATTATCTAAATATTTTTTTCAAAATATTTTCATACATCATAACCGTGAAAAGAACTGTGAAAAAAAAAAGCTACAGTGGTTCGGTCCACATACAGAGAATGAATGAGGAGAGCATACCTAAAGAGATGCTGAACTAGAGTCCAATAGGGCGTAGAAAGAGGGTGAGACCCAGAAAGAGTTGGAGAGATGGTACAGATGGATAAATAAGAGAGAGAGAGAGAGAGAGAGAGAGACCTGGAAGAGGGTACGTGAAATAACTGAGAAGAATGGTGATTGGGTATCGGAACACGGCATAGAACGTTTTAAACTGATTTATATGACGTAATCTTATAAATCCGCTTCTAAACAGTTCACCGCGAAAAACGGCTACCAAGAAGTCCCACGTTCGGGTAAGCCTGATGTAATCTTATAAATTCAACCTATAAACTCTTTTACCTTATAAACTAAAATCTTCCATAAATTATAATTCCCGATTACTTACTTCAAAATTGTCGGATTTGTAGACCATTATGCCCCACCAGCTAAGTCAACTATCTTTTAGGCAGCTGCAATCTCGCGACCTTGTAAAATTGTTCCTTTTCAAACGCTTCGTAGTTTATTCAATAAATATCCAACTATTAAAATTCTTCCCTTTAACAATTCTTCTTCTTCTTCACTTTTCGCATTAGGCTTTTCTGCCTGTTACGGTGCCCATCTCTTTCTAGGTCGTCCGACATTTCTCTTCCCCTGCGGCTTGTATCTTCTCACTTGTGTCGGTATTCTTTCTTGCCTCTTTCTGTCTAAATGCTGTGATCATTGTTTTTGTTTTCTTTCAGTTTATCTCTTATTAAACAAAATAATTAACACTTTTGTTTTTCACTAAATTTATTTTTTTCTATCTCAAAATCAACGCTTTTCAAAAATTTTCCATCTCAAAAATTTTACGAACCTCGCAACACCGAAAGTCGTTCGCGAGATCCCTTATCTAAGTTATTCGACCCCCTCTTCTTCTTCATCAGCCCATTTTCCGCCCACTGTTGGACATAAGCCTCTCCATATTATGGAAGATCTCGCCATAACTCACCACGCTGGCCAGACGGGTTGGTGAGTAGTCCGCAGATCGATTTTGGACTATAGTTGTTGTTTTACATCCGGTAGCAGCTTGCTAAGCTAGCATTCAGATATGCCTGTAGCCCTGGTTTTTGTTAACGGTGGCAATTCGTCAACTCAGGGGGACCGCCGGCTTAACGTGCCCTCCGAAGCACGGAGACTTGGTGATAAGAAAGTTTGACTCTCCCCGGGTTTGAACCCGGTACCCCGCGTTCACATCCAACTGCGTTAGCTGCAAGGCAATGACCGTCTCTTTTTTTCCTTTTCTTTTTTTTTTCGACCCCCTACCTCTCTATTAAACCACAGGCGTCGCAAAATTATTATAAAATACAATATATAACCGTGAAAATTTGGCTGTCTAAATGTCCCCGTTGTCCATAAGTACCCCTGCCCCTGCTACAGCAATTTTAAAACTTTAAGAATATGTACTTACATTGAAATTTTAGAAATGAGTGAAATTGATAGATATTTATTGCTAATAATGTTCTTACATTTTATTTCAAATATATTACAATGAAACGTCGCATTTCCAGATATAATTTTTAGATGCATTTCATAATGTAAAATGTGATTATTGTTAACTTTTAGAATGCTTTTTTTTTTGTTAATGAATGGCATAAAGCTGTTATATTATTGATAATCTAGTTAATTGTACCCCCAAATTTAATATGTGGTTTCAGGTGATAACTGGTAACAGGTGTTTTCCTTTAAATTTTTATCAAACCTGCCTAAGATCACTTTAATGCAAATCGATACCCATAACTTGGCATACAGAGTAATTCTCGTTTTTATTTTCCTCATACAAATATTTTCACTCGTAGTTCGAAATCGGTAAACTTAACCCCATCTGGATTCTGGATTTATTGTGGAGGGTAAAATGAATTCACACGCACTTAGGCCACTAAATTGGGACCATTGTACTACCTCCGATTTCCCAGTTTCACCCCGATCCTGTCACTCTCCAACAAGCCAGTTCAGCTGTAGGATGAACTCTAGGATTTTGGCAGGCGGAGTGTCACAGATTCTGGCCTTTATCCCATTTTGCTATATTACAATTTTTATAATAATCTTAAGGAAAAATTGTACAGCACTTTGCGCTTGATTTGACATGATGTTAATCCAGTAGTGCAAAAGTATTCATAGTACTAACACGTTAAAAATGGAGCATAGCAAAGATCATTATTATCGGCATTGTTTATGGATTTTTAATTGGAATTAAAAAGAAAAGCAGCTGAAGCTCATACACATCTTATAGAAATCTATGATGATTGTACTCCATCTGATTGTACCTGTAAGGAATGTAATGTAAGGATTCAAAAATGGTGATTTTGATGTCCAAGACAAAGAACGCGTTCAGATCATCTGAAAATAAAAGATTCAAAAAGATGGAATATGGTTGCCATATGAATTGAAATAAAATGACAGGACAAATCGCTTCGACCACATGTAGCAAAAGTTGTTAGAGATATGATATGGCCACTTAGTTAGGAAGTCCTAAGGCCACTCCGTGCATTTGCTAGGCATTGCTCCTTCTGAATATCACTTGTTCTGATCAATGTAGCATGCCTTAGTGGATGAGCACTTCAGAACATATGAGGAAGCTAAAATCTGAATCGATAAATGGATAGCCTCAAAACGCTCAAAACCGAAGGACTTCTTTCATCGTGGAATCTCCTTATTGTCAGAAAAATGGGCAAAGGTTATAATAAATGATGGAAAATAATTTGATTAAAATAAAAACTACAGTTTTCAAATAATAATCCGTTCTTTATTGCCAAAAAGGGAAGTTTTCAAGTTATACACATAATATTAACACTTTCACTCAGAATTTGATTTGCAATTTGAATTTCATTTTTAATTCAATCCTCCATGACAAAAATTAATGGTAAAATAAAAGAATTTGAAGTACTGCTTTATTGTTTGGTTTAGTTAGTCCTGTCAAGTACTTATTTGATGCACGTCAAAGATTACATTAGAATAGTTCTACACTTCTGAAGTCACCGAAATGATTTATTCAGTATGGTCAGAATGATAGAAGTAATATGTAAAAACAGTAAAAACAATAAGATTTTCCTCTGTATCTGGTAGAAATGGAAAAGTGATCCATTATGAGCTGTTCAAATTAAGTACTAAGTGATATAGTTAAAGCAAACCACTACTGACCGATTCTGCCAGACAACAATTTGAGTAAAGGATTAGAGTAAAAGATGCCATTTATTGTGCATGGAAGCCGCAATTCAACTTACGACAACTTTCGACCACAAACTGTAAAAGAGAAATAGAAGCTCATCTTTGTGTTGAGGTCGGAACTTCCCTAGCACGCACATTATTTAGAAAGCATAAGACTTATTTTAAACGATATGGTAGTACCTACTACGTTTACTATATAATATTCTTTAGATCGGAGTAATAGATTCGAGGAAGGATCGATGACTTATCGCCTCAAAACCGTCAAGTTTCTATCACTAGGGAATTCGCAAGCTGCCTAATTAATGATAGAAGGCCATCGGCAACTTTGCAGATTATTTCCGTATTTGAAGTCTTTCATTTGTTTATTTATAAAGGTCAAAGTTTGTCATTTACCGTTTAAAATAACAAATGAAGGGTATAGGGGTTAAAGGATGAATGTTTTTAGATTTAGGTGGTTATTCATAGCAAAAATGTAGTAGAATCTGACAGTGTATTCGAGAATAATGTAAAAATAATAAATGTATCAAGTTACAGCGAATTTAAATAATCCTGTATACAGGAGAAAAGATGAATGTCCAAACGTTGTGGTGAAAAGATTATAATTATACAAAATAAGTAAACATATTATATTATACTCGTATATCATTTAAAAAATATTTGAACCCTAAATATTCATAGATGTAAGTTGTACAAATATTCAAACATTGAAAATCGCTTTCCTCAGTAACTACTTTTTGTGGCATTCATCCTTTAACCCCTGTACCCTTCAAATTCATTGAAATCAAGATGAAACAAAGGAAAATTATTTAATTGGTACAACAAAATACTGAAAACGTGTTTCTTTAATACGTAACTCACATCATTAAATCAGTAAATGGTAACCAAATGTAAAAGTTGAATGTATTTATGATTATATGATATTTTCAACTTAATTACCTCAACAATTAATCAATGATTGACCGCAAGAACAAATTGAATTATCTTATTATAATATTGGTAAAAATTTAAAATTATAAAAACTTACTAATTTTTCAAGCATTCAGTCAACTAAGCTCTTAAAATTTTAATTTTCACAACTTGAAATTTTAAGCAAGCCATATTTTTAATATCGTAATTTTGCAGTACTAGCAGACCTCACTTTGGTAGATACTATCTTATCTTTTGAAGGAATAGGAAAAGCTATTATTTAGAATTTCAAGTTTTCCGTTGACACCTTTATCTTTTAAATACAATCTTATTGCTGTTATGAAAATTTCCAAGAGAATGATTAATCTTAAACCTGAAGATTTAATTAAAATCAGTGTTTCAAGCTGTTATTCGTTAGCGGTTTAAGTGTATATTAATACATTTAAATTATACCCTAAAGTAAGAAATCTCAACCCTTACAATATCTAAGTCTTATTTAATTTTTAAGTTGAAAATCTTAAATGTAACATTTTGTAATTTTTGCAATTCATCTTAAAGGTGTTATTATTATTATTATTATGTAAACATTAATTAGTCTCAGTTCTTAATTACTTCTGCAATTTCAATTTATTCTAAGTGTACTTGACCATTAATCAAGAATTCTATGAAATAAATTAAACCTGTTTTAATGTAATTATTATATAGGTACATTAAAAAGATTATTAAAGTTACATTTGTGAGATTAAACTTAAACTTTTTGTGAAATTACGTTTGTGAAAAGTATGATTAAAATTTCAACTGCAATTACTGATTTGTTAGCAGTTTCGTGAATTGTTGTAGTTACCAATCAAAATACCTACCTTAACTTAATGTTAATAACAGGACCAACTGAAATTCGATTTATCAAATCATATTTTTGTTTGTCATTATTGTTCAAGATGTTGTAATCAAAAAGTTCACCCCAAGCGAGTACATATCCATTCTGCATTTTAACATCAGTTGAAATCGTAAAAGGATTTAAACAAATCAGTATTTAAATTATTTAAGTTTTTTTTAAATAGGTACCAAAAAAATTGTAACTTAAAGGGGTGCGTGTGTAAAACTTAAAGAAAAGTGCGCCACACATGAGGGTGAAAATAAGAAGAGGCGGGCGGCAAGTGTAAATGACATCATTATAACTGCAAAGTGGTCGCTCTCCCGTCTCCTAGGCAACGTGGGTGGAGGCGGCTTCGCTAATGGCATACATGACAAGGAAACCGATCGATTTTTTAAATTTACTCTAAGAATAAACAGCGTCTGAAGATGCCTTGTATCTCTAACAAGGTAACTCGCAAACTACGCAGCACGAAAGCTTTTCAAAACAATTCGATTCGAGCTTTTTATCAAGTTAATTGAATTTTTAATCGCCCTTTACAGCAAAATTAGTCGTTATATTGTTTCTAAATCGCTTAATTAATTTTATAAAACAAAGTCATTTTTAATTGTCACAAAATTAAAAAGCTACTTCGACTTTCTTTTCGGGTTCAAATTGTATGGAAGCGTCCGATGTTGAGCGTTACACTAATTTTATAAAAGTGGTTTGGGATCAGCTTCATATTTAAAAAGTGTTATTATTATAATTTTTTCTTTTTATGTTCCTAATTGGAATTGCGATTAACTTAAAATTAAAAAAAAAAAAATAAGAAAAATTCAATTGAAAATTAACTAGCAGGAATAAAATTATTTCTATTAAAAATACCTACAAAGGAATTTAATTTTAGTAATAAATTATTATCTACTCTATTATTAAAAGTCAGCGTATTTTGCATAATATCTTTAAAAATGTGTGTTCTAATAATTAACCATTAATTAGGGAGTTATAAAAGCTCAAGGCGAGCTTATAATTGCCAAGATAATGCAGCTTTTAGTAATCTGATAATATTTTACATAAAATCGTGACAAAGCCTCAAGTAACAAATTAATGAAATTATGAATTATGAAAATGATCGCCGCCGTCAATACAAGCATCCGATAAAATTTTCCATCTTTCACAAGTGCAAACTTTAAAATTATTTCTTAGGTCGACTTAACGCTACACTGTTTTCCAAAACTGCTGGAACTTGCAAATACAATTTATCTTATTTTGAACATTATGGGTTTAATTAATGGTAGAAATAGTATTATCAGTTTTTGTTCCAACTGTGAATAGCTTTATTATTTTTTCCAAAAATTTTTGATTTTGCACATTCCTGTGGATAATTAATGTTTAAATAACATGAATGTTAGTTTATAGACAGATAGCCAAGTTTAATGTATAATTAAACAATAACTATTATTAAACATTTTTATAAATAAATTTTTATCTGAAACTTAATTTACAGTGTACCTAAAGAATGTTACCTAATGTCTAATTATTGTTAATCAATAGCTAGTTCATCTTAAACCACGACTGATCAAATTATAACTTTGCTGTAAACGACCGTTGGCTAAAATAACTATAACCTCAGTAAATAGTGCGTTTACACTTTTATGATAATGTAAGTACATAAAATAACTTTTATAAATCAAAACCACTATAATGTTGTATTTAGAAAGTTATAATCATTATTATATTTATAACAATTTAATTATATTATTGTGTATTATTTAAAATTTATGTGACCATAACCAAACCCCAATTAAGTTCAAACTTTTTTAGTTTTCTATGTTTCAGTAGAATCTACAAACTTTTCAAATGTTACTAAATTAACTCAAAACAAAAAATGTTTCAAAGCGTACATAGTAAGATAAGAACTATATAAGAAGAACAAAATATTGGAAGGGGCGGGGGGACAAAACTTGAGGATGAACCATGAAAAGATCACTTCTAAATTAACATAATATTATGTTGCCGAAATATCAATAAAAGCGCAGAAAAGTAGGAAAACCTAAAAATGCTTAGTATTATGATAATATTATAGGATGTGATTTTTGTGCATTATACGCATCCTGTAGACTGGTATATTGAGATATTATAAATACCTACTGATGCTATTAAATAATTAAGCTTATAAAACAAAAATTAAAATTAATACTCAAGTACATGTTTATTACATAGAAGTCAGATGAAGGAAAACCAGATATCATCCAAAGAAAAAGAAGCAATAAGGTGAAACAATTTTTTCAGATTCAGAACAATATCCACTGCTTTTTACAAATTATTCAATGTAGCATTAGATAGTGCTCTTAAGGCGCCTATCTTCGCAATCCGTAAAATATTGTTGGCGACACTCACAAAGTTCAGAAAATGACAAACTTATGCAAATGCAATTCATGCCGTGTAGTTAAATATATTATGACGTGTACTGCAGAAAATTTATTGTGGGTAGACACTTGTGTCATATCTCGACAAAGTTTATAAACAATATCAGATTTTATCACGTAGCGGCTATACAAGGTCTCATCAGAAATGTTGAAGACCTATAAAATAATTAATTTACTTATTACATTACATTTAAAATTTTGATAAAAAATATAATTTTCAAATGTGTGTCAAATTGTATTTTTGTATTATATTTCACAAAATATTTAACCCATATAACCTGAAACTATTTTTTTTTTGAAATCTTAAATTTATTGTTTTGTTTGTTGGTCAGTTTATTAATCTGAATCGCATAAAAATATTAAAAGAATTCTGAAAATGTTGTAAATGGCCCAAACATGGTATCCTTTTAAAAGAAAATCATATATCTTATTTTTAAATAATTTCATATTTATGCATAAAACACGTTTATTGGACTTTTGTGTATCTAAATTTGATATAATCTAATCAAAACTACTAATAACAATTTCAATATATTGCTACATGTAGGGGAAAGTGTTATACCTTGGGACATTTTTCGGTTTTTAATTTTTTTCTTCGACATTTTTTAAAATACTTAGTTTCATTTAATCATAACCAGCATACTTAGTGATATTTTGACAATTTACAGCAAAATTCGCAAGAAGGCAATGTAATATTATCATATTTATTATAGAAACTAAAAGGAAGATGTTAGCTGGAAATTGTCGTAAGGTCTTATACACCTTTTGGGACAGTACTAATTGTACCTTACTACACATGATACTATAGCTTGAATAAGGTAAGCTCACTTGGTGAATGCATTTAAGATTCTACCGCGCATGACGTCACTCAGTGACTTTCGTAGTTCCTCAGCTAAATTGTCGTCAATGCAATCACAATTTTTTCACTCATCATAAATAACGCAGTTTGCCAGTTTACTGGATGTACCCCAGATTCATGTTTCAAAACTTTTTCGCTCATCGTCAGATGTCCCCAGTCTAATATTTATCCCTTCGACTTGGGGCCGAAATCGATCTTGATTTTATTATTTTCAAAAATTCAATATTTAAATAATTTTATTCTCACTAAGGGAGCAGGCTTTTTAACTATATGGAGCCGGTGTTATAAAAAATATGAATAAAAACTTAATACTGACTATAGGATCCATTCCAACCCCCATTAGGCCAGCGTGGAATGGTAAGGCCTAAACCTTCAAGTTCTAATGATTGAGAGAACTTGAAGGGACGTATATCCAAAAATGGATGTAAATAAAAACGCTAATAAAGTACATCTGCGAGAAGACATGTCAAAATTGTAGCCAGAAATACTATGCAAATTCTTAAAATTTTAAGCAAGAATTCGAGTTGACTGAACGAGTCAATTTTAATTTTTTATTCTCTTAGGATATGTGCAATTTGATAACTGAGAATGATTAGACTTTTACATTCAACAACACAGACACTGGAGTCAATTGAAAATCACAAAAAATCAATAAATTTGAAAATGAAAATTATGTATATTTTTATTTATTTTTTAGAAACTGCTATCTTTCAGCTTCAAATTGCCACCTTGGTCGAGTAGATGATATCTCCAATAGAACAATTTTTACACCTAAAACCGCAAAACACAACAATAAGACTTTTTAATTACTTTATTTTGTGTGGACCGGAGTGGGTCCGTACCAAAATAGATTTTTATATTTATAATTTAGGGTGTTTTTTTAGCTGCATGAGAACTTTCAATAGGGATAACAATTGAATCAAGATTGCTATGGAAACAGTTTTTTGACATTTGTGTTTAGCAAGGTTTGGCATTTGATAATGCATATATTGACCATTGAACAACGCTACCAAATTGGGCTCACAACCAATTGGAAGTGGATCCATTTTTTTACCGTAAAATTTTGTTCGGTGACGAGGCACATTTCTGGTTAAATGGGTATGTGAACAAACAAAATTGCCGTATATGGAGTGAGACCAATCCGGGACATTATCTTGAGACTCCATTGCAACCATTAAAATTGACTGTTTGGTGTGGAATACACGCCAACGGCATCATTGGTCCATATGTCTTTCGAAATGAGGAAGGAGCTACCGTTACGGTGAATGGTGTGAGATATCGACACATGCTCAATACATTTTTGTTTCCAAAACTTCAAGAGCTAAACATTGACAACTTATAGTTCCAACAGGATGGTGCTACGTGCCACACAGCCAACGAAACCATCAATTTATTGAAAGGACAATTTGGTGACAACATTATTTCAAAACGTGGTCCTATCAATTGGCCTCCAAGATCGTGTGATTTGACACGTCCAGATTATTTTCTGTGGGGGTATGTTAAATCCATGGTTTATGCTAACAAACCAACAACTCTAGAAGCATTGGAGGCTAATATTCAGCAAGCCATTTATGAAATAAAGCCAGAAATATTGGAAAAAGTGGTCAAAAATTGGACTGAACGGATGCGCTTCGTAACCATTAGTCGTGGTGGTCACATGCCGGAAGTCATGTTCAAATCATAAATGCCATTAACTGTACTTTCATAAAAAAATTATAACCAAAACATTCCGTCAGGTTTTTAATGTTTTATTTCATTTTGAAGTTCTCATGCAGCTAAAAAAACACCCTATATATCAAAGAACAAGCATTTTGGAATCGAAAGATCAGTCCAATAAAAAACTTTTATTTTAAGTGCGCGTTACCCGAATTAATCGATCCACACAGGACCGCCGCTAGAGGTACTTCCGCCCGTGTGCAAAGTTTAATTTGACCGCCCTTGTAGCCGTTTTTTTTTTGTTTTTTTTGTTTTTTAATACAATTTCCTAAATTTCTACTACTTATTCCCTGCCGTAAAGTAAATGACCTTTTCTTAACCCCTATTTTTGGGATTTTGGCCGCCTCTAATTTTGGCCGCCCGTGTGTTTGTACACTGTGAAAAATAGGGCGCGGCGGCCTTGGATCCACAATACCCAAAGAAATTAAAAGTTAAAGATGTTAGAATTGAATCTAATAATGAATCTGACTAATGCCCAAGACTATAAAGGTGGGAATAAAATAAGTCTTGGGGATAAATTTATCTAGGAGATAAATTTATATTCGTGCAACTTCGGATTTACATTTATTTTTGACACATGAGGTGAATTAAATGCCATATTTTTAATTTTAAACACATTTTCGTATTTGTTATTAATTTATAAGATCAATTTTTGCTGTAAGATAACGTACATTTTACTATTATCAATATTTATAGTAATCATATTATTATTAGTTAATACTTTATATGACAAATTAAAATATATTTATTAATGACTCCGTTGGCCTTGTGCTTAGCAAGTCGGCTTTCATTTTGTCATTGCGAGTTCGATTCTCACCAGAATCATATTTTTTTATTTAAATTTTTATTTAAGTATTATATTATTATAATAAGGGCCCACCTAAATGTATCTACTAGACTAATAATTAGTTTTTTTAATTTATGAATCTCCTAGGTAAATTTGTACGTAGGTAAAGCACCATTCACAAACTACAAATTTAACTAGGAGATTCATAAATTAAAAAACTAATTATTAGTCTAGTAGATACATTTAGGTCGGCCCTTATTATAATAATATAATACTTAAATAAAAATTTAAATAAAAAAATATGATTCTGGTGAGGATCGAACTCGCAATGACAAAATGAAAGCCGACTTGCTAAGCACAAGGCCAACGGAGTCATTAATAAATATATTTTAATTTGTCATATAAAGTATTAACTAATAATAATATGATGACTATAAATATTGATAATAGTAAAATGTACGTTATCTTACAGCAAAAATTGATATTATAAATTAATAACAAATACGAAAATGTGTTTAAAATTAAAAATATGGCATTTAATTCACCTCATGTGTCAAAAATAAATGTAAATCCGAAGTTGCACGAATATAAATTTATCTCCTAGATAAATTTATCCCCAAGACTAATTTTATTCCCACCTTTATAGTCTTGGGCATTAATGTAATAAATTTGATAAAATATGATACTTTATGCGTAAATAAATTGACAGAAACCTGTTTGAAACTTTAAGTTTATTCAATTTAGCCCCCTGCAGCCCTCCCACTGTAGATGCGCCACTGTCTTCTAATATAATAATAAATTATTAGAATATAATTTAATGATAAATCTTAAAACTAATAAAAGTAAAAGTTTTTTCTATTTGAAACTATTTCTTCAAAATTAAATTTATTTTCAAAATTTTAAATTTTACCAAATTGTAAAAATAGCGAAATTCAATAAAAAGTTTAATAGGAATTAAAATAAATCGACTTATTTAACTTTTTGTAAAACACCCGTACGTTATAAAAATGTAATAATTGCGGTAAGTAATACTAGAACATGTTTACGTTTAAAGCACGTACCTAGATGAGATTTATGTATCACGCGAATTCTTTGAAATTAAAATAAGAATTTTATCCTACGTTATAGGCAATTGTATTGAAAAAATTAATAAAACGGCCTTTTTTCAAGTTTAAGTCACACCTCGCTCAATGAATAAAAAATGTTCATTTTTTGAGAGTCAAAAAATAAAGGTTCATTCTATTTTGGTACGCGATTAAAATTTTGATAGCGTGTGCTGATTATGATATATAAGCGCTGAAAGTTTATCATATTTGAAGACATTATTACTACGAAATTGATTTAATTTTCAAAATTTCAAGCGCGTACCAAAATAGATCAATGTTTTACCTAATTAATTTTTTTTAAACCATTTAAAAATATTGATTATTAACTTCACCAAATGAACTTATTCAAGACACTACATTTCAAGCAGGTAGAGAGGCGCCTTAAAAGATTTTATGTTTTTGCTGTTAGGTCGGGTAACGTTGTACCGAAGTAATTGGTTCATGAGAAAAATAATTCATACATTGTAGTCAAGTCAATAATACAATTTCAAGGATAATCTTGATATCCACACGACTTAATTCACTACTAATTTGGTTAGGTCATGGCTACCATCGGAAATGTCGATCCAACGAGTCAAATATCATAAAATAGAGTAGGTAATTGCAATGAATTTACATTTGCTCAATATCAATTGCTATTCAGTTTACCAGATGGTTACAAGTAGTCAGAAAAATCCTTTCTGACTATTACTTAATGGTGGTAATCAACTTTGGGGTCGGGGGGCACCGACTTTACGTGTCTTCCCAAGTACGGAGTTGGTCATTCAAATGTTAGGATTACTTTCAATTTGAATTGACTACTTCAATATTAGAAAATTATCTAATAATCACATCTAATTATTATGTAAATGACAACTGAAATATTAAAAGAATTTAATTTTATCGTAATATTGTTTTTAAATGAACCGTTTATTTGTAAAACGACACATATCCATATAATGTAGTTCTGAGATAATAAAAAAAAACTGTTTTACTTTTTTATATTTGCCATTTGTACACTTTTTATGGATAGAGGTTAAGGAATAGCCTTATGTTAGTAACTTTAATAAAAAAAAAACTTGTTATATGCATTACCTGATTTTTAAATAAATAAAATATTCATTGGATTTGTGTTGTTTTTCAAATTAACGAAATTTTTTTTGGAAAATTTTTTATTTATTATTAAATAACGAAACATATGTATTAGTAAACATTAAAAAATAAGTCTGTTCAAAGGTCCTTGTCGTTTGTGGCGGTAATAGTTGGCGAATTTAGTATTTTTCTTCATAAAAATATCGAATGGTACTGTCAATGTCTTGAAGGTAAGGCAGAAACTTTTTTAGTACTGCAATTTTTTTTATCTTTTATAGCAATTTTTTTCGGGATAGGCCACCATTTGCGGAAAATTCGAAAATTTTCTTTTAGTATTTTTAGATGGAATTTATACGCCTCTAAACCATCGGTATATCGAAGAGCTTTTACAGAACCTTTTGCGTCTTTTGTGTATTTGGAGTACAAGTTGGTAAAAATATTGAAGTTAACCTTCACTTCCTTGCACGACGTTGGTAATTTAATTTCAGGAACCACATTTTCTTTATAATTTGTGTACTCTTTATCATTAACTCTAGCTATTTTTTTCTTTTCCCTTTCATAAGGGAAAAGAACCGAAAAGAAGGATTACCTGTAACCCTTTTTTACGTTTTTCAGAAAGGTTATAGTCTACTAAACGATCACTTTCCATTGTACTTTAATAAATTCATTGCATTGCATTTTCACTGATGCGAACTCATATGAATGCTTACGAATATTATATGTTACAATGCAGCGTTAATTTGAGAAACGACACATATCCAGGATATGTGTTGTTTTTCAAATAGACAGATTTTTCACATGGCCACTACTAATTTGCTATGGGCCGTAGGTGTGTAATTTTTTTACAGAACATGTCTTTTGCTATATAGAATCGATTCCTATATATAACTCAATTAAATTTGCACCAAAAGTGGATATGTGTCGTTTTACAAATTAACGGTTCAAATGTACCTAATGTTTAAATTTATTAGTCGGAATCGGCTAAATAATTATTGACAACCATGTAAACTTACTTACATCTGCAGTGACAAATTTTGCTCAAACTTAATGAATTATTGTAGGAAAAGATTCTCTTCGAGACGCAAATCCATCACCACAATGGACCTACACACACGTAAGACCAAGTGTAATTAGTCAAGATAGACCAGACCTCAACATCAAAAAACGCATGGAATGCGAAGAAAGTCGCAAACACCGACCAACAAAGACCTCATTGCATTATCAGCTGATTTCGACTTTAGCCAAACGGCATAGTCTCATCAGATGCACTCTGGTTAATGAATTATTTATAATGAATTAATTAATGAATTATTATTATTGGATTTACAATATTGATATATTTAGATAGAGAAAATCAAAATCTTTGATCTTAAGGATAATTAGCCTTTATTTATAACTGTAACAGCCGAAATATCGTGGATTCTTCACTCAAGTACTTACCTGGCAATTAACTGTTGAAAAATAATCGGGAACCAATGAATACAGTTGAACTCAAGAGTAGATTTTATTTATTTATTTATTCATTAAATACGGGCAATTACCCTTTTACAACTATTATCACAGAGCACCACAGGTTCAAATACAATTCAATTATACAAATTATCAAATATGTACCCACAAATCCAAAAAACCAGGGAAAAAACAACAATCCGCACGAAAACAAATATTGGCCCAAATATTACCGGTCACCATGCAATCTCTGTCCCAAAAGTGTCCTATAACCGCGCAGGGAGGAATTAAACAGGTCAACATCGACCCCGCTCAAGTGAATATTACCCAATCTCTGGATTCTAATTTAAGGGAGCGTTGTAGCTATAATTTGTAGAAGCAAAGTCGACGGAAATCAAGGAAATACGTCTAACCCCACACCGGGGAACCCGAAAATTTATCTTCTAAAGAAGCTCCGAACAATAAATTGTAGTTGCCATTTGCAATATTATAAAGACAGGTCAAGTCGGCCACAACCCTTCGATCGTGCAGGGTTGACAAACACAACAGATCTCGTATAAACTCCTTGACGCATACTACATCTAGCTCCAAATGGAGTCTATATGCGATCAAATAATACAAAAACTTACTCTGATCTCTCTCTATAATATCAGAATCAACGGCATAAAAACGAGACCAGATCGGAGAAGCATACTCCAAAAGCGGTCTAACCAATGACATGTACAAAATCTTTAAGTTATTAATGCTCTTAAAGTTCCAAGTGTTTCTATTTACAAAGCCTAACATTCTCATTGCTTTGGCTGACACATGCTCTATATGATACTTAAAGTTCAATTTAGCATCAAACACTACCCCCAAATTACACATTGTGTCAACCGTTCGAAGAACTGCACCCTCCAATGTGTACCGGAAAGAGATCGGTGACTCGACCCGATATAATCTCATCACACAGCACTTGCTAATATTCAGAAAAAGTTGATTATAGGTGCACCACCTCAAAAGCTCACACAAAGCATTCTGAATCCTAATAGAATTCTCATTGGATCTTATCAAAGAAAATATCTTCAGATCGTCAGCAAAAATCAAATATGGAACACCCAACTCCAGAGCCCTGCCAATATCATTGATAAACAGAATAAAAAGCAGTGGGCCCAAATGAGGCCCTTTGGGGTACTCCAGAAGTCACCTCTCTTGGTTGGGATAATTTCATCCTGACCTTAACAAACTGGATTCTACCAGATATATAGCTCACAAGCCAACACAACAAAGAACCATGCACACCCAGGGCCTCAAGCTTAGAAAACAGGATAGAGTGATTAATTCTGTCAAAGGACTTGCAGATATCCGTATAAATGGAATAAACCTGATAACAGTCCTCAAAACACCTAAAAATGTAGTCCTCATACAACATCAGATTTGTTAAAGGGGGCCTTCCCCGCAAAAATCCATACTGTTTAGGAACAACCAGATTTTTCGACACATCATACCTATCACCCTTCTTAAAAATTGGTGTCACAAACGATTCATGATTTGTCACAAAGGAAAATATTTTATGAATCAGAGGCGGCTACAAACAAATGTAGTAAACACCGTAACTTTTTTCTCACAGTTTTTGGTGCTCAACCAATATTTCTTTTAAATTTTAATCGATATTATTATCTGTTTCAGTTATCTCTTTAATGAAAAGTTATCCACTTGGTTGTTTCGATATTTACTATAAACCATAGCGCGGAAACAAATATTGTAAACAGCATACCAGAAGCCTTGAGCTACTTCTGGCCACGATGACGCGCGAACTATAGCTTTTACATGCTAAACTTATAGTCTTCTTCTTTTCCAGAAGCAATTCTCTAGAAAATTCTCTTCTAGTAGGCCTTGGGGCCTGTTATTACTTAACATCGCGTCGCTTCTTTGATAGTGCTAGTACTATGAACATGTAGATATTTTATATCCAATAGGTAGCTTGCTAGACTTGCCTTTAGATGTGCCTGTATCCTGGTTTTTTATTATAATGGTGGCAATTCACTAACCCAGGGGACCACCAGCTTAACGTACCTTCTGAAGCACGGAGACTAGTCATAAGAAAGTTTGACTCTCCCAGGTTTGAACCCAGTGCCCCGCATTCACATCCAACTGCGTTAGCTGCAAGGCATAAGGACCATCCCTATAATGCATCAGTTAAATAAATTTCGTGCTGTATATGATGTACTGTTTAGGAGATAATTGCAAAAACACACGCATACACCACCATTCACCGTTTGGGGATATTTTTTGAATTTTAAGCAATTAAATCCCTATCGAGAGGGAAAGAACTTGAAGGATCTTCAATTTTACAGTAGTGCTCGGGAGTAAATATGCATACGCTTGTGATTATTTGGTACTCATAATTTTTTTACCCTTTTGTATTCAAGAAAAACAATTCAAATAGATATCTCAACATGTTCCGGGGTAATGAACATTCAAACAAGATTAGTTTTTTAAAGATGAATCCTTAAAGTTGGAAAATACACTTTCGTAATTCAATGATATCTTGCTTATTACTCAAGAAAATTGCACAAAAGTATATATTTTTTAAAAGAGAACACGCAGGTTATTGTGTTTTTATTATTTTTAAATTCAAATTTTTTTCAATAGTAGTACTTTTTTTTAAGTAATACAAAAGAATTACGAAAGTGTATTTATAATATAAATATAATAAATCATATAATAAATAATAATATTTATATATATCTTAATAGCTACAAAGTATTATAATTTGACTAAAATTTATTTTATTCGTTTTCCAATGTTCTCAATAATATTGCAATTTTTCAAAGGTTTCCTTACCTAATCTATTTTTAGAAAATATGTGTATCGTGTGCAAAAACGATTCTGAAGTGTTTACTTTATTTCCGTAGACAAATTTTACGATTCATAAGCACCGACCTTCTAACTATAGTGGATACTTCGCTGTACGTACAGTAAATACTTCAATTAGGGGCAAAATGTAAGTAGGTACTTATCTTAAATACATGGTTATTAAAAGTCGATATTTTGTTGTATTTTAAATAGGTATTCAGCTACAAGCGTAGCTCAAGAATAGTTGAAGTAAATATTAGTAAATAAAAAGTATTCTATTTAGAATGTCGACTTTTGAATAAAA
The DNA here is from genome assembly GCA_958510855.1 of Rhagonycha lutea. Lineage (NCBI taxonomy): Eukaryota > Metazoa > Arthropoda > Insecta > Coleoptera > Cantharidae > Rhagonycha > Rhagonycha lutea. The sequence goes on from OY294036.1 coordinate 61,159,250, forward strand.
GTATTTACCTACTCTGTACTTCAAGCCTAATTCAGCCTTATTTATACCACCACTGTCTTTTTCAAATATATTTTACACCTTTCTTATTATTAGTTAGATAAGAAGTGCACTCTAGCCTTTGAGTTACACGACACATTTTTACACGTTTTCGATTAAATACACCAATGCCATTATTTGTTAAACATAATGTTATGTGGGCGTTTTTGATTATAATGTAATATGTATGTACGGAATAAATGCTTCCAATTAAACAAAGTTTTCACAAACATTCTTTACCAATAAGATCCTGTTATGGGAAAGCAGTTCAAAATGAAAGATGGAGATTGAACTACCATTGATACCACACAAGGTAGAGCAAAGGAATTTGCTGTTACATGTACGGCAAACAAAATTTTTCAGCAAATTCTTTGGCACCTTTGAGTATCATTTTTTTAAACCATGGTAAATTTTACGAAATAAATAATATACGAGTAGGTATACTTAACGATATATTTAACTTTCTCATGATGATGATAATGTGTCACTAATTTTATATAGATGTGAAATTACAATTTAAGCAGCATTTTCATGCTACCTTTCCCTACTTATCAAATAAGGGTAACTGCCTGTCTGGTAGGTAAGTAAATAAATATTATGGGAAAATTGTATGTAAGAAAAGCTTAGCATATAAAAATTACTGTCCAGAAACATAAATTTATTAATTGTAAATTAAATTAAATATTTAAAATTAACAACAACAGTTTTCTTTGATTTTGCAGATCGAATAATTTTGTAAACAACATTATAAAACAAACATATATCTGGATTGGAGGTTTAATAAAAAAGTGATTTCTTAATGTATGCTAACCGATGAAATAGTTGTGATCAATTGTCGGTCAGCACGCGATGTTTGGATCTGAGCGGGTGCTGTAAGGTCGCTGCAAGGGTAATGACAGGGTATACTAATTTGTCAGGATAATTGGTGTGTTGGCGGCCAGGCAGGTCTCGAAGGCGGGTTTTAATTGTCAGCACGGCGGCCGCGTTAATTGCTTAGACCCAAGCAGGTAACTCGCGACCTTCGCCACTTCCGAAGAACCTCACTTATTTAAACTTAAACACCCTGTCTGCTCTATATTAGCATAGTACCCTATGTATCGAAACTAACAATACGTATCTAAATATTATTTATCATTGGGTAACACCTAACACATCCATTTCCAATGTAACAGTTAAAACGCATAAAACCATATTATAGGGATAATGAAAAAAATGCTGAATAGAAAATTTGGAAATATTAACAAATAAATTATGTTTCTTTACCAATACGCAAGCTTCATTAGAACAATGCATCGCTTATAAAGGAATAAAAAAAATGGTTCGAACTTCGGCCAAAAATGATGCATTGTCCATTTTGCACATAAAATGGATACTGCACGTTACATGCCGTCTATACGTAAGTTACGATGTAGCATTTGCAGTAGAATTTGATTTTAAATTAAAGTTTGTATTATATATTTATTTCTTTTGTAATTTAATAGTATGATAGTAGAAATGCTATCATCAATTTTCTATTTATGCTTCAATTAGTTTTGTTAGTGAACTGTAATTATTTTAAGTGTAGTTGAAGTTGTTTTTCAATATTCACCCCTGGTGAAGGGTTATTCGTATATCGTTATTTATAACAGTTTATTAATTGACTCATAGCGCTAAATCGCAAAATCTTTGCTTATTCAGTCACGTCGACTACAAATTATTATGACCACGGAGTGCCCTGAAGGATTGAACTAAAATACTCGATCTTTCTTGTTATTTCTATGTCGTATTGCTATACCCTAATCAAGTGGGTAAGAACAAGATGATTTTACCACGAGTAGCGATTTTATCGGTGACCGTGATTTGTTGACTTTCCCTCCACAAATCGATCATGTATTACAGTAGTATGCTTTGGCCATACTATACAAATAAGAAATAAGAAAATACTTGGTAGGGCTTATTTAAATTCCATATCACTTTTTGAAAGATGCCCCCCCCCCTTAATTGAAAGACACATCTATACATATATCTCAGTGTGACCAGTGTGCAGATTTACTTGTAATAGGTACTTACATTTCATATTTGCAAAATAGTCGACATTTCAAATTTAATAAATTTTGCAATGGGAGGGGGCAATTGCACCTCCAAATGACACCTGTGTCATTACAGGACTCATGTTAATCACCCTTACTAAAATAATAAATATAATTTGCCACCGAATACTAAAACGAAGTAATACATTTAATTCAGTGGTATTTCGCCCCTTGAAACTATTAATTCCGCGCCGTGCCGGTAGGTAAATAATAATTTTTAATTGTACTAACAATTTAACATTAATTCTACTGATCACAAAGGAAGTTAGTTAAAAATAAATTTGTTTACTAGTTATAATTGAATATTTCCGTATGGGTTTGTTGTTGATTTGTTTGATCCTGTAAATAATAGCGTCAAGTTGATATTAATTCCATCATCTATAGCTTCTATTTTATAATTACAGAATTTGTCAGAAAACTTGTAATTTTACATGGATTTATAAATTCATTTTTGATCGCGTTCTGTGGAGAGCTTACACGATTACCGTTGTAATCTTGTAATAAAGAATTAATATACCGGAGGATATTATTATTATAGATAATTAAATATTTTAAGACAGCTGTGTGTTTAATATACCTACTTAATAAAATTTTAAATGTTTGTTATTCTTAATTATGAAATAGTCGAACTAAACTTTTCCCATGTTAGATTTGAAGCCAAAGTCTTCTTCTTCTTACATGTGTTTTGGTTTTAATGAACTTCAGAGCTATCAACTTTGTCAAAGTAATATGAATTTAGGAAAAGAATGTAATTATGGAGTGGTTTATCATTACCTCTCCACAGAACTGTTACGGACACGAACATCACAGAAAATGTACGAGATTAGAAGCGAATCCGGATTCCTTCACTTTTTGTCCTGTCCATACAAATGTATAATAAAAGGTATACTATCCATAGTAGGTACACATGTGTAGGATTTGCAAACAAATTGATTAAAACTTATAATTTAAAAAAATTGTAATGTATCAAAACCATGGTATAAAGGCAAACATAACTCTTATGAATAAATAAAATAAAGTTTGAAGCGTTTTAAAGCCCCAAAATAATGATTGCATAAAATAAGAAAATTGAAACCATAGCTAAAATTAATTACATTATTCACCACACTTTTTTATTGCTTATCAGCACGCCCTTTTTATGTAAAATTGAATTTTATTTCATGCTTACAATAAAATTGTTACTGTGGCATGATTTATAAACATAGTATTACTGAATATTATTCTGCTTTTGACACAAAGTCGCGTTTTTGACCTAAAGGTTTTAATTACATTTTTAGTCATTACTAATCCATTAACTCAAAACTTAGAGAACCACTACCCTCCCTAATTGTTCTCGGCACTTCCGTTCCACAGCAGTAATTTACTAATTTTAGATTAATGTAACTAAGAATAAATATGAAATTAGAATATTTATTATTACAAAAAATCAAAATTTTACAACAAATGGTCTAGCTATACCGTCTACCTTCGTGCTATATTAAATAATATAATAAATTTCTTTCATAATAAATCGTTCTTTTTATCTTTATTTATAACATGCATTTTAATTTTGATTTCTAAGAAGTACATTTTAATATTACAAAAGATTTTACAAAATACTTTATATTGATTTTGACACAATAGTGGCTTGGTGTGACAGCTGGTTGAGTTACAGAGTGGATATTCTGGGTTTGAATCGCAGACTGCACGGAATTCCTTTGCTTACCTCTCTGGTGAACTTCGACCGATACACTGTGGATGTAAGATTGGATAAAATCAATGATAATAAAAAAGAGAACGAACATTTGAAATTAATAATACTATTATTGTTATTTTATTATTTACAAAAAATGATAACAACAAAATATTTACTACAAAATCATTTTTCTACATATTTAAAAAAATTATATTTCAGAAATATAATAATAATATAGTAGATGTATGTATGTATGTATCATATATGTACATACATAATATAACATAGATATTAGATATTACTAGATAGTATACATAGCATATAATTAGAAATAGAATTAAAATATTAGCAATATACTTAAGTATAATAAGAAGTTTGTTAATAAATTTGTTAACATAATAATATAATAACACAGACTTTGAAAAATTCATAACCATGAATTTTGATTTTCACTGTTTTTATGAGCAATAAGTGGGAGTTCTCTTTTATAATTATTATCAACTGCACATTTCCCGAGCCGTTGTTATGTTTGGTAGCGAAAATGATTTTTATTCCAACGTCAAAAGCTCTTTCTCGGGATAATATATTCCGTGGTTTTGGTTCCACGTGAAAACATGATATACCCCCACCTATCTAGCTTAAGTTTTGGGGTTAACCAACGCTCACAAAAGTTTGTTAACATTCATATAAATTTCCATTAATTTTTTATTTTATGTTATTTCTCTATGGTCTGTAGGTACTACATTGAACAGTTTCCAACTAATTTTGCCACTTTTCATACAGTTTTTATTTAAATTGTTTCCAAAGTATGCAGCGAGAGACAGACAAAATAGTAAAAAGAATTAGTATAAGTAAACAAATAATAAATGAATCATAAATAAGATTTTGTTATTTCAGAGTATTCGTCCATTCAAATATTCACCTTGAAATTAATTAATCGAGTGATAATTGTCAGGGTGAGTGAGCTGGACGGGTGTGGTAATACATAATAAATACTGGATTTCCAATTATAACCTTCAGACAGGTAGGTTCATTTACACCGGTGATAATAATATTTCAAATATTTGTTCGAACGTTAATTGTTGTGTATTATGCGTAGGAGTTTTCGCATGATACTACTAAATTTAATATCAACCTGGTAAATTAACCAAGTTAAATTACGTTTCATACAGTTTTTAATAATTAATTATTTATGAGAAAATGAAAACTGTATATTATGCTATTTCTCTTTCTTCCAGTATCCTTATACGTGGTAAGCAAAAACATAGCAGTTAATACAAATTAAGTTATAAAATGGTAATCAGAATCTTCTTTAGATTTTAGAAAAGCTATTATCATTATTTATAGCACATAATTATTTATGTCAAATATTCAGAATTACTAACCTAAAGTAGACGTGTGAGCTACCAGGTGTGGATTCCAGCTCCAACTAGATCAACTATATTATCGGACAAGATAATTCCAAACACGTCCATCATCGTCACAATTTTGACACACGTACCAAATAATTGTTTTGGCTTCCTTATTTTTGTATTAAAATATAATAATCGTATACGAGGTAATAGTTGTTTCAATTAAATAAATTGCTTTATTAAAAATAAATAAATTTGGATTTCACGCTCGACTTAAATAATAAAAAATGTTTACGAATTTATTATTACTTTATCGACTTTTATTATAATAATGTAGGCAGATAGAAAAAAAAAGGTAAAATAAATAAAAAAAAAAGCATAATTAATTCCTGATCTAGATTGTTCATTGCCTGCCTATATGTAAGCTGTTCTCAATTTGTTAGATCACTTTGTATTATATTTTTGTCTGATTTTAAGATTTAAACACATAATAATTACAGATCCTAATTGTGGGGCTTCCAGGTTGTTAAGGTTTATATCTGCCTATTTCTTGCCTTACACAATGTAGAGTGGTGTCTGAGTGTCCCTTATCCACCGACTAACTAAAGCCCCGGTTATTACCAACTAATTTTGGCCGCAATTAAATAACCAATGTAATTATCTTATTTTGTGGCGTCTTACCATCAGACCGTCTGACTAAACTATTTGGAGATTATTAGAAAATGTATACTTAAGGTTCGCATTAAATACTATAAGATAAGATTTTGATGGCACGTTTTTGTTCTCGATTCATAATAAAAAGTCGATATCAACTTTGTTCGCTTTTAAACCAATTTTGTAATTAATTTAATTACAACTTGTTAGCGTTCCTCTGAAGCTGTGGCTACATAAAAATGATTCATTAATATTTCAGTTGTTTATTTTAACGCTCTCATCGAATACTAAATAAATTAATATTATGAATTGTATAAAAATTGCTTTTAAAATATTTGTTGCAGTATTTAATTAATGAAACCGAATGTGTAATAATCATATCGGAATTTGACTTGTAGCAACTAAATGCAATCTTAAACAGCCGCTAGTGGTTAAGTAATATAAGTAATAAAGTATAATTAAAGGAAATTATTTTTAACATGGCAAGTATCTTGAGCTTAAATACACGATTTGTTATTTTGATTTATCAAAATAATTATTAAATAATGCTCACTTAAAGCAGTCGACCTGTCCTTTTGATTACACTTTTACTATACTTATCCACAAGAATAATAAATGGAATAGCTGTGCTAAATTGTATGCTAATTCCCCTATTATATTTAGTGCTATATGGTGTTTATGAGTTAGGAAAAGATTTTCAAAGATCTTTCTCTTATTTCTATAAAATAAAAAGAGACAGAGAAGAAGTTGATAGTTCAAAACGGAGAGCGATTATACACCCACGACCTAGTATAATTGTGTACGTTCGTGAGACGAGATCTGACCCCAGGCTCGTCAGTGGTACCAACCAACATGGACTACTTAAAAGCCTCTTGTCTCTTAAGAAGGATATCGTCTGTACCGCGTTACGTTATAAGCTTCGTGATAGCTTTTATTATTATTACAGAGAGAGTGTTGAGGTTCAGACGGTATTATTAGATAGAATATATCCATTTTTTAAATCAACCTGAACTCAAGCACCTTTACTTTATAACAAGCAGTTAATCGCCTTTAAGCTTGTTAATAGCTTGAACATTTATATTAAAACACGCTAAAAGGAATTGGGGGTAAAATTTAAGAAAACTATAAAAAAAATGGTCTGGAAAAGCATGTAAGAAAAGGAAACGGCACTTTCAAGATAACTTAATAAAAATCATTTACTGCAATGAAACAATACTTAACTTTTCAGCTATTTTATTGTACCTAATTCATATGGAATCTGATTTTTCATCAAAATTGTGTTTACTCGCCATTTCAAATCTTTTGATCATTATGATATTATAAATATTCTTCCAAATATACTTCTGTTAGATATAACATTTAAAAAAAGCTAATAGTTACATTTATAACAACTGTTTGGAATCGTTACTGGTTTGTAGAAAAACTGCCTAAGCTAAATGCCGGAACAATGTTGCCTGATGCAGACGCACTCATTTAAAACGATATTTTGATTGCGTTAGGTTCGCATTTGACTCTTTTAATAACCTTTTCGCCGTTATAAAATAGAAGGGTAAATTATTGCACTTACATAACAATTAATTTTTTCCTGAAGTGTCGATTTGACTTGTCGTTTCACATTTTTCCTAAATTATTAACCTTAACGTGCTACTGTCTAAGAACAATAATTTTGTCTGCTCTTCAAAGAATATATTAAAATAATGTAAGTTAAACGATTTCATGTGCACTTTAAAATTGCGATAATAAAAAAATTAAAAAGAAAAGTTTTACCAGAATTACAAGCCCGATTTAATTATTGCGCGCACAACAATTTTCCGTTAAGTTTAAAAACAAGTCATTGTTATAACAATTAAAAAGTGTAGATTTAATAGTGCCTGCTCAAACTAAATATTGTATGTTATAATTATTCTTAATTGTGAAGAAGTCGTTAACTCTATTGTTAAATTTTGTCTGAAAGGATGATTTCAAGTCATTTACTAGTTTTTGTAAGTACATTAAATTTTAATCGTTGCCATTATTTTATACCATTATTTTCTTTTACTTATCAGCGTCTTTCTGATTTGAAAACTTAAAATGTACATTTTCGAGAAAATAGAATTTATAATAAAATGCCTACAGCTAATTTATATTTAAAGTTCAAGTAATGTTAGAAGTTTAAAATTGCCTCAAAACTTTCAAAAACAAGATTATCTTCTTAAGTAACATGATTCTATGAGTTTCTAAAATTATAATTTGTATTGTTTGCTGTGCTTATTACAGTGATATATATTATATAATAGGGTACCTTCTAATTTTCATTGTCAAAATATTATTAAATTAAATGCGACCTTTGGAACTATCTTCTTAGGTCCTAGGTTAATAAAATGAAAAATTAACATCTGATAAAAACCTCAGGAACCATCAAAAGTAATTGAACTAAAGCCAATAACCTGGTTAATAACAACAAATCTATCTCCCTTATTATTGTTGTTGGAAAGTATTGCTTTTTTTACAATTCTTTATGTTTTGAGGTGCGCTGAAGTTGATAATTTTTTAAAGGTTATCTGTATGAATGAATATTATGTTCTTTTTATTAATTCTTCATCTTCGGCGAAATTATTGGTTATCACTAAATTATGTGTTGATAGTCCTTTATGAATTAAAAATTTACTTATCTGAATAAAAATTTGTTTTCCTTCGATTTTCCTGCAGTGCTTCACTAGCGTTTTCAATTATGTCGGTGTAGCGCTTATACCTTTATAAATTTGAAGTTTATTTGAATTTTCTACCTCTGAAATATCTTATGATTAATTTGATTACCTTTTTATGACTTTTGAATAACCTTATATGTATCGAGCTTATAATTTTAAAAGCATGTACGACAAATTAACCTTATTTATGCCTTGAATCATTAAACGTGGATGGATGTGTAGTTTGTTGAATTGAAATTTTAGCAATTTTAATTTGATTTGTTTACACTTTTTTAAATTAAAATTATTATATAATAAAAATATTAGTGTAGTTAAAACTACAAAACTGACGAAAATAAGTAATACCTATACATAAGTAACTTATAGATTAATAAAATCTTCATAAAAGTTTCTCATTGACAACCATTTATTCTAAGCGATGAGCTTCCAGACCCATTAAAGAATTATCAAACAGTGATTTCAAGCAGAGCAACTTTTCCGAGCTTCGTTTTACTACATACTCCAAGTAAAATTTGCAGTAGTACCTACCTCTATTCTATACTCCAGTAAATATTGCGGCAATAAAGCGACAAGATTGTGTGCTACACGGGTTATAAATTAAAAATATAAATAACAAAGTTTACTTAATACAATAATTTAAAATGTACCAAGTTAACAATAAAATGAAATAAGGAATGAAATTATTTTATTGAATTGAAATAAAAATTTCTGATCAAATTCTGATTCACACTTGAAAGCTCGAATAACAAATTGTAAAATAATTTTATTATTTAATTTTATTGTTAACTCGATATATTTTAAATTATATTATTAATTAATTATCTCAAGTTAAAAGCTTAGAAAGAAAAATATTTAGATAAAACTATAAAAATCGATCAGGAACATAATATCAAAAATAAGAAGGCCATTTCTTACCACTGAAAGAAATGATGTTATCAACCAGATTCACCAGATACAGAAATGAAATTCAGGAAATTTGTTATGGTAATTTAAATTTTAAACAACTGCTTGCTTTTTTTAACCACTACAATCCACACACCATTTTGAAATTTCTTACGATTTCAATTTTCTTCAAAAGTCTAGGTCTTTAGTCTTGAACCAATATCGTGAGTTAAGGAAAATCCTAATTTGTATTGGCAAAATAGAAAAAAATTAACTCCAATACATGAAAGGAACTAAATGAGTAATTGGCTGTATATCTCTAAGTAAGTCCAATGCTAGTTCCAATAATTTGAATTTTATGGTGATAATTGTAATTTAGATATCTCCCGGTCCAAATAGGATTTTGGGTCCATTTGTATTTTAAAATATTATGTTCATAAATTAGTTGTATATCTAAAAAGGTTAAAGTGTTATTAGTTTCTTTTTCAATAGTGAGTTGTAAATGGGGATGAAAACCATCAAAGTATTGAATTATACGATCTTCGTTTTCTTTAAGGTTTATATTAGAATGGAAACCGAAAAGGTAGTGATGATACTGATGATATATTATGGTCTTCTTCTAAAATTTTCATGAACAAATTAAAGAGGGTATGGCTCGGTGGCTGAAATAGGACTTCCCATTGTCGTGCCAGAGATTTCCTGATAAAGTTTTTCATGATATTGGAAGTAAGTAGTGTTCAAATATAATTTACGGGCATTTAAAAATTTTGATTTGGTCATGTTAATATATTTCTTAGGTTCTTAATTTCATTCCATTATTGTACTCTTTTTGTATGAATTTTATACTTTTGAAACTTGTTATCAGTTAGGCTTCAAACTGGCAACAACATTATAAAGGTCATACGAGAAGAGTGGAGTAATTAATTTAATTAATTAATACGTAATTTAAAATTGGTTTATTATTAATTCGTGAAATTAAATAAGTTTTATTTTTAATAAATTACGAATTAAGGATATTGTATTAATAGTATAGTATATTTTTAAGCTTTCGATTGAATATTTCAATCATCATCAGAAAAGTACAAAATATTTAAAAAAATTATTTTTTTAAATAAATTAATATAAATATTTAAAAATTTATTATTTTAAAAAGCTTAAAAATATATTATTAATACAATATCCGTAATTCGTAATTTATTAAAAATAAAACATATTTAATTTCACGAATTAATAATAAACCAATTGTATATAATAATTTAATAATATTTAATAATATTTACCTATAGGTACCCAAATATATTCGATAAAACATTGATTCCTTTATTTAGTACCTATAACTCAAATGAACTTGAAATTATTGTCAGCTAGATATTAAATTGTTCTTTACACAACATGTAAATCAATGAACTAATTATTTTGAAAGAAACAGTTTTTTTTAAATCAATCGTTTTGTTCACTTCAATTGCTAAGAATTTTCAAATTTTTTTGTACTATCGTTCTTTTCACGAAATCAATTAGTATAATCTCAATAAGTATTGATAATGAAAATTGATAATTATTATTATTCATAATATTATATTAAGAATTATATTTAATAAATTGTAAGTTAATGTTAATGTAATAATGTAATAAATTAATGATTGTATATAAACTATGACACGTATTTTTTCTCATTTGAGCTCATCAGATGGAATGCTATTATACGAGCATTAATTTATTACATTAACATTAACTTGCAATTTATTTAAAATAATTCGTAATATGATTTTCACAACTTAAAAATTCAAAATATTTTATAATTTTAATTGAGTAATTATTTACAGGTGTGCATAAAGCAAGTAAATTAGTTACTTTAGTTTTTTAATTGTAACTATTTTCAACATGCATCTATAGAGACAGAATATGTCATTCTTATCCGGCTACTCCGGCCTTTGATAATAATTATAGTTACTAATAAAGTGCATACAAGCTAATAATATATAAATTACAAATAATAAATATTATTTTTTAATAATAATGCACGGGGAGTAATTGCACTTTTTGGGCTAGCGGTTTACAATAAATTATTAATTTTTAAGTTTAAATCAACTTTATTTCGAGAGATACTAAAAATCTATATTGACATATAAATACCAAAATTTAATTTTATAATTTATTTTAAGATAAAAAATATCAAATTAAAGAAATAAATTTTTGTTCAAGACGATGAACGAAAACAAGGAGTTTGCTATTTTTAGAATGAGATAATTTTGAAGGAGTTCAATTCAAAAATTAAAAATATTTTTGGTTCCAAGCGTAGACCCGGACCTTTTGGATCTAAGGGGGATAATTAATTTATCACAGTGGCATATTGTGACTTTTGATATGAAAATCTAAAAGTTTAAAAGGAAAAATTGAGAAAACCCATTACATTTTTGAAATTACGTTAAATTCGCGCTTGGCGGTTTTTAAAGGCTTATATTTTTAGTCTCTTTTATTAAGTTTTCAAACGTAAACTAAATTATTTGTATTAATATTTTAACTTATACATAATATAATATTTTGGGATTTAAAGTTTATCCGGTGTATAAATTGCAGAGAGAAACAATAATTTAATATAAAATACAATTATTTCAAATTTGTATTGTAATTAAAATATTTGTCTTATAAATGAATGTCAAAACAATATAGGAAAAAATAATAAAAATCTATTGCTGGGATCATTAAAAACTATATTTAATTAAGTAGAGATTCAATATGTACCAGAAAAAATTCAAACTTAAATATTGGTATGCTAAAAAGTTTCGGGCCTAATTAGAAAATAAATGACATTAAAGTCGATTATCAGCTATAATGAACCGAGGGCGATGATAATTACGCAATAATTTTGGTTAATAATTTACGAAAGTGTGTTGCTTAGTAACTGCCCGACGCCATAGGCGGAGGGCAGTTACTTCAAGCAACACACTTGAGGGAATTATTAACCAAAATTATAAGGATTTATCATTGACCGAGGTATATTCGGTGAGATAACTTCCTAAATAAGCAATGTAATGTACAATAATTTAGAAAAAGAATAGTAAATGAATTATATTTCTACATCACAGGCATTTGCTATCAAATATAATTCAATAGTTACCTATGAAATAAAATTTTTATTTGTCAAATCTACGTCAATTTTAGGTTATGTTTGACAGAACTAAATTTTATTTCATAGGTAACTATTGAATTTTAATTTAGCGGGTAATTAGTCATATATAATTTCCCATGTGCATAAAATATTATCGATCATTTTGTTCGATTACATATTTTTCGACAACAATCGGCCCGACTCGCAGAGGAGGGCCGATTGCAATCGAAAATATGTAAGAGAACAAAAAATGATAGGATAATATTTTGTGCAAAAGGGAAATTCCGTGGACTATCTCCTATGACATTATTTTTTTATTAATATGCAAAGAGTGTTGGTTAATTTATTAAATTTTACAAATGCATAATTACCATTCGTTATTATTTGTTATTGTTTATAGCAACATAATATAAACAATTATCGAAAATGATCGGTAATTTGTGCATATTACTCGTGATTGGTAGATTGCATTAGGCAACTGAAATGTTCGCTTTTAAATCTGATTGGACTACATTTTTGAAATGAGATCTGTTGATTGGTGGACAGGTTAGTTATGACGTCAGAAGGAGATAGTCAGCTCAATTTTAACAAATCGCCCGCATTTTGCGGGTACTTATCGCTTCGAATCTGGTTACCATATAAAGTTTGTTTGGAGTAGTCAATGTAACTCACGTGATCAAATATAATATTAATGTAGGAAGTTATCTCTAAAACTACTTATCTGATCGCATAATCATATATGTCATTGGAAAAATGACACTTTTAGCTAAAAAACAAAAGTAGAATCATTCGATTCGGCTCATGCAGTTGTGAAAAATTGCTGATTGAAGATGGAAGTAAATAAAGAAAAAATTCGCTACATTTTACAATTTTTCTTCGATCAAAGAGAAAGAGCTGCGCAAGCTTGTGAAAAAATTTGTGCTGTTTATGGTCCAGATGCTCTACCGAAAACAGGAGCAAAACAATGGTTCGCGCGTTTTCGTTCTGGAAATTTCGATGTCAAAGATGCACCACACGCTCTGGGCGACCAGTCATTGAAAAAGTTGAGGAAATGCTAGAAATTGTGGAACAAAACTGTCATGTAAGCACTGTAAGGATCGCCAAGAGTCTAAACATCAATCGCCAAACAGTTGCAAACCATTTGAAAAAAGCTGAATTCAAAAAGAAGCTCGATATTTGGGTGCCGCATGATTTGACGCATAAGAATTTGCTCGACCGACTTTCCATCTGCGAATCGTTGCTGAAACGTAATGAAATCGAACCATTTTTGAAGCGGATGGTTACTGGAGATAAAAAATGGATTACATACGACAACGTTGTGCGCAAAAGATCGTGGTCGAAGTGAGGTGAAGCTCCCCAGACGGTGGCAAAGCCCGGACTCGCCATTCGAAAGGTGATGCTGTCTGTTTGGTGGGATTGGAAAGGTATCCTCTATTATGAGCTGTTACCAACTGGTCAAACGATTGATTCTGCACGCTACTGTCAACAAATAACCAGATTAGAGCAAGCAATTCAAACAAAGCGGCCAGAATTGATCAATAGGAAGGGTGTTGTGTTCCATCATGGCAACGCCAGACCACACGTATCTTTGGTGACCCTAGAAAAACTGGAAGGGCTTGGCTGGGAAGTTTGATGCATCCACCGTATAGACCGGACCTTGCACCATCAGACTATCATTTGTTTCGGTCTCTCCAGAATTCCCTCAATGGTGTAACATTGGCTTCAAAAGAAGCCTGTGAAATTCACTTGGCTAAGTTTTTCACCGATAAACCAAAGAAGTTTTACAGTGATGGAATAATGGTTTTGCCCGAAAAGTGGCAAAAGGTTACCGAACAAAATGGAGCATATTTAGTTTAAATAAAGAATTTCAAAACATAAAAATTTGGTGTTTGAAAAACTATCTAATTAGGCCCGAAACTTTTTGGCTTACCTAATATGAACTAGTATGAATCCTCAGAGCGAAGATTAATGGTTTTGTAATGTATAGTATAGTATTTATCCCTATATAATATTAATTCTGAAAATTTAGTTTAACAGAAAATTTTCTCATTCATGCCATTATTTTTTTAAAATTTAGCAGTCTACCCAAAGTACTTTATTTTATCCTAACAAGTTAAATTAAATATTTAAATGAAATATTGCTTTTAAAAGTCTCCTTGTTACCAAATCATCCCTCTGCAAACACGACCCCTAATGGGAGAGTCGACCCCTACAGAGATCAGGATCTGCAACAATCCGGAGAAAACCTCTCCAGTTTGTTTTGCCACGATGGTAATAAACTAGCCATGATTTATGCGAAGGCACGGGTCAATGGGTTACTGAAAAAAAGACAGGTAGCTTGGGAAAACTCAAAAAAACGCAAATACAATCAAAATGCTATAATTGAATACACAGAACTTGAGAGATGTATCAACAGTTTCAACAATTGCAATGTAAATCACTGTGCCAACAATGCACACAGTAGCAACTGGAAGATTACGGTCACAATCAAAAAGTGCACCCAGCTTAAATTTAACAAGTACCAAAACACACAGTAACCGCTATGGGCTACCAGTAATTAATATACAAAAGCCAAATAAATGTACATCGGTCAGACGAGTATGATAGAATAAACTTTACTTACATAAACGTTTCATAAGTTTACAAACTTAGATGTTGACAAACGCATCTTCCTACTCGACATTGACCACTGGCTTGAAGGTTGGAATCTGTAACTTGTTAAATCACACAAGAAAACACTCGATTGCTATAATCGCGAACATTAAACATTCTGCTTGCAGATTTGTTGCTGGAACCTGGACCAGTGAGAGATGGTGTAGAGATGTAAACAAGACGGAACCTTCCAAATGATGGAAAGAATTTCCCAAGTGCTCACCCATCCAAAAACAATAACAATAGGATGTAGCCAACTTGAAGAAATCCAAAATGGTCGCACAACTTGCACACCAACAAGAAAAAAACTGTAATCGATTCCTGCACATTTGAGTTACCTAACTACTGTCAGATGTTATACAGTAGCACCAAAAACATAGCCAGAGCCGGGAAACCATATTACGAACTAAACTGGCCGATCAACCAGTGGTTCAACAAAAACACACTCCAAATCGGCAATCAGAAACTGACGCAACAAAAAATATCGACCGCTCGGTTCTTAGGTACTCAGGTAACTCCCTAAATACAAAATTCTACGCCGGAAATGTTCCTATCAAATCGAACGTTCACAGTTCACGACCATCTGCATAACAAAATGCATAAAATGTGCGATTGCATTTAAAATAAATGCATGGGCGTACTCAGAAATATTGCGAAATGATATGAAAAGGAAACCAAAGTAAGAATTAATAAAAATTCGTTACATCCTAATTTGTTGTTTTAAATTAAAAATTTTCCAAAATATAATCAAGATATCTTTTCGATAGGTAGATCCAAAATTATTAACAAATTACATCGAGCTCAGTTACATCGTGATTTTACTGTATTAATTATTGTACAGGGTGGCTCAAATTCGCTTCTTCTTATGGGGAAATCGGTAACTATAGGAGATATCGAAAAATGGATGGCGCATTCTCGATCTCATTTTTTGAGAAAAAGCTCAATGGCGATAACCGGAATTCGCTATCTTTTTTTGTTTTCGAGTTATAGCCAAAAGTTCGATTATTGGACTTTTCGATAAATGTCGATATCTCGGTTGTTTCTGAAGTTTCCAAAAAAGTGTTGATACTTTCTTCAGACACTTTTTTAAGGGCAACAAGATAGGCTGAATAGATTTTAAATATTTAAGTAAGTTTCCGAGTTATAATACAAAGTTGTGTTTTTTTAAATAGAAACCATAGTTGAATATGACATTTTTAAATAGCATTTTTTATCCTCTTTTCAATGATATATAACAAGTGGGGTCCATCATTTCAAATAATTCCCATTTTATTAATAAATGCAATAAAAATAAGAAAAAAACAAAAAATTAATAACATTTTTAGTAAATAACAATAACAATTTTAAACACGACAGCAACTAAACAAAAGTTTCCACTGAAAAACAATTGGTGACGATGTTTTAGATGTCAATAAAGATTGGGTAGTGTTTCGTTTTAACAAAATTATAATATTGAAAATAAGGGACTTCAGTTTGAATACTTACTTAAAATTTTGTATTTATTGTTTGTATTTATTATTTTTAATAAAATGGAATAGAATTGCAAATTATTTAAATAATTAAAGTAAAAAGTTATACATTTTTTTTGTTTATCTCAAAATATAATTATATGACTTAGGTCCTTTTAAAAGTAAAGGATTCATTTATGCTAAACATAAAATGGTTAAAGATTTAGTTATTTTTTAAAATCTTTAGAATATCTTAATAATTATTGATTTATATATAGTTGCTGTTATACATTTTACTTTCAGCGCATCTTTTATCTCTTGTCTAATCTGAACATAAATAAATAAAAATTACGTATTACATAGGCAACCCACGCCACTCACTACCTGCAATCTTAAGGATTTGAATTTTGAACATAGTTGCCAAAAACATTAAAGCGTAGTTCAAAATTTCTCCACCGAGCAGAGACAAAATAAAACGTTAGGCAAAAATTTTCTGTGTAATGTTTTAAATCGATATCATTAAATAAAAACTTTTGTGAATTGTTTAAATTGTATTGCTAAAATGCGAGTAACGTGTAATAGCAACAAACATTTTCAAGTATAGTTGCAATGATTACATTCAAGCGATAGAAATTAAAACTTTAGACTATTTAAATTTTGTAATAAAAAGTAAAACGGCGTGCTATAGAAATACATCAGATAGTTTATTTCATTAAACACCAATAATATCAAACCCATAAGCTGATAAGTGCCCGAAAAAATTGTAGAAAATGATAAATTGAGAGGATACCCGAAATTTTCTGTATAATATCAATTATATTTTTCTAATGGCTTCAAGAGAAAACACAATTTTTTTTAGCTAAATGTAAAGGTTTTAAATATCGATGTCAACACATTGTTATTGAACATTCACCCTTGACGTCACTTTTTTAAATTTTGGAAATAAAAAAACATTACAATGCCGAAAGAGTTTCTCTTTAAATATACAAATTGAATTGTCGGAGCGTTTTTAATAAATTAAAGATAAATATAAGAAATATAATCAATTACAGTTTTGTGTTAAGCTGGGTTGACATGGGATGTGAGCCACGGCCGTGAGCCACGTATTAGCAAAATACTTTCCGCGTAAACTTAAACTTAAAACCGTGTAAACTGTTTTTAAACACGTTTGATCTCACCACGAACGCAGTTTTATCAGTTTGTGGCAAGAAATTACGATTCGTATTTCATGAAACAGCAGTTTACAAGGTGCGTATTTTATGAAAACGTGGCTCACGGCCGTGGCTCACATCCCATGTCAACCCAGCTTTACTTAAATAATATTATTTTCTTTTTATTAACTTCCTTGAAATGTACAATCTGTCACTCTAAGGCATCGTTTCTCGCAACCTGGGGGTCGTGAACATGTATAAGGGGTCGCCGAACCTGGATGTCCAAACTCCAGGGGGATCGCGAAATATAATTTTACCATTTTTAAGAGGCATTGTAAGAGTTAAGAGGTAAAGAACGGTCATTCCTGCTCCAGAGAGGGTCACAAGCATTTTGTATTATTTAGGGGTGACACAAGAAAGGTTGAGAAACGATGCCCTAAGCAGTGGTTTTCAAACTTTATATTACTGCTCCACACTTTAAAAAACATATAACCTTGGCGCCTTCCTCCTATATTTCATAAAATATTACATTTTTCAGTGATAAAAAATGTATAAATGTTTTTTTTGTATAGATATCTATATTTTTTATTTATATTGTCGTGATGCAAAGATTTAACCCTATCCCATTAATTTGTCGGGAACAGAATCTCACCCCGATGTACACCACCCGAACAATAATAGTACCCAGATAACTTTTAAGCCGCTTTGCTTCTATCCAGACTACAGATCATGCTACAGATCTACAGTTTGTAAGTTGTGTACAGTCAATTAAAGAGTCGGATAAATCAAATGGTAATTTATTTACGTGAATAAAAATTATTATGAGAGCAATCTCGGACGTTACTGACACAAACGTCAAGTGATGAATAATGTGGTGTATAATGTGCAGCCTCATGTAAAGCGTATTATTTACTTTTAAAATATCAGCTATACGTTTACTTGATGCTGTAATGGTGTTAATTGGTGTGACAATTATGGAAATTTTACAAATTTTGTTATAATAATAATAAATTATTCATAAACTTACGTATTTCAATTATTTGATTACACCCGGTATTCGTATGAATTTTAAGCTGTTGATGCATGCGCATGATCCAATATGGCTTCTCAAGTAGCAAACAAGCAAGCTCCTGGTCTTGACAGGTGGTCCGCTTATAAACCAATTTTTTGCCTTTTCAACAAATTTTAACGAAATCTCGAACGGAAAGTTTCCAGTGCTGTGTTATATAATCCACTAGTGTTAGTTAGAATGAATTTCCAACTTTTCCAAAGAAACAGATGCTTGCACACATGTGGTCCAAACTAACCTCAAAATCGTACAATGTGCAGATAAAATCGAAGAAAATATCAATCATCCGCCTTCAAATGTAACGTAAATTTAATCTGTGATTTACGAAAATCACCAGAATAATGCTTTCGTAATTATTTCAGGTACCTTAGTAGGGTAGAGTGGGGGGCATTCGGACATGGGGCACCCCCGGACATTCAAAATTTACTACCTTCCCAAAGAAGTAGAAATGCGCAATTGTAATGGTTAATAATGATCATTTAAAGTCACATGTGAAAATTTCGTACTAAATGCTTCAATATTTAGAAAGTTATTAACATAAATTAAAAAATATTCTTTAAAGTACGCATTGCACTAATCATGTCTAAGATTACATACTTTTCCATGAACTAATAGTTCAAGTTTTAAGTGGTGCATGTGAAAGAATACATATTTGTGCACTATATAACCTAGCTTACATTGGCGCGAATGTTGAAAAATAGATAATATGTTATTTAGAGTACATTTTGGACAGGTGGGGCAGATCCGGAAAATAAACGTGGGGCACTTTCGGCCTGGTAAAGTTTCCCACAAAAAAAATTTTACCACTATTTGGGTCAAGTAATAGAAATTGTCGAACACGGGGAATTTGTAGTCAAATTTTTGAGGAACTCAACGAACCATTTCAATTTCCCTCCAGTTGCCGACATCTTAACGATTTCTTAGAAAGACATAAGTGTCCAAATTGCCTAAACCGACTTCTGTTCCAGGGACTTCACGTTCTTCTAGTTTTAAAATGTTCAAAGTCAATTTTGACACCCTGAACATGAAATCAAATTTGTTAACGTTTGATTTTAATGTTATTGCTTGTGTGTCCAAACCTACCCCATGCCTGTCCAAAAGTGCCCCGCCATGGGGCACCCTCGGACAAATGCAACTTTATTTTTAAACTTATATTACATAAAAACTCTTAACTTTTCAAAAATTTTAACTATGAAATGAGTTGCTAAACATGTGAAAGAATCTGCTAAGGTATGTTTAAAATCCTCAAATCTTTAAATGTGGTTATAGGATGAAGTTAGCCAAAAGTGTCCCACCGTGCCCCACTCTACCCTACGTAAAAATCAATTTTTAATCGATATGGTCGATAATCGCTCGCAGCCACTAATTATTCGTAAAAATGACGATTTTTACAAATTTCGCAATTCAAAATACTCGCGAACACTTTCTACAACTCGCAGATACTCTTTTGAGACACCAAAAGTCCTCAAAAATAAACTTGTCGGAAATTTTGCAAAACTTTGCAAAATTCGAACTACACGCTGTGGAAATCGACAAGTCTCTCTCATCAAACGGCTTACGCTTTCTTTTTTCGGTAAATATCAACGTACCAACATTTTAAACAAATTTTACAACAATTGTAAGTTTCCGATTTATTGGCGCTATTCATTCGAATTTCAAATCTTCTTATTCTTCCAGATACACCACTTATTGCTTGTTCAAGCATCACCAGTACACCAAACATTGAAAATCAAATAAATGTGTAAATGAATGTGTTGAAAGTAACAAGATATCACTTTTTTATCCTAAAAATTGCTCTCAATTTCTGTCATACAATCGACAAATTTAAATTTACAACAGAAGTCATTACCGGACCTCATTAACGGACTTTTGTATACAACAATATATTATTTTAATTTAATGAAATTACATTGCTATTAAACTTTTAGAGCTTCCCTTTTGCACTAGTTCGCACCTCACAGTTCGGAAATCGCTACCCTAAAGTAAAAATAGTTATTTGTAGTGACGCAATGGTAGCTCCATTACCGACTACTAACACTATTTCCAAAATATGTTTATTTAACTACACATAATTCATTACACTCGCTAGTACAGGTCTATAGGGTCAAGCTTCTTAAACCTCCTTATACCGGAAGTAAGAAGATGTACAACTGAGGGTGGGTTGTACCAACGTCGGTTAAACCTCGTTCAACTTTGAACTCGGTTCAATAACGGTTCAACCAATCAACATGGCCAAATACGTGATTTTTAACTATATTGATTATTGGTTCAACTAAGTTCAAAGTTGAACGAGGTTTAACCGACATTGGTACAACCCACCCTGAGTCGATGTTGGTAACGTTTACTCAACGAAGTGATTTCTTTTAATTTCCTGTGGGCCTCTTTCGGTCACGATGTATGACGTTGTTGGGAACGTAGGTACCAAAGTGCATTGTAAACTGCTTGCAGTGTTTTGGACTGGAAATGCTGTAGTTTCAAAATGTTTATTTCACTGGCAGAGCCTCATAGCTGTATCCAATATATCCAAACAGGCTTGATGATGGCTAATCATAATCAACAAATGTTGTTAATCCTATAAATATAATTGATGTCGACACCAAATCCAGTAGGACTGCCAAACTGAATAAGATGAAAAAATAACCGAAGGACATATTATAATTAATCAAATAGTGGCGCATAACTCAAACGGTATTTTAAAGAAAAACAGCACCCTGTACTCTAATCCCGTGTGCACACTAGCCCTGGTCTCTCTAAAGGTCACTTCAATTTAATATTTAAAACGATTTATCTAATACTCCAATAGAGAAACCATATTTATTTACTTTAAACTGGGGTAATAATACTACACTGTTATTATTTATAAAACAGAAAAGAATTTATCGCCATAATAAAATTATTTAAATTAAAAAAATATTTATAACCTATAATTTTTTAAATAAAGTATAATCATGTATTTGTGTATAATGAATGAAAATGCAAAATTTAAATTAAACCGCAATCCATAAAAACGTAATACATGAGCTTTTGATTAATTTGACTGACAAAATTATTACAATATATTAGTAAAACTACTTGCGTGTTTGTATAATTTATTTAATGTTTATTTTATTACTAAAACTGTCTTGATTCATTTAGTAGAAAATAGTTTATTAATTCTTCACGATTTTAAAAACGTTGCCCGAATTTCGGTAACGATTTGCCTGCTTTATGTAAATATAATAAAAGTTAACATTTTGAGGTCTCCTGATAAAGTTCGTAATTGTAGAAAATTATACTACAGAACTATACGTAAGATCAAGAACTATAGAATAATTATTACATCGGGATTCGAGATTATAATTATAGCCTTAACTTTGTAACTACAGTTCGTCAAGCAAGTAGTGTCACAAAAATGGAAAATATAGAGGTCGACATTTACGATGTTCTGCTATGTCTAACCACAATGGTACACACCACAATCGACCCTTAAATTGAGAAACGGAATTGATACGGTTCGGCTTTAAAACCTAGCAGGTTGATTGGATTAGAGGTGATACAAGTCTTGGCCTAAAGCGAATTCACGGATACGTATAAAATTATATACAGATTTTATCCGCGATCATTAAGATTATTAAGGGCGGTGCAAACAGTCAAACAGGTATTGTTCGAATTTGATGTATAGGCGCGTTGTTTGTTTGGTCGCCCGCAATCAAATCAAGTGATGTATGACATCGCCCAACTTATCGTGATTGCTTTAATATTGGTTTTATGCTGTGACTTTAATCCTATCTATCCATTTAATCTAAATATATTATAATATTGAATACTCTACGGACATAAAATGATTCGCATTTTACCACCATTTTCTGCTATTTCTCTTTACTTTACTTGACCTAGCAGCAAACTTTGACCTAGCTTTTCAGATGAATTTTAATTATAATGCCTAATTAACCAAATATCATAATTTAATTTTATAATATATCTACGAGTACGTCGGTTTTATACTTACCTTATATTTTTAATTTAAAGAAGTTATAGTTGCATATTATATGTATGTAAATTTGGGAAATTACAGGTTCTTATGTACTTCCTATGCATAATATCTGCATATTAAAGTAAGACGCAATTTATAATAAGATAATCACTTTTAAATGTTTATTATTGCCCATTGGTACATGTTTTGGAGTTCTTGTATGATTAGGACAGTATAGATCATACGATATTATTAGTTTTCCTCTAATTTGTATAGATATTAATGGCATGTTCAAATTTCCTTAACTGTTAATTAAAGTACACAATGTTTAGAACAGTTTTCATTCAGTAGGTTATACTTTTCTATTAAAATTGTGTAACCTTGCACGTATATTTTTTTTGCACTAACTTATATTAAAAAAAGTATTGTATGGACTTACATTTACCTATATGTATATGTAAATAACAAGAAAAAAATAATGTGGAACCAAAATTTTCAATTATCTAAAGATAGAAAATTGTTTACACAGTAATTAAATCTATAATTATTTTTTAATTACTTTTATATTTTATAGCGACATTACAATTAAACATAATTTGAAATGCTATATATACTAATAATTTAAAAAAATAATAAAAAAATAAGCTTTAATAACTATTTAATTACGATTTCGTAAATGCTGAAGGCTAAACCTATTAAACATAATAACACAAGAAATTCTTAAATAATTAGTTTCATCGAATTATAATCGACATGGGTCAATGGTTTAACATTAAATATAAAATCGTATAACAAATTCAACGTAAAGCTAAATGACGATGGGCCATGCGGCTCCTAAAAGTTTTTCTACCGGCTAGTAAATAAAAGTGACCAATTTTCAAATCCTCAATTATGCCTAAGTCAAACAACATATAATTAGAGCAGTTGTAGCACAATGGTAATCACCGAGAGAATTAAAAATTAATCAGCGCTACGTTATAATTAAGACGAAAATAGATATAAAAGAGATGCTTTCCGTGTCGGCAAAACTTTTAACCTCAAATTATAAGACCGCAGCTATGTAATAATTACTTTGTCACTTTATGTTTTAGGTGCATTTAAATTTGATCTCAAATCAAATTAAATCGAATTTATAATCTTGTTACAAAATCAATTAATTTAATAAGAAAAATTAATTTCAATTTAAGAAGGAAGTGCATGTCTAAACTTTTATTTATTTTCATTACGGTACACCAAATCTTTTTACAAGTTGTGTATGTCATAGTTAAAAATTTAAAAGGGGCGTATTGATAATTTTATAAATATAATCGGATCAATACAAATTTTGACAAACACTACCTGAGCGTGGTTTAATTAAAATTTAGAATTAAAAATGTACAATAACCGAGAATGACTCTCAGAACTGGCTTCTACTTCACGCGCGTTAATAACCAAAGTGAAAATGAGTTTTGAGTTGCAAGCTTATATTAACAAAAACCAGTAGCACAATGTTAATTTGAAAGAGATTTTCTTTTTTGTGCGTTCATAATGTGAAACCGTCGACTAATGTACAGTGGACCAGATGTATAAACACTCTTGCTGTTGGTTTTCTATAGGTTTATCATTAAAGTAGATGAATTAAAACTAAGTCGATTTACTTAGGATTAACTTTTTTCCCTTTATTCTATTTTATAAAATATAGACCGTATTGTTTAAAATATATCTTGTAAGTTTTAAAATATAACTTATTTAGAAGGGAGTTATTAATCTTTGTAACAGCTAAGAACTGACAATCGAACGTGGTAAAGCGTGAGCTTAGGACTAAGCACGTTTTTAATTTCTTTCCCCTTCTCACAAATGTTGTCATTTCACTTACTTTCTGCAACATATTTTAGGTCTAATTTAACAAAATCTAGATACTGATTTACTTTTATCAAGATTTATAGCACCACTGTAATAGCCATTCTTTGCAATTAAATATAAGCTTCGTCATTTGGACATTATTAAGCATCTTCAAATTTATAGAACATTTCGTTACTTTTTAAATATAGTAATGCAGTTTATTAATTTCAAGCAATAATATTACAATATTGTATGATACATAAATGTATTCTAATTTACTTCCTCTTTAGAGTAAAAACACAGGAAGGAAGTGCAAAAAATTATTTAATTATTTATTGTACACGCTATAATCTAATGTCATTAAAAGTAATCATCAACTATTAACCAAGTTTTGCTTCCCACTAAATTACCAAAATTTGCGTTATTATTGCCAAAAAACGCATCTTAAACGTTCGTCAAGAAAACCTTTTAGTCGAGTCATTTCAGACAGAAATACTATAAGAATACTACTTAGAAAAAATTTCAATTTAGCTTAAGTTTTCCCTACGCACCTTTATTAATCACAACATAATATTTTAAAAGTTCCCAAAAGTGTTCGTTAATATTCTTCAAGTGCACTTGCATAATATTCACTTTGTTGCTATAAGCTTGGTCCAACCAACATAAATTAGTGTATATTTTACGTTAACCTTTTCATACTTCACAGATCGACTTAAGATCGATTAAAGGTATGGTTTTCGTGCTACAGTCGCAACATGTCGCTGCTGCCGATTGCAAAAAACAACGAATGAAAATCGTTAATTTCAATATCATACGACAAATGCATCAATATTTTATATTTTAGTATTGAAATATTTAATAAATAATAAATATATAAACACGGGGGCACGTGCCCCCCCCCCCACAGACGGTATATAATAAAAGTTAATAAAAGAAATATGAGAAGTGTGATATGATAACAGTTATTGTTGACTTTTTTGCCTGTCCGCCCCTTGTGCCCCTCCCAGAAAAACATACTGGATCCGCCCTTGGGTGTATCTGCATCTTTTGCTTGTGTTAAAAAACACTGGAATGCAATTTTCACACGTTGATCTCGCTGACAAACAACCCCAATTTTTATGTTCTGAAGCAAATCATCACAGTGTTGCTCTCTCCACGATATTACTCCAACTCTCTATTATATCTCGTGGGTTATTTTTTTTATGAATTCAATTTAAATATCAATGGTTAAAATTTGAATCTTCGTAAATCAGATTTATTTAACTTTAAAGGAGAAAGATAAAACGATTTCTAATCATCATATTAAGGAAAATGTAAAACCTTTAAGGGCCATTTACATAAGCTTACAAGGAGAGATCGCCTACTCGTCATCACCGATTTCGTCCAAATTCACACTATATGTAGGGCTTGACTAGAAATGAAAGTGACCCAAGTGGAATTACCAGATGGCCAAGGGTTTTTTAGAAAATAAAATTTTTGTCAGGTAAAAATACCCTAAGTTTCCATACATAAGATTTCTAATACGAATTTTTTCTGTCAGATTATCTATTATTATGAATTTTATGTAGATATAGTAATACTAACTGTAACTTTATAAGAAATAAAGTCTTTATTATTATTATAATGACGTCCTATGGCTTTTATAAAAATTTACGTAAGTACAATACATTGTGCATTATTCGGTTTATTTGAGGTAGTATATTCAGTAGGTAAAATATTTAAGTATTGTAAAAATTGAAAAAAAGTCAAAGAAAAACAAAGTTTCCTTGACAGTTGAACTTTGTATTAAAAATTGTAATCACAAAAGTTTCTTCGCGGCGGACTCCAATCACCGACTCTCGTATTAGAAATCTTATGTATGTAAACTTATGGTATTTTTACCCGACAAAAATGTTATTTTCTAAAAAAACCCTTGGCCATCTGGTAATTCCACTTGGGCCACTTTCATTTCTAGTCAAGCCCTACATATAGTGTGAATTTGGACGAAATCGGTGATGACGAGTAGGCGATCTCTCCTTGTTAGTGTAACTCTAACCGCAACGCTAGTGATAGTGCAGAAAGTTAAAACCATACTTTTTAAATGTAAGCATTTACTTAAGTAGTATAAGTAGTGCGGAATCGACAAGGTTAAAACTTTATGCACTACTGTTACCACTACGGCTAGCGTTGCACTAAGCTTATGTAAATGGCCCTTTAGACCATTAAAAGTAATTGTATTATTTTAAAATTAGTCACCTTCTGACAGGTATCCAAAAATTTGTATTCACATGCCCTACTCTCCCCTATATTTTTATATAGTTACAATACACATCAGTTCTACGTTTTTTAATTATTTAGTTATTTTATCAATAATAATTTTTAGCCATTTTTATTCTTATATCGCTGTGTTCATTATGAATCCCAACGCTATTTGATTCTTTGGATGATAAAATAAAATTTTTGCGAATGAACGGATAAAGGTTTCCACCGTGCTTCTTTGGATTTTGGGGAAACAAAAGTTTGAGTTGTCGATCATTTATTTATGTATTTTGTAGACCTCAGTAGAATATAGCTAAGACCTTAATTCTACGGGGGAGTAATAGAATTACCAAGGTGGCATGTTGTGAAACATTTTGAATGAATGTGAAGCATTAGAAACATTTTGAATTTTTAGCTCAAACTGCCTTAAATGAAATGTATTACACATCAGGAACCTCAGAAGTTGTGCAGATACATTGCGCTCGGTGTTTTCTTCAAGATCTTTTTGGGATTATGATGTATTTGTGTGATTATGTTGGTGGTGTGTATTATGAAAACATGATTTTGGGATTCAAAAACATTTCACCTCCCTTTTAAACTATTCCTTTTTAAGTCAGTATTACTTTGAGTATTCCAATTATTGTTTTATAAATTTATTTGTTTATTCGTTTTTTGTAAGTTAATCTGGTTTCAGTTAAATTTTCTGAACTTTATGTGTTAATGATGTTGATTATAAGTTTTCAAGAAATTTATTTCCGGCATCGAGCTGTTTTCGAGTTATGCGCAATTTATATTCAGATATAATTATTGAATCTATTCGCGTTTTACAATAACAAAACGCCACCACACGGAATAATTTCAAAGTCCATTCTGGACGTAGTATAGTGGCGCCACTAACGGTAATGTAAAGCGCGAATATCTTTGAAACAATAAATTGATTCTACGAAAAAAAAAAAGTATTGAATCTTTTTTGTAGAATTTTATAAACTACAATTTTTATCTAAAATTGGTTTATTATTAATTTGTGAAATTAAATAAGTTTTATTTTTAATCTTCTTCTTCTTCTTCTTAGTTTAAGACTTAAGGCTTGTTATTACCAACATCTGCGTCATTTCCTTGGCAGTGTTGGTTCTGTGAGCATATACAAATTTTGCATCCATTAGGTAGCTTGCTAGACTTGCCGTCTGCCATGTATCCTGGTTTTTATGTTAATGGTGGCAAATCACTAACCCAGGGGACCACCGGCTTAACGTGCCTTCCGAAGTACGGAGACCAGTCATAAGAAAGTTTGACTCTCCCCAGGTTTGAACCCGGTGCCCCGCATTTGCATCCAACTGCGTTAGCTGCAAGGAAATGACCGTCTTGATTTTTAATAAATTAATAATTATTAATATAATTTCCATAATTCGTAATTTATTATACAAATTTTATTCTATAACTGTTTTCTCCGAAAAATGGATAATTTTTTTGAAATATTTGCAGAAAAACTGTAATTCACACCCTAAAAAATCGTTGTTCAAATTAAGGGTACTTTTTAAATATGCATAGAACATCAAAATAAAGGTCTCCTTTAAATTCAGTTTTGATGTTTCAAACATATCCTAATATTGTAGTGTACTGACGGGTCGATTGGCTGATGCGAAAACCTTTCTCTAATTAAGTTTTCAGGTATGTATTAAAACATAGAATCCTCCTGAGAGGTCTTCTTTTCACCTCCTTGAGTGTCAGTTGTGTCTGTCCCAATTATTTTAGCTTGGTGTTACAGCTGCAGAGAATGTGTTCTGCCGATTTGATCTCTGATTCACAGAGTCTGCGCACCTATTGCTTTCCAATGATAGGTCCGATTAGCAACCTCGTAACGAGATTTCTTTCTTTCTTTGATAAAGGAAGAAACATTTTAGCCTCTGCAGTCGAGTACACTATGAATTTCTTTGCCTGGCTTTGTCCAGAGAATTTTCTTGTTTTCCGCTTCCCACTTCTGGATTTCCCGCCTTCTGTGTATTTTGGATATCTCACAGAATGGTTCGTGTCCAGTTGTGGGCGTTCTTGGGCCTGATCTAGTTAGTTTGTCAGTAATTTCATTACCCTCAATTCCCTCATGACCCGGCACCCAGTGAATAGCAATTTTATTGCCCATGGTCAGTTTATTGAGAGATTGTCTGCATTATCATGTGGATAACGACTCAAAGCTATTAAACATGTCTTAACTCCCTTAATTTGAACCATGGGCTTTCCTTTTTTAGGGGGTGAATTATAGTTTCTCGCGCACATTGCGCACAACTCGTAAACGGCTCGATGCCGGAGGTCAATTTTATGACAATTCCTTATGAACATGATTAACTACAATATATTATATTATATTATTGTTATCTGTTTTTGTGATTAAAAAATACTGCCATAAATTTTAACCATGACTTTGTAATGAAATAATATCTACCTAAGTAGGTAATTCTTGTTAGAAATAAAAAATTTATTGCGATAATTTAATTTTATGTTTGTCGTAATAACTAAATTTTTAATGTTAATATAAATACTTTTACGTACTACCCATACTACTTTATATTTAATTAATTGTAAAAATATAATTATTTTATTTCTGCAATTATTATTTAGGGTGTCAACAGTTTCTTAATCTATGTAGTGCTTATTGGGAGGTTTCAGGGTAACCTGCTAAGTGACTGTCGAAGGTTAAACAACCTTTCAAGTAGGTGTTCGATTTTTTGAATTTGATCAAAATCGTGTAATTAATTTCTAACTAGTAAATTATACGTCAAATTACATTAATAATATCATGGAATTACCTAATTACAAACACGTAGTATTTATTCAACATAAAATCCTGTAGATATCTAATCTAAATTTGATATTGTAATGACATTTTAATCTAGACTAATGTCTGGGAATTATAAAAATATCAAAGATTTTGATGCAATATTGGGTTAATTGTAATATACTACCAAAACTCCGTATTGATACATATGTGTGTAGCGGTCCAATAAAGTTGTGAAACACTTCAATGATTTCGGAAAGCTCGAGCTTTTATATCCAACTGGAGGGATGCTACCCGTTCTCACGTAGCCCGGGACAATTAGAAATAATGACAATTACAGTCCGGCCTAAACATGATTTACGATTAAGCTTAATATCTGTTTATATCTCTTAGAATTAATCTTACGATAAAGTGTTGGGTATTAATTTTCGCTTCGTTCATTGTATTAAATGTGGATTAAGGAAAATTATTCTGTAATTTGTATTTTATTTTTTAAGATGCAAAATAATAATTCACAAAGGAAATGTTTAAAAATATACCAACACATAAGAAATATTTTTATATTTTCTTATTTAACTTTTAAAAGCAAAATCGATGAAACAATCCCAAATTAAAAAAGAAAACATCAGAAATACAGATTTGACATAAATTGCAACTTTTCAGTTAGAACCTAACACTCGTTGAAAATTGGCCGATAACGAGGGAAAAATGTATATCTATCTATATAAACAAACCTGTAAAGCGATACCTAAAACTTACGCTCTGTCTATTTTCAATTTATTTTAAAGCTCTTTATTTTCCTTATGGAATTTTATACTATATTGTCTATGCTTAGGTGTACCTACTAAAAGACACGCACCAGCGAAGTTTCTTCTGTATTGAAAATTCTTTGATAATATATTACTTCAAATGAGTATACCAAATCTTTTAGAATATAAAACAGGTAGGTATTTATTTTCATTTAGAAACAAAAAATAAAATATTTAAATTTAATTTAAAATATCTTTAAAGGACCCCAATTTTCTTAATTGAATTTATTTCAAGAACAACGTAATAGGCTGACTAAAATTATATGTAGGTCAATAAAAGTATACTTTTAAAAAATTTTGGAAAAAAAAAGGAAGAGAGTAAGGAAGAAGATGAGGATGAGCCAAATTGTATACTATATAATTTTTAGATAAGATCGATGATGAGTTTAAATCAACAACCAAGAAATATTAAAAATTAACTACTTTTTATACTTTTGAGACGGTCATTGCCTTGCAGCTAACGCAGTTGGATGCAAATGCGGGGCACCGGGTTCAAACCTGGGGAGAGTCAAACTTTCTTATGACTAGTCTCCGTGCTTCGGAAGGCACGTTAAGCCGGTGGTCCCCTGGGTTAGTGAATTGCCACCATTAACATAAAAACCAGAATACATGGCACATCTGACGGCAAGTCTAGCAAGCTACCTGATGGATGTAAAATATTTATATGCTCACAAAACCAACACTGCCAAGGAAACGACGCAGATGTTGGTAATAACAAGCCTTAAGGCCTAAACTAAGAAGAAGAAGAAGAACTACTTTTTGAAGATTAAGAAATTCACAGTTCATACAATTTCAAAATCCTAATATATAAAAAAAACGTATATGTGTAGTAAACAGTTTAGCTAGAACGGTTCGTCCAAAAGAGAACAAAGCAACAATGAAAGGTAATCATGACGCAACTTACCAAAGTGGTAGAAAACTTCCTAGGATACAATATGAATTTATACAAACCATACAGAAATTAAATTCTTAGTTTTAATGGAAAAGATTTGCTCCGTATGCCAAACTTTGCAAACATTTTCAAGTTAGTGGAGAACTTCTTCACTATTAGATGGAACATTTGCACTTTGTGCAATAAGGGAAGTGATAAACTATTATGCACATTCGTATATTGTGATAGATCTTGTGGGGATCACGCAAAATCGAGAGGATGACTGTAATTGAGGTTATCATTCAAAAGTAGGAAAATTTGTTTTAAATAATTTGATATTTATAGAAAACATTCTAAAAAATTCACAAAGGAAAATCAAATATTACAAAAATGTCGTCAAAAGTAGTTGCTATAATATGAGCTTTGGTATAGTGAAGCTTTCAACCAGGAATCTACACACTCAAACTTGTTGATTGTTTAGGTATACCTACCATATTATGCTATCCTTCTTTACATGAGTATAAATTGAAATGCGTTTAACTGAAAAAAGAAGAACACTGTATCTAAGAAGTTTAGTACGCTACTAAAATTGTATTGAAACAATCGGAAATGCTTAAATATAGGTATTAGCAATAAAAATAAAAATCATTGGAACAAATTAAATAGAATTTAATTAATTCGAAAATGTTAGTATACCTATTTCTTATAAGATAAAGATGCATAAAACACATTGTACGACACTGACGTGACATTCAAAACGGAAATACTCATTAAAATAAATCGGCAGCGTTATTCTGCGCCCTTGCTCGGATTTCCAATTAAAAAACCTCATTTATACTCGACTAGAAATTACATGATGCAATTTAAAAACTGGGAAAACTTCTTAGAGGATTCCAACCCTTAAGTTAGTGTCCTCTTAAGATCATTTTCGACTCTAATTTAATTTACCTAATAAAGTATCACGCGCACGGATAATTTTTATGCGATTTAAGATTCGCGTGTTAAAACGCTTCTCGAATTTAATTTCGACGATTTTAATTGGATTTTTGTTTGTATTTAAATCTGGGATTAACTTAAAGATTATTTGAAAATTTCGATGTTAATGTAAAGTGTTTCAATACTTCATGGCTGTGGTTAAACTGATTGAAAAGTACCTAGCTAAGTAGGTATTATTCGCGAGAGACGACGAATATTAATGGAATTAGGATTTACATTGTATCTAATGTTCTTGAACTCCTAAAAAACTGAATGAATCTAACACATAAAACCAGAAACTACCTGGGTATTGTTAATTGGAAAGTTTACCTACAAGGTTACTATAAAATTTGTAATCATTGTTATATTTTTTATTGATCAACCGCAAGATTGTAGAGTGTTGTGACGTCAAATTTTTTCTATTATTTATTATTTTATTACTTAAACACCTGCAGGCCCACAGTAAAAATTTTTTTTGTTCATTTAATAAGTAAATTTCTCAGTCATTTTACTTTTCAGTCCGTCTCTGTACCACCGATTATGCAATAAAAAATATTAATAGTTTTAGGTAAGTCGGTTAGGTAGAGAGGGGCCAAAAGAAGGTGAGAGGGTGGAGCTAATGGGTAGAAACCAAAACTCGTATAATCGTGTTTATGATGGTGTCAATAATTGATGGAATTGGGTGTCACGCGATGTCTACTGCGCCGGATTTTGTCTACGCCCTTCATCTTACTTTGTCACCAGTTTACCTAAATACCATATTGTTTATACCTACAATATGTAGGTTGATTGTAATACATTTCTTTAACGTAGTGAGGCAGTGGCAGTGGCAGAGGGAAGAAAAATCTATCTATATAGTCGGTTTTGAAACGTCTTGCGACGTTATCCGATACCTATCTATACCAATCTTGCGAATTGGCGTTTTGGTTTGTTAGCATTTTACATTTTTTATCTAG
The DNA here is from genome assembly GCA_958510855.1 of Rhagonycha lutea. Classification (NCBI taxonomy): domain Eukaryota; kingdom Metazoa; phylum Arthropoda; class Insecta; order Coleoptera; family Cantharidae; genus Rhagonycha; species Rhagonycha lutea. The sequence continues at coordinate 61,192,426 of OY294036.1, forward strand.
ACGAGGAGCAAGCCCGACGTAGAACCCCCCAACCTGGAGGACCAGAGAGACGGCCAGAATAAAGTTCTTACTTCACCCGGATTCGAACCGGGCATTTAGCGTTCATAGTCAACTTATTCGACCATTATGCTCCGACCGTCTCTGGGAAGAAAAATTTTTAAAATTAATTAAAAATTAAAAATTAAGAAGAAAAATTAAGAAAAATTTTAAAGCAAAATACCGAAACACGAAAATGGGATAGTCAATTTTCAATTAAGTGATATGGCCAAGAGGTAAACTTGTTAAGCAGCGTTTTAATCGAGTTTCTCGTCTTGCTTTGAAGCGTAGTAAGGTGACCAACCGTACATTTTTAGGGAGGATTGTACTCCTTTTTCGCGAACCGTACTCCTTTTACACCCTGTACTCCTTTGCAACCTTTTGTACTCGTAAATCGTAAATATCCTAGATTTTATAACTTTTTGCCTATATAACAGAGCTAAAATAAGGTCCCCCAAATAATTGTTTTACCAAAAAGCACCGGTGCCGTGACTGCATAAAGGCGTCCCTGCCGCGGTTCCATATAAACGCCGCTGCCGCAGCGCCTATACAGGGTGTCCCCGCACTCACTTTACATAACTTAGATGGTGATAGAGGACACTTTTCTAAGAACAATATTTAACAAAAATTTTTTTCTAAATTCAAACCCTCGAGAGTTAGGCCTCTTTAAAGTTTTTTTTTTAATTTCCACCTTCACGTGGCCATAGCCCCGAAAATATTGATTTTTCAGTAAAAATAATTTAGTAATTTTTTAAAGAGCGTGAAATAATCTACAAACTAGATTCTAATATTTTATTGTCTAAACTCAAGTTTTTCTTTTTTTTGGTTTTTTTCAATAACCTGTATCTTTTAAACGAAACATTTTACAAAAAATCTGACGCCCCATTCCGGATAGGAAATTTAATACAACTTTTGTCTAGTAAAAATTTTTGAGAAACCAATCCATTTCACAGAAAATCAGAAAATAATAAACAAGGTAGCTACATACATCCGTGGTAGCTACAAAACAAAAAAATTAAATTCTCAAAATTTTTATTTTTTTTTTTTAATTATTTTATTAATTAATTTTTAACTATTAGATTATTTAAGTAAATGTTGAAAATGACCACCCTCATTTTCAATACACAGTCGTGATCGTTTTAAAAGATGTTTGTCGAAAAAAATCGAAAAAAGTCGATTTTTCGACACTTTTAATCGCAGAAATTCGATTTTTTGACACTTTTTCACACTCAGCGATCGACCAAAATTGGCCTCGTAATAGACCGGTCGACCCTTCGACCTTATTGACCACCCCTGGTATAGTGGCTCTTAACAAAAAAGGAAGGAAGGAAATAATACTAATAAAACATCTTTTAAAACGACACGATTGTGTATTGAAAATGAGAGTGGTCATTTTCAACATTTACTTAAATAATCTAATAGTTTACAATTAATTAATAAAATAATTTATCAAAAAAAATAAAAATTTTGCGAATTTAATTTTTTGTTTTGTAGCTACCTTGTTTATTATTTTCTTATTTTCTGTAAAATGGGTTGGTTTCTCAAAAAATTTTTACTAAATAAAAGTTGTAGTCCGTTAAATTTCCTATCCGGAATGGTGCATCAGATTTTTTGTAAAATCTTTCGTTTAAAAGTTACAGGGTTTTGAAAAAAACAAAAAAAAAGAAAAAGCTCAAATTTTTCGACATTTTTTAATTTACTTTAATTCATAACTCGAGAGCCGTTGATTTTAGACAATAAAAGGTTTAAATCTAGTTTGTAGATTATTTCACTCTCTTTAAAAAATCACCAAACCATTTTTACTGAAAAATCAATATTTTCGGGGCTATGGCCACGTAAAGGTGGAAATTAAAAAAAAATGCTTTAAAGAGACCTAACTTTCTAGGGTTTGAATTTAGAAAAAAATTTTGTTAAATATTGTTCTTAGAAAAGTGTCCTCTATCACCACCTAAGTTATGTAAAGTGAGTGCGGGGACACACTGTATGAAGCCGACACTGAGACACTAGGAACTAGGTAGATGAAAATCGGATAAACTTTGATAAAATTCGGTAGATGCAAATCGATATGTTGAAAATTTGAAAATGAAAATGTACAGATAGTTTGGTGCCATGATAGGGTGATGAACTTTGGATAGAGAGATCCCAGTTCGAACCTCATCTAAACCCAAATTTATTAGTGCAGTAGTTCTGATTAGACTGCGGTTTAATTGGGTTTATATTTTACTAAAAATAAAATTTCCCGTATTTTTTATGTAATATTTTATATTTGAAATCCCAAAAATAATACAATCTTTATTTTTACCAGACACATCACCACGTTCTTGGTCCACTAATCGATGTAAAAACAAAACCACATCGTAAGTCGTAGCAATTTTTACTTATTGAAGCCCTTGCGCATTAGATGATGCCGTAATTATGGTACTAAAATTATGCAAAATCTAATGATATTCATAAATTCTTCTTTCTCTGTCCTTTTACCCTAAAGAAGGTTTGGTGAACCTCTTTTAACAACGAGTTTTGATGGTAGATTACACCACAATGGTTTGCCATTGCCTGCCGAGGGGAGACGGCCACAATATGATTCTTACATCGCCCTGAGTCGAATCGGGTTCTTCTGTATTAGCAGTCGGTGCGCTTATTCGTTATGCTAACGACCGTCTCGTTGTTTCTTGTTTAAAACCTTTTACAAAATTTTAGTGAACTCTTAAAGTTCATAATAATTAATTTGTGACTAATAACGGCACTGAATTCGACTACTTTGGAATACCTTCCATAAACAGGATTTTTACTCCCCGAGTAAACTAACTCCAGGTAACATTATAAATGATCTAAACTTCTCTAGCCTAGAACTGAGAGTGTAAAATCACGGTATATTATATGTGTATTATCATGGTTCAGAATCCACGTTAAGCTATAGGTCATTTGCGATTTTCACATGAATCTGAATGTTGCTTAATCGGTTTTATGACCGGAAATCTGCATAGTAAGTATATATTTTTCCTCTATAGTTTCCTCGCAGATATAGTGGCATTTTACAATAAATTAATTTACCTCAAGAACGAGAAGTAATCGAACCACCTGTCATTTTTTAGACTAGTTTCGGTAAAATAATATCATGTTCACTCGCAAAGACAATTAAAATAATTCTTATCATTTTAAAAATTAAAAATGTAAATGAAAACGTAGATATAGTCCTGGCACAGGGTATATTTACTTCCGATTAACTAAGGAAGTTTTGAAATTAGGTGAATTGGTAAATTTAGATATCCATAAAAACATAATAATATATTACATTATACTAATATTTAAAACACAGCTTTATAAGGAATACTTTATACCCTTTCCCATCGATTGTTCCCCAAGGAAATAAAGTTAAAGGATTATTGAACAAATGTATATTTTAAATGATCCTCCATATTAGAATACTACCAGATATTAACAGAAATATAATAAATTAAAACAATACCCCGTATTATCTAATGACCCTAATTTGTCCAATCATCTTTGAAGACTACTACTTGTATTATAAATATGGTGATCATAATAATTTACTCCTTTTAGTAGGGCAGTACTGGGCAGTACTCGTTTTTGGGAACGATGTCCTTTGTACTTTCTGACAAGTATGTTAAAATGTATGTACCTAATCTTTTTTCTAACTTCTATATAATAAATTAAATTCATTAATAAAATTTAAAATTTTTAAACTTTTGTTATTTAAAATTCTATAAGAAGTGGTACCTAGCACTTCTAGTAGGCACAAACTACCAAGCACCAGTTCCGGTACTAAATAGGCGCCAAGCCAGACATCTTTAGACCCGCTTGTTGCTCGGAGCACAAGTAGGCGAGGGAGAGGGATTCAATAAATTCAATTATGAAATAGGGTTTAAAAAAAGTTCATTCAAAATTTTGTCACCATTCTATTGACGTTTACATTATGGGAAGCGTCACATAGTGTCCTTAATAGTAACTAAATTAAGTAGTATTTGGCATGTATTTATCATTAAATATTGATAAATCACAGTTTATATAATTAACTAATATGAACGAAATAAATTGATTTATAAACACGATTTACAGATGTACTACTACCTATGTCGTCCATGTTGTTCAATTACAGCGCCATCTCCACGTGGTGTAAAATGCTAATACGCGAAAATCAACGAGCGACTAACGCCAGCCGGGTCTCAAAAATCTCCGTTCAATAGGAGCGAACTAATGTCGCGCGCAATCGTTTTAAATTTGACGTTTAAAAATGTAGAAAGTTAACCTATAAACTAATGTTGTCTGTAATCATTAAATTTTGACGTTTAATTATTTAGAAATTTTAAAATTCTGTTTCAAATTCACGATGAAATTAAACGTTCAAGTTGTTGCAATAAAAGCGTTTGATGAATATTTCATAATTTTTATTAAAAAGTAACAAATAATAATTTACAAAACAAAAGTATAATAGTAACGTATGTTTTATTATGAAGAATTTTCATATGAAAAAACTTTATATTAAAGAAAATCTTCTTAATATATCGTCCCCTTAGTACTATAACTAGGTAACTTGAAATTACTCATACTGAGAAAATCAGGTTTAAAGTTTAGAATTTCTATTGGCAGCATAGACTTATCTACATTTTGCAAGTGGATATTTAATATTTAGAAACATAATATAACTTTTTTAGTTGTAGCACTAAATGAAGCGGTTACATTAGGTGATTACATGTAGCTAACTCAAAACAGCCAAAATTCAAGTTACCTAGTTATAGTACTAAGGGGACGATATAATTTTAGGAGTATTTTAATTTTATTTTGTAAATTATTTGGTTTTTTTTAATAAAAATTATGAAATATTCACCAAACGCTTTTATTGCAACAACTTGAACGTTTAAAAGCGATAAATAAACTGTTAATATAGTAAATACGGTGTAAATTTGTATTCATCGTGAATTTAAAACAGAATTTTAAAATTTATAAATAATAATTAAACGCCAAAATTATATATTACAGACAACATTAGTTTATAGGTTAACTTTCTACATTTTTAAACGTCAAATTTAAAACGATTGCGCGCGACATTAGTTCGCTCCTATTGGACGGAGATTTTTGAGACCCGGCTGCCGTTAGTCGCTCGTCGAAAATCATACAAAATAAAAGGAATGTCGTTAATCCCTTCGTGCGCTTCAGTACTTTTTTTTCCTAAAAAAGATTATGGTCACCATAATTATAACTAATGCACAAGTCTTATATTACAGCTGAAATTTAGTACGCCTTTAATTTTCAAGATTTAAGTACATGTACATGTACATAGGCTTTTCCATTCCTGTCGGAATATTGCCACTTCTATTGAAGTCTTTACAATCCATTTCACGAGGTGGATTAATCCTCTTTTGCTACTCGTTTTACTACAACTTTTCACCACAGCGTGTGGATGTCCACCGGAAGGCCGGGCTAAGAAATTCTGCGAAGTCCGCGACTTGAATCCAGAATTTCCGCTCCGTAACTCAACCAGCGATCACATCACTCCACACCGTGGTCTCAAGATTTAAGTATTTAAGATTAATTTGCAGTCTAAACTTCGTTAGAAATAAATTAATGTATCGTAATTTGCAGAGAATTTAATTCTCTTTCTTTTCTATTTGAACTATTTATGTCGTAGTATGCACAAACTGCGCTACATGTAATTTAATTTAAGAAAATGATTTTAGTCGCCATCTTGCCAACATGAAGGTACCACGCCGCACCGGCCGGCGGCAAAGTTACCAAGTTGCAATATCAGTATGTTTTCAGAGACATCTACATTTACAAATTGACCAAGTTTCAAAACTCTATTTTCTGTGGTTACAGAACTCAGTCCACACACAATAGACCACTCGTGTAATAGCAGTTTATCCAATCCGTTACGAATAATTTTAGTATGGAGAAATTCATTTGCGGAACAAATTTATTTTTTGTTGATGAATAGAGACAGGATGGTTAGGCAAAATGCCTTTTTTTTTAAATTGAGATATTTCAGGCAGACCCGATTTAAAATCCGTTTCAGAGTATGTACTCTTCAAAAATGCATATTTTATTTTGCTTTTTTTTTGCCTTTTTGGGGGTATTTCAATTTATTTTGCCTTTTTCGCCTATTTTGTGTTGTTTTTTACCTTTTACCTTTTAGAACCATTTTTAATTTATTTCTTAATTTTAAAATTTAAAATTTTTATTTAAAATATTCTGGGACGACATTGAAACTCATAAAAATAAATGGAAAGGAATTTTAATCATCTTATAACTTAGAAATAGGTTGCAGAGTGAATTTTTACCTTAGTAGTTATATTGGGAGCGACCAATGTGCAGAAACGTATAATCGTCATTTCGGTTCTATGTTTGTGTCAATTGGTGGAATTATGTGTCAAGACTGTCAAGCATTCTCCCTCCACATTAACAACAAACAAGAAGTTAGATAGTTTGACTCAATTTCGAATAACGATTTTGATTTATAGATAAGTCCAGATCAGATAAGTTCTTTAAAATTTGCCCCTATTACAACTTGCGACGTGGAAAAATCGTTTTCCACATTCAAACAAATTTTGAGTGACAGAAGAACCAACTTAACGGTTGATGATATAGATAAACTTCTAGTAATTATAGTTGGCACCAGAATAAAGAGAATTAATTATTTGTATGATTTTGGTTACAAAAAAAAAGGATTTCCGGTTTTTTTCAGATACAGTTTTTGGGGTTTTTGCCTTTTTCGTGCCTTTTTTGCTTGCTTTTAATGCCTTTTTGCCTGCCTTTTTTGAGGTTTTATTTTGCCTAACTATCCTGTCTCTATTGATGAATGATGATGAACTAATTTTATTTTTCCAAGATTTAATGTTATTTCTTATGGGGATGGGACTATTTGCCGCGGCCGACTCGTCGCGGCCGACTCGCCGCGGCCAACTCGCCACAAGTCAACTCGCCACCAACCCAACTCACCGCCAGGCCAATTCGCCGCGGACCAATTCGCCGCGGGCCAATTAATCATAATATTATATCAATCAAAATAATTATTGAGTAGTTAATCTTCCTTTTGTGGAATCCTAATTCTTGACAATAAGCGATACAGAGTGGATGATAAAACAAAAAATTCGAAATTATTTCTGTTACCAACTACACAACATGTGAAAAAGTATTATCGTACTCCGCTCCGCTCCGCTATGCAGCGCTCCAGAGCCATTTTTGGCAACACATCCACCTACGACAGAGTTGAAAAAGAAAGCGAGATCTACCCCCTTCCCAGTAGCACAATTTGCCGAGTTGGAAGACCCTAGGGGATGTTTTTAATGAGTTTAGTGTTGCCAAAATGGCTCTGGAGCGCTGCATAGCGGAGCGCGGCGCGGAAGAGTCAATTTTGGCAACACATCCACCTACGACAGAGTTGAAAACGAAAGCGAGATTTACCCCCTTCCCAGTAGCACAATTTGCCGAGTTGGAAGACCCTAGGGGGATGTTTTTAATGAGTTTAGTGTTGCCAAAATGGCTCTGGAGCGCTGCATAGCGGAGCGCGGCGCGGAAGAGTCAATTTTGGCAACACATCCACCTACGACAGAGTTGAAAAAAAAAGCGAGATTTACCCCCTTCCCAGTAGCACAATTTCAATAACTGCGGGCAAAATGGAAACGATACAGGGTGGATGATAATTGATAGAACAAAATATTCGAAATTATTACTGTTACCAACTACACAACATGTGAAAAAGTATTATCGTACATGATAGGTGGAATATTGAATAGAATAATAGGCCATATTGATGATGATCCTGATTAAGAGGACTTATTTTTAGGTTGGTAATTTAATTAATGGGATTAGTTATTAAATTATTATATAATAAGTAAACAAAATAACTGTATTGGTAAAACATAATAAGATAAAAGAAAGAAGATAAAGAGTAGAATTGAACCTAGCGGTTACATATAAATTCATATTGGTTAAACCAATAATAATCATTATGGAAAATCAAATTTAATAATTATTAATAAGCAGATTTCGCGGCGAGTTGGTTCGCAGTGAATTGGCCTGCGGCGAGTCGGACTGGCGACGGGTTGACTTGTGGCGAGTTAGCAGCGGCGCCGGCGAGTTGACCGTGGCGAGTCGGCCGCGGCGAATGGTCCTAGATCTTTTCTTATATTTCCAGTTTTTCTCATTCAAGTGCAACACTTTTGCATCGTCAACAATATAACCGTTGATAATTACGTTGACAGTGGAAAGGTAAATCTTCTTAAGCGCCATTACAGTTAAGCTCACATTAATAATTGTGGGTTAGTTGTCAATGTTAAACAAATATTGGACGTATCAGTTAGAAAATGAGCATTCGAGATTTTGGATATTCAAGAACATGTCCTTCTCACCACCTCTCGCTTTGATAATAGCGAAACAAGAGCGAGTTGCCGGCATTGGCGCAACTAGGGTCAAAAGTTTGGGGGGGCTAAAAAAGTATTTTCAAACAATTTTTTTAAGGAGGGGGTAAAAATAACGAAAAACTGGGATATTGGGGGGGGGGGACTAACTTGAACTTTGGGGGGGTTTAGCCCCCCCCCCCTAGTTGCGCCTATGGTTGCCGGTGTACAATATAATATTATTTTTCGCGTCACAAAAATATCACTTTGACAAATACTTTGACGTTTTGATATTTATCTTTCGAAATAGCAAGCTCAAGTTGGATCACTCGTTGCTTTTAAAGATTCCATAAAAATTGGGAAGTGCAATGAGTAGAGAAAGCTGAGTTTCAGTGACAATAGCTCATGTGTTCAATAACAACAGCTCACTAGTGTAACAACAACAGAACACTTTAATTCGGACGTTCATTTTGTCACGATTTGCGAAGGCGAGTGAAGTTCTTCTACCTATACTTTTATCCGAGGAACATCGGACTACCGAGAAATATCGGACTACAAAGAAACATCGGACTACAAGAGAAACATCGGACTACAGAAACATCGGACTACTACATCGGCCATTAGCCATTTTATATTATGCTACTATGTGCGAAACGTCACTAGTGCATGACGACGATGAACAAGCGAGAGAATAGCCGGACTCAATACATTTGAGTCCTCAAATGTTTGTGCAGTTGCACTGGTAATGGCGTTGCAATTTAATAAATGGCTAAGTGGCTACAGTAGTGATGTGACGACTCGAGTATTACTCGGGTTAAAACTCGAGTAAGGTCTGTATTCGAATAACTCAGGTAGTTTTTTTTGTACAACTCGAGTTTTAAATGCGCACGTAAACTGCACAAGCACAAATAATTTTATAAACGAGACGAATGCAAAGCAAAGCAAAATTATTATTAGTTTTTTACTAACTGATTTGCCTTTTCAAATACTCACAAGTCGCAACTCAAAAAAGATTAAATGATTAAAATTTAATAATTTTTAATGTTATTTTAATTATTAATGATACAAAGTGCGCGCGTAGCCGAGTAAAATTACTCGAGTATTAACTCGAGTTGAAAATATTTCGAATTCGAGTTACTCGAGTTTAAAAAGTATTCGACTCGTCACATCACTAGGCTACATCCTACATCGGACGTAAAGGTTTTAATTTGATATACTATTTTTCATTTCAATAACTTCAGAGAACTTTATGGAAAACTTCTCTCGATACGTACAGAAAACAAGGGTTAAAATGCATTACGATTTGCTACGCATAGGTACCTATCAAGGATCCAGCAAAGAATATCTTAAGGCTCTGGCCAGACGTGCAGTAAAATGACGCTAGCTTCAGTAGTAAAATGAAGCTGCAGTAAGGCAGTAAAAACTTTTTATTTAATTAATATCTTTAAAAAGAAACAATGTGAATGAGTTAAATGGAAATACCATACTGTTATACAAATGCGTTGCGCTTCACGCAAATAAATAGGTCCGAAACCATCCGTGCAGCGTGAAGCTGCGTCATTATCTGGAAATGCACCTTTTCGCGTTTTTCAAGCGACATTTCCAGCTCCGTCTGGCCAACTACGCTTGTTTCCATAGAGTGTATTTATAAACTTTACTGCAGCTTCATTTTACTGCTGAAGCTAGCGTCATTTTACTGCACGTCTGGCCAGAGCCTTAGTGGCCTATTAAATGAAATATTGCACTTTAAAATTTAAATTGTATTTACTTACTCTCGTTTTCCAAATTAAGATTAGAAATTACATTTTTTATTAACGATTGCTTATCTAATCTTATCAATTCAATAATTAGAAAGACATTTTCATCGCCGCATATAAGCCGGCTGGTAGCCGAGACCCCAGTTCGCCGATTTGTAGAGACGCCCCTGAGTGAATGCATTAAAACTACAATCTTTTTTGAATAATTTGCACATTAATAATATTATAATAATACCAGCTACTAGATAGCTATGTAGATATTTCTTTTATATGATTTAATGGATTTACTTTATGTTGTTATTTTACGAAAATTGAAGGCAACTTCTGCAACCTGAAGGTATGTTTAAATATCGCGCCGCAGTTTTATAACCTAAAAGTTTATGTGACATTAAAAACGTCAAGTGTACAATTTAAATTTACATTTAATATAATATAATACAGTTAATTTAATTCTTGTGCACCTTACTCAGTAACGAGCATTTAATTTTACATTGTGTTTGTAACAGTTGGTGTATTTATAATAATTAATGTTACTTTATTTAACCTAACCTTGCATTAAATTTTATTATGATTTGTAAGTTTTGTTTAGAAATGATTTACAAATCCTTGTGACTTACAGCATTTAGAGTAGTTTATTATTAACAAGTATAAAACAGCAATAGTAGTAAATATTACATGACGTGTCGATGGAAGAAATACCAATAAATTGTCACGGTGAACATGCTTCGGAGGAAGAATGTGAGATAAATGAAAGTATTTCTGCAAGTTCTTCATGGTTGTTGAAGTATTACAGACCTAGGGGATCATTAGCAAGAACATTGTATCAAAAACAAATAGTTGATAACTATTTAAATTCATTCGACAAGTCTCAGGTAGGTAATATTTCATATAATTTTGTATTGTCGAAGAGTGTTATGTTGTCGAAATACTCTAATATACAAAGTAATGTTATGAAAATGGTATACCAGATAGATCACAATTTCAAGTTCATTTATAATCTATGTTTTGCAAACTTGACCTATTTGTAAGTTCAATTTATTTTAAAATCATGGTTAGATTTAGTTTTAAAAGCTGTAATTTCATTTTTTATGCTTGCAAGTATTTCACCTGAAAAGCACACTAATGTTTTATGAAAACTACATGAAACTTTCAATTTTAATTTTAAATATTACCTACGGTAACAAATGTCTTTACTTTTCATTATAGGGTAGGTAAGGGGGATAAAAGTACCACTTTTTTTTATCGGTATCTTATGTGAAACGCGAAATACATTGCAAAAAAAAATTTATTGGTGCTTATGAAGCCTAGGTCATCCGAAATTAAATATATTTAAACTAACACAAGAAATTGATATTAATATTACACATGAGTAGCCAGTACGTCCGAGCTTCGCACTCTTTTCGTTCTGTACCTTACCAATCAGTAATGCTTTGCATCATCCTTCAGACGAAGGAGACAAAGGACGTAGTGCTGCCGCTCTGCAACAGTTACAAGATTAAGACACATGAGTAATGAAGGATTTTGTCCAAAAAGGCCAGTGGTCCTTTTTACCCCATATATGCGGTAAGAAGTACCAAGCATTAGTTAAAAAGTTCATAAGTAAGGTGACCAACTATTTTTAGTACAAAAGGAGTACGAAGGACCTTGTTTTTGTTTTTAGCTTATTAAGGTAAAAAATTATTTAAGGGACCCTTTTTTTTAGCTCTTTTATGTTAAAAATTTATAAAATCTCAGAATTTTAATATTTAGGAGTACAAAGGGGTACAAAAGATTGAAAAGAAGTACAAAAGGGGTACGGGAAATAAAATCTCATCCAATGCAATGTAATATAATAGCAAAAATCTCAGGATATTTATAAAAGGGGTAAGGTTGGTCACCTTATTCGTAAGTTAATTACACATGAAAGTGAGAGATAATATTATAACTTTGATCAGGGAAAGTTCTTTGGAACTTTTTGGTTGGAAAATGGACCACTGTGCGAAGATATGAAGCTTTGTAGAAACCCAGCTCAAGATATTCACTATTACTGACTTACGTAGGTACTGAAAGTAAAACTGCAATGGATGCAAAAGTGTGTGAAAATCGAAACTTGGAGCGATGTTATAGGGTTACATATTGCATAACATGAAAATTTGAAAAACTGCAACGTTTAATAATTGTGATATGTAGTAGTTACAATCCAGTATCGATACCTGTCAAAATATTTCAATTTGATTTTACTTTTTTGAAACATCTGCTGGCACATTATTTAATTTTTTAGAATTCTATTAAAAACAGTTGGTATAGAATTTATAGGATTTTTTTTAATTACACGAAGCTTGGTTAGGTGAGAGTTAATATTATTTTATCAATATTTCCAATATCGAAGTATACTCAATTAGCGTCACGAACCACTATTTACTTACGTCCACTACAAATATGGAACCTCATTATTGCCACAGAGGTATAGCTTTACTTAGCAGTTAGTCTGCATTTAGAGACAAATTGATTAGAATCTTATATATAAATTTAATATAAATGTGAAAATATTTCGAATAGTTGTACTTGCTTATAAACATTTTTCTATGGGTAAGAATCTAACCATAATCTCATAACCGCACATAAAAATTTTGTTTCAATTTAAAATTGCCGAGAAAAGAAAGCTAACATTTTAATACCTATAGGTATATGTATACATATAGCGTTACCAAATAAACATTATAAAATATTTAATTTCCAAATACTTATTTATTATTAAATCATAATTGTTAATTACTAAGTGAGGTTGATGACTCAACGGTAATCCGTAAAATTGACGGTAATTGGATTTGTACAAACATCATAGATTTGGGGTTTGTTGTTTATGACATGAGCACTAGTATTCTGATTAACGTCAATAAATTGATTACCTATTCTGCCCGTTTTACTTTTATTATATTTTTGCCAAATAACCGAATTAATAAAATTTGACTCATCAAAACTATAATAAGAAAATAATATAGTTTAATTTATTATTTTTAATCTATTCAATTGTTTTTTCTTTTTTTTATATTGAGAATAATATGCGGCGTCAAGTTCATATTCACAAAAATACAATCATGTTAGTGGGGTAACGAAAACCATTTAGGGGAGCCACTGAAATTTATTCAGAATAAATAATTTCGGACGAGCAAAAAGAGTGCGATTTTTTTTAACGAAATAATTCATTATTACTTATTCACATACAGCTTTTATAAATAAATAATATAAGATAGATACTATTTATATTATTTATGGAAAGTGAAATTACCTACCTTTAAATTTAAAAACTTTTTATTGTTTTCTGTCTTCCACTCTTCAGGTATTAGGTATGTTTATTTGTTATACTATCTATAATAACTAAATTTAATGCATTTGTATTATTTATTTAATAATTTTCATTCGTAATATATTAGATAATAAAATCTTCAGTCATAATTTAAAATAAAAGTTAAAAACAATTTCGGTGCGAAGCTGACAGAATTACAATAAATTATTAGAATGTTCTTTTTAAAGAAATTGTGATATGTACAGTGTAAACTATTTTTTTTAGAAATGGTTTTTCTTCGTTATTAACTATAACAAGTAAAATAATTGAAAGGTGAATGTTCATTAAAAATTAATTATGCTTTAACTATAGTCAAGAAAGTTTAGTTTAATATGATTAACACAAAATTATTCTAATAATTCTTTGAATTCCCAATTATTTACATTCATTTATGGACACTCGAAATATTTTTATTATTATACTTGGGAAATTTTATGAATTACATTTTAGACTATTGAAACTAGTTACCGTTTATTTTGACCATTCAGTCATAACTGTTTTATTATGCAGATATCATCAAATCTATTAAATGGGAAACATTAGCATATTTAAAAGAATTGAAGTGTAGTTTTAGTATTGCCTTTGGAGTTACGAACAGTTTAAATAAAGCTATAAAGAAAAGGAAGTATAGAATCTTTTCATGTCAAATTCCAATTATATTTCTATCAATTATGTATTTCTAATATTTTCATGTTTTCTTTGTTTTCTTTAATATTAAATTGTAAATTTTTAATGACTTCCTATCTGTAATTTGTTCTAAATCTATATTTTTAAAAATTATTATTACAAACAGTATTATCGAATTTAAGAATATTAATTTTCTACTTACTGATATGTTAAGTTAGTGTCACTTTTGATTCTTTTCATTCATCAGTAGTGCTGAAAGGAAAATCTTTCGTAACTAGTGATGACATAATATTCATTTCTACACTAAAATATTGATTAGAGTCATAAATTTTAATTTCTTTTTTATTTATTTTAAATTCTTCTCCTTCCTCTTTTCTAGAAGCAATTATCTAGAGAATTCTCTTCTAGTTTCCTTGACAGTGTTAGAAACTTTGAGCATATAAATATTTTACATCCATTTGGTAGCTTGCTAGACTTGCCTTCAGATGTGCCTGTATCCTGTTTTTTTTATGTTAATGGTGGCAATTCACTAACCCAGGGGACCACCGGCTTAACGTGCCTTCCGAAGCACAGAGATAAGTCATAAGAAAGTTTGACTCTCCCCAGGTTTGAACCCAGTACCTTTCATTCGCATCCAACTGCGTTAGCTGCAAGGCAATGACAGTCTCTTTAATTATTAAGTTATTAACTCGTGATAATAATAATAATTAAATAGGATATTTAAAAAAAAATTATTTGTTATTATGTAGGGTGTTTTTTTAGCTGCATGAGAACTTCAAAATGAAATAAAACATTAAAAACCTGACGGAATGTTTTGGTTATAAGTTTTTTATGAAAGTACAGTTACAGGCATTTATGATTTGAACATGACTTCCGGCATGTGACCACCACGACTAATGGTTACGAAGCGCATCCGTTCAGTCCAATTTTTGACCACTTTTTCCAATATTTCTGGCTTTATTTCATAAATGGCTTGCTGAATATTAGCCTCCAATGCTTCTAGAGTTGTTGGTTTGTTAGCATAAACCATGGATTTAACATACCCCCACAGAAAATAATCTGGAGGTGTCAAATCACACGATCTTGGAGGCCAATTGATAGGACCACGTTTTGAAATAATGTTGTCACCAAATTGTCCTTTCAATAAATTGATGGTTTCGTTGGCTGTGTGGCACGTAGCACCATCCTGTTGGAACCATAAGTTGTCAATGTTTAGCTCTTGAAGTTTTGGAAACAAAAATGTATTGAGCATGTGTCGATATCTCACACCATTCACCGTAACGGTAGCTCCTTCCTCATTTCGAAAGACATATGGACCAATGACGCCGTTGGCGTATATTCCACACCAAACAGTCAATTTTAATGGATGCGATGGAGTCTCAAGATAATGTCCCGGATTGATCTCACTCCATATACGGCAATTTTGTTTGTTCACATACCCATTTAACCAGAAATGTGCCTCGTCACTGAACAAAATTTTACGGTAAAAAAATGGATCCACTTCCAATTGGTTGTGAGCCCAATTTGGTAGCGTTGTTCAATAGTCAATATATGCATTATCAAATGCCAAACCTTGCTAAACACAAATGTCAAAAAACTGTTTCCATAGCAATCTTGATTCAATTGTTATCCCTATTGAAAGTTCTCATGCAGCTAAAAAACACCCTATATTACCTACTTAATTTAACCTTATTAAATATGTAAAATTAAACTATATACAGTACAAAAAATGCACGTTGTAGTTCTAGAATTTCAAAAGATGTGTAAACGAAAAACGGAGGATAAATGTTTGGAAGAATAAGTATTCACAGGATTCATCTATTTCGTTTACCTATTATCACAATAAATTGATGATCTGCATAAGATGGAATTTTTGGACAAACTGTTTAAGTTTTATTTGAAACACTTTTAGTATGAATGTATTTTTTAATTTTGTAGTTCATAATTCTATGTAATAATAATAATTGAAGCTCACGTCCTATCTGATGAATATTTTGGCAGTTTAGATAACTAATATATCAACAGATTTCGACCAATAATAATTTTCAAAAATAAACGACACAAAAAAATAGTAAGAAACGCAGCAGTAAGTTTTTTTTATCTTGAATGTGAACTGAAAGCTCAAATTTCATTAAACAACCCGAAAGTGAGAATTTCGAGTGCAATTTATATTATAAATAATTCGTCTTATACTAATTTAATGGCGCTATCGTGTGCCGGAGATGTGCTAAATATCAATATACTACCTCAAAACATTCGTTGTTGTACAGCTGATAGGTGTATAATTGTACCCTTGTTGGTAACAGCATTAATTTTGACACACTTTCAGACTACTCACCCTATTAATTATTTTTAGCTGAGGCTACCTAAGATTTTACTTATAACAAAATTGTCATCCATTTTCAAAATGCATACAACACACTATTTGCATCTTGTGCCCTAGTTTCCTAAAATGACTACCAAATGGCTAATTTTTCATAAAAATATGTTAAAAATAATTTTAAGTCTTCTTGGAAGCGTTTGATAATGATAACGAGTGCATGAATTTTGCCAAGAGTTAATAATTATTTAATTAATAAGAAAATTGTTCATATTTCTTGAAAATTGTACAATAAATTTATTGAACCTATTTATTATCTTTTTTTATTTTATTTTATTTATTTCCGCAACAAATATAAAAATTGGCCACCTTTATTGAGGACGTAGCAAAATTTTCCTTGGGAATAATAAATGATGGGGACAGACTTTGAAAAACATTTTTTTTAAAATCTTATAAATTCTTAACTATACTTAGTGTTATATTTAACTTTTTTTTGTGTAATTCTGACTTAATTAGTTAATTATTCTGTAAATCTGAGCAATATAAATTTTTTGAATGAAACACATTTAAAAATTTTTTTTCTAAAATAGCCTCCAGTATTAAACGGGGTCCCTCTCTAAAATACTTTGTTTTGGTCTTAATTAAAAGCCTTAATTTGAATTAAAATTCAAAATATTTAAATCTGTTGAGGAATAGGTTATTAATAATAAAATAAATATATTTCTACAAATCAATGTCATAAAAACCAATAACAATCAGAATTGACGCCCAATAAAAAACTAACAAGCAAAATTATAAAATCACCAACGGATAACATGTTTCAATCTTATTCACGATTATACCTGTGAAACTAATCTCAAGTTAATCTTAAATGTTATTACACACGTAGGGTACCTACAGTTTAACTTGGCCTCTGAACCACTAGAAATGTAATGCACTTCATTTTGAAAAGAGAAGGTATATTAGGCAGATTTACACGTCAGTAGCTTACCATCATCAGAAAGATGATTTTTAATGGCAATTTTAGTATATTTATTTTGTAAATTTTTTGTAGTCAATTTTAAATTAGAATATTTTCGTGGTTTAATTATTAAGTTTGCGTATTAGCTGTACACCCTTCCACCCCATCATGCTAATTGCTTGTACTGTACAATCCCTTACTTAATAATGGCCTTTTATTACAAAATATTATAAATCATAATATTATCTTGATTGAAAAACGATTCGTTTAAGATAAATAAAATTTAATTTAAAATTATATGAATTAAAATCAAACATTTTCAAGTTATCAGAAACGTTTATCTGTGAAACATGGACAGTGTCATTTTCTTTGCTGTGACCGGGCAGTTTGTCACGGGATGTGTTTTACGAGCAGTCCCAAAGGTACGCTAACCTACAGTTACCTACCTTCCCTTTTAGTCACCCCTACTTCACAAAAGATCTTACAAGAATAAGGGAATGTCGCTGTATATGTAACGATACGATGCATAAATGTAGTTTTCTCTCTTGAGTCTAAGTGCTTTATGCACGTATCAAGTTTAAATATGAATGATAAAATCTTGCACCATCTGCTTTTTTCACCACACGGCCATCTATCTACGAAAGTTTTAAAATTTTCTGTATTTATATTAACCAATAAATTGAAAACTCTAGTGACCCACTGGTTATCAGAGAATTTGTGGCAAAATTTTAATAAGATTTTATAAACTTTTTTCTTGTATACGTATTATGTCTAATCAATCCTATTTTGACACTATTGCCTTGAAAGTGTGTTTGTTACTGTGTTCGCTTATTTTCTTTCTGAAATAAAGTTTGGGTGATAAAGAACAATAAAATGTATTTTTATTTGATATGTTAAATTAAGTAAAGTAAGTAAGATTAGAAACAAATGGGAATTTAAAGCAGATCACAGTGTTAGAGGTTTGGGATTCGATTCCAATACTCGATACACATATTTTTACTTCAGGGTAGAACCTAGAGTTCCTTCCAATATATCAGAATTTACGTATATCGAAATACCTTTAGGCTGTCTAGATCATATTTTGATTGCCAGTAATATAAAATAGTGGGAAAAAATAAACAAGCTTTGAATTCTGAATTATTCTTTTTTATTATTTGAATTTTATATCTTGATATTTTACAAATTTACACTTTATTGAAAAATAGCTTACCTATATTTATTTGACTTCATTTTAAATTTGAATTATTTTACAAACGGGCAGTCCGATGTGATGAATGACAAATCGGTTACTATAAACAATATAATAATTGTGAGGTTTCCAAACCTTCAGTAAAAAATGTGTGTACCATGTGAATAAAGCTTCAAGAGAAATTTTAATTTGAATTTCATCAGTGATTCATAGGCTTCAGCTCTTCATACTCGCAATAATAAAAAATATTATACTTTACAATATAAGTAAGCCGTTTTTATATGATTTTTCTAAGTGTTCAAAATAAAAATAAGATCGTTCCGAAGAACATCAATTCTATACATATTTCGATACAAGAATTTGCATTTGGTTGATTGGTTTAGCATGATGGAAACCATGTCTCATGAGAGACATTCATCACTTACTTGGAAAGATGTGCTAGTCCTGCAGCGACCATGCCATTAATACCACAATACGTTGTTCAACTGTGACATTTAAATTTTGTTCAAGAATTGGGTTATGTTTATATAATTTTTATGATTTCTTTATAATTATTTTTTTAAATTATTTATGTATATGGCATTGTAACAATAATCGAACTTTATTAGTAGGTACTAAATAGTTAGTTCATTGCTATTTACGAAAAAGAAAGATTTTTAATTTTATTGATTATATTATTATACTTGCTGATCATGATCACAGTCAAATTCTGCAAATTGTGAATTCTGTAGCAAGATTAATTGTTTTCCAGTTGATAATGCAAACTTATGCACCCAACCAGATGCAGGCAAGACCGGATTCGGACTGTTTTAATTATTAATGGTGATTAGTACATTCCTTTTCTATCCAAATGTTAGTTTGAACCGCCTGCTTTAATAGCATTCTTCACCATTTATTGTACCACACTGCACCATGGGCCACTTTTTATATCTCATATAATCATTGTTGATCTTTGTAAAAAGTATGCGGTGGATACATTTTTTCTTTATTGCAATAAACAAATCGGATATCTCTCGAGTCTTTTTTTCCATATTTAAGAGAAACATTCTCCCATCTTGCTGAGGTAATTTAGTTCTGTTTAGGAATGCTAAACTTAAAATGCATATCTGGAGAGTTCGAGACAGTTGCAAATTAGAAATTTATTATATTTATTGACATTTAAGTTTTTCTGATTAAACACCGAATTTCTATCTATACACTGCAAGTGGCCCAATATCCTGTTGAAGTAAATATGTAGTCGCTAGTCGGGCATTAATATGTTGATTAAAATTAGCAAATGATGTGGGCGTAGTCCGAACAGCTTTCGTATACGTAGAAAGTTTCTACTCTAGTTAAACAAAGGAAGTAATAAAATGCATTTATTAATTATTATTAATAGATGTATTGGAAAATTACCTCTCGGGTGCTTGGTTCATGAAAAACAACAGACAGAATTGTAATGTTACCTAATATGTATATTATGTATAGATACCTACTACAGAAATATAACACATTATGGTAAAATAATTTTGGCGTATCTTGCAACGATTTAAAATACTTACAAAATCTTCTCATTACACCCTCACAGAAAGAAATTAGTTATATTTTAAGTATGATCCTTCGGTGCCGCTGGGGGTGCGGTGGTACATTGCAATAGCAGCGGATTGCGGAAAACGGATCCGTAATTTTGTATTACTCAACCCCCACCAGTATGGCCATTTTGTGATCACTATAGTTTTTGCTACTTCTCTGTAATAAGTTAAGGCCATGTGACACGAGCTGCACTGATAACAAATTTTTTCACCTGTAAAGCAAAAAAATTGTTACCATTGGTTTCTTTAATTTAAAAAAAAAATTATTTTACAGATCACTCTGTACCTATTTATTAGATTATTGAAAAATGTCATTAGTCTTATGAATCATTTTGATAATTTATTAACGAGTAGTATTCTTAAATGGCTAATCATTAAGTTCAGATATTGCTATATTTTCTTTTTTTTAGGAGAGGAAGATTTTTCGAGAAACATTAGTATTATAATTTTGAATAAAGTTTGAATTATGGATATTGCTTAATGCTATACAAAAATTTGTGATCTATTTATCAATAGAATATTGAAAATTATATCATGTTATTCGAAAAATTATCATGATTCCATTAAAACAAATCATCCTAATAGCAGATTTTGCATACCCATAATCGTAAGAATTCAGAAAATAATATTACTAGAATATTTCTTGACAATATTTGCATTCAGTACAAAGACAGTCTTGCTATGGAATATGCTGTCGGACGATGATCGAAGGCTATGTTTCTGTATTTTCTTACTGTATTGACTAGTCCAGGAGTATTGGCTGGAATTAATCCTTTAGATTTGAAAAACGTTCGGTTGAATGCCTCGAAATTCCTTAAAAAGGGAAGATCGGTTATATTTTGTTTGAATACTTTTAATCCACAGGATTTTAAGTTCAAACACACCTGAAGGATGCTCTCATGAAGGAAATTACTGAAGTTTGACAACTCTGATGGGATACATGCGAATACGGTAGAATTACCTACCAATTTGTACCATATATCCAATTCATCCATCATAACATTTAAACTTGCACAATTGCTCACAGGACATGGTGAATTCGAAAGATTTCTCCACCGGTTAGGAAAATCCTATAACGTTTTATATCATGTGTGCAATAACTTACCTGAACTCATTAATCCTGTATTTGATGATCCCGTCCATAGACTGGTTGAGTGTAAATTGTAAAATGACGAGAGAGCAGCGGTGGAATCCTATTTTTGTGAACACTTACCTGCGCATTTGAAAAAGTTAAATCAATCTCACTCAGCAGATCTCTTGAATCCTGCTTTCATTGCATCTAAAACTTCTGTAACTCGGCCAATCTGACTCTCTTGATAATTTTGTTCCTGAATCTCCTGAGTCTTCAAAAGATGAAAACTCTTCTGATGATTATGACGTCTTCGGATGATCCTGATGACATGTCCTGACTTCTCTGAATAAGGATAGTTTCATTCATCCCTGAAAAATATAAATTGGTTTTATGGACCTAATGATTTTCAGGTTGCCCTGTATTTAGAAGAACAAACCTTGAGCAAACCTACCTTCAAAAATGCGAGGACATTTTATTCCAAACCCTGGCACAATTAATACATTTATGCTTCGGCACAATATTTATATAACAAGTTTTTGCCTTGTAATTCCTTCGGTTAAGACCGGTTTTTCCCATACTCCCATGCCTGGGTAGTTAAAATTTAATATTTTGTAGTTATTTTGTGTATTTAATCTTGGATTAATCTGACAATCAATTAGTTATCTTAATTAAAAGATTATCTGTATTTTATTTATGTTTTTTTTCTATATTTACATTAAATAAAAATACTTTCAATGATAATATTTCCATTTAAATACGTAGGTTGCTGGAAAAATTTCCGGAATCTAGTATTTTTAGTGATGTAATATTTTTTAACTATTATTCCTAAAATTTGACATTTTTAACATATAGTCCAGTTGACAATTAAAAATAGACAAATTTTGCCTGCATAACATTTTAAAGAAAATAATTGTGCGAAAAAATAGAAGTTTCGTGTGAAATTTTTCCCCCCTAAAAATCATTTACAGCCGAAATTATAAACAATCCTACTACATTACATATCAAACCACCTATTTTACATTCTGCCAAGCACACTTGCATAAATACAACAGAAAGTCAAAATATGCGATCAATGTATCCCCATGGTACAGTATTATGAAATTATGATTAGTAATTAAATTGGGGGCAGTACTATAAACTTTATAATCGATTATTTCCCAAATTAATCGATATTTGACGTTTGTCCATAGCTTAAACGCTTCATTTTAATGTTATCTATCAGATCCCGTCACATTTTTATAAATTATTATAATATCTTCTGGTCCCAGTTATCGTACTCATTGTTGAAATGAAAAATTAAGAAATATTTAAAATATTTAAATGTACGAATAATTTTTACACTCACTGTAAGCCATCATCATAAAGCAAAATGCCACTTTATTGCATACAAACTTCGATAACTGGAACTCTTCTAATACTTTTACTTTTCTGCGAGTCTACGTATCTCACAATAAATTACACTTTTTCATTGGGAAAAGTGACCTAAATGAAGTAGGAAGTGGAGAGCAAAAAAACTCTACGATACAACATACCAGAACAAAGACAGGCGAAAAAATGTATAGAGTATTAGTCCGTAAATATGCTAACAAGCTTCTTCTGTTATCGAAGAACTAAATCAGACTCATTACGGAGCTGTTTACTGGACACAGACCAGTGAGATACCATTTCAAAAAAATGGAACTGGAAGGCAATGACAGGTGCAGACTTTTCGAATCGGAGGTCGAATCCTCTGAACATATTCTCTGCAGCTGCAACGCTTTAGTTCCACTTAGGCTAAAATATTTGGGGCAGATACAACTGACACCCAAAGAGTTAAAACGAAAATCTCTTAGGAGCAATTTTTTGATTGAATTCAAGATTGAATTCCTGAAAACCTAATTAGAAGAATTATGAACAAAATATCAATACTGGTCGCAATTCTGAAAAGCTCTGGTAGCAATCGACCCCACAGGTACAATACAATAGCGTGCGCCAAATGATCCATAGGTCTTCTTCTTAGAGTGCCTATCCGCTCCGGATGTTGGCGATCATGATTGCTATTTTAACCTTATCGACTGCTGATCTAAATAAGCCGATTGTAGTTGTATTAAACCAAGTACGCAGATTCTTAAGCCAGGATATTCGACGTCTACCCACGCTTCGTTTTCCCTGGATCTTCCCTTGAATAAGTAACTGAAGCAACCTGTATCTGTTTGGATTTCTCATCACGTGTCCTAGATATTCCAGTTTACGTTTCTTAATTGTGAACAGTATTTCCTTTTCCTTCTCCATTCTCCTCAAGACCTCCTCGTTGGTAACGTGATCGACCCAAGAAATTCTAAGTATCCGGCGGTATAGCCACACTTCAAACGCCTCCAACTTCTTACACGAAGCCTCTGTCAGAGTCCACGATTCCACCCCGTACAGCAGAACAGGGAAAATGTAGCATCTCAGCATTCGTACTTTCGTAGTTATCGCTAGGTCTCTAGGCTTGAATGGCTGTATATAAAATTATAATATTAATAATATTATGGATATTTCCTAATGTAAAATTTGTAACTTGGACCGTTATTACAAATTGCTGCAGATTTTTATTATTATTGAACTTCTAGAGAATGACTTTAGATAAAAAAATTGTAATTTGTAAATACAATTTAAAGTAACAAAGAAACTTCAAGAGTGTACTTTAATTAGTATTTTAATCATTAAACGTAATAATTATTATCCCAAGAATGGACATTGCTACTTTTTTATTTGCAGGAATAAATTAGAACAATAAGTGTTCTTACAATTATACTTATGTAAATAAAAATCAAGTCCAAGTTATGGTCTGCTCAGTGTGTAATTAATATTGGCTTTTTTATACCTGTCATCTCGAAATAATTACTTCAGGTGTTCATCAAAATAAAATGCATAAAGCCTTATGAATATTTATACAAGCATTCAGTCGTATAGGTATGTAGAAGATATCGCGCCATCGGTGATATGTTTCATTATTATTCATTATTAATAAAACAAAATAAGAAAACTTATGGATTATCAAAATTTGTTGCTTTATTACTGTATACGTTTTTTATTGTTATAGTGGTACCGATGCGATCTTGGCGTTCTACCGAAAAAGATAGCAGAACGTTTTATTCTTTTAAATGAAGACAATGAAACTCGGAAATTTCTACAACAGTCCGAAGATAAATCTGATTGGATTATAACACAAATTTGGCATTCCATGGTAAAAACTTTTTTGGGATGGTTTATGACACAAACTTCAATTAACGGGTAAGTAGCAATAACAAATTAAGACAATTGTAAAAAAGATAGTCCAGCTTCGTTATATGGATGTTTTATTTTTTACTATAGGGTAACAATTTTTTTTTATTTATTTAATTTATATTTATTATATAATAAAATACATCCTCATACATAATGAAAATGTATTTTTCTGCAATCGGCACTTAAGGCGAAATCGACAGTAAAGTTTAATGTTTCTATATAATTTCGGCTTATATGCAACCCTATTTACATTAGCTAATGTTAGACTAAATAAATTGGAGTCAATTAATATTTAAAATATGTAAAATAATATTTAAAATGACCAGCAGTCTGGCGTAAATCAAACACGGATAGGCTACAGAGCGGGAAACCGCGGTTCTAATCCTGATTGCGTCGGATATGTCCTGTGATCTCAAAAGTTCAAAATCGATGTGTGGACTATGGGGAAGGCAACGGGAAACCACCCCATTAAGATTTCCCTAGTAAAGTCTTCCTGGCTTAGCCAAGAAGATCGCCTACGTCTAAAGAAGATATGGCACTAGAAGAAGAAGAATATTTAAAATAACTAAAATTGGCCAATTTACTAATTATACTTAGCAATATTGTCGAGAGTCTCGAGATATTGCACTTTACAAATTAATAATATTATATACTAAGGACAAACGCTGGAAGTCTATGCGTCAGAAAAAATAATGAGCTGAAAACCGGAGGTTTTCTAAATTAAATTTTAATATCTGAGGTGACAAATAAAATAGACAATTAAAAACTAAAATGAATATTATACAACTTCCAAAATGGCAAATACTGTTAAAATTGTTAATGTGGAAATAAAAATAATTTCTTAGATCTATTTTTATAAACATAACCTAAAATGTTGAAATAATAGCAAACTTGGTAAAAATAAATATTCCTACTACGTTTTGCTAACATGGTAACAATTTAGGAATTATGACACTGAAATTTACTATTATTTTCATTTAAAAAATCTCTAACCCTTAAAAAGCGACTTTCTGTAACTCAGTTTACCAGATTCTTGAAATGCGTGCTAGCAATATCTGTCAGCAAAGTTCAGTTTTGATTCTCAATAAAAGTTTAGATCCAGGTGTCATCACTTATTCCGTTCCATTGTAATCAACGTTGATGAACTTTTTAATAGCCGATTGTTTTTGTTGTTTTATTTACTGGTAGGGATAGTATTCACGCTATTTATTTAAGCGTGAAGTTTTAAAATTAGTTTTTAATTGAAACTAGGTGCGATAGCTGCACGTACTTTAATTTCATCAATTTGATGAATTCCACAGTTTGCGTGAAAGAGAAACTATTGGATATTAATTTCGTACAGTAATTGATTTTTTTCTAAAAAACATATTTAATGAAATGTAAAATTTGTTTTCCGAAATTTGCTATTTCCCATTAGATTAATTTTTCTGGTATTACTAATTACATTTTCGCCCTTCATTAATTTCTTGATTTTGTCTTTCTTGGTCTGTTGCTAGTAATAAGTATAAGTTCTGATTGTTCCGTATTAAATTTCTCTAAAATGGAAGAAAACGCAATTTATCATTATTTACAGTTTATAAAATGCTTATGAGGTTGTCGGTATGTGACAATAGTAATTAAGATCAAATCTGCCTTTTTGTACATACAAATTATATCAAAAATCAAGTAGTAATTTAGTTTTTGTGATGACGTAGTTAAATTAGAATTCCAGCAACTTATTGCAGCAATTTTTTCTGGAAATTAGTAGAATGAAGCGTCTTATTAACGTCCAATCAAAGTATAACTGCGCTTACCGAGGCGGATAATTGAAAACGAACTCAAAAAATTCGTGATCATTTAAGTTAACTCTAATTCATTGAAAAACCGTATTAAAATTTTGCTCAAGTTTATTTGCTTGGATGTCATTTTTGGCATAACTAATTATATAATTATAATTTTTTTCAAATTACTCTACTTCAAAATTTACAATCATTAAGATGAATGTTTTCGTAAAAAAATTTATATAATTAGGGTAACACAGTGTCGACGTGCTCGTATTTTACAGGTAAAAATTTCATCAAGTTTTTTCAACAATCCTTGAACCTGTTAATTTAAATTTTATTAATTTTATCAAGGTGCCTATTTTTTAAATTGGAAATTCCGTATCAAAAAATTTGTGTGCATTTTATGAAAAAGTACCTATGTAATGGTGATTTAATAATTGAACAAATAATCAAATTATTGATAATAATATAGAGGCAGGTATGTAAATTTATTAAAAATTGCATATTAAATTAATTACCACAAATTAACATCGATAGTAATTACTAAATTATAATGTGGTTGTACGCCGAACGGTAATTTTACAAATAGTGGATTACCAATGTATAAAGGAAAAAATGAAATCCTATGAGCTTGAAAATATTAATTTTTGATTTCTTCTTAAATGGGTGGTCATTTTATAATGAAACGTGAGGTCACACACGCTCAAGAATACGAGTCATTATAAAATTATTAAAGAATGACAATTTAAAAACAGGAAGACGTATTTTTGTACGGTTTTTAACGTGCAATCATAAGCACATTACCTGTGGCATGGGTAGTAATTATAACCATATGTCCGATGACCAAGAGCGGGCGTTGCTGTCATTAACTCTGGGAAATCGGCAATTAGAAAAATTAACAGCGATCGAGTCATTGTACCTTAATTCACTAAATTTTACCTTAATCGTTTTAATATCGGAAAACAATTTTCCTTAAAATTAGTATTTTAGGTTCTAATTTGTTCAATGTTCATATAATTGCTGAATTATATAATGAAAATCCTGTGTAGTACTGTTGTTTGAACTTTTCAGAAAATTTGGAAAGCGTGTTCCTGCATACTATATTTAATTATTTTCAATGTTAGGTCAACGATTTTTAAATTGCGGTACCAAATGAAAAAAGTCATTCACACAATTTTATTGAATATGGAAGGAGTCACTAACACGGATGACACACAGATTTGGATTCATTAATTATTATGCATATTTCGTCCACTAAACGCACTACTTCACCATATCTATTCAAACACAGTTTACGTGTGATGAAGTTGGGGCCCATCTGAGAGCAAGAGAAAGTAAATAGAAAAGACATTCCAGGGTTTTCCTTTTTCCATGTCTATAATGTGTGATGGAAACGATGTAAGTGAAAACATTAGTCGTCCAATTGTAGAGCAAATTCTCTAGAATAGCGCTCCTCGAAGGGAGCAAACTTGATTGTTGTCGGATTAATGATTGAAACTCACGACCGAATTTTTTTACTGCGTAATAATTAGAATCACCTTCAACTTTCAACTTTCACACTCCTAATTTTAAGTTACCTACTAATTAACAAAATATGTTATGCAAATACATTAATTAATTATACCAATAATGTATTTTAACATCTCGAGAATCTTAGATTAATGGTGTTTGTTGTATCCAATATTACACTAAAACACTAGAAACAAATAAATGGTAAACCTGTTCTTTTATGTAAATCTTGGTTAATTGATTTACATACAACTAATTGAAAAACAAATTTTATCTCTAAAGGTGATTAATTACTGTGATTTTAAACTTATCCTTTTTATAATTAGTATTTTTTATAAACTTGTGAAGTTATTTTTTTATACGTATAAACAGGTCGGGAATACTAATTAATTTGATAACGATTGACTTTAGTTACCCTGAGAGTTATTTAAAAGGTTCAATATATTTTGTATTTTTGTATTTCGTTCTACTCACAAACACCACTATTGAACTTGCTAATGGTAGGTTCATCAAATTGTTTGGGGTAAAATATTCCATTATTTGCAACAAAAAAATGGTTTTGTTGTTTTCTGAAAAGTGGTTGCACTACCCACATTTCATACAAAAATAATCATGCAAAATTATCTCATTTTAATGCAGAATCTTGTTATTCAAATAGTGTTTGCCTTCGCCTTGTGACTACACTAGTCTGTGATATCATCAATATCATAATTCCTTGCGTAAGACAGGAGCTGTTCCGAATACTAACAGCTTTTAATGTTTAAAATGTCGATTCTTATTCTTGTT
The DNA here is from genome assembly GCA_958510855.1 of Rhagonycha lutea. Classification (NCBI taxonomy): domain Eukaryota; kingdom Metazoa; phylum Arthropoda; class Insecta; order Coleoptera; family Cantharidae; genus Rhagonycha; species Rhagonycha lutea. The sequence goes on from OY294036.1 coordinate 61,220,945, forward strand.
GGGTTATAAATAAAATATAACAAGTCGGGAGTTGTAGTGGTTCACCCTTTAATCTTTGATTTTCAGTTAAAAGTTTTACATATCAACGATTGCATTTATTGTTCTCATTACTTTTTAACTTCTGTGTGTTCTGAACATCTTTTATGTTGTTGCATCTGAGGTGAATAACGCAGTGTCATCTTGGAGCTTGCATCGTACATCCTTTGTAATTTTCTTCAAACTTAAAAATATTATTTATGTACATACATCTTAGCACCATGGAGTACTACTATCGTAATTCGTTAGCTGCATTATTTAATAAATCATTGGAATTAATTGTTATACGTGGAATGCCTAATTATTTAATTTAGATAAAAAAACTAAGTTGCTTGGAATTACCTACAGTTTATAATTTTTGCGCGTATACAGAATAGTTCGGTAAGTTTATTTAATAATAATAAATAATTGAGTATTAATTGGTTTGATATATTGCTGACATTACTGGTTTTTGCATCAAAGTCCTTTGTATGAAATCCGACTCGCGTTTTTCTAACAGAATGCATTGGAATGTGTTTTGTAGTGTTAAGATTTGAGCTGCCCAGGTAATTATATAAACAGTATAGAAAAAGAAAATCCACGTGAGTGCTACCTGACTTCTGAAAATTAATTTAACTAAACGTTAAAATTAAATACCACCGTAATGTAGTTATTAATTTAGTTAATTAGTTACAAGTCAGGTTATATGATATATAGGGTGTTTTTTTAGCTGCATGAGAACTTCAAAATGAAATAAAACATTAAAAACCTGACGGAATGTTTTGGTTATAATTTTTTTATGAAAGTACAGTTAAAGGCATTTATGATTTGAACATGACTTCCGGCATGTGACCACCACGACTAATGGTTACGAAGCGCATCCGTTCAGTCCAATTTTTGACCACTTTTTCCAATATTTCTGGCTTTATTTCATAAATGGCTTGCTGAATATTAGCCTCCAATGCTTCTAGAGTTGTTGGTTTGTTAGCATAAACCATGGATTTAACATACCCCCACAGAAAATAATCTGGAGGTGTCAAATCACACGATCTTGGAGGCCAATTGATAGGACCACGTTTTGAAATAATGTTGTCACCAAATTGTCCTTTCAATAAATTGATGGTTTCGTTGGCTGTGTGGCACGTAGCACCATCCTGTTGGAACCATAAATTGTCAATGTTTAGCTCTTGAAGTTTTGGAAACAAAAATGTATTGAGCATGTGTCGATATCTCACACCATTCACCGTAACGGTAGCTCCTTCCTCATTTCGAAAGACATATGGACCAATGATGCCGTTGGCGTGTATTCCACACCAAACAGTCAATTTTAATGGATGCAATGGAGTCTCAAGATAATGTCCCGGATTGGTCTCACTCCATATACGGCAATTTCGTTTGTTCACATACCCATTTAACCAGAAATGTGCCTCGTCACTGAACAAAATTTTACGGAAAAAAAATGGATCCACTTCCAATTGGTTGTGAGCCCAATTTGGTAGCGTTGTTCAATGGTCAATCTATGCATTATCAAATGCCAAACCTTGCTAAACACAAATGTCAAAAAACTGTTTCCATAGCAATCTTGATTCAATTGTTATCCCTATTGAAAGTTCTCATGCAGCTAAAAAAACACCCTATAGTTATAATACCTAAATATTTACTGTATAATTATGAAATCGATCACCTAATAAATAAGTTTATAAACTGACAACCAAACATAGTAAATGAACACATATTAATTTCGAGAATACCTTTTCTACATTTTTTCCAACTTAACTAGTGAAAAATCTATAAAATTACCTTAAAATTTATACTTTTATTAAAGTGATGAAAAAATTTTGATTCGGTACTTATGAATTCGATTTATTACTCGTAACAATTGTATTAGCCGCACCTGCTTTAGATTTGTAATTTTAGTAGCCGCAAAAGAAAATATACAACGAAATTAAATTAAAAGCTGTTGAAGTTAATTTTTCACATAGTAAGTACGATTTAAATAGTCATTAGCAAATAAGTCATGACATTTACACTAGTAGTCAGTATATTGATGGAAACAGAAAATACTGCTGGAAAATAATTTTTTAGGAGGCGCCCGCTTAAAACGCAAGTTTTCTTCCTGGATGTTAGTTCACCTTCTTGTCTCTCGTAGACCTGACAAGATTTACTAAATAGGAATATTCCCGACTATTCCTCTCCCCAATGAAAACATTGTTTTAACAAATTAACGACAATATTCACCTTTCGAGATGTCTAATTTTTTTTTAAATAAATTTAAGGATTTTTACTTTTATTTTTTACTTCATTTGCTACAGGTCTCTTACTGACTTATCCACTAACCAGAGCTGCTGTCTTCTCCCTGATCTTTTTCCATTAGACCAGCGGTTGGTAATCTGCTGCCCGCGAGTCGTCTTGGTGCGGCCCACAGACTGTAAAACGAATACCCTTTTAAAAATAAAGAAACTCTTTTTAGTGGATTTACCAAGATGTGCGGCTCGCACTAGTCCCAACGTAAAATATTTGGCCCTCTTACAACAAAAGGTTGCCTACCCCTGGATTAGACTAACAAGTCTAATCTTTCTTTCTGACTGATGGTCATCACCGATTTGCACAATTTTTAACATACCTTTTAGGCAATAATTTTTTATACTTAAGGTCAAAATTTGAGGACCCCAAATTGAATAAATTTTGATAAAATCCATTTTGAAAATCCAATAAATTCGTATTATAAAAAAATTAGGTCTAATGCTAATTTTATCTACGAAATTATCCGATTTGAATGATTTCGATTTGAATTGTTTGAACTATTTAACCTCACTTTTTGTTACACATAACACATAATGATTCTCGTAAATGCACGCAAATAACTAGTAAATCAGGTCTATTTTGTATCACCTAGACGCTATTATAGCGGTTAAACGTTATGTTATTATAAGCGTTTTTCGCGAAACGGTATCATGTATCATTTTTTTATAACGTTTAAAATGATATATTTCTTAGACATGGTACAATTATTAAGAATTAATTCATCGTATTTTCTGTATGTTTTATATGTAGATACATTTACACAGTTTCATAGTTAACATAATACTTTCGTAGATATTCAAGATTGTGACAACTGCCAAAAGGAATATTGCCAGTTTTGTTAATTTCTGAACGATTCCAAGAACAAATGAGACGGAAAAAACATTTCAGATCAGATTTCACAGCGAACTTAGCGATGTGAAACATAAAAAATTATAGATTTGCAAAACCATTTTAAAACACATACCGGCGAAAAACCATATTTGAAGTAAGAATGCTTTATAAATAATAATGTAGATGATTGTGTTTGTAATTTGCTTACATTAAAAAATACATAAATAAATACAATTATTTATTACAATATCATTTTCAATGTACATTTTAATGCAACTTGTAATCTTTAAAATGCTCTCCTGAAAATTAAGCAAAAGTGAGTTACAATGTTATTCATATCAGGTGTCTTGTTAATCCTTGAAGCTAGTAACCTCTTGGGCACCCTAAAAAGAAAAAAACTTTGTTGTATTATCATTTGCTTCACAACATAGAGGTAAATGTTCCCTTGGGAATTGTATTTCTTCTAATTCGTATATAGGGCAACCTACAAATTAAAAAAGTATTCATTATTCTGAGGTGGCTTTATTCCAGTAATAATGATCTTGATTTTAGGACAATGATTGCCTGCAAAGAAAGCAAATCGACACCTATAAATACTTCCTAAGAGGTTGCCATGTTTCGCATGAAATGAGCGCATTTGTTATTGTTATTATACATAAAAAGAAATTTTGAGGGCTGAATGACTTTGTAGTGCTTGAAATTATTGCCCTCACCTATTGCTCCAACCAACTCTCTACCTCTTATCGTGTACGAGATTTGTAAAACCACGATGTCTCCGCAGTGGCCACCAAACTTTGCGTTCAAATATTGAGTAAAAAAAAAGACTCGACGATAGTTCAATATCTTTTGAGGACGCCAAACATCTAAAACGACCAGATGGACGCTGATATGCTACGCAGGAGCAGCGAAAATTTTATGTATATAAAAACCGTCTTCTGTAGCAACTTGGTTGCTACAGGAGACAATTTGTTTGTAATTATGTCAAAAAAATAATAGAGTCTGTTGAATTGAATTGAATTGAAACAATGGTTACACAAATAACTCTATTTACAACAAAACACGTTGTTACGTTACCACAATGCGTACTTCTTTACTCCTACTTTTTATCACTTCGTTACTTCTGTCTTCTATCACCCGTTAACCACCTTTTTCTCTGCCACTGCTCTATCCGAACCTTGTCTGCCAAACCGTACCCACTTCACTTACGACATCTACCGCTAATCCTATATACTTCTTAACCCGCGTAAAATATTCAAATTTAAAACCAAACCCCAATTTTCCATAACAAGATTCCCATTCCGAGTATTCTCATCTTGATCACACTGTATATAAGAAAATTTAAAGGAAGATATTATATTCCGTACAATTTAAAAAAAATAAATTTGCATGTTTTAAAAGTTACTAAAATGTAATTTATAACTTTATTAACCGCAAAAAAAAACGTTACGTTTATTACTTTCCACTAAATTAAAATATAAAATTGAATTCTGGTAGCATTTGTGGAACCGCACCTCTTATATTTCCAAGAGAGTAAAAATTGTTAACAATTGATGATTCGCATTCCATTGCATTCCGGTTTTTTCTTAATTGTAATAATAATCTAAAAATTTGCTTTATTAGTGATGGAATTGTAAATAATGTATTGAGTTAATTACATACCTTTACTGTTCTTTATATTTATTAAAATTTATGGGTTACAATATTTTATTTTAAATTTAAATAAAGATATTGTCCTCGTTGTAAAACTAATTAATGTGTGCATATTTAACTGTTCTTAAATATATTAACGGTTTTATTCCAATAAATTATCATAAAACACTTTATTTTGAACACCAACAAATCAAATTTTTAAAATTTGAATAGAGAAAGTCAAAATTTTTTAAATGTAGAAACGTATGAAATCAGTTTATTATCAAAATAATAAAGGCCAGCAAGCACGCTACTGCTCCTCCAGAGTATCATTTTTTAGGACACGCAACGCACCCTGATCGGTCATTATCGTTAGTCGTACCAACTTAAAATCACCTCCCCTGGGATCGAGTTGTACACCAATTAAGTTTCCAATCTTCCCGTCCGTGGACGGGCCTCCTGGCTAGTTAGGTATAATTAAACATTTTTTCCAAATCAGTTTGAATATAAAATGTAATTACTAATATCTGATACAAACTATAAATATGTAGGTATTTTATGTACAGGGTGAGCAAATTTTTGTAATTTTTATTACACAAATTGAAGATGGTATATCATCACGAGAAATTCAATGGTGAAAACTCAAATCAGCTATTGTCGTTTTGATTTTTCATAACCATGTCGATATCTCAGTTTGTGAAATGAAATAAAAGATATTCAAGTTTTTGAGACACTGTTTTGAAAGGAATGAAACATCCTTGACAAATATTAAACTTCCTTATTACTTTTCAAGTTACAACAAAATTAATTGTAAATTTTCTTTTTCCTCTTAATTTATTACGTTTGTGTGTATTTTTCAATACTCAATTTTTATTCAATTGAGCTTTCTGCTAATGTCGCAATAGTCGCAAAATAGTTATATCGCGTAATAGTCGCAAAAGCTTCTTAGTCTGTGGGGCTCACTTTTTAAAAAAAAATTTGACCGAGAAATTGTTTAATTTTAATTCTATTAATTAAAAGAAAGTGCCCCAAAGCATCAATTTATTATTTTTAATTTTTCTTAATTTAATGATTATTATCAAAAATCTATATAAAATTTAAGTGCAAAAGTTAAAATGATAGTCATTCTTTCAGATAAATGACAACAAATAAGTTTGGTGGTTTATTTGGAATTTTCATAATCAAAAAAAAAAAAATGCTGACGAAAGATAAGATCGAGGTAAGGTAAGATTTTATAATATTGACGTTAACGGATATGTCATAAAAAATTACAAAGAAGAAAATATCAGTTTAATTAATCTACTTGGTTAATTTTTCGAAGTTGACCAACGCGGACACTATTATAAAAATATTTGATAATGATGACAGCAACAAAATTGGCCATTATTTTGGTGGTGGTTGTTTTTCTCGTGGTTTTAAATATAACCAATTGTTCACTCAACATCCATTCCAGCCTTAGCAATTTCTTTTATAATAATCTCCCCTTTGACAGTAAGTTTTCTTCCTACCCCTGAGAAGAGGTGGATGTGTACAGTTTAATATTTATTAAATCCTTGATCTGCCATTATCACAACTATTTTTAAAATCTGATTGTTTTTGCTCCAAGTTGACGATGGTCGAGTCTTGATATCAATCGATATCAATTAATATTACCCTGATGATAAGTTAAAAGGCCCAACTCCAACTTTTTCCTAAATGCTTTTTTGTAGCATTTCCGAATCGGTTTAAAAAAATACACCTTTATGACATTAGAAAGCCTAAATCACAATGATGAGTTATATCGAAATTTGTATTGACCCTAACTCCAGTTTGGGGTCGTTTTCGATAAAAGAAGAAGAAATACATATTAAAAAAAACACCCTAAATTTAGAAATCCTAATTTGTTGATATTTTATATAAGCATAATATTATATTTATTCTTCTTCAGGTGCCTATCCAATTTCGGATGTTGGCGACCCTCCTGGCTAAGCCAAGAAGACTTTACTAAGGAAATGTTATAGGGTGGTTTTCCGTTGCCTTCTCCATAGTTTACAGATCGATTTTGGACTGTTTAGAATTTAGATCACAACACATATCCAATGCAATCAGGATTAGAACCGCGGTTTCTCGGCTCTCTAGTCTATTCGTTTTAATTTACGCCAGACTGATGGTCGTAATATATTTCAATGCTATGTTGCTAACTACAGGAAACTGTAGTTATCAACAGAATTAAGGGATATGCTGTAAAATAATTTATTGTAAGGAGGAATTAGAAAACGAAAAGATGCAAAAAGAAAAGAATCAATACAATCATAATTTTATAGGGAGTTTATCGCGTTTACTGTAATAAGTTGGTGGCGAACCATGTTTTAATTTTAGTGAGCGTTTTAATTAAAACAGACTTACAAGACTCTTTTAAGTTTCTTTATGAATACAACGGTATTTCTCGTATAATGTCATTTTTAATTATTAAAATAAGCAATTATTTCTACAATAGCTTGAATTTTAATTCAAAATAAACCACCAAACTTATTTACTGTCGTTTATCTGTAAAGGGCCGTTCAGACGAGGCAAGTTGGTAAGTGATTTAGTTAATTTTAACTTAATTTTAAGTTAATTCCACGTGTGGACGGTTGATTTAGTGGTAAGTGATTAAGTTAAAATTAAGTTGATAAGTGGTAAGTAAAATAGAATTCAGTCTATTTTTCAATTTAGTTAAGTTGCGCGCGCATCTTCTAAGGCGTGGTCAGCACTGTTTATAAAATTATCGGGTGTAAACACTTAATAAAAAACTTTTAACTTGACGTTTTAAACTTTTAAAGTTTAAAATCATTCTAAACAGATATTTGTTTGAAAATGTCGAAATGAACGGAAGAGTCGACAACAAAATTTGTAGAAAATTATGTACTCCACGAATGTTTGTGGAATTTTAAAAGTTCGGCTTATAAAAATAAGCAAGCCAGACAAAGTGCCATGACTGAAATTGTACATCATACAATGCAAATTAATAATTTTGGTATAAAGAAAGTGGATAAAAAATAAAAAGTATCCGACCTACTTACCACTTACCACTAAACAACTTAAATGCGTGTGAACGGACAGCCACTAAATTTTAACTTAAAATTAACTTAACGATTTAGTTACCACTTACCAACTTGCCTCGTCTGAACGGCCCTTAAGAATGACTGTCATTTTAACTTTTGCACTTTTAACAAACTTAAATTTTACAGAAATCTTTGATAAATCACTAAGTTAAGAAAAATGAAAATTTCTTACTAACCTCATTAGCGAAAAGTAAATTGGAAACGTTGATAATGTAAACTGAAAGTTGAAAATGTATCTATTGGTTAGTCTATAGGTACCTAAAATTGAAAAATTGTTAAATTTTCTGTCTTAGAATTTTATAAATACCTATTGGAAATACAAAATACAAAATATCAGTTACCTTAAAGAACTTTGGTTGAGTAAAATATTATGTAAAAATCAAAAGAAAACAGGTCTCGGGGCAAAAAGGAATATTTGTAAAGAAACTTCAATTTGTACAACTCGAGGATGTAAGTTAGCTTTATCAAAATAAAAATGGTCATTGTTTTCGATTATTTTAAATAAAATTTTCCAACAATGAATGGACTATAATGAGAATTAGATTGAGCATTGACTCATGAAGAACGTGGTTTGGAGAAATTAGTGCTCTGGAACCCCAGTACTTTTGGAGAGTAACAGTATCAAGAAACTTATTGTTTCCCGCCTTCTGTTCGCGCCTAATGGCGCAGGTGTGGGTTGCACATCTCTCGTATCTTCACATTGATTTTTATGATTATATGTTTTGTTGTGTTAAATAAACATTAGTCACTTTAATTAAAGTGCGATGGAATATGTAAATTTTACGATTAGGAATTCGGTAATGAATAATGAATAGGTGTAGGTCAAATTAAGATATGATAAATGTATGATGTCATTTTACTTCACGAAATTAATGACCGTTATTGATGGTGCTCGATTTACCAACGATAAAAAATGAATCTGTATATTGATTTATTGTTTTTTAGCGCTGTCGATGACATTGTTAGCTCTACTTAACTAATACGTCTGCTTAGTTGAATTTGTTTTCATAAGTAATCAGGTAAATTTTAAATAATTTCGTTGATCTTGATGACCGTAACTAAAATTTTTACCCAATATGCATAGTTTATATTTAAATTTTACGGCAAAATGTATGTCTCGCAGTTTTTATTTAAATTTACTATTTAGCATGTACAGTACGATTTTTGTTTTTTATATCAGCGCGGTCAGCATAAACAGAAGACCAAAAGTGTATGCAATTATAAACATTTCAGATAAACAATTTTAGTGGTCTGAAAAAAATTAATTAACACCTAACTGTTTTTTTGTTTTAACTAATTAATTTTATAATTAAGTTTTGCATAAATTATACTCGATGGAAAACCATAAACCAACCTTATGAATTGATCCTTGGTGGAAGTTTAAAGTTAATAGTATATTGAACCGCAGTCGAAGTATTTAATTGTCAGGTTCATATTCATAGACTAAATATCGTAAAAATCGGTTTAAATTTCGAAATTTACCTATACCTGAACTGCAACTCCTTTTTTTTAAACTATTTTTGGCCGTCTGGCTAATAAATGGTTCAAATTAATAAAACTCCGTTATTTAATGTGCTACAAAATTTTATGGAACACCAAGTTCTAATGTGGTCTACAACTCAGAAATTACATTCATAAAATTTTTAACCAAGAATAATAGCACCTACAAAATTAAAAGTGTTATGTCTGAGCTTACTGTCATAAAATTCTTCACAGTTATTAACGTATTACAATTTCAAAAATATCTACCATAATATGTAATTAAATTTAAATTATGTAATTAATTACTCTTTTTAATTATAATAAATACAAAAGAATATGATGTATCACCACAAATGCTTATGTAAAAATTGCTTTTACAAGTTTTTGTATTAAAATTAATTATGACAGGTACGACATTAAAAATATTAAACCTTAAATTATTTTATGTCTTGATTACAATATTTAATTTCATCGAACAAACTTTTCACTGATCAATAATGCTAATTTGCAATAAATTAAGTTGTTGCATAATTAATAATTCATAAAAAGTTATAATAAACAAGTTTAGCCGAGATTTTTTTTTTGCGAAACTGAAATTGTAATGTACACTTTTTTTGCCCCTCTTTTTTTAAAAGATTTTGATTTAATCTTATTTCAATTGTGTGTGAAAAAGGAAGGGGAACAACCGAAAATTTTACATTTTACAAAAGGCTTATCACAAGTGCTCCCCCCCCCCCGAAATGAAATCCTGGCTACGGGCCTGATATATTTAATGTGAGCTCTGAAGCACGGAAATTTTGAAAATGGTTTTTTTAGACAGATTACACCTCAGTGGTTGTCATGGCTTCAGGAGGAAAGACTATAAAAGGAAGGCCAGCATTGCTTATCACCGATTTGTCCCATTATTATTATTATTATACGTGGTTATCATAATTACGAAATTATCAGGTGAAAATTTGGAGAAAATTGATTTAGAAGAACAAACTCGTATGTACAGGGTGGCTCAATTTCGATGTTTGTTATGGGGAGTTTTATTGTTCTACTGTTTAATGAAATCTCAATGGCGGAAACTGTTTATTTAGTTGTAACATAAATTAATTTTACTTATTTAAATTCGTTTAAAGTTATTATGAATTACTATAATTCATCACTTCAAGTAAGTCGCCCTTTTCCTGGAGACGATTTCATTCATTTTCATATGTCTTCTTTCTTACTACTGTAGACACCAGCCAAAGCTTCTTTATTTATATTTAGAGAATATCGTGTTCACAGACATCCATACATACGTACGTACAGACATCCTTCAAGGAACCTTGAAAAATGAAAATCTATACGTTTATAAAATGCGGGAGGACGGGGTTTGTAACAATAATTCCAGTATTTAGTTGAAATGAAAATCGTCCACGACGCCGACGGTGCTTGGTGTGATCGATGGTTGGTTACAGACGGAAATTCCGGATTCGCCTTTTAAAAATGACGGAATTTATTAGCTCGGCGCGACGTTTCGGTAAACAACGTCAACGGTACTCTGCGATCCAAAGAGTTGATTCTATACTTGGTACTAAAAGCAGAAAATGAAAATAAATTTGTAGATATTATAAGATTAAATATTTGTTTATAATATCTACAGTTACTTAAGAAGAATGCCACACAATAATAAAATAATAATATTGATACTTATCAATAATTGAGCATACTTCCACTATTGGTAACAAACTCCACTTTAGTTGTCTAGTTAGCACAAAGATAACCTAAGAATAAGCTATTAACCATGAAGGTGTGCAAAATGATTTATATAACACCCACATTTACTAATGGATGATTAGAATGTGATTTTTAATTGAGTTATTCGTACTATACTACTTTGATGGATAAACCACTTCACATTCTCTCTGTTCAACTTCTTCGGTACTCCATAATACAACAATGGTAATATTACGTCCTTAAATTTAAATTATTATTGCAACAAATACGAATCAAGTACGCATTCTTTTTAAATGTGTTCATTTCATGCACTAGTTGAATATATTTCATTAAAAATCTAAACGTACGTCTGAAATTCCAGCGAAAAACAAGTTATAGATTGACGTTTATGGTTTAGTTCTTTTTTCTTTAATTTTGTTTATTATACTTTAGTGTTTTAGAGTCCTCGAGTTAAAAATTCAAGGCGTGACATTTAGAGGTGTGTTAAAACGACACTTAAATTATTATTTACGGCTGGTAATTAAGCAAAAGTTTAATTATCACCGCTGATTGGAATGTAAATTATTCTGGGAATTATTTTTGATTACTTGTCGAACTTGATACTCTTCTTAAGCCGTTACGATTGTATATCTTCAAAAATTTTAAAAGGAAGTTATTGTCGAAAACGGGTAATTTACATATTTAATTACCATTAATTTCTAATTTTTAGAATGTTTGTTTTGACATCAACGATAATTATCGTTAGAATATATTGATTAACAAAATTTAAAATATTTGCAGTTAACAAATGCATTAAAATGATAATAAGTTTTTTTTTAAATTACACCTACACGAAATTATTGTATTTTAAACCTATTAAAATGATTATTTAATATAATAAAAATACGTTAATACATATAACGTTGAGTTAGGTCGCGGATCTCATATAACTGACAGACGTGTATCACATACCACCTAATTTACATTCGAAGGCAATACATCGTAGGTATGGTATACGTCTAGATCGGTAAGATACACGTGAAATATTGCACAACATTTCGATACAATATCGAAGAAACTTTTAATAATAAATTTATTATTTTTATTATTTAATCCATTCGTATTCACACATCGAAAGCTTTCAAGTTGAACCATCTCCGGTTTACTAGCCGAACTTACACAAAAGTATTGTGGTGATCTTGTAATTATGGTACGCAGCGGCGGATCTACTTTGGAGGCTAATGAAGCTGATCTTCAGAGATACAATTTTTTTGTTTAAAGGCATTGTATAGAAGACAGTTGTAGTTGTTGGTGTCCTTTTTTGTTAGGTCGTTGGATGTCGCTCATTTGTGCCGTATTGTTACAGAGTATCAATACAGAAGAGGGGGGGGGCTATAAAATATTTTAGCTTCGAACCTCAAAAACATGAAATGTTAGAACCGCCACTGACTGTAAGTCGTTTTAATTTTTATTACATTTGTTTTTAAAACCTGAAATATTCGAGGATGTAAATTCTTACATGAAAGAACACACTACTTTTTTAAAACGTTTTCTTTTTTATTAATCATGTATAAATACTTTTTTTAACACTCGGGTTAAATTTACCATGACATCATCACGGTTTTTCATTAAAATAGTATATAAAGTAAATCTCGGCCGGTATTATACTGAAATGAAAGTCGAAACAGATTTTATTGTTATCGAACATTAAACTAATCAATTTTTTTGTTTATGAATTACTTCCACTTGCGTTAAACTGAACCAGTACATGAGATGCAAAATTTTGGTATAATTGTTTGAAACGAGCGTGGTATTACAAAGCACATTTTAACAAAGACGAGGGTGCGGTGGCACTTGAGTTCTTACCTGGTCGTACTAATTAATGATCAACACATTTCGAGTTAATTACTCTACCGAGACGCGGTCAATTAATGTGCCGATTCAAAATACTTCTTAGTAATTATCTCTTTTTTATTGTATCATATTTCTTTGTCGTATAAACCAGACTTAAGTCGTGCCAAATTGTATTTAAACAAAATATTTAAAAAAAGTTGGTCGGAATTTTAAAGAAACTTGTGAGCAACCGTCCGACATTTTTATTCATAGAACCATAGAAAATTCGGACGGTTTGGAAGGCACTTGATTAATATGTTGTTCGAGCTTAAATATGTATTGTAATCCGTGACTTGATTAAAAGCAATCGGACTAAAGGATTGTCGTATTCGATCAAAAATATGAGTAACACGAATTTTTATTGTTTAAATGACTTGTACAATTTGAATATACTTAAGCAAATTAAAATCTATAATTGATTAGAACCATGATTAAATCTATTATGTATTTTGTAAAATATCGTCATAAGTCAACTTATCACTTAAATCGCCGGTATTATATTACAAATATTCAATTTATAGACACTTGTTAATAATCTGTTCAAAGAAGAATATTCGATTTTATTAATTGAAGAAATTCCTCAAGTTTGCTCAGTTGAATTGATGATACTTTAATTTTATTACTGAAAGTATTTTACAAGACGTTGTACAGTCAAACTTCCCTAAAACGTACCTCTAAAGAATAGTAAAAGAAAGGGAAATTAGCTGTATGGATACTACGTATCATAGCTGTAAGTATTGTGAACAAGTTTAATTTACACCTTAAAAGGATGACAATAATTATGAATTTCTTTAACTATTTTTTTACATAATAATACTACTAAATATAATATAGAAATATCGAGATTCCAAACTCATTCATAAAAGAAACTATGAATCCTTTGAAGTTCGTACAAAAACTGATCTAGGACCATATTTCTTATATCTTTTACACTTTGTATGTACCAAAATCACGTCCAATATAAATATACAAAACAACATCAGTGAACAGGAAAAAATTTTAGTCCCGCTTCTTCAGTGGCGGATCTAGTTTTATGGGGTCCTTATCTAAACTATTTTTTCGTCATTTTACCTGGAATTCTGTAAACATTTCCTACTGTGCCTCCACCAAAGCAGCACCATTTCATATTTGAACCTCCATCGCGATACATATGTAGAAGGCACCAAGCACTGATTAGATGTCGTTGACCCGAGGAAATATACTTTTCGCCTGAAGCAATCCTTAGTGACTGTATTTTCTTAGTCGTATTTCTTAGTATGACTAAGAAAGGTTCTTGACAGAAGCGTCGTGACCTTTTTGGCAATGGTTTTCATGGCAGTTTACATCTCGGTGGTTTGCCATTGCCTTCCGAGTGATTGTATACGTTGTCTGATATGGGCGTAAAAGTATAAAATGGACATTAAAATACTGTAGTGTTGTAAACACCAACAAACTAAAGTGCAACGGCAGCTTTGTTGCCGGAGAGCATATGTGAGACACTTTAATCAGGTTTGGATTCAAACTCAACAGAAAGAACACAACATTATGGCTAATCAATTTAATTCTGATAATAAAAGTCGTCGAGCACAAATTTTTGATTACGACAATCTCGTATTGGTCGTGGGTGTATTTTTGTGTAAAATAACTTCTCAAGGCAATTATATTAATTAATTCTTTCTTTTTTTTTTCTAATTAAATTATTTCCTAAATTGCTTTGAGAAGCTTTCATAAATGTTAAAATGTGTGGCAAAATAAATGCAATATCATAGAAAAGTTTATAATAATTATAGAGACCCTTTAAATTCGCACCGTTTGAACACTGTAGGCAATCTTGAGCTTCTGGTATTCGCCGCTTCCATGCAACCTTCATAAGTGTACAGCAGATATCTTCGACCACATGTTTGTGTTGCTATCCGTGACTAGAAAATTCGCTATTCATTCACCAAAATTGACCAAATATTCACTCCTGTGTTCGTCTTGATTATCCACAAATAACTGATTACGAATTGCGTGAGAAATTCCAGCTGGTCAACAAAATGTATCATATACAAACGTAAACTAACCTCGAAGTTACGATCTTGTTATAAATTCTCCTATTTTCACGATTTTCTTCTAGTATAGCATTTTTCAACCCACTCATGGCTGGATTGAGTCGGATTAATCGATTTACCAAATCGACGTCCAATGTTTCATCCAAACTTCCGCAGATTGTGAAATTTACCTCTCTTGCCATAAAAACTTGATTTTTCCAAATTTTCTTAATTCCGGTCACCCGACCGAAATTAAAATGTGTCCTTTACTAGATGCTGCTATAAAACACTCGAAAAATCCCCAAGATCAGCTTGATCTTAAGGAAAACGCAAGTTTTCAATGTTTCTCGCAAAAACGAAACAAAGAGCTGTTCTGCTTCAATGGCGTCGCAAAAATCCTCGTATCGGAGCTGCCAATCTTGCAAAACCAAAATTTCCAAAAATTTACGTGTTTCCTATTGTCTTATATTCCTCTTCGAATATCAAAATGATAAATAAAAGTTAAAAATTATCAAGTACCTACTAGTACTAATAAAATATTGAAATCGAATTTATCCAACCGTAAAATTTCCACCAAAAATCAAAAAAACGCTTTCCAACGATAAAATTGAAATAGTTGAAATATTCAAAATCATGTGAGCCGTGCTAGCTCAATCGTCGAATTTTATGTCCTTCGCCTCGCGGCAATCGCGCGACCTTCCAAAATTTTATCCAAGTTACTTTACAAAAATAATCCAATAATTTTCAATTTTCTTCTTTTTCCAAAAGCAAACTACTAAAAAGAAACAAAAAACGCCACTCAAATTTTACAAAAATTTATCTAGTTCAAAAGCAGATATCTTTGGGACTTGACCATTCGCACGCAAGATTCCTATCAACTTCCGACCTCCTCTCGGCTTCACAAAACTTTTACAAATATTTACAAATTAAAGGCATACAATAAAATAAAATTCCAAAAACTTTTCCATCCCGAAATATCACGACAATATATTTAATAAAATCAATTGGGGTTTTAGCTAGTTTTATAGTTTTCTTCTTATCTAAATTGTATCAAATGCCAATAAGTTTCAATGTATTACATTATTTTTTTATTCCAATTAATTTTTAAGCAATCACTATTAATATTCAAATTTCTTGTTTATCTGTCTTGTTTAGTACGTTATTCAAAGCGAAGTGTTTTATCTCCAATTTATGGTCATCAGCCGGTGTCAAATCTGCATATACAAAATGTCCACCAAACAACTTGCAATATTGACATAACACGACGATATAATATTTTTTATTATTATTCAATTTCTGAAGAAATCTATAGAAATAATTTTTTTTTAAATTAATTTTATCACATTCAATTGGGAACTGAAATTAACATTGGTGGCGCTGCTGTAAGTCTGTTAATAGCCGCCATTATCACATCTACTTCATAGTATTATGTTATTTTAAATACACATTTAAAATTACGACATAAGCAGGATATTATGCACAAATTGGAAATTCTAATTTTGTTTTATTTTTTCTCTTTTATTTTTAATTTTTCATAGAATTTCAAAAACTGCTATTTTAAATTCATTAATGTTCGGTTTCAGAAACAATGATTAAAATTTTATCTCTGATATCGAACCAATAGGAAACACTCTAATAAAGTTTTCTATTGGTTCGATATAATCAGTGATTAAATTTTAATTATAAATAATGTTTCAAAATTTGAATTTTTAAAAAAAAAAAACAAAATATTAAGAAACGAAATAGTTGATCTTATATTAATATAAAACAAGTTATAGTTGAGAAAAGATCTAAAAAAATCTATCAAGTAGATTTTAAAAATTTAAAATCTACTTGATAGATTTTTTTACTACTATAACTTGTTTTTTTAAATTTTAATTACCATTGCTGAAACCGTCCATAAACGTTTTGAAAACTTATTAAAATAACAGGGAAAGCAGACTATTACTACTTTATTTTTTATGCAGAAAATACCTATATCCAGTAGATTCTTGCCTACGATTTGGTCAAGGTTTTTACATATTAAAAATTTATATTACACAAATTTTCATACCTATATATAGGTAGTTACATGAGATTTTTGCCAATGTGAATTGAAATTGGCACGCCACAATCTGATCGATTGCGAAAATCGAAGAAAAGCCTTACATTAATAATATATCGTCTTTGGTTGTAAATAGTAAATTTCAAGGAATTCAACTTCTAGTTTTTTCAAAAATATTTAGTAAGATATAAATATTTGCATTCTTTTCTTAGTTGTTTTACATAATTAAAATATTTAAAGTTTATTGAATACAAAGGCAAACGTCGTTCAATCAATTCAAGTAGATAAACCTTTCGTGAAAGAGAAAAATTCTTTGAATGATAAAAAGAAACAAGTAAATGCAGATGTGGAACTTCGCGAGGGGCTAAATGTATGCGTTTGTCTGGCGGTGGTGTTCATGTCTTATAGTAGCGGATGATATGTCGTTGAGTGACAGCTGTCTTTAAGACCGGTCATATAAGGACCACAAAAGAATGGACCAAGTATGACCAACATTTTTGATTTATTGATATTTAGCGGTTGACTTTTTAACTTTTATACCATAATTTTTAATAATTAAATTCAAAATTATTGATGGAAGTATGTAAGTATCGTACTTATTTATGTGTTGTATAACAAATTTTACGAATTTTTTATTACAGCACCATTAAAGATACCTTGCCTCAACACACATAGGTCATGGGATCATGTTGTTATTATTGATTGTTGACTACAATTTCTCTTCTGATGTTGGCAATTGTTTTCAAAAATTTTACGAGTTTGAAAACATTGGCGTCGATTAGTGTGCGCGGGGGTGTCCAATAACGATAGATACGCGCTAATGAGACTGTTAATTAGGGCGGAGGCTGTAGAAGGGTTGTTGGTTGGTCCAGTACGCGCAGTTCTATTAAGCGCAGAGCCAATCTAGCTACCCCGAATAATTAAGGGGTGGCCGCGAGTTTTCTCACGAAACTTTTCCGGGTAGTAAATTAACCTACTTTTCCAGATTGTAATAATATGAGAGCAATTCTTATTATCTTAATACTATTTTATTAAAATGTTAATTGGACCCTTTTGCCAACTTCTAATATAATTTACAAACTAGTATATTATATACCTATGTATGTAGTACATTACTACATACCTCTTTTTATTTTGTTAAATATATGAACAATGATTTGACAATAAACACGTGCATTCTTGGGATGTATTGTATTCGCAAAATCTCGTTCCGATAAGGTAATTTACACTCTTGCTGTAACTTACCGTTGACATAAATCTGATAATTTACTGCTAAAAAACCATAGGTGGTTCATCAGACCAGACTACGGTAAATAAAAATATTTTAATGTGCTCGTTAATAAATTTTGATGCTTCTATTATGTTTCGTAATTAAAATTATTTTTTATGTCGTTAAGTTAATTTTTTATTTTGTTTGAATGTTGAATAAATTATGTTTTATATTTACTCTAAACTTTGTAGGTGTAGAATTTTTTGAAAATTCAAGAAAAACAAATAAAATTGATATTATTAACGTGTGTGTGGCATTTTTACAGATTCAGTCAGAAATTACTGCTTCTTGATACTAATACAACCTAGCTATTTTTAAATAAAAGATCCGCAGGCTATTTTTCTGAAAATTTACAAAACCACAGCTTTACAATGAACCAATAATTATTACATTAGGACCACTGATGTAGCATATAATAGAAACTACTCTTGGATACTGAATGTAAACAATATGATGTAAAAGAAAATTTTCTACTCACCCTCAATGATCATTTAATTTGTGAATTATCTTGGTTCGAAAATATATTTATTGTTTAGAATTTACATTGACGCTTGAAAACCTGATAGTAGTATAGTTATATTTGCTTTATAGCATACACAGTGGCGTACATTACATTTTCTTATAATTTTTATTTAAATTTCAATAGCAGACTTGGAAAACTACATGAAAATAATGTTATTATGAGAACAATCGAACGTGCAAGAATTTTGTTACTCAGTAATAAAATTAGTTAAATACCTACTAAGTGCACGTAGTAATTGTTATGCGACTTTAAAATTTTCTTTAAAGCGCTAATGCACATTTTGATTTTATGATTTCACATTTTTCCTGCATTTAAGTATTTTAAAATTTCTCTTCGAAACTTTCAAACTTATTACGCTTTTAAGTAATCCACACTTCTACAACAGTTTGCTGTATTCAGATTAAGGTAACAGTGGGTTAAGCAGTTTTATGTTTTATCAATGGATTTTTAAATTGTATTATAAATTATAACTTAATTTTTTCTAAATCGTGATTTCAGAATTCTTCATTTTCATTTTGTGAAAAGCGTATTATTAGTATAAACTCAAATTTTCTCTTCCAAACCTTACAAATAATATTTCATTTTCTTGAAATTATTATTCCAATTATTGTTGTTTTTCTGAAAAAGAAAACGTCTGGCTAAGTGAATAGGACAATATTGTTTTGAAAAAATATGTTTGTACCTACCAACCCTAATTCACATACCTACTACCATTTTTGATATACATAATATATGTTTATTTATTTTATTCTTGTGATTGTAAACATATTCTAAATTTAACAATCAATACTTTTATCAGTTTCACAAAGAAATATGTAAAACATAACGCAAGACGCCTCGAGTGAAAATTTAAATTGAAATAATAAATGATACACATGCGCCATGAAGTTGTACGCTTTTACAGTAAATCTTCGATTAGTTTGATTAGAGTAATCAAGAGATCTCGTGGTCATTTTTTGATGCATTCTTGGCGTAATTGTAGATTCCTTCACGCGGAGGAAGGCGTACCGCTTTCCCTTAGGTTGAACACCCACTCAGAACAAAGGCACAGTTTATATGATAATAGTTGGACATTTTTTACTTGACATTGTTCGCATTATGGTTTGCATTGTCTTCCAAATAATTACTTTAATTGGTGCCTGCTAATGTATAATTTAAATGATAATATAATTTTCGACGATATAACCATTTGGGTTAAATAATATTGAAAATTAGTATACGAATGAAGAGACCTTATTGTCACCGATACATACCTTAGAAGGGTAAATTATTTTAGCGCTAGGAGCTGTATATTGCGGTGTTCTTTCGTATTACCTAAGAAAGAATAGCATAAATCACAGGCGTGGACATTAATTAAGCTGGAGACACGGCGTAATATGTAGATGCACGTGCAGATTAATGTTATAGAGCGGGGTTATTATTTAACATTTTTTAACTACGTTGTACGTAACTCGTTTTCAGATACTATACAAGGTAGTCGTTTGATATGACGTATGTATTGTAAATTTGATTTTTATCAACAATTGAATATGTACTATATTCTTCTAACAAGGGAATACTGAGTTTAGTAAGTTAGATTTGCTTTATAGTCGATACCACTACGCTTAAAATGCAAGAGAGTGGTTTAGAGATTTAGACAATAATTTGCATCTACAATTTTATATTATTTATACCAAGGGTGAACCGCAGGTGGAAGTTTTGTACGTTTGGTGTAGAAGTCCAAGAAGTTATAGGAAGTTCTATAGAAGTCTTAAGAATTCCTTAGAAGTCCATAGAAGTTCGTAGAAGTCCTTGGAAGTCCGTGGAAGTTTGGACAAGCCCATTATTATTAAAGGGGAGTTTGTTTCAATTATACTCATACCCATGCTCATAGTTGCATAGTTGCAATCATACCATAATTGCAATGAATTATGAAGGAGACCTTTTTTGTAGATAATTGAATTTCCCACCTTTTTTGTTCGACACTTTTTTTGATTCAACTTACCGTTTTTCAATTACAGCTCGTTCAATGTCGCAAATCTCCTGGTATCCGCTGCAACTCCCTGGAAAGTCGATTTAACGATGAAACGTCCTGTATTTGCGACATTGAACGAGCTGTAATTGAAAAACGGTAAGTTGAATCAAAAAAAGTGTCGAACAAAAAAGGTGGGAAATTCAATTATCTACAAAAAAGGTCTCCATGTTTTTCATCCTAAAGTAAGCCGTTTCCGAGATATGATACGAAACGCGTTTTCCAAGATGGCGGCTAGCGCTCGATGTTTCATAATTCTCAAATTTGAATTTAAGCTTTTTATAAGCCTACTTAACGATCCTAAAAATATCAATTCTGTGCAGAATTTTTGCAAAGTTCATTTCTCTATTGACTGGACTATCATTCTAATCCGTTATAATGGGAAGCAGGAATTTAAAAAAAAATCTATTTCCTATGTTATTTTCCTATGTTCACATCGGCGGCTGGTCACCCGGTATATAAATATATAATATTTAAGAGGGATCTAATAGAGATAGCATGAAACTATATCTCACTCTCTCGCGCTCATGGCGCAAGATGGGCGAACCAACACTTGTTGGTGGCGAAGATTTTTTGTAAACCATAAAAAAATTTCAGATTTTCTTTTGGTTTTCGGAATCTACATAGTTACCATTTGGCGGTAAAGAAAATTGAAGCTATTTCGTTGAATACCTTAAAATATATAGCGATATAGAAATGACCAATAATTAGGGTGATTTTTATTCGCTATACTATATTTTAAAGTATTCAACGAAATAGCTTCAATTTTCTTTACCGCCAAATGGTAACTATGTAGATTCCAAAAACCAAAAGAAAATCTGAAAATGTTTTTATGGTTTAGGAAAAATCTTCGCCACCAATAAGGGTTGGTTCGCCCATCTTGTGCCATGAGTGCGAGAGAGTGCGATATAGTTTCATTCTATCTCTGTTAGGCCCCTGCTCTTAAAATATTAAAATATAATTTTGCAATCTATGCTATTCGTTTGTTTTATTTTACTTCCTATCTAAACTATCCTATCTAAACTATCCTATCAAATTAGTGCTACCAACCAAAAGAAAAATTAAGCCCAAAAAATATTATCAAATTTCAAATGTAGAAATACTTACACAACTCTAGGGCCTCTAAATTAAATAAATATCACTATATTAATTAAGATTAAAAGGTCTTAGTTTTCAACACTGCTTATTTTATTTGACGAAATTTGGCTCAAAACCCAAGGAAGTCCACGGAATTCCATGGAATTTCTTGAAAGTTCGTAGAATTCCATGGAAGTTCGTAGAATTCCATGGAAATCCGTAGAAGTTCTGCAGAACTTCCACAAAAACGGAAGTTTTGTACGTTTTTTGGCCAGCGGCTTACCCCTTGATTTATACTAAACATTAAGGAGACTACAATTAGTTTTCTTTCAACTACTGTTTAAATATTTTCTTGCTATACCCGTTGGTGGTCATCAGGGAAAAACTCACTAGAGATAGACGAATACTGATGGTTGGTAAGCTAAGCTGAAATTTACTTGTAATTGTGTTTATATAGTGTGTAAATTTTGTAACACAATGAATGTTCATTTAAGGGGTTATTTATATCTAGTAATTTTCGGAAAAATTAAGGGATTTTTTTAACCATGTTAACAAATGTTGGAAAAGGTTCTCTTCGAGACACATATCCATCACCACAATGGACCTACACACACGTAAGACAAAGTGTAATTAGTCAAGATAGACCAGACTTCACCAACAAAAAACGCATGAAATGCGAAAGAAGTCGAAAACACCTTGTGTTTTGTTAACACAACATGTTAACAAATTTTTATTGAAATACACCTCTAAAGAATATCGATTAGTACATTATCTCGAGGTATTTGTATACATTTTTTAATGAGAATATCTTGACAACTGGGGGAAATAATCTGAAATAAAAAACAAAAAGATCTTATTTAGCAAAATTTTAATTTAAAAAGAAAATGGCGATAATTTTTTCAGCAAATTTGATTTTCGAGGTTAAAAATTTCAGTTTCTTGGCTGAAAACAACAGTAATTTTGGTCCAAATGAAAATCTCTTTGTTCACGAGCTCGGTATAAGAATATACTAATGACATATTTTTGATATTTTTATTTCAGATGAGCCGTTCCAGAGTTATCATGATCACCGCAAGTCATGATAAAAATTGGAGCAACGGCCAATATTTCCCCCCAGCTGTCAAGTATCATCGATACTCTTTAGTTTATTTCAATAAAATTTTGCTTAAAACATAGCTAAAAAAATCCCTTAATTTTTCTGAAAATAACTTGATATAACCCCTTAAGGGTACTGGGCATTGGTTATTCGCGAAATCGGCGCTCTCGTTTTTCTTAATTTTAACATATAAAGGAACCAGATGCACATTTGTAATTTTAACCAATGTTTATTTACATATAAATTATGAAAAAAATTGTGCTATGGAGCCATAGAAGCTTATAAAATGGTGGCACAGTCTGCGGCATATTAACACATTTTTGTTTCATTTTTACATACTATCATCCTTAAAATTAAACTTTTTCCGGCTCTGCAAGTTGTCTTTCTTGTCCAAAGATACGTAGTTTTGCACTGAACCTAAAATCAAAACTTTTGAAACGGAATTGTTGAAGTGGCAGACGAAAAACGGTGATTTTAACGATAAAAATGCGATGTTTTTGTAACTGAACAACAAAATCGCGACTTTACATTTTTTTTTGGAAAATCTCGAATTGTCATCGATGATTTCGGAGGTTCAGGCATAAATTATACATGTTTTACGTATTTTCAATTTTTTTCAAGTCGCCAGAGACTTGGTTTAGCAACCAGCGTCTGCTTACCTTATAATAAATTGACGTTGTGATATTGTTTAGGTACCTATGCGAATATTAAAGAACAACTCTAAAATTACCAGGTGTCATCCTTCCATATATTTTTTTCTATTATATCAATTCCAAAAGATCAGTATGAAGCAACAATACTTTCGGTAAATTTTGAAAACAACTCAATAAAATGCAAAAATATACTGCCTTCCCATCTAAAAAAGCCGTAACTACCCTTGAGTCATTTTGAGTTCTAGTGATTTTCTGGTAGTAAAATATTAGTATTTCTATCATCTTGTAGTTCAAAAAAGCTTTAAAGAGCTAAATAAATTATTTTAAAGCTTTAAATTTAAATGACTCTTTAGTTGGTTGGGAAGAATAGGGTCCGGACTTCCCGACATTATTTTTTAAGACAAAGAAATTATGAACCGTGAAGGGATTAATCACATAATATTATATAATTATTATGTACTATGGATAATAATTGTTATTATATCATATTATTATAATATAATCAAAAAAAAAAATTCTTCGGATCTACTGCAGACAATAATTTAAGTAGCAGAATAATAGTAGTAGGTACCTATATTTTTTTTAATCCTCTGTTTCACTTTATTTTATGTTCTTTCTTTTTAAAGTTTTATTTGTCTCTGCTTAACTCAATCTCGACATCAGTATCGAAACAAATCGATATCTAACATAGTACCGATTCAAAAGGCTACACAAAAATTTCCATTGAATAAGTTTTCGATCTGATGCCAATGATTCAGTTATCTATCCAACCGACAAATATACATTTTCTAATGCTTTTTCACATGTGAAAATGAAAATGATTTCCGCTAATCTAATACACAAATCTAAATAAATATTATACAGGAATTTTAACGTATTTAAATATAATAAAAATGATTCAAGTTAAAGAACTCGGAGGTGTTTGGTCTAAAACCAACACCAACGGTTCAATAATAACATTGAAAAGAAAGATATGCAGAAAGTGTATCTATTATAGAAAATTGAACCTGAGAAAGTTCTCTCATTTGATCTCTATGCACAAGTTTGTCTACAACTAGAAAAGCTCAATTCGATGACACTACTACTAAATACATTTTTAAAGAAATTCCATTTATATCCAGATATCATGCCTAATTTTAAATGATTGTGACTGTGTATACGTCAGAAATATTTTGATGTGACATGTACAGACAGCTTTTATACGTGCTGTGCGTACCACCATACACATAGTATCTTTTTTAACATTTAGTGGAAAAAATATAAATTTACATTCGAATTTGCTGACCAATTCTGAAATTTAATAAATTATCATAATAATATAATAAATACATTTATGTAAAATCGTACTATAATGTACATATTCACATATACAAAACAATACTGAAAATAGCTCATTCTAGTACAGACACGTGACTTTTTTACTTTCTAGTACAGATCTGTCATATTAATTAAGATCTGTCATTTATTAATCATTAAAATGTGTATAAAACATTTGAAGTGTTGACAGATCTGTACTGGAAAATAAATATTGACGTATTTTATTATTTTATTGCTACCAACTTGATCATTTCGTTAAATTATTCCGTATAACATATTATCGTACATTTTTTGTAAAATATGTGCATTTTATTCTAATTTTACATAAAATTGTGTATGCACCTTGTCCTTAAAGTGCCTTTTTGGCATTTACGTGGTTATATATATATAATTTTCCACGCTCATACCAAAAAGGTGCACTTTCAGTACTAGATACATAAATAACTATTTTATTTCCTATAATACAGAATTCACTGCTATGCACGATTATTTTATGATATACGGGGTGTTGTATATTTTAGGAGTACTCGTTATGTAAATTCTAAACCAAAATTGTTCCTTTTCTTAACTCAATGTTCTTAGAAAAATTCCAATTTTGTACCTGGAAGATTGGTTTGACATTCAAAAAATTGTTTGCGATATTTCCATTCAACGTTGTGCACTTAAAATTACGAGTATGTAACTTCTAACCCCAAACTGTGCCTTTTTTAAATTTAATGGTTGTTAAAAAAATGAAATTTTTTGTAGCTGAAAAATGAGGTTATGTGACGTTTCGCCTCCGCCGTTTAGCCCCCTAAAATAATAAATAAATTAAAAGTCGAAAAAAATGGTAATTTTAAAATGCCCAACAAATAATCCATATTATCTATCCTTCCATAACTTTCTGCGATGTTTTTTTATTCTTTTTGAAATTACACTATAGTATGTTTTGTTTATTTTTGGTCTAAAGCCGGAATTCCACTGAGGCAACACTGAACGAAATGAGGCATGCTACATTAATTTAATTAACTTAACAAATACTTATTCTATTGTTCCATAATACGGGTAAATTATGGTATTCTTCTATTAATGAAGCTGTTATCTCATTATTTCACCCCATTGACAACACCAGAAAACAAGTAGCATGCCTCATGTCGTTCAGTGTTGCCTCAGTGGAATTGCGCCTTAACATCTAATAATAACTGTGAAATTTCATATCTCTTTAGATCCTGTTCTTTTTTTAAACTTTTAATAAATTGAAAAATGTTTGGAAATAAATTTCTGCAAGTGCTTTGAAAACCGCGATGCCAGCCTTCGATGTGATTATTCGTCCTGTGACGATCATTTATGGTTCGGTTAAATACATTCCACATTTCAATAGAAAATTGAGGAGCTCGTCTATGGGTTCTGTTTCTTCGTCCTATGTAACAGTCTTCAAAATAATCCACAATGGGCAGTGCATCTTGAGGAAAATTTTCGTCTTCTACGAGCGCGTCGAATTCATAGAATTCATTCACGAATTCATAGAGCGAATTCATGTGATTTATTAACCCCTAGCCCTAACATAACTCACCAATAGAGGAAGTTTATTAACGCTAATAAACGTTTCAATTTGTAATTGCTATAACAAGGGCCGTGCCCAAGGGGGGGACCCCAATATTTTAGGAAGTTGGAAAAAAGTTGGATTTGAATTTAATCAAGTTGGAAAAACCAACAATAGGCGACATAGATAATTACAGAAAGTTACAGCATACTAATTGAGTATTTTAATTTTTACCAATTGAATTAATTTACCAGCTTAAAAACAATAAATTAATCTTTGACAAAATATAATACAAAAAATTGTTTACTTGTGATTAAAAGTAAGCTTAAAATGGTCTTAAACGTGACCAATAGTAGAAATTAACACAAAGTGTGAATGTAGTGTAAAACCAAACTTGGCGGGGGCGAAACGGTGGGGGCGAAACGGTGGGGGCGAAACGTCCCCATCCCGAAAAATGATGTTGAATATTTAAGCATATCGTTTCCCCCAATTTAAATATTTAGATAATATTTACAATTAATGGATTTACAAAACAATATTATTTTCTAAAAAAAAAAACCGTTTTTAAATGTGTACAAAAATTGTATACATATTTAAAACTCATGTTGGGAGTTGGGATTGAATTTTAACCGCCGTATTCATAAAAATAAATCAATATTTAAGAGAGGCTTGTAAAAACCCTTCTTAACCATAACCTAGCTTTTCTTTGCTTGCTTTTCATAGCAAAAAAAGCTAGGTTATGGTTAAGAAGGGTTTGTAAACCTCTCTTAAATATTGCTTTATTTTTATGAATACGGCGGTAAATATTTTGAACGGTAGGGTATGAATAATTTTATCGGTCACTGTATATAATTTAATGATAATAATGCTTTGTATTTGTAAACTTATTGATAAATTAATGTGTTTACTGTAAAAGTATCTACGTACTTGGTAGATACTCGGTGGATGAATTTAGAAGAAAAGTTTGGTAGTAATAGTAAAATTTACGGGATTTAAAAATTATTTAGATGGCAACAGTCAATTGTATTGGTGCTGACTTTTCAATTTTTCAGGTTTTATACAATACAAGTTACATCGTTTTTCAAATATTTTACTTTTACTTACAACAGATGCTCAAAATTTTCTTCAATCACAAAAAGAGTCTCATTGCTTGAAACCCGATTCTCGGAGCTAGCAAAATTATTCAGTGTCAATTTTATTTTTTAACATTAAAAAAATTTTGATTATACATATTAATTTTACGATAAATATGGTGCATAATTTTTTATAACATTGGTAGGGTAAAAACTAATATTTTGAATTATTCGATTACAATACAAATTTTTGTAATCTACGATCGAGATTTTTGTTTAAATTAAATACAATTTTTTTATCGTTATAGTAATTTGAAAAAGTTTAGAAAAAAAGTTAATACAAAGATGTAAATAAATAAATGGTTTTTTGTTTCTTTTATCAATTTCTATTGCCTAAAATTTGATGCCATGATTTTTCAACAAACTTGTGTGTGTGTGTGTGTGTGTGTGTCACATTCCTGTAAGTGTCATGGTAAAACAGCCTTCGTGAAGTAAAATTTTCAAATTACCGGACAACTACAAAGACCGAATGAATAATATTTCAGTTTAAAAAAAATAGATTTATTTTCATGTTTTCTTTTTTATGCCCTAATATCCTACGGGGTTCAGCATTGTTACAGGCTGTACAGTGTACACAACATCGCTGTGTAATAATACTACATATTTGTTTAGTTAGAAAGAACTTGCTCATTTATACTTATAATTAGCTGTACTTTTTCTTTTTTGGAACTTGTAAGTATTAATATTTAAAGTTTTTAAAAATAGGTGAGACCAAGATTTAACCTTTGACCATTATTGTGCGGTATTATTGTCTGGTGTTCACGACAAAATGGTTTGTGGTGAAGATGAAGAGTGCAACCCACACAAGCCGTTAATTCCGGCGTTAATTATGAATGCCAATATGCAATAACATCACCATCGTGAAGTTGGACCGCCACCTGGATATTCGAGAGTATTTATGTAGACTTTTATGCGTTTTCGAGTATTGCATTGTGGAATACACGATTAATTTTATGATCTACGTTATTACACCAGAACTCGCGAACGCTAAAGTGCCGATATCTTAAGAGCGATTTTTGTTTTTAATTGTTGAGCACTGCTTACCATAAGTTATAAGGCTAGTTTGCAATGTTTTGGTGTTATTTTATTAAGGGATATTTAAATGTTGCGGTTTTAAGGATTTTACTACCGCGATTTTCTCAGAATATTTTGACAGGTTCCAGCCTCTCGCTTCGTTATTAAGTACCTCATAAATGAAATTACTTGTTAAAATGTAATATTTAATTTATTCAATTAAAATGAATTGTTAATATTGTGTATGTAGGTAATTACAATGTCGTAAAATGAACTCAATCATACCAATCACGGAAATATTAATATTAGCTATAATCGATTTACGATAAGAAATATGTTTTTTTTCCAATTTTTTTTTAACTTGCTACTTACATTATTATATGTATATGCCATACTATAGTATATTTCAAAAATATAATTTCTGTGCTCTTTATGCCAATAACTAGTCAACGAAGTATATGACTTTCAAACATGAATAATCTGATTTAATACTACTGAAAAATATTATTGAGCTATATTTTAATAAATAACGGTGATTGGTTTTATTTTGAAACTAGTTAAAGTTTGTCATGCAAATTTATTTAAAAAAAGAGTAAATAGATTTTTGTAACGCCATTATTAAACTCGTACCTTTATTTTACATAATGTTATGTATGTAATTGAGAAAAATCGATAAGAAAGGAGCTTTAAGTAATCAGAAGACAAAAGTGTGTTAAAAATTCAGAACATGAAAGTGATTCAACAATGCTTGAGGAGTTTGCGTTAGGCACATGTTAGTTGCCCCTGAATTTATGAATATATTATAGTGTGTGATGCAGCATATTTTTAATTTGATTTGATTGCTTAATATAATTTGATAATGATCTTTCGGTCTTCAATGATAGACCATTCTTCGACAGGTGGACTATGGCGGGGTTGTTTTTATTTATTGGACGTCTCCTCAAATTTTAATGATGACAGAAGCTCCCACTTGTATACTTTTTTTTTGTTTATAATATGGTAAACTGATTCCAATATTGTACTATCTACGGATTTGCATACAAATACAGAGAATTACTAATATATATGATTATTGTTTTATACGATAAGAATCAGTTATACAAATTAAATAATATTTACCTAAGTGCTATGTATTAGGTAAAATTGTGTTTTTAAACAAGAACCTCTTAAGGAAGTTTTATATCTAATACGTGGGTGTGTATAATGGAGGATATTGATATTTTATTACACTGTTTTATCAAATTTATTATTAATTCTGCTAATTCCGTTAAAATATATGCAAAATAATTAAAATAACTTTTATAAAATAAATACATATTTTAATATTAAATACTTTTTTTAAAGCATTATTGATAGAAAGTCCGAGCGCCAGTCATGCTAGAAGGTGCTTCCGGAAGGACAGTTTCACCTAAGTTAAGTCCTGCTGGAAGGACTACCGTTTCTAATGGAGCTATCGAGCTATCCTTTGGGCAGAACCGAAAATTTTTCTGGTGATATGAGCACATTTTTAGTAGTACCATAGGCAAAATAATCAAATAGGATATAGTAGAAAATAACCGCACGTTCATAAATTCTATGTAAAACTAATACGAATTTATACTGGAATTATTATTTTTCAAACTTACTAAGCGCTGTTCTGTTCCGTGTAGATTAAATTATATGTGAGTAAATACCACTGTCAGAAGAAACTAAAAGTATCACTAATCAAAACTAAAACATCAGGACTAGTATTGAAATTTATTTCATTATTTTAACTTATGTAAAACTTATTATTTTTAAATTGCCCTGAAATTTTATGTAAACTTGTACTATTAAAGTCACATCTTCTTTTCCTTTGTAAATATGATCAGATAAAAAGTGTCCTGTTCCTGTGCATTTATTTACGTTATAAATAGGTATTAACTATTACACCATTATTTACTCCTTCGTTCACACGACTTTCAGTTTCCTCTGAAAATGTGTAACAGAAGACCCCGCAACTTGGACTCCAAACCACACAATTAAACTATTTTTTTAAAACCTCAATTCCAAACCAGGGAGTATTAAGGTTTTTTATACTGTTACCTGAAGACAGCAAGTAGATCTTTTGTGAGTGAAAGGTCCTTTTATAGACGATATGCCACAGGATTTAAACCTGTAGATGTTCGTACAAGAAGCTAACATGCTAACCTCTCGGTCATTCACTCACCTACTTTATTTAACTTGCAACTTAAAAAAATATATTTATAGTATAATAATATTATTAGTATAATCTAAAATGTGATTATATTAAATAATAATAAATATTCACGATACTATTTCAATGCGTGCTTAACACGCATTCAGAATTTTGTAAAATAATTTAGATCCTTTTTTAAAAAGTTAGTGCGTCCACTTGCTTATTATGTTAATTTTAATGATATGTTTTAAAACCTATTTTATATAATTTAATACTTGAGTAACTTAACCAGGTTCTAACTACATACATATCTATTATAATTAAATTCATGGTTATATTTTACAAATAAACCTAAACGATTGTACTCGAAAACAAAATTTCTTAAAGAGGGGGGTTACTTTGCTCCATATGCGATGCCTTACACCACTTCACGAAAAAGTATTCAATGCCCACTAGCGGTTAAAGGGTTAAGTTTTATTTTTAATGAATTCCATATTTAACTCAATATGATTATTCCATTATAATATGCTTTCCAGAAAACTGTGAACAATTATCTTGATATCAGTGTTATTTATATCGATCAAAAATAGGATACATATCACCGATTGTGGAAAGTTATATCTATGAAGATCACAACTTTTCATGAGAATGAAAAACTGGTTCTAAGTATCCTCTTCAAATGGGTTACTTTCCTTCAAATTTTATTTCAAGATATCTCAAAATTAGAAACAGTAAAAAATTTGTACTTTTAGTATGTTTATCCTGAGGAGCTTATCATACTGTCCCATATTTTCATATATTTATTTTCAGTGGTTCTCAAGTTGTAGCTTAAAATGTACATTTATCTAAATTTTTGATGTACAGTAACGGTTGGCAGGCATGATCGTTGTATTTATAATTAAAATGTTTGATAATGCCATCGCCATTAAATTTTTTTGTAAGAAAAAATTATACCCGAAATTAGATTACGCAAAATCTTTTCATTTATTGTCAATGACATGGATTATTTATGTGCAATTTTCTCACTCGATTTTTCCGATTTTAATTAAAAACTAATACTCCGAATTATCTAAAATCTCATAACAAAAGACCTCATATGATTCGAAAAACTGTCTAAATCGAATAAATTCTCATAAACCATAATATTGGTTCGAATTAGGGAGAGTTGACTCTCTGAGGTTGATTTAGAGAAAAATTCGAAGAAGGGGGAGTTCGATTTAAGGAAAGTTGACTGTATTCTATTTTATTGTATGACAAAGTTTAGTATTTTATTCCGTATGAAAAATATCAAATTTTAACGAATTTACACGTTTTGAGATCATCAAATTGAAAAGTAAAATTTTCAAAGAAACTGCGTCTTTGTCAAATTTTCTTGGCTCTTTACCTAATCAATAATAATCTTCATTTTTACAATCCGGATGTCCTTTTTTTATGAACTTCAGTTTTTGATCGAGTATCAAACTAAATTTCCGTTGCGCATTAATTGACTAATCGGTGAATATTTGTGATTTGAAGAAAATCAAAGAAAAGAGAAAAAATTTTTTTTATTAATTACTCATTTTTTTTTACATTTTGGAACTGATATTTTCCAAAATTAATTACTAACATTGCCAGAAAATTAATTTGTAACGCAAAACTGGAATTTTCGATTTCTAATTCTACAAAACCGAAAACACGTTTTACTAAAATCGACCAAACTTGTCCGTTTGAATGTTTTTATGGTCATTTACAATATTAGATTTCTTTTGATTAATTACATCGCATTAATTTTTAATTAGTTAATTAATAAAAAGGTTAACACCAACACAAATTATGTTAGATGTACCTATTCAAAGGTTGTTTTTAAATTTATAATTTGATTTTTAAGCAACTCTACCCCAGGTGTTTAATTATATTAATATAATCGAAATGTAAATTTGCTGTTTTGATCCTTTTTATACCTTCTAGAATTACATTTGTGTGATATTAATTATACTGGTATAATTAATTTTATTTTGTTTTTAAATGTACTCATATTTTACCCAAATTATATCGTATTTTACAGAGAGAAAAACAGATTAGGAAAACTGAAAAACGAATTCTATTAATAGGTACTGTGGCAACAATTATTGCGGTAAATGAACAGCAGCACGTTAGAAAATTAAAAATTAGCTGAGTTATGTAGTAGCGTAAAACCCCCGGCGTGCTGAAGGAAAATAATTAAGTTTTAAAAATATAATGTGAAGCATTTTATTTTTGATTGCAAATTTAATGATAGAACGTCCAAGCATAAATATCCTATAGGAAGGTCCTTCCGGAAGCACCATTGGACATGTACACAGCCTTAGGGTACTACTACATTTTCAATAGTGTATAGGTAAAATAATCAATTAGAATTAGTATAAAATAAAACGGAAAATAGAATTCCTTTAAATTTTATATTATTGGATAAATTAAATTTCTGCATAGGATTTACAGTTTTTTCTACGATAATTCTAATCTAATGATGTACTGTAGGTTCAATTAATTTGTAATCCTACTTTTAAAAGAAGTACCAAAAAGTATCTCCATTCCGTCTTTTTGGTCAGCTTTTTCAGGCTGCCGTTAGTGATTCTTATCTGAACTTTCACGAAGTTGAATTTTGAATATTTTTTCGCATAAATATTTCAAAATTGAGAGGAGAATAGATCGATTCTTTTTTTTATGGAAAGAGAATAATTTTTCGTACAATATACTATAATTTTTTTAGTAAGGATATTTTAATAATTTACGAATTAAGGAAATTAATTTAATATTGTATATTTTAAGGCACTAAAACACTGTAAAAATAAAAATAAACTTTATTTGTTTCTTTTTCATTTTCTTAAAGATGCATTTGTTAGGAATGCTCTCACCAAATTTTGTAAAGAAATTCGTAATATTGACGGAGATACAGCATTTTATGTGAAATGCTTTTTATTTTAAGTGATTCGTTTGTATGTTGAATTATCCTGCAGTAAAACTTTGAACGCGTTTTTATCGAAACTACATTTTTCAACCTGGTTGACAACATATTTAAAAAACTATTCATCCGATTTACATGTACCAAAAAATGAAATGTTCGCAAATCAGGTCTCTATGGCACCACGTAGGGATTTTTTGATAAAGGGCCCCCTTCTATTTCTTTTTTTTCATAAAAGATGAAAATTTTCTGTAAAAATGGGAAATAAAATTCGCTGGTCCGCCATTTTTTTTGTTTTCTAGATATCGAAATTCCGCTACGTGAGGCTGTAAATCTATATGTCTAGTTTATAAATATATTTTTTTGGTATTTTTCGGATGAACTGTATGGCTTAATTGCTGTCAACCACTAAGCAGCAGAGTGTCATTTGGAAGCGGTACACCGTAAACTATTCTGAAGATTCAAATCAAAAAATTTGTGTAGTGTCTTCTATATGTATATAATGAATATTAGTATCTATAAATAAAAAACCATTCATCGTTGGCTCGAAAAAAATTATTAAAAATACACCCTCATACCGCTCGCGCACAGTGTTTTAGTGCCTTAAGCTTTCAAATAATTTCCTTAATTTGTAAATTATTAAAATATCCTTACTAATTTATTTTTACGAATTAAAAACTAACCAATTTAAATATAATTTTTTTAATACGCTTTATTGACGGAAATCACTATAATACTACAGCAAATGCAATTTTTATTAATTGGGCGGATTTGATATAAAAACATTTATTAACATAATTAAAATATGTTCCTGTTATCCAAATGAAGTGACAGTTATGGTACCTAGCATATTAAACGGAAATGTATCATCTTTCTATTTAAAAAATATCATAGTAAAATCTATAGCCTATTTGCACTAGTATTATGGCTTTTAAAAATCATTAAAAACACATAAACTAAAATACTTGAAAAAATTCGAATTCGATGACCACTGACTATAATATGTGAGGTACAATGCAATAAGATACTCTCATGTCCGGTTTCATAAAACATAAAAAATTTACAAGCGTTAAATTTAACCAATAGAAAACGTCATTTGACGTCATCACTAGACATCGGATTATATGCATTTGCATATGCAAATATGCAAAAAATTTACAACAGATGGCACTGTGATTTTCTGCAAGATTTGTGACAAGCGAATACCTTCTTCGAGGAATAATTGGAATACCAATTAAAATTGTTTAATTAATATACAAAAAGAAGCATTTTGATAGTGCATATTTGCATGCATATTTTGGCATTTTGTTAGTGCATATAATCCGATGTCTAGTCATCACTAATGTAGTTAATTCAAACATATCTACTCTATATATATAAAAAGATAAGAAAAATATGCAACGTTTTTATGCAACGCTGAGAACAGCTATTGGACGACACCAAATCAACATTATAATCACATCAACGGACGAATCAACGCAAAGCAAAAGCAAGGCAACAAAACCATGCGACGCAAAAACACAAAGATTGAAAGATTTATGTAAATGCAAAAATCCGTTTGGTGGCAAATTTGTTATTTTCGGTGGTGACTTTCGTCAAGTTTTACCTGTTATAAAATACGCTTCACCTGTGGAGATAGTCAATTATACTTTAAAGTCAACATCAATTTGGCCAAGCAGCATTATATTATTGAAAGTACCGAATAGCTGGAAATCTACAAATATAATTCAGGGACACGGAAAACTCGGCACCGGGAAAACTCGGCACCGGACGACGCGGCACCGGACAACTCGGCACCGGGGAAACTCAGTTCCGGGCTAACTTGGCACCAGTTGAAAAACTTAAAAGAAATATATGAGGATCATTATTAAAAGGTAGATCCCGGTCGAGGCTAGGTTAGTGTTAGGAAACGACTTGTTTTTTAAAAGAGAAAGTCATTAAAAGGTAGATTAATTACTAATAAAGAATATTTGAATGTGTGACATAATATGGTCCGGTACCGAAAAAAAATGCGAGATTCACCCCATTCCCAGTAGCACAATTTGCCGAGTTGGAAGGCCATAAGGGGATGTTTTTAAGGAGTTTAGTGCTGCAAAAATGGCTCTGGAGCGGACTCGGCACCAGTTGAAAAACTTAAAAAAAATTAAAATATAAAAAATTTATTATATTAAAGAAATTATATATCTTTTTATAATTCACTTTCCGGAACAAACGCTACCGAAGTTATCATACGTGACTTTGCGACGGAAATGGTCTTAAAAATCTGAGGTGACCTTCTCTTTTAAAAAAAGTCGTTTCCTAACACTAACACTAACCTAGCCTCGACCGGGATCTACCTTTTAATAATGATCCTCATACATTTTTTAAAAGTTTTTAACTGGTGCCAAGTTATCCCGGAGCTGAGTTTCCCCGATGCCGAGTTGTCCGGTGCCGAGTCGCCGGTGCCGAGTTTTCCCGGTGCCGAGTTGTCCGGTGCCGAGTTGTCCGGTGCCGAGTTGTCCGGTGCCGAGTTGTCCTGTGCCGAGTCGCCGGTGCCGAGTTTTCTCGGTGCCGAGTTGTCCGGTACCGAGTTGTCCTGTACCGTATAATTCAGGACATTTACAGCAATTCAATTGCTTCTAATGCCGATCTCTCCGACAGAATTATATTAGCCTGCCACAATGATGATGTTCGGGCGAGATTCATACCTACTTAAGTCAAGATATAGCTAAACATCGAGGGGTCGATCAAACAGAAGAGGACATTCGGTTGGAATATGAAGTCGAATAATTAAATTCATTGAATTTCCCTGGTTTTCCGGTACACAAATCAAAACTTAAAATAGGATCTGTTGTTATGCTAGCAGAGCTTTAACAAAGTTGGTATATACATCGATAGGCCTTTGTTTAGTCATGGACAGTTATATGTAGCAGTATCAAGATGTCGAGCGAAGGATGGAATACAAATTCAAAGTGAAAGCAAAATAAAAAATGTTGTATGGAAATAAGTTTTATAACTTGAAGTTACTAGGGCCGCAAAGCGGCCCTGGGGGGTTGGGCCACGTTAGCGGCCAGGGGGGCGAAGCCCCCCTAGTTAATTTATATAAATTAAAATCTTATTTTCTCACTTTTATATATTTAAAAAAAATTTAAATTCTGCGGAAGAATAATTTTCATTAAAATCTGAAATTTTACTAGCTCAGTCGTAGATATTTTGCAATGAGATTCTTAAAATATTCTGAAATAATAAAGTTAATTATTGTTTGTCGAAGAAACTGGATCTCAAAAGTTTTCAAAGGGGATACCGCAAAGATGCCGGGAAATTTTGAACTGTTTGATTTTTTTACGTCACATTTTCGTGGGAACCAATCCAAAGCAACAAGTAAAAGCTTGCACTGAAAAGAACGCCTAGTGCTTTCTTACCGCTACTTGATTGTTTTGCTTTTAAACCCAATCTTTGTAATATTCAAAATTCTATAAATCATTCGATTGATTATTATTATTATTATCCAATCGAAGACAATTCGTGCTCAAATCTATTGTCAGATTTTAATTTTATACATCACAAAAACATTTTTTTAAATGTTGTAACTTTTATATCTAAGGAACAACAGCCAAAGGTTTGGACTTGGAAATTGGTGAGAACGATAGTGCCTCCATTTCTAGACTAATAGATACATAATTCTTTTTTATTTTTGTTATAAGTTTTACTTACTATAAGATGTTTTACTAGTTATGCAATCCATTTTTTTTTTTTCGATTTTTCAACCTGTAAATCTCGAATAACTGAGACCCTGAAGAGCACCTTTCAAAAAGGGTAAAGATAGTCAAGTTGAAAGGTTGCAGCCCTATTAGGGCAATTCTGTAGCCATAAGGCTGTTCTATATGAAAAATTCAGGGATAATTGAATATCTAGTTTCACTCATCCGTGGAACGCTTTCGTGTCAGATGAACAGGAAGAAAAGTTGACATCAAAAATCAAATCAATACTCTTTTTTTTTTAACAAAAATCGAAAAAAATCTGTGGAGATACATCTCGGAAGTTATAGAGACTAGAATTTTTTTTACATAAGCTTTTATCAAATTTCTACGCAGACCCATTTTTCCCGGCCAATGACTACAATCGACAGTCGTCTTTTTTTAAGTAGGCAAAACAATTGACCAATCACATCATTCGCGCTTACGATCCCATTGTATAAAGAAGCAAATTTTGTTTTCTGTACGTGCAATCAACTCGCAAAGGATCATCAAAATCTGAACTGATTTCTTTGTTGGTAATTTTATTTGTAACCATCATTAGAAAGATGAAGAAAAGTCTCTCCAATAATGTTTTTGGTTCAAGAATTTATTTTTATTTGCAATCTACGTGGTTCTATTTTAATGCATTGATCATAATCATCGTGCGTGTAGTTTTGTTAAATTTTTTTTGCCAAAAGTGATTAGCCTACAAAGCACAATAATGTTCCAGAATGTAACTTGTATTTTGAAAAATGTGGGCAGTTTTAAAATGTACTAATTTAAAAATATTATAATTTTATTTGAAAATTATCCCAAAATTGTATTAATACTTTGTCTTTTGAAACAAAATTAATGAAGTAAAAATAATTCAATTGGAATAAATTGGACTCGGTAACGTTTTTAAAATTAAATTTTAAGGCTTAAGAAATTTTTATTGCGATACTAATTTTATACGGGTCTTAAAATAAAATCTAAATGAGATTATTAATTGACTTTATTTTGCGCTTTCTTTAATTACTATTATTAACTTGTAATTGTATTTTATTTTTGCATACTTTTAATTAAGGCAATGCTTAAAGTGCACGAACACGACCAAATGAATTTTAATTACTAATTCATTATTAATTTAAGAATTGAGTGTATTTGTAATTAAAATCTAAACATCTGCGTATGTGTTGTTAATGTTCCCGGTTTAAGGACGCGTTATAAAGAGCGAGGGAAGGTAGAGCCACCGCCCTCAATCATTTTCAATATGAAATTTTTATGTATTGATCGAGTTTTTTAGCGAGCAGAGAGGGGTTTATTGGGGGATAAGGGAAATTTTCTCTCTATACTGTCACCTAGCTGGACAGTGTTTTTAATTTCATTTTAGGAAGCTGTATAAAATTTTGTTTCCGAACTTTGCTTTAGTATGGAATAGAAAATTAGAAGATACATATAACTTTCCATTTTATAATGTAATAAATTAATAATATTATATCTATGCTTACGAGTATGTATATGGTTTACTTTTTGGTTATCTCAGAGTAAGTTCAAGTTCTTATAATTGAATTCAATCGAAGGAAAGCTCTGGCCGACTTGTTAGGTACCGCTTGTAAGATTTTTATCGTTCCCATTCTACTACATCCATACAAACTTATATTATAGGTGTAGTACTTTAACATCGCAAGAAATGAGCGTTAGTTGTGTTAATTGTGAAACACTGGATGTTTTAAAGTTTTAAGAGTTATTGTGCTTCTGAGCGTTGTTTGGTACAATTTGTACTCGAAGCAAATGTTTTGCAAGTACTTAGCAATTGTTTGTTTATGAAAGTCTAATCGTGCTAGATGCTATTAATTTTTAATGAAAAAGAATTGGTTTAGTTTAAATTAAAGTGTACTTAAAATGGTCATAGCATGAAAGTTACATGCAAACAAATTTAATAACGCCTAACCAGTTGCATTGTATTCAAGTTTTACGAATGTTATATATACTCTTAAAAGTCGACTAACTACACATATTCTCATGCGGAATACTTGTTATATGAATAGTGGAACACACGCACACAGCCATTTGGGTCCTCCTTATACAGCGCTGATTACTATCACCCGCTAACTCTCGCCGAGAAGCAACATCAAACAAAAACCGTAACCGATTTAAAATTTCATCCAAGGTGCACAGGTGCTCTCTTGTGGAAAAAGAGAAGCAAAAAGACTCTTACTTTTGTTGTTCTGTATATAGGTAATCTTATTCGATCAGAATAACTTTGACCGCTTTAATCCTTGAAAGTGCATCAGAATTCTTCTGGTTCTCTGTCGACCAAACGCGTTCATTTGCCTAATGGCTGGTCTATTGTTTCAGAACGGCTGTCTAGCTCTTATAAACTCAAGATATATGTCTAGTGTCTTTAAATGTTCACCTTACTTTGCTTCTTCGCACACAATAATGTGAGAAAACTACTTGACGAAACATTAATTACCATTTCAATTTTAGCCCCTTTAAGAAAAATTATTGCTTTATACCACTACAATCGTTTCTTTATTACTGTCGATATTATTTCTAAATGTTTAATGGAATGAAGTTTATTAAGGCTCTTTAAGTCTTTCGTACGTACCATATTAGCATTGGGTATAGGTACAATGAGTTTATGTTCTACATATTCCGTGTCATTAAAGTGCATTTCAATTAGTAGTAAGTAAACCTTAACTGACTAGGTACCTTGTAAAATATTGATAGGTTTACTAATAGTAAATTACATTTATTGCTTTGTTAATTATCGATAATTAGAGCATTATTTGGTTTAAAAGTAAATCCTTAAATGTGGTTGTCTTATTTCAAATTTTGGTGTCATAAGAGTGGCGCGCGACATAGGGAATGTAAAGGAAGTAAAAAACGTAGACAGCGCGCGAATTCTATAATATAAGAATGGGTGAAAACAAAATGACGCCCTTCTTCGCCCGAAGTGTGAGATGTATGCATTAGACTTTCAAAGTGTCCCGGCCGTTTCCCTAGCAACGCAGGCTCGGCCTGATATGACGCCCGGGCAATTTAATAAGATTCCGCATCTTGGTGGTGCTTTACCCCGCACCCCTAAGGTTATTATGTGGACAGGCGTCCTATACATAGACTACTTTTTATCTGTAAAGAAAATAGCACCTGTAGATGACCAACACGCTAGCAGGGACGTTCAAACATTCCCGATTCCCCCCACAAGTCGATTGTGACCTATGACATTGATACCCCCACACAGCTTCGTCTATACTGCGACTGGAATTAGATTTTTATTTGTTTATTTATTAATCAAAGTTTTCATTTAATCACTACAGTTTAACTCAAATTTATTTCCTTTTAAATTGTAAAACTATAAACCCAAGCTTTTCTTCTTACCTACTCTATTTACCGGGCTATCCTTGTATCGGATATAAATTGTTAACTGGATGCTAACAATCCACTACTGAACTATGCGATCGTGAAAAAGTATGTATTCGACAACACGAATAATTAATTATTGCATTACCAAATACGTAATGTCTTTATCAATAACCTAACTAAATAAACTTGATAAATATTATCATTTAAATGCTAAAACCAAATTGTAAGAAAGCTGAATTGAAGCAGAAAACTATCAAATGAAAGCTTATTTCCGAGTCTGATAACTTGAAAAAACTAGATCGTTTAATAAACTTGCGAAAGTAAAATTGAATTTCGGACTGAACTCATAAAAAAGTTTACTTAGTACAATTTTTTTTATATTATCTATTTCAATCACTAAGAAATAAAATTATACTATAACTATCGTAATAATATTTATAAAAAAAGTTACTTATTATATCTATAATATTATAATAGTAAGTACATAGGTACTTTTAATATTTTCATATTATACTGAAATTTTGAGCCGTATACCCATGCAGATATAATTTTATGTATTAATCATTCAATCTTAAGCATAAAATTATTCACGCGCCAATTTTTAATTCTTGAAGTTAAATTACATTCTGTTTTTTTTTAGCAATATACTACACAAAATTGTGCCCTTGTCCTAGTGATTGATGTTTGACCAAACTTTTTAGTTCATATTAGGACTTTTTACATAGAAAGCAAGCAGCACTGCTATGACTAATAGATTTTCACCAATCACTTTGCAAAATCACAATTTTAAATCTATTTGCGTTTATTCTTTTTAATTAGTAAGTTTTTAACCATGATTTGTGTCCACTTTAAGGAATACTCGCAAGTTCGTAGAACTTGGACAATGAAACAACTTTATAACCTACCAAGCCAATTTTTATTGCCATAAAGTTGTTAACGCAATTTGCTTTGCATATTATCTTTTAGTCGTGAAGAAGCTAATAATTAAAAGTTATTGAAACGTTGATCTCTAATATATCAGCCACTCTGGAGCCAAACTGATAATCTCCACTTTCAAAAAATTTATACAGCACACAATTACTTGAATAATAATAATAATAATACTGAACTACCTAAGCGATGCAATTGCATTGATCGGGGGGGGGGGCACCACGAACTATTAAAAATTTCTTAGCTCGGCATTCCATTGGACATCCACACTCTGGTGATAGCAAAGGTAGTGCTCGGACCTGAATCTGAAGAGGGTCTCCTCCCCCACAATCCATCTCAGCATGGAACGGGGTATAATAGACCTAGATCCTAGAGTCTCAGTGCAGGTGGATTAAAAGAGCGAAATCTGCCAAAATCCTGAAGTTCATCCTACAGTTGGAGCGGCTTCAGGTGTGACAGGATCGGGGTGGAATTGAAAACCAATAGCAGTATAATGAGCCCGATGTAGAGGCTTAGTGCATGTTGTGAATTTAACTTACCCTCCACAACAATACAGAAATCTGCGGCGTGGCCATTCGACAG
The DNA here is from genome assembly GCA_958510855.1 of Rhagonycha lutea. NCBI lineage: Eukaryota > Metazoa > Arthropoda > Insecta > Coleoptera > Cantharidae > Rhagonycha > Rhagonycha lutea. The sequence continues at coordinate 61,263,191 of OY294036.1, forward strand.
TTGGAGAAAATGAAGCCGATGAAAAATCTCTATACAGTGAAATTTCAAACCACCACCTGTCAACTGATTTTTTTAAAGTGGGGGTCAAATCGATACATTATTTGATCTACTACAAGTTTCGTTTTTCAAAATCGATTTACTCAAAATTGGCTGAATTCTGGATTGTTAAATTTTCTTCTGATGAAGTTATAATTGAGATCTAATAGTATAAAGGTAGTGATGCAGATCTGTGATAACCAAAGTTGGCTCTCGCCTGGTTAGATCAAAATGCTTTTTACATTGTTGAAAACGATTCTTATACATATTTTCTCAACCACAGATTCGGCTTATGTTATTCTGCTATGTTAAAGTTGTTAAAAATATAATGTAAGTACATTTAACTTTGTATGTGCTAATTTATGATCTTATTACTTCGTATTGACTGACTACTTATTTGATTTTGAAGTTGTTCGGGTAGTATTTCATTTGATTATAGACTGTTGCAAGGAAATAATAAATTATTTGAAATATTTGCAACCTTTTATGAATTTTTTTTGTTATTTTAAATCTCGCCAAGCATTTTATGAGACGTTAAATGTATGGTTGTAATAGCTTATTTAACAATAAATTACATATATTTTTCTTCTTCGTGTTTGATATTTTTAAACTAAAAAACTTACACTTTACGGGAAAAATACTTACCAAACAGGAAAATTCAGAAAAATCATTTTAACGAATTAATTAATGAATAGAAGCGTATTTTTATTATACGTAATGCTATTAATTATGATGATTGATCAGGTTAAGATATAAATCTGAATTGTTACTCGTTTATACATTATCAAAATTGGTGTGGGATTATACGCCATCTACTTAAGATATACTTGACCTATGCCACTTCTTGTCCTCATAAATTCTTTCTCTACTCGACTAATCTTTAAAAACAGTTGATAGAATCAGATACCAATACCACCAATAGAAAAATCGTTCGATAAGTCGATTTGAATTTTCTAAAACAAACGTATATTTTAAATATGTATGTAATATGTAATTGTTTTATTTCTAAAATTAAGAAAATTATCGAAATTGTGAATTTTTGAATATTTATTATTATAAATGTGTACAAAAGGCAGACGGTTGTTAAGAAAACTTAAAAATTTAGTAATTATGTTAAAAATGACCTAATTTTAATTAAACATTTTTTTATTGTTTTAGGTGGTTAAAACGAGGATCTATGTTTGTATTGTCTTTATCTCAATTTTTGAAGCTAATGAAAAAAGACGATTCGTGGCGAGGTACGTCTTTACTGGATTTAGGTGCCGGAGATGGTGAAGTTACAGCATGTTTAGCACCTATTTTCAATCACGTGTATGTTACTGAAGTCTCTAATACGATGAAGACGTTACTACAAGGAAAAGGTTACGAGTAAGTAAAATATTATATTTTTATTTACTATTCAGACTAGCAGACTACAGATTTGTTGCTTAACCTTCCCGATATTGCAATTTAAACGGTAATGCTAAATTGATTTTAAGTGCTCAAGCGCAATACAATAAAGTAAATTATATGATTTAATTAGCGACCTTAAATTTAATATCCTTTTATAGATTTTCACAGGATTTCTGGCTAATCAACTAAGTACTGCGTCTTAATTAAATTAGCACTCAAGTTTAATATCTTTAAACGAACAAGCTTTATTAGCAATCCCCATAAAATTAATGTGATTACTTAAAGCGATTTTAATTGTTTTTTTTTTCATTTCTCAACTAAAAACTTGAATAGAGAGAGTATCTCTCCTTATATTATGCAAAAAGAGTTATTAAAGTATCATTATATGTTACAGTTTAAGAAAAATTGTAACTACAGTTTCACTTTTTTATCGTTCACACCTTTGAGTAAGCAATATCGTGTTAGTAATAAAATAACGATGAATAAATTTGAAATAAAATTCAAAATATTTATCAATTTACATAATGAACGATCTTTACCACAATCATTTATGATTATATGAATATTTTATTAATATTTTTAAACAATTTGCCTAAAAAATTCCTACCAGATGTCTTGAAAAGCCACAAACAAAAACTTGTATAAGTGGGTGAATTTAGTGTTCATTGAACTCATAATCAGTAAAACATTGGAACAATCTATCAATCAATTTGTGTTAGAACGATTTATCTACGTAGTATTTATAGGATATTTGTACACTAACACCAACATGAACTAGAACACTATGCTGAGACAGTATTTATAGTTGTCAACACTATTCAAAAAGAAACTTACTTAATATTCCATTTTTTCCACCTTGTCAATTTAAATAATTCCCATCAAGTTTTAACTCAATCTTTCCACAAACTACCAATTCCATTCATAATAATAAATTGATGGAAGTTTTACTTAGAAACATACTTCGCTTTTTACTGTTATATTAAAGTGAAAGCACGAAATTCTGGTGCATTTTTTTGAAAATAATATTAGTTTCAAAAGACAAGCCCTTTTGTTAAATTTTTAAATTAGATTCTTTGTTCTTACATCAAAAAACAAATTGCAACAGAGAAGCTTTAGGCGAATTCGAATTTAATTCTAAACTGTGTCTGTTGACTTTTCAGCGAAAATTTTGATATAATTAAATAAAACCAATTTTTTTCGTAGATGTGCTTTTATACGGGGCGTCGAAAAACGGTTCTGCTAAAAATGTTTTAATTGAGAAACATTTCATTGGTTGGAGATCGCTTCCGTTTATTTATATTTCCTTTGCATTTGGTTGTTTGATTATTCTTGCTCACAAAGTAAAGCATTTTTCGTTTTAATTCATATATTTCTTTTTGGAATGATCAAATTTAAATATTGAAATTTATAGAATAGGAGATGATCTGACCTAATATGTTATGTTGCTGAATCATTTGCGTTCATTAAATTTGTTCTATGTTTTTATTGACTGCATAGCCATTTAATGTCGCCCGTGTTCCTTAAAGACACAAAAAATGTTAAAATTAAACCTTGTTTAATGAAATTTAGTTTTACGTTGGAAGCCAGTAAACGGAGCTAAAATTATGATTATCTAAAGAAATGTGGTAGAATTTTGCAAATTTACAATTTGGTATAGTTTCATCAGGCCCGGACTGACCAGGGGGCCCCGAAGAGGCCTCAAAACAGTGGTTTATACTTGGGGTAAAAGTGATTTTCAACAATCTCCGCTCTTAGTAAGAGGGCCCCTCCTGAGTCTCTAGCCGAGGGCCCCCAAAGGAGCCAGTCCGGGCCTCATTATCATACACAACATACTAAATTTGGAACCTTACATACACTAGCTCTACCATATTGAAAAATTGGCCCCGGAAATCAGTTTTTTTCTTAGGTTTTTTAACAATGCTTTCCTCTGAAATATTGTTTTTATGAAATAGGGGAAACTGGGGTCAGTTTCTTGTTAGAGGGGTAAGTTCTTACTTCTCTTTTCTAGCTACCCCATAGATAGCAAGAAATTTGCATTCATGCATCCGATACATTATGGTCATATAGTAGCTCATGGCTGGAAGCTGTACAAAGAGGATGATGTTTCTGTTCTAAATATGACGTAAAAACAACAATGTTGGTAAATTTTTTCTACTAAAAACAAATTGGAAATATTTACATTTTTTTATCCTTCATTAATCTTATGTGATTAATCTCTTGTTACCCAAAATTATAATACTTTATCAAGGACGGTTATAAGTCTTATAAGGGAGCAAAGAGAATATTTATCCTCTTTCCCCGAATAAAAGAAGGAAGCGACGTTAAGCTAAGAAGAATTAATCCACGGATCTCTTAAAATAAAATGGACTGCTAATGCATCCTGTGAATCCAAAGTCAAATCAAAGTGAGTCATATATTGGCGCCGCTATTTGTGATGCAATTCTAGGAAATTTCAAATATTTACTGGTTTATGTTGTTACTGAAATTAGTGTATTTTAAATTTCAGCCGTAAGATAACCTTATTCTTTGTTATGAGGTATGACTGTGAGCTATGTAAATTTAAATTCCCCTCCAAAATCATATATTATTATTGGCCATATAACAGTTGCACCACAAATAGCGGCCTCCTAGGTGGTCACACTTTTTTACCTTGAATAGCAATCAATTTATTATATTATAAGAGGTCCGTGAGTTAATCTCAAGTGAATTCGACAGATAGTGCAAAACTTACCTAAAAGTTATACATTATGTAAAATTATTTTTAAATTTGCAAAACAAAAAAGTATAAAATCATTACGTTTTTACGTACGTAATGGATTATTAATAAATAAAATACCTCCTAAATAAATAATAAAATAAAAGAAGAGAGAGTGCAGTGATTTATTTACTAATTTTAAATGTTTTGTAAATTTTAAAATAATTTTGTATGTTTAATATTCAAACAAAATTCTCTTCTATTCCAATTCACATGAGATTAACTCTTTTTGACATAATTCTCTTTTATTTAGTGGGGAGGGGGTGACTGACTACCCCCTTTGTCCACTTTGTAAAATTTTGAATGACAGGGGAGCATTATATGCATTGTTAAGTGTAATTTACTTTAATTCAGATGAGATTAATGGGGTATTTGCCTTAGGAACGGCAAAAAGTAAGCAAATATTTCGAATGTTTCTTTTTTTTTAGAAAAAAAATTCTTTATACAGAGATAGAAAGCAGTTTTTTACATCTGGGGTCTAATTTTTAAGTTCAAATATGTTTAATATGCCTTTTCGGATAGTCGTCGTGTCAAAAATTTCAGCCTTTCAAATTAATAATTATGAATTTCTAGCAAAAAACATGAAAATTCTGTATTTCCAAGTATTTTTTATCGTGTCGCAGGTGAAATTTGAGACCTATAGTACAAAAAACTGAAGAAATATGAAAGAAACTGTTTTTTCCTTCTCAAGTCAACAGGAATTAAACTAGAGGGCTGAAATTTTGTACACGACTGTCTTTTTAGATAACAAAGTTTGCAAAAAATCGCCATCATAAAATTCCGAAGCTACATATTAATTTGATATCCTACTTATCCGGTTAGATCCTTTCAATTTTATTATTTTTACTATGGTAGGCAAAAAATTGTATTCGTTAATGAAATGCTTTAGTCTTTTTTGATTTAATGAGCTTCTCGTGAGAAATCATCTAAGGAATCGCTTCCTGAAAATTTTTATGCATATCTTCGCGCTAATTCAATACTGTAACAATGCAACATAATTCATTGTAAATTGTACCAGACTCGTAGCTAGACATTGGTCATGTGAGGGGGGGGGGTATGTGGCAACATAATAATAATAGATTTTCTTAATATTGGTAATAATTCTTTAGAATTACTTATGCCATGAAGGGAGGTGAACCTCCAAAACCGCTCCCGTATATACTGCCCTGAATAATTGTACTATAATTGTTACAGTATTGAACTAGCGCGACGATATTTAGAGAACACGCTCCGTGTAAACAACCACCTACGATCGTATAACAATAAAAAATGAAAATTCAAAATCTCATTGTTCCAAATATTTGTGATTCTGAAATGTTTAATGATATGAAACTAACATGGTTTTTAATGGCTACACAATATTCTCGGATAAGATAATAATACGACGAAATCATAATATAAATAAAAGGTATCTAATAATAATAATAAGTACATAGTATAAACAAGACCTTTTATAGAATCAGAAATTCATATTAAAATGTCTCCTACAAGAGTTCAACACGGTAAACGTTTATACACACGAAGATATAAAAAAAAAATAAAATTAGAATATTAGTCAATCAAAAAAAAATGTATTTCTTTTAAAAATAGAAGCAAATATTTTGAAAAATATATTATTAAAAAAGTAGGTAATTAAATAGATTGATATAATTATCTGAATTAAATCAATTTTTATAATATTTTTGAAGACATTTTAATAAAATTGCTAACTCTATTATATTGGTCCAAATTACGTGTGCACCCTTATAGGCAAGTCAAATTAGACTGATTTTAGCATTAAAATGGAACTAAATCACGAGTCGATCAGACCTGAGCTATTCCTTGGAAAAAATATTTTTGAATTAAATATAAAAGTAAATGTTTCATGAAATTTGATGTCGAAAACGTTAGTATTTTCTCAAATATGTTATAATAGTATTGAAATTTCCAATTATATAAATAATTTGGTTAATAACTCGAAGACGTGTTCCTATCCTCTTAATTTGGATCGATCTTTCACCATCAATTTGGATATTTAATATTCCGGTTTGAAACTTATTGAGATATTAGAATAATTGATGGAATTCATGTGGTATGAATTTTTATTTATTATAATCATTAATGAGATGAGACTTTTCGCAAGTTTACTTTGTCGAGTCTTAACTCTGTAATCATATTGATGAAGCCGTAATTGATAAAATAATTTATTTGATACCAATTTAGTAATTATTTGCTAACTACATTCTTGTAAAAGCATCACTTATTAGGTATAATTTTTCTTTGTCTCTTATAATCCTTCGCTTTGCTTACATTGTTTCAAATTCTTGTTAGTAGTTTGAAATCTTTTGCAGCTAAAGCGTTTACATTTCTTCGTTAAATTTGTTGTAGCCAAAGGCCATACTATTTGCTGTGTAATCCTCAAATAACATTCTTTATCTCACTTTTCATTATAATAAGTAATAAGTCGATAACCAAGGTTTTGTGTTTATGTGATGCTTTATTCGGGATTCGTTCCTTTATATTTTATTCATTTGTGTTTTTATTTATTTTAACCTCGATACTCGTAGGTACCAATTTCAGTAACTCTTCCTTTCTCCATAAAAACTGGGTACTAATTATTGATCCCTAATTTTAAATCGATATAGTTACTCCCACAATTTTTCTTTATAAATTTTTATGTCAAGTTTAATTAGCTCTGCAACAATATTGACAAAACATACCTATTTCTAGAGTAATGTATTTTTAATTAAAGTTGTAATGTTTATACACTCGTTATATAATAATTGGAAAATATATTTACTGTTATATGAAAATTATAAAGGTAATAAATGAAAACCAATAATAATTACAGTTCATATCATTTCAGCTTCATTGATTTTCCATTTAAATTTTAATTGCGCTCTTTTCGCTTGTAAAAAATGAATTCAACAACGTAAAAAAATTTGAAACAGTAATTGCATTTTTACAAATAATAAACTATTTTTACGCATTCCTTGTCACAATTCGCATTGACTAGGCTTATGCGGACCATTTTTGCAGTTAAGTGTGTGAGTATATGTTCAAGAATGTGACTCAATTTAAAAGCTTTTGAAAAAGCGTAGTTCAAGTGAGAAATTATAGACCGACTTGAATTTATAACATTATAATGTATGGGTGCATAAGTCAAATATAAGCTTTTTAATTGATTTTAATTTATAATTAAATAATTAAATATAAGTAATGAGTAATATACTTGAGAAAATATTTCATATTTCAATAATTATACGAGTATATTATGCAACTTCAGGAAACATTTGTTCTTCGGATAAATCAAATACTGCACACTACCTTTATACATTTTTCGTAGCGGTTAATCACCAAAAAATTGCTTCTAAATTAAGAATTTCGTAATTTAAATAGATTTTTCATGTTTAGTAAATATGTTGCCTTTGTATAAATAATACGTAAAATTTAATTGACTATCAAGCAAATTGATTATAAAAAACCATAGATACACTTCTAATCAACTTTTAATTTCAGAGTATTGGATATTGATGATTGGCAAAAATTGAGAAACTATGACATGATATCCTGTCTAAATGTTTTGGATCGATGTGACGAGCCACTTTTACTATTAAATCAAATCAAGAATTCCATAGGAAAAGATGGTCGTGCATTAATAGCGATTGTGCTTCCTTTTTCTCCATATGTAGAAACAGGTTAGTTAAAACTATAAGCAGTTTGATCCTTTTAAATACGTAAAGGATGAAATAATGTTATGAAGCTATCTAGGAACTATTTACATAATTAAAGGACAATGGCTGACAGATAATAATTAATTGTTCTATCCATTACAAGCAAATAGTAACTAACATTTTGAATACATAATATTAAATTTGAAATGAGATTCCCGTTCTAAAATTTGAAATCCAATATCAACAAAATACTTCAAGATATAGTGTGCGCCAAAAGTCGATATCACTGTATTGAACAAATAAGTAGTTCATTTTCTTTAAACAAAAAATTCCATTATTTGGTATTGAAGAGAAATTTATTATCAAAGAAGTATTCGGTGTCAAAGCAAAATTCAAATATCTCACTCTGTTGAGACTGCACAAAAGCTTTACCTACTTCAAGTTTTTATTTTTTGTAGTATCAAATATTTAATTAAATGATCTTTTTTTTTAGGATCCGCTGATCACAAACCAAAGGAACTGTTACCTGTCACAGGTTATACTTTTGAAGAGCAAGTAATTAGTTTTATTGAAGATATTTTTCCTTCAGCTGGTCTTGAAGTAATATCTTGGACTCGAGTACCTTACCTTTGTGAAGGTGATTTATGGCAATCTTATTATTGGCTTGACGATGCAGTATTTCTCCTTAAAATTAAGGAATTTTAAATTGGATTAAATAAGTTATTTAAATTTTTTGAAAAACTGAAAATAATGGTCGTGTGAGAATTATTTACATTATATTGAAGTAGATTATACATTATGTAAGCATTATAAAATATGTGTATGATGTATATAGTTTTAAATGATTTTAAATTGGAAAATTATTCAGGCTAAATACCTATAATTTTATATATAGAGAATGTCATACATTTTTTATATGGTATATCAATATATCATCTTCATTTGGATATGTTATAATAGTTGGCATAAGTTATATTGATATAATCAGATTTTAAAATTTTTATAAAGTTTTTAAAAATGTAAATTAGTATCTATCATTCCATTCAGTTTGCAAAGCAATTGACAACTTTTCGTCACTAAAATTCAAGAAAATGTAACTTTCAAGATGCAGTAAGAGTAATTATGTCCAATAAGACACAAAATTAATTTGTACCGATAGTAAAATTTGCTATTAGTAAATGAGATGAGAAAAATTTATTTATATTTCTTAGTAATTTCCAGTTTTACCAATAAAATATTTTGTAATGAAAGCTTTGTTTTTGTGTACTTTTTAAACTCAGCTTATGCCTGCTGTTAAGATTTCAATAACATTTTGAATCTCCCGCTTTTGGTTTTCTTGAGAACAGCCGCACCATCTCTTGTAATCATCGGGCGGCTCAACGGAGCTCGTTGCTGATGAATGATGGCGGCTACTGATGAACAAATCAGTTACGAATCAACATTCATACACTCAACAAGTTACAAGTATTTTCACATCCATGCAAAAAGGATTGAAACAAATCGTATGTATATTAAACGCATTATATTTAACAATAGTGTTTTTTATTCTACTCGCACATCAAATCATCGTTCAAAGTTTGGTCTTCTGACGAAATCAAGCACACACGTGGAGAAGAAACGAGCACCAAAATCTTTCCAATCCGCCATATGGTCCTTCGTGTCGAATCAATTATTCAAGGTACGCAACACGCAATTAATAGTAATCGATTTAGTAGCACTTTGTCTTCCAAGTAAGCGAGTGTGAAATAAGATTATTAGCAAGCGCGCGGCAGCCATTAGCCTCTACAGCGGACGCCATCAATTACAACGCACCTAGCACGAGGCTACAAGTCGGTAAATATATTCCTTTACTAACATTATTACGAATTCTTTGTGTCACTAACATCAGGTTTTACTTGGTAATTTGATTGTACAAATTTTATACACATTTATTAGCATTTATAATACCGTTCTATCGTTTGCACTTTATTATTTAATTTAAAAAACGTGGTCATGGATCTACTTAAGAAAACCAGAACTCAGATGAAAAAAGATTTGACAAGGTTTGAAACTTTCTTAAAAAAGTTGGATGAATCTAGTATAATTAACGATACTCAATTTGAAACTTTAAAGTCTAGATTAGAAAGCACTCTGCCCTTGCTTAAAGATTTCAAAATTTTGCACTACCAAATTACGGCAAATGATGAAGACGAGGCAGAAGAGCATCATTTAATAAATTTCGAGGATGCTTACCACGAGCTAGTCGGGATTGCTAAATCGGTTTTAAATAAATGTTCTCGCGAGTCACGTGAAAGCACCGGAAGCTTAAACAATTCAAGTATTAACGCATCGGTCGAACTACTAAATTCAAACTCACTAAGATCCTCTATCAGCTTGCCTAAAATTAGCTTAACAAAATTCAATGGGGATGCACAGTCTTGGTTGGAATTCAAGGCCATTTACATTAATTTAATTCACGAAAACTATCAGTTAAACGATGTACAAAAATTGCATTATTTAAAGGCCAGTCTCACTCATACGGCCTCCGATGTGATAAGTTCGTTGAGCTTCACAGCGGAAAATTACTCAATTGCATGGGACGCATTGGTCGCGCGGTTTGATCAACCACGGGTAATCCTAAAAACCCATTTAAATTCGATTATTGAGCTTAAGGCTCAAAGTAAGGAGTCAGCGCAGGAGTTACGAAAGGTCAGCGACGCCTTATTCAAGCATGTAACTGCTTTAAAATCTCTTGCCACTACAGAGCAATTGTTCGAAACCTTAGTTGTGTCACTGGTGTCGAACAAGCTGCACGCGGATACTGTCAGGGAATGGGAAGTCAATTTGAATCAAAACTTAGCGGCATTACCCACCCTCAAAGAATTCAAAGATTTTCTAACAAATTACTCCAATTTGTTAGAAAACCTTGAAAGAAGACAAATAAAGAAAGTACAGGAAAAACCAAAAACGTACTCAAAATCATTTGTCACCAACACCCCTTCGTGCGCTTTATGCAACGGAGAGCACAGCATTAGCAGGTGCGATCGATTCACCAGTCTCACCGTTGAGCAAAGATCGGCAAAGGTCAAGGAGTTAAAAATTTGTTTTAACTGCTTGTCGAAAAATCATTTTCAACCGCAATGCGCATCCAAATATACATGCAGGATATGCAAATCGAAGCATCATACTATGCTTCACGCGTCAAACCCCGTAGTCAGAACTCCTACCGTCAGCGCGCCTGTCGTAACACCACCGTCCACAGTAGTCGAACCTACTCAAGTGGTATCTGCATTCTGCTCCACGACCACACAGGTTCTACTGCCCACGGCTAGCGGGAAGGTACAAGACTCCACGGGAGCCTACCACTCCGTGCGAATATTGCTCGATTCCGGTTCGCAATCTAATTTTGTAAAAACCAGCACCTGCAACAAGTTAGGTTTACGCACCACTAGTGCAAACGTTCTAGTCACCGGGTTGAACAATTCCAACACTAATATAAGGGCTAAGTGCGAGGTGGAGCTCCATTCTCATCACTCTAATTTTAAAATAAAGTTATCATGTTTGGTGCTAGACCAAATCACTGGAAGCGTCCCTAGCGTCAATATAAACTTAAATAATTTTAAAATACCAGAAAATATTCAGCTATCTGATGCCAATTTTTACAAACCTGGAGAGATTGACATACTTATAGGTTCCTCGACCTTCTTCGAATTACTCTGCATCGGTCAGATAAAATTAGGTACCGGCTTGCCTATACTACAAAAAACCCACTTTGGCTGGATTATCTCGGGTCCCACCGGTTGTCAATTAAACGATCAAGTACAATGTCATTTAAGCACCTCAAACGACTTGCAGGATCAACTTACCCGATTTTGGGAAGTTGATAATTATCCTTCGGAAAGGGTACTCTCCACCGAGGAAAATGCCTGCGAAGCCCATTACGCTGCTAACACGCGTCGCGACGCTCACGGTCGGTTTATCGTGACAATTCCTTTCAAGGAACCTCCAGCCCTCTTGGGAGACTCCTTCGCAGTCGCTCAAAAAAGATTCCTTGCGCTCGAAAGACGGTTGCAGACCAATCCAGCCCTACAAAGGGAATATTCAAAATTTGTACAGGAATACCTTGACTTGGGTCACATGTCATTGGACAACACCCGACCAAGTCCCGCGTATTATCTTCCGCATCACGGGGTGCAAAAATTGGACAGCCTCACTACCAAGCTCCGTGTAGTGTTCAACGGGTCTTCTATTACTACGACTGGACACTCGTTAAATAGCATACAAATGATTGGCCCTACGATCCAATCCGACCTATTTACGGTTCTCATACGATTTCGACAGCGCCCTTATGCTATTGCGGCCGACATCGAAAAAATGTACAGACAAGTCCTCGTAGAACCAGGACAGCGGGTCTTACAACGAATCTTGTGGAGATTTGCACCCACCGATCCCATACAAATTTACAATTTAAACACCTTGACTTACGGTACGGCATCGGCATCACATCTTTCAATACGCTCCTTAACTCAATTAGGCATTGATGTTGAAGGCTCTTTGCCCCAAATATCCGAAATAATCAAAAACGATTTTTATGTTGACGATTTGCTTAGCGGTGCAGACAGCATTGAGGATGCTAAGAGAATTTGCAAACAACTTTCTAGTACTCTAAAAGCAGGTTGCTTCAATCTACGCAAATGGATTTCCAACGATCCTGAGGTATTGGCCGACCTCCCAGAGGCCGACTTACATCCCGGTATACTCCAATTTGGAGATCATGAATCCTCGCGTACTTTGGGTTTAACTTGGTTCTTTCAAACCGATCATTTCATGTTTGCCATCTCCAACTCATCAGATGCAAAAATAACTAAACGTCAAATGCTATCTGAAATTGCTCAGATTTTTGATCCACTTGGCCTGCTCACGCCTTGTACCTTTGTGGCAAAGATCTTCATGCAAAAATTGTGGCTGGAAAAGCTTAGTTGGGACGACGCTGTTCCAAGGGAAATCCAAGCCAAGTGGCTTTCATATCGAAATGAATTGTCCATTTTGAATGAACTAAGAATTCCCAGGCATGTTACTTGTGCAAATCCCACAAATGTTCAAATCCACGGATTTTGCGACGCCTCTATTCACGGTTACGGCGCCTGCATATATCTAAGGTCCACTTGCAATAACAATGTTTATGTAAACCTGTTATGTGCTAAGTCCAAAGTTTCACCTTTACGGCCTATCACAATACCCAAATTGGAACTCTGCGGAGCGTTACTCTTGAGCAAGCTGTTGCGTCAAGTAAAAAAGTCTATCATTCTAGAAATTTCCGCGTGCTTCTTGTGGACGGATTCCACTATTGTTGTGGGATGGTTAAAAACAAGTCCCAAACTACTCAAAACTTTCGTTTGCAATCGTGTCGCTGACATTCAAGACCTCACTTTGGACGCTACGTGGCGTCATGTTCCTACAAAACAGAACCCAGCCGATCTCCTCTCCAGGGGAACGACCGCTCAAGTTCTAAAGGATTCAACGTTGTGGTGGAACGGTCCACCTTGGCTTCGTGAAAATGAACCTTTATGGCCAAACCCAAAACTCTGTAACGTCGAGTTGCCCGAAGTTAAAAGGGAAGTTCAAACCTTTGCCACTATTGCGCCACTTCCTTTTAAGTTCGAAGATTACTCTAGTTTAACTAAGCTGGAGAGAACTATAGCTTATTGCTTACGCTTCAGAAAAAATTGCTCTCTGCAAGTAGAAGAACGAAGGTTTGGACCATTAACCGCGACAGAACTTAAACTTGCTTCAAATACCTTGGTTAAACTCTCACAACTTGAATCATTCCGTGCGGAACACGAGCTTCTTAAAAAGGGATCGTCTCTAAGATCCTCTTCTTCCATAATTGGCCTTAATCCATTCATCGATTCTGATGGTTTAATGCGCGTAGGCGGGCGACTATTCAACTCCCTCTACTCCCACGATAAAAAACATCCACTTCTAATATCGGGAAAACATCATATGTCTAAATTGCTAGCGTCTCGTGAGCATATTAGAATGCTTCATGCGGGTCCCCAGCTTTTATTGTCAACCTTACGAGACCGCTTTTGGATCACATCAGGTAGAAACGTGGTTAAACAAATCGTGCACCAATGCGTCACATGTTTTCGTGTTTCCCCTAAAGTCACTCAACCCATTATGGGAAATTTGCCTAAAGCTAGAGTCCAATCTAACTTTCCATTTTTCCATACTGATGTTGACTATGCTGGTCCAATCTTAATTAAGGATAGAAAGGGTCGTGGATCAAGGACCACTAAGGCTTATTTGTGCCTATATGTCTGTTTTGCAACCAAGGCCGTGCACCTCGAGCTAGTCACCGGTCTTTCTACTGAATTATTTATGCTATCGATGAAACGATTTATCTCTCGTCGTGGTAAGCCTCTTCAAATATACTCCGATAACGGAACCAACTTTGTGGGAGCTAATCATCAGCTATTAGAACTAGGAAAATTTTTAAGGGTCAATGGCTCCGCAATTACCGAATTTGCGGCTAATCTGGGAATGAACTGGAACTTCATTCCTGCTCATAGCCCACACTTCGGGGGTTTGTGGGAATCAGGGATTAAGTCTTGCAAATCACACTTAAAAAGAGTTATGGGGAATCACGTTTTTACTTATGAGGAATTTTGTACATTACTTTACCAAGTAGAAGCCATCCTCAATTCCCGTCCTCTTTCTCCCTTGTCCTCTGATCCTAACGACTTGCAGCCTTTAACGCCAGGACACTTCTTGGTCGGACGTCCATTAAGCGCTCTCCCGGATCCAGATGTCACCCTTATAGCCGAAAATCGGTTGGATCAATTTCAGTCCATCCAGAAATTCCTCCAGCATCTATGGAAGCGCTGGAGTAAGGAGTACATATCCGAGCTACAGCAACGAGTCAAATGGAAAACTCACCGCTCCGACCTCGCCATCGGCTCTCTTGCCTTAATCAAGGAAGACAACCTGCCACCCCTCAAATGGAAACTCGGTCGTGTCATCAAGCTTCATCCTGGAACTGACGGCATCAATCGAGTTGCTACCCTGCGAACCACAACTGGAACAGTGAAACGAGCCTTCTCGAAACTTTGCCCGTTACCTAGTTCGTGAGTTTGTGATGACTATAGTGCAGTGACTACCTTTTTTTTTTTCGGTTTTTGTGTGAACATTTATGTCATGCTTTTCCTTATGTCCTGTGTTTTTCTTTTCTATATGACTATTTTTCAATTTTTTCTTTATATATAAGTACCTATATTTTTTACCTGTTTATTTTTAAGTGTTATTTAAACTATCTATGAATTTTTACCTTATATTGTAAATTATTGTCTTATTCCATTCTTTATTAACCTCCTCATTTGGTTAATAGCATTTTACTTGTAAATTATTGAAATAAGTTATTTCAACCCGCGGGCTATGTTAAGATTTCAATAACATTTTGAATCTCCCGCTTTTGGTTTTCTTGAGAACAGCCGCACCATCTCTTGTAATCATCGGGCGGCTCAACGGAGCTCGTTGCTGATGAATGATGGCGGCTACTGATGAACAAATCAGTTACGAATCAACATTCATACACTCAACAAGTTACAAGTATTTTCACATCCATGCAAAAAGGATTGAAACAAATCGTATGTATATTAAACGCATTATATTTAACAATAGTGTTTTTTATTCTACTCGCACATCAAATCATCGTTCAAAGTTTGGTCTTCTGACGAAATCAAGCACACACGTGGAGAAGAAACGAGCACCAAAATCTTTCCAATCCGCCACCTGCTTTTTGAGAGCGAAATAAATTTGTATCACAATTTTATAATATTTATCATGTAAATTTGTTGAAATAATGAACTGTAAATTATTTTTTATGATTTTTGTGATGATTGTAGTTGCCACTTTTACTTTAAATAAAGTTATTTTAAATTGGTCCAATCTAAATCTAAAAGCTGAACAGAATTGAAAATTGAGTACAGTGGAAGTGTACAGTTGAGAGTTTACTGATGGTAAATAGATACCTACATTATGTTAAAAATGTCGAATTTTTGAAGAATGATTGAAAAGCAATTTTCTTGTAAATTTTATAAAATTTATTATTTTTTAATAATAAATAAAATAATGAGTTGACAATATGATATTTGTGGGTTCCAAGGACATTTGGAAGTGCTGGAAGAGCATTTCATGAGTGACCATGTCGATGGAGATCATGGCAAGTACCTAGCTTGTGTGTATTCAACATAATTATTAATCTTAGTGTCCACAAACTTTAGATCAGCAAAATGCACCAAGCCCAGATAGCAAAATATTTTCTTCAAGTGTATCTAAAGAGAAAATTCAGTGGTCCAAAGAGAATACAATTTTGCTAATCCGATTGGTGGAAAACCTACAACAATTTGAGAAAGGATTTAAGAAACATATCTGGATAAAGATAGCAACAAATTTGTCAAATATGACCAATAAAAATTATAGTTACGACCATATTGATGTGAAATGGAGAAATTTGAAAAGATCATGCAAGAGAATCAAATCACCGGAAATAACCGAAAAACCTGGGAATTTTACAACGCCATGGACAGTTTCATGTCGCGTAGACCGGAAATAACTCCAGTGGCAGTATGTAGTTCAACCAATGGATTAACAATAAACAAAGGTATACAAAATAATAATTTTATTTATATGTGGAAAGGTTTAATTTTTTATAGTTCTTGCAAATTAAAATAACATTTCTTTTACTTTCAGAACAAAAGCAACCATCTACATCTAACCAACAATCTACTTCAAGTCAACCATCTATTTCAAGCCAACCATTTACTTCTAACCAGGCATCTATTTCCAATTTTATTCGAAAGCGAAAAGCTAATAACCAAATAGTACAACGACACTATGAGACAATGAAAAGATTCGACGAATTTTTACATTTATTGAGTTTTTGGCAAATTAGTAGATACAAATTGGTACTTGTAGAGATTCTGAAGTGGTATTGAAACTGTTCATCTGAAAAATTGGGCACAGTTTCTTCCGCAAAATTCCACACTTTTTCTAATAAAAAATTTTGTTCGTCGTTGTCGTCTTCTTGCATAAAAATATCAACTACAAAACGTATTGCTTGCATATTAATTTTCAGACTGTCTAAAAATTTTAAATTTAAGGTTATATTCACAGATTAATGATCTATAGGCGTTTTCGAATATTATACCGGTATATACCGGTGCAACCTTTCGCGTTCGAAAATTGTACCGGTTAAGGGGAAGCGACGTTCGGAAATTATACCGGTGCATCGTCATGCACCGACTTCATCTACCGGGTAGATGATTTGTGAACCGAGATGTTTTGCCGGTGGATCATCCGGTAGATTGACATAACCTTAAATAATTTGTTGTTTACTGATGATTTGATAATTAATACTATTTTTGAACAATAATTGTTACTGTTTTTCTTATTTGTGATGAAGTTATGGCCCATATTTGAAATTTTATTTGAATATTATTTTGTAGTTTATAATAATAAATTATTTGCAATATACATTTTTTATATACAACTTATTTAATTCAAATGGGACGTTTATGCGAACAATACAGTTTTATAAATTATTTATTGCATAAAAGTACGAAAGTTTTGAAAAATTCATTAAAACACACGAAATTTGAAAAAAACAAACAATATTTAAATTGATACATTTTTGAAGAAGTTATGACGATGAGCATAAACAAAGACCCTCTAAAATATTGAAAAATTTATATCTGGATAAAAAAATGTAAATTTAACAAAAACGTAACTGGGCGCTGTACTGTAACCTGTAACTGTAAATAAAGAACCATGGACAATTTTAGAATTAGGTAGGTATAGACTTAATAAAACAAATTTTTTTTATAAAAATAGTATTTAAGAGTGAAGAACAATAAATTTATGATGCAGTGCGACACTTTTCCTAATCCATAAAATGTAGGGTAGGTACATAAAATCAGTTTACAAATCTTTAGGTTCTGAATTTTTAAACTTTGGCGCGTACTTTATTAACCTGAGCGTTCGTAAATTCCATCTACCGTTCCATCCACCGGTGCATCAGCTGTTTTCAAGCGGTGAACCGGCATTCACCGGAAGATATCTACCGGTATAATTTTCGAAAACGCCTTATGAATCTATGGTTATATTTTCCAACATTATTTGTTTCAACAAAAATCCGTTTGAGGGCACTGATGCTGACCCGATTTGTTGACCCGGTGACTCGGGTTCGTAATGCTCGAACGCTCCCAGCATTTATATTTAATTGCTACAGTTGTTTGCACTAAAGATTAAGCTTACGTCACAACCATCTGAATTAAGTAGAGGAAAGTGACCAAATGTGGAATAGTATCCCTAATGTGGAATACCATTAAATTTTCGAAACCACTGCCTCTATTTAGCCATTACTAGGATACATGACAACCTAGTAAGAGTAGTTGACCACCCCAAACTTTACAACGCTCTATTACCATTAATATCCACATGGCGGGACATTATTCTTTGTACGCACTTGCGAAACTTTTTTGTTAGTGGTGCAAATTTTTATCTATAACGTAAGCATTAGTAATTTGTTAATTACTCTACATTTATAAGCATGCAGAAGGATGACATTACGTATGTTACTTTTAAGGAAAATATAACCTGGCTTTCAATAAAAAAACATTATTCTTAAGTGAGCTTAGTTCCTAATATGGAAAATTATATGGAAATCTTATGTAAGGAATGGGCGCCTGGTGGAGACAATAGTGTGTGTGGTGTGTGATTTTTGCAGTAGAATAAGTTAATTTTAACGGAATAAGTTACTTTTATTTTTGACCAAAGTCTCAAGATCTGTTATAAAAAGACGTTACTGTTTTTGTTAATTTTTGTAAAAGAAACTTGAGTCTTATTTCCATATTCCATAAATAGCTACTATTCTGTTAATTTAGATTTTTAAATAAAAAAAATTTGTTAATTAATATTAAAACACAAGACTATGACTAAGATAAGCCAAAATGTATGACTGACTGTGTTTATAATTAAATTTGCATTTAATTCATGATAGTTTTTTTTTATGCCACAAAAACAAAATGGTATTCCATATTTGGTCACTTTCCTCTACCGATAATCTATTTTTTAAATTAGTTGTAATAACATAGACACACTAACATGAATGTTAGAAATCTTGCGTGCATAATAATAATTATCATGAAAGTAGTTTTAATATTGACTGGCGCTATAATTTTGATTAATTTATTAATTAATTAATTTTGACAAGCAAGTTTGGTTATCATAGTTTGGTGCATAATATTATTATGTCAATTCAAGGTAGAACTTTAAAATCACGAGCATAACAATCATAACTGGCATTAAATGTACTACAATATTTTGAAAATGAAAAAGGGGTCGTTGTTTTTTCTTATTGCTGATTTGGAAGAGTGCTGTGAAAGAGGTAAGAATTAAATTATACAGAATAATAGTGTTTAGGGCGTGCATTGCGCACGGCTACATGTCGGAGGACCGGTGGAAGGCAAAAGTTGTTTTTATACCTATAAGCCAGGCTGGTAGAAGTGACAACTCCCTGGCTAAATCCTTTAGGCCAATTAGTCTCACTTGTTTTTTTTTTTGAAAACACTGGAGAGACTATGCGACAGAGAGATCCACGTTATGGCTCTGATTCAAAAACCGTTATATGCGAATCAACACGCGTACATCCCAGGGAGATCGACCAAATCGGCGCTCCACAAGGTAGTTGAGTGCATAAAGACGTCGCGCATCGATGGATAATCGTGATTCCACCCTGGACGTGTTCATTGATATCGAAAGCATGAGTGTAGCACTACAGCTTCATGAGGTTCCCACAGGCACTGCAAAATGGACCAGTTTTATACTGATATGGAGAGCCGCGGAGATTAGTATTGGAGACCAAATATTAAAGGATTTGTTACAAAAGGTCCTCAGACACTGAATAAGATATCTGGTCAAAATGTTCTTTCTATCTGTTGGGTTAAGGGACATCAAGCTGACGAGAACAACACAATGGCTGGCGAGAAGCGGCTCCAATGGTCTTCTCTGCGGCTCGTAGCCGATGGTCACGCCTTCCGTCAAGGATCTTGCAATGCACGTGCGTCTTCGTTAGTAACTTCTAGTTCTATGAACAGTAGAATAATACATTAAACAACTTTGTATAATTTTTATAGTGTGTAACAACAGCTAATTGGAATATCTCAATCATCTGTTCAACGAATAAAATACCAAAAAAAGGTGTTGCAATTGTTTGCAGTCCAGAAAAAAAACAATAACGAAAAAAAATTAAAACTTCCGATTTACCAGAATCATCAAAAATGAATATTAGATTTGCATTATACAAAATGGATGAAGAAAGTGAGTTTACAATAATTAACCATTACCATAATAATTTTACAATAATTTATTACAGAAAAATACGTCACAGTAAGTTCATTAAATGAGATGATCTACGAAAACTTACCAGTTTATTAAGTATTGACAATTTAAACCTTCAATTGGCTTTACTTGACGAAACATACATAGATATTTTCCAAAGGCAATCCGGGAAGATCCTGGCAAGACGATAGTGTCAAAAGTGTGAGAAAACCGCAAGGATATGATGGACAACGATTCATTAGGTATACTTTATGCTTGAAGAAGTTCTGGTTTCATTAAAAACCTACCATGGTGAAATGAACGGTGATATGTTTAAAAAGTGGATTGTTGATAAGTTAAATATTATAAAAGTTAATCCCCAATTTGGAAGAACCGTCACTGATAATTATTATGGATAATGCCCTATACCTTTCCATGCTAATAGAAAAGATGCCATCGGCATCCTGGTGTAAAGCAAACATTGCAGCCTGGTTAACTGAAAATAATATTGACTACGATCTACATTCTTTTAAACAAGAATTGCTTGCCTTGTCAAAATTACAAAAAAAGAGAAACGATACCAAATCGATGAATTGATATTAATTTATTATTTGTAATATTTAATTGGAATTATTCCGTTTAGAAATAAATACATAAAAAAATAGAAAAACAGCTATCAATATTCGAAACAATCTTATTTTGAACTTCCTTTGATATTCTTCTTCTACCACTTTCTAAAAGCAATTCTAAGAGAATCCTCTTCTAGTAGGCTAAAGCCTGTTATTTTCCCAACAACTGCGTCGTTTCCTCTGCAGTGTTAGAAACCTTGAGCATATAAATATTTTTACATCATCAGGTAGTTTGCTAGGCTTGTCTTCAAATGTGCTTTGTTTCCTGGTTTTTATGTTAATGGTACCAATTCACTAACCCAGATGGGATCACCGTCTTAACGTGCCCTCCAAAGCACGAAGACTAGTCATAAGAAAGTCTATGACTCTCCCAGAGTTTGAACAGGTTTGAAACCAGGTACCCTGCATTCGCAGTTGATTGTGTTATGTTCATGATGGAATAAATTGATTTCTATAGTACACCGTACACGAGACAATGTAAGTTAATAAAATAAACACACGGTTGTGTTGTGGAAGCACTTTCCGATAGGTCGTGAAGACATGTCATTACGACAGTACTAAATGTGTTGAGGATAAACCTTCAATCAAGACCCTTCGCGAGGTCAAAGTGGCGCAACTTAACTAGTTGCTAAGAATTGTAAAAAATTCGAAAATAAGTCAATTATAACTAAAATACAACAACGACAGAACATTGTAACACCCCGGAAATTAATAGCTAATTTCGGGATGTTTTGTTGAAGCCCTCATGATTTTTGTAATTTTTAAAATTTAACGAAAAATAAAATAAAAATAGCACGCCTATGGAATACGATGTTAATAATGATTTTGCCAAAAGTATTGAATGTTATATGAAATTAACGGTCAAAAAGTCACGGAGTTTCCAAAACTGGTCAAAAGGTCGGATCAATTTTATTTTAGTATACATATTTGATTTTGGGACTGTATAATGGAAAAATATAGAACGTGATCAAAAGACATGAGTCAGGGCAGGAAATGGAAGATTAGATAATATAGGGAATGCAATGGGGCTACAGTTCCATGATAAGATTTTTGAAACCAACTTTGTTAATAAGGACACTATCGGGAAATAGATTAGAGTTTTGGGATCTTTGGGAAATACAGGTAAACGTAGTATAAAAATATTGTGAAAAAATCCGGGATTACTCAAAATAACAATAAAAAATTTTGAAGTTATCAGATAGATAAGAAATAGCTAGTCTAAACAAATTTTAACTAAGGAATGTAAGTATCTTCAAATTTTACAAAAAAAAAGTTTGGAAACTAACTTTGTTAATATGGGCCTTAGAGCTGGATAAATTGGATATTCGTGACGTTCAGATGGAGGGTCCCAGTTATCCAATAATATTTTCGGCAGGAAGAAAATTACGGAAAATAGAAATAAATTTTGAATTTATCATTTGCCGACCGAAGACGAGATTAAACATTTCACCAATGAGTGACCATTCGCGCAATTAGGTGTCTTTGTTTAATTTTCGGAAAATGGTCTCATACCAATGGGAAAGACAGGAAATGAGAAAGGGAAAAAGATTCAAAGGGGGAATGGTATAAAGACTACCAACCGCCATAAATCAAGAGTTCTTCCTACACTACCAGTCGAAATCCTTGTCCGGTGACAAGCGACTTTTGAGGAGTTTATCATTCCTTAAGTTCCTGATCATTACGGAGTCAAAGTCGTGGTCCATTGACTAACGAATTTTGACCGGAGTTCTGCGGGTTCTTAAGGGAAGTTGATCATCCGAGGAGTTCAAAAAGTTCGCTGGGAGTTCGAATTCACTCGGGGAGTTCGCTCGGTGAATGGGTGAGTTGGCTGAAATAATTCCAACTGGTGGAAATCGTAGTTTCGGGGAGCCAATTAATTAATAAAATTAATATTCCGAATTTAATCATTGTGTGTGCATCAGAAAACAACTAAAGAAGGTAAAAGTTGTTAGAGATTTTCTGATGAATGTTTGCTTGGGAGCTTTTGAAATATCCAAGTTTTGTTTTAGGCGAACGATTATTATTGGAAAAATAAATTTAAATATCGTTTTAAATTTATGAAGGGTAGAATATAATTTACTCATCCAATAGGGTTTTGCGTGAGAGATTTTTAACAATTATTTCCATTATTATAGTACGGTGGATTAACTTTGTTTATCAAAGAATTCATTAGGAAATAATTTTATTGACTTATTGAAAAAAGTAAGACTTACAAAGATTTTTAGCAATTATTTCAATTATTATAGTACGGTGGATTAACTTCGTTTATCAAAGAATTCATTAGGAAATAATTTTATTGATTTATTGGAAAAATTAAGACTTACAATTACTAAGTCAAATTGAGTGTTATTTGATGGAACTTCTAGTTCAAGAAGGGAATTAGATTGTTTTGGGAAGTTTTGGCTAACTACGAGTGTAGCAATGATTTTAATATGTAGAGATCTGTTGTTTAATTTTATGATAAAACTTGGGTAAATCTGAATGATTGAGTTAAGATGTGAATTTAATTTTAGTTGTTTGTTTGCTTCGGCAATTTGTTGTCGAAGGTAATTTGTTTGTTTATTGGTTGGCAAATGTTGCCACATGTTAAGTCTGATTAGAATTAATTGTTGAAAGATGTGTAAATATTTGAATCAATTTTAGGTGTAAATAAAATTGTTTATTGTGTTGAAAAGCATAGTTTTTATTTTGAATTGAACGGGTTCAATAAGCAGGGAAAGTTTCTTCTCGTTTTTTCAAAAGTTAACGATCTTAAGTGTTCCCAAATGTACTTGCACGGAGGCACCTCACCTTCAATTTTTAGCCAAGCGGAACTACGTCGTTCGTTAAGATTGGTAAATTTATCCAGGGCTACCAGGAAGTATCGAGGAGACGTCCAAGGGTAATTTACAAATAGAGGACCAAAAGTCTGGTGGCAGCATAAACAAATCCAATCATCGACTGTCCTCTATTAGTTTGGACCAATCGTCGGTACACCCCAAAGTTTGAGCATCTCAAAACTCTAAGAAATTTTGGGGCAGAACAGAATTGGAACGAAGGAAAAAATTTAATGAATTCATATTAAGAAAACAAATACGGGGTGACTTTTATTTAAGGCCAAATAAAAGGTTCTGGTGTTTTTCGAAAGTAAAGTCAAGTTATTGGAAAACGCACCCCCGCTTCATTACAACATTTTACCAAATTCACAGCTATAATACATCACTGATGAGATCTAATAAGATCGAAACATGTCTTTGAGGACTGGCACTTTACACCAGCTTTAGCAACGGATAAGCAGATTCCCGACGCTCAAGGCGATATCATCGAAAACCAAATGGAATTAGATATTTAAAACCAATCTATATCTGGTCTTAACTCGTCTTTATCGTCAGTTCTCGACATAACGGTGAAATAAATCTAACCTCCTCCTCAAGCTGTAGCCATATTGGTGCTGATAACATAAAAGGCAGAAGATGCTGAAAAACCGGCCATTTCAATTCAACACCAGAAATTCATAAAGAGAAAGTAATAAAAAATGAAACGAAGGTGAGAAAATAACAAGGCAGGGCAGTAAAACGGCAACTTGTCATGAAAATGGCAGTTCTGATGAAGATGAATTAGGAGGAATTTCTGAAAAGAGAAAAAGACTCAGATGATGATGCTATTTGCCTTTAGTGCAATGAATTATACTCGTACTCGCGTGCAAGAGAAAAGTAGATTCGTTATCAAATATGTAAGTCGTGGTGCCACAATGAGTGCGCTCATAAAAGAGATAATAATGAATAATGATATTTCCTTCAGGGGTCCATCATAGGCACATTTCCCCTATTGAAACTATTTAAATATTAATTATCTAAAATTCTTAAAACAGTGAATTGTAACTTGATGAAAGGTATTGAATTTGTATAAAACATTTATTTACATGGTAATAAACAAAAGACATAATATGGA
Organism: Rhagonycha lutea; assembly: GCA_958510855.1. Taxonomy (NCBI): domain Eukaryota; kingdom Metazoa; phylum Arthropoda; class Insecta; order Coleoptera; family Cantharidae; genus Rhagonycha; species Rhagonycha lutea. The sequence goes on from OY294036.1 coordinate 61,287,943, forward strand.
ATCTTCCAATATTGTTCTCTCAACATTTTTCGTAATGCTCTAGGTGTAGGTAGGTACCATCTATTGATGGAAATGAAAATACCAAGATTAGTCGCCAGGCAAACCCTATAGATTCTCCAGAAGATTATTTGTAGTACCTATAGAATAAAAAATGTGTTTTATTTTTCCTTTTTCTCTGTGATTTTGTAATGCTATGCTTTGCGCAATGTATCCATAGGGTAGACCGGGGACAGTTGAAACAATTTCGACAAAATCACTACATTTAACAACAATTTGAACTAAACGTATTTGAAATTATGCCTTAATTGAACCTTTAGTTATCTGACTACAAATGGATAAGGTTATAGTGCCATTATCTGCATTACAAAAACCACCAGAGGGCAATTTATAAAGTCAGAGAAAGTGTTTCAACTGTCCCCATATAAGGGGCAGTTGTAACAGTGAATGGGGTGAGTTGTAACAATAGCAGAATAAAGAAAATAAATGTTGTTACATACTTATTTATTGACAAAATTACAGAATATGGTTATTTATGGATATTACTAAATTAAAAATCAACATTTGTTGATATTGGGAAGACAGAAGAGGTGTCTTCGCAATATCAAGAAATTTTGATTTTTAATTTATTATGCTCTGAACAAAATAAGGGTTACAATCAATGTTATGGAAGATATTAAAGGCACAACATTAACGTTTATCGTAAGATAATCCTAAACTTTATAAAACTTAATTAAAAACTAAAATATTTTTAAATTTTGTTTAAACATATGGCTCCAACAGGAGCTGAAGCGTTTCAACTGACCCCGAAAAAATTGTTACAACTGACCCCACACATCTTTTAGAAAATTTGTCTTTATAACATCCAAAATAAACAATTTAAATAAAAAATAATTTCACCTATTTGTACTCCGACAACCAAGGTTCTTACATTAAAAACTATAATAACCGAAATTGAATAGTTTTGTATTAAATAACAAATTAACAACAAGAAAAATACTTACTTTTGCACTCAAAATAACAATGTGCCCTCTTGTAGGCGTAACATGGACTCGAAGCGAAACCAAATATTGTCAGGCATATTCCGACAAGAAATCCGCGTCTTTTTCTCTTTGTACACCCTCCGCTATCTTTATTAGTTTTTGAAATATTAGCGTTGTTTCAACTGCCCCCCGTTTCAACTGACCCCGGTCTACCCTACCTATGATTAAAAAAAAATTAATAATTTGATTTTTTCTACGACTTCTTGAACTAATTCAATTCAAGGTTTCAATCCCCAAAAATATAATTCCATCGCTACAAAACTTTCTTCATAGAAACTGAATTGAACATAACTTTACAGAAAATTATTTTCCATCAATCAGAGAATCAAGGAATATTATTGTGAACAGACAAAATCGGTGGACGCGTACGGCCTCGCACTTGATTTTGGTAAAAAGTTTTCTAACTCTAAAAATCACCTTTGCACAAAATTTTCAAAAACAGAAATTCAGGAACATACCCCTTCCTCATATTGGACTCCAGCCAACTTCAATCCTACATAATATAGGGGAGGGGGGCTCGCCAATTTATTTTGCCCTAACTTTTAACGAATATCCATATAGCTCTTTTATTAATGTATGGAATTTAATGCGGTTTGAAGTAAACGATTAGGAAAAAAATCTAGTTTCACGGAAAGTCATTAAGAAGTTAAAAAAAAAATTTTTCATTTTTTATTATAATAATTAATCACTCCAGTGACCTGCAAGTGACTTTCCATGAATATACAAACTATTTAAATTAAAACTATTTTTAAAATATCTATGTATATAAGACAAAACCCTTATATATTTGCTTTTTAAGAAAGTGCATTTAAATCGTAAAATTTGGTTTACACCCATAACATTGCCGGTTTAACGAATTATTTAATTCAATTATGATTGTAAACCAAACTTTATGTTAGGTATAAAGTCCTCTTAAGCCGCCACTGAGTGAAGGTCTTACCTTATTGAAGAAAAACTACCCAAAAATACCTGTTAAAGTTTGTAAGCAAATATTTTCATACTTTCTTCATTCTCAGTTAACTCATTGACGTCAAGGGATATTTTGGGCTTTACGTCAATTTTCGTCTTTAATCCTTAAAATTACGTCTTCTTCCTTTCAAGGTATAGGCAATGTTTGCCTGTTCCGACTTCATAAATCGCGCCATCGTTTCTTGGGCAGCCGACATCTCTTCTCCCCTTCGGGTTATACGAGAGGATTACTTTGCATAATATTTATGTTGAATATTTCTGAATGTTTTCTTAATTGCTTGGTAGTACCTTATTTGTAAAGTACATTAAATTTTGTACAATAAAAAGTTGTTTAACCTTCCAGTAGTCGCGGCCGGTCTGTGAGACCGACGATGCACTTTTATTGGTCCTATTTTTAAAAACAAAGACGCAGCGACCTCAACCTTTATGTACCTTCTCAATTGCATTAGACGAAGGGGTAGTACTATAGTGAGTACTTCCAGTGGTGGTTGTTTTATAGTTTTACCCACTCTCGGTCTGAGAGACCGGCGCGACCACTCGTGTAACTTTTTGAATATAGCTCTTTTGAATATAGCTGGTATAAATTCGCAAATTATTTATATCTCAAACAACCCTGGCAAGAATGTTCTGAGAAGAAATTATTTAAGACAACTGGCCAACGAATTAATCAAACCGCAATTGGCAGTACGTGCTGCTATGACTAATATTCCTCAAAGCCTGAGATTTCGACTCCAAGAAATTTCTGGAGTAAATATCGGACCTGATGCTTCAAATATAGATTTACCAGGAAGATGTTCATACTGTTCGACGAAGAAAAACCGGAAAACACGATTTCAATGTTACAAATGTAAAAATATTTGTGCTTGGAGCATATAAATGGCATTTGCGAAGAGTGCCGAGAAAATGCTTTTAAAATTGATTAAAAATGTTCATGTTACTTTTCATTACTCTATAAGAATTAAATTTTGGTTATTTGAAAAAATAAAATTATTTGCAGTTTTTGTTTTTTTTTATCTGACTAAATAAAGTGAAGTATTTACAAAACACATATTTTTCTAAAAATTTAGCTAAATTTGAGAAAATGGACCAATTCAGTTCAATTATCTTTTTTATGTTAATTTATTATATTCGTAAAATGTTCCCATGTGATTTTTCCCAAAAATACGTTCCATTGTAGTAGATTTTAGGCAAATTAGGTATTCGGTCTCACAGACCGGCGCGACTACTCGCGTCTTGAAATTTCACGCGACTACTGGAATGTTAACAAAAGCAATTTTTGGCGAGTGGATGAGTCAATCAAAGAATCATCTTCAGTGATCAGTCTCAAACAAATTCATTTCATATTTAGGTATTCGATAAAAATCAAATGAAAACGTATGAGACTAACCACTGGAGATGGCTGCTTACTGGCACACCCACCATATTTTTCTTGTATGTTAAAATTGTAACTTTTATTTGTAAATTTTTCTGTGGTACTTTGTAATTTTAATCTTGAATAGATCAGATTTTAACTTAGGTACTGTGTAACACTTTGAAATTTGAGGAGTCTGTTTTACCTCAGAAGAGAAAACTACCTGGACATTGGCAATATCATCTGTTTACTTTTCTGAGACTTTCACAGACAAATATTTTTAGGAGTTGTCGGTCAAACTTTGAGTAGCTTGAATAGATTTCAAATATTGGAAGATTATATGTGCCACATCATATATTTTAGTGATGCATGATGTGGCAAATATAACCAGTTTTTATAAAGAATATTTAAAAATAAAGATTTACAAAATACTAATACCAACAAAGTTATCAAAAAGGCAAAACAAAATTGATTTCTTTTAAAATAAGCAAATAAGGTAATATAATAAAAAGTACAATTAAATTGACAGAAGCCAAATCTATTAATGTACTATAATTTTACAATAATCCAGTTTTTCAATTCTTTAACATTTACTAACGAAAATCAGAATTAGTGACCACCACTGGCTTGTCCTGGTGTTTCTTTCTCGACATAATCCAATTGATCTTCAGGTTCATGGGGCCAGAACGTAGGTTTGTTGATAGGATCCAGCGCAATATCAGGATACGAATCTCTAAAGTCTTCCATTGTCATTTGATCAAACGGAAGTAAGGATGCCAAATGTGCCAACTGCTTTTTATACCTACAAAAATAATTAAGGAGCAGCCCTTGCCACCTCAAACAAATAACTTACTCTTCAATACGGCTGTTCGATTCTGTTTTAAACTTAGCAATTTGCTCTTTAGTTTCTTTTTCTACGCCATCGATTAATGAACTGACCGTGTCAGGTGGGTATGGAATTTGTAATGCAGAGTATTGCTTTTGAAATTCATCCACCATTCCTGCTACTGGAATTTTGCTCTTATAAAGAGTCCAATCTAGCGTTGGTGGTTGTTCAGGATTAGCTAAAACTCTACAAATGAAAATAAGATGGGTTTATTCAGTAGGTGGAAATTATGTAAGCTTGAACTTTTACCTTCGTAGGTAGCCATCAGATTTAGCCTTAAATTGTAGGTATAGATGCTTCTGATGTTCTGGGACTCTTTCGGCTAAAGCAGCCCAATCGATAGCACTTTTTGCAATCCTTTTCGCTGCCATTTTCACGTTAAAACTCGAACGACAGTGAAATTTGGTTGTGGGGTTATATAATTCTGCAGCCAACCGCGTAATAAAATGTAACCAACGAATGGCTGTGTTGCCATATTTTACAGTTAGTTGTCAATTTATGTAGCTAACTTCACGTAAAATTGTAAGTACTGTTCTAATATGGCAGTCATTTCTTGCTTTTGTAGTGATCGGTAGTAAATAGTAGAATTTTGTGAATTAAAATGAACGAATAAAAGTGATGTACATTTAAAACATAGTTTATTTAAGTGTCTCCTATAATTTTCGTTACTTTCCAGTGGTTGTTAATGTATGTAATATTAAGGTCAGTATTTTAAATTATAGGATAACATTTTTTTCTCGTAATTATTTACTACTTAATTGTTTGATAGTTTTTTTGTTATTTAAAGTTATTTAATTTAACCTTATCTTTCACGAAAAAAGTTTTTAGTATATTAACAGTGTTTCATCAATTTAATTTTCACGAACCCACACAACAAAGACCTGATTGTTTTTATGTTATTTTTTTTTATTATTGACATTCTACAATATTGCCTTATTTATATTTTGATATCGTGTAAATTGTTTATTTTTCTATTTGAAAACAAAATTGTTGAGGTTTATTTTTATAGATATTATGTTAACGTTACAATAAATGGTTAGAAATTACTGTGACTCAGAGGTATTTTCATTATGCATAATTAAGGTACACCCCAGTGTTTACTTCAAATATTGGGGTTTACATCCCTTTTCGATACATTTACAGTTTTTACAAATTAAATTGTAACCCTTCATTTACCTTGTTAGGAATAGGAACTACTTAATTTCAGTTAATTAATATTTTTTTAATTATCCTATAGTACCTACGTAGGTACCTATTAATTTTGCAAAAATTAAATATAAAATTAATGTTCAACCAATAATTAACCGTTGATCAATCCGTGAACTGTTGACTTCCCGTGGCTCTCGACTGGTTTCAAGTTCCAGCACATATTAAATAATAAAAAAAATTGAAAAAGAATTACAAATAGCTTTATAGAAATTATTCGTGTACATATTTCTCTCGATTTTAAATATTCATCATAACAGTTACAGTTTAATGTGTTATTCAAGCTAAATTATACAAAACGTTTCCTTCAAAATGAAATAAAAGTGTGCGTGTAATTTAAAAGAATAAACAGCGAAATTACAAAAAATCGATACCAAAATTGTTCAATTTACTGAAGAGTTTTACCCCGTTGATTAATTTTCTACTCGTTTCTTTTTACTATATCGACGTTCGAGAGGTATCATAGATATAGAATAAACTAGATCCACAATGCCATGTTAAAGTGTTGTAAACAAGGTCATGTGATATAAGCGCAGCTCAGCTATTGGATGATGTCCTTTGTATTTACATATGATTATTTAAAGATTGCTATCGGCCCAACTATATATCGAAAATTAACATTTTGGTTAACCTTAATTTAACTAGGCCTGCTATATTTTAACATTTTTTATACATAGTTGGGCTGCATCAGGCTTGGAAATCTTCAACACGTTACCGAATCCATGTGTATGTTCCCTAGTATACTCAGGGCCGCCGCTAGGGGTACTTCCGTCCGTGTGCAAAGTTTAATTTGGCCGCCCTTATAGCCGATTTTTTGCAGTTTTTTAATACAATTTCATAAAATTTCTACTACTTATTCCCTGCCGTAAAGTAAATGACCTTTTCTAAACCCCTATTTTTGGGATTTTGGCCGCCTCTAATTTTGGCTGCCCGTGTGTTTTGCACACTGTGAACAATAGGGCGCGGCGCCCCTGAGTATACTACTGCTCTCCGCAAGCAAGAATGAGTAATTATAGCACATGATCTTGCGGTGGTTTTTGTAAAGCTGGATTACTGTTTATGACTTCTGATTTGCTATCAGCACAAGTAGTCATTCAATATTCACATGATTATTCTATCTCGTACTCTGTGAATTCTTAAAATCACGGACTTTGGTTTGTCTCCCACCAATTCTCAAAAACAATAATAAATTAGTCAGCTACTCCTATTGGATTTATTCCTATACTTACAGCCGTATTCACCATTTTCAATTTAACAGTTTGATAAGTAACAAACTGTTAATACTTGACAGTCTGTTAAAATGAATTCGTATTCACCATCACATTTCAAAGTTAAAATAGTAAACTAGCGGTTATTAAAAAGTTACTAAAATTATTGTTGGTAAAACTCGCTCCAGCTAATTTCACTCGTATTAAATTAACCTTAAAAGTGTGGGTAGATCACGATCTAGTAAGTGTAGATCATGTTATTTTACATTTTGACAATTTTGACACATAAATAATATTTATCAGTCGGTTACCAAAGTTAACAGATCCATATTGATCTATTAACTTATTTGACGACTTGACAGACTGTTACTGCTAACAATCATTGGTGAATACGAAATTGTCACTTAACAAACTGTTAATGACTTAACTCTCTGATAGCAAATTAACAGAGCTTGGTGAATACGGCCATTATCCGATTATAATTTCTGTAAATATGACAGGAATCTACTACTGCCACTGCCATTTTATATACACTCCCGGGACTTTATTGCAATTTTAGTCTCAGTTGTCAAAATTTTAAGTTTAAGTTTTATAATGTAAACAAACGTCAAATTGACATTATTTATACTATAATACCATTTAGTCCTGTGGTATAAATATTATTTTATACACTCCCAGCAGGCCCTTAGCCAGGGGGGCACTTGGGGGCACGTGCCCCCCCCCCGAAATGTTGAAAAGAAAAAGGAAGGGGAACAACCGAAAATTTTACATTTTACAAAAGGCTTTTTACAAGTGCTTCCCCATAACTGAAATCCTGGCTACGGGCCTGACTCCTAGTAAAGCAGGGTTCCCCTATTATATTGAATTACAAGTAATATTCATGAAAGAGATTTAAAATCGAAACGACGAATAGAAATAAAAACTTACATTTTTTTACATTATTTTAATGAAAATTTAGAAACAATCTATTAATAGTGTAAATAAATAAATAATTTAAATGTATAAATAATGTCAATTTGGCGTTTGTATTTTTGTATTCGCTGTGTGCATTCACCTCCTGCTGCCCTCTGGTGGCTCAATAAAGAAAATGAATTGGGACTGTTTTGGTGGTATGGTGTATTGGTGTGTATGCTAATGACATAAGGCATAGATTAATAAGTCCCGTTTTGTTTTTATTATGGCCACTCCGAACGCGTCGATCTTTTCGTATCCCTCTCCACCCACGCACATAGCGAATACATTATAAAATGCATGTTGTCATAGCAACATGTTCTTTTGTTTTCCTGATTTAAGTCACTAGAGATTCCACTTTATTATTTAAATCTCGTGGGATTTAAAATAAATTACACTTAAGACTTTGACAACTGAGACTAAAATTGCAATTTAAGTTCTGGGAATGTATAAAATAATGTACAGGGTGGCCTTTTGAAAACGAAACAGACGGGATTGTGGCCAGCAGAATTTTTTTTTTCAAGAAATACAAAAACACGTCAATTTTATCATCGAGGGGGACAACTTTTGCGACCAATAACACTCCCGTATTGTTTCATCCCTTCGCGCTGTGAGGACAACCCCTGAAATGTTAATAGGGATGATATAGCAAGTGACACCTCATTTGAAAGGTCTTGCTTCTCTGCATTCAGCGCTATAATTTTTTTGAAGTTTTATCAATTATTCAACAAAAAACTTGAAGCTGCAAAAATGCGAAATAAATCCGATATTTTAAGACATTTAAGAATAAAAAAGTTAAAAACGCTTGATCAGGTTGATTTTAATTTTAAGGGGGCTACTTTTACTGCTATTCATAAACATTGACAGTTCAACCCTTAAGTAAAAGGGCAAACCATCCTAGAATTTTGAATGAAAATATGAGTCTGATAAAAAGATCAGTTTAATCAAATTATATGTTCAAATTGTTCACCACCAGCTTCTTCAATGTAAGAATTGTTTCAATTCCTCATTGCATTCAAGACTGTAAGGGTGGTTTGCCCTTTACCTTCAGGATTGCACTTTTTTTTTTCTATGTAATGTAAGCAGAATAGTATATTGAGAGGAACCACGTTGACAAAATAGCCAGAAGCAGTCAACACACAAATGATTCAGTAAAGGGGTATTTTTAATTTAGGAATTCCTAAAATTTTAAAATTAATTATTCCTCTTTATTATCTTTCTGTGGAAGGCCTGGAGAAGTTGTTGACTCCAAAATAAAGGACATGTGAACGTTTCTTATTTTATTCATAAAAATATAATCGGTATTATGATAAAATTCTTATTTTTTTCAAGTTTCAAGTTTATTATTTATAATTACATTATTATATTAAGTATTTAATTACGCATTTTTAACAGCTATGGTCATTACACTAACCCAACATGAGGATGTGGAATTCGAACTCACGATTGCATATTTAATATAATATAAAAAAAAACCTAAAAATATACTAATATAAAAATATAGAAATTGTATTTCCTGGTCTGATAAAATAAATAAAAATTTCCTTAAATGAGGTAAAACGACGTGGTACTAAATGATTTCTTTACAGGCTCTCCTGCATAGAAGCATAATATCTAACCGGCCACATGTGGTTTTAATGATTAAAAAATACCGAGTTATTTATTTAATGCTTTAAAGTGGAAAATGCGATGCCATTTTAAAAATTTCAATTCTGTAGGTATTATAATAATACAATTAACAATTAGGTAATTCATTTTATCTTACTGGTTTATATCTTATACGAGTATATACCTAGTTAACCCCCAGAGTGTTTTAATATGTTATTTAAGTAGGTACTCGCAATTTATTTTAGTGTCAAATCTAAATATAAAATAGATTAATGACATAGATACAATCAGTTTTAAAATTCAGATCTACAGGAAACGCGACAATAATTAATTTAGCTATAGGATGTTACTCGTCATAATGCTTGAGATACAAACAAAATATATTTAATTTTGTAATTTACTATTTCAAAGGGTTGCAATTAATTGAATTCGTTTAAAATATCTTTGAAATTACAATTTCCGGTGCAGTATAACCACTTTATAGCGTCAAATTTTTCCACCTCTAAGAAACCCAATAGACTCTGAAAAAATATACCGGGTGTTGAATGAGTTAGCCGAACATAGGATATTAACATGTAAAAACTTATTTATGCAAATTCCTGCTTCCCTAATTATTTTAGAGAAAAATTGAAAGACACAAAAATAATGCAGAAATATAAACTACAAATGATAAGAGCATTAGATTTTATCTAGCTTTTACTTAAAAGGTCAAAAAATGCTTTTGAAATTGTTAAAATTTTCATTTATCAGACTGGCCATGTTGTTTTTTATTACTTATCAAAAATAATTACCTTAGAAACTTTGAGTTCAGCTGATAACTAAACATGAATTTGCATCGAACATATAACAACTTTCCTAATAAGAAGACCTCCTTCGTTTGATTACTGCTGCATTTAATTATGTTTTAATTTTTTAACCCAGCTACAAGATATTTTAAAATTTTGCAAAACAAATCAGCAAAACAGAAAATTATGCATTCCAAATCTTTTTGCTAATAAGCTTACCTCTATTCGACAAATGGCTCAGAGCACATGAATTAATTATTTTCTTCTTTTTCCTTTCCTAGAAGCAATTTTTAGGGAATTCTCTCCTATCTGCGTCGTTTCCTTGGCAGTGTTCGAAACTCTGAGCATATAAATATTTTACATGCATCAGGTAGCTTGCTAGATTGCCCTTCAGATGTGCCTGTATCCTGGTTTTTTATGTTAATGGTGGCAATTCACTAACCTAGGGGACCACCAGATTAACGTGCCTTCCGAAGCACGGAGACTAGTCATAAGAAAGTTTACCCTCCACGGATTTGAACCCGGTACCTCGCATTCGTAGTTGAACGCGTTAGCTGCAAGCCAATGACCGTCTCATTCTCTCATTATTTTCAAAGTTTAAAAATAATTGAGCTAGTTTGAAAAAACAATTAAATTAATCCACCCTATATTATATAATAATACGTATAAGTCTTTTTTTATGTAATTGCTTAGAACCACGAAAGAAGTAGTAATTTGGGGGGTAGCATAGTAGGGAACATCAATTGAAAGGAACATAATAGTTCAATACACGTACAAGTATCTAATACTATTCATTCTAAGAGTTGCTTTTTGATTGTTATTAACCCTTGTAAGGAAAGTTAGTGAAAACTAACAATTGAAGGCTGGGAAATTCAAAATGCCATAAGCACACAATTTGAAATTGTATTTCATTCATCGAGCTAATACTACTGCATTGTATTTCATAATCTATTTTTAATTAATATTATACAGAACGAGACTAATTTTATTATAGATAGGAAGTGAAATTCGTCAAATTGTGCTGACAAATCATACTGGTTTCTAAGTTAATATTGTGGTTTCGGGATAACGTGAGCACATGATTTGCGATACGTCTTGAAGGATTTAAATACAGAAGACACAGTTAAATATCCACGGATGCTAAAATAGATCCAACAAACAAAGTTGGATTTCGGATGGGCAGTATAAACTTTGTTTTAGAACAAAGATATTTTTGTCAGGATATTTTGCTCTTGATATCATAAGATAATGAATGATGTAGCCTTAAAAATGAAATATTCTAGTTTGAATGAAGAGAATGATGGACAATTCAATTGGAGAATTAACTTGTCTACTACGAAATGTAATTTACGAAGGGAGAAGTGTTTTTACATAGAATAGAAATTAAGTTGCTGTTTTTATTACTGTGTTATAGCCTCACAAAAGTCGTTGAGTAATATCTCTAAAATTTAAATTAAGTTTAAAATATAAAATACATTTACGTTTTGCAACGTCGAAAAGAATTTTTATGGCAAGTTTCAATTAGATTGAAAAACTTGGAAAATTCTAACTTTAAATTAATTTATTTTAAGTTTGCTTTACAGTAACCTGAAAATATTTAAATTTAAAAATTACCTAAGTACTAAAAAGTAAGAATTGAAAACTTTTATAAACTCAGATATTAATTTCGTAAATTTTTTTTTGAAAAATGTTTGTATTTCTTGATAATATCTTTTATCCAATACCTGCAAGTAAAATAACTTTTACATTGACATTTTCAAGCAACCAAAGTGGAATTTTATTCATTAGTGAGCGAAAGTGAAGTTTTCGCTCACTAGTGAATAAAATGAGTAAAATCGAAGTATTTTATTAAAACTCAACCAAAAGTCTAGAGTGTCAAATTGATTACTGTCACAAGCAAGCAAGCAATAATTATTATGTAATTCAAAATGTTTGATTTCGAAAATTTTCATTTTACTTGCAGGTTTTGGATAAAATGTTGTATGCCACTCTTGAGTAAAGATATTTTTATCCACTTACGGAAGATAGCACACTCGGCGTTGCCTCTTGTGCTATCCTCCGTTTGTGGATAAAAATTAGCTTTACTCAATTGTCCCATAAATTACTATTATGCACTTGTAGTTGTATTATTATTTAAAAAAGTATTAGATAGCTTTTCAAATTCACCGATTATAGAACTAAGAATTCATCTCATAATTATTACATTTACATTTTGAATAAAAAAACTCGTCCATAATAAATATGGAAGAACGTTCGAGCTTTTCACAAATTAATGCTTTACAAGTTCTGCACCCTCAAGTTTGAAAGTGATTAAACCCTGCATTTTAGATAGGATTCTGCGTTATATTAGTAGTAACACAGATACATAACTATAGTCTATAGTTATCTGACCACGCTTCAAGAAAGACCTACAGTTTAACGTGGAATCCTAATTACATACGTATAATACCATTCGTTGAAGTACTTATTAAATTCAATAATAATTATTGAGTTTTAATCGTGGAATATCTTTGAAGATCTTTTTAAAATTTTAGTAACGTTTTGGCAAAACTTGAGTTTTATGATTAAAATAGTGGAAATTTTCTATACTTTTATTTTGTGAATGATGGGAATTAAGATTATCATATCGAATTAATCGCTTATGAACATACCTTTTGTTGGAAGTGAGATTTTTTAAGTTTAGTACAAAGACGTTTCTGAGAATTTCATAATTGCTTTGTTATTTAAAATAATAATTATTTAATGAGTAATGCATTAAGGACTAAATAAAACAGGTTTTATAAAAATTATGTAATTTACCAATTCTTAATGTAGGATGTTATTTGAATGCAAACATTGTGTTTCTATTATACTTTTCATTTCACTTCATTTGTCCACTACCTTTGTCACAATATCGAATTGGTTATTCGGATATTGAACAAATCAAACAATAAAGTTAATTATTATTTGCACATCATTTGTGACGATATAATTACCCGCAATCTACAGTACCGGAACTAGAAAGCGTCGAGGCATCAAGGACATTTTACAAATTGACTTTGTTGAATACGAAAATTATTGTTGTTGCAAATCCTGTCATTACAAATAAAACATGAACGAAGATTTGAAAAATATTCATTTCATGAAAAAAACTGTATGGAAAACTTAGTTTGTCAGTCCACTTAATTACATTTTCCTAACAATCACTAATGTTTAATTGCTTGTGGAAGGAGGCATTCATATGAGAATTAAACGGTATTCTGTAGGTCAATAGAAGCAGTCGATAATAATAATTTAAATTTAATTAAAGGCGGCATAATATTATCACCTAACCAGAAACATTTTACGACTGCAATGTATTATTAAATTCGCATGTAGTAGATATTATAGTTTTTTTACTTTTTCATTAAAATGCAATTAATTTAAAAATGCTGTATTAATTAAAGATTTAAATTTTTACAAATTTTTAAACTGAACGATATCATTAAATCCTTTTACGAATAAACCATTTTACATTATGAGATAAATTCGTAGATATGTTGAATTAGTCAGAGTTGATATTTAATAGTTATACTGAATAGGTGTAAATACAGCTTAACGTGAAATCTAAACCACGGCACACAAAATAATTCAGAACTAGTAGATTATCTGTGCCACTCCCTACCACCACATAAACTTAATTTTTTTGTTATTTATTTGGAACTTTTGAAGTGGCAAAATATATCTTGAAATCCTACGAAAATTATTATCATTCTAGATGATCAATAAAAGCTATTAAATTTATTGAATAGTAAAACTGAAAACTGTATGTGTTATTCAATAACCTGGTAAGGATGTTAATAAATTTTATAGATAAATTATCGAAAAGCTTAATTTAAATTGTATTTACAATTAGTTTTTTTTAGCTATCACTAAATATGTGCTTTCGTTAAATCTATTGAAAATCCTTAGTTTTGAGCACAAGACCCTGTACATACAGGATACCTACGTCAAAGTTTATGATATTAGAGAAATTCCGTATCTGTCGATTGTGGTATGTGCGTATATCGCGCGTGAATCGAATTGCAAATATTCCATTTTTATTACCATGTCCAACGTTTTTTTAAAACTTTTAATCATGCTGATTTAAATCAATTATTGTGGATTTAATGAATTTTTTAGTTTCAAATTGTAATTAAATTAATTTATTGTAAATGGTTTTGTCATGGGAAGATTCGAAAGACACAAAGCTAGGAAATAAAAGGTTATCGATGTAAAATATTTATTGCCTTTATTTTATTTTGAAAAAAAATTGCACTTGCATTTTGTAATGTATTTCCTATCACTAAAATTGAAACATGGCTTTACATTAAGTTAAATCTTTAAATATTGGGAGGTCATCATGCCCCAACTAAATTGAACTTGGTGCATATGATAACTTTTTTAACCAATGAAACTAATAATAATATAAGAGTATCAAATTAATCGCATCTGAATGACTGACAACTTGGTTGTTATAGTTGTTAGACTGAATAAAAAAAATAGCATTCGCAAATGTTCTCTTGGGAATCAAGAATGATTACAGTAATTGCAAATCCACTTGTTTCATCTGCTACAATATTACGGTCATTTTGATACTCAAGTTCCTTCGGATATATTTAGTTTAATACAGGAACTGTACATATGTACATTAATAAAGATCATAAATCACCTGCGGAGTTCCTACTTGCTTGCCTCAATTGGACTCAATATTGACTGCAAAACAAACGTAATGTTATATAAAATATCAGAATTTTAACTGTAAGTGAAGAAGACATACATACATAGAAATTTTATTCATAGTAGGTTATATATTTTATTTAGCTCTTTGTGACAGGATAGAACTAAAAATATGGGGGAAGAAATGCATACTGATTCTTAAAAGTTCATTTCTAAGATACTTTTCTAAACATTAAATGGTGCCAAAAATTTTGTGTAGTACTCCGATAATATTATCCGCAGCGGACAACACTCAAAATTTCCAAGATTTGGCGAAACTCGCCGATATGAATGACAGTTGATAATATATCAATACGCTATCGCACTTTTCTCGTGCCATTGAAATGAAAACGGAGACTAATTTTTTAATAATTTGAGTTGGGCTCGTAAAGTTAGTATGAGAGAGCTATAATGATATTGTTATTAAAAATAAAACATATAATTGTTATATAAATTATGATTAGCTACTTTTAGTTATTTACAAAGTTGTAGCACAGCATATTATGATAGCGTATGGATCTTGAGATGAGTGGAATTTCTTGCCTCCTTTTTTATTATGTGCTTTTTTTGGCACGATATTTCACATCATGATCAATATTGATCATATGCAATGTAATGCTTCCTTCAATAAATAAATCTGTAAAAAAGAGAGATTTTAAGTATTTTTTTCTAAAAATAATATTTTGTAAATTCGTTTGTGCCACTATTTTTTTCTTTTAAATAAACACTATTAAATTCAATATGATTTGTATGTCGAAATTTACTTAGTGATCAATGGTCATCTTCAGATAAAGCCATTATTAAAACTAAAATTGTACTTCGTCAACGACACACAAAATTAAGGTATATGAGTTTGTTTGAGTTTTCAAAAAATAATTGGAAAGACAAACAGCAGCTTTCTAACGAGCCTCCATTAACTTTTACTTGAGAAAACTTTATATTTATTTTATCAAGTTCTAAAAATGTTGTAATTAACAAGAAATAAACTTAATTATGAATTGTTTATACTTAAAAATTTTCTGTTTTAATATTTAGAGTAAGTACTACCTAGGAGCGGAAAAATACCATAGATAGAAAAGAAAAATACAAAAATTGATAACCCTTTCTATAAGTTTTCCAGTAATTTTAGTTTTTATGTTTTATACTACAGGGTGTAAAATATTAATTGTCGCACTTGAAAGTAATTCAATATCAGCAGTGATAACATGCTTAGACAAATTCTAACATTTACAATTGCATCATCTATTTATTATGTCCTAATACTGCAAAAGGCATTTAAATATCGTATATTCGTTAGTAAACTTTTTATAACGATGGACGTAAAACGCGAGCTTGTCCGAAATTTATACTTGAATGGAAAGATAATTTGTGCAATTGTGAAGTTATTAAAAAACCAAAAAATTAATAGAAGATTTTGTTTTGCGAACTTTCACTCGATTTCGGGATACGGGAAGAGTTAAAATTTAAAAAAGGACTGGTTGAAATCGTATCATTAGAATCAAAATAAAAATTGTACGGGAACGAATTCGCAGAAACTGTGCAGTTTTGACAAGAAAACTTGGCTTAGAGTCTCAATATGAGTCACTAATCGGCCCATTTAATTTTAAGAAACGATCTGGGTCTAAAGGCATACAAGAAAAAAAAATTCATGGTCTTTCACAAAATCAAAAAGAAAATAGACATAAAAAATGCAAAGCATTGTTAAGGTGGCACGGTAATTGTGAAATTATCTTTTCAGATGTAAAGATTCTTATAAGGTAGTGGCGGCATATATGGCCCAGTGTCAATAAATATTGAATTTACCGCCAGATTCTTAATTTTTTTAAGTTTACAGTCTCATTATCTCATATTAAGCACTACCTGTTAATATATCTCTGTACTTCCAACTGACAAGAAAAATATAAGCGATTCTTTCAAAAGCGCGCGAATAAATTGTTAAATAATAAAGTTTGATCAAACATTTTTAATAAAAACAAAAAGGATATCTGCATTACGAAAGTAAAATTCGGGGGAGTGATAAGTAAAGGTATGTATTACACATTGGCATATTTAGTTTACTTCAATAACTTCCTGAAACAATTTTTTTTGTACAACAAGTTGTCACTGCTCAACTGGTAATATGGCCCGTGTGTTATTGTATTGCATTCATAGCCCGGGCCATATTACCGAGCTCGGACCTGGGACAAGGGTCCAGTGTGTCAGAAGGATGAACAGATGGAAATGAGTATTTTATAAGGTGTTCGATTTATTGCCATGACGATATTGATGACTACAAATCTTAAAATTGTGTATAACAGGTATGGGCCATATTACCAACCTAGTCTGCAAGGTTGGTAATATGGCCTCTTTTTTTTTAAACGCGTTTTTCTCCTGTTTTTAGTAAGATTATACTAATTATTATTTTTGTGTAAAAACTAAACGTGTTTAAGTTCAAGTTTATATATAAAAATTGTTATCTTTTTCAATCAAGTTTTCGAAAAAAAAACGCCTTTACTTTAAGGTGGGTCATATTTGCCGCCACTACCTTACTTCAAGAACCAGACAACCCCCAGAATGATCGATTGTGTACTGCTAGTATGGATAATATCCTTAGAAGCAAAATAAGTGTCAATAGGTTCCAGAATAAGTCGCTATTACTGGTTTGGGGGTAGGTTTCCAAAAATAGGCAGTTTTCACTGCAATTTATTAAAAAGGGTGTGAAAATTAATGTTTTTTATTATTTAAACAATATTTTAATTGATCATCTACTACTCCATGCTCAAATCTTATTTGAAGTAAAAAGAATTTGCTTCCAAAAAGATTCGGCACCCTCCCATTATGCAAAAATTACATAACAGTGGTGGCAAGCAAATTTATCTGAATTTATTAGTGTTGAAGAATGGCCTGCAGTATCTCCAGACCTTTTGTTGTATTTGAGGTTATATGCTTAGCAAATTGGGCAATCCAAAAAATATAAATTTGCAGAAGTTTAAAAAAGTTTTAACCAAAGTATGGAATGAAAACCAGACGAAGTGGTGCGTGCCGCGTGTAATCATTTTAACAGAATCTGAAGGAAATTGCAAAACAAATATGGAAAAGAATTGAATGAAATTTTGAAGACTACTTTAGAAATGTATAAGTAATTTGTAGTAAAATTTTTATATGTTTTCATACAAAACTTTTCTTTTAATTTGATATTTTTAGTGCGACAGTTAATATTTTACACCCTGTATATTATATTATAATTTTATAATACTTAATTTTTGCACCCCCACCTCAGATCCACTTTTTTAAAAGTTACCATTTTTAATTTTTAAACCAAAAAAATATATACTTAAACTTATTATCGAGAGGTTATTTTGTATTGATATTTCTTGTGGTTTCGGAAGTATTATGGATGGCCACTTTTGAAATAGACACTGTAAGTGAAAAAGGATTGTAAACATTACTACTTACCATCTGAAAATCGGACCTCAAAAATAGGATTTGAAGTAGGTACAGGTTTACTACGGGTATAAGTTGAATTTATATGCACCAACGAATTATGTAATCAATAAACAGTTTGTGCAGGCTAAACTTCTTTTCAAACATCTTGTTGTGTTATGTAACCATAGATTCATTTTTAATGAACCAAAAGCTTAATTCGTTCTATTTCGTTAAACAAGGTGTGTTGTGCTAGTTTAAATTTAAATTTTATGAATTGATGTTTTCCGACAGGTAAAACTTGGTCTTCATCTGTTATTTTAATTACTCTGATATACCTACATATTTTTATTATTTAATTACTTGTGTTTTATGACCTAGTGGTTTAATGAGTGAAATTTTATATTTCACATTTTTAAAATTATATCTATTAAAATTTTCTATTTGGTATACAAATACTTGTACCTCAACATTTAAAAATCACTTACTCTTAATGATAATTTCCTTCCCTTCATTAGTGGCGATTTTTAAATTTTTAGAAAATCAATAAAGTAGCCCTTACAATGATAATGATAAATTTGAAGATCACTTACTCTAAACTGAAACTGATGCTTTCTGTGGCTACCCTGGTTGAGTCGAGAGCATTGAATGCTTCTACTAAAATAAAACTACTGACTACTCCCAGCAAATAAAAAAGTTTTCTAATTGCATTATCTATGTTCAAATTCTTGAACCAAATCTAAATACATCATTATCATTAACTACACTAATTTTTGGAACTTACCAGAATTATTCATTAAATTGTTTTAGAAAACAGTAATTTAAATGTTTCATTTAAATTTGTTGCTTTTCAAACATTTAGGTTTTAATTTCAATGCCATTTGTTAAAAAGAATACACTTTCTTTTGCCAACGATTTGCGATCGATACATAACTTTATTTAAAATGACTTGATGTGACCCCTCTCTAAGGGATTTCTTGATATATGATCATTAATTCGTTTGAGGGTTGATGTGAAAATATCTTCTAAAATAGTCGATTACACTGTTGAAATGTGCGGACAGATTAATGCGAATTTCAACAAACTCTCGAACCTTTTCGTTAACATAATGGTCTCAATTATATTTCACTATCGTTTCCACGTTTGGGGTTACATACTGGAGTAGATATTTTATTGCATTTCTAAGATCCTATTAAAAGATGTTCTTTAAAAATTAGACACTATTCGTTTTTATTGTTTGAAGGAAATATTTTCACTACGTTATTATTTTAAACTATGTTTTTAGTGATAGCGAATTTGTTAAATACCACCATATTAGTAATTATTATTTGATTAAAACTAATCTAACTGATAACCAGAATATGACGCTTTTTACAGCTTTTAACGCTGTTTTCAATCAGTCCACTGAGCGTGACCGGCTCACCATTTTTTTATTTTGATGTGTTCTTTAAATTGTGTTCGTATTGCGCGTCCGTGTAGATGCAATTCACTAGCTATTGTTAATTTTTTTCCTGTGACTGGGTAGGTGGTTGCAGTAATTAATTTTTACATTTAAAGTGTAAGTTTTTTATTGTCTATTTTATGAAGTTTTAGGAATTCTCTGTGATTTATCAATATTGATATCCATTTTAAATGGATCGTTTAACTTAATTTGTAACACTGCAAATAAATATTAATATACATTTTTATGTCATGCTCTGTTACTGTGGTACAATTAATTATAATCTATTAGTATTATATTTTTATGGATTATTCTATTGGTGTATATGCAGCGCTAAAGTGGGCTGGTTTTAGCCATACGACTGAACAAATTGCACTGTAAAAGAATAAATTGTGAAATATTTTTTTACCCTTTATTTCAAGAAGAAAATAGGTATCCGTAGCTGATAAATGATGTGAAAATTGAACCTTACAACGGTTGAATACTTACACCGAGAACCTACATAACTTACGACCTGCCAATTTCGGAGATTATTTTTAATGAAAGCAGAGGGAAAATGAGGAAATATGTGCCTCGACGATTGATCTATTTTTGGAACAAATCGGATTAAAAAATACTTTTACTTCTCTTTAATCTCTCTCTTTTTATCATAGAATCTCTTTAATACATTTATGCGCGTCATGTCCAAGTTTTTTTATATGCCTACCTTAACAAGATACCGATTAACTTTTTTTTATTATTAATTTTATATTAAGTCATAATAATCAACATAACAATTTAAACTTATATACGTGGCTGATTGAAAGCTCTACTGGGGTTTGTCCTCTGGTAACACAAAGCAGGTCTTCCGAATTTACTTTTGTAAATTTTCAATTTCTTTCATCGCCAATTTACTCTTTCCTTGATCGTATTTATCCGACTACTGCCATCCTCTTCAATTCGTTTCACTATCTTAGTTTTAAACAACCGATCCTCTTCTTCCAATGCTAAATCTCCCCTCCAGTATTTCACTTGTTCGTTTAGCATCCATGGTTGAGATAGTAGAGATGGTCACTAAAGTAGTTTTTTCATTTGAATAGTTTTAGCGATATTATCTATATTAAATTTTATACATATTGTAGTCAATATGTCAACAGCTTTCCAACCTATATTTCCTCTTTGCCTTATTTTAGGTGACAATCCGATTTCGGATGTTCGGCGATTCTCCCGGTTTATCTAAGAAGCCTGTCCCAGGGAAATGTTAATGGGTTGGTGGTTTGTCTACCGCATAGTCCACAGATCAATTTTGGACTTTTTTAGATCATTAACATTTTATGGATTCTTCTTGGCACATTACTCTCGGTGGTTTGCCATTGCCTTCCGAGAGGAGACGGTCAGAATAAAGTTCTTACTTCACTCGGATTCGAACCGGGTATTTAGCGTTCATAGTCAACTCGCGTGACCACTATGCTCCTCCGACCGCTCCGTATCCGTATCATATAATATTTGATATTAATATATTTTGTGGTTCAGGTGGATCATTTCTATAGAAAAATATGGCAAAATAAAAGACTACACCAAAATTGTGCTAACCAAAATTGTGCTAACCAAAAATGTTCAACTTGAAAATCAGCGCATTTAATGAATTGTTCCTTGACCTCGAGACACTATAAAGCAATTTGCAATCGTCCAACCATCAAAATTTACAACATTTGATTATCTCTAAAAAATTAACGTTCTAGCATGTAAATTAAGTAATACTAAATATTAATGAAAAGATTTATTCCATACATTTTACATCAAATTAATATCTGTCGCTTGGTTAAAAGGATTTTATTGTAAAAATTTGTAATAAAAAGAAATGTTTTTCGATATTAATTTTTTTAGTAATTAACCCACATGCTATCCATATATTATTAATTATTTCAATGAGAGGTAGAATATTGTCCATTTACTAATTATCTACTAAAATAAACCAAGTAAAAAAATAATATATAGCTATTGATTGTAAAATTTGATAAAACTAAAATATTGGATAATATTATCATCTTGTTGAGCTAAGCCACAAAAAAGGAAATGGTATCAAATTAGCAGTGCAGCGGAGCTGTTTCCAATATATAGGGTGTCCCAGTAACACCGCCTATTTTGACATTTGAAAAAAACGTCGTGTTTATTTGAAAAGTTCAAATTTTTTTATTGCAATAAAGAGTGTAGACATGGAGGTTATGTATAGAACACAATATCTGATAAATGGTCGCCTCTTGTCTGAGGCACTCGTCAGTTCTTTTGGTGAAATTTTCGATGATATTTTGGCATAGTTCTGGCTCAATTTCATCAATGGCGCGTCGAATTTTGTCTTTCAGTTCAGAAATTGTTCTTGAATTAATGGCATACACCTTTCCTTTCAAAAAAACCCAAAGAAATAAATTCAAGGGCGTCAAATTCACATCGCCGCGGCGCGAGATAACTCTCCTTTCAAATTTCGTCTAACAATTTCATCGTTTCGTTCGCTGTGTGCCAGGTTGCGCCATCCTGCTGAAACCACATATCTTCAAAATCCATTGAAGCAATTTTACGCCAGAAAAAGTGATGCTTATCATCTCACGTCTAAATTGTTGCTGAGGACGATGGCAAATTGAGGCAGAAGGATTCTGGTCAAAACTCTCAATAATTGTTGCAATGATTTCGTTACAACGAGCTGCACGAACACGGACAGGTTTCTTTTGGGTTTGAATTTACCCAATTGCCTCAAATTTCTCTATTAATCGGACCACTGTACGGCAAGAGGGTGCGTTATGGTGACCAAAAAATCAACAACATTTTCGAATCGTCTCTGCAAAAATTTCACTATTTCTGTAGTGGATTTTCACAATTTCTATGCGTTGTGCATCCGTATAATTTTCCATAACTAAACCTCAATGTTCACACATAACACCTATCAAAAAACAGCACTCTAAGCCCGTTTTCACACGGGATCAGAAATTGCGTACCGAAAAAAGTGTGCGATCAAAAATACATAAGCTAACCTGGCGCCATACCATTTTTCTTAACGTACTCGTGTGAAAGCAGTCAATTTAAATACGTGTATTTTTGATACGCACACTTTTTTCGGTACGCAATTTCTGGTCCCGTGTGAAAACGGGCTAAGACTGACACTTAAAAAATGGCGCTAAATTCAAAATAGGCGGTGTTACTGGGACACCCTATAGAAATAAATATTTACAATAATAGTTACTTACATGATTCTGCTCTAGCCATTATTGCATTATGATGTTACCTAAATTTAGGTAGAATTAGGTATACGAATCAACTAATCCTAAAATTTTCTTCTTAAATTTTATACCACTACCAATAAAGATGTACCTACCCTAATATACATTAAATTTGGTATCATAAAAACGCATGATTTTTAGAAAATATTTTATTTTTATATTGGTGTTGTCATATTTTTCGTGTATTCTCACACTGTAACTTCTCTAGGTATAATATATTTAGATTTAGAATATTCCTTTGTATGTTTTTGTAGCTAAATTTTTCTTTAGAATTTGAGAAAAGAATTATAAAGGTAAAGTTATCATTCTATATGCTTAAACTTTAGTTTCAAAATCATCAGAAAAATGCTATAGGTACTAACTATCGTGTGCATTATTATAGATGCATCAACATCAAACATGTGTAGTATTTTTAGAAAGCTTCTATGATAGTACCTTTTTGATTTTGTCAAGTGTGTATAATTGATTGAAAACAATTTCTGCGCACACTTTTGCTATCTACTCGAAATGAATAATTGGGGAAGTTTCAGTTCACTCTAAAGTGGAAGTAACATAACATGTTAAGGAAATATTGCTAATCAGCTCAAATTTGATTATTACGGAGTTTCAATATATAATTAATATTAGATTTTCCATTTAAATAAACTTTTAACTATGTTTTGCTATTTAAGCTACATAATAAGAGAATTTCTATGCACCTATAAAATCAGTTAATCAGTGGGTACAATGTAAAATAAGTTAATATAACATAACAAAAAATGTTTAGTATAATGTAAACACAAAACAGTTATTATTGTTGTGTTCAGTACACATGAGAAAAACTCTGAAAAGGCCAATTCTTAAAAAAAAAAAAATTACATTAGTTAAAAGGAGCGCCCAAATGCGAAGTGGAGCATTATCAAGACTATTTTTAATAGACAAAGATTACAATAGTTAAAATGTGCATAGGGAATTGCGTCACTTGATTACCGTTAATATGCATTGGAATTTTATATTATTAAGATTGATGAATTAAACACGAATTAATTGAATTTAACTGCTCAAATAGTTAAATTGAATATTCCATGGTGTACATGGTCTATTTTTAATTTATACCAATTTTAAGTACATACTACATAATATTATAATATAACAATAAATTTAAGCTTGAATGAATATTTGGAAGTAAACTTCTAAAACAAACTTTACTAATTAACGGTCTGCTTTTGGTTGTGTGAGTTTGAAATGATTTTCGAATCAGTACCTACATAAATTTCTTTATTAATCTTCAAAGCTTCTAATGGGTGCGTATCATAACAAATTTTAAATACAAAATAATTTACCTGCGCATAGTTCTATGAGCATTTGGTTGAATTTCAGACGTTTGACTTAACAACTATAAGGGATTAAAAGTAAATTTGTTGTCCAGATGTTAAACCCTAGAATACAACTTTAAATACTAGACAGTTTACGCAGTTATTAGTTAGGAACAAGTAGAAAGTTTCTTTAGATAATGAATATTTTAAATGTATCTCTACTTATGTATTGTTTTTTGAAAATTACTTTTAAAAGCTAGGTAAGTTGAAAACTTTGTTTAAAATACGTAGTATTTACATACTTAGAAATATTGAGCAGCAGATTTGACAGAGGCAAGAAACGTAATTGATTTGCGGTTTGAGCAGTGAAAATCAATTTTTCTATTATTTGTTATTAGGAGTAATTGTTTTCCATAAAGAAGTACGATTTGGTAAAAATTACTTGTAAATGTAATATACAATCAGGCTTTAAGTAATTTATATAAAATATATAATAATATAATACCATATCAAACTTACACATAAATAAGATAATACAATTTCAAGAGCAGACGGGAATAACGATCAGGGTCCAATATTGCTTAAAAATAAACCATTAGTGTAATTTGATAGATGGTAATGGAAACTATCTTTTGGTAAAAATAAATTATATAAAATTATAATTTATAAAAAACAATGTATAAATCTTTAAGTTGCATTTCCTGGAAATATAATTAATTATTATTCCCGTGTACCCTTTTTTGCAAGTGCTATTCACATAGGGAGATTAGTTGTCTTGAAATTAAAATTTAAACAATTAATTGAACGCAATATTAATCACTTATAATATTTTTACGAAGACTCAGGACCGTTCTTTATCGAAGTGGTGACATTTCATTGAATTTCACTTCGATTGGTTTTTACATGCTTTTTTGATAATTGACAAGGAGCAAAATAATTATTATGTCTATTATAGATTTTAATACTACAATCTTCTTCTGTCTTTTTTATAATATTTTTTGTATGATAATTTAAAAAGCCACTGATTGATGTTATAATATCGTACAATATAAACATTTTAATATACCTATAATTTTACAAACCCCAGGTATATTTAATTTTCTTATTAGAAGCTTGGTAAATAAACTGAAAGTGGCACAAAGTGAATACATATTAGTCTAATTTGATACTGCATAAACCTAAATTGAATTAATTAGTATTTAATTTAATGACAGTTCTTTCTTCGGTGGTATGCAGTACTATTTTGAGCTGCGCTATTATTAACGGCTTATTTTAACTTGTTTTGATTCTGCTTAATTTTAATTTAATTAACGGATTTTAACATTTTTAAACTTGATATTCGCAAATGACTGCATTATCAATATGTTCCATTACACGGTTTAACATTACTAAAATTGCTCGTTATTTTAGTCGGTTCATCCAACTATTTTATTGTGAGATTACATTATTTCTCTAAAAAATTAATTTTTTTTCATGTGAATAGAAACAAGTTTCTTGACTATAAAATTCTTAAATTTACTTTTTAGTTTTTTTAACGGTATTTTAAATCATTTTTGGTAACCAGTTAATTTTACAATTATGTAAGTTGACTGCGTTTGGAATAGTGTAGCACCTTACAATTAAAAAGTGACACTTTGTTTAGAAAAAATGTTTTAATGTGTTTAATAACTGTGCAGCGAGGTTCTTTGTTTCATTGTGATACTATAAAGAAAGATATAATTGTTTAAAATACTAATGGGTGGTTTTATACCATAAGGATAAGATTTTATTTAGAAGACCGAATAACTTTTTGGCAAATCTCCATGATACTTTAAAACGACTAACAAACTTATAGTATTACAAGATGTGTTCTTTGCTGCTAATGTGCTTATAATAGTGTCACGATTGTTGGTATTGTGATGACAGAGGAAGTTTTTTTTGATGAAATTGTTGAAAAATAAAAATTTTAAACAATAGGTGAGTGCATTTAATGTCAAAATTTTTGAAATAATTTTCAAGTATCATCTGTTAATGTGTCTAAATCCTTCAAAATTACGTTTTCTAAATTTAAGAACTTTGTTTACTGAATGGAATGCAAAATTTACCGTTTTTATAAACTCATTTTATCATCAAACACCTTTTTACTTAAATTAATCACCGTTCTGTATCATTTTTATTTTTATCAAATTAAGTAAACTAGACTTCTCTTATCCATTATCCATCCAACAGTTTGTTCAAGATTTATCTTAATTTTCTGACATGGCGTACATTTTAATGATTATTTAGATAGAAATATTATTTCGCTTTGTTTATTATGAATGCAACACAATGACAATATTAATTGTATAATTTTCAAATTGGAATAAATAAATATACTTGTTTATTACATCGGTTAAATTTTGAAGCAAACAAGGGATTTTGAACTTTATTTAAAGTTTAAAATTGAAAAGAAAAACTTTCATATTATAACAGTCTTTAGTAGATTTTTACTTACAATTATTATTAATTACCTTTAAAACTGCTACAAATCAAAATCTTTCAAGATGAAGTTATAGATCCTGTTGAATTTAATAAGAAATAAATAAATTTGCGTTTAACAAACTAAAGTTTTAGTTATAAACCGTTAAACTCTTTAATTTGTAAACCGCCATGATTAAAGTTTTATATTTACAAAAATGGACAGCAAGTAGTTTAATCTATGCACTTTTACAAGTTCATACATTTTTATAAGTTTCTTAAACTCTATGATGGTCAAAATGGTCCGTTTTGAAAAAAGTATACCGCTTTTCTTTTTACTAAATTAGTTTTTAAAATTTAGTTAGGACGACCTAAAAAGATAAAATATTATTTCCAAGTCTCCATTCAGGATATTGAATACTCAAAAACGATCACGATTATACGTTATTCTTGTTCAAAAAGTCGCAATATAGGCATAATCATCTTTTGAAGTGCACCGTTTCTGAGTTACAGATAAATCAAAATTTCAAGTAAATATTTACCTAGTTTAATCGAGATTGCGTACTATAAACATTGTTATGAGCAGCAGTTCTATAGATATAGAGAATTGGAATTATACATAAATTACATTATTACGTCGATGGCTGTTATTCTAGAGACTTATCTAGTGGTTTTAACAGGCAATAAATTTGAAATTATTTATAACAAATAAGTTATTTTAGATATTTCTTTGTGAACTAACTGAATTTCCTACGACGAAAATCGTCATCGAAATGTTCTGTATGTTTCACTTTTGAATCGTTACCTATTGCATGTCGCCGTCTATGTAGGGTAAGGTGCTCTAAGACTGCGCGGTCTCTAAGACTGCGCACCCCTTATATTTCGGCATGGGTGTTTGTTTTCTTGCTAATTTTAATTCCCACACATCACTGCCAATAGCGTGGTTACCCTTAACGATTTTTGTCGTAAAAAAATGGATAATAAACATTTTAGGTAAGTTTTATCATTTTACGCTGTTTTGATCTAATAATTCGACATTTTGGAAATTGTGTAAGGTCGTTGTTTTTGTGATTATCGCATGCATATTGCAATATCATGTAAACAAAACTCTTAACCAAGCGTGGATGATGGTATTATTTTCCAATTTAATTGGAGATGGCTATATTCGTGTCCTTTTTAAATTTATGCAGTGGCGTGTAAGACTGCGCGGTGTGGTGGTTTGTAAGACTGCGCGCGTACTTTTACAAATCTCACATTGTAATGCTGGTTAATTTCATTCTTTTTACCTAAAATGAGGTTGATTTTATGGCCAGTCGTGTGACGGAGAGGGAAATCTCTGAAACTGCAATTCACGGCACAAAAAATAAGTCCAAAGAAATAAAAAAAAAAACTATTGGAAGCAAAGAGTAGTTGGGTTGTCCAGCATGCATAGAACAAAGTAAATGCCAATAACTGAAGATTGGATCGAGTGTACATCATGCTCTCAGTGGTGGCAGAAGAAGTGAACTGCATAATACTAGCATGTGATGTGATCTATGCTTGTAAACTGAATGCGCAGTCTTGCAGACCCAAGTGCGCAGTCTTACATGACGGGGTCTGTAAGACTGCGCAAATGACTTGTTCTGATTTTTTTGTTTTTATTAATAAAGTATATGTAATAATTACTAATTAAGTTTGTAATAATCTAATAATGTTGTTGAAAGACCAATAAGTTTTAATACAAATTTCTGAGTTTTTAATTGCTTTAGTTTTTTTAAAATACCGGCTCAAACCTTAAGTGCGCAGTCTTAGAGCACTCTACCCTACTCGTATTGGTATATCTACAAAATTCAGAGTATTCATTTTTAATTACATTTCGTCGACTTAATATTGGTTTGTTCCAAGTCAATTTTGTAAAAATATAAAGTTCTTATGCTACAAAGGTTCCTGGAGTAACTAATTGTACCATATCCGTTTATATGAAAATATATATGTAATTCAACTAGGAAGTTCATATTTTTTTCATTTTATGTTTTTATATAAACGGATATGGTACAATTAGTTACTCGGGAACCTTTGTAGCATAATAACTTTATATTTTTACTAAATGGACTTGGAACAAACCAATACTCAATCGACGAATTGCTCATTAAAACTTTTACATGTAGGTATTATACTAAATTAAAATTGTTTATAGCAGTTAAATAATAAATATTTTGTCGATCTCTATTCATTCAATTTTTATTAATTATTAAGTGCTTTTAATTATTTAATTATTATTATTGCAAGATCATTACATTATTGTTAATTTCAGTTTGGATATTTTTTGTTAGTTTTTGGTTAATTGATTACAATTTCTACGGTTAGATATATCTACAGTTAGTCGATTTTTACCGGAGAACCGAGTTAAAAAATTCGACAAATTAATGCTTCGAATCCGGAATTTCCGCTTTGTATACTCAAACAGCGATCGCACCAAATCACTCCTGCGGACTTTAATTAAAAAGCAATACCCTGTACCAAACTAAATAATTTATATTGTATGCCATTTACTTCCAAAACTGTTTCACTAATACTAAATTGAAGCTGAAAAACGTCCCGACTCTTCCTCTTATATCTGACGTGCATTCAAAGTGTTTTTAGATTCATAGGCGACCTACTATTTAACGTGGATTCTGAACCACGGGAAGCGTAATTCACTTTACTTCGAAAAGGTATATCAGCAAAGATTACCTCGATGGATTATCCTTGCCTTCCGAAAGGAGAGGTGGTCAGAATAAAGTTCTTTCTTCATCTGGACGCGAACCAGGTTTACATGAACAGAAAGATTAGAAACTTAGCGGTTACTGTGTTGTGTTGATGGCTGCTCTCAGAGATTCACATTTTCTAAGATCCCGGTTGGGGAGGTGCGTGGGGCTCAGAGATATTTTTAATAAATTAAATTGTTTCAGAGATCCCGGTTAAATAATTACGTGCGTTAAAACAATAAAAACTCCTTCTAACACTGAAGGTGGACGGAATTAAACTTCTACCAACAGCCAATACCATAATATAATTTTTATGTTTTTTGCTTTTAGGTCCAATTTTGAATTATCCATAATATTTTTGTTTTATATCTGCTACTTACACCCTCTACTATAATCCTTTATTTCCTAATTTTTTAAATTCGTAAACCTAGTTAATTACACATTTAATTACAATAATTCAAGATGCTCGCCTGTACTAAAAAAACCTTGCATTTTGAGGTTCTATGAAGTAGAATACATAATTCTTCCATATTTCTCAGATTCAGTTGATAATGCTGCAATATTTTTTCCATTACCCTCCTCAGATAGTTTGGAGGGCCATTTTTATGATTATTATTACTAATACAGTATATCTTGGCAAAATAGCAACTAGCTTCCAGAAAACAATATATAAAGTGATTTTGTTTCTGATATAAAGTGCTCAAGTTAAATTTGAAATTTATTATTAATTATTGCCATAACGGCGATTTAGATATGAGGCAAAAGTGAAGCCAGGTGTTGGTTTACTTTCGGTATTATTTATTAGATCTTTGTTAATTAATTTTAATGGGATAGAAAATTGACTTTCGGGAAGAACTAGCAGGTCTCGTGTAAGATTTGCCGGGGCTTACCAGTAGAAGGTAGTTTCACTGATGTAAACTACAGTTTATGCTAATTGCAAATTAAAATACACTATTATTTTATTGCCCGTTTCGTTTGGGTTAGAAATTTCAAGGAAAACTAATATTATGAACGTTGACTTCGGTACTGATATTTTTAGTATGGTCAAAAGGACGCATCAAAAAATTAGATCCATCAAAATTTACATGACGCATGTCCTACAGTTCCTTAAACTAAGAAATCTAACCTCAATCGACGTTGAACGTTAAAATCGATGTGAAAACGTACATACGATTATTTAATTTACATTGCAAGGTTATCTCAAAGTATTTTTTATTTTCTGTCTGTTTCTAAAAGTATGACAAAGGTAGTCAAATTTCATAACGTTGGATCTCACTGCAACCAAAGATGCGTCATACGCGACTTAAATATTGGTTTTGACCATCTACTTTTGACTATATTATGTAAATGATACCTTGTAGTTTTAGTGGAACGGTAGGAAGTTGAACTAACAATCCAAAAGTTTCGACTGTTATCGTCTACGTATTCCAAATTTTTTATTCCGTGATTTGAAATCCACTGTCAACTACAGGATCTATTAACACGAAACAAGGGTTGACGTAAAGTAGTAAATAAAAAACTGTTTCAATAAATTTTTTTATTGATAATTTCGTGTGCATAATATGTAAACCAAATAATTAAAATTATATAAGCGGGATACCACAGAAGGAAATTAATTTTATTACCCATTAGAACACTAATAAACACGCAAACATATATAGTATACTACACTGCAACTTTTTGAATAATTTTGTGTACTTATAAATGTTTTTAGCCTTCCTAATATCATTTATTAACTTGTTCAAAACGACGTTTTTTCTATTACCATCATCGACAGTGCGATAGTCGACTTTTCCATTTGATAACTGCCGTTCTCGGGCGGAAATACCCATTCTTAATTTGTATGTTTGTAACTTGTAGATACTAATGATATTTCCATATTTATAATGGATGGATTTATCATGAAATTGCTTACCAACACAAAAGCAGAATTAGATTAACAAAATTGAATACTTCAATTTACTTTTTGATTATTTTTAAAGTGGTCGTAGAAAAAATAGTGTATGCAACTCATAACAGAATTACCTTTTCGCTCTTGCAAGGTCGCTGATTCGCTAATCTTGACACAAATAAGTGACAAGACTACTTTCTACTCTAGGTACACAAATAACTAATTTTCTAAATGTAAAATCTAAAGCTGGATCTGAAAATTGCATGCTTTCTGTTTTGTTAGCTGCTTAAGCTAATAAAAGTTTATACCGAAAAGAATTTCAATTCTATTATCAAATCTACTCATGTATCTAATTTTAATGCACTCCTGTATGTAATTGTTTACAATTTAATATGAAAAGTTAGCGTATCTAACTTGAAAGACAAGCCGAGCTTTAAAGCTTTTTATTGGTTTCCTTTTCGTCCTGCTTTGCTTTAAAATTTTACTTTTTCGAACTTCGAACCTAACTAAATAAATTCATCTGCAATTCGAACATTTTCGTTCTTTGCTCCGGGTTGTGGGATGATAAAATAAACATTATTTTAAGTGCAAGTTCGCCTAATTATAAGTAGAGCACTTATTGCTGCCAATTCAAAAATTTGCAACAGGTATGTTTTAATTTTAGAGTTACATAAATTATTTTTATTATGCTAAAACGCATGTTTAGAGGTGCAAATAAATCTATATTCAAATAAGTATAAATTAAGTTTGTGTGTGGAATGATTACATGCAATTCACTTTTAAATTTTCGATTATACTCTTAATTATTATCGATAACGTAAATCGCTTTCAATTAAAATTAATCGTCAACTTATGAAATAATAATATTATAATATGGGATCGAGATTTTAACGATTTAATTAGAATTTAGTATTTAACTTGATTTGGATATTAGGCAGTACTGAAATGTATATTCGTTAAAATTATTTGTAAATTTAAGAGTTCAGTGATATAATTAGGAATGGCCTTTGCTATAACGGAATTTTATCAGAACCTGTAGAACTAGTGTTTAATGATTTGGCGTATAATTTTTTTTAACATCTGCATACAAGTAGGAGTTAAAAAACAGTAAATTTGACTGTTTCCAATTTACATATTTGGTTGTCAATTTTTTACTTGTCACAATGAGTAAATTGTAAAAATGTGTAATTGTCGAGCATTTTCTTAACCGTTTGTGACCTAAATTACCTAAATACGATGCAAGCTGTGGTCGTAACTTTTTTTTTTTTTTTTTTTAAGAAAAATATATCTTCTATCGAAATATGTTCTTGTAATAAAAATTGAATTTTAAATTTAAAATGTTTGTAACGGTCGCAAAAACGGTATATTTAGCAAATTAAGAGTTGATAAATTGTAAATTAAAAAAAAAAGGAGTTTGCGTCAATCTTCGACATGGGTTTTAGGAGAACGGTAATTTCAACAATGTCTTTGAAATTTTGCATATTTCATTGTTTGTATATAATTTATTATTATGTTGAATAAATTGCATAGCACAACGTGGTTATTCATAACTACCCACAAGTAATTTTTACTACCTTTTGTACTTTTTTTAGTCCAACCCTCCATGTAAATTTGTTTTATTAATCAATTTATACTTGTGAGATTCGTTTATCATCCAAACGTAATAATTAACAAAAAGTATTTCATTGTTTATATTCCGTGTTATGCTTTTGTAGAACGAAAAGGTAGTGCAATGCACTTTTAAATTTAAAATATTTAATTGTTATATGACTTGATGAAGAAAAGTATGCGTATTATGTCACACTCATATTTTTAAATTTTAGACAAAACTAGTTAACGAATTGTAGCAACATTTTGGAGTACTATTTTGCAACCATCCAACGACTTTCTCTTAAGCAAATTGTTAATACTTCGTATTCAAACAATTCCAAGCAAGCACCCACTGTTTGAATTTTTTATTCCAATTTATTAGGAACCTCTGTCGGCAGGAATGAAGTCACATAGCTTATAAACTGAAATATATTGATCATGGGTATTATCGTATCATAGGTATAAGAATAAGGATGTTATTTAACACGTCGACCGCCACGGTTAAAAATATAGCCTATTGTTTTTAATGTTAGTGTGAGTTAAATTTAATGCACTTGGCGGTTAACGTATTAATAACCACAGCTTTGGATTTTTGAATTACTATTTAATTTAATTACTAAATTTTCTTGGGATTGGTGATAATTCGGGTTGCATTGGTTACTGAATATCGACGCTATACTGTACTACGTTGATCATTTTTAAAATATTAATAAATATTTGTACTACTATCTGTTTCATTAATAATTAATGTTGCCACCTTCTGATTGTATCTAGCTATCTAATTTTATTGTACCCACTAATTATTTTGCAATTCAAAAACTGACATACTTTAAAAAGCACGCACTTGAATATAGAGAAATTGGATAAAGAGACACTAACTTTTAATTAAGAGAACTATTTCCGATTTGTGGAGAAGAGGATACGGTCACTCCAAAAGTGCATACGTTAATACTGTTAAAAACAAAACCCATTACAAAATTCATGGATTATGCAAGAGTACAATTATTTGACATGCAACTGAGAAACGACATCAAGTTTATCAAAAGCACGCATTTTCTTCAAATTATTCTTTCATACTGACTGATTGATTGATAACTGGTCTTTGTCTATTTTACACACGTATTTGTCACCTTTCTTTTTAATGTAAATTCCTTTTTTAAATGCTCTTTTAAGAATTTCTTTCCTCACTGATGTGTATTTTGTGTATTCTTCTAGCAAAATCTTCTATTATTATTTATTACATTTTTTTGAGAAGTATTATGTAAAAATAAATTTAAATAAATCTGATTTGATTTTTGATATTCAATTGAAAATTGAAATCGTGGTCATATAATTTTTTATAATTTACAATCGTAAATATTAAAACCAAAGCAATAAACACTATTATTATTTATTAAATTGAAATACCGCATAAATTATAAAACATAATCGATAAAATACGTATTCTTCATTATTATACTGTGCATTTTTCCATAAAATTTTTTCACGTAATTCTCGATTCACATGACTTGTGCCGGAATCAGATGCACGTGAATTATTTTCTTATTTTTAGTCTGTTTGTGAATTTGACGGCTAAACTTTCTTTGTATAGATATTTAATAATTTAATATGCTAAGGAAATCTCTTGTTGTTTTTTAATCTCCTATTTACATATCTCATTTTTACAGACATAATAACTCCAGCTTTTTATGCTAATTATTTCTTTCTACTATCCTGTAAAATTTTATTAAGAGATTATAAGTAACCAATATTGTGTCAAAAATGTCATTATGTGGTTTTATAGCACTAGTGCTATAAAGATAAACTATTTTGGTCGCGATTTTTGCCAACTTATAATATTTTGTTTAGATAACACAAAAACAAAATGTCAAATAATATAAAAAGTTAAATAAATTAAAACCACAAAATTTAGCAAAAAAAATGGTACTTGTTTACCTTTTATCGTTTACGCAACAAAAACGAAGTGAGTTTTCTTTGTGGGGCATAAAATTCACTATAAATACACATGAAAATATTATAAGATCATTTTTACTTGATTTTACATAAAAATGATAAGATAAATAATGTCAAGATGAAACTAAATATCTGAAAAATGCATAGCTTTTTGCTTATTAGACACCATAAAATAATTTCTGTAAAGTTTCAATAATCAATATTAATTATGTCGATTTTTATACTTGTATGTAAAAAGTTATCTATAATTTTGTTCTCTTGTCGTTTATTTCTAAATTTAACCATTTGTCGATAAACAAGAAGTAATTATTATATTGTACACTGATTATTATCGTATATAAAGCAATAATTATATATTACATCATAATTCCACACTGTTATGAAAATTTATCAGACCAAAATTGAAGAACATAAAATTCTCTATAAACAAAGGTTATTTCAAAATAGTTTTAACTATAATGATTAGAGATGAGATTTTTAGGTCGTTAAAATTCAAAAAAAGGTACCTAAAAAGGTCCTAAAAAATGCTATTTTAGGTCGTATAAAGTCAAAAAAAGGTACCTAAAAAGGCACTAAAAAAGCTATTTTAGGTTGGTATTTTATAGTTTCGAAACCCACCAATTAGATATTAAAATTTTAATGGCCTTAATGTATTAAATAATTATTTTTTTTAAATAAAAATTAACTTTTTTTTAATAAAAATTAATTTTTTTAAATAAAAATTAATTTTTTTTTAAAATAAAAAATTAATAAAGAAAAATTAAATATAATAAAATATTTTTAGTAAAATTATAGACAAGAATAACATTTTTTCAATAAATTCACTAGTAATTAAAGAAAATTGTCCAAAAAGTCCAAAAAAGGTCGAAAAAATTAAAAAATGGCAAAAAAGGTAAAAAAGGCAAAAACAAATAGGGCTTATATGATGTAGTTTTCCATGAAACGAATTTTGGTACTAATAACATCTAAATAGGAGCTAAAATAAAAAAACGGTAAAAACCTAAAAATCTCATCTCTAATAATGATTATTAAATATGGTTTTTAACTCGTGACAATAATATAAAATTCAAAAATTTTCGTGTTACTTTAATGCAATAAAAATAAATAATAATTTTCAAGGTTTCAGCTAGTGATTACTGATTACAGTTATCACCATTTAATAAACTCGGTGTTTAAGTTTATTATACTGAATTTTGTGCCCTTCGGTTTTGTCCAGGGTATGTCTGTCTGAATTTTGAACTATGGAACTGATTTCAGACGATAAAAATGATGTACATATTATACGAAATTTTTTAAATAATCTATTTTGCAGAAAATTTTATTTTCTTCAATTTTGATAATAATGATAATTTTTTGTAAACCTGAAAAGAGGCGAAGAGAAAACTACCGTGGCGTAGATAACCTCGAGTACTCTTGTCAGAGGATACACAAATCCTTATTTTAGAACTAATCGAAATGGGTATGAAACCGAGGGGGTACGGAATATCCCCCTCCCCCAGTTGCAAGGATGCGACAAGACGACTTCTCAAAATTGATAACGCAAATTTGAATCTTGAAAATTCGTCTTTTTGCTGAGGGTTTCTCGGTTATGCTTAGTTTTATCACATTTTTAAATGCTATTAAGCCTCTTTGCTATGCCCCTCCAGTTATGGATTAGTAATCTCTTGGGTGCGGCTAAAATTCACAACTGAGATAGTACTGTACAAGAGATTTTATAGAACTTTTATTCGAACACCCATCAAATTTCAGTTTGCTCGATTTTTTTTTGAATTTGCACAAATTTTGTAGTTTCTAATTTTATTTTTTCAATCAAGACATTCAGAAATTTTAATTTTCACTTTATATCATGTGACTCTTAACCACTGAGGTTTTGAGCAAGAAAGCATTTACTTAAAAAATTGTGCATGGATAATTGCATTTTGGCACGAATTTAGAAAAATTAGTGTAAACACTTCGTTGCCAAAGTGCCTTTATTTTATGGCACTCCTTTTGTTGTCATAAAACTATACTTTTGAAACTTGACAATATAAATAACTACATATTTTATCTAAATCAAAAACGCCATCTTCGTGTTTAAGAGCACTCCGGATCACGTGACTTTCTCTGTTTACGTAGGGAACGTCTAATTCGATTATTATATAAAAAAAGTTAATTTTGCTTTTGCTATTTCATTTTTAAATGTATTTTGAACTGTGGATACTAGGGCTGGGCGATTGTTAAATTAACAATCGAAAATCAATTGTGTAAAAACAATCAATTATATCGATCAATCGGAAAATCGATTAATCGAACAATCGAAAACAATCGATTCATCGATTAATCGAAAACAATCGAACAATCAAACAATCGATTAATCGATCAAAAATATTAATCGATCATCGATTAAATAATCGATTAATCGAAATAAATTCCCAGCCCTAGTGGATACTCCTTAAAATTTGAAAAAAAAAATTAAATAATTTTTTTTTTACTGAATTTAAATATTATTCGAAATAGTATTGAGTATCCACTGTTTGTCTCTATATATTATTAATAATAGTTCAAATTGTTTACATAAAATAATTGCATTTATAGCCTACAGAAGTTCCTTTCGTAATCAAAAGGAAGGCGTTTGATTGGCTTTCGACTGAGAAAGTCACGTGATCCGGAGTGCTCTTAATATTTTCCATAATATTTTTAGTTATCTATGTTCACATTCAACTTGTATAACTTTATTTCCGATGTGTTTGGCTCGTAGATACGTAGGCATTAATTAGCTCAGTAGATATCTTAACGCAAATTATTGGTTGTGTACAATCATGCTCTCAAATATATAGCAATTATTGTTATTGACCCTAACGTCTCCATATAATTAGTTGAGATTTCAATTATTAGGTAACTCGAGGCAAAAGAAATTGAGAACGCTTATTCATGCATTGAAGCATAAGAATTGTTTGTTAAGAAATCGACAAATTACAGTATTCGCGAGAGGTAAACCCTAATGAGCATCCAGAGGACATCGTTTTTTTTTTGTAAAAAATAATGAATAGTTGAAAGTGGAGCTATTACTGTAATGAAAAACGATCAATTCAGATATCATGCATACATTTAGATAACAAAAACTAACATATTGAGATTTCGCGGTTATCACTTAAATTTAATTAAACTAAATTTAGGCAACACAGTTTTCTAATCGTTGTAGGTTATTCTAGATTACACTGAACCAATTTAGAGCAAACTCCCGCTAATAGTATTAATATACCTTGCATCTATTGACCGTTCTCTTATTACCTATGTTCGCTATTAATATTATTTTGATTTTGTAACTTATTTTCGTATCTTCCATTACTAAAATTTTAATAGATATTACAGATGACTCCGATAATGACATTTTATTGGTAGTGGTTTGGGGACACCATCATGGGTAACCAGTGTTGCAGTAAACGCCAGGATGTGGAACCCCGCGGTCTTTACACGGGGTTTAACAAGAACCCCGGAACTGATGGTTTGTAAATTATCACATTTACACAATTTTTATTTCAAATAAATTTTTTTTATAGTAAAATTGACAGGTGGTTTAGAACCACGTTATACACCTGATCCCCAAAGAAGTCACTTTGATATCATTAGAGCGAGGCCAACTCCTACAAGACCATCGATTCCCGGCAACGCAATCGTAATAGCATTATATAATTATACGGCTCGTGATAATACTGACGTCTCGTTTTCCAAAGGCGATAGATTACAAGTGACGGATAGTACCGACGGCGATTGGTGGACCGTCGTTCATCTAATAACTGGCCAAAAAGGACTTATCCCTGGAAATTTTGTCGCTCCAGAATTAAGCGTCGAAAGTGAAGAGTAAGTTTTGTGCCTGGTTTTTTTTTTAGTTTATACGTTAACACTTTAGATAAAATTAATTCCCACAATAACGATGATAAAACACATAACAAACAAAATAAGATAATTTGCTTAACGCTTTTTATGTTTACTCACAGCTGGTTTTTTGAAAACGTATCGAGGAAGGAAGCAGATAAGTTATTATTAGCAGAGGAAAATCCTAGAGGCACTTTTCTAGTACGACCGTCAGAACACAATCCGCAAGGATATTCGTTATCTGTAAAAGATTGGGAAGAACTTCGGGGATATCACGTGAAACATTATAAAATAAAACCACTAGATAATGGCGGATATTATATATCTACCAACAAGACCTTCTTAACTTTAACGGAATTGGTGCAAGCTTATTCCAGTAAGATTTTCAAATTAATTTTTTAATATAGATCTGAATTTTAAATATTTAATTTATAGGAAATGCCTGGGGGTTGTGCCACGTTTTGTCGCGGCCTTGTACGAAGCCTCAGCCGCAAATGTGGGACTTGGGCCCTACGTTTAGGGATAAATGGGAAATTCCGCGAGATGAAATCCAGTTGATCCGACGTTTAGGACGTGGAAACTTTGGAGAAGTTTACTATGGTAAATGGAGGAACAGTACGGAAGTGGCAGTCAAAACGCTGCGGGAAGGTACGATGTCAACTCAAGCCTTCCTTCAAGAAGCTGCCATCATGAAGAAATTGCGTCACAAGCGTCTGGTTGCGCTCTATGCCGTGTGTAGTAAGGAAGAACCTATTTATATAGTACAAGAATACATGTCCAAAGGAAGTTTATTGGATTTCTTGAGGAACAGTGAAGGCAAAGGTTTAGGTTTTGAAGATTTAATTTATGTAGCTTTTCAAGTGGCTTCGGGTATGGAGTACTTGGAATCTAAACAATTAATTCATCGAGATTTAGCGGCTCGAAATGTACTAATTGGTGAAAACAATATTGCCAAAATTTGTGACTTTGGATTGGCACGTGTAATCGAAGATAACGAATATTGTCCAAAACAAGGTTCAAGATTCCCTGTGAAGTGGACCGCTCCAGAAGCCATAATTTACGGCAAATTTTCCATTAAATCCGATGTTTGGTCGTACGGAATTTTGTTA
The DNA here is from genome assembly GCA_958510855.1 of Rhagonycha lutea. NCBI lineage: Eukaryota > Metazoa > Arthropoda > Insecta > Coleoptera > Cantharidae > Rhagonycha > Rhagonycha lutea. Next base: position 61,327,612 of record OY294036.1, read on the forward strand.
ATGGAATTATTTACTTATGGACAAGTTCCTTATCCGGGTATGCATGGAAGAGAAGTTATTGATCAAGTTGAAAAGGGTTACAGAATGCCTAAACCTACCTCACATTTTATACATGACGAAATTTATCAAATTATGTTGAATTGTTGGGATAATAAACCCGAGAATAGGCCTACCTTTGAATTTTTAACGCACTTCTTTGAAGGTTTTAATGTTACCTCAGAAATACCCTACAGAGAAGTCGATTAACATACATTTTTATACAGTTATTAAGCGTAAAACAATGTTATTTTATTAGAAAGACAATTCGTATTGGCATTCAAATAAAAGAAAAATTTATTGTGGGGGTTTAACAATTTATAATATGTTTATTGTTCCTTGTTGAGTTAACGTATGATCAAGATAAGTTTAATAATTAAATTAATACTGAAATATTTATTTTACCTGAAGTTTACATAATTTATTTATCGTCGATGCGTTTGTCAAGGGTCCATCATTGATTTTTTTTGTTCAAACTTTCGTTAAAGTTGATGTTTAAATTTGAATGATTATTACCCTTTATTTGTATCAGAGTTGTGACCAGAAATTTTACCCTTGAAGCTTGATCTTGGAAACCAACCAAGCTGGTAAAAAAATTGTAAAGTTGATTAATTAAAGTAAATTGAAATTTACAGCAAATCTAAATATTTTATTAAGAATTTCTTATTTTTGCGCCTGGTTATCGCTCTGATTTTTTATCTATTTGACAAAAATTTTCAACAAGACAGGGTCTGAAATGCCATGCATTAGTACGGCTTACAAACAGCACTGATTCTTGTGATTTATGGCTATAATGCTGAAACTTAGTCGAGCTTTTCTGTATTCTTATAAAAAAAACTTATACTTAGTAGAATAAAGTTAGGTCTGCCAATTTGTTGTTTATTTATAAAATCACAGGATACGCAAATGTAGGTCCTGTTTGTATTTTAATGCGGACCAACAATAAAGCATACTTTTCTAAATTCTTCTAATTTATAATGAGACTTGTATATTTGTATGTGTATATGTTTGTGAGTAAATTGAAGTTAGTTTTGACACATTGTAAATTATACTACTTAAATGTATTATAATCTTTAATTTTCTCTAAAGTAGTGATTTTAAAATAGCATAAGAAAATCGTAAGTCAAAGAACATAATTTTATAGGCTTTTAACACAATGATGATGATAATAAAAATGTTTGGACGATTTTTATTAGGCACTTAATTTTGAGTTTTATAGCATTTTAAATATTTTTCTACCAGCTTTATTGTAATACTGTAGATTCTTCATATAATTATTTAATAAGAGTGATGCACGTGTGTTACTTAGTTTATCTTTAAATAATAAAAAAAATCGACTCAAACAATCAAATTTAAAACTGCTTTTATTTAAAGTTAATGCCATATAATACATAATTTTAACATAATGTAAAACGTTCTTTTGTACATATTTATCATTAAAATAATAAAACCATAAATTATTAGTTGTACTAATAAATATATAAATTAATTTGTTCGCCTACACATTTGTTACTAAATGTCCTCTGCTTCCGCCATACGCTTTGTATTTAAAATACTGCATGTAATACTTGATTTTTAATTCTAAATCCGTAAAAGTTAATGGATGTTGTTTGGCATACAAATTGAGATAGATCCCCAAAATGACCAGCAATCCCGATCCTAAATACCTAAAAAGTTCTACTTAACTTACGTGTTTAAAAAACAAACGCTTACTTACTGAAATGTAAATGGTTTACTAAAAAACATGAAGGATAGTACAATAGTGAGTGCTTTACGACATGTGGTTACAGTAACGGCAACAAAAGCACCACAAATTCGCACTAAAGTAAGTACAATTTGGATTCCCAAATATCCAGTCAAAGAAAATATTAATGCATATCCATACGTTTTCATGGGATACTAAAATAAAATAATAAAAGTGTTACTAATAATATCATACAAGTTCTATGTTAAATTGTTTACTTGAGCACAAAATTTGATGCCATCGAACAAGTCTCCAGTTAACAGCATCGCTAAGAACACATAAACACATCCTATGGAATAGGAATACAGTACCACTTCGTTGTTGGATGCATTGTACGTCTTCATTGCTTTTTCTTGAACATTTCCTATTATTGCATCACAAAGTAACGCCATCGATATCATAACGACACCTTTTGTGTTAAAATTTGGCGATATTAACGAATCGGCTAAAAATTAAATTAGTGTAATGTAAAGCAACAAGAAACTTTGTTTCTAGTATTCATGGCCAAGATTACCCAAGTAATTTTGTAACAAGAACTTTTATTAAGAGAGATAGATTACGACTTATAACCAGTGATGTGCTGTGGTGGGCTCATGTGTTCCTTGTTAAAGGGGGCGACCCTGTCGGCATAACTTCCTACATGTTCAAGACTAGCTATTATTTTTTATATTTTTGTGAGAATCTTATTGCATTAATACCTACAGGTTACATGTATACCACAAGAAATGCAATTAGCATTTATTAGACAAAACTGGGAGCCTGTTGATCAAATATTCACAGCACACCACTTAGTCCAGTCATTATAGACATTGTTTGTTGCAATTGGTGATGTAGAAGCTTTTATTTGGGTGTAAAAAATCAAAAATTCTCTAACACGGGCGACCTCGGGAACTTCATTAGGCATGACTGCATTGTGGGGAGTAAGAGCAATCATACCTCCCATTGCATGGAAGATTCCATTGCAATCAAGTGTCTTAATATTAAAATAAAAATCCGCATTGTCAAAATCCTTCATCTTTTATTGGATTTTTTGAGGTTGAAGGACTGCAGAGGTTTCCAAGTGTGAAGCTTTAACGTAGAAAATTTAAAAGCCAAGGCAGGATAGGATTTGTATGAAATGTTTGGGTTCATGAATTCCTTCTGCTAACTGCCGGACAATTGGAGATTGGCAATGGCACCGAATTTAAAAATTTTGATGCACATAGGACGCAAAACTTGACGCTCTACAACTTTTATTTTATGAGTTTTTCTCTTAAGTACCCATATCCAAGCTATACTCATATTTTCTCCGTCGTATTGCTTCTTGACGGAAGCGTCGTGACCTTTAACAATGCTTGTTAAAGGCGTTCATGGCAGATTACACCCCAGTGGTTTGCCATTGCCTTCCGAGGGGAGAGACGGTCAGAATAAAGTTCTTACTTCACTCGGATTCGAACCGGGTGATTAGCGTTCATAGTCAACTCGCGTGAACTCTATGCTCCGACCGCCTCTACTATTAATAATTACTAGATTGTATTACTCCAACGTTTCGTAGTTTTTTACCGTAGTTTTCGACCATACCACTTGACCGAATTATTAAGTTGTGGTACTCATTCGACGCAGAATTTAGTTTTATTTAATTTGTTATATTATAACTTTTTTGCTAACATCCATAATTTAAGATTATAGGCGAAAAACAAACAAAAAAGAGAGGTTTTTTGGAGGCCAAAAGTTCTTCCGAGGTCGCCCGTGTTAGCATTTTTGGTTTTTAAAAGCTTTTATTTATTACATGTTGCCACCCATATATACAAGTTAAAAAAATAAAATCTTGTCACCACCACCTTGTGCAACAAACACCCCTATTTTGTTGCTATAATGACTGGACTAACTACTCTTAAGAATAAATTGTAAGACGAAATAAAATAATAGTGATTTGAAAGTCAACTTGAAAATTAAATAAGTCGGAGCATTTGAAAACTTTGGATAGGTAATTTCTAGTGATGTGACGAGTCGAATACTTTTTAAACTCGAGTAACTCGAATTCGAAATATTTTCAACTCGAGTAATTTTACTCGGCTGCGCGCGCACTTTGTATCATTAATAATTAAAATAACATTAAAAATTATTAAATTTTAATCATTTAATCTTTTTTATGAGTTGCGACTTGTGAGTATTTGAAAAGGCAAATCAGTTAGTAAAAAACTAATAATAATTTTGCTTTGCTTTGCATTCGTCTCGTTTATAAAATATTATTTGTGCTTGTGTAGTTTGCGTGCGCATTTAAAACTCGCCAACTCGAGTTGCACAAAAAAACTACTCAAGTTATTCGAATACAGACCTTACTCGAGTTTTAACCTGAGTAATACTCGAGTCGTCACATCACTAGTAATTTCGGTCGTTAATATTATTATAAAACTAAAATAAAACAACCTTAGACCATTTAAACTTATAGACACCATCTCTCTCTACCTCTCCTTGAATACAAACTGAAGCAAAATGTGTGACGTCACAGATGGAATTTAGTGTTGCCAAAAAATGGGTCTGTAGCGTGCGGAGCGCAGATTTATATCGAGATTTATGTTATCGGTTACCTAAAACCATTTTCTTCACTTATAGTTTGTATATTCAGGTGTATCTTAGCATTTAACCCACCTGTAACATCATTTATGTTTATTTCACTGCTATAAAATCGAGGCGTTTCTATACGTTTAAATGGTCTAAGGGTCCAAGCAAAAAAAAATCGATAATAATATGTTAATACAAATTTAAAATAATTATACCGAGTGATTTTAAAACTTATTGGAGCAGCGAAAATTTTATGTATATAAAAACCGTCTTCTGTAGCAACTTGGTTGCTGCAGGAGACAATGTGTTTGTAATATGTCAAAAAAAAATAATAGAGTCTGTTGAATTGAATTGAGTAACATTTACATACAGACAGTTGCGGATTTCCGAATAGGCGCATGAGGCGCGCGCCTGACGCCTCAAAGTTTAGCTTTTTTGAATCATCAACTTTTATAGTAGTCAATCGATTTGGCCTGGGAAAATTTTAAGGACCGTTGAAAAATAGTTATCCTTTGATGTTACCGCGGTACCACGGTATTATACCGTGGACCGGATCTTGGATTGCATCGTAGGATATCGCGGTAACGTCAAAGGATAACCATTTTCCCAAGGTCCTTAAAATTTTCACAGGCCGAACCGCCACATTGATTACTTATACAATAGTAAAAAACGTGTGCGTAGAATGCACACTTTAGGCTGTAGGGGTAGTGAAAATATTTACAAGGGGGGCTCAAAATTGAATTGCGCTTGGGGCCTCTCAAGTGCTAAATCCTGCACTGCATACAGATTACTTGTTGCATTGCAAAGTTGATGCTGGCAATAACTATTTAATTTTTAGTAACATTTACTACATAGAGATCAGGAAGTATATTCCTGAATGGCGTTGTTAAAAATCGTGTAGTAGACATCGCAAGAAAATGAGGTGTATTCCTCACATACTGTATTTGCATATTACCTACACGATTTTTCACACGCCCATGACATGAAAATTCATTTTCATTAGTTCGCCAGCGATTTTTGTTATCTACTTGTCTTTCTTAAACTTGAATTTCTTAGGGGTTGTAGCAAACAAGTTCACAACCTTGAATTGCAGTTAGCCGTTCAGGAAGCAGGCAATCGGACTGATATTTGAATGGAAAGATCGACGCTGGTCGCTTTTTTTGTATTCGTACTATTTTAGGTACGAAATTGATTCTTTATGCTAAGTAGTATAAGATATATAAGTAGTATAAGATTAGTATAGATTAGAAACAGCATAGTAAAGCCCAGTTGTAAGTGCAAAACCTATAAAGTGCAAAGACAATTCTATGTAAAGATCCCCAAGTTCAAATTGATAAATAGTGATCTAGTAAAAAATCAAGATTTACCCACAAACAATATGCACAGAATTTCTTCCAGGAAATGAAGTTGGAATTAAATTTTTTAATAATAAAATAATCAATCATTGATATGTGGTTAATATTAGGTTTGTTTCTTCAGCAGTTTGAACAGTTTGCAAACCGTCAGACGCATGCGCAGATTTAAAACCGCGTTCTTACAGCGGTTTGATCAAACTGTGACTAATAGTTTGATGTTTCTACAGTAACCAAAACCGTTTTCAAACGGTTTGCTGATAGCCAGAGCAGTTTGAGGATTTTTCTCAAACTGATAATCAGAGTCATGCGCATTAATAAATTTATTTTATAAAAGTTTGCGGTCAATTTTTAAAATTGATAATAAATGTTAAATATCGTATTTATGTTATTATCTAGTACACGAACAAATTTGTTACTACAAATTTTACTTTAATACTTCAAAAATGACTGATGACAACCTAAAATTAACTTCTTTGTTTAGTTTTGAACTAAATGTGTAACACTTGAACTAACAAAACTTTTGTAGTTCGTTTGAACAAATACAGTTGTAGTTCTGATTAAAAGGTTTGTTCGTTTGTATGAACTAACTTGCTCGGTTCAAGTTAGTGCAATGTACCGTGTTCGTTTGCCTGCTCAGTTCATAACCGAACATGAACTTCTTGCTCGACCTCCATAGGAGGAGTAGGCAGTGCAAGTTAGAACACTATCTAACTTTTGTGGTGGGAATATTTTGTCTCGAAAGATAACCCAGTTCAAGTTAGTTCATACAAACGAACAAACCTAATATGTGTTCGGACAGTAAAAATTTCCAAACGGTTTCAAACCGCGTCTGCACATAACGACCAATCACAAAACTGTCTGTGATTTTCTGAAGAAACAAACCTATAGTAAAACTCGGTAAAACTGGACAGTAATTAGACACAATAGATACACTACAATGCAAGAATTATTCTCTTCTCTTCTCTTAGAATTATAACTTAAAAAAAGGGACGAAGTATAATTTTGATTTTTTTAAATTATTCTGTAAAAAGTTTGCTGATTTTCAAAAGTTTAAGACACTACTGGAATGTGGTTTGTAAAATGTAAGGTGCTAGGTGGCTGACAACAAAATTTATTCTTTCCCTGACCATCAAAATAGAAGGATATATTTAGAATTAGAATGAATTGAGAATTGGAAGGATAAATTTAAATAGATTTCCATAGGCAATAAAAGTAGAAAATGGAAAAGCGTCAGTAAAAAAAGAACATTATATTCTACAATCTACACCAATGTCTAAAATGGTTAATTGGTTAGTCATTAAAATTTTTAAACACTTATATTATGTAGTTACCAAGTTTTCAGTTTAGTTTTTGTTAAAATTTATAATTATATAATTGTTCGTTAGCTGCATCAAAGCATGAAAACTTTTAACACTTTGTTTTTAACATGTAGAATACAATTAAAAATTATAATAATAATGAAATTAGTTGGTGAAGTGATTACCTATTGTTATCACCTACATAGTAAAAAAAAATAGGTTTTCACTCTATACCAAACAAAACAAATTAATTGAAATAGCAAGAAAATGTCTAAAATTTTAAGCCTTAAAAAGATTATAACTGTGTCGACCACATTCACGAATTTATCCTCGACATAGGTGTCTTTCTTTCTTCAGATTTATAGTACTACAAATGAAAAGTAGTAAAATTTGCTCAGAAATGCATGCCGTATATAATGGGAGTTAAAACTCACCTTTGAAACCAATCTCCAATAATTTCCAATATAATTTCAATTTTTATAAACAATGTTCATTTTTTATATCATCCTTAGAGAGGGTATATATTTACAGCCTTGACGAATCTAAACCATAAATTGATTTTGGAGACAGTATTTGCAGAACTGCAGATAGTCTCCATTAAGACTGTATTCCTACAGGTTTCTTACAACAAGTAATTCCTACAAACTCAATTTATTATGGCTAACATCAAGTAAGAACTAGGCAATTTCAAAAATAAGAAATATCGTTATATTATTAAGAATAACCCATATAAGTCTTTCCTAATATTTATGTAGTGTATAATGAAGAATAAACTATTTTTTAAAGCAATAGGATATTAGTAACCGTTTTTATTTGTATACCAGCACGCAACACCTGTTATCTTTACAGTAAATTATATTACACATTTTACTCTTTACAACAAAATTTTCACCCTTACATCCCTAAGATATTTTATAATAATTTAATAACTAAAGTAAACCATTTTTTCATTAAATGCGCCTGTAATTAATCTGACATCCGGACATAAACACGTTTGCAGTTGACCATTTCACATGAATTAGATTTTATATCATACAACATTTTTAAGCGATCTTAATTTTTATTCCGTCACATGACAAAGCACATTGTAAGGCAGTTTCAGCGTGAAAACACTTTTCGATAGATTTTTTAAAATTTTTGTTTATAAGTTAAGAATAACGTTTACTAATAAATCCCAAAGTTCATGCCTTCTGACGGTATGTACAGTGGAACAAAATTATGTTTTACAAACCGTCATCAATGACGCTAAAAGTAAGAAACGTGAAGCACATATTATGCTGATGGATATCGCATCAGCATTCATGTCTATCACACACGACTCAGTGGAAGAGGCACTTGAGATTAATGAAGTTAGTGAAGTCTTTAAATACATAATGATGGAGATAAATAACAGCATAACGGCGATTGAAACCAAAGATGGACAGACCGAACCAATCCCCATCAAGAGAGGAATAAAACAAGGATGTCCGCTCTCTGAGCCTATATTCGACCTGGTTTTGAACAAAGTTCTAAAAAAGGTTCAGAGAGACTCAACGGATGTTGGCATTTGCGGATGATGTCAATCTCATGGCAAAAGCTAGTAAACGAACTTGAGAAAATTAGAAGTAGAAGAAGTAGAAGTAGTAGAAGTAGAAGAACAAGTAATTCAATCCATGAGCTGGTATGAGGAGGGAAAGTTTCTGGGAAGAAACATAGGATTTAGCCCAATACAATCATCGGCTGGAATGTGAAAGTTTAGTGATTCAACTCAGTATTCTGAATTCCAAACTGGCCCCATGGCAAAGATAGACGCCATGAAGACATTCGTGTATCCAGCATTCAACTTTCCGATGAGGATGGGGAAGTATAAGAAGATTGATGATATCTTTAAAGCTGAGTTTAAGAGAATACTTTACCTGCATTAGGAAGCGGCTAACGAATATATTTATGGTCTATGAAAGCAAAATTTAATTGGAATTCCGATAGCTGCAGAGTTGTCGGACATGGCAATAATAAACACCGCCTTCAAACTTGACATCCCCGGATCCGATAGTAAACGAGATTGCCAAAAAGGAGCTAAAGGATACGGTATCTACGACTAACCGGACTGAAGAACCAAGGAAAAACTTTATTAAGCTTTAATCAGGATCAGTCGAGCGGTCATTTCATTTCTGACGGACAATATACGCGATTTGCTGACTGGAGGTTCATTCACAAGGCCAGACTGAACTTAGTTTCTCAAAGGGCAATGAACGAGGGGAGGTGACAAGGGCTGTAGGAGATATCAGCACCCTTTAAAAACACTTCCACATGTATTACAACACTGCACGCGTAATTTTGACGCCATGCAGAGATGCCATAACGCTACACGGCTAAGTTGCCGTGTACTTCAGCAATGAGCGACGATTTCGAGTAGAAAAAAAAAACAAAGAAAGTAAAAGCGCATGACTAGGAGAAATACACTGACAGTCAACTTATTACAAGAAAGTGGCACGCGCCATAGATCGCTGATCAAATAATTAAAAATCCGGTGTATCTCCACGTGTGAGGATTGACCTAGTAAACATCAGCAACTTTGCTAGAGCATTTAATATAAATACCAACAATTATTAAGAGTCATAAGTCAACCCTTGACCGTAAATCTGTGCATGAGACTGTTACACAAATAAAAATATTCGTCAGGATCAGAACTAAATGTAAGCAAAAGCACAACTTGGATGCACAATAATTTTTTTTCATTTTTGCTATTGCCTTCAGAACAGTTCATTGGGGATCGGTATTTGTTTTCAAATTAATGATAGTATACTTTATCAATTTTCTTTTAACCCTAGATCTTCTCACAGACTAACAAAATAAGAAGATTCAATTGACGTGCACACGCTGTGCGTACGCGTGGATCATTAATTTGCTTATATAGAATGGTACTGGGAGGGGAAGGTTCGGGAACATGCATAGATGTCGAATGCGTTCCGAGTGTGTTCGTCTGTGAGACGAATGATTAGTGATCTAGGGTTAAATGTCCCGTTTTGTGTCCAAATATTTATGGTCACCTTTTACGCTAGTTGGCAAGCTCAAGTGGCGCCGCCCTATCGAGCAAGTCGAACTTTGATTAGATGTTTTGTACCACCTTTGCCCTAAAAGATGGCGCTGCGTACGTTTAACGGAGCAACATTACTGCGGTATAGTTCAGAATAAAATTCGATGTTTCGCTTTCTCACTATTATAGCATAGTTTAATTTTTCCAGTAGAAACTATTATGTTGAATATTCATGACAAAAAAAGTTGTATTAAATACTTTCAGCTATGTATAACTTGTAATTGAATTTAATTTAATGTATAAATTGTACAAAAACAACAATATGAATATAAATTATTTTAATTGTAAGGTCTCATAATAAATTTAGTATAATGTTAATAAATGCTTGCTAAATACTTACACATTAATGAAAGAATAAAAAATTATATCTCATAAATCTTAAAAACTTTGCATTTTTCATTATAATTTATTTAAAAATTTTAAAAAATCATAAATAAGTGGCGATGTTTGTTGGTATTAAGTGCTAAAAGTAGGCAAGCAGTCACGACTGTCCTCAGAAAAGAATAAAATGAAACTAATAAGAAAATTATTGAAGTTTTTTGTTATGCCTACCCTGTTAGAAACAGAATTGTCGGCTAAGAGTGTTAAACTGCTAACTCCTAATCGTGACATTTTACAGAAAGCAAGAAAAACCGTGTAAATTGCTCAAAAATGATTATAAATAAAAATTGAAATTACACTTGTTTGAAATGGTATTTTAATGATAATTTAATAAAGTAGAATTTTTAATTTCATTTAAAATGATTTTTGAGCATTTTACACTGTTTTTTTCTTGCCTCCTGTAAAATGTCACAATTAGGAGTTAGCAGTTTGACACTCTTAGCCGACGTAATATCTATTTGTAGATTATAACTAATAATAATAACAACTATAATAATTAAAATTAAGTGCAAAAAGTAGGCAAGCAATTATAATTTATTATTATAGTTGATAATAATAATTATATCCGTTTACGGCAGTGTTTATAACTTTTTCTACTTATGTCTCCCTTAACTACATACACTTTTTATTGCGCCCCCTTGTATTGTATGTTCTTTTTCTTTTAATAAATAAGTTAAAAATTGTTTCAAAATAGCTTTTATGAATGCTAGAATCGCAAATTTTGAAATTTCCAGGAATTTGAAATGTGACGTACATTGTTATTTTTTCCATTAATTTGTTAGTATTTTGCAAAAATTTACTATGCATATTTGTATAAAAACCAATGACGCCAAAAAAGATAAAAGTGATAAATATATAAATACAAAATGTTACACAATTTTGTGATTTATATTATTATCAATACACAGAAAACAGTTCCGAAATTTTAAAAACTAATAAAATTAGAATTTTATTAGAAATTAAGTATTAAATTAATATCGTTCCGCCACTGTCATGTAATCGTCACATAAAGCGTGCAAAACGTCGCAATTGATTAAAGTTTGTCCTTGGTTGGGTTGATTGGTTTATAGTGAAGCAACCTAGATATTTTAATGAGTCAGTGAGGACTCTTAAGACTGGTTTCAAAAACGATATGATATATCTAGTTAACCCAGATTAACTTTGAACCAATAGAAAAGGATCAGATATCTTTTCTACTCTTATTGTGCAGGGTTATCAATTATCATAAAATGGCAAAAATTAAACTTTGAAATTACATAACTAAATTTTTTTAAATATCCCAATTTGTATTTTTGTAAGTTATTTTATACATTAATTTAAAATTAGGCATTTTGTTCAATTCCAATGAATTTCTTTATGTGCCTTTAGAATTGAAGGAAATGTATAAAATGGCTAACAAAAATAATACTATAGTATGAAGAATGCCATTTAACAAATTTGAGTTTTAGGATTTTAAAAGTTTATATTCATGAATCATGACTTTCTAGTTTGTAAAATAATACCTTATATTTGGTAAATTATTTTAAAATCACTCCGTATAAGTTCAGAAACTTTTTAGATCATTTTTAACCATTTTCATATCAAAATTAAAAAGTAGTTAACAGAAAATTCTTAAAATTGTTATCAGGAATCTATCGATTTAAATTAAATACAATTATCATTGAGACGTCCTTCAGATAATGAATCTCCTAAATGGAATTAATTGATACTCTCAAGTAAAATTATTTATAAATATTAGTATGGCCAATTAAATTATAAAATGAATTGATAAGATTAATCAAGCAATATTGTATATGAGAATGTTACACATGAAATTTGAATCCTTTGTTATACACACCTAGCGTGAATAAGGTTAGTCCTATACACATTAAAACAGCAGCACTAAAATCAATAGGGCCATACCGTTTTCCTTGAATTAAAATGCTTCCAATAAGCACTGGTATAAGTTTGCAACACTTAAAAATAACTTGTGTAGGATAATTTAGGTACCCTAAGGAAGCATTGGACAAACCCATAGTTCCTAAAGTTAACAAAGCTAAAAGAAAGTAAGTAGGTAAAGGAATCCTAAAAGTTAATGAAGTTTATATCGAATTCTTTATAATAGTACAAATAAATACCTTCGAGTAATTCCATTGGTGACATACTTTTCTATCAAACCAAAGAGGGTATAATATGCAAATTGTACCAAAGTTAAATACCATCCAAAAGGTTGAAATCCATCTAATGTGAATATCAGTTCTTGCATATATCCATAGAGAAGGAAAAATATGAATACAGTTGCGGAGCACAAAAAAAATTGAGCTGTGCGAGAATAATTAGTTATGTCTACATAAAGTACCTTAACTTTAGGTTTATCCATATCGTTTATGTTCGACATTCTCGCTTATACCCTGCTGTTAGTTCAAAAAAGTAATAAATGAAGATCAAGTCTGAAGCCACTTCATTCTTATAACCTAAAAATTGATTTAAACCACATAATTCAAACGTCAACTATAATGATGACATTGTTGCCGGATGTATAACCTGAAGTTGACTCCTTTTTTGTCTCTAGTTTTTGTAAAGTAGTTTTAGAAAAATTTTCGTACGATGTGAACTCCATCTATGTGCGGTAAGGTTAGGTGCACTTAGAAAATAATAATGGCTGTCCGGTTTTGGCAGTATCAATTACTAGTTTTCGAGCTGGTATGAAACGTGAATTAAAAGTAACAATAAAGATGTTATTAATTCGGTGAGTGTGGCTTTAGTGTAGTACGAACTTATGTGATTATGTATTGTACAGTTGACAAAAGTCACACTAGCGGAGCCCCCGCCACGCAGGCCAGGAATGCCAAGGATGGTATGTTGTGAATTTTTTAGATTTTTTCGTACTCTAATAAGATTAAGATCCTATTTAATTATTTTACGCTTTTCTTGTTTACTTTTAGCAAGATACGATAGTTAATTCAAATTAAAATTTAAATTTCCCGTTGTTCCACTTTGCTTGAAATTACTTTCCAAAACAAATATCAGTTTTTAGGTTATGTCCGGTTAAAATGTGATTATTAGAAATTAGTTAATGTTTAAAATTTACAGCTTCTTTAGAAGTAATACAAGGGAAAGTGGTTAGTGTAATTTAGTTTGCCCGAAAAGTTATAAATAATTAAATAAAGTACTTTTACCCTTATAAGAAATTTTATACCGTATTTTTTGTCGGTGGTGTAAATAATTTAACAGCCAAAAGACTTTTCTCATGTGAACATTAGTTATTCTTAAGATCTGGATGTTTTTAACTACCAAAGAACATGTTATCACAATTAAAATTCAAAAAAATGCGGGCGAAATGAACGAGCAACCTAGAATAACAACTGCTATCTATCCGAATGACTGTAAATATTGATAAGAATAATATATAAGTTTACTGTTGATATTTATTACAAATTAAAGAATGTTAATTTGATTTATGTCAGTGTTACAATTAAGATTTTTCTAAGGGTTATCAAAACAATTCTGATAAATTGCTCTATTATTGTTCAATGTTTTACTCTTAATTCGTTTTTCATTACAAAAAAATGTTAATGTTAGTTATGACAGATACAATAGAGCCTATTAAGAGCATCCATTCGAAATGGAAAATTTCTGAAAATTTATTAGAGTTAAATAAATTAATGTGTGGAATGGTGTGGATAGGTGATCAACTTGATCCAAACGAAACGGTGTTTCAATGGGAGGTGGTCGATTTGAATTTTCCACCATTTCTCTTGGTGTGTGAAAATTTGATTCTAACGTCGGAGTAATTAACTTGATGTCCCTTCAGATAAAAGTGATAACTGCATTTAAATACAATGTAACAACGGTTATTTAATATTCGTATCAGCAAATAATATTAACTGATGTTCTTCCGCCTATTCTTTGTTCAAGCAAGTTGTTTTATATTTTTCATTGCACTGCATTGTTAACCAAATTAAGAAAAAGAGGGGGCCATCAATTCCTTCATTATGTACCAATATATTTTTTCACTACAGCAGTATAAAATATAGTCACGTGGATTACACCTAAACTTAAACAAAACAAATTTCATGGTTATCAGTAAAGAAATACAATTCTAATTTGCCTACCACCGCTATAAATACGTTAAGCTGTAAAAACTTTCCCCATATGAATGTATAGGTGCATTATCCTGATGAAATATCCAGTTATCGTGAGCTGTTTTTGAAACAACATGAAGTACATTGCTGTGATAATTTCTTGATACGTCAATGAATCCATTCTACCATTAATAAATGCAAGATCATATTTGTTGCTCTATCCAAATCAATCGTTTATTTAAGAAACTACACATATCCCCCACAAATCATAATATGGGAGATGTGTAGTTTCTCAAATATACCCCATACCATGACGGACACCTCCGCCAGTCATTTTACGTTTAATAAAAATGTTTTTTTTTGTTGATCATCCAGATTGAACTTCTTCATTGACTTCTTTCGTTGCCAAATGCAACTTTTTATTATCAAAGTTATACTTTTGTTTAAAAGCAATTTGCTTTCAAAATTAAACATTAGGTTTTTTCTCTAATAATTCGTTTATGACTGTTTAAGAATAATCTTTATAATTTGAATAGAACTGAATTTCGTAAAATATGCATTTAATGGATTTTCTTTGTATGTCTACGAAATGTTTTTGCCCAAATGAAATCTAAATTGAGGCACAATTTATGCAACAATTAGCACATCGACAACTTTACAATTTTTTTCTCGTAAAGTGTTTTCTCAAATTTAATGAAATTTGAACTGTAGATACCTACATCTTTTATCTCTATTCCCAAATTTTTGTAATGATATATATTAAATATTTTTTGAATTATTAAGTATAACAGTAAAGTATAATAACTTCGTTATTATAACGAAATTTTTTAAAGTAATTGGACATATCAATCGAAAACTATGGTAGAGTATTATTTTTCAATTAAATAAACAAAATTTTTAATTATATTCCAAACTATGGCAGTTTCAAAATAATAAAATGCGATAGAATTAATAGTTTACGGTGTGTAGGGACGGAAGGGAACGTAATGTTCATGCCCTTATTGTTGAAATGCGGCAATCGCTGATCCATAATATTAAAAATTATAATATTAATAATAACGTGGCATGTGCCGCCTATATACAAAAACTCATTTTACGATTTCATACGGTCGCAAAACGTGCATCTCTGATTCTATGCTTCTCTGTCTAATAAGGAAATTATTTAAAAACCATTATTTTATTGTTTAAAAATGAATTGTTTAAATATTTTTGTAGGGAATGTCTTTTAATACATTTATTACAGCTATTAACAAAAATTTGTTTAAATTGAACAATTATGTACAAAGAAAATATCGACTTATAGAAATCGACTTTTAACAGCAATTTGACAAAATTCCAATAAAATTTTTATATTGCTAAAGAGAGTATACTTTTATCTATGTACTACATAAATTTTATGTAATTTGAAAAGAAAATACGATAGTTGTAGGTATTTGAAGTTGCAACTTTTCGTAATGAGTGCTAAAAACTACACTTTTTTGAACATTTTTTTAAATAATTATAAAAGGGCGTTAGTTAGAAGTATAAAATTTTAATATGACATTTAGCAATAATTAATTGATATCATATATTTTTTTCAAATCTTTTCGCTGCTAACTTTTGATTTTATTTGACTTCAAACTCAGGGGTCAGAACTTTTTACTCCGATAGTAGATAGCTCAGATAATGCACTATTAGAATATATAAATGGATGAAGAATTTGTGACTATGAGTTTTTTGGAGTTATGACCTATGTCTGAACCACTGTGCAAAGTAGTAATTAAATTAAATTTTATTAATGATAGAGACCATAGAGTCTCTATACAGTCTAGAATTCTTTGCGAGTATTATTCCAGACTTTTTTGACGGCCATAAAGAGGTCACACACACCCAGCGAACAAATGGGTGCCGTTTCGTAAATTCAGTGAAAGTCTACGGCCACCTCTAGCTATCTATTGTATGATTGATATGGTTGTTCAGCCTCACTCAGAAGGATTGTTAAGAAACAAATGCGTGTGTTTATTTCGTAGATAGTAAAAACATTTTAGTTAAGTAAATTATTTTGTGTCTGTAATAAATGAACGGACCACTCAAAAGCACGCCTATAACAGCACTAGGAGGAGATTTCTAGCAAATTATTATATTGGCAACTATAAATAAGCGGACGACAACTTTTATGTCATAGTTTCCAGTGTTGTGTGATAAAGTTTTAAGCTAGTATCTTAATCCAACATAATATATAAGTATATCCGATAATGGCGGCTATTAACAGACTTACAGCAGCGCCATCAACGTTAATTTCATTTCCCAATTGCATTATATAATCGATCGCCATGCTTCTTTTTAGTTTGGCAGTAAATTGGCCATAGCATAGGTCCTTCATGTAAGTTTATTTCAGGTTATTTCATTTAGTAAGAAAATTTAAAAATCCGGTAATGCAAACACACCTTTGCGTTAATAATTAACGAATTGTCAAGGCTGAGGTGTATTATCGCTAATAAATTTTTTATAGACTGTATGCATGCTAGTAGTTGCAATATTAAAACCATTAAATTTATTACGAATCGTGCAAGACAACTTGCGAAAATTAATTTCTTCTTTGTATTGCCAAATGGAATTTAATTTCCCTTGTGCACACATACAGACTTGAAAAAGAGTTAATCAATAAAACTAAGGTTTGCTTGTAAGTAATTAATGACTACTTACATTTGAATTTTGAAGTTAACTTCAACTATGTATTAAGATTTATTTTCCATGCGTGCGCCGAAAAACTTTGAATGTGCTTACAATTAGCGAATTTTAATTAATTACAACCTAAATAAATTATGTATTCTGGGTATCTATTCTAGGCATAGCTCTGGAGTTAATGTTGCCCCAGTTATTATTTTAATTGCAGCTCGAGTAATAATTTATTAAAAAGATTAATTTATTTAGGCAATCTTAATTTATTTTGCTTTAAAATTTAGAGTGTCACAGTAAATTGTAATATTTTATGTGCATGATTTGCGTATGGAAATTTAGTTAGCAAGTACATTTTTTGTACATATCGAATTGAACCCAAATAATTTCTAAATTGATTGATATGGTAGTCTTGTGGAAAGAAGTACTCCTATTTTAGGTCACCCGACAATTTGCAAAAATGCGTCAAATATAACATTTGCATAATAACCAATGCCAATAAATTGTGATAATTAAATGAAATAAAGCTTAAGAATATAAGATTTATTTGCGTCAATGCTTAATCTCCGGGTTTATCGATGATATTTTTGGCAATTGTGTGGCAAACGATGTTTTGTTTGTGTTTTTTCCCTATCCTATTTTGTACATTATTTGACAGCAATTCGTCATCTTAACAGATAAGAAAGCATTTCCATGTATACGCACGTTTTCATTTGACTTGGTTCGGTTTTCAAATTTTTTGTAGTGCACAGAAAGTTTGAAAATTGAGGATACATTTATCTTTCCCCTATTGTTGATATTAAAAGATGATTCTAGCATTTTTAGTATTTCCAATACTTACTCCAGCTTTGATGAAAAACTTCCTTATAAAATTTGAAGTTTTGCAAACAAAAGGAAATGTAAATAACCGTCAAACTTGACATTTGCTTCCCCTTGATTAAATTTATCCGCTATTACAGATACAGTTATTGGCATTTGGGACAGATATACATATTTTTTAGAAGAAATTTCAAAAATTTTATAAGAATTAATTTCTAAATGTAGTGGAAATCGCTTATAGCGTTCTCCAAAGATCAAATCAAGTTTATAATTACTGGATATATTACTGGGCTAGTTGCACCTAAAATGAATTAAACTTTAACCTATGATTAAACTCATAATCATATCATAACCAAAATTTATTATAATAATACAAATGCATTTTGAGTTAATTGTAGATATTAAACAGAATTAGAATATTATTATACTAGTTAGTTAAAAAGCATTCAAAAGCAATTCATTGGAATTATTATACCGATAATGTGAATTATTTTTTGATAGAACTATATAAATTACAATATTTCAGTTATAGATGAGTGTTTATCAACCCTTTTGTTTACTTAATTGTCCACTTCTAAATTTGAGTTTTCTCTGTGACCTTCTCCCCCTTTGCAGATTGCATAGACTTCAGGCCGAAGGCTGAGCAACTATGACCTTGACGTATTTCCGAAATTCTGATATGGCTTTCGGGATATGAAGAAATGCTCCTGGACGAAGTCAACATCTACACAATTACATCAATCCATCACGTATAACCCAGAAAGCACATAAACGGTTGTCAATGTGTTTTTCATGTTAATAAACATTTTATTTACATTATTTTATAAACGTATTCGCGAATTTTTACAAACAGAAGGACTTGAAAGACCGGTAATTAATTTTTTCATACTTTCGTGCACGGTCGCCTTCGTTTATTTTTTTCATTCACGTATGTATAATCCCAAAATGACTTTGGATATAGAAAATTTTTATGGGCATTTCGTGTAAGAATAGTAGATACCTTCGGTGCCATCCAATAATTGAATTTCGCCTCGGCTGACGCCTCGTCAAAACACTTTCATTTTCATTCTCATGCAACAGAGTATCATTTCACGCCCTAAATACACAAAATATCTTTTAATCAAGAATGTCATTCAAAAAAGAAAACAAATTTATAGTAATATATTATTGAATTTGCAACTGTGAAAATTTCATTTCTTCAATCAGTGTAATAAAATTTTAATCACATTTTATATTCATATGATTGGTATGTTTCTAAATCTTACGGTACTTTTACTCCGCAGTTGTACATAACTATGAATACCTATGTAGTTTACTGTTCTAATTCCATCAATAGCTTTATGGGAACAATCGAAAGTATAAATGTCACATTTTAAAATTTTTTTATAAATTCAGCCTCTGGTAGGTGCGATTCGGGTGGTTTACTTTTATGAAAGTAAGAAATTATAATTCTTTATCCCATATTATTATCATTTTAACTGAACTAAACATCAGTTTAATTTTCACAATTTTCTTTGCGATTTCTTTGTAAAAGTACACTATTTCGTTTATTAAAAAAATAGTCTATAAAAATTTGAAAAAGTTAATAAGTCAAAAACCGATTACAAATAATTAATTGAAAACGTTGGAATAACTCGGGGTAATTCCATATCTGATTTAACGAATAAAGAGCCTTTCGATTTTCAGCTTACTTATGAATTACATTTTGAAAATAATTTTCGTTAGTAGTAAACAAAATATTGCAGAATCCTTGCGAAATATGACTGATTAATTTATTATTTGGCAATAGTATTGCTTTATCAAGTTAGAGATTATGAGTGGGCAGGATGCCTCTAATCAATTTAATTATCTGCACACACTGAAGCATTTTGGTTTATGACCAATAATATTTTAGCAAGGCCATATATGATTATGGTGATCACTGATAAATAATTATAATAATAGTGTAGGTAAAATTTGATTTTATTGAATGGAGTTTTTTGCATTCTAATTTGAACATCGTAGTGACGAAAAATTATTTTGTTTGTTTAAATTTATCTGGTAATTTACGAAAATTACGCAATCGCATAAAATATTCCAGTTTCATTATAAGCAATGCTAACGACCTTTTAAGTAGGTACATTATAATATTATAATCTAAATGCAGCTGCTGCTTCATAACTGTACCAGAATCTAGAGAAGTAGAGACGGTCAACAAACTTTGGTATTATGGCGGATCATAGTAGGCGATTCTACGACCTTCGTACGGCCCTCGCAGTTCCATTCTCTTTGCATTTAAATTATTTACCAATTTCGTGGAAATACATTATTTATTGAAAAAATATCATTGTTCATTAATTCAAGCTGTCTATAAACTGGTAGATTCATTTTATAGGTACCTACAACCTTCGGGTTACCATCAAGGTTGGTTAAAATGCAAGTGTTGACGTTACATTTTTGTCACCTTTCAAGTATACCCACATATTATTATATAAATATTTTTAACCTCACGTAGAAAATCAATTAATTTCTTAAAAATGGATTAAAATAAAACTGCCATGACTCGAAGTGCAAAGTTCCACAAAAAATGTTCGAATTACCAAGATTTTGAGTTTAAAATTAAAATCAGTGGTTGAAAATAAGATATTAACAACGAATTTTGTTCGACTTACCGTAACTTCGAATTATTGAAGTTTCACTGTATTTGTACAGGGTGGCTCAAATTCGCTTCTTCTTATGGGGAAATCGGTAACTATAGGAGATATCGAAAAATGGATGGCGCATCCTCGATCTCTTTTTTTGAGAAAAGCTCAATGGCGCAAACCGGAATTCGCTATCTTTTTTTGTTGTCGAGTTATAGCCAAAAGTTCGATTATTGGACTTTTCGATAAATGTCGATATCTCGGTTGTTTTTGAAGTTGCCAAAAAAGTGTTGACACTTTCTTCAGACACTTTTTTAAGGGCAACAAGATAGGCTGAATAGATTTTAAATATTTAAGTGAGTTTCTGAGTTATAATACAAAGTTGTGTTTTTTTAAATGGAAACCATAGTTGAATATGACATTTTTAAATAGCGTTTTTTATCCTCTTTTCAATGACATATAACATGTGGGGTCCATCATTTCAAATAATTCCCATTTTATTAAAAAATGCAATAAAAATAAGAAAAAAAACAAAAAATTAATAACATTTTTAGTAAATAACAATAACAATTTGCAAATAAAACAATAAATACAAAATTTAAAGCCAGTATTCAAACTGAAGTCCCTTATTTTCAATATTATACTTTGTCAAAACGAAACACTACCAAATCTTTATTGACACCTAAAACATCATCACCAATTGTTTTTCAGTAGGAAACTTTTGCTTAGTTGCTGTCGTGTTTAAAATTGTTATTGTTATTTACTAAAATTGTTATTAATTTTTTGTTTTTTTCTTATTTTTATTGCATTTTTTAATAAAATGGGAATTATTTGAAATGATGGACCCCACATGTTATATATCATTGAAAAGAGGATAAAAAATCCTATTTAAAAATGTCATATTCAACTATGGTTTCCATTTTAAAAAAACACAACTTTGTATTATAACTCGGAAACTCACTTAAATATTTAAAATCTATTCAGCCTATCTTGTTGCCCTTAAAAAAGTGTCTGAAGAAAGTGTCAACACTTTTTTGGCAACTTCAAAAACAACCGATATATCGACATTTATCGAAAACTCCAATAATCGACTTTTTGGCTATAACTCGAAAACAAAAAAAGATTGCGAATTCTGGTTTGCGCCGAAAAAAAAAGATCGAGGATGCGCCATCCATTTTTCGATATCTCCTATAGTTACCGATTTCCCCATAAGAAGAAGCGAATTTGAGCCACCCTGTACTCTATTAATCGCCTTTTAAATAAATTAACTGGATAGTAGGGGAATTTTCTAAAAGCGATCAGCAAAGATACTCTATAAATGCACCGGCTAGCTATGACTTTAGTACTATTCCTTTTAATTCAATAAAACTCCCATAATGACGAAAGAAAATTTAATCTTGGAAAAGATAATTTTGTGCTTATTTATCTTTACATAAACCAACAGATTATTTGTAACTATGTTGAAATTTGAACAAATGCAAGTCCCGATTGACCCCTTCTATCGTTTATGCAATGAGACATTTACTATAAAATATAAACAATAGTCTTACTGCTCCTTGCATTCACGAAGGAATTAAATTTAAATAAACAATATTTAACAGAAATCCTTTTTGTGTAGGTACCTTAAAAATTTCTCTCAATGTAACTTTTATATCATATGTGATGCGAACGTAATCTTCTTTACCGACCTCGTTAGTATCCGGCTTCCTAAATCGGTAGCTGGTCCACACTTGATATAACGTGCTCCAGTGCAACTTGTTTACCATCCATGAAATCAAATTCCGTACGCCGATACTAAAATTGTAACATATTTCAAATAATTAATGAAGAAACTTCTGATCTCACTTAATAAAAAAAATTTACTCCAAAATTTTTTCATTTTTCTAAGTTTATCCAGGACCATCCAGGATTTATTTAGCTCAAATTTTTTATTAATCGCCAAAATAATAATCGATGTTCATCTAATATTCAAAATTGTGGTAATTTTTCCAATATTTGACCAAATTTTCACCATGAGGTCGTAATTTTACAAATCTCAAAAATCACTTATTTATTAACTTTATAAATTTCCTGTCTACAGGAATAACACCGCTAAATCACTCTTAATTCCAGAATCAAGTTTGATTCCAGAGAATCTCAAATATTCGCAAATTAAAATCGAACGAAAATTCTCACGTCCACCTTCCAAGGTGGTTTCCACTGGAAAACCTCGCTTCTCTCTTGTCACCCATCGAAAACGAAAAATTCTTCACCTGATCATACGTCCGTCGCGGGTAAATTTAAAATTGCACAATTTTACACCTTCTCATTATGATTTACTTTAGGTACAAACAGAAGAAAATCCTACCACAAAAATTCCATTTTGCATAGGACAAATTTCCTCTTCAATGTTAATTAATCTGTTGTTAGAGCCTCACAATGTACGATTCTCAAATTTTGGAAACTCATGTAAAATTATTTTTCTTCAAATCAAACATAAATTTAATAAGCTCAAAATTTTAGTTGCATCGCTCGATGTATCCGCTACTGCTTATCATCGAAAACGGAAGACGACCATATAAAAGTTATATATTTGAGTGGGTATCAAATACATAGAATACATCAATTTTAACTAGTAAGGTAGTCCACATTTTTTATTCCATCAACTTTTTTGACATATTTTTAAGAGCATTATATTTTCAAGTGCTGTCATCAAAAAGGTTAACAAATTGGAGACACTATATACTGCCTATTAAATCACCGTCGTACGCTGTATTATTATCAAATGCTCCTCTCTCTGCGGTGTTTAAATTTTTCTGTGATTCATGAGGTTTGCTTTCTTTGTAATTTTATTCACCAACTCTATTCTCTCGAATCCAGGATGCAAGCACAAACAAGCAAATTTAAAATGTATTCATTCGGTTGTATAAAAATAAAAAGAGCATACTTTTTGTAGACGTCAAAATTATACCTATTTTGTGAAACAAAAAGTACAAATAGTTTCATTTAAATGGTATATTATTATAGTGTGAAGGGGTTTGAATTAAAGAGTCCAACGTTAGAATCCCATCCGAGGATAAATTTAATTATGTCCTGTTTTGGAGTCTACCTCCTGTAGATGAAAAAAGAAATTATATATTTTTTATTCATAATTTTTTAAGAGATGATAGCATATTTTTATGCATTTTAGCATTAGAATCCGAGCACTTCTAATATTATAATGGCATGAATTTGAAACTTGATTGTTAGTATTTTTTTAAATCTCACAACTCCAAAATAGATTAAAAGGTTATTTTACACGTAAACGATGAATTACTAACTGCAAATCGCTTTTTCGTTAATCCGAACGACAGTTTTTACTTGACATTAAGCACTTTGATTCCCCTTGTGGTCCTGAGGGGGAGATTGTGAGTTAGCACTTCCAGTTCTGTTGCCAAAGGGGTATTTTGCCAGGTCTTCCTGCTTTTAACAGGCATAGGGAAAAGCAATATCAGGCAGCGTTATGCATGTGCATTGCTTTACAATAGCTCGAGGAACTTGGTAGTAAACGAACTTAGCTATAAAAAAAATCTTAACTGTTAGACACGACGCGACGTCCCCTAACCGATTTTTTTCTCATTTCAACGGTAATATTAAAGACACATCAACTATAAGAAAATTGATGAAATTTCAATCGTAGGTAATTTGCTCGAAATTGTTTTATAGATTAAGATCCTTCGGCGCTTTTCATTTACATAGTATTAGGGGTTTCAGGAAACACTTTTGATTTATAACCATTTAATTAAAACCGCTGTTCAATATACTCCAGCAACTTGCTTGATTTTTTAATTACCAAATAAATTTCTGTTGACTATCTCCTTCTGACGTCATAACTAACCTGTCCACCAATCACCAGATCTCATTTCAAAAATGTAGTCCAATCAGATTTCAATTTAGTGAACATTTCAGTTTCCTAATGAGATCTACCAATCATGAATAATATGTACAAATTATCGATCATTTTCGATAATTTTTTATAATGTTGCTATAAACAATAACAAAATAACGAATGGTAACTACGCATTTGTAAAATTTAATAAACTAACCGACACTCTTTGCATATTATTTAATATAAAAATAATGTCATCAGGAGATAGTCCACGGAATTTCCCTTTTGCACAAAATATTATCCTATCATTTGTTCTCTTACATATTTTCGATTGCAATCGGCCCTCCTCTTCGAGTCGGGCCGATTGTTGTCGAAAAATATGTAATCGAACAAAATGATCGATAATATTTTATGCACATGGGAAATTATATATGATAATGCATTTTTACGTAATATTACTGTAAACAACAATCCATTTCTAGTAATTATTGAAATTAAAAAAAGCTTCTTCCAAGTTTTTCGTATTTATTTATGTACACTTTGTGCAAACATTTGTTGTACTTATAGCCGGTACAGGACAACTCGGCACCGGACAACTCGGCACCGGATAACTCGGCACCGGCGACTCGGCACCGGACAACTCGGCACCGGGAAAACTCGGCACCGGGAAAACTCGGCACCGGCAACTCGGCACCGGCGACTCGGCACCGGACAATTCGGCACCGGACAACTCGGCACCGGACAACTCGGCACCGGGAAAACTCGGCACCGGCATAACTCGGCACCGGCGACTCGGCACCTCGGATTTTTAAGACCATTTACTTCGCAAAGTCACGTATGATAACTTCGGTAGCGTTTGTTCCGGAAGATGATATTAAAAACGCGCTTAAGGTTCTCGAAGATTATCTGCCACCAGAATTAGAACCAATCATGAGTTGGTTTACTAATACTCATGTTGGTAGAATAAGAAATAACGGTGCAAGGGCCCCACCTATGTTTCCCTACGATGTGTGGTCGGTACATCATCGTAATTTGGTTGGGTCTGATAGAACGAATAACTTCGCCGAAGCTTGCCATAAATAGCTGCAACAGGGATATGGGGTCGCACATCCACATGTATTCAAATTTCTTAGTAATCTAATAAAGATACAAAGGACATTTGATGCCGATTACGAGCGTTTTGTCGCAGGTTATGAAGGACCACAAAAACGCAAACGCTACGAGGATGCAGATGACCGTATCCTTTATAAAGTAACAGATTATGAGAAAGTGAATATGTTAGAGTATTTGCGCGGTTTATCCCATAATTATGTAATGGACTAATATGTACAAAAAGATATATAATTTCTTTTATAATAATTTTTTTTATATTTTAATTTTTTTTAAGTTTTTCAACTGGTGCCGAGTCCGCTCCAAAGCCATTTTTGCAGCATTAAACTCATTAAAAACATCCCCTTAGGGCCTTCCAACTCGGCAAATTGTGCTACTGGGAATGGGGTGAATCTCGCTTTTTATTTTCGGTACCGGACCATATTATGTCACACATTTAAATATTTTTAAGTAGTAATTAATCTACCTTTTAATGACCTTCTCTTTAAAAAAAAGTTGTTTCCTAACACTAACCTAGCCTCGACCGGGATCTACCTTTTAATAATGATCCTCATAAATTTTTTTATATTTTAATTTTTTTAAAGTTTTTCAACTGGTGCCAAGTTATCCCGGTGCCGAGTTGTCCGGTGCCGAGTTATGCCGGTGCCGAGTTTTCCCGGTGCCGAGTTGTCTGGTGCCGAGTCGCCGGTGCCGAGTTGCTGGTGCCGAATTTTCCCGGTGCCGAGTTGTCCAGTGCCGGGTTGTCCGGTGCCGAGTTTTCCCGGTGCCGAGTCGTCCGGTGCCGAGTCGTCCGGTGCCGAGTTGTCCGGTGCCGAGTCGCCGGTGCCGAGTTGTCCGTGTCCCTACTTATAGCTTAATGTACACCTACCTTTAACAATTAATTAGTAAGTGTCAATTGAAGCTTTGCGTCACAAAATGTCTTTTTAACTGAAGTATTTGAAATTTCGAAAACTTGATTGACAAATGAAATTTTTTTTATGTCAATTAACAAAATAAAGTAGGTAATTATTGTATAATTAATGCAAACTTTATTAGGTTTAACTCATAGTCCCGCACCATTATCTTGAATATAATTCGAAAAATCAAAGTGTATATTTTCTTTTTTTACATCGCATCGTCAATTAGCATGAATTAATTTTTTCGAAATTTTTAACTAACTAAATTCAAAAGCCAAGTCAAGACAGAATAATACAATAAACCAAAAGTTCATGATACATTAAGAACTTGTAATTTTTGTCAAAGTTTTACTACTTCGTATAAACACAGCACACAGCCTAATTATTATCACTACACGGTAATCTCATAATAAATTAGAGTTGCAAAGGGCAAAGTTCGAATTATATACGGTAGTATATATTTTTGTATTAACTACAAATTAATATATTATATAATTTATTATGAGGACGAACTGTCAAATATAATAGAAATTAAAATTAATGGGACTTCAAGTCCCGTCAGGACACTATTGGTTAAAGCGTTGAATACCTCTTGTATTTTGTGGTTTTCAGTTGAAGTGAACTATTTTCCTTTGCTGTTTGTAATAAGATTATATTTTATACACGGCTTGTAAAATGTCTTCAATTGGCAATCTTATTAACATATAAGATATTGTAATTTGATTATTTAATAATCTAAAACTTTGTGCTTAAGGAACAAAATTTCAGAATATATTCCTTTTAGGTAGATATTCTTTACCTTCGATGTAAATATATCGACCCACATAAATTATGCAGTACTAAGGTAAAACACCCAGCACTTGAACACCGCAAGAAATGGAACTAGTACTTGAACAGATTTTTGAAATTGTATTAATGCAAAAACGGAATATTCATAATAAGTAATATCCGTATTTTACAATTACTTGATGATTTAGCAATTGATTTCTATAAGTTTTTTTAAATTATAAATCGAAATAATTATATTTTTGTTGACTTGAAAGTTGACATGTGGAATAGCCGATAAGCATGCTACTTTTGCCATCGAAAGTTACTACACCGTAAACCGCGCAAACACAGTTTTTAGGTTATGAACTTGAACTCGAAAAAACTAACATAAAATGATCACGTTTGTCCATTACGTTTGTCATACATAAATAAATCAATGTTGCCAAATGTATCTTTAGAATATCGATTGGATTTTTGTTTGATTTTGACTGATTTTGACTATTTTCACACGTGTTCAAGTACAACCACCACCGGAGTGTTCAATTACGGCTGCGATTCAAAATAGATTGTTCAATTACAGCTGCATTTGAAGTATATTTTAAAAACCTTGTAAAAATATGATAATTTTATTAATTATTCCTTTTTTCTTTGCTATTATATGCAAAACGATCTATATTTTCATAAATAACATATTTTAATCAAATTAATCGAATTTTATTTGCTTAAATTAGAGTGAAATAGGTTTTACTTTCAAAACTGTTCAACTAGTGGGTGTTTTACCTTATATTATAATAATTTTCTTGCATTAGCTTTTTGTCCATGGTGATTTCCTCCCTACCACCATGTTTTTATTACATAATAAAATTACTTTTTTTTTGTCACAAAGTTGTTTTTTAAAAATATTTTATTATTAATTTATGTACCAAGTTAATAAACTAACTACTATGGAATGTAATGAAAATTAAAGGCAATTGGATTTTAAAGCAGGGTTATTAGCTTTTGTTATGACTTATGATCGATACTTTTACGTCCTAGGCCGAAAAATAAAAATTTGTTTCAAAAATTCTTTTGGGTTTTGCGGCAACAAATGCACGTAATGTAGCTGGTTGATTGTTTCTCGTATTTCAAGTGTTACACGTATAATATAATATTCACTTTAGGGTTGGGTACATTTCGCCGAGGCACGATTCGCCGAGAACGATTCGCCGAAAATAATTTCTTGTATGTTGTTCTTTACATACTAGTTAAAATTCTAATATTTTAGCACTTAGGCCGGTTTCACAATAAAAACGTTAATGTCCACTTATCTAAAAGTTCCTAATTAATAAATACAAAACGTGTGTTAACTCTAACAAGCCAATAGAAATCCACCTTTACTTTTAACGGCTCTTTAAAAGTTTTATGAAATATATTAGGCGGTTGAAAGACTGAATTTTGTGATGAAATTTCAATTTTTAATTGGAGCTAATGCGCAGTAACGAAAACTCATACACACGGGTTTATGTTCGTCAGATTGGGTGTCAAGCGTTCTCCCTCCACATGTATCTACGACCTATCTAATCTGAATACACACCATTTCGCCGCCCACCCATTTCGCCGCAGTCAAAACCTACTACTAACCTAAGCTCGACTTTGGATTTTTAACGGCCCCCTCATTAAAAAGAAATCGATTCCTACCACTAACCTAAGCTCGGCCGGTGGATCACTCTTTTAACGGTCCTCTCATTAAAAAAAATCGTTTCCTACCACTAACCTAAGTTCGACCGGTGGATTTCTCTTTTTACGGTCTCTTCATTAAAAAAAATCGTTTCCTAACAATAACCTAACTTCGGCCGGTGGATATCTCTTTTCACGGTCCCCTCATTAACAAAAAATGAATATTTGGACTTTATGGATATTTGAATTAATAACTGTAACTAAACTGTAAATTTATTTTTATTATTTTAAATAAAATTTTAAATAATCTACATGTAACTAATCTATCTACCTTGAAGTTAATTATTAAACTACTATTTGATTTTAAAAGAAAAAAAAACTTCGAGTTTCCTTTCATTAAATCTTTTTTTTTTTGCTTCTTAAACCTTATATTTGGGATTACCATAATATTAAAAATGTAATATATAAAATTACTCTCGGCGAATCGTTCTCGGTGAAATGTACCTTTCCCTTCACTTTACATTTAATACGTAGCATGTCCAAAAATAAATAAATTTTTTATGAATATTTTGAAACCAATTTGTAGAGAAGGTTTAAACTATGTTTGTATTGACATATTAGGTTGGGGAAAAAGTAATCCATTATTTTGGCGTTTACTTTAATGCTTTATTTAACATGGTTACAATCATTCGATTTGATCCAAATATGCGCCATTTTGTTCGATAATTTGTTGCCATTGTGATGGTAATTTCATGATTCCTCTCTCATAAAACCCAATGTCCCTATTGGCAAAATACTCGGACAACCAATTTTCACAGACCTCTTTTGAGGCCAGTTTTACACGACAAAGAGAGTTTGACGTGGATGGGAAAAGATGAAAGTCTCTTGGTGCCAGGTCCGGACTATAAGGTGGATGCATTGAAACCTCCCATCCGAGCTCTCAGAGTTTCTGGTGAGTCACTATTGACTTGTGTGACCTGAAATTGTCCACCAGTTGTCGTTGTGACACCCAAACATCGAGCTTCTTTTTGAATCCAACCTACTTCTAATGGTTCAAAATGGTTTTGGGGTCGATTTTTAGCTCAATGGTAATGCTACGACTGCTCGCATGCCGGTATAACTAAATCATTTTAATCATTTTCGATGATTGGCCTTCCAGAGCTTGCTGCATCTTTGACATCTAAATTACCGGAACCGAATTGACTAAACCCAAATTTTACGTGATTGACTGTTACAGTATCGGGATCATGAATACTATTCACATTTTCAGCCGCCTGACTTGCGATTTCGTCTTTATCTAAGCGAAACTGTAAAATATAGCAAATTTTCTCTTTGTTTACATAGATCTTTGGCGCACTATAACTGGAAACAGGATTGAGCAATCACAAAACTACCAATTATACTTTTTTAGTACACATTCCCACCTTTCCAAAAAGTATAGGGATTACCCGATCCGACGAATAGATCACGAGATATATGTCACTAAAGCCATCTAGCGATAAAATAATGGATTACTTTTTCCCCAACCTAATATGTGTCAAAACATTGCTATTTTTGGACTTATTGAATTATGAAAAGAAGCTCTTCAATCGTACGAACATCTAAATTCGAATAGCTGAAGATTTCAGCTTGGTCAAAGCAGTGGGACGTTTTTCACTGTTTTCTTTTGGTCAAGAATTTATGCAGTTATGACAGAACAAAGTGACCAAGTTCTGCCAGGAAAACTTTCCATTTCAGTGATTTCAGTTCAATATTTTTTCACAAAACGCAAGAAGCTTGATTAGTTTTGAAAAGTGTAAAGTTTTAAGGGTGTACCATAATGCCATTATCTTTTTTTCTACGCAAATGATATTTGAATAACAAAGATTGAAATATCATTTAAACAGTGTATAGATTCTAACGTATGTATAACAAAATATTTACAAATTTTTTTGTTGGTTCACATTTTTATTTAAATTTAATTAGTATTACTACCTACTACTTAATTTCTATCCAAAAATATTAATCTTATGAGTTGTGTTATCTACAAGATTATAGCACAAGTTTTGGTAGCTTTCTATGAAGCTGTGTAATTCATGTTGATAGAAAAATACAAATAAGTAAATAAATTTAATTAAATAAATATGATGTAACTGGCATAATGTCTCTGTTGTGTTCTCAAGTACCTTTGTTCTCTAAATTCTCTAACATAAATAATCTTATACCTATGTAAATTCATTATTAGGCTTAACGACTGTTTTTGTTGTAGTTTGTAAGATATTCCAATCTTGGTATGGTATATTAAAAGCCGGTTCACACTATCTGATTTTTCATCTGACTTGTCATATGATAAATTTACGTTCAGACTACTATATGATTTTTGATATTATAAAGCATGGAGTTCGAAGGTTGAAGGACTTAGAAGGTTTTCCATACTTCTATAATATCAAAAATCATATAGTCTGAACGTAAAAGTATTTATCATAATATGACAAGTCAGATGAAAAATCAGATAGTGTGAACCGGCTTCAAAGGTTGTTAAAAATATTTAACATTTTATATTGCATTGAGAAGTATTAATTTTTTTTAGCAAATCCACTAAAAAGAGCTTTTTTTAAAAGAAATAATAGTTATATTTATTATTAATATGAAATCTTAAAAATTAATAATTAATATTTATTTAATTGACCAATTACTCATAGTATTTATATTTATATGAAATTTTAGGTGGGTATTATTTATTTAATTACCAAATTAGTTCAATAATTTGTGAAACTATAGATGGTAAAAGCCCCTTAATTAAGCATTAAGTCTTATCTTATCACTAACACTAAAGTAAACAACAGCAAATAAGTAGGAATATCAAAGATAGCACGCACTCTTCCTAATTTTCCTATTTTGAACCTTTTTCCAAAATCTAATTTTGCAAATACAAATGAGTTGCACAAATCGGGTCAAGTTTTGTGGAACTTGAAAGAAAACAAAAAGTATACCAAGTTACCTGGGACTCTGGGAGCTGGTTAATTATTTATCTATACTTAATCCTAATATACCAGAAGTGGTCTTCAACTTGTGCCTCGCGAAGCTCAACTCCACAAAAATCTATATAATCGTTACTATTTAAAAAATGGCGTCGAGTGACGCAAGAAAATCTCGTAACTCCCTTGAGTATTGCAATCTCAAAATTAGAATCTTATATATGGAATTTCGAACCTGTGGCACTCAAAAAACTGATTTAAGGTGTCAATTTTCACAAAATTAATAAAAATGCTAATATCTCGAAAACTAATGATTTTTTACTATGGTTAAGTAAGGGAGGATTCAAATCAAGCACGAAAACCTAAATCAATTCGCACTTTTAATTTGTTGTGTAATTCAGGCACTATCTATCGGTGAATACTTCAACCTAAACACGAGACACATTTATAAACGATCGCGGTAACTAAAAAATTCCGAACATATCCTAACATATCCTAATGTGTTCTGGACGCGTTCGGAAGTATTACTGCGAACAAAGCTATAATTAATTTAAATTATAAATTACGGAATTTTTAAAACTAACAAGTTGTTTAAGAAAAAAAACTGCCGGGTACATGGATGAACCATGATCTAACGGTTTAGCAGTGAAAATCTATTGCCGCGAAGATTTTCCGAAGACGTTTCCACTTTAAAAATTCATCATTTTTTAAGGTGTTGCAGGCGGAATTTTGAGATCTTTTTTTTTTTAATTTGTAGAAATTCCAAAGTAGTTCAATTATTATTTTGTTAAATTTAATTGCAAATTCAAAAAAATTATTTTCATGTTTCTTGAGACAATTTTGATTTTACTGAATTTTTTTGATATCTTTTAGTACAAATTTTCGTTCTCAAGTCAACATGAATTAAATTGAAAGGCTCAAATTTTGCACATGACTGTTTTTTTACATAACAAACTTTGTAAGATTAAAATTCTATAAACCATAACATTCAAGAAATTTAACATACTTTATACAGCTAGACCGTTTGGGGGAAAATTTTCAAATAATTTAGTTTTTAATTTAGAAAATGTAATTAATTGGCAACAAAATATAATTGAATAAAGTACTTTTTTACGGTATTTAAAACACAATTACAAAAATACATTTAGCAACTCATTGAAAATACAAATTACACTTATATTTCAAATACATACATGTAATTGAAATACTGGTCAGTGTTCAGCCCTGCTGCTACGGTTGGATCGACAATCCCTTAAAAAATCATTTACAAAATATACCGAAATCGGGACATCCTCGGCAAGTTAATAAATGCTTTTTAAAAAAATTCCCTCATTTGTTTTAGTAGTTGGGTAAAAAGATTTTTGGTGGTCATTTGGCCTGAATTGTATTTCACATTATCACATTATTGAAATTTATACGCATAATGTACGTTTCAAAATAAAAATCAAATTTACATACATAACTGATAAAGTGCGTGTTTTATTTTAATTTATAAGTTTAAAAATTAGATTTGGACAACCTTTTATATAAACATTACATACACAGGTTTGCAGCACTGTTGTTATTCTTTCAAATTCGTTTAAATTTGGATCTTTGTTATTATTTACATTAACATTGCCGATTTCAAAAACCAATTCCCATAGCCGTTATTACAATAGCTGGCATTAACTGCCATAGATAGACTTTTAGCCACCCCATTTATCTTTTTAATTTCCTCTTCATATTTTCAACTGTCTTACTTTTTAAATTTAAAGTTTGATATTGAAATTCTGGTTTCAGTTATTATAAGTTTAAAATTTTTTCAAGTGGAAATATTTAAATTCGGTCACAAATAATAAATATAGATATCAGTCTGAGTTTGCGCCATCCCTTCTGATTTAAACGCTTCCTCGTTCGGTAGTTTGTTTATTGTGTTTTATTCGTTGTTACCGCTTCTGGTGTCGAACTACGAGTTCGCTCGCAGTTGAAATCGACGATGACTCATTTCAGTCATACCGTGGTATAATAACAAAGTTAATGACCATTTAAATCGCGATGATTCATTTATTCAAATTGTATTGAATCATATCCTAGTCATTTTTGAGAAGCTACTAAAGTTTCATTTCTTCTAAGTGAAATGGTGCCTATTATTATTTAAGTGAACTTTCGATTTCATCGTCTGCTTTTTAATTATTATTATTATTAATAAATTCAGTGATATATCTTCGTGTGTATTGACTACCTAAAGTTGTTTTAATCGAACTTATAAAAATATGAACCATCTGTGATGTTAGATAATTTAACCTCAATTAGTACGCTCTATTAGTGCTTCACTTTTAAAGAAATTACCCTATGCTAAATGGGTAAATAGGACTCCAGCCAGTTATTTTTATTTGGCAGTGTATTTATTCCAGTTGCGTGAACGTTTTATTAATATAATAATAATCTTTTATTAATCCAAGCAATCAACATTTTTGTAGAACTATTTGTGTAGTGTATTCGTTTATATCAACTTACAGTAGATTTTGGGCAAGGTAAGAACTTACGATTATTGATACATAAATACATAATAATATTTAATTAACATTGTCTATGTACACATGTACATACATCTTACCCATAATCGTACATACTTGCATTTTTGAATAATTTAAATTGACCTTTTATAAAAGGGTGTTTTGATGATGGTTTAACTCGCGTTTATGTTGTTCCGCACGAATTCAGTTAATTAAAGGATTAATTTTACGTTGATGAATTTAGAATTATTAATAATGCCTTACGTTCTATGAAGCCAAGGTTTATAAAAATAATAATTAATTACCCAACGATTAAGAATTTCCATTTTTGTAATTAAATTAAGTTTTTCGGTAAGCAAATTTTACATCGCCTAAATCTAAATAAATGAATT
This sequence comes from Rhagonycha lutea, assembly GCA_958510855.1. Lineage (NCBI taxonomy): Eukaryota > Metazoa > Arthropoda > Insecta > Coleoptera > Cantharidae > Rhagonycha > Rhagonycha lutea. Next base: position 61,362,329 of record OY294036.1, read on the forward strand.
TTCGCACTTGCATTATACGATGAAACGCCAGACTTTCCTTAATGATTAAACTATTTTATATTAACAAAATTTTTTAATTTTAGTAGATGGATACAATTTGTTGATTTTCATTTGAAAGAGCAACTGGGTTACCTTTTAAAGTCTAAATCGATAAAACCATATGGTAATGACTACTTAAGGATACGATAATGCTTCCTATGTCATTGAAAATATAATTATAAGCTTTAGGAATGTTTGTGTACCCATAGTGGGTAGATTTTGGGTGTTGGTTATAGATAGGTGTTTTTGACGATGCTGAAATCGAAAATTTTCACATAACTATCTAAAGAATAGAACTTAGCACTAAATGGCGTAGTACGATATGAAATTAAACTTACACCTACTACCATACGATGTCAATTCATCTTATCATCTGTGAACTAACTCTTATTATTGAATGAATTCATGGCTATAAAGCGGCCATGCCATTTAATTAAATATTCAAAACATATTAGCCTTCTAGAGCCGGATGTTCACTCTCCTATTTGTATACTAATCAAATTGTAGATAATGAATAAATTACCTACACTTTGTGTTATTCAAAATTGTATATAATATTATGTATACCTACCTTTGTACTGGTATTGATATTTTGAATCTCTTTGCTGTTGTAAATTTTTATTTAATTACTACAAAATACTTAATTTAATTCAATTTTAATAGCCTAGTGTTTATATGGCATTATTATAGTATGAACATCTATAATATAATAAATATTGATCAGTAGTTCTACCATTCCAACCAACCACATAAATAGACGTCTACGATCACTTTGATTTAAGTTTTATGGGTCGAACTAAATATTGTAGTTTGGTGTAAATTTGGTTTATTTAACAACTACTATTATTGCACATGGTAACTTCAGGTGTTTATTTAAACCTGTTTACTCTATCCGCTTGTCAATTTTAATATTATTGTAAAAAATAAGTGTAATGATTTAGCGAAAAAGAACAATATACGTTATTTTAAATCACACTTCACAATTTTATAATCTTAAAAGACTCCCTGCTCTTTGCAATAATATGTCAAACCAAATTTAATTTAGATCTGATTATTAGTTCTCGAGTTATTGTAAAAAATAGTATTTGAATTCGTTTGGCTTATATTTTCAATAACGGATATAAATTTAATCGATTAACAGTGTGTAAGAACTGTTTTAATTTATCACACATTACGTGGTTAAGGAAGTGTTACTGCCTGATTTTAATTAAAGTGCGTTGCACTACAATTATTAAAGTATGTTGCTCGGCGTAAATTACGTCAATGAAGAAACTACGAATTTCGTTTCGAGGCACTAACAAAATAATTTTTGCCCACTCGTCATAGAAATAATTTGAGTGAGTATAACAAAAGGTTTCTAGTTGTACGTATCCCAGTAAGAAACAATATGTTTCAATAGCAGGATTGAACAAACATACCTTATGATCGGGACTATCTGCCACAATGCTTTATTCTGTAGTAGTACTTTTAAATTTAAAAAATTGGATTGCGATTCCTTACTTAATGTTCTATAAAAGTATACGCAATAGTCCAAAAGCCAGTGACCATTTTTGTTACCTCATGTTGGCAAGAATGAATCGAATTATATCTTATAAACAAATCAAATCTTGAATATGGCGGGGGAATAGTGATTTTAGTGAACTTTCATTAAGTTCTATTGTTTACCTAGGGCTTTGGATCGACTGACTCGTGTGCAATTGCTGTTCACACGGAACTCTTCTCCACATCAGTCCTCCAGAGCCTCGCTGGAGTATTTGACTACCAAAGTCGGGGAAGTCGGCAATATAACTTAAGAATAGTTCCGCAAATTACTTTTCACTATGTTCAAGATGAAATAGTTAATGGAATAATTGAAGTTGGCAGCGGCCATTAGAAAGCCATAATTTTTAAAAGTTCGTCAAGTTGGACATAACCTTATAATTTATACTGAATCCTAAATAGTTATCTCTAATAGTTTAACAAAAAGTTTATCTTAAGTTATGCAATTTGTATTCTAATATCAAAATGCGTACTTTATTGTGACGAAGGCTGTACTCTATTTTAAGGATAAGGTTAATTTAAGAATTTAGATTGAATATTGAATTTTTTCAAACTTTCGTTTACAAAAGTCGGCAACATTTTCAAACAATAATTTTTTATTATAAAGAGGGATTTTCAAGTACCAGGTCAAACTTGGCTAGCCAGATTTATATCAAATTCTCTTATAACGTCCCTCACTTCGTAAATCAATAATGTGGACTATTGTGGACAAAAAAAATTTAATTAAAAGTTTTGTCTTCATGTATCTGCTTGTCATGCATAACGTAAAATAATTTTTAACTATACGGAATGTTCTGTTTTTGAGGAGCACCATGTAATTTTATATTCTAAATAGAACACCCTGTTATTGATATAATTATTGCCGGGCTTTTCGAAAACATAAAATCTACAATTTTTTCCCGTTCAAAAATTCAACTGTGAAATTAATAATAAATATTAAATGAGCGTGAACAGGAGATCAATTTGCTTTGTAAACACGTATCAAAAATTTAAAGTCTCACATGTAATATTGAAACCAACAAAATTTCTTTTAATTTCGAATCTACAAAATGAGGTATATATTTTGGAAAAAAAATGCTTTCATTTAAAGTAAAAATCTCAGTTTTGTGATCATTTGTAGATCATTAATTTTGTCGTTACTAAAATTTTATATAAAAGGTTTTAAATTTTTTCTGTTATGCAAAAACGGCACGGCACTCTTGAAAGAATATTTATTATAAAAAATTTGCTGTTTTTATTTCTTTTGTATAATATTCTTTTCATTATTTGCGTCATTTTTATAACAACGATGTTAAGTTTGAAACGATAAGATCAACACTCAAGCATAAACAACAGAAGCTTCCGACCGGAGACTTATTATCTTCTTGTTTGCGACATAATGGAGGTTGGAAGTACTTTACTTCAATAATGTTTTTCTTTCAGTACCTAAACTGTTAACGTTATTGAAACTTTTCTGCAATATTTTTATATGATTTAGATAAAGCTTGTCAAACTCGCGCCCCGCCCGCCGGCGCCGTTGGCCGATCAAATAAAAAATTACACACCCAATAATTGAAAAGGGTGTATAATATTATATATTATTGTAGCGGTGGCCAAACTTTTTGCACCAAGAGCCCTAGTTACCTACCTAAAAATATTAGGAGCCACATCTGAAGTTCTTGGTATGAAAATATAAAAGTTCATTTTTTTTTCATATTTCCATAATTTGCTACTTGCAGGTTCATCAATTTGTAATGTTGAAATTAATTTTTGATAATCAGATAAAAAAAACAACACATTTTTTACTTATTAGTTGAGCCACAATAAAACTTTTAATGATCTCGCGAGCCACGTTTGGCCACCGTTGGTATATTGCGCAATATTGTAATCATCAAGAAACTGGCTTATATTTTAAATATTATTTGCCATAATAACATAATATTTATATTATCGAAACGATACCTGTAAAACTAACATTGTGATTAAAGTTAGCAAAAATATTTATTTAAAATATATTTTAGGAATCAGCTTACCAACAGGAGTCACCATGAGAGATAAGAAAAGCGGTGCGTTATCGAGAATGCAAAAACTGAAAAAGAGACTGTCACATTCCTTTGGACGACTGAGTAAGTAATTGTGTATTCTAAAGATATTCAATAATTTTGTATTCTAAAAGATAAAACATTTTTGGAAAATCTAAAACAAACTGCTTTCTTCTTTAAAACTTGGATGAAGGGTGCAAATGAAAAAGAATAAGTCAACTAAAAGAAAAATGAGCACTATACCTATAGTCAATGGGTGATATGAATAAAAGTGAGCATGTAGTATATACTCCAAATTTTGAAAAATTACTCAGAGTTCTATGAATGAAAATAAAAAGTAAGTAGGTATATGAGTAAATACTCTTCTAAAAAGCATACCTACTTGCACTGAGTATCAACCTTTAAATTGTATTCGTGTAATCTGAGTATTAATTTCAAAATTTTGAGTATATACTTCATGCTCACTTTTATTCATATCCCCCAATATTTCGTTTCACTGCCGAATGAAGGCCTTTCCTATTTATTACTCGACTACCAAAAACGAGAGTATCGTATTCACAAATTTTGTTGAAATACCGATACATAATAAGTTTTCATTTCTAAAGATACACTTCGGTAAAATAATAATTGATAAGGTTCACAATCTGTTCTGTAATTTTGAATATCCTCAAATCCTAAATTTGTTGATAATATTTTTCAAATTCTGTTCTAATTTTCAATCTTTCCGTTACTACATTTCTATCTTCGTTATTTATCTAGATTAAACTTCTTTTCATCCAAATAATATTGCCCATTCTCATTTCAAATACTTTTTTAAGTTGAATATTATTTTTCAATATTAGTTAAATTGAAGTGAAAACCAAAAAGAGAAACGACATGAAAACAAAAAGTGAAAATTTAAAATTATCTGTGACAAATTTCATGAAATATGGGCCTTTAGTGCAATAATTTTATTTGTAACCCATTTGAAACCTTCCAAACTTCGAATCTATCGTTTTCGAATTGATCAAAATGTGTATCACTTTTTTAAATGAAAGGAAGTCAACATAAAAAGATGAGAAATTGCTAACCCAATAAGAATAGTTATCGACATAACCAACTCGATGGACTGAACGATTATGTCACTTTATGTAATTTATTTATTTGTATAGTCATCGGAGCGACATTTCAAATGCAAAATAAATAAGTCTAACAAAAATACTTGTAGGTATATCATTTACATAATTATTAACGAAAAATTGTACTTATAGTGCAGGCGCTGAGAGACATTCCGTATGAAAAAACCGCTGACCGCATTCTGATTGATGATTCATGTTAAGAAAGTCTTAAATAATGAAATCGTAGATGGTGCCGGAATAAATTAGTGCCAAAAAAAAAAATAGGTGGCGCCAAATGAAATAATCGAAAACAATAAATATTGTTGCTGCACTATTTTAGATTTTGCTTAAACTTTGTGAAAATGTTCTTTAGGGTTCTAACGACCAGAATCCGCAAGGATTTAATTTTCGTACTCGCCACTTCCGGTGGACACAAAATAAAGCAATTGAAAAGTCATATTTTTGTGCTGTGGGGTTTCAGCTGTAAAAATTTTTCTATTAGAGATGTATTTTATTGATTTCTTGTGATTTTCAATTGACTCCAGTGTCTGCGCTGTTGAATTTAAAGTCTAACCATTCTCAGATATCAAAGTGCACATATCATAAAAAAATTAAAAATTAAAATAGATTCGTTCAGCCAACTCGTTATGAAAAAAATCAAAATCAAAATTTACTTGAAATTTTAAACAATTGCATATTTCAGGCTACAATTTGAACATGTTTGATAAGAGACAAAAATTTGAAATTTACAGTATACTTAGTTCTTACCCTTAACTTCAAAAAACTTCAAGGTCCTTTTTGGGATTTCCTCCTCTCGCGGATGTACAGGGTGACTCAAATTCGCTTCTTCTTATGGGGAAATCGGTAACTATAGGAGATATCGAAAAATGGATGGCGCATCCTCGATCTCTTTTTTCGAGAAAATCACAATGGCGAAAACCGGAATTCGCTATCTTTTTTTGTTTTTGAGTTATAGCCAAAAGTTCGATTATTGGACTTTTCGATAAATGTCGATATCTCGGTTGTTTTTGAAGTTGCCAAAAAAGTGTTGACACTTTCTTCAGGCACTTTTTTAAGGGCAACAAAATAGGCTGAATAGATTTTAATTATTTAAGTGAGTTTCCGAGTTATAATACAAAGTTGTGTTTTCTTAAATGGAAACTATAGTTGAATATGACATTTTTAAATAGCATTATTTATCCTCTTTTCAATGATATATAACATGTCGGGTCCATCATTTCAAATAATTCCCATTTCATTAAAAAATGCAATAAAATAAGAAAAAAAAAACAAAAAATTAATAACATTTTTAGTAAATAACAATAACAATTTGCAAATAAAACAATAAATACAAAATTTAAAGTAAGTATTCAAACTGAAGTTGCTTATTTTCAGTATTATAATAATTTTGTCAAAACGAAACACCACCAAATCTTTATTGACACCTAAAACATCGTCACCAATTGTTTTTCAGTAGGAAACTTTTGTTTGGTTGCTGTCGTGTTTAAAATTGCTATTGTTATTTACTAAAAATGTTATTAATTTTTTTCTTATTTTATTGCATTTTTTAATGAAATGGGAATTATTTGAAATGATTTACCCGACATGTTATTATATCATTGAAAAGAGGATAAAAAGCTATTTAAAAATGTCATATTCAACTATGGTTTCCATTTAAGAAAACACAACTTTGTATTATAACTCGGAAACTCACTTAAATATTTAAAATCTATTCAGCCTATTTTGTTGCCCTTAAAAAAGTGCCTGAAGAAAGTGTCAACACTTTTTTGGCAACTTCAAAAACAACCGAGATATCGACATTTAACCGAATTCCGGTTTTCGCCATTGTGATTTTCTCGAAAAAAGAGATCGAGGATGCGCCATCCATTTTTCGATATCTCCTATAGTTACCGATTTCCCCATAAGAAGAAGCGAATTTGAGCCACCCTGTACATCCGCGAGAGGAGGAAATCCCAAAAAGGACCTTGAAGTTTTTTGATGTTAAGGGTAAGAACTAAGTATACTGTAAATTTCAAATTTTTGTCTCTTATCAAACATGTTCAAATTGTAGCCTGAATTACTGAAATTTCAAGTAAATTTTGATTTTGATTTTTTTCATAACGAGTTGGCTGAACGAATCTATTTTAATTTTTAATTATTTTATGATATGTGCACTTTGATATCTGAGAATGGTTAGACTTTAAATTCAACAGCGGAGACACTGGAGTCAATTGAAAATCACAAGAAATCAATAAAATACAAGTATTTTCAATACCATGTTAATTTTCAGGTATATAAATTATGAAAATTTTTATATATTTTTTAGAAACTTCCAACTTTCAGCTTCAAAATGTGGCGTAGACTTGGTTGTACGTAGACTTGCGTACGCTTGGTGGCGTAGACATCTCTAATAGAAAAATTTTTACAGCTGAAACCCCACAGCACAAAAATATGACTTTTCAATTGCTTTATTTTGTGTCCACCGGAAGTGGCGAGTACGAAAATTAAATCCTTGCGGATTCTGGTCGTTAGAACCCTAAAGAACATTTCCACAAAGTTTAAGCAAAATCTAAAATAGTGCAGCAACAATATTTATTGTTTTCGATTATTTCATTTGGCGCCACCTATTTTTTTTTGCACTAATTTCTTCCGGCACCATCCACGATTTCATTATTTAAGACTTTCTTAACATGAATCATCAATCAGAATGCGGTCAGCGGTTTTTTCATACGGAATGTCTCTCAGCGCCTGCACTATTATGAGTACATTCCATTTTTATACATTGATTGAAATTGAAAGATAAAGTAGTATAATAAGTATGTACTGCAATGTCGTTATGTTTAACATGCAGCTCATTTTATTAATTTTTATTAAACATAAACTTGAATTTTAACCATATATATTATATTCAAACGAATTATGTAGATGTTGTCAGTGTGCCTTAATTTACGTTGCACTGTGGTGTACAAACTACCTTAAATTTAAAATCACAAAACCTGATTTTCCCAGTTTTGAACAAATTATAGGCAATCTTCCACCAATTTTAATATCGCATCGAATTCTTTTTTCGCTTCTCTTTATTTTACCTGCGATGACAGTAAAATTTCTGTTATAATTGGTCTTCCTCATTGGTTCCACTTTTAATTTGTGGTAATTTTCTAATAGTTTTAATCTCTCTAACGAAAACTCAAACTTTATTTTCCTGATGCGAACTTTATAATCTTGGTACTCGTCGGTTTTTTTGTTTTATACTTCAATTGCAATTGAAAAATAAAAATCATGTAGCATTTAAATTATCAATAGCTTTTTTTATTATCTTAACAACTTGTTCATTTATCTAACTAGATTTATATCATAGCAACCTATTTCAGTTCTATTTATTTTTTGTACTCGAGAAATTCCTAGAATAATGAGTTATTCACCGTTTTATTGATCTATGATATAAATATGACATATTAAGGGGGGAAAACACTGTAACAGGTTGAAAAAGAGAGGTATTTTAAGAAATTTTTTACAGAAAAAGTACAAAGCCAATCTTTTTCAAATTTTCCATATATTTTATTGATTATATTATATACATTTAAAAAAAATTTTGGCTTGTTTGTAGTCCATATACAGAGTGTACAGGACGCGAAAGTTTGCTCTTCAAAAAAAAAGTGAGTGACTGTTGACAGCAATTCGGCCATATGGTTAGTTTGAAATCAAAATTTCAAAAATATTTACAAAGTACATACCCATGATTATAGTACGACGGGGGGAAATTTTGATATCTAGAAAAATAGCAAAATTTCAGATCTTGGAAAAAAAAATTTTAAAATCGAGCATTCCTTGTGTATCCTTATTATAACATAGAAGCTAAACGGAACGACCAATTAAAAAAATCTCTCGTCGGACGATAAAGATGAATATTGTGAACAAAATATTTTTTGAATCATATTAATCGGATGGATAGTTTTCTTGTTTTGCTGTCAACGAGATACAAATTTGTAGTTTTGAGATATTTGCTTTTAAATCCTGTATATGGACTACAACCAAGTCAAAAAAGTTTTTAAATGTAAATAATATAATCAATAAAATATTTGGAAAATTTGAAAAAGATTGGCTTTGTACTTTTTCTGTAAAAAATTTCTTAAAATACCTCTTTTTTTCGAGCTGTTACAGTGTTTTCCCCCCTTAATAAATAAAATACTATTAACTTGGCGGGTACTTTGTGATAATATCTTTTTTTCTTTTATAAAAAGGACTTCTGATTAATTTTAAGTGAAATGAAAGTATCAAATTTTGCACATAAAAAACGACATAACCTCACTCATTTGTGACTTATTTTGCTAACCTAACTTATACCGTTCATAATGAATGCCTAAATTGGGACCACTACTTTTATATTTTTTGCGAAAGAAATGTCTAAAAACCTATTGCTGAGTTAGTGAGCTAGTACCATATCTTGGCGAAGCAGCTCTTTTCTCCTCGATTTCTTCGTTCAACTGTTGGAGTAAGGGCCGATCTATTCATCTCTTCGTAAAGCACCAAGTTACTACCTGTCTGATAAGTAACAAGTTTCCTGTAAAACCTTAAACGTGCCCTATATTTGCAAGACAGAAGTTGCTTATTGGGGGGTGAATAAACGTTTACGAACCCGTAACGCTATTAGATGCTTTACGAGGAGATGAATAGATCGGCCCTAAGCCTAATACTTTACACTGGTATAGCCGCGTTAAAACTTCAGACATCCAAAATACTGTCAGTCAGAAGAGAAGACCTGTAGATAGGTGGTCCTGAAGTATATCATCTAACTCGAATTTTATTTTCTATTTATGTGTCACTTAAGCAACTTTCTGATCAACTCTCGTATATTTTATTTAAAAATTTATCCCACGATAAAAATTATTGTTTATAATCAATAAATACAATTTCTGATTAATTAATCACCTGATGATATATCTAGCATGACGAAAACGTAGGATAATTTTATTACTACTACCATGTTTAAGAGCCTTGTCCATTTGGCATGTATAAAACTTTCCATATCTATATTATTTCTGTGTATTTCAAAATTTTTCACCCTAAATATTTCCTAAACTTTGATAAACATTTTGAAAAAAAAAACATCCAAACAGGTCAATGCTCAGGGCCAATTCGAAAAGAATTGCATACATAAATTATTCTAATTTATAGGAATTGCATTTTTTGCTTAACTTTTTAATTTTTAAATTTAATTTAATGATTTGTTACATTATATTTATGGATTTTTGTGTTGTAATGGACCGTCTGTATTTTTATAGTTTTTGTTGCTACTTTATTAGGTTAATATAAAAAAATCCTAGATTTATTTCATTCACTCTTTCCTGCTAAATTGACCACTCCTGTATTGAATATAATAATTATGAATCCCCACCCCCAAACTGCCATTATTTGTATTTTCTCTATCACATATTGTTTATAATTAGTTAATTGAGATGAGCTATTTAATTAATTTTTGAGAAGATTTTGAAAATTAGTCCCACCCAAGAAGTTTTTATTTCTTCAATAAAATAAATCAAAGATCAAGTATATAAATAACTCGAAACAATAACTATTTTATGCCAATTATTGTGTATTTACAAATAATGCAATGTGACCGATGTATGCAATGTCCCTCGGTCGATGACTTTTGTGGGTAAAGTAAAATAAAAATTTTCTATGAAAAATCAAATAAAGAATAATGGTAGTACATAATTTATTAAAGTATGTAGTTACATAGTAGTAAGTACCTAATAGTAAATGTCAAAAGAGTTCATATCCTAAATAATCGGTATTTTCTTTTGTTTTTAATTTCTCATTGCATAATACATTAATTTTTGTACCTAATACATTTTTGTTTTCTTTCTTTTACAATTTGTTTTCTTTAGTCGGAGTTTTTCAAATTTTATTACTCTCACGACATATCTTTGCAAACAACGTTCGTTTATTGGTTTTTGAAAAATTAAGTAATAAAAACCAGTAGTTAAACATTAATGTATTGAATGTATGTACTATTAAATACTTATAATATTTACAAATTATTATTGCATGTGTATATAAAATCGGCAACAATGAATACATTCATACAATTCCTTAGGTATTTTTAGCATGCCAAGGCTGAATAAGTTTTTTATATAATTTCATTTTATAGTTTCCAACTATTTATCCGGCAAAAATATATTGTGGGAATTACAAATATTCAGTGCATACTTTGTTTCACTTGCATGGAATTTCTAATAGTAATTAGGTAATGAAATAATTATTGTAATAGCTTGACGAAGAATACCCAATCGTTCGAAAACTATTAAACACTTAAACATACTGAACGCATTAAAATAAAGTTAGTAAGGTAAAACACCCACTAGTTGAACAGTTTTGAAAGTAAAACCTATTTCACTCTAATTTAAGCAAATAAAATTCGATTAATTTGATTAAAATATGTTATTTATGAAAATATACATAGTTTTGCATATAATAGCAAAGAAAAAAGGAATAATTAATAAAATTATCATATTTTTACAAGGTTTTTAAAATATACTTCAAATGCAGCAGTAATTGAACAATCTCTTTGAATCGCAGTCGTAATTGAACACTCCGGTGGTGGTTGTACTTGAACACGTGTGAAAATAGTAAAAATCAGTCAAAATCAAACAAAAATTCAATCGATATTCTAAAGATATATTTGGCAACATTGATTTATTTATGTATGACAAACGTAATAGACAAACGTGATCATTTTATGTTAGTTTTTTCGAGTTCAAGTTCATAACCTAAAAACTGTGTTTGCGCGGTTTACGGTGTAGTAACTTACAATGGCAAAAGTAGCATGCTTATCGGCTATTCCACATTGCAACTTTCAAGTTACAAAAATATAATTATTTCGATTTATAATTTAAAAAAACTTATAGAAATCAATTGCTAAATCATCTAGTAATTATAAAATACGGATATTACTTATTATGAATATTCCGTTTTTGCATTAATACAATTTCAAAAATCTGTTCAAGTGCTAGTTCCAATTCTTGCGGTGTTCAAGTGCTGGGTGTTTTACCTTATAGGAAACTCTTTTTATCTGTTAAAAAATGTATATAAATAGAAATTAATCCAGGTGTCTTCTTGTAGTAATTTGCATGTTACCCAGCATACTACTTATTAGTATAATCCCTAAAGTTGTCTGAATATTGTATTGTGTTATGGATTATGTAGTGTAGCTATTATTGCTAATCAATAAATTATTGTTATTTGCGTATACACTCCCGCAAGTATTTTGACTGAGTGTTTACCAGAAATAATATCAAATTCACTTTGTTATAAAAACTTAAGGCGGTTTTTGGATGCAAATTGTTCTTGTTTATGCTAATTTTGAATTAGTTTATTTTCTTCTCCTTCTTAAAATTGCGAAGATACAAATTCACAAGCAGTTATTGCTTGCTATATAGTTCAATACCAAATTCATAATTAATAAATAGACGAGATGGATAAATCACAATACCTTATTTTCTACCCAATCGATTTTATTCACATCATCATGTTAAAAATAACAAATAAAAGAAATAATTTCACATTTTAACTCTTTAAAATCTGCTCGAAAACAGTTTTAAATTGAATGGATGAATTTTTTCTGAAAATGGTTAATAGGTTCAAACATCTTTAATGTATAAACCTTCTGAAGAAATTTCTAAAATGCTCATCATTAGATATAATGTAACCCAATTTCCTCACTTTTAAAACTTTTCTTTGATCTTGATTGAACCCGGCAATTTTTCTGTTCGAGTTGGTTTTCAAAATTTAAAATCTAAAGTGCAAAATGTGTAAATTTTTAATTACAACTAGATAGAAAAACCTCATCTTAACATATTAACCAATTCATTCAACATTATCAATAGGAAATTTATATATAATCAAGTAGTAAAAAAAAATACTTCATAAAATATAATTTATTAAACAATTTTATCAAATTTTATCTAAAAGTATTTTATAAGCGTATACTTATAAAATTATGACTAGAACATTTGCAATGACGGTATGTATTTTATACATTGAAGTAGATACCATAGGTAACTAACGTTTTTCTCCCCAATTCGTCTGGGATTTAATTGCCCAATCTGTGTCTTCTCAATTACCTCTTTCAAATTAATAATTAACAATTAATCTCACCGTCGCCGTCGTGCTAAAAACGATGGCTGAGTAAACTAGGTTTTAATTGCCTTTTACCCTATTAAAACTGAGCGCTTGAAATGAGTTTCATAACAAGCATAATAATTTAAGCATTTGTATTTGAGTACTACTGCATCGGCCTATAATATATTATGTAGTTTCTTCACTATTTAAATTTTTTTACTGCCAAAATTGTGATATAAATATACCTTGGAATGCTTCGAGTATAACACCGTAAAACTAATGAAAGTTAAACTCCGGAAAATTTTCTGTCTTATCAAGTCGATTGGATTAAGTGCGTAATTGGTTCGCTAGGAGACCACTCGTGAAGTGGTAAATAGAATATTATCTGGTCAAGAAAACTGCATCACGTATTTTATTGAGGAATATGTGCGTTCTAGTATTAGTGCAGGGGAAAATGTTGTTATTATTGTAATAACATGTTTTCTAAAGTTTCAGAGTAAAAATCGAACATTTGAATTAATTTAAATCTTACTTGACGAGATTACCAAACTTTTTAATATAGATTTAGTTATAGGTGACTTAAACAAAAGAGATAGCTTAAATGGCTAATAAGTAATTAAGCTAATAAAACTATGATGGGTGGGTATAAGCTTAAGGTGGCCGATTTCCATGGGATTTGGCCAAAGGAAGCAACTATCACTACAATTAGATAATACTAAAGCTACAGTTACGAATATTTTACAGGTTGTTCCTCACAGCTTCCTGTGTAACATATTGGAATATGAGGCGTATAAGACAATTATTAATTTAGCTATATTGAAAATTGAAAATTAATTAAATAAATAAAGTGATGATGTGTCATGCGTAATCTCATGATTACTTGAAAACTAATACACATAATTGCCTCATAATTCAATATTTTGAGGAACATCCTATAAAATTTTCGTAACTGCAGCTTTAGTAAGTATTATTTGAATTGTAGTGATCGTTGCTTCAAATCCTATGGAAATCGGTAAAAGTCGATTTTAAAATTTTAGTGCCATGTAAATTATTTTCTGGTTCTACCTTGTTACTAAGGGATAAGCATGATTTTTAAATATAAGTTCTTGATTGTTCTTGTAATGTTGATCATTACTTACAGTTAAAATTCCAATATTATAGCGTTTTTTGTTAAGTTTTTGTTAAATTTATATTTAAGTTATCAATATTATCGGCGATTAGCCTTTTTATTTCAATTTTTAGTAGTTACTATTGAAATGCACAGTCAAATCTCCCTAAATTAAACTCCGCGTTCTTCGAATCCTTCTCTAAATCGAATTCTTTATTTGGCACGTGCAACCTCATAGATTCAACTCTCTCCCTAATTCCAACCAATTTTATTGATTATGAGAATTCGATTTAGAGAGAGAGTTGACTATAAAATAATAATTCAAATCTAATAAAATAAATTCTTAAATCAATATGATATTCATTATTATTCCTGATTCATAAAGACCGCCCTAATTTTTAGTAGCGCGATGACAGGTTTTACGTCCACTAAAGCGAGCACAAAGTAAGATGAGAGGGCGTAGACAAAATCCGGCGCAGTAAACATCGCGTGACACCCAATTCCACCAATTGATACCAACATAAACACGATTGTACGAGTTTTGGTTTCTACGCATTAGCTCCACCCTCTCATCTTTCTTTGCGCCTGCTCTACCTAATTATTATTTTACTAGTATTTATTTATAACGGATATTAGATAAACAATTTTAACACAGTGCTGTACATTTATAATATAATTTTATCTTCTTGTCTTGCCACAACATAATAACATTATGGAACTGTCCTTGTAGCCTTGGAATTTCAATTTACCAATTTTACTCATCAGCCCATTCACAAACGAATCATTTTAGGTTAAGGGCTGTAGAATGGTAATAAATGCAAAATATTTTATTATTTCTTGTTTTTACAAAAGTTTTTCATGGGAAAACTGCAAAAATTCTATATAACTTATTTTTACTACGTCTGCATTAAACTTGGTTCAACAACTAGGTGGTTTTTCTTTCAGGGGAGGGGGACACCCATGTTTTTTTTCAAGATATGTTTGGCCGTACACCGGATTTTTTTAGGGATATTTTAGCAGAAATGTCTTATTATATGAATAAATAAATAATAATAGAAAATAAATAAAGTAGGTACTTGATTTTCGAAACTTTTTTCTTTCTTTCGAAATTTTTTTCAAAATAAAGCTGACATTTTTTTTTTAAATTTTATATTTAAAATTAACAAAAATTAACAGATGAACAAAAAAAATCATTTTTCTTTCAAATAAAGTATCCATATTATTTTTTCTTTAAACCTCTAAGATTAATTAAATTTTTATTCATGAATAAAAATAATAATCATATCAGTTCGTTCACTGGGTATTCGCCGAATGGGTATTTGTTAAGGTAACTTTTATTAACTATTTAAAATTTTTATCGTGGTTAACCCATATAAACCGGCTGTCCTTTATAAAGGACAGCAAAGCAACGGCAAAAGTAAACTCTCGTCAAATACACACGATGAATATAAAACCAATTATTATGGTTTCATTTGATACTTGGAAGTATTGAGATTAGGGCTGGGAATTTATTTCGATTAATCGATTATTTAATCGATTAATCGATTAATCGATGATCGATTAATATTTTTGAAATAATCGATTAATCGAAAAATCGATTAATCGATTGTTCGATTGTTCGATTAATCGATTGTTCGATTAATCGATTGTTTTCGATTAATCGATTGTTCGATTATTCGATTGTTTTCGATTATTCGATTGTTTTCGATTAATCGATTAATCGATTGTTCGATTATTCGATTGTTTTCGATTAATCGATTAATCGATTGTTCGATTATTCGATTGTTTTCGATTAATCGATTGTTCGATTATTCGATTGTTTTCGATTAATCGATTGTTCGATTGTTTTCGATTAATCGATTGTTTGATTAATCGATTAATCGATTTTCCGATTAATCGATTGATCGATATAATCGATTGTTTTTACACAATCGATTTTCGATTGTTAAATTTAACAATCGCCCAGCCCTAATTGAGATACTATTTGTAATATTATTTAGTTAAAATTTTTGAATTTTATAATATTTTTTTACGTTTTCGTCGTGAGCTGTTCGTCGACTCTGAACTAGAGGTCAGCGAAAGTGCTTATTAAAATTATTGTTATAACAATTTTGATTGAATTATAGATTTGGATACATAAAGGACCAATAAACGTGTTTTATGAATAAATTTGAAATTATTTGTCCAAATTAGTAAATTATTAGAAAAGGAAAAGTGGTGTCCTTTTAAAAGGACGGTAGGGTTATCCACTACTATCTTGATTTAAAAGATTTTCTTTTGTAAATCCTACTTTTAGTTTATTTTACGGTTTTTATTGTATAATCCACATTATAAATAAATAGAAACAAAGTTTATGTAAAGGCAAATGCAAAAATTTTAATTAATTTTAGCTATTTTTGTTTTGAATGCTAGAAACTTGTAAATTAGGGTTCTTAAATTTGTAAAATAACACATGTGACGAAACGGAAGGTCGTAAGGCATTCAAATATGGTAATTTCTGTTATCGAGGGGTTGCAGTTGGATTCTGTGACGATATGTGCTCGAGTTAAGACGTTTGTTTTTAAAATAAATCGAAGACACTGGAGTGAATTTTATAATTCAAAGTTTTGTTTAACATTAATTGAAATTAACTATTTACTTTTTGTGGGTTTTGGACAATAAATTAGTGTAACACTTTATTTCTGTGTTCACTTTATTTTATTCATAATATAATAAAATTTTAATTCAATTGCATTTTTGTGTGTACTATTATGCCATAGTAGTGGATAACCCTACCGTCCTTTTAAAAGGACACCATGTTTCGGTCATTTACAACACTTTCAGAATTTTTTTAGTATTTTTCTGAGATTCAGCATAATAAAGTGACCAAGAAAAAGAAGAAAAAATTTTAAATTTCAAAAAAAAATATTTTCAGGTTTATATGGGTTAATTTAATAAACAGAATTATTTATAATAATTATTCTTGAGGTTTTGATCACAGAAACTAACATCTGTTTTAAAAGAAATTTTGAAATATCCTTTATACAGTTGTTTTCACGAATAATGAAGCTTTACGTCACAACCATCTGAATTAAGTACCGACAACCTTTTTTTTTTTAATTAATTGTAGTAACATAAGTGACACAAAGACACACTATATTAAATTATTCTTAAATGTCTGATTTTAGAAATCTTATACGTCGAAAATTTTTTGACACCCAACGTATGAGATAGAAAGAGATAGATACAATACTTCTTAGCGTGCATAATAATTTTAATGAAAGTAGTTTTTATAGTGACTGATGCTTTAATTTTTTAACAAATTAGTTTGATTTTAGGTTATGTTTCCATTTCATTAGAGCAGGGTTTCTTAAATTTTTTGATTTCCCAAACCGTTTTTGGTATGAATTTGACCGTGGACCCATTTATTTCATAAAAGTCATAAATATTGTTAAAAATAAAATTTTAATCTTATTAATTATTAAATTTTATGCTTTAAATTTATTATATCAAACACTTATGTGACACAATTTTCGTCTTATTTCATAACAAATGCCGTGTATGACGAAGCTTCATTATTCGTGCAAACAACAACTGTATTCAATATTTTCTTATTATAATTTCTTAATATAGGTAAAATTCTCATCAGGTAATAATAATATTATGATAGGTATAATATAAACTATTAATGTAAACTTATCGGTATTGCAGAACTGTAATAATCTAATTTTTTACACTGAATCATTAGGGCAAACATAATTTGTAGTCTTACTGAAAGTCAAAACTTTTGGTATCATTAATATCTATCCATATAAATAAAACGCCATATTTGTAACGCATCAAGTTGGAAGAATTTAGGTAATTGTAACAAACTCAAATACGACTTGACAGTTTTGAAAGAAAGTGTATAAAAGCGATCCTTCATAAAATATATCATA
The DNA here is from genome assembly GCA_958510855.1 of Rhagonycha lutea. Taxonomy (NCBI): domain Eukaryota; kingdom Metazoa; phylum Arthropoda; class Insecta; order Coleoptera; family Cantharidae; genus Rhagonycha; species Rhagonycha lutea. Next base: position 61,380,171 of record OY294036.1, read on the forward strand.
ATTTTGGTTAATTTGCAATACATTAGAAATTGTTTCATAAGTAATACATAAAAATAATACAATGTTATTGATTAAAATTTCGGTTTCGATAACTAGTGAAATAAATAATAATAATATTTTAAATTTTATTAGTTATTATTTGCTATACGAGGTTGGAAAACAACACTTTTCTAATAACGTTTGCGGCGTTACTCCGATAATATAATATTCCTTTTTTTTTTTTTTTTTAATATTATGTACCTACTTTTCCAACGGTTAGGAAAAAATATCACTATTTTTGAGCTTTCAGCTATTTTTGTAGCTTTCTTCAAAAAAATTTAAGAGAAAATTTTAATTATTATGATAGTAAATTTAATTCGCAAACATTGTAAGTCATAATTGAAAAAAGGAATTGGAAAGAATTTTTGGTTTGATTCAGAATTAAAATATAAGATAATCATTTTAAATCAGTACCGTTGCAACTTTCACAAAAAATAATTATTAGTTTAAACGTTTTTGCATAGCGAAATTATCAACCACTGCGAACGTAACGTACGTGGTTTTGGTAAATTAATATCGTCACCAAATACTAACGCTTTTCGCACTCCCCTTTAAATGTTTGCCAGTGGCTTTCACAGCTATTTCGGCGACAATTTTTCATTGTAATCACTCCTTGTGTAAGTGGAATGCTCGTAATTTGAAATATGGGCTTCAGTTATACAGCTTATTGTCGAGTGAATGTTCAACGACAGTATACTCAAGAATTTATAAATTTAATATCAGACGTTAAAATACATTTCATAAAGTGCAGGAATTTTTATTTAATAAAATTGTAACATACTATAATCGAATTGCTGCGAATTTTCACAAATGGTCAAACAATGAACGGATTCGAGTTTCCTGTATAAAAATAGGATTAATAACGTTTATTAATAATCGAGGTTTGATCATATTTTGGTAAAACATTTCTAAAATATCAAAATTCTGTTCTATCCGCACTTTCATGTGTTTCTCGACCTCGATGTGAACAAACGTATTAATTTGATGTAAATGGTAAAGCTCACGCTATGAACAATTGCAATTTATTTTCAGGAAAAAATGTTATTTATAGTTAAAAAAATATGGGTAAGCGATCGAAAATTTTAAATTTTATCATAATAAAGCATTTTATATGTTAAATGCAGGTTTTTAGAACTCCTTAAGATAAAAATTACAATATCTTAGTAATAAAAGCGTTTCCCTAAAATACATGATATGTTGCGAGCATCTGCGATTTCGTTTTCTTTTCAATTACATAGATGTTCAATCTCCTTTGAACGTCAAGTTCGTGGTTTTCAACGTGGCGCTTTTATTAAATTGAGATAATGCACGTACTCCAATAAATATATTTTAAGTAAAATTTATTTTTTTCCTAAATTGATTTGCGTTGTCCTACTTATACATACAAACAAGCACACGGAAAATTGACTCAATTGCGCCTACCTACTTATTTTCGATATTAACTTTTTTATCAATACTTTTGTATCTATTATTGATGCTTTGTACTACTTTTACCAAAAACCTGTATACATTTTATTTATAACACAAATAAAACGAATATTATATTTTTAACCCCCAATTACAATGACGATTATTCGTGAACTTAATATCTCTAAATGTACAGCGAATTAAGGGCTTATTATACTCGACCCAAATCAAAATTTTGATATACCTACATACATACACAATAGCTTTGTTTGGTATCACAGTCCTAGTGCAATCCGAACTATAAATTGCCTCTAATAGTAATCGAAAATTGATTGGTATAAAATCACCAATCCATTTTTCTACACTAATCAATTTTCGCAATTTTTTACACTAACTTACTCAGAGTAATTACATAACAAGCAGACCTATATTACGTAGGGGTAAATTGTAAACGGAAAGGTTAACAAATTTTGTCTATTTATTTATTATTATCTTGAGAAGTGCATCACTTAGTTTTACGTAATTGTGCGGCACCGTTTTGATATATTTGGTTTCCCAACTTTGTATGCTATTCCAATTAATTAGATAGAATCTAAACTTTATTACTAGAATCTAACTTGAACTTGTATATTCAAACTTGGTCAAATTTATGTGAATATCAGAAATAAACAGGGCATTTCAAAATTGATGAAATTGCTTTCAATAAAATATAGCAAGACACGAGGCAAAAACATATTAATTTTTTTATTCAATATATCTTTTTAGACGTTCACCACTTGTGAAAATTTATGTTATTGTCCCGCACACATTCACTAAAAAACTTCATAATATTTCATAAGAAAGTGTGATAATAGTAAGTTCGCGTGTGGTCAATGGTTCTAAGGTGGTATCTATATTATTTTTGAAACCTCACCACCCAATTTTTATATTAAATGAATGATACTAAGAAAATCTTTTACCGATTAAGTTACAACACGTTATTTCATTACTTTTAAAGTAGCCATTGCACGAACATGAGTATTATTTATTCGATGAGCTGAAAGTAGGTACGTATTAAAGTTAGCCCAAGGAATCATGAAAGGGCGGAGCTAATGTGCAGAAACGAAAACGAATTTATGTTGGTGGAATTAGGTGTCACGTGTCATTTACCGTGCAAGATTTTGGCTCCGCCCTTCCATGATTCCTTGGGTTAACTTTAGTACATCTATTATGTAGCAGTTATGCTCCTATTTGCTGCTTTGCTAACAACCTAGTACTAAGTATTAACGATAATAGTAAATAAAAACATCAACTAATCGATTAATTTGTGTTAGTATAATATAGTGAAAACCTGATAGTACCTAAACTAATATATATTTCAGATTTACCAAATAATGTACCAAGTTTTCACATATAGAATCGGTGAATACATTGAAGTCTAATTGTTATCGATACTCTGAGTACGACTTCAATTGGTACAAATTGTCAGACCAAAGATTCAGCCAATTTTGAGAAAATCGATTTAAAGAAAATGTTATTTAACACGTTGACTGCCAACCTACGGGATACCTCGTAGTTTACTAGTTAATATTAGTATGTTACATCAACCTAATTATAATTTACTGACTTTCTTGTACAGAACTAAATGTTTTCAATTAGAAAATTATTTTTAATTGTTATAAAAAAAAGTAATAATAATAAGTATAAAAACTATTAAATTAAATTGATGTGTGTAGGTGAAAATTTGCAATGCTTCTACAGAAACTTTTCGTAATATACTATTCCTACAGCTTAAATCAACATGACAGCTTACGAAAAACTCGGTAAACTGTAAATAAAGAGTCGGAGAATAAAATCCCTCGGGTTACTAGAAGTTTTCCGATTTAATTTTCTTAGCTGACGGAAGTAACGTAAAGGACAACCGTGTGGGTTCGAACTAAAATAATCAGTTTCTTATTTATAACGAATTATATTTAAGTCTGTGTGACACTCCACTAAATTCTGTACAAAATTTAACTAACCAATCGAAAATGTCTGTTCGTTCTGCCGGCCGGGCCAAAGAAATCATCCGTTAGCTAAACAAAATTTTGATTTGAAATTAAATTAGAAATTGAATGTGTTATGAAATATTTGTCAAGGGCAAATTAAAAATTGATTTGAATTAGACAATAAAGCTACTCTGGGTTTCTGCACACATCAAGTTTTTTATTGCTGCTTATCTTATAATTCACCGTGTTTTCTTGAATGTTCCATTTTGGAGAATATGTTCAATCCCGGTTGTACAATATAAAATCAATTTACGGTTTGAGTGTTACAATTTATAACACGTTCGTAAGCCATTCACAACGTAAATTTAAATTACATGAACACGAACGTGATAAATATAAGCTTGGTTAACTGGGTTCCCCTTTAACAATTGGTTGTAGTTCTCATGTCCCACGATTGCTTACTTCCGTTTTCTCGTCTTATACCTACACTGGATTGTAAACAAATGCCGACGTGAAAGAAGTAAATTGCAATTTTTGGACTCTTATATTATATTATTATAGAGGGACTAACTAATCACGTATTAGCACAACTTACCACCATCATAACAAATATTTCTGTAAATGCTGTGTATCACAAAATTTCACCTACCTACAATAATTTTAGTGTAATTGAATTTTTCTCACTGGCAATAATAGTAATTAATAAATAGGTACAATAAGTTTCTGTTTAATTTAACAATCCTAAAGTCCTAATTTTTCCACCTACTGTTGCTGATTGCTATAATTTGGTCCAGGACTGATTTGAACGTGCTGAATCAGCACAATGAGATTAATGACCATCACCTAACGAACCGACATATTCGATCTACGTCTCCTATAGAACCATTGTGGATCAAAAATTGCTTAAAATTAATCATCTTGGGAAATGTAAAACTTTCGACTTAATAATGGAATGAGACACTACCAAACATTTTTCGTTGAAATTCGTAAGAAGGTTTTGTGTCATTATATTCTTACTCAAACCAAAACTATTTAGTAATATTATTAGTAAGGATATTTTAATAATTTACGAATTAAGGAAATTAAATTAATATTGTATATTTTAAGCTTTCAAATGCATGATGCATTCTTCATCAGAAATTAATGAAATTGGCACGTTATACACCAAACTTAAAGACCTTATTCAAAACGAAATGTTGAACAAACGAATCAATGGCTAAAGAAAAGAATACGCGGGCACATTTCTACCATTATTAGATACAACAAACCCGAAAGCACTGCTATAGCCAAACATATTTTAAAAGCTTAAGAATTATTACATTTGTTAGCAACTACAAAGATCGTCTGCTCCATGATATGATTTGCATCAAGAAAACTAAAAACACCATGAACCGTCAAACAGATATAGAGGGCTTGAGTAGCATATACAGCCAATTGCTTATATAATTCCTTTTGCGTGTTGGAGTTAGGTTTTCCATTTTTGCTGGAGCACAACCCAGATTTTTCCTAACTCACGGTTATTGGATTGGATCATTATTATGTAATTTCTAATGAAGAATGCATCACGCATTATAATGCTTAAAATATACAATATTAATTGAAAGTTCTTAATTCGTAAATTATTAAAATATCCTTACTAATTTATTTAACGAATTAAAAACTAACCAATCTAAAAAATTTAATATTAACCAGAAAAATGAAATTGTGATTAATATGATGATGCTCTTCCATGTTTAACAAAATGTAAATTTTCTTATTTTTGCTAACTTTTGGGTGGCCAACTTCTGAAATGTTGTCATTATGTCCAGCTTCTCGAAATAAATAATTAAAAAATTAAAAACCTAAAAATTAATCCATCATTTAGAAATTTTAAAGTATTTATCAATACAAAGACAAAAAACTAAAGGGTTGCCATTTAAAAATAGTCGATATCGTCATAACTCTAAAACAAAAGATATGAAAAACTGAATTTGATATAAATTCGTGTATTTTTGTAAAATATAAAATCGCCTTATCCGAGTATTGTTTACAAAAAATATTTTTTCAATTTTTATGAATTTATTCCAAACTTAACGAGCTCGAGTATGAATAATTACTGTTTTTCGGGAGAATTCTATTTTTAACATTTAATTTAAAAATCAAATTCGTTAAATAGCAATTTTCTTAGACGAAGAAAAGCAATAAAATTTAAATTTGCCATTTCCATCGAAATGAATATTAATTGGACAGTAAATAACAGAGCTTTGCGTTTTCACTTTCTTCTGTTATCGTCATAGTCTTACGTGACTTCATTTGGTGTAAATATTATTTAATGAAACTTTCAGAAACAACATTTTAAGGTTTCAATGTTTTTCTAAAAATCGAAAGCTTGTGATATTGAAAATGCAAAATTCTCTGCGTGTTTTTATAAAATCAGGTGTGTAATAAAGTATCTGCATCTGCGTGCAGCCCTTGGAAATATGCGTAGGTAATAGTTCTATAATATAAGAACATAGCAATGAATCATGTTGAGTATAGAGTTATGATGTTAAAAATTTTTGAGTTTTTTGAAGCAGCGTACAATTTTAATTATGTGCATCAAAAGTTACCCTCCTTATAAGAACTTTGGTAAAGTTTTTAAACGAATTGGTACTTAATCTTTTATATTAATGAAAGTTATCTAAATTGTGGATTTTATTAGAATTTTTCCTCACGATTATTATCTTGATATGGCTATAAAGTAAATTTATAAAGATTTTCGAAGTAAGCAGTCGATAAGGAGCTCACATAAGGAGCTTTTAGCGGTTCTATTGTCTAATCTGTACTGTAAGAAATTTTATTATCTTTATCACAATAAGAAATTTTGTAATTCGCAATTGGTATTATAAACTTCTTTTGTTTTAAATTTCTTTTTAAATTAAAAATTATGCGTGATGAAAGCAGAATACGAAAGTTTAGTTTATTTCTAAGCTTTATATAGGGCCACTTTTGTTTTGTTTTGCTATGATTCTATCACTTCAACTTCAAAGAAACCTGGAAAACTATTTACAAAAGATGTTATTTCTCTTAAATATTATGTTTATCACATTTTGCTCTGATAAGGTTCTTGTACAATTTCAATGCACAATAAAATATAATTTGCATTGTTTAAAGTATTATAGCAAATTATTTTCTTCCCAGCTATACTGTTCGCTTAACAAATGTCGTGACGCTCTTTTCCATCTTTAAGATGTGCATTTCACCTACTATTTAACGTGGACTCCTAACCACGGAAAGCGTAATATGCTTTATTTCGAGAAGGGTTCTCATGATAAATTATCTCAGTAATTACCAGTCAATGTATAAGATGCAACCGTATTTGGTTATGAATAGAGGAAAATAAACAGCAAAAAACTAAAATTTCAATTTTAAAAAGAATTGGAAAGCAAAGATTTAAATTCTATACATTCCTACAAATTTCTCTAGTTACGATATCGAACAGCAGCACAATTCTTTCATACTTCGGAGAAAATCGTTATCGTTCAGCAATTGATATCTTTGAAACCGAATATTTGTCGAATTTTCTGATTGAAAAGAGAAATTGAAATATTATAATATACTGGGTTGTAAGGGCCATTCAAAATTCTCAGATTTGCTCTTTTGTTGCTACTTCCATGTCCTTATTACTACGATATTTTAAAGTACTTCTTAAAATATTTTCATTTTATACACTTTAAACATTGCTAATAATTATTTTATACATTTCTGTTGCACCATTGTTACCATTCATCTGAATTGTATATTTTGTGATAAAGATCATCTAACTAGAAAAATTATGCAAACATATTTTGCCATTTTAGTAGACTTTCTCAAGAACAAAGGCTTCCTCTAACTTGACAAGTTACCCCTTGGCACTTGCCTAAATTTGATTATATTATTTGGTGTAGCTGAACAAATGTTTTTCATTGAGTTGCACAATAAACAAGTGATGGTGGACTCCTTCCACATTAAATTCTCTACTTTGTCATCTGATAATTTGTGCTTCATACCCTCGTTCAAAGTTACACAGTTAAGTAAGTTTTCGTTGTTATGATTGTACGAGAGTGGCTATGCAAATTTTCTGAACTATTATAAGTTGAAAACAATTTGGGCAACGTATTTATTTTTTCATCAAGTAGTACGTATGAAGTAGTAACAAAAAATTTAGTTTATGAAGAGTTTGTATAATTCGCCCATAATCGTTTTAAAAATACACGAATTTATCATTTTTGAAGAATCGATATACCTATCTGAAGCGTTTTGAAACCGCAAATCACAAGTCGGGGGCGTCACTTATTAAAATGTATCTTATTAATCTTTCATCGAAGCTAATAAAGCTCGCACAGATCAGAAAGAACAATTTATTAACATGATTATTGAAATAACAAATAACCCAACAATTGGAGAGTTATTACATTTTAATAGTTAATTTTATTTGCCAATATTTTCCCTATTCAAATAGATTGTATAGAATAACAGAATTTGGTCATTGTTGTTTCAATACATTACGACACGAATGTCGGTATAATTTAGTGGTTAAATGATGAATTATTGAAGAACTGGGTTATCTATTGGTTGATCGAATTTGGTAATTTTTAGTTTATTGACATATGTTATAACGTTGTCGCATAAATTATTTATAAAGTAAAATTCATTATTCCACTTGACACAAAAGTGAGGTAGGTATCTTCTAAAAAGGTGACTGGTGAAAATTTATTATTTATCATAATGTAGGTAAAGTATAATTAATATAAATATTTCAAGAAATATTTATATTTCTTATAGCAATTTTTATTTTATAAATCATAAAACTGATGTTCAAATATTACAAAACAATAACTTGATAGTTGTTGATAGTTGATACAACCGTAAAAGCTTTCGGTGTACAATTTTGCAAAAAGGAGAGTTCTATATACTCTGTTAGAAATTGTATATGTGTGGACAAATAAATGGTTCGAGGTTACACATAAAATATATTATTTGAAAACATTTCACTATTACAAACAAAATAGATACAAATGAAGCACTACATTTAAAACGTTCTGTTATTTGCTGGTAATTTATGAACCCATCAAAGTATTTTTATTGCTATTTACGTTACCAGTTATGAAATGGTCTTGTTTATATGACGAGTTTAATAAGAAGAAATTCAAAAATTCTAATTAAAGCAAGTGTAATGAAACTGCTGGAAAGAGTATTACAATCTTCAGCTAAAAAAGTAACTGTTGACCGTAAATTTTAACAATAGGTACTACTTGAAGATGAGAGAAATGTGTTTTACCAAATCGCACACCTGCGAGAAAAATGTCACAACTTTAAAATCGTCATTTAAAACATTAGTAAAAATAAACATTCTTTCTTCTTCAAGATAATATCATATCTGTACCTTTAATAATAATTATTCTCGATTTATTGCCATTTTAGTAACGTAAACTCCATAGGGGTGCCCATAAATTACGTCACACAAAATTACCGCATTTTTAACCCCGACTCATCGCTCACGTCGCCTAAGTGTACGAGCTCCTTTAACCTATACAATCAACTATAACAATGATGCATTTTAGTTATAGCTATGGGAGCTATATTTATAATTTAAATCATAGTTGAATTTTAAATCAATAATTGTGAAAATCACAGTATCTTGTAGTAATATGTTACTAAAATTTTAATAAGCTTATTCGCCAACTTTTTTAAATTAAACTCGTATAATAATAGCATTGTATTATGAGAGAAGGTATGTATCCCATATACACGAGATTAACAGGAGATTTATTTGAGGATTGTAGCGTTCCAAAAATGACTAATGGATACTAATAACACCAATTCAACAACCCAATTGATAAACTGCCGCTGTTTGGTTTAATAACGGATAAAACGAGAGCTTTGAACCGTATATTGTAATTTTATATATAGTTGCATTTATATTATTGCATTTAAAAATGTATTATATATTTTCTATACACACAAGTTGATTATAATTATTACAATGCATGATTTCATGTTTTAAGTTTTCTGAGAGATACAATTTAATGCAAGTTCCGAAATTAAGGTGGCGTTTAATCTCACATCAGCATTTAAACAGTGGTCTACGGTAGGGCTGGGCGATTGTTAAATTTAACAATCGAAAATCGATTGTGTAAAAACAATCGATTATATCGATCAATCGGAAAATCGATTAATCGATTAATCAAACAATCGAATAATCGAACAATCGATTAATCGAAAACAATCGATTAATCGAAAACAATCGATTAATCGAAAACAATCGAACAATCGATTAATCGAAAACAATCGATTAATCGATTATTTCAAAAATATTAATCGATCATCGATTAATCGATTAAATAATCGATTAATCGAAATAAATTCCCAGCCCTAGTCTACGGGCCCTTGGAAATTCCTAAGGATCTTTCAAGAGGTCTTCAAAAAATTATCACAAGGATATTAATTACTAAATAATTAAAGTGCTTGAGAAAGTTGTGATAAAGTTATTTGTTAATACCTTCAATTCAAATCTACATAGAAATGGTACAATCAAATTGAGATATCTAAACAAACATATTTTATATTCAATAGTATATAGAATTTTAACATTTTATGTAAATAACTTTTATTGCATTTTCTAAAAGAAATTATTCCTTCATAAAGGTAAATAATAAAATTGCGCAAATTCTGATAAACGCTGCAAGTGAAAAATATGCTAACAATTGAAAACCTTTGGTGGTCTTTTAGCAAATAGCAAAATTTCGTTCAGACGAATTTCAAATAAAGCTTGCTTTATCCAAATTATAGTCCTTAAAAATACATACATTATTTTAAAAGTTGCGAAACTTTCTACAATATTTTAATAGAACAAGTTTTTTCTTTTAAAATCGGATAAAAGTTTCATAGTACAGAATAAAAACTTTTTGTTTCAGAAATTACTCGTAAGTTCACCGCAATGTTTTACAAATACATAATATCAAATAAAAATATTATCAACAGATTGGAAGAGAGGAAGGGAATATAACATTTTTGAGTTTTTGTTATATAAATTTTTTTATGCTGCTTTGTAATGTAAATATGAATAGCGAATCAGTTATTCTTTTTTATGAATTTCGATTACCTACAAAAAATTGGAAATTGCCATACTACGAATTTTGACATAACCTTTAAGACTTCAAAATTGTGATTTGAAGTTGCCAACTCTTTGATAACGGCAGTATTCAGTTATTGATTTCAAAAACTACAGTATCAATATTTCAGTAGAATAAGTTTGTAAAAGCGCATTCTGTTTAGCTTTAGTTGCCTTTTTGCTCGTTTGTTCGATGTGTCGAGCTTAGCAACAGCCTCAAATCTTCAAAAGAAATAAATAATTTATCAGCTTATCGGTTTTGCATAATATGCAGTAGTATAAATAGGTACTCTTAGGTGAAATGTTAAGCAATTTTTAGTATATTTATAATACTAAAACACCTGTATTCCATTCCTCCCCGCTTTCTCTACCTTTAATAAACAAACTGTCGTTGTAAAAATGAAGCAAAATTTATTGACCGAATTTATATTCGTAAAAGTCATCTTCAGATAGTGAAACTGATGTAAACGCTACAAATTTTAATTAGGAAATAAATTCACGAAATTTAAATCTAGTTTGACAGCCGTATAATGTTCATTCAAATTCATATTCACTGACAGAGTAATTAGAAATCAGTGGAATTCATGTTTAGTATAACAATCGATTGGCGTGTTATAAATACACTGGGGTAGTATGAACTTTTTGAGTGTGAACTGGAATCGATAATGGGGTCACAGGTTACCGGTAGTTGAAGTTGAACTACAAAGATCTAGAGCCGAAACATTCATACAATAATTTATAAATAGGTTGTTACACAGCAGGTAACGATACACGGACGTCGATATGAATTTTCCATTCATGTGAAAAATTTTCTTTAGTGACTTGGACAACGTCGCTTTGTTACGATCTGAAATTTTTTTAAGCGTTATTTCGACGAGTGAAATTACTGAAGTAATAATATTTTATTCTCATATTCCTAAGAGAACCAAAGAGTTTTTAGATATATTAAGCGTAGTTACGTCAAGCACTTACAATTAATTTAGTAAAGTGGAGGTGACGTTGAAATTAGTTTAGTTTGCGTCTTTTCCGTTTTTGCTGAAATTAATAATAATGTCTTGTTACAGCCGTGTCTAAGGAAGACCCAGAGGACCACGTTTCCGGAAAATTGCCGTACAATGGTTACAGCGACGAATTTCTCGACCGACTAGAACCGAATGGCAACATCCCAGAAGGAAAATCTGATCTCAAATACGGTATGTTTCTTTCACGATACTGTTTTTCTTTACAATTAAAAAGTTTTATCAATAAAGCAAAAAGCAGGGTACTTGCACAAACAAGATACTACATGCCTTTTTTATACTTTATTGTAGAGTTTTTAGATAATATTCACACAAAATGTAATTTATTCATATTTAGTATAGTAATTTTTCTCTAAACACTTGGATAGGTAATATGTATTGTACTTTTCAAAATATCTCTCAAATGGTTTACCTATTTTTCAAATGAAGATGATATTGGTTTCACAAGTTTCCAATTGTGTTCATATTGAAAAATGTAAAACTATTGCAATGCATTGTTCGGGCACTCTTTCTATGATTTATTTACCACACAATGTGTGAATACGTTCTACACCCTATTTTTTAGTTCTAGAATATAGATAAGGAAGCAATATCTTGTTTATGCGCCCAATGTCACATTGATTATGTTTTCTAGAAACATAATATTGCAAATTGTTATTGACAATAACATTAGATCGGCTACCTTGTAGCATGTGATAAATATAAATTGGTAAATGCATCTGTTTCTCTCAACATTATTTTATCGTCAAATTGAAGGGGCAAATGCTAATGCATTCAATGCAATAATGCCTCGAATAATGCAATGTGAAATTGAAACGTCAGTCAATAGAATAATTAGATTTTTGATGTAAATTATTTGTTCTATAACGACACATTTAAAATTCCATTTTAATTTATATGCGAAAGTAAATTTTCGCATTTGATTGAAAATAAAATTTGCAGTGTTGAATGACTGATGGTTTTACAAAAATTCCTTCATTTATTATTAATTACTTATTATAATTTATAAAGTTTTAATAATTCCTGCATTTTATCTTTCAAAAATAAACAAAGAAATAAAAGAATTTTTAAAAAGAACAGTTTTCTTGAACAATACCTTGAAAACATTAAATTTATTAAAAGCTTGAAGCACTGATTCTACATGAAAGTAATGGTCCCACGCTTTTAGTTAAACAAGCATTTTTTTTTGTATTCTAAATTTTATAATCTACAATGCGCAACGTGTCTATGTTCACTAGAGGTCGAGCTAAGAAATTCCCCCTAGTCCGCGATTCTAACCCGGAATTTCCGCTCTGTAACTCTATACCGGTGATAACACCAACCCACTAGGTTCTACCCGGATACAAAAATGGGGTCTTTTGAAGACAAAATTCCAAGGAAGATAGCATCTTTTGCATCGCTCTAGCTGGTGTATTATTTAACCTAAAAAATTAAGATTGCCAATTTTTTTATCAAAAATTGTAAGTTTTAATTCAAATTTTCGCCAATCACACAAACATCAATATTTTGTATATTGTATATTGTACATGTAGATTAAGTGAATTTTTTTCCTTTCTTCCAAATTCATATTTGCACCAGCTACACTGCGTGCCGCAAATTCAATTAACACTTAAATATTATTATTCTATTCTTTCCTTCCATCTAAAAAAAAAATCGGTAAAAAACGCGATTTTTTAGGGATGCTACAGTGGTGTTCCCCCATAAGGCGACGTCACATCGCGAGCACCTTTAATCTCTTATTTTTGAATGCAAGTTGGGTCACCCAGTAGATTCATTTTAACAGGCTAAAACCTCAAAATTCATATGCAAAATAACGATATAATGGAAAAATTATAGCCAAGAAAGGTCGGCGCGACGTGCGGAAGTTGGACAGTCTTTTGTTATATTATTTTTATTATAGTATTAAAATTATGTACACCTTTTTTTTACACATTCACAAATTCGTAATAATTCAGTAACCTAAAATGTATCTTTATTGCTTGAAATTAAAATTAAAAAAAAAAAAAAAATATTCTCAATTCTGTTTTGTCATTTTATTGTTGATCAATTCAGTTTCTGAGTGGCTTACATACTTTCCTGAGGGTGAGAAATATTAATCATATTCATCACAAATAGTATTAATAATGAACTGATACTTCCAAGATAATACTGTCATTTTTTTATCGATTAATTACTACATACATATTCAGAACTCCTGATGGAATTAATAAATTATAATGTACGCTCGTAATGCGTTTATTGATAAATAGTGCATCTTTTGTTTTACATAATTATATTATCAGTGCATATAATGAGGTCGAAGACCGTTGCCCCTGCAAAACAATGCTAACATGAAATAGGATAAACTTTTGTTTATTGTTATCGAAACGGTTGTCAGTTCTTTATAGTTTATACCATATTTAGAAATTAAATCGAATGTGAACTCTATCACTGTGGACTCATCAGTAGGTAATTTTCACCAAGTGACGACCGAATCTATTAACTATATAAATTGTACTATTTATGTAGATGCGAGCATTCTATTGAAGCAAGGCAAGACCCCACTTCATTGTGAACGCCGCTTAACCGCTCGACCTCGCTCACCTTTAAATAAGATTTCTTTATTATTTGTTTATAAAGCTACATTTAAATGTACTAGTAATCAAATTCGGCACCATATCTGGGGCGCTCGCTGAGGACTTGTTCCAATCTTGTTCTCTAATGTATTTGCTATTTCAGTAAAAGCTACTTTCAAAGCTTGATAATGGTAATATAGGTATCTCCGTCTACAGTACCTATTATAGGTCGGCAAGTTTTTTTTTAAATCGGAATGCTTGAAATAAACTCCTGTTACATTTTTATGTAATTTTAAATAAATCTGTAAAGAAAATATTGGTTTGTCAACTTTTCGACAAGGTTTGTTCACCTTTTAGCACTAAGGTAAATTATAAACTAAATTTCTGCTTGTATACGCTTAGGTTGAGTCAGTGTTTAGAAACATGGTTAGAAATTTATTATTATTGTAATCTAGTATTTATAATAATATATCAACGGGATTAACTTGATTTCATATACAAACAGATGAATTTGGCAGTGTAACTAATACTTCCTGCTATTATTTTAACTCTTGCGTTATTTTAATCTTATATACTGATTTACAAATAATTTTTAATTTCAAAAAGGTGATACCTACATTGAGTTGAAATATTTTACAATTTATTTACTATTAATTTGCGATGTAAGTATAATGAACCCAATTCTTTCTATTGTACTATCTAGAATCTACGTAAATACATAATAATAATATTCATTAATCATAAAATATATACTTTTTTTAGAAATGAAAGAATAAAATAATAGAGAAATTCTGTTACAATTTTTATGATCTATGTTCTTAAAAAAGGCGGGTTCAATAATAATAATTAATTGTATTTTCAACGTGAATTTAAATATTATGCTACTGCAGTTAATAAATAATAAAAATAGTCTTTTTTTTTTAAATAATTACTGAATTTGGATTAATCACAATACTAAAGTACATTGACGCTCAAACAATAATTGATACAAATTTAAAATTTATACCAATCATAATTGTTTTAAAGAAATAAATTGAAACATAAAAAGAGGTTTTCACACAGATATTGGCGTCTTGCCTTGCTAAAGTAGAAGCTGGAAGGAACCTATCAGATTGAAGTATTTTTAATTAACCATAATATAAAAGGATAGAAGACAATACTTCAATCTTATTGGCTCTTGCCAACTTCTACCGAAGCAAAACAAGACGCGAATCTCCTTGTGAACGTCGCTTAATTTTGCTCAAATGAATTACCTACATGCATTATTACTAGTTGTAAAGGTGCACGTAGACGCTTATACCTTCGACACACTGAGAGCGTTGATCTTCATTAGTCCTAAATGAACTTCATTATCTTCAGTCTGTCAGGTCTCATTTATAAATTATTAATTTATAACTTCGTTTAAACTTAATTTTAGTAAATTAAGTTCCGCTGTCGGTTACACGAAGATCGAATTCGGCAATTCTCGTCTATGCAAATGACACTTGTTGGGATCAGCTGATTTTAGCATATTGTTTTTTAAGGCATTTAAGGACGTACGAACGCGACTTTGAAATCAATTGAGTACTAATTTGTTATGAAATTTATTTAGGGCTTTGGAAAAATTTTCAAATATATCCAAAATCATATAATGATTTATTAATTTGTTTTGAATATCGGAAATACTTTTTCGATATTTATTGTAAAATATCAGTATTATAAATTAGTAATTAATTTGACTTGTTTTAAATTACGTATTAAATTTGGCTACACCGCGGTTTTCAAATAAAAAAAACTAGAACTGTATGTCAGTGTATCGAGTTGTTTTGTTGACAGTTACATAAATTATTAGTTTTACTATCAGTTATGAATAGTAATAATCATTATAATGTTAGAAACAGTCATGGTGTCTTATTTCCCAAAAACATAAATTTCGTCATTATGTCAAAACATAAAAAAACGTCACTGTTCTATTGTGCGTTGTTGCCAGTTTTATTATGACGACTAACCTAACAAAATAGTTTTAGTTTTATTTATGAAAATAATTAATAATTAATTGAAATGTTCGGTAACACCCTGTTTTTAATGCAATTATATAAACTATATACTTTAAAGAATATTTATAAACATTATATATTACGATATCTACTTGAATAATATTGTTTTTTATAATTTTAAATACACGAAAACTCTATTCTCCATAAGATCCTATGTTAAAAATTTGAATTTTAATCAATAATTACTCTTTGAAATTAACGGTAACAGGTTTTTATTTTTAGAGAATCCAAAAGCAACATAATTGAACTACACAATTCAGTAAAAAAAATAATTTTATCTACTAACAAGCCTCATGTATGAACGTCCTTAAATGAATAAATATTATTTAACAAATTATTTAATCAAGAAATAAAATAAAAATGACAATCTGCTAGATAAAATATATCCAAAATAAAATTGTCAAATTTTGTGTGGTTATATTAAAATAATTATTCTTAATTAGTGGCATATTTCCGAAAGAGTTTTCAAAACGTTGACGGCGGTGTTCGACAAGCTTCGGTCTTCATTTAAGTTTGATTTATTGAATGCTATGATGCCAGATCTAGAGAAACGTCTCTAGTTCTAGGGAAATTTTAGGGTTTTTAAAGTTTTTTTATACTGTTCTTAAAATAATTTGTTTGGAAGGTGGCGCCAATTTTAAAATTTACATTATTTCATTTAAATTTATAATAATAATTGTATAATCCTAAAATTTTATTAATTCTTAAAGTAATATATCAAATAGCATTAATAAAGTGTATACATTCTGAATTTGTTGTAAAGGGAAGATCTAATGCGGACCCATTGTACTACCTCCGGTTTTCAGCTTCACCCGATCCAGTCACTCCCCAAGCCATTCCAGCTATAGAATGAATTCCAGAAGCTTAGAAAACAGGGTGTTACTGATTCTAGCCATGTCAGACCAGAATTCCCCCAACACAGATTCTCTCATTGAAGTTAATGCTGGACAGTAACATCAAACGACATATATAGGGTCATGTGCATATCCCGTCAGGTGAAGGTGTTTATGTAATCTGTAGTTTCCAGTTACGATCCCTGTAATTGTCCTCAGATTGACTCCGGATAGCTTCAGGTAGTATCTCGTATGTTTACAAGAAGGCGCAAGCAGCAAGCTCTTGCTAGGTTGTATGCAACGATACATTGTTGGTTGAAAAAAGCTTTTTAATTATAAATGTATAAAGTAAATTTAATTAATATTTTATTAATAATAATGATACATAGGCATTATTTTTATTCGTTGCCATCGTCAATATCTTGCACCTGCGGTACATACCAAAATCTCTTAAAACAGTGAGAAATTTAAAAAGAAAGACCAAGCAGATAACGATGACAAGTTCTTGTATGAACTTGCAAGATTCAATAATATTACAGAACGAGAACTTTCACCAATCAACCAATGGCAATAATTGAGACACAATTAAGATTTAGTATTGTATCGGAAGCCACCATTAAAACAATTTTAGAAACCACTAAAAAAAATAATTAATATTATACTTATTAGTCTACCATCGGTATATCTCAAACCATCTCTTCAATATTCTGGAATATCGTTACCATTTTCATTCTAGAAATTCTTTAAAATGGGACAAGCTTTATTGAGGTTATGATTATGACATCTTTATAATCAGTGGTATTCAACCTCTTTGTATTTGGCACTCCACACTAATTTAATCAAAATTTTAAAGTTTTGTTTGCCTTGTTTTCATGAAAGCAAGGTATAAAAATTATACAAAATTCGAAAAAGAGGTATTTTAAAGAATATGAAAGTATCAATTCACTTTATCAACTGTTAACTCAATGCCCATTCGAGCTGCGGGTTGTGCAGCACTGTTTTAAACAAATGTTAATTTAAATATTCGCAGTCTGTCACCTATATTTCGTAATGAAGATATATTTAGAATGATCATTCTTATTGATGATCGTTAGTGGCAGTCTGTCGACGGTATTAAACAATTTGCGTCAACTTACGATTTAATTGATGCATAATAATTTATGCTGAACCAATTTTTGAATTTTAAGTGATGTACACTGTTTGAAAGTCTAAATGCATCTTAGCACTATTATTTATAGGGAGAGTAGTAATTTACGTACACCATAATAATTTACGAGTTTTAAGGGATCTACCATATATTATTTTCCCACTTCAACCCTTTTAAACATTCACCTCTTGCTACATTTATGAATTATGGTGATATTTCGCTATCTCATATATTATAAGTCCTTATAAATAACATAAAACACTTTAATATGATTATATAGCCAGACTGGTAGTCGCCATCACAAGGTGTGGTCATATAATTGGGTCATTTTGAGGGTGACTTGCTACTTAAAATATGCGTGTCATTTTACACGTTCAATTAATTTTAAATGAATTTAGACTGTATATTTGCTCGTTTGAATGCTTTTGGGGGTAGCGACATCGATGGTAATGGTGCTTTTTAAAAACATGTCGAACAATAAAAATGTGTTGGAATGCGTTTTAGAATTTTAATAATTAAATTGTAATTTTTTATTCAAAATACTTCGCCGTTCTCTGTATCCTACAAATGATTTTGCATTAGTTAAATTTTTTACTTTTTCAATTTGCAAGTTCGACGAACTTGGATTAATTCACGAAGGGTGCGTAACAGTATTAATAATTACTTTCACGAACTGGGAAAAAATTTTGTTGGAATTATACTACAAAATTATCATTTCATTTTTATTTTCTTATTTATTTACAATTAAAAAAATTCATTGTCTAGTTAATTAATTTTTTTGTTTGAATATCAATTTTATTTTTATCTTCCCACTGAAATGGAAGGGAATGAATAGGTTTAGGGTGTTATGGGATGTATTTTCATATTGATTTGTGACCTGATTAAGTCAAAAATAAGTATTACAATTGTCGATTTATTTATAAAAGTTACCTAATAATAATTTATTCTCAAAGTGTCTTTGAACATAATGCTGGGTTTAGATACTCAAGTCAGATAAATTGGAAACTTGAAAATTCAAACTAATCAAAATTGATTTTTAAAATTATGCACCAATTGAAATAGAAATTTGTGCAAAATTTGCACAAACTTTTTGAGTGGCTCAACCCAAATTGAAATCACTTCCTGTTTGTCAAAAGAAATGTCTTTAAATCCTACTGAAGGTGTAGACTGCGGATACGGAACAGCGTCCTAACTAACCTTTATTTGAAAAAACATTCATGAATACGTAATCAAGTAATATGTAAACAACTTGACACAAATTCTGTATTTCCACCCTGAAAGCATTCGATTTTATATTTAAATACAAATGTATTGTTTTTGATTTACTGAAATTATTCTGAATGGTTAAGCTTAAATTTTTTATGGTATGATGCATTTTCTCTGATAGTGAATTTCTATCAATTCTAAATTTTAGTTTGGTTAATATTTTAAGTTTATACAAACCTATTACAAAACGTTTCACTTGGAAAATGGGAAAACCCTAATAGGATTGTTAGGAACAATCACCTAGCATTGTAGAATGGATATTGAGTTTTCTAGCTAATATTGCTTGTTAAGGGTAGGGTTTCACACATGCAAAACTAGGAAAGTAATGCATTTGAAAACGGCTTGACGGATTGACTTCAAATTTTGGGAACATATACAAAACACATTTAGGCACAAAATGACATATTTTATATCTTTGAATTTTTAAAAACTACATATTGTTTGTCGAGATATCTAGTTTCTAATTTATTTTATTCAAATCAAAATAATGCATAGTGGATAATGATTGACGTGATAAACAAAAAAAAAATTAAAAACTAAAAGTTTGTTCTTAATTACAAAGTAAAAAATTTGGCAAGTAACCCACGTAAAAATGGCTTACCCGATTGATCTCAAATTTGAGGGCAACATTTATGGAGCAAAGGTCTATAAAATGACATATTTTTTAAAATGATATTGTTTTAAATAATATAGTTTTTTAATTTTTTTATATTAAAAAATTATAATTTTTTAATATTTTGCATATATACGTGAGTTGTATGCGTATGTAAATTTGTCTACCAAATATTAAATTTTTTGAATCGATATAAGTAAGTATTTTTGAATTTTAAAATAACTACTTTATGTAATTCGTGATATTTATGTTACAAACCAATTCTGAATTGCGTCAGCAATGCTTGTTCAACTGTTTTGTGTTGGGGGCGCTGTCGTATTACTCAATTATATAATAAACTGACTTAGCGACGATAATAAGATTAGCTTGGACAAAAGCTTACCTTACCTCTACCTTTTGTCAAGTTCATGCTTTTGTCCAAACTAATCTTATTATCGTCGCTAAGTCAGTTTATTATATAATTGAGCAATACGACAGCGCCCCCCAACACAAAACAGTTGAACAAGCATTGCTGACGCAATTCAGAATTGGTTTGTAACATAAATATCACGAATTACATAAAGTAGTTATTTTAAAATTCAAAAATACTTACTTATATCGATTCAAAAAATTTAATATTTGGTAGACAAATTTACATACGCATACAACTCACGTATATATGCAAAATATTAAAAAATTATAATTTTTTAATATAAAAAAATTAAAAAACTATATTATTTAAAACAATATCATTTTAAAAAATATGTCATTTTATAGACCTTTGCTCCATAAATGTTACCCTCAAATTTGAGATCAATCGGGTAAGCCATTTTTACGTGGGTTACTTGCCAAATTTTTTACTTTGTAATTAAGAACAAACTTTTAGTTTTTAATTTTTGTTTGTTTATCACGTCAATCATTATCCACTATGCATTATTTTGATTTGAATAAAATAAATTAGAAACTAGATATCTCGACAAACAATATGTTGTTTTTAAAAATTCTAAGATATAAAATAATATGTCATTTTGTGCCTAAATGTGTTTTGTATAATGTTCCCAAAATTTGAAGTCAATCCGTCAAACCGTTTTCAAATGCATTACTTTCCTAGTTTTGCATGTGTGAAACCCCAGCCTTAAATTAAATTTATTAAAATATTTTATGAAACTGAAATTTTATATTATTCGTTTTGTTTTTCTACTCTCCAGACCAGACCACGTTTTGGACTATGTCCGATCTGTATAATACGTACCTATACTCTACAGTTTACATGATAAGCCGGGCTGCTCTTATAATTTACTATTTTATTTAAACGACTGTTATTCTTTATTACTTTGTCATTACACCAAATGAATAAGAATAGATACGGTAGAGGGTAGGAGCGTCGATAATCCGAACGCCATAGGCATCTCATAACTCATACGGTAAAAATCAGGGAAGTTAAGTACCTACTGTAATAAATAATATTACTATAGCTACATTACTCATACAAACCAATTTCTGAATTTTTTATAACCACTTTCCTTATAGCGTCTTTACCGAACTTTTTTGATATCCACCCGTATTTGAATATTTTTAAAACATGACAAGTATCTGTTTGTTTTATTATATTATTTCTGTGTAAAATTGGGTTATTTATGAACACTAATAATTATTAGGTACGGTTTCGTGCTCTTATCTTAATTGTACTAATATTTGTGATGTATAAACAAGGGAGGGTTGGTACCTACCGATTCAAGTAGAATTTCGTCGTTTTGTTATGGAATTTTTCGCGCTTTAATTTTAGGTTAATTGTATTCATTGTTCTACCATTAGGAGGCACATCTGCATTATATTATTGTTATGTATATAATTTCAAATTTTCAACATTTATTTCTAATTTTATACTCTGGAACTGTATAATTATTTAGTAGTCGATTATAAATTTCTAATTGTTTGTAAGCTTATAATAAAATAGAATTAATGGTTATAAACTTTATAATTGGAGTTAAAACCGTATTACTTATAGTAAGATTTTTTTAAATTAAATTAACTTATAATTTTACATTTTAGAAAAACTATAGTTGTTTTATCAAACTAGAAGTTACTTTTACAACCGAACTTTATACTATTTATTAATTATGTAATCGTATTATTAATGTACCAATATTAGCCTAATGAAATTTTTATTAGGCGTGTGTATTATTTTTACTGCTTTTTAAGAACTATTTGTACTTTTATTACAATCAATAATAAAAACTTTTCTTTCAGAATGGAGCAACGTTACGGGGCACGATAGGGTGAAACGACAACTGTCTGTGTCTTCAGATAGTAAATTATTAGATGAAGACATTAGGGAAGAAGCACGGGTGATATTACGCCCTCGAAAACCTCCTAGACCTAAGTCAGAAGTTTTACTTAATCAGGGATGCGAGCATAGAAGAACGAAACGGTTTTCTGCTTTCGGGGTATGTATAAAATTCGAATTAATTACTTTTATTTTTAACTCAAATTTTAAAAATTCCAAACACGAAAATTCTAAATTAACCTAATTACAATAACTAGTAATTAGCGTTTCTTTTATTACAATTCTTCTTCAAGTTTAGTTCTAAAATTGGACGTTAATGTTCAATTTTGTCTGAATTTCTTAACATTTAAATAATGACTAGAAGGTTTAGAACACGCCAAGTCATGATGTTATCACGTCTTAAAAGGGTCTAGCGTTTTGTAGAATTACTAATTGAAGGTGATGAGCAAAGTGCGTGCAATGAAGTGTTTCATTTTGTGCAATTTTATAGGCTTCTCAGTTTAAAACTGACAAACACACTACCACTACTAATACTAAGAATTGGTTTTCTAATTAATTTTCTAATTAGCTGCAATAAAATTTCGTAAGAACTAAAAAAGTATATATTTGTTCTGTTACAACATTATAAGAAAATATTGATAGTAATATTTACAATGTTTGTTTTACGGATGGTCGTTCCAAAATTTCTTTACAAAAACTATACCTACTGGAAGGTGTTATTTTTTACTTCCCAGTTTTTCTTTTATCAATCTGATATATCAATATGAGAAATCAACATTCAGTCTTTCACAATGCATTTATGTAATGATGTCAGATGATTTTTTTTCAATGAAACAAATTAAGATAGTATTATAATAAATTTGACCAATTATTAGAAAAAGTCTCTCTACTTGACAATTAATGCACCCCAATAGCAGGCTCTTACTTTCTAAAATATGTGTTTTAATTATTAAAATATAACAATTTTGTAAAGTATGACTTCAATTTGATAGTAATTTGAATTTATAATTGCACATCAATATAAAGCTATGTTTTGTAAATCTCTTAGTGGATTTTTCTTGTTTAATTTTACGATAAAAAACGTATAAAAGTTTTGCAGGTCACGAAAAAATAGATTCGATTTTTAAATTAAATAGGTACCTAATTGTATTCTACCGTAATTGCAATCCAAATATATTCGTGTTTTTATTATAAATTATTAATATCTTTATTCTTCTATTATAGTTATGATATGAATAGGTATATTTTGAAAGTTTTTATTATTTTGGGATAGTTGAGTTAACTAATTAAAGGAATAAATTAAAGTAAGTAAGATTTGATGTAGTTCCTAATGCAGAATTTATGCAAATTGATAAATTCCAGGTGCTGTGAGACTAAATCCTAGTATGATGTATGTGCGAGTGAATTTGTATAATGTTAGAATATTAAAATCTTCATGTGAAGTAAATTTTAAATAACCAACCTTTCCTAGTTTTAGAAACTTACTTTAATTTAATAGTATTTTAATTGTTCAAAACTTATTGGAAATTAAATTTGTTTCAGGGCGATTCTCCTTTTGGTAAATCTGAAGCTTATATTAAATTAGAACAATTAGGTGAAGGGTCCTACGCTACTGTGTATAAAGGATATAGCAAGTAAGTGATACGTAAAATTTTGAAACTATAAAATAAATAATACTTATATATTTTTATTATTAGTTTAAAAAATCAAGTAGTAGCACTAAAAGAGATTAGACTGCAAGAAGAAGAAGGAGCTCCATTCACGGCTATTCGGGAAGCTTCTCTTCTTAAAGAACTGAAACATGCCAATATAGTCACTTTACATGATATTGTTCATACACGGGAAACCCTAACATTTGTATTTGAATATGTGGTAAGTAGAGCAGTCTTTTAAAAATACATTCGTTAATGAAATAAGACACTTGATATTTTTATTTGGGCGGAAATGCATTGCACTTTTTCATTTTTAAATTTAATACCATCTCATTTAAAATAAACTTCTAAAATGTCGTAGTAAAAATATAATATAGGTATCTACACAACTTTTCAAAATTATTATTAACAGAAACGCACTTTTAATTATTGTAAAAGTATTGTTCAATTGGATGCTCTAAATTTTTTATTGATTACCTACAAAAGTCGTACTTACCCTCTCGCTCCAAATATTTTTTTCATTGCAACCTTCAAATTCAGTTATACACGCATAGTAACCAGAGCTGATGATATTTCTTATAAAAAGTTTTAAAAAAGATAATAATAATAATAATGAAATTTGGTACTACCCATTTCAGTACTTTTGGAATCGTCAAAAGAATGCACTGTAGTACAATAATTATTGAAGAGATTATTGAACAATAGTTCCAGTGTGATAACTGATAAGTAAAGCAGGGATTTTAGGAAATAAAAAGTGTTTTAAAAAAGGCGCAATTTTAGGCTATAAAAATCATTGAAATAGGCACAATAATTAAGAATTTAGGCGTTTTAGGCAATTATATATTTTGTTACAAAAACTTACAAACGTAATATTTATAAAAATTACTAATAAGGTTTAATAGAGATTAGAGCTGTAAATTTGGAAAATGCTATACAAAATTTTATATAAGCTTTTTTCCGTCCTAAATAGATGGTGTTATTAATTTTCTCCCCTATTTGCAGATGACGCTACTGGTCTGGGGTTACTATTTTTTCTCTCTCTTTTTATGATAAAAACTCAATAACAAAAACCGGTATTCACTATCTTTAGCTCTGTTTGGTACACATAAAAGTGTAGTGCAGGCAGGACCGCCCGCGGCAGCCCAGGGTAGCCGGAACTGCACGAGAACTCGCTAGTGCACATGACTGTAACAAACGACTTTAGTGCAGGTGGTGCAGGATTTTACAACTTTTACATTACATAATATACAAAATCAAAATATATTAGTGTCCGAAAGGGTAGTCTCTAAAAAATCAGAACAAATCGAGCACAGTTATTTCTGAGAATACTTAGTTCAACAATAACATCGTAAATGAGGACAAATTTATGAGTTCATTTCAAGAAGGCACTTGACATTTTTATGGCCTACGACAAGTTAGTATCATAAATATCGTTCTTCACCCTTAATTATTAGATATTTTTTATCAAGTTTCCTAATCCTAAAATTGTCTAAAATATAAGAAGTTTTTTGGTAAATACGTTTGAATTATTCCTTCCTTCTCCTTCTCAATCCTTTTACCCTAAAGAGGGTGTGGTGAGCCTTTTAACAAAGGCTTCTCATGGCAGATTACACCCCGGTGGTTTGCCATTGCCTGCCGAGGGGAGAGACGGCCAGAATAAAGTTCTTACTTTACTGGGATTCGATCCGAGTATTTAGCGTTCATAGTCAATTCTCGTGACCGCTAAGCTCCGACCGCCTCTTGAATTATTAAGTGATTAAAAATGCAATTTTTATGCAAATTTGCATAAAAAATTATTTTAAGGACGTTGTACCCAATTACAGCGAAAAGGAATTCAAAACAAATTTTAGAATTTCAAAAAATTTATTTTTATTATTATTATAATTTATTTTTATTATAATAATTTATAATAAAATTTTTTTAATTAAGAACAAATCAAGTAAATATGTCGTTTTCAATCGCAAGTTTTATTACCCACCCACAAATTCTACTGCTTGTCAGCTACCTGCACTCGCTACTCTAGCTATTTAGGTAGAGTAAAGCTACGTTTTCATAGGGTAGTGTATTGGTAGTGTAACGTGTAGTGGGTAAAAATTAGTGTGTAAGAATTTTAACGTTCACATTGGTAGTGGATGGTCGTTGTCAAACGAAACGGATTAACTGATCTGTTTGTTCTGATTGGTCGTTGTAACGACTCGTGTCTAGAGACAGTATATTTTGTTTTTGATCCTGAATCCTTACGCATGCGCATTTGTTTCTTTTTTGTACTTAAGAAAATCAAATGTAATTTTGACAGCTGTCAAATTTCGTCAAAATAGTACGTTTATTATTTAAATTATTTCCTTTATAATAATAGACCGTAAACGATAATACTACTAATGGTTTAGCAGTTTCAGGGTGAAATTTGTGATTACAAATGTAAATAGAGGACAATTATTAAAAAAATCACTTTAAAACTCATACAGGCGAAAAGCCGTCTTTAAAGTTAAAAAATTAATTATTTAATATAATATATTAAATATATTATATTTAATAATATTAAATTTATTATATTAATTATTAATTATAACGTCCACCGGGCAGACCACCTAAAAGATGGAAAGATAGTTGGCAATCAACTTCACAAGAAATCAAATGATGGAAAATAAACAGATCAATAGATCTCTAAATAGTTAAAGAAGAAGAAGAAGAATTATTATGAACGCCAGTTTATTGTAGAAGGAAATAATTTAAATGTGGTAATTTAAAGACGGCTTTTCGCCTATATGAGCTTTAAAGTTTTTTTTTTAATAATTGTCCTTTTATTTACATTTGTAATCACAAATTTTACACGGAAACTACTAAAAAATTAGTAGTATTACCGTTTACGATCTATTATTATAGAAGGAAATAATTTAAATAATAAAAGTACTACTTTGACGTAATTTGACAGCTGTCAAAATTACATTTGATTTTCTTAAGTACAAAAAAGAAACAAATGCGCATGCGTAAGGATTCAGGATCAAAAACAAAATATACTGTCTCTAGACACGAGTGTTGTAACGCTGTGTATGGTAAAAGCGGTAAAAGCTAAAACCTACCTAGCTTTTACCATCCCCACTACACCTTACCACGCTTCTTACACATTACACAGCGATTAGAACGGTACCATTAAAAACCGTTACTCTAAGTTTTACACTACACACTAACAAGGGGACCTTGTCGACGACTTTTCCACGATTTGCACAATTTTTAACATACCTTTTAGGCAATAATCTGTTATACTTCAGGTTAAAATTGCAGGACCCGGATTTGAATAAATTTTGATTAAATCGATTTTAAAAATCGAATAAATTGGTATTATAAATTAGGTCTAATGAGAAGTAAAATACGAAGGCCTCCGATTCATTTGACACTTTGACATAACCTCGCATTTCGTAACAACGACATATTAAAAATTAATTAATTTAAAGAAATTTTAACCAGATACAAACAATCAATTAAACTACGATGAGCAAAAAAACCAAATTGCATAAATATCAGGTTAGTCTTGACTTGAAAAGACGAATTTTGTAACAACCCACAAAAAATACGTTCATGTACATGGTTGAAATTTTCTGTAATTACAAGGTAAGATATTAATTAATATAGTTAATTTAAAACAGTAAAAACATTTTAATACACAGGGAATCTTGAAAGAAGTTCAGAATGTTAACGCTCAGCTATTTGCTTCTCTTCGTTAGAAACGATTTACAATGTTACATTAGTAGAGCATTAGAAATCGGTGTGGTTTACATCAACGACCTCCCAGCAAATAGGAAAGGCCCAACAGTATGTGCAGATGACAATGCTCTCATTGAACAGGACATTGCAATAAATACTTCAGTACAATTGTCATTCATGTGCAGGACGTGGCATGCAATGTGTTAAACGACACACTTAAATTGTATCTTCATAATGCTAACTACCAGCAGTCTGGCGTAAATCAAACACGAATAGACTACAGAGCGAGAAGCCGCGGTTCTAATCCTGATTGCGTCGGATATGTGCTGTGATCTAAAAAGTCCAAAATCGAACTGTGGACTATGAGGAAGGCAACGGGAAACCACCCCATTAACATTTCCCTAATAAAGTCTTCTTGGCTTAGCCAGGAGGATCGCTAACATCCGAAATCGGATAGGCACTTGAAGAAGAATGCAAACTAAAGTCTACGTGCAACTACGTACAACTAGGGCTACCTAGTACTTACTGTTCGTTGGTGTCGACAAAGGAATTATTATAATAATTTTTTTTTTAATATGTATTTATGATGTACAACTAGAACAGAGAATTGTAATAAATTACTATATCTACTATTAATTATTTATTAAATTATATTATAATCAATTACTATAAAAATATTGTTGAGAATTCGATAATTATTGATGTTCGGAAACAAGTGCAATGGACAGTTGTTAACACGTCAATGCAACCTATATAAAAATTATCTAAATGAATCTACGTATATTATAATATTAATTATTAACTTACCGTGTAATTACAGAAAATTTCAACCATGTACATGAACGTATTTTTTGTGGGTTGTTGTTACAAAATTCGTCTTTTCAAGTCAAGACTAACCTGATATTTATGCAATTTGGTTTTTTTGCTCATCGTAGTTTAATTGATTGTTTGTATCTGGTTAAAATTTCTTTAAATTAATTAATTTTTAATATGTCGTTGTTACGAAATGCGAGGTTATGTCAAAGTGTCAAATGAATCGGAGGCCTTCGTATTTTACTTCTCATTAGACCTAATTTATAATACCAATTTATTCGATTTTTAAAATCGATTTAATCAAAATTTATTCAAATCCGGGTCCTGCAATTTTAACCTGAAGTATAACAGATTATTGCCTAAAAGGTATGTTAAAAATTGTGCAAATCGTGGAAAAGTCGTCGACAAGGTCCCCTTGTAAGTCTTACGCTACCACTACACTACCCTATGAAAACGGAGCTTAAAATGTGTAGTTCCGAGCTGTTCGGAACTACAACAATTTTCGTAACAAACGGTTGTCCACTACCTGCACCGCTTACACCAATTCATGCCAAACGCGATTTAGAAAAAAGTGCAGTTCAGGTTGCACTAGGACTGTGATACCAAACAGAGCTTTTATTATTTGTTTTCGAGTTATAGGTAAAAAGTTTGATTATTGGACTTTTCAATAAATGTCGATATCTCAGTTGTTTTTGATATTACCAAAAAAGTACTAACACTTGTGTAAGAGCAACAAATGGGTTAAAGAGATTTGACTTTTTCAACTTAAAAGAAATTTCTAATAATAATTGTTAAGAGTAGGTACTTTTAGAAGACAGTTTGGGTTCCTTTTGTGAAAATGTAATATTTAGTTTTAAAAAAAATTGTTGAATTTAAAAAAATGCAAGAAATGATCATTTTCACCAAAACATCATAACTTTTCAATTTTTTTATATTAAGAGCTACAAATTGAATGAGATACAATCTTTAAGGAAAAAAAATCGTTTGATAGACAGCGTTGAAATAAGGATTCATTTTTAATGAGGCATTTTTAGAAAAAAGAATTTCGACATTTCACTGTTTATTCATCAAGTTCATGAATTTTTGAATATTTTGCATTATGAAATGTTGCATTACAAATGCGGAATGATTAACAAAATATTAACATGAAAGTTAAATATTAAATAGTATAATACATAAGAGAATTAGGTTAAAGCCGCCCAATTCAAGTATGACAAAAATATAATCGGTGTTAATAATAAATAAAAATATAAACAATTTATAATCAAATAAATTCGTTGGGTACCTTTATTATTTTTTCTTCCAATCTTGTGCTTAACTGGCTGATCAAAAAAATAAAACTTCCCAACCTCAGATTTGTCCAGCACATTGATTTTTAACATCCAAAAGTACTTCCAATTTAATCTATGTGCTGTAGATTCCAAATAACTTCGCAATAACGCAAAACGATTTATTTGTTCCCATACACCAGGGTTGTCAAACTGGCGGTATATAATTTTGCGGCCCGCGGAAATTTTGTTTGTTAGGAAACTGCCCGCGGCTGGAATGAGTTTGACACCCCTGCCATACACCACAGAATCTATCAGCTTAATCACAATGTAACAATTTCACACCTGTAAAAATGATCGACCTCATCACGCTATTATGGACGCCCAAAAATCAGTTTTCCAATTTCCAAAATGTACTAAAATTGCTTCACACAAGGATGATACTCGGGAAAATAACACACTCCAAAATTAACGCAAAATTGGACCCAAATCTGGACACCTGGAGAAAACACACGACGAAAACGAAAGATGGACGTATTATGTCCGCCTCGCCGTTTCGCAAAAGATAATCTTGTTTCCTCTTCTACCCAACTTTATATAATATAAAAATTTTCCATCACTTTCATCAACTTTTGAAATTCAAATTTCCTATCTTTTACAAATTTAATTTATGAAAAATGTCCTCTCATTAGGGCTGTTGGCTGTTCAAATACTTTTTAAGGGCACAAGTGCCCTGTTTTAAAAACGGGGGTGTTACTGTTTCCTCTTAGCAACAGAAGCAAAAATAAAAAAGCAAATACACAAATTTTTCAAAAAAAATGTATCCTTTTTTAAAAATGAAAATTTTCCAAATTTTAAAATTAAAAAGAAATCGCCCATAGTGCATATTCGCTTGAGTAATTTTGCAAGATAACAATATACTGCCGTGTTAAAGAAGTAGGTCCGATCTGCAAATACTAATTCTGGAATATGAACATCTCAGAATCGATGTTTTGCTGTAGTTCAGACACAGCTACATTTCAGAAATGTTTGCGGAATTGAACACTATGATTAATTATGTGATTACTTTTATGTTGTATATTTACCCCTTGAAAGATTTCCCACTTCTCAATAAATCTTGCTTAGTGATACAAACAGAAAAAAAATTCTAAAATAAATAATTTTTGTTACAGCACACAGATTTATCACAATATTTAGAAAGGCACAGTGGTGGACTGGAACCTCGTAACGTAAGGCTGTTTTTATTCCAATTATTACGTGGACTTTTATATTGTCACAAACGAAGAGTTCTTCATCGAGACGTAAAACCTCAAAATCTGCTTATTAGTGAAATAGGTGAATTAAAATTAGCCGATTTTGGTTTAGCTCGAGCTAAATCTGTTCCTAGCCACACATACTCTCATGAGGTGGTTACGTTATGGTATCGGCCTCCCGATGTTCTACTCGGTAGTACCGAATATTCCACTTCTTTAGATATGTGGGGCGTTGGTTGTATATTTGTCGAAATGTTAACTGGAATGGCAATATTTCCAGGTGTTCGTGATACTTATAATCAACTAGACAAAATTTTTAAGGTAAAATACATATGAAAAGAGTAATAATTATAACTTATTGAATTTTGTCTTTGTAGGTATTGGGTACTCCAGGTGAAGAGGAATGGCCAGGTGTGACGTCTTTACCAGGTTATAAACAGAACAAATTAGGACAATATAGAGAAAGAAAGTTAGGCCTCTGTTGGCCTCGATTGCATGATGTAGTGCAAGGAGAAGCCATGGCTACTGCACTTTTACAGCTTAACCCATTAGATAGAATAGGAGCAGACGATGCAATGTGTCATTCATATTTTACTGGTCTACCAAAAAAGTTATTAGAATTACCAGACGGTACGAATGTTTAATTAAATCCTTTCATAATTCTTTATTAATGATGTGTAATTTTTTGCAGATGTTTCCATTTTTAGTGTGGAAGGCGTACACTTATTTCCAGAACATTACACAGGAATAAAATGAAGTTAAACGAAATAACTCCGTCGAGAATTTTTTAAGCAATGACCATCTGCATAACTGCCTTTCTTAATTTCACACTGTGGCTCACATCGATCTTTGTTTAATGTGTTAATAATAACTCAATATTTTGTTAATTATGGTTTATTATTTCTATAAACTAATTTTTTATACTTGTCGAAAATTAAACTTCTTCTGTGAATAACAGTGTGACAAAAATTACATATAGATCCATTCCTTCCATGGTGCTCAATTATTATTATTAAGGCTCTAGTTACGTAGGCTGTAACGCTGCTAAGCAGTGGACTGAGTTGCAAAGCTAGAGACCTAATTGTTGCCTTGATGGCGTAAAGTACACTATTATTGCTTTGAATTTCTCAATGATTTCCTAATTTAATTTTTACTCAACTGTTTAAATGTAAATAAATCCCTACAAAACCATTTTCTAAAATGAGTTAAAGTAATCCAAGCGAGGTTGAGAGAACATTTATTAAATAATACATCCCTATATTTTTATGAACATTGAAATTTTAATCGGCTACATTTAAATGGATATCGTTTATCGAAAGTAGTAGATAGATAAATGTCCACTCGAATGGGCTGCATTTTTAATTAAAAAAAAAAGAAGATAAATCGTATTATTTTGTAAGTGCTTGAGTTTATATCTCTGGTGCCAAAGGGCAGTTGCTTAAACTAAGTAGCGTTAATTAATATTTAAGAATTATTTCAATATTTTAATTAGTCCTTCATTTATATTTGAATATCTGCTGTCGAAAAAAATAGATAAAAAAAGTGAAATTAGGCCTAATTAATTAATTGTTAGCAAAATTTTGAATTTAGTTGTATAATTTTTTAGTAAATGCTGTGAGCTCTGTAGAGAACACCATGTTGATTAGTAAATATAATCGATAGCGAGTAGTCCATTGTTGGTTTATGGCACTAAGGCGACATGGCAATGCACACCCCTCCCCTTAAAACGTCCAATTATTATATTAACAACAGCAAACAGTGCTGTTGCACATCTTTCTTGCGTCTACTTTTAGCACTCGTATTAAAACATTTTAGGAGACCGTGTGGCTTGGTGAGTACAGTCGCTAGCTACCATTGAAAGATCCCGTGTCTGCCAGCACATCGGGTGGCTTTTTCAGGGGTCACGGTCTTCACGTTCACTCAGCCTTGTAGTGAATATCTTGGGGTAGTACCCAGGAGGTAGAAGCGCAGTGCTAGCCACATTGCCTTCGTATTATACCAAACGGCTTGAGTAATGGCAGCTGTACCTGCTCCAAAGCCAGGGGCCTTCTAGGCCTGTAGCGCTGAATTATTATTTATTAAAAAATTTCATTTCGATTTTTTCAAAATTTTACACACGGTGCGTTGAAAATTAAGCCTACAAATTAGAGGTCGAATAAATTATTATTCTCGTTTGTGATAGAATTCATGTTATTTTGCTATGGTACACATAAATTGTATTAAATTTTTTAATACCACAGAACCACGGTGTACGTATTCATTGTACCATGTTACGTTGTATATAATTATAGTTGTTTATATATTAAGATGATTATACGAAATATCGAAAAATATACTAAATAAATGTCTTTGTACAATTTTTGACTTTTATTATAATCCACATTTAAGAGGAATCTTATTTGTGACAATTAATTATTGTGTTTAACAATAAAGATAAAAGATTTTTTTGCATTTACACCACTAGTGACGTCACACTTCCAGGGTTTGGTTGCTTCAGTTTGTATTGTATTCAAGAAAGGGATAGTAAGCGGCGTCTAAATTTAAATGGTAAAGGTTATACCGACAGAAATTTCCAGAAGCTATAAAAATTTCGAAAACCGTTTTTGGTGTATAAAGGCCGTGTGACACATGTAAACCTTGATGGTTTCTTAATGACTAGGAGGACCTAAAATGCTGCGCAGTAGATGTAGAGGGAGAACGCGTGACACCAACATGGACCCGAACGGACGAATATTCTCTTCTGCACATTAGGTCCGCCTAATCGTGGAAGTTGGAAAACACACTTTCGTAATTCGCTGTTATTGTGCTTATTAGTTTCAGTCTTGTAGGTATAAGACATTTAGATACATATTATTTATTTACAGGATTCAAAATTTTTTATTAATGTCCACCACAGTAAAAGTTTGGTAGACTGCATTTTTCCTGATTTACACTATAATCTTTGATTAAAACAAATATTAGCTTTGTACAAATGGGTGCACTTTTTCTGCGTCGTATCCTGGCCCAGTAGCGTAGCTAGTGGGGGGCGGATCGCCCCGGGCGGCACATTTTTTAGGGTTAAAAAGGTCATTCAAAAATTTTTAGGGGCGACATTAAGGCAAAAGAATTTTTTTTTGATATTTTATCAATTAGGAAATACGATTAATAAAATGTCATTCAAGAACATTTTCCGCCCCGGGCGGCAAAAGTTCTAGCTACGCCACTGTCCTGGCCTATAAGATATAAGTAGATACTGATAAATAAGTATCATTGTATCCGTGTACGCTCTATTCATTCGTTTACCGTGTCAGTGGGGTGGTCGGTTCATAAGTTTAACTGCGTTAAAGCGTTAACGTGTACGGTTTCTCTAGCGGTCGTAAATCGTACGTTACTCAAGTTCTTCAACCAAAGTCAAAGGTTAAGATGCCGGAGGTTAAACAATTTAGATGTCTTCCAGAGACGGTTGTACCTAAACATTACACGCTCGTTTTAACACCCAAATTGACAACATTCATCTTCGATGGAGAAGTTTCCATACAAATAGAGGTATAAAACATGCGTTAATCATTGCTTTTGTAAATTTCATTCCGGTGTTCTTTTCAATATGTACTCACTTCTTTTTTGCGCTATTAGGTTAAATTAAGAAATTCAACAATTTTAGCTAAATATTATAGCTAAAAAAATATGTTGGGAATTAAAGAATCTTGCAAGTTTCCTTTTCGTAGTAATTGCAAACCACAAAACCATTATGTTAACTATTAAACTGTGTAAATGTATACTGGGTAACCGGCCGCCTATGTGAACATAGGAAATTAACATGGGAAATTGATTTTTCTTTAATTTCTACTTCCCATATCAGAACGGATAAGTATGAAAATGGTATCAATTTGAAGAGATTTGTATTCCGCTTCTTAAGATACCTAATACTTGATATCTTGTTCTTTAATTTCTGTTAAAAACTCACTAATAAAATGCAAAATAGCGCATTTAAAAATTTTTTAGTTGCTTTGTTTGAATTTTATTGCAATTGTTTTTGTTTGAAAACCAATAATTTCCAATAAGGTACTTTGATAGATTGCAATAAAGGTTAAAAATGACCGCAAATTTCATTTTAGTGAAGTTAAAGAAAAATCAATTTCCTATGTTCACACCAGCGGCCGATCACTCGGTATATAAAACAAACAGAAAATACGATTAATTAATTCTCAATAATTGTAACATATTAACTAGCTATTTGAGTGATTTTACGAGAATTATATCTGTAACAAAAAGCGAGGTTAAATTAATAGTTCAAACATTCAAATTGAAATCATTTAAATTTGGGTTTGGTGATCTACTCTACTGCATTGAAACTTATCAGTTATATTCCTTATATCAGTGTATTGTTGGTGCTATATGAATCTCATAGCTAAGATATCTCTCCTTTTCGAATAAATTATTCTTTACGCTCTGTATTTTCATTATGTTAATTTTCGTTTGTTTCGATCGTCTCGATTCATAACTTTCCGGCTTTGTGAGTGCTCACCATATCGTCGGCTGAGTATTGGACTGTACCATGTCCTATAAAGGTAATTACAAGAAAACTGCAATTGAAGTTTCAAACGTATTTTTTTTAAATATATAGAAGATTATAATAGTTTCTACATAATTTATTATTTGGGGTATAGTCACATGAATAAATAGTGCTAGTTAATTTTTTTTTAAATTACTGTATCTTTAAAATAATTAATTATTCAAAATGGACATGGAACAAATGAAATAAACTTTTTCATAATTAACTTATTATGGTGTATCAAGTCCATAATAATAGATATAACTTAACGTAATAACTTAACAAAAAATAACTTTAAATAAACATACTAATAACTAATAATATAAATAACTATTTTAGAATAAATTTTTCGTAAAAATTTTTATCTACCAAAGGCATATATTTCAACATTGATTGCAAGTCTTTTTTCTTTTGAAATTACCGGTATGTCTTTTGGCTTGAGGTCACAAGTGACTTTAGCATTTTGTCTAGTTTTCTTTATAAGTCGCACGTCACAAAATTCTTTAGAATAATTTAATTTGTAAGCAATGTGAGAGTAGAAGAAAAAACAGAGAGTTAAAGGAAGTCAAGTTTGCGGAGTATAGTTTTGAAGAAGTGAGTACCTTCAGATACCTCGGAATGCAGATTAACAGCACAAACGAGAGAGAGGAAGTAATAAAAGACAGAATAATGGCTGGTAATAGAGCTTTCTACTGTAACAAGAAGATAATAACGAGCAAACAAATTAAAAAAGAAACGAAGATGAAAGTATACAGAACCCTAATTAGACCCGTCGTAACTTATGGTATGGAAACAATGTGTCTAACAAAAAAAGAGGAAGAGAAACTACGGGTCTTTGAGAGGAAAATAATTAGGAAGATTCTGGGACTGAACAAGATTAATGAAGAGAGATATAAAATAAGAACAAACGAAGAAATTCAAACTGAACTTCAAGGAAAAACAATAATAAGGCATATCAAAGCGATGAGATTAGGTTGGTTTGGACACGTCGAAAGAGCAGATGAAGATAGAACAATTAAACGCACCATGAAATGGAGACCAGACCGAGAGGAAGACCAAGGACGAGATGGGAAGAGGAGATATACAGCGATTTGAGAACGATGGGAGTAGAGAACTGGAGAGAGGCTGTGCGAGATAGGAAAGGATGGAGAAGGATCGTAGAGGAGGCAAAGGAGCACAGAGATCTATGAATGAAATTGCAAGGAGTTATTATTTGAATATAATGCATTTGTACAACGGGGACTAATCCACCCCAACAAAAGGATTTGTGAATCTCGGTTAAGAGATGGTAATATTCTGTTTGAATGTAATACCGATTATTATTATATTATTATAAGCAATGTGAGAAGGCGAATCAAATCTTAATATTAAATGTTTTAGTTTTGTATACAGCACTAAACTATAGTTCATTGTTTTGCTAATCCGTTGGTAGTCTAAAAAATGATTTCTTTTAAGTTGTATTATTAAAATAGGTCAGCGGTTAAACCCATAAAGGTAAAATGATGATGATGATTATTAAAATATTACTTACTTGTGGATTAGTATTGTAATGTACCAAGTCCTTGTCCACGTAGCATGGTGGGAGTGGACTTGGAACATAACAATACTAATATAAAATATATTTTTAGGACTTGGTACAAAACTAATACTCTATATCTCACAAACGTTGTTGAATTTTTTGAAATCGTCCAGTGGGGATTGTACATATCATTATTAAAAATGAGTAAATGCAATAATCTAAAAAAAAATTAAAATGGACATGGTACAGTCCAATACTTAGCCGACGATATGCTCAGCTACTGCGTCATAATTTATATTTTCATCAATTTTCATAATAATATAATATAATCCGGACATAACGAACTAGGCAATAGCAAAGATTCGATTCCCTCGAGGTTCGTTATATCCAAATACGCTGTATTCAAATCTTTTCTCAACTAATTGTTTAAAAAGTAGCTACCTAAACGAATTGATCATCTGTCAATTAGCTTCAATGAGCTGAGACATCAGTTCTATTACTTCAAATAAATTTGTACTCCAAAGAGTCCTCATTG
Source organism: Rhagonycha lutea (assembly GCA_958510855.1). NCBI lineage: Eukaryota > Metazoa > Arthropoda > Insecta > Coleoptera > Cantharidae > Rhagonycha > Rhagonycha lutea. The sequence goes on from OY294036.1 coordinate 61,417,703, forward strand.
CATTCATCATTATATTACAATAATTCAGCAATACGCCATACTTAGGCTTAGGCCATTATAATGTACACACGTTTTACACAACAATTAAAATTACACATAAAACTCAATAATAAAACCTGTGACACCCGAATAGATTAGGTGCTTTTCTTCCTTCCTCACTGAACTCCTTTGTTGATATTTTAATTTTTTTCCATAACGACCGCCATCTCCTAAGGTAGGTATCCTGTTATTTTTTTCTTCTAAGCATGCCTACTTTCCCGATATGATTTCTTTACACGTAAGTAGGTACACCTAATAATTCGGGTGCCTTGACATATTTATAACAAATTTTAACATAAATTACAATTTTTTTTTCATTTTCCTATATTTATTTTACCACATGGTCTACGTTCTTTTCCTTCACACCTCGTCATCCTTAGTTTCTTGGAACCATGCTGTTCGTTGCAATGAAGGCATGTGATTGATGACAAACCCTTTTCAAAAGAACAAAAAATCATCACATAAAGGCTTTACTTTTTCTTCTATTTGTTTATTATTGTGTTAAATTATATGTTTTATTAGACGACCATTTCGACTGTGGTCGTAGACCCTTCGTTTGGTCAAATATCATCGTACTATAGGCGTGTTTTCACTCCAATCCGGTTGGCCACCGTGGCGAGTTATCCCTAGTAACACACATCTGTGATACTAGGGATGGCTAAACAACCCCCCATAGAAATATGGTGGAGGCTTTAATCCGACTATGGATTGCATAGCTGTCTTAAGATAGGCGTATTTTCGCGAGGCACAAAAGTTAACCAAAAGTGACCAAAACTAACCGGTGTCATTTTCGCGACGAACGGTTAGAGGGGAGGTAATTTTTGGTTAAAAAGTTACCCAACCAAAAGCGTATTTTCGCGAGGATCCCGGTTAGTACCGCTCGGTTACTTTTGGTCAACTTTGGTTAGTCCTCCACCACAATTTCTAATTTAACATAACCTCAAATCCTCGTCTTTAGAACGTTTAGAACCACTTCCAACTTTAAAATTTAAATTGTGGCGCACATTTGTACTAGCAAAGCAACCGCAAAAAGTAACCACTGATTTTGAGCGGTCGTCTTTGGTTAACTTTGGTTTGGTAACTTTGCAACGCAAACCACCCTCTGAAACTTAACCCCTAATGAGAGGGTTAACGAAATCAGAAAGCTGCTTCCGCTACAATCCGAAAATTGTTTTTCGGTTTGTGTTGGCCACGATGGTATATAGACTAGCTCGCAATTCGTACGGAAAGCTGGAGTCAGAAGGTTCTGAAATAAAATTTGTAGCCAGGGGTAGAAAAACACAAATGTAGGTAACAGTGTATAATTGAACAAAATCAAAACAAAAATTTGAGACGTGCTTAGGCGCCCACACAACTGCAACGTATTCTGCTCGTTCACAAAACGCAGCAATACTGACTCTAACAATAATATCAAAAGACACAGATAATAACACAGCAACACGTCAGACCTACGAGATGAAATAAAAATAGCAGCAGCTTACCTAGAGAGCTCTCGAGGAATCTACGAGGTGGTAGAATGTGTTCACCTGCAGCCGACGTGATCTTAAGTTGATGTAAATACTGGCATTTATTCAGCCGATACCAAATGCACCTGACACTACCGATCACAAAAACACAGCTATTAACTTGTAGATCTGCTGTCAGCACTCGGATCAAAAGAATATACAGGACTGGTGTTGAAAGATGGAAATGGCGATGAAACCTCTTCATAAAATATGAAGTTTGGTGACCAATAACCAATTCGTCGTTAAACTTGGTTTGTTGGTAAATAAACACCCGAGCAACAACTCGAGTGAACTCGCTGAGCACGAAGACTTTGACTGCGCCGAATGCATGCGCTAACTGGTTCACAGATGTGGAAAATACGACTTCCGGATACTAACTGTATAGCTTCCAAAATTACATCCACAGCACCGTAAAAAATTGCTGGTCACGTGGAGCTAAAAATCATTAGCAACAACCACCGATAACCGCTAAAAATGATGTTAAATGCGAACTTAACTATGCAAACGACTGCTCAGATCGAGGTCTTAATACAAAGTCCTTGAAAAATGTTGCATGCCCCTCCATGTCCTACACATCACGTGGCATCTTATCACGAACAAAGTTCTCAAGGTCAGCATCTAAATATTGTAATAATGTATACAATAAATGTAAGGGCCGTAATAGAAAATTTGAGAAATTATTTGAGAAGGAGTCAATGCAACCGAATAAAATTCGTTACAACTTTTTAACCAAAAACTACCTCCCCTCTAACCGTGACATAAAATCTAACCGGTTACTTTTGGTTAACCAAAGTATCTCGCGAAAATACGCTTTAAATTATATTCAATTTTTTTTATCAGGTTGTCAAAGTAACAAACAAGATTGTACTTAATGCATTAGACGTGGATGTTAAAAATTCAACTCTAAAAGGAGAAGCGATTGATAACCAAAGTCCTATTAAAGTTGATTTATCTGCAGAAGATGAAACCGCAGAATTTACATTTGCAAAATCTATTCCTTGTGGTAATTATACATTGGATATTACTTTTACCGGAGAGATAAACAACAAAATGAAAGGTTTATACCGAAGTAAATATTTAAATGAAACGGGAGAAGAGCAATATGCAGCTGTGACACAATTTGCTCCGACGGATGCTCGTAGATGCTTTCCTTGCTGGGACGAACCGGCACTCAAATCGACATTCGATATTAGTCTAATTGTACCTCCTAAATTAGAAGCTTTGTCTAACATGCCGGTTAAGAACACGACCACTTCTGGAAATTTAATTCGTTACGATTTTGAAAGAACTCCAATTATGTCCACCTATCTTGTCGCTGCAGTTGTAGGTGAATATGATTACGTAGAAGATCGTTCAACTGATGGAGTTTTAGTCCGAGTCTATACTCCTCGTGGAAAAAAAGAACAAGGCCTTTTTGCTCTGGAAGTTGCTACCAAAGTTTTACCTTATTACAAAGACTATTTCAACATTGCCTATCCTTTGCCTAAGATAGATTTAATTGCAATTGCTGACTTATCCTTTGGAGCAATGGAAAATTGGGGTCTTGTAACATACCGCGAAACTTGTATTTTAGTGGACCCTCAAAATACATCTGCCGTTCGAAAACAGTGGATTGCATTAATAGTGGGCCACGAACTTGCTCATCAGTGGTTTGGAAACCTCGTGACTATGGAATGGTGGACACATTTATGGCTAAATGAAGGATATGCATCGTTTGTCGAGTTTTTGTGTGTAAATCGTCTATTTCCTCATTACGACATTTGGACCCAGTTTGTTAACGACATTTACATCAGAGCTTTAGAATTAGATTGCTTGAGAAATTCACATCCCATTGAAGTACCTGTGGGTCATCCATCTGAAATAAGTGAAATATTCGACGACATCAGGTTTGCATAATTTCTTTTAAATTATCCCATTTATATTAATACAATATCTCTTGTTTAGCTACAATAAAGGTGCTTCAGTTATTAGAATGCTTCATCATTATATTGGAGACGAAGATTTCCGGAAGGGAATGAATTTATATTTAACACGCAATCAGTATAAAAATACTTTCACTGAAGATTTGTGGGCAGCTTTGGAAGAAGCTAGCAATAAACCCGTCGGCGATGTTATGTCTACTTGGACTAAACAAATGGGTTTTCCTGTAGTCAAAATAATTAGCAAAACATCTAATAATGGAGAAGGCACCGTTTTAACATTAGAACAAAATAAATTTTGCGCAGATGGAGCTAAACCTTCGGAAGAATATTTATGGATGATTCCAATTTCGGTGTCGACATCCAAAGATCCTAAAAAGGAAGTGGCAAATACGGTGTTGAAAACTAAAACTGTTGACATATTGGTTCCAGAAGTGAGCTCCACAGATTGGATCAAGTTGAATCCAGGAACTATTGGATTTTATCGTACCCAATATCCACCAGAAATGTTGGAACGCCTAGTTACGGCAGTTCAAGACAAGTCAGTGCCTCCACTGGATCGACTGGGTTTATTGGATGATTTATTTGCTATGGTACAAGCTGGACATACAAACACTGTAGAAATCCTTAAATTGTTGGAAGCATACAAGGACGAAATGGATTACACTGTATGGTCTTCTATTAGTAATGTTCTGTCTAAATTGGGATTTTTGCTTTCACACACAGATTGCGAAAAAGAATTTAAAGAGGTTTGTAATAATTTTTTTTCTAATAATTAACCATCATTTTATGCGTACCTACATGTAATTTTAGTTTGAGAAAAAGCTTTTATCAAAAGTTGCTCAACAATTCGGTTGGGAAGCGGCACCAGGTGAAAAGCATTTAGACACATTATTAAGAGGTTTAGTGTTGGGACGTTTGGCTTGGTTAGATGATGACAAAATGATTGAAGAAGCTACTTATAGATTTAATAATCATATTGGTGATGGACCAACTTTACATGCAGATATACGAAGTGCTTGCTACAAGACAGTTTTAAGAGCAGGCAATAATGATACACTTGATACTTTGTTAAAACTTTATCGTTCTGTCGACTTACATGAAGAGAAAGATCGTATTGCTGGGGCTCTAGGAGCTGCCAAAGATGTAAAATTGTTGGCTTCAGTTCTCGAATTTGCTATGTCGGTAAGTTAAACTATACTTTTTATTGAAAAAAATAATGTTTGAAAAAATTTGAATTTAAAAATAAAAAATACAAAAATCTACAAAAACGTGTTAGTTGACCGTTCCATTAAAATAATTAGAAAAAAATTATAGTTGAGAATGCGGTCATTAATGATCTAAATATAGATCCGAGTTTACTTCTTACATATCATCACACAAAAATAGGAACAAACAGGTCCGTCTAAGGGATACGAAGTTAATTGAAAAAATTAGCAAGAAAAAATTATAAAATCAAAAGACACCTTAGCGGATTACATATGTTTCAATCTTAGGACGTTTTTACACGTGCCACTGATATCATCAGATCCGTACTGGTTTAATGAAAATACAACTTTACTTACCAAATCCTTCAAAAACCTCGATCCCAAAGGTCCTGACTGTACACCCATCTCTGTGATAATAATATGTAAGAAGTAAGTATGCAAGTGCCTAATATAGTTACGGCAATTAATCTTGCAGTTTTGCCAACCTCCGGAAGAAATTGAAAAAAATAATGTTTGAAAAATTTATATTTAGATCATTAATGACCGCATTCTCAACTATAATTTTTCTAATTATTTTAATGGAACGGTCAACTAACACGTTTTTGTAGATTTTTGTATTTTTTATTTTTAAATTCAAATTTTTTCAAACATTATTTTTTTCAATTTCTTCCGGAGGTTGGCAAAACTGCAAGATTAATTGCCGTAACTATATTAGGCACTTGCATACTTACTTCTTACATATTATTATCACAGAGATGGGTGTACAGTCAGGACCTTTGGGATCGAGGTTTTTGAAGGATTTGGTAAGTAAAGTTGTATTTTCATTAAACCAGTACGGATCTGATGATATCAGTGGCACGTGTAAAAACGTCCTAAGATTGAAACATATGTAATCCGCTAAGGTGTCTTTTGATTTTATAATTTTTTCTTGCTAATTTTTTCAATTAACTTCTTATCCCTTAGACGGACCTGTTTGTTCCTATTTTTGTGTGATGATATGTAAGAAGTAAACTCGGATCTATATTTAGATCATTAATGACCGCATTCTCAACTATAATTTTTCTAATTATACTTTTTATATTTGTGGTTTAACCACTTTAATGATTAATTATTTAGTGCAACAAAATTGCAAGTGCCGTAACGGGATAATTTAGAGTTTTTATTATAAGCGAGTTTATTATAGATAGTAATATGAAGATATCGTCGTATGACAAGAAAAACTTATTAAGTGCAGTTTTCGACAAAAACGAGATGTTTCACTAATAAGTGCGTTATTTTATGGTTATTCTTGCCTGAAAAAAAATTATGTCCTAATTTATAATATGATTGAGGATTCATTAGCATTTTAAATATCAAAACAATTGCTGTTAAATACGATTTATCAGATATAAAAAATGTTTAAACTTCATTATCTCTGTTGTCTTGAAATGTACTTAATGAGTTTTTCTTGTCATACGACGATGTATAAATATATTTTGGTTTATTAACTTGTAGTAATATTTTAATTAGTTAATATTTTAATTAATCATGATGGGAGGATAAGTACTTATCTACTTATTTATTTTTTGATAACAAATAATCAAACAATTTAGATACAAGTACATTTGAGTCGCCTATTTCCAAAACCGGCTAAATCCATATTTTTCACTAAATGAGTTATTGATGCCATCTTGTGCAGCATATCAATACCTTACCACTGAAAAAAAATTTGAGGTCTAAAATGAATTTAAAGCCTTCAAATTATAAACCAAAAATTGTATTTACTTCCAAAACCGGCGACTAACTCGTGCATCAAATGGGTTTCAAAACCGACTTAATCCTTTCTACATACAGAAACAAATTCGGTTAAATCCAATCAGTTGTTTATACGGTTATTATAAGTTCTGAAACAAAATGGACTAAATCCAACCATGTATGTATATGTATAACATGCATGTTAACATAAACAACACCAAATTCTGATTAAAGGTGAGCCAAACTACAAATCCGATATAAACAATGCAAAAAGCATTTGCAAACAAGGTAAAAAATATCATATTATATGAATGTGATAGCTCATAGATCTTAAAATTGGAGAAGTGAAAATTAATCAAAAGAAACTGCAAAATATAGATGAACTTTTGACAAAACATTTTTAAAAAAACTGGAAAGAGAGAAGTGAAGAATTGGACTTGCAGTATTACCGATCCGTACTACAAGAACTAAATGGAGAATATATTGAAGAGGAAGGTGAAAGAGTGGAAGCAGATGCTGAAGAAAATGATGAAGAAGAACGCTGTATGCCTGATGATTATGTGGTTGATAATGATAATATTTAGTAAACTTTTATAATTTTTCATATATCTTAAGAGGAATCCTCAGAGTTGGAAAACACATTTTCGTAATTCACTGATATCTTGCTTATTACTCAAACAAATTGCACAAAAGTATATATTTTTTAAAAGAGGACACTTGGACGCACGCCGTGTTGTTTTTATTTTTTTTAAATTCAAATTTTTTTCTACAATTTCTTTTCAAAAAATTTGAATTTTTCAAATTTTTCAAGGTCAAAAATTTATTTATCCGATTTTTGCACCCTTTATCGCTCCCCGGAACATTGTTAAATTATTAAAAAGAATGTACATTTGCAATAACTCCATGAAAATAAATTCCGAAATTTCTGCAAATCTTGGAGAAGATTTTTATAATTATTAGACATCTGGATTAGATTAGCATAGATAATAATATGATATCAATATTTTCTTTCTTTCATTTAGTAATGATTTTGTAAAATTAATTTTATTTACATTTTAGGAAGAAGTTCGTTCCCAAGATACAGTATTTGTTATAATGTCTGTGGCAATGACTAAAGTGGGTCGCGAATTAGCATGGAACTTCTTCAAAGACAACTTTAAAGTATTGCTTGAGAGGTATCAGGGCGGAGTTTTGCTTACTCGTTTAATTAAATTTAGCACAGAAAACTTTGCTAGCGAAGCTATGGCATTAGAAATAGAACAGTTTTTCCAAGAAAACAAATCGCCTGGTGTGGAACGTACAGTACAACAAGGTGTAGAGAGTATAAGGTTGAATGCTGCCTGGCTTGCTCGTGATAGTGAAGCTATCAAAGCATACCTCAAATCTAATTAAAGTAGAATACATTTTGACTTAATTTTATGCTTGGTATTAATAATCGTACCTCAATTACTGAATTACGACCTCTTAAAAAGTCTGTAGAATGTTCTAATTTTAATTATTCATTTTGGCAAATCGACACCTTTGTAATTTAGCATCATAAAGCTGGGTTGACATGGGATGTGAGCCACGTTTTCATAAAATACGCACCTTGTAAACTGCCGTTTCATGAAATACGAATCGTAATTTCTTGCCACAAACTGATAAAACTGCGTTCGTGGTGAGATCAAACGTGTTTAAAAACAGTTTACACGGTTTTAAGTTTAAGTTTACGCGGAAAGTATTTTACTAAAACGTGGCTCACATCCCATGTCAACCCAGCTTAACCCTCTCGACATTTTACACAATAATATGGTACTGATAGTTGTGGTATGCCCTTCAAGTTTTATACGATTTAAGCGAGCTTGGGGTTTGTGGGACCCTAGTATACCATTTACGTAACTATTTTATTAAAGTAGAAATTTGTTTTTTTTTTTAATTTTTGTTTTTGATGACCATAATTTAATGAATAAATATTATCTAAATTTTTAAAATTGAATTTCGCGGCTGTGCGAGGTCGCTGCGGGAGAACATTCCGGGGCATAGAAGATATTTAATTGTAATTACTTAAGAAATTAATTGTAAAGTTAATTTGTTTTGGAAATAAAAGACAAGTGGAATAGTAAATAGTTGACAGTGTTTTTTTATTGTAGAACATAATATCGAAGAGAAAAATCTTGTTAATTAAAAATTTGCAAAAATACAAAATTTACAAGCAAAATAATTTATAGTAAAGTATTGAAGGTCGATCGACAAGAGCGCCAGTTTTAGAAAAGCAGAAAGATAACCGATTGAGCTAACGGTTAAGAAGTGAATTTTCCGCCCGATTCAAAAATTAATAAATTAGAAGCTGAATAATGATTTTACCCTGGGAAACGAAGCAGTCTTTCTTGGGAGGTTTAAGCTTGGAAAATAACATTTAATATGTACCAAGTGCGGAGACAAATGCAATATACTCGGACATCAATATGCTGTTATTGTTAGACCTCGATTTTTCCTCAGTGACTAGGGTAGAGGCACCGGTTATAGCCAGTGTACCAGTTTTAGCCACTGGCAGCATTATTATGGTAAATTAGAGCCGTGTGGCAAAATAATTTACCAATACAAATAAAATTTACTGATTAAGGCCGGAGATTATAACGGTGGGAATAAAATTAGTCTTGGGGATAAATTTATCTAGGAGATAAATTTATATTCGTGCAACTTCGGATTTACATTTATTTTTGACACATGAGGTGAATTAAATGCCATATTTTTAATTTTAAACACATTTTCGTATTTGTTATTAATTATAATATCAATTTTTGTTGTAAGATAACGTACATTTTACTATTATCAATATTTATAGTAATCATATTATTATTAGTTAATACTTTATATGGCAAATTAAAATATATTTATTAATGACTCCGTTGGCCTTGTGCTTAGCAAGTCGGCTTTCATTTTGTCATTGCGAGTTCGATCCTCACCAGAATCATATTTTTTTATTTAAATTTTTATTTAAGTATTATATTATTATAATAAGGGCCGACCTAAATGTATCTACTAGACTAATAATTAGTTTTTTAATTTATGAATCTCCTAGTTAAATTTGTAGTTTGTGAATGGTGCTTTACCTACGTAAGGATTGCCTGGTAATTGTTTGACAGCGGAATCAAGCTTTGAACTATCGTCTGATCATTCTCCAGTGTTAGTAACTGTAGGCACAAAAGTTCTCAGCAAAACCAAACCACCAAGACTGTCTTCCAAAAAAACCAACTGGACAAATTTCAAGCTACTAGTAGAAGAAAACCTACAGTTGCAGATTCCTTTGAAAACTAAAATTGACATAGAAGAGGCAGTAGAACACCTAAATAAAACAATACAACAGGCAGCATGGAATTCTACACCAGAAACAAAATCAGAAGACCCCATTGAGGAGTGCCCTACAAACATTAAACAAAAAATCAAAGAAAAACGTGAACTAAGAAAGCGTTGGCAAACAACAAGGCATCCTCACGACAAATCAAATCTAAACAAAGCAGTCAAAGAATTAAAACAGCTCCTACAGAATGATAAAAACGAATGCGTCCAAAATTACTTAAAAAGCTTGACTCCAACTGAAGCTACGGAATATTCTCTGTGGAAAGCAACTAAAAGGCTAAAACGACCTCAACTAACAATGCCTCCATTGAAAATGGAAAATGGAAGTTGGGCAAAAAGCGATAAGCAAAAGGCCGAACTTTTTTCAAGACATTTAACACAAGTTTTCCAACCTTTCGAATCAAGTATGGAAACAGAGGATGATGAAGTATATAAATTCTTAGATGCTCCTGGCCAACTGGAACTACCATTAAAGAAATTCAAAATATCAGAAATAAAATCTATGATTAACAAACAAATAAATACCAAAAAGACACCTGGATATGACCTTATAACCGGGAAAATACTGAAAGAACTACCACAGAAAGGTATAATGTTCATAACTCAACTCTTTAATTCTATACTAAGGACAGGGCACTTTCCGAACCAATGGAAAGTGGCCCAAATAATAATGATACTAAAGCCAGGTAAACCACCAGAAGATGTAAAGTCATATAGGCCTATTAGTCTTCTCCCAATTTTGTCTAAGCTATTTGAGCGAATGCTTCTAAAAAAAATTATGCCAATACTAAAGAAACGCAGACTCATTCCAGACCACCAGTTCGGGTTTAGACGAAAACATGCGACGATTGAACAAGTTCATAGATTAGCTGCAAAAATTAACCGAGCCTTCGAAGACAAGAGCTACTGCTCTGCAGTCTTTCTAGATATAAGCCAGGCTTTCGATAAGGTATGGCATGAGGGCCTCCTGTACAAGATAAAAAAAAATCTATCGGATAACCTATTTATTATACTAAAATCGTACCTAAAAGACCGACACTTCCTAGTTAAATTTCAAGAAGAACTAACCGCTCTTAATCAAATAAAATCGGGAATTCCGCAGGGTAGCGTGCTGGGGCCGATCCTCTATTTGATCTATACGGCAGACCTGCCAACTAGTCCTAATACAACCACCGCCACATTTGCAGACGACACTGCCATAGGTACTAGCTATACATAGAGTGCCTAGTATAGCTTCACAGATAATTCAAGAAATCTTAAGCAAAATAGAACCATGGTTAAAGAAGTGGAGAATAAAAGTCAATGAAAACAAGTCTGTGCATGTTACATTTACGCTAAGAACAGAGACATGCCCTCCAGTTCACCTAAACAATCATCAGATACCACAATCGGAAGAGGCCAAATACTTGGGTATACACATTGACAGGCGATTAACTTGGCGTAAGCACATATTTACTAAAAGAAAACAGCTCGGAGTAAAACTAAGAAACCTGTATTGGATTATGGGCAGAGATTCAAAATTGACAACAGAGAACAAGCTCTTAATCTACAAAGTCATTCTAAAACCCGGTTCACACTATCTGATTTCTCATCTGACTTGTCATATGACTTCTCATATGAGAAATATTTTTAGGTTCAGACTATATGATTTTTGATATTATAGAAGTTATGGCTTTTATGATTGGCTGTTATGATGGTATGACTTTAGCCATGACTTTTCTTATGACTAAGTCATATGAGAAATCATATAGTGTGAACTGGCTTTTAAACCGGTTTGGACATACGGAATCCAGCTGTGGGGCTCAGCCTCTAACAGTAATATAGAAATACTGGAAAGATTTCAATCCAAAGTACTACGCATGATTGTGGAAGCTCCATGGTTTGTACCAAACGAAGTAATCCGTCGAGACTTGCAAATGTCCACAGTCAAAGAAGAGATCAAAAACCACAGCAAAAAATACCACATCAGGCTAAGTGAACACCCCAACAAATTAGTTAAAGAACTTAATACTGAAAATGTTAACAAAAGGTTAAAAAGACAAAACATTGGTGACTGGTTGAATAGACTCGAATTGTGATATTTAAGAGACAAAATTAATAGAGGTACTATAGGTGGTTATCACTGGATAACCACATAATTGTTATATTTCTGTGTCACTCAATTACTCAATGTCCAAGGACAGATTGTAATATCTAGTTAAATAAAAAAAAAAAAAAAAAAAAAAAAAAAAGTAAATAAGCAAAAATTTTAATTATATTCCAAATTATGAGAGTATCAAAATATTAAAGTGCAACAGAATTAAATGTGTACGGAGGGAAGCGACGAAAGGGAACAAAATATGTATGATCTAACGAGCATACAGCGGCAAACGGTAATCCATATATTAAAAACATAATATTATTGTGAATGCCGTGGCATGTACCGCTCTATATTGTTGAAAAACTTATTTTATGACGCAATGCATACTTGCAATTTTCACATAGAAATCGACTTCTAACAGAAAGGCTTGTAGCACGTTAAGATAGGTGAATCGGCCCTCGGCGATTTTTTCAATTTTTTTCATGAGTCCTCTTTAGATACTCATAAAAGAAAATTTTTGAGCCCATGTTGACATTCCCACCCCCCTCCAGGGAGGCGTGACCTTGAAATATGTGATTTTAATGTTTTTAGCGATATTTTAGACATTTTTCAATCAATTAAAGCGAAACTTGGTGAATATGGAGTGGTTTTAAGTACAAATACCCTCAATTTTTTTCATATTTTTTTCATCACTTTGACACTACTAAAACCGGTTTAGAAAATTTCAAAATGGCGTCCTGAACGCCATTTTTGAGGTGGGAAGCCAAAAAAATTCATGAATATTTTGCAAGGTATTCTTCAACTATATACCCATTTTTAGCGATTTTCAAGTCCGGGCACATACCTAAACAACGAAAAAACCATTTTTTTGATTAATTATCGCTTACTTTTGACCATCACTCATGACCATCGCTCACTTAGCATCGATATGGGTACCTTTAGAAAGGATTTTTTAATTTGAACCATTTGAAGGTCATTTTTTACAAACAAAAGTGTGCAGAAAATTAAACAAATGAAAAGAAATAGGTTTAAAGCTTTCGATTTTATTTTAAATGTACTAATTAGGTATTATAATTTATAACAACCAATTTTTTTTCAGGATTTCTTGGTTTTCTCAGGTTTGACGTTTTTAGTGGATAAAAAATGTAGAAAAAAAAAAGGCCAAAATATGACGAATACGCGCTTAAAACGTCTGAAATGAGTAATAGTAATTTATGGTGTGCTATCTTCCGTAAGTGGATAAAAATATCTTTACTCAAGAGTGGCATACAACATTTTATCCAAAACCTGCAAGTAAAATGAAAATTTTCAAAATCAAAAATTTTAAATTGCATAATTATATTGCTTGCTTGTGACAGTAATCAATTTGACACTCTAGACTTTCGGTTGAGTTTTAATAAAATACTGTGATTTTGATAAAAATAATGTTTGAAAAAATTTGAATTTAAAATATAAGAATTATACAAAAATACAAAAAATCTTCAAACGTATTAGTTGACCATCCATTAAAATAATTAGAAAAATTATAGTTGACAAAATTCAAATAAAATTTGTATATTGCTAAAAAGAGTATACTTTTGTCTATGTTCTACATAAATTTTATGTAATTTGAAAAGAAAATACGATAGTTGTAGGTATTTGAAGTTGCAACTTTTAGTAATGAGTGCTAAAAACTGCACTTTTTTGAACATTTTTAAAACAAATTTTAAAACAGAGTTCGTTAGAGGTATAAAATTTTAATATGATATTTAGCACTAATCAATTGATATCATATATTTTTTTCAAAGTGTTTCGCTTCTAACTTTTGATTTTATTTTACTTCAAACTCAGGGGTCAGAACGTTTTACTACGATAGTAGGCGGACCTAATGTGCAGAAACGAATATTCGTCCGTTTGAGGCTATGTTGGTATCAATTAGTGGAATTGGGTGTCACGCCTTCTCCCTTTACATCTACTGCGCAACATTTTGGCTCCTAGTCACTAAGGAAAAATCAAGGTCTACTTGAATTGCATAGACGCAAGCTGAAACAAATTTTTACATTTACATTCCTCATACCGGTCCTGCATGAATTTCACCTGCAGGCATTGCTTGTCGATGTCATAGTTTAGGCCAGGGATGAGCAACCGTTTTTTTGCAACGGGCCACTTACAAATTAAAAAATGTTATGTGGCACATTCAAATTTCCCTCGAAACCTAAAATTAGACCAGCAGTCTGGCGTAAATCAAACACCGATAGACTACAGAGCGGCAAACCGCGGTTCTAATCCTGATTGCGTCGGATTTGTGCTGTGATCTAAAAAGGCCGAAATCGATCTGTAGACTATGGGGAAGGCAACGGGAAACCACCCCATTAACATTTCCCTAGTAAAGTCTTCCTGACTTAGCTTAGCTTAGCCAGGAAGATCGCCTACGTCTAAAGATTAGATATGGCACACTAAGAAAAAGAACCTAAAATTGGGAGTAAGTGTGTATAACAGTTTATGTTATAACTGCCTTGCCTGTGAGGGGCTATAATTTATTTTGCAATAATAAACATGTATCGCCTTAGTGACATCAAAAAAGGAAAATTTCTTGGTGAGAAATGATGAACATTTGTTAAACTTCATTAAAAAAAAATCAAATACTTTATTAATTTTTGAATAATAGTTTAATAGTGAAGTTTTTAAAGTACCACCTAATATTTTCCTCACTGATAAAACGCCCCAGCAATATAGCATTTAAAATTTCTGATTATCGTTTCTTTCCTCTAAAATATGGAGAAAAGTTATATAAGAACGACAACAAGAGCTTCATGGAATGAAGCTACAATGGCTACTGCTATAAAAGAAATTCAAAATAAAGAAATAGGGGTCAATACAGCCATCAGGCAATATGTGATACCCTCAAGAACTTTAAAGCGACACTTGGCTGTCAATACTTAAAAGAAATTTCAAATAATTCAATAATTTATTATATTCATATTATAGTAATAATCGCGGGATATTGGATAGCAATTAAATTAACCATCGTCGTCGTCGGGACTAAAAGTGGAATAAAAAAGATATTAAACTCGCTCGAAATATGCTAATCGTCTAGAACGGAAAACTATCGGTTTGTTAACTGCGTCAAGTTAGCACCCCCACTTTCTCCAAATGAAAAAAATATAGTTAGGAATTGTGTGAAAATTTGGTGTACAAAAACAAATTTTGTGCTTTCATTGTCTCAAAGTTACAATCATTTGAATGGTAGGGGTGCTGGCTTGACGTCAAGCTAACACCCCCACCATCATAACTTTGCAACCGGTTTGTCATCAGTTAGTATTATTTTTAGTTTGGCAGTACTGCTTTTGGCATTTGCGCGAAAATTGCATCCAGCAATTTCTGTAGTTGACCCTTGAAGGAATTACATTATTTACATAGCTTGTGCAATACCTGTTCTATGCAATGGTATATGTAAGGTTCGTCAATTATGTTTCAGAAATTAAATAAAATGTATTTATTAAAAATTGACCCAAATATCCCGACTCTCCCCTAAGGGCGAATAAGCCATTTTACGAAAATGCAAATTACATATTTCTATCAATTCTTTCTCTTTCCACAAATAATTTGAAGCATTATTTTTATATTTTATAGTAAGTAATATCCTTAGACTTTAATATGAACACTTAACAAATTTAAAATCGTTAATAGATAACTCACACAATAGCCGTAAACGTCTTGTCTGTTAAATTTTTCATTTGGTTTATTCGCCCTTACTACCAAACAGCGACGATATGTTACCGGCAATCCGCGAAATCAGTCAATTTGCACATTGCCTAGATAATGTGCAAACCCACCAAGTCGTAAGGTATTGTGCAAATTCACTAGTAGGTACTTTAGGCAATCTGCAAAATGGCTACGGTCTTTCAGGCAATGTGCACATTGTCTATATTGTTAGTTAATGTGCTTTTTGAAAATGTAATCAGACTCACATTGACTAGATATTGTGCGAGATGCGTAAACTAGTAGAGGAGAGGCTTGCATGTTGCCACCGCTTGCAGGTTGCCACCTTAGCTACATTTTGGTATTGGACCAATGTCATAAACTAAACTTCGACTGAAATCGAAACCTAAGGAGGTGTGATCACTTTTAAACTAGTTCTGGAGCGGACAGAGCCAATAAGACAGTGTGTGTTGAAGAATGTTTGAAATCTTGTATCTTGAAAATTTAAAAATTGAAATTGTGCTTTTGTTCTGTGCTGATAAATTGAACATTTTTATCGACAAATCAACGTCAATATTTTTTCTGTGTTTCTTTTTCATTCAATTTACATAATCCTGACAAAATTTCAAACATATCATAAATCGCCAATTTTTTTCTGTATAATTCTAAAGTAGCGTCAAAATGCAGGTTGCCACCCTTTTCGGCTTGCAAGTTGCTACCTCTCTTTCTTCGCTTGTTTACACTCATATGCAAGATTTTATGATTGTTTGTTGTTTACAATATTGTTATTGAGTCAAAAGTGAAGTGTTTTATTGCATTTTACTGATATTTTCGATGATTTTCTTTTCATTTCCGTTCGCTCAAAATGTGCTGATATGCGGTTTAGTGTTTGCACTTGCCCTAATTGTGATTCTGATAATGATTTCGAATGATTTCATATCATTTTACAAAATTAAATTTGGAAAATAATTAAATTTCGTTTTTTACATTGCCTAGTCAATGTGAGTCTGTTACATTTTCAAAAAGCACATTAACTAACAATATAGACAAATTGCACATTGCCTGAAAGACCGTAGCCATTTTGCAGATTGCCTAAAGTACTAGTAAATTTGCACAATACCTTACGACTTGGTGGGTTTGCACATTATCTAGGCATTGTGCAAATTGACTGATTTCGCAGATTGCCGGTAACATATACAGGGTGTCGCCGCACTCACTTTACATAACTTAGGTGGTGATAGAGGACACATTTCTAAGAACAATATTTAACAAAAAATTTTTTCCTAAATTCAAACCCTCGAGAGTTAGGCCTCTTTAAAGCATTTTTTTTAATTTCCACTTTCACGTGGCCATAGCCCCAAAAAGATTGATTTTTCAGTAAAAATGGTTTAGTGCTTTTTTAAAGAACGTGAAATAATCTACAAACTAGATTCAAACCTTTTATTGTCTAAAATCAACGGCTTTTGAGTTATGAATTAAAGTAAGTTCAAAAATGTCGAAAAATTTGAGCTTTCTGTTTTTTTTTCAAAACCCCGTATCTTTTAAACGAAAAAGTTTACAAAAAATCTGACGCCCCATTCCGGATAGGAAATTTAACGGACTACAACTTTTTTTAGTAAAAATTTTTGAGAAACCAATCCGTTTCTCAGAAAATAATAAACGAGGCAGCTACAAAACAAAAAATTAAATTCACAAAATTTTTATCTTCTTGAAAAATTATTTTATTAATTAATTTTAAACTATTACATTATTTAAGTAAATGTTGAAAATGACCACCCTCATTTTCAATACACAGTCGTGATTGCTTTAAAAAAATATTTGTCGAGAAAAAATCGAAGAAAGTTGATTTTTGACAATTTTAATCGCAGAAATTCGAATTTTTGACACTTTTTCACACTCACCGAACGACCAAAATTGGCCTCGTGATCGACCGGTCGATCCCTCGACCTTCTTGACCACCTCTGCTATAGTGGCTTTTAACAAAAAAGGAAATTTTATAAATAATACTATAATAGTACTTTTCATCACAAGGACGTAAAACGCGATTTTTCGTTCGAGGGGAGCGGGGGTTACGAGGCGGAGCGTAGCGCAGCCGAGGAACCCGACCGCTTCCGAGGTGAAAAAGTAGTTTTACGGCTTCGCGTGGTGAGAAGAACTTTTCGTTAGCCGTCAATGTGCGTAATATTTGCAGGAGGAACAATAAAGCGCCGCGCGACATTAAAAAAGCTGCCGTGTTAGTGTTTGCTAAGGAACACGTGCAGCAATTTGTCTCGACGCGACGGCGCAATATAAGTAACTATTATTATGCTAGCCAAATTAAGTTACACTATCACGTTCTAAATATTGCATATAGAAAGTAGTATAGAGGGACGTGACTCTATGCTTCTTTCCGTTTCTCTGTAAATATTGTAAATAGAAAGTATTATAGAGGGACGTGTCTCTATAATACTTTCCTTTTGTACATATTTTGTACTTATTTTGTACATAATACAGTAGAAACTTATGCTTTTATACCATTTTTATTGGTTTTTTCCTGCAAATATCGACGAAAACATACTCTTTTCGTACCTCAAAACGTATACGAAAAGTGCTCAAATACGTCCGCGGTAACGAAAAACATCTTTTAAAACGATCACGACTGTGTATTGAAAATGAGGATGGTCTTTTTCAACATTAACTTAAATAAATGTAATAGTTTAAAATTAAGG
The DNA here is from genome assembly GCA_958510855.1 of Rhagonycha lutea. Classification (NCBI taxonomy): domain Eukaryota; kingdom Metazoa; phylum Arthropoda; class Insecta; order Coleoptera; family Cantharidae; genus Rhagonycha; species Rhagonycha lutea. The sequence goes on from OY294036.1 coordinate 61,435,916, forward strand.
TGGGATTTTAGCAGTTGAAAATGCTTTGAAATCGATGCAATTGGTATATTAAATTGTAGAGTTATTTGTTAACTAATCGATCTATTTTTTTTACCAGGCATTAAAAAGATGTTATGGCAGGACTTAGCAGCAAAATTTTGGTATTTTTTTGTTTAGAAAGGAGTTTAAAAAATTCACAAAGTTCGTTAATATAAGACATTTTTAATATGTTATTGCACCAGCATAAATAATAAATCGAATAATTTTTTTCTGTTTATACCCAAAGACAACCTTTAACTGCCCGAGAAAAAAATTTCATTGTTATTGATAACTTAATAATTGAGTAATTTAAGTTTCAAAATGTGTTGTTTTGAAAATTATTTGCATTATAAACTTAGACAAATGAGGGGAATACACCACCTCTTTCTTATAGCTTCAGACGGTCGAGTTGTGGAAGGGGTACATTATAGTCGCGGATAGTTTCACAATTTTAACTTATTTATTACATACTGCTTATAATCTTTGTTGCTGTGATTGTAATATTATTATTAGCGGAAAAATGGGTAATACGCGGCTCTCTCATTACCAGGGCTCGGAAGTTATAGCACTAAAAAAGTGTACTTTTAGCGCTTTAATATGCACTTAAAAACACCAAAATTAGCGCTATAAATAGCACTAAAAAAATAAAAAATATGCAAAATAAAATTGTCAACCAACAAAATTGCAAAAAATATTAATAAAAATTAATAAAAATTTTGTTTATTTTTAACCCTACAGAGCACACGTGAAAAAATCCCACCAGTGAATACGTGAGGCTTGTCAGGCCCATACTTTAACAGGCCTTCTTTTCATAGTTTGAGAATTTTTCAAAAATTTTTTATATATAAATCGATAATTGACATTTATAAACATAAAATATTTATTAATATTTGTGATAAAGTAACTACAAATTAATACAAATGGCATTATTACGTAACATGCGCATGTAAGTGCACAAAAATGAAACAGCGTATGCCTGTCAAGCCTCACGTATGTTCTGTAGGGTTAAATGAATTTTAGATTTTTTCCTAATTTAATAAATTTTATAGAATACATTGTATTATATAAAATAATATGATGGTAAGGATTTTATGAACTACTACACGTAGGTACTTGGTCCGGCTTTGGAACATTTCCGATTCTACCGATTCGAATCCGATTATACGATACGTCTGATATAATTTTAAAAATAAGCAAATTCTTGAAATATGTACATACCTATTATTTGAAAACCATAATACGTGTTAAAATAGTATTACATGTTTGTTTTCGTTGGCCTATTCGTATGCGGTCAAAAAAATTTTTTTTCATTGACATTCTGCTTATTTCTTCAATTAATATGTAAAAATATGCCTGTAAATAGCACGTAAAACGCAAAAATAGCAAAATAGCATTAAAAACCTTAAATATGCAAAAATTAGCATTATAAAATTTCGTATACGGCATCAGGGAAGTGTGAAACAAATTTGTGTCTTACTTCGAATATTCTAGGACTCTCCAGAAAAAATATGCATTTGCTAGAACTTCCGAGCCCTGCTCATTACTAAAGCACGCATTCTAAAATTTTGAAACCTAGTTTAATTTGCCTAAATGCCTATTTTCGATGCCTAAAAAGCCTAAACGATTAATTTACACTCTAAATATTACTAAAATTAGAAAAAATGGAGATGTTATAACATTACGAGTTCTTGTATTTTTATTAACTCTTTTAAATTTTGTCTCATAACTTCTTGTGATGTACAATGATGTTTTTCGGCTTATGAATCAGTACTAACAGTGCCGTAATCAGGAGCATGGAAAGGAGGTACGCCATGGGCGCATAGATTGAAGCGCAAAATAAATTATATTTTCCTAAACTATTTTTTCTTTCAAAAACTTTTTTAAAAACAATAGAATTACTGTCAAGCTAAATATTATGTAAAAAAAACTAGAAGTTAAAAAATGTAGGTAATAAATTAATATTGCGGAATTAAAATAAAAGCAGGTAAGCCAGTGATTCTCAAAGAAGAAAATGTAATTAAATCTTGGTCAGGGGGTTACAAAAGAGTAATTTTTTGTTGAGCAAGGAGAAAACTTGATTTTTCGCAGAGTAGACAAAAAGGTTATAAGTTCACCATTATTTAGTTTCATGTAACAAAAACTAATATTTAATTTTCAATATCCCCACGTCGAGAGGGGTTAAAAAGGTATTTTTTACATTTCGTACATTAGAATATTTCTGCTTTATTATTTTTGTCTGTTGCTGAATAAAATATAAGAAATTTATTTTGGTTCAACAATGTTTTTAATTGTGTAAATAAATATTTAACATTTAAGAAAGTCTTTGGTTCGAAGAGTGGGGGGGGGGCAAATTAAACCGTTCACCACAGGCTCTTTTTACCCTAGTTATTGCACTGATAGCGGAAAAACGAACCTACTTTATTTTAAACTTGGAAAAATATTTAGTTTACTACTCCAATTTCAAATTTGAAGTTTGAGGATTGAATTGCTAATAGTTATTTTTTTAAATCTAAAAGTGTTTAATACAATTTCAGTATTTCTAAAAAATTATGATATTATGTTTAACTAAATTCACGATATTTAAAAATAGTAACCCCCAAATCGGTAACGCCATCTGTAAATGGAGGAGAAAAGTAGTAATGCCATCTATTTACTGAAGAAAAAAGCATAATTAATTATATAGTTTGTATAGTACGGTCAAAACTCTCTAAATCGACCTCTCTTTAATTCAAAATATTCTCTAAATCGAATTATTTATTTGGCACGTCCAACTAACTTACAATCCAATTCTTACTCTCTAATTCGAACTCCCCCTAATTCGAACAAATTTTAATACATTATGAGAATTTGATTTAGAGAGTTTTGACTGTATTTTCTATCGTGAGATCTCATATTATATCTTTGCTTGTAAGTATATGTTTTTCGGTTTTACGATATAAAAAAATTTATTTAACCATGTTCCCGACCGAATTTTGATTTGCCAATTTTTTCATATATCTACAAACACTATGTAACCGTTTGGGGAAATCTGCAGAAATTCTGAATTTTTGGGAAATTCACCTCTCCCCCGTTATCCGACCGGGAAAACCTCTGCCATTTACAGTTTTGTATTTGAGGGTACATATCTAACTTTAAGCCATAACATTTTTAAGACCCCTGAAATCCGTCGCCTACTCTTAGGCTACAATGACTTCCACAGTTTTATTAATACGCGTACGAAGAGCCGAAGAGGTCGCAGTCAGTTCAGTCTGTGCTGACTTCGCCAAAATAAATACAAGAACTCATAAGTCATAACAACTCAGTTTACTGTGAGTAGTGGCGGATTTCCAAACAGGCGCCTGCCTGGGGCCTCATAAATCAAGAGGGCCTCAAAATTTAGCTTTTTTGGACTATACCAATATAGTACATAAATTATTATAGTAAAAAACGTGCGCATAGAATGCACACTGTAGGGTGTAGGGACAGTGAAAATATTTATAGGGGAGCCTCAAAATTGAATTGTGCTTGGGGCTTCTCAAGTACTAAATCTGCCACTGATCGTGAGATACAAACTTTAAAAACATAAAATGTAATTTTTTTTACTTTTAGTAACATATTATACAGGATAAATTTATTAGTCGTTTAGGCTTTTTAGGCATTAAAACTCTATTTTAGGTCAGTAACATCGAAAATAGGCATTTAGGCAAAGTAAAGTAGGGTTCATAATTTCCAAAATCGTTCGAAAAGAATTTCTGTATTTAAAATTTTGAATTGCCTAAATAAAGGACAAAAGGGCAAATTGCCTAGAATCTGTGCTCTAATAATATGAAACCAAAATTTAAAAAATCCTATTTTGATTATTTGCTTCCAGTAATTATTGATAGTGGGCATGTAGAAATAAAGAATTACGATGACTGCCTGTAAAATTAAGGAAAGAAAAAAAGGCGTAGCCGAAATCCGGCGCAGTAGAGACGGCGTGACACTGTTACGTTATGTTAGTATCACCAACTGATACTAACATAAACACGCTGTACGAGTTCTCGTTACTGATGCACATTCTTCTCCGTCGTATTGCTTCTTGACAGAAGCGTCATAACCTTTAACAATGCTTGTTAAAGGCTTTCATGGCAGATTATACCCCGGTGGTTTGCCATTGCCTTCCGAGGGGAGAGACGGTCAGAATAAAGTTCTTACTTCACTCGGATTCGAACCGGGTGATTAGCGTTCATAGTCAACTCGCGTGAACGCTATGCTCCGACCGCCTCTTATTGCACATTAACTCCGCCTTTTTTTATTTCTGTAACGTAACTTTACACTATAGTCTGTTTTTTAAGAAACGAGTAAAAAATTTCTATTCCACGTGGATAACGTGAATGTTAACCAATGAAATTGGTTGAAATGAAATTTCAAGCAAGGTTGAACCCTATTCAGGTTAAAATTAAATTTCAAGCAATTTCATTGGTTAATATTCAAGTTATCCACGTGGAATAGAAATTTTTTACTCGTTTCTTAAAAAAAAACAGACGAACGATTTTTCTATGTGATTATTTTTATATGGCATATCTAATAATATAAGGTATAAAAAGTAAATCAAAATTTTAAATGTGAACAATATTTTTTATAATTTATTAGAGAAAATAATTACGGAATAATTTTTTTTTTAACGTTTTTCATATTATAATAATTTTGTGATCAAACAAGTTTTAGTGTACACATTATTATTGTAATAATATTGAATAATAATCACGTTATTCAACTTATACGTTTTTATAGTGATAACTGATAAGAAATAATATAAGTTATATCATATGTTTAGATATCTCATTACCTTTCTAGATAAATAGTATAAAACTCGCCCACACAGCCTACAGTGGAATGAGAATAGTGCACTTCCCCTAACATCCTTTCAATTTTAAAACGTGGTCGACTAAAATCTCGCCTTAATTAATAAAATAATTTTTCAAACAAAATAAAAAAATTAGTGAATTTAATTTTTTGTTTTGTAGCAGCCTTGTTTATTATTTTCTGATTTTTTGTGAAATGGATTAGTTTCTCAAAAAATTTTACTAGACAAAAGTTGTAGTCCGTTAAATTTCCTATCCGGAATGGGGCGTCAGATTTTTTGTAAAATTTTCGTTTAAAAGATACGGGGTTTTGAAAAAAACCAAAAAAACAGAAAGCTCAAATTTTTCGACATTTTTGAACTTACTTTAATTCATAACTCGAAAGCCGTTGATTTTAGACAATAAAAGGTTTGAATCTAGTTTGTAGATTATTTCACGCTCTTTAAAAAAGCACTAAACCATTTTTACTGAAAAATCAATATTTTCGGGGCTATGGCCATGTGAAGGTGGAAATTAAAAAAAATGCTTTAACCCTAATGGAGCCATACCTAGTACCCGGGTACTATTTTGACTTTAAAACAACACAACTTTTTTTCTACCGAGCCGATTTTTTTGAGCTTCAGTGACATCTCTACAAAAACGGTTCTCTGCACACAAAAAATTATAAAACGGAAAAATAGTGATATTAAGTCAAAAATTTTTGAAATTTTTTAAAACTATACGTAATCCTGCTATACGTAGTGCCACCATTACTTTTATATGGGATATAAATACTACAGAATAGCTCCATTCTTTCAAAATTGTTATAATATTTATTGATAACAATTTAACATAGTATTATGTGTTAAAATATAACTTGTTTCACATTTTACTTGAAATTAACTTTAGAATAGAAGCAATTTGAAATAAAAAATAAATCAAGTTATATTTCATTATATTATGCTCTACAAATTTTTTTAGGGACATTAATATGAGGTCACGCAGGTTTCTGATATTTGTGGCAACTTTTTCGGGCCTTTGTTTTTTTTTGGTTTACCTTTTCGAAACATTTAATAAACATAAAAAGCAGTATCATGTTACATTCATGTGGCTAGTAAAGTCTAGGTTACGTTTACGTCTAGTCTACGTTTATGTCGATGCGGAAGTAGAATTACTGGCAACCCTCGAAATTTCTAGTCGAAATCGACTCGCATATAAAATTATCCACTCGCTAGAAAAAATTAATAAAAATGGGGGGGGGGTCCCACCTACCTACCTACCTACAAATCCGCGGCAGCCCACTTGCGCTTATGACCGCCAACATGCCGCTTGCCAGGAGCACTGAAGTACCATTTGTCAATGGCGCCACTGGGACATGGAAGAAAACGACTTGCGAGTGGATTTTACCCACTCGCAAAGACCTAATTTTCACTCGCAAATTGCGAGCTTGCGAGTGGGATTTTCGAGGGTTGATTACTGGTGAAAAAAAAATCACGAATTGCACCAAATAACAAATTATTAAAATGCACTGCTACTTTAAATTTATTAGCATTTTATTATGTTATTGAAAAACCACCTACTGCAATCGAGAAGGTATATAACATCTACACTTGACTAATGAGCGTTACTTGAGAATTTTGCTTACAATTTAATAAAATTTTGCCAAAATACCATGAGTCACAATCACATTATGCATAAATGTAACTCGATATAAATATAATTATTATTAAAAACGCTTATAAGAATATTAAAAATCCGCTTAAAGACTGAGCATAACAGGAATTGCATATAAATATATGGTAGTACCCGGGTACTACGTATGGCCGATATAAGGTGTAAATTTGTATGGCTCCATAAGGGTTAAAGAGGCCTAACTCTCGAAGGTTTGAATTTAGAAAAAAAAATTTTGTTAAATATTGTTCTTAGAAAAGTGTCCTCTATCACCACCCAACTTATGTAACGTGAGTGCGGGGACACCCTGTATATAAGTATAGGAGGCAATGATATCCCATTGTATAGTATACATGGTGTAATTAATTTTCTCCCCTACTTGCAGATGGCGATACTGATTTGAGGTTATTAATTTTTATTATTTTATATTTTCTGTAATTAGGTTGGCCCAATGATATAAGAGCTTCAGCTTCATTGGTTGGCCTGTTGAAAATCAAATTGACGTTATCTATCAATAACATTTAAATTTTTTGTTTTGACCCCTATTCGCTATTTTTGTGTTAAATTTACTTTTATGAATGAATACAATATATTCGAATAATATACAATATAGTATAAACCGTGGTATAGACTATTCTATGGCATATTCTATGGTATAGACTTATAGACATAACATTCTGTAACTCAATTGACTAGTCGAGTAATCAGCTGGTAATCGTAAAGATCGCACATTATTGTTTTAAAATACAACTTCTAACCTATATTTTTACAATTTTAAAATCAAGTTTTCACATGTTTTTAAACGGCGTTGCTCGGAAACTCAAATTACGTGTTAATAGTAAAAAGTGTTTCATTAACAACTGTCGAACTGAAATAAAAAATAACATTGTAAATTATCCCAAGTTAGTTCCGTTATTTCCTGCCATCCCCTCCTTTCGTTTTCGCAGTTGTAGTTGTTACGGTATCCGTGTACGCTCTATTCATTCGTTTGCTGTGTCAGTGGGGCGACCGGTTCATACGTTAAACGTGTACGGTTCTTCTAGCGGTTGTAAATCGTACGTTACTCAAGTTCTTCAGCCAAAGACGAAGGTTAGGATGCCGGAGGTTAAACAATTTAGACGTCTTCCAGATACGGTTGTACCTAAACATTACACGCTCGTTTTAACACCCAAATTGACAACATTCACCTTCGATGGAGAAGTTTCCATACAAATAGAGGTATAAAACATACATAATCATTGCTTTTGTAAATTTCATTCCGGTGTTCTATTCAATATGTACTGCTTCTTTTTTGCGCTATTAGGTTAAAATAAGAAATTCAACAATTTTACCTAAATATATGGAATAAAGCAGACAAAATTTGCAAACATGACTGGCACAAATTTATCGTTACTTGGCTACTTGGCACACTTCTCTCCGATTGTTCAAAAAATTGTTTGTTGTAGGTGAGGTATTACTTTTTAACATAACCTCAAAATATTTAATTGCGGTCCGAACATCCTATTGATCGAAATATATTCATTAATTCATTTAAAATTGCTCACGCGAAGGGTCTTTGAAAAAAATGATAGAAATGTCGCCGACTCAATTCGAGGTCGAAATTGCGAATAAAACTACCTGATTAATTTTTTTTTACTTTGATTTATTATTAATTTATTACAACTGCTAAGGAAAACATTTATTTACTGAGCAGTTTTTTCAATAAACCAATTGTACTTTTCAAAATACCAATTAAGGATGATGCTCTTTTGAGATAAGAAATGCAATCAATTTAATAATGAAGCAATGTGAAATTGTTTACTTTCAATTGAGCCCATTTACGTAAACACTTTTATGAAGAGATAAGCTAAAAGCTTCAACCATTAATGATTATTACTTATATTGGAAATTTATTTTTTAACAATATGCATTTTACATGCAATATGGCTTCTGTTATATTAATTTAGGCCCTAAGTAAATAATTATTTACTTGGGTACATCGATGGTTACTTAATCAATGTAACATTTTATTGCAATTTACGTGTAGTAATTAACTGTTACTATGTTGTTTGTAATTTTCAATAATAATTCAGCATCTGTAACTAAATTTTTTAATATAGTCAACATGTTAATGTTTAGTTTTAGAAATGAATTCGTAATTTCAAGGTCCCTATTATATTGTAATTAATATACTACTTACACAGGATTGAGTTATTGTCAAATTCTTGCATTAATCAAAGACATTCCATAACTTCTTTTGTTTAGGTATTTATCGCTAATTATTTAAATTTGAATTTACCATAGTATCATGTATTAATAATCCCGAGTTGATGAGAGTAAAGACATCTTCTACACGAAGTCTGCACATTTTGAAAGTAGGTACCTAATAGAATGAAATATCCTCAACAGTTTATCTCAATAGTAGCTAATAATTAAATTATTTTGGAATTTATATTTTCCTCGATTTTCATAATAATATAACAGAATCCGGATATAACAAACTAGGAAATAGCGAAGATTCTGTTCCCTCGAGGTTCGTTATATCCAAATTCTCCTATATTCAAATCTTTTCTCAACTAATTGTTTAAAAAAATTAGCTACCTAAACGAATTGATCATCTGTCAATTAGCTTCAATGACCTGAGACATCAGTTCTATTATTTCAGATAAATTTGTAGTCCAAAGAGTCCTTATTGCATTAATCATAACAATAAAAATGATATTTTATCAAGTCATATTAGTATTAATAGATCAATTTTCTCTAACATAGATATAGCATTTTTAAAGTAAATTCGTAATTTTTGTTGTAAACGGTTTTGTTGCCAAAATAATAATATTTAACCATAATGTTGACTTGCATTATTTACAAGATTCTGAATTATTTTTAAAATTAACCGTTCTACTTATTTCTGAAATGTAAAAGGGTGACATTTTAATATTAACACGCATTTTATTGCATTTGCAAATATAAAATAAAATAGGTCAATGCATTTTTGAACGATTACCATAAAATTTAATCTCGAAAGGGCATTGGATATAACTGTAATGCACAACAGTTATCTCATTGTTACCCTCAAGCATACCACATAACGGGTTATTTTTCTAGATCAGTTTTAAGATTTTAAAAAGAATCAGGTACAAAAGGGATGCATACTAACCAGCTGACTCAGGTTTTTGTAATATTTTGAAAAAGAAAATTTTTATTTCTTAACCTTAACGGGTTTTAAATGATCAAAGGGTTATTAAATATAGAGGGTGTAGGTACGTATGCCTCAGCGATGTATAATGCTTTTCAAACCAACCGAAATTTATTTTTATTTATAAATAGAGAATATAAAAATAACTCACTTTGCACCCTTAATCTTTGAATTATTTACAGTTGCATTACATTTTTTTAATATTTTTTGAATCACGAAGCCTATCGTTCCTACTTCTAAGTTTATACACATACGTGGTTTATACTCAAGTTATAATTTTCTTATTACTTCATCATTGAAAACCAAATCGATCGCTTTTTAATCATGTTTTACACAATTTTAGTATATAATTTTTGTTAAATCATAACGTAATTTTATATTTTTGTTTATTTCTAGAAGATCCGGGCGACCAATTGGCCGCACCGACCCACAATAATAAATCAGAATTTAATTGATGTGCTATAACAGTAGGGTAAATTTTTTTTGAGTTGGTAATAAACAGGGCTCGGGACTTTATGCGCTAAAAAAGAATATTTACTTCTGGCGGCTCTGTAGCAACTGGTAGCAACACCAAATAACGCAGTATATCGGTCGGATTGGGATGTTGTGCCATATCTTTCATTTAAGTGCTGAACATAGCTCTCCGCTTTTTTCTCCATTCTTCCTGGCTAAGCGCCGTTCTCATTCCGTTTTCCAGCCACATATTTCTAATATATAATATCATCTATCTGCCTATCTTTTGTCAGTCTCACCCTTTTACTGTATCTTGGTCTCCAGTTAATTTTAATTACTTCGTTACTTTTGTACCAAAAATGGGCCAAACTTCGGAAAATTTTTTCTTCTTCAAGTGCTCTCGGATGTTGGCGATCCTCCTGGCTAAGCCAACAAGAATTTACTAGGAACTAGGGAATTGCTAATGGGATGATTTCCCTTTCCCTTCCCCATAGTCCATAAATCGATTTTGGACTTTTTAGATTACAGCACATATTCGACGCAATCAGGATTAGAACTGCTGTTTCCCGCTCTCTAATTTCTCTAGTCGTTCTGAGTAATGTTTCAGAGGTTTCCATGTTATACAGAGTTATATACAAAAATAAAGGTGAAAAATTCTCGATAAAAATGATTCAGACATTAGACATAAAGACATTATAGCCCATTAGATTCCATTATACTGTCCTAATCAGGAAGAACGCAGTATCCATACTTGTCCATGCACTGTCTAATATTGGAGTCATCCAAAAGTCCCAGGTTATACAAAATCATTTTTAAGTACTTTTCTGATGGAGCTTTAGTTATAATTCAATGTCGGTACTTTGTATTACAAAAGTACGACGGGTTCTGATTTGATTTATCGGAATAATACAAAAATATGATCAAATCATTATGATTGTAAGTAAATCCCATTTATCTTTTCTTTTTTTTTACAAAAAATTGTTTCCTTTGCAACATCATTATTGAAATTTGTATCTACATTATTATACATTTATTATGATGAAATAATCTCATCTGCAGTATAATATTATAATAATTGGCAAAATGGCAACTAATTCACTTTTTCAATATTATAAATATTGCTTTTAAAAGTTAGTAAAAAATTTCGTGGCGGTAAGAAATTCGTATTTGTCCATTCTCATGAATTTATAATACAGTACAGTCGCGATACCGTGAACACTTGATTTCGTGAACAACCCGCTAACGTGAACATGTTTTTTTCTTACAACACCCACGGTATCGAGGAAAAGTATAATTACCAATATTAACCATTTTACAATATCTTGAATAATACGCGAAAGTGAATAAGCGTGGTTTTATTTTGTTTACGTTATCGCGACTACTGTATTTTGCTTATTGCTTGTGATTAGTGCTCGTGGCCCTATTCTATTACTATATTCTTCAATGATCCAAAAAGGTTTTTTTTTTAATTGGTACAGAATAACATGTAGAAACTGAATCCCCTATTCTGTATGTTTTTTCCAGTAAATGGTAAAAATTAATTCAATTGAAATTTGTTCTGATTCGATGATTGCAATGCATGTCAGGGAGCAGCTAATTATTTAAAGCTTCCTCCTACAATTTCCTAATTTATCTTTGGCTTTCAGTAATAGAGAGGATGTTTTGAAGAACGTATGTCATATAGTATATTTTATCAATTATTTAAATTCTTATTTGAAAGTCACATCTCGTACTATAAGGTATATTAATTGTTATTTAAATCTTTGTGTACCACTCTGTATAATGTAATAGGTATTAAATGGGTTTTATTATTATTTAAGTGCCTTAATATTAAATGTTTTGATACTGGAATGAATTATTACAATAATTCAGCAATACGTCATACCTAGCAATAAAACTGTCGCTTTATTGATTATTTTCTCGTTAATTTTATTATGATTGTTATAACTACCAACAGATTATCGTAGATTTGAAAAAAACCAACTTGTAGCTCAAAGTTTTCTACAAATTATTATTGATATAATCCAATCTATATTATATTCAATTTTTTTTTGATTAGGTTGTCAAAGATACAAACAAGATTGTACTTAATGCATTAGACGTGGATGTTAAAAATTCAACTCTAAAAGGAGAAGCGATTGATAACCAAAGTCCTATTAAAGTTGATTTATCTGCAGAAGATGAAACCGCAGAATTTACATTTGCAAAATCTATTCCTTGTGGTAATTATACATTGGATATTACTTTTACCGGAGAGATAAACAACAAAATGAAAGGTTTATACCGAAGTAAATATTTAAATGAAAAGGGAGAAGAGCAATATGCAGCTGTGACACAATTTGAATCGACGGATGCTCGTAGATGTTTTCCTTGCTGGGACGAACCCGCTCTCAAATCGACATTCGATATTAGTTTAATTGTGCCTCCTAAATTAGAAGCTTTGTCTAACATGCCGGTTAAAAACACGACCACTTCTGGAAATTTAATTCGTTACGATTTTGAAAGAACTCCAATTATGTCCACCTATCTTGTCGCTGCAGTTGTAGGTGAATATGATTACGTAGAAGATCGTTCAACTGATGGAGTTTTAGTTCGAGTCTATACTCCTCGTGGAAAAAAAGAACAAGGCCTTTTTGCTCTGGAAGTTGCTACCAAAGTTTTACCTTATTACAAAGACTATTTCAACATTGCCTATCCTTTGCCTAAGATAGATTTAATTGCAATTGCCGACTTCAGCGCTGGAGCAATGGAAAATTGGGGTCTTGTAACATACCGCGAAACTTGTCTTTTAGTGGACCCTCAAAATACATCTGCCGTACGAAAACAGTGGATTGCATTGGTAGTGGGCCACGAACTTGCTCATCAGTGGTTTGGAAATCTCGTGACTATGGAATGGTGGACACATTTATGGCTAAATGAAGGATATGCATCGTTTGTCGAGTTTTTGTGTGTAAATCATCTATTTCCTCATTACGACATTTGGACCCAGTTTGTTAACGACATTTACATCAGAGCTTTAGAATTAGATTGCTTGAGAAATTCACATCCCATTGAAGTACCTGTGGGTCATCCATCTGAAATAGATGAAATATTCGACGACATCAGGTTTGCATAATTTCTTTGAAATTATCCCATTTTTATTAATAAAATATCTCTTGTTTAGCTACAATAAAGGTGCTTCAGTTATTAGAATGCTTCATCATTATATTGGAGACGAAGATTTCCGGAAGGGAATGAATTTATATTTAACACGCCATCAGTATAAAAATACTTTCACTGAAGATTTGTGGGCAGCTTTGGAAGAAGCTAGCAATAAACCCGTCGGCGATGTTATGTCTACTTGGACTAAACAAATGGGTTTTCCTGTAGTCAAAATAATTAGCAAACCATCTAATAATGGAGAAGGCACCGTTTTAACACTAGAACAAAATAAATTTTGCGCAGATGGAGCTAAACCTTCGGAAGAATATTTATGGATGATTCCAATTTCGGTGTCGACATCCAAAGATCCTAAAAAGGAAGTGGCAAATACGGTGTTAAAAAGTAAAACTGTTGACATATTGGTTCCAGAAGTGTCCTCCACAGATTGGATTAAGTTGAATCCAGGAACTATTGGATTTTATCGTACCCAATATCCACCAGAAATGTTGGAACGCCTAGTTCCGGCAGTTCAAGACAAGTCATTGCCTCCACTGGATCGACTTGGTCTATTGGATGATTTATTTGCTATGGTACAAGCTGGACATACAAGCACTGTAGAAGTCCTTAAATTGTTGGAAGCATACAAGGACGAAATGGATTACACTGTATGGTCTTCTATTAGTAATGTTCTGTCTAAATTGGGAGTTTTACTTTCACACACTGATTGCGAAAAAGAATTCAAAGAGGTTTGTAATAATATTTTTTTTTTTTAAACATCAGTTTATACGTACATGTAATTTTAGTTTGAGAAGAAACTTTTATCAAATGTTGCTCAACAATTAGGTTGGGAAGCGGCACCAGGTGAAAAGCATTTAGACACATTATTAAGAGGTTTAGTTTTGGGACGTTTGGCTTGGTTAGATGATGACAAAATGATTGAAGAAGCTACCAATAGATTTAATAATCATATTGGTGATGGACCAACTTTACATGCCGATATACGAAGTGCTTGCTACAAGGCAGTTTTAAGAGCAGGCAATAATGATACATTTGATACCTTGTTAAAACTTTATCGCTCTGCCGACTTACATGAAGAGAAAGATCGTATTACTAGGGCTCTAGGAGCTGCCAAAGATGTAAAATTATTGGCTAAAGTTCTCGAATTTGCTATGTCGGTAAGTTCAGCTATACTTTTTATATTTGTGAAACGATTTTAATGATAAATTATTTATTGTAAAAAAATGGCATGGTGCCGTAATGGGATAATTAATATAAAATATTAATATAGTGGATATCAAGGAATCAAAGAATTAGTCCTTATAAGCGGAAGTTAATTTTAACCATATTTAAACTCATCCATTATAGACGAATTTTTATTACAAGCGAGTTCATTATAGATAGTTTACACTAACCTTTAAACTATTAATAAGAACCCAATTGTTGACTGTGAATCATGATGAGAGGATACTTAATTATTTTTTGATAAGAAATAATCAAACAATTTAGATACAAGTACATTAATTTATGTTACTATGTACTGTTATTAAATTTATTATTTAATATTTGCATTAGGTAACTAAAGGTTATTTTAAATTATACATGATAATAATTATTGTTCAACAATGGAGTTTGTACATAAATTATTGGTGATATAATATAGATATCACTCAGAAACAAAATTAATTTAATTATATTTTCCAAATTTTTGTTAAATTTATTGGATAATATATTTAAATTTTTTTTGTTAAATTTATTAGTGGTCTTACAAGGGGAAGGCGCGATATTCGGGAAACAGATTTTTTTTATATTAATCGTACTTAAATATCAGTACCCCGACTTTATTTTGTGAAAGTAGTAAATCGCAAAATTCAGCCATTTTCGAGAAAAAAGCGTTTCAAGTAAAAGGTCGATCGAATCCCGACAAAACCAATTTTTTTTTCTTTTGTTTTTAATTTTTTTTTCTTTGTTTTTAATTTTTTTTTCTTTGTTTTGATACATACTACCCTACATACAAAGATAAAATACACATAATTAATTTTAGATATATTTTACTATGCGATAGAGAGATTTTTATGAATATGAACGAAGTATGTTTGAAATTAGCATATTAAAAAAGTTTTGCAGCATAAAATAGAAAAAAAATTAATAACGTGTATTTTATTTTTGAATGTAGTGTAGTATGTACCAAAAAAAAAATTTAAAAATTACAAAAAAAAGAACTTGCAAAAAATAGCTAATAAGGGATTTGAACCTGCTCTGGTCGCTTCGTTGTTCTCAATCCTCTGTTCCTAACACCTCGGCCAACTCGGTTATTGCATATTTTGTTATTTTGCAAGATATATAAGTAGCACTTTTTATCTTGTAATATACTGAACTTGACACCTTCTTTTTTCGACAATGGCTGAATTTTGCTATTTACTACTTTCACAAAATAAAGTCGGGGTACTGATGTTTAAGTACGATTAATATAAAAAAAATCTGTTTCCCGAATATCGCGCCTTCCCCTTGTTAGACCATTTAAGGTTTAAGCACACTTGTACGACGCGACACGACACCGAGCTACACTTTTGTGTCTCGAGAGAGAGAGAGAGACAGCTACATTGAGGTGTACAAGCTATCCCTCTCTCTCGAGACACAAAAGTGTAGCTCGGTGTCGCGTCGCGTGGTACAAGTGTGCTTAAACCTTTAAACTTATATACTACACGCCGCTTACTATCCCTCTAGAACACAAACTGAAGTAAAGATAACTAAGAGCGTGTGACGTCAGTGACCAGGGTGAATGCAACTATTAAGCATAGGCTTAGATGAAGAAAACCGTTTATTTTAATTCACAATAACTTAAATCTTGATGTGTGAAGAGTATTTGATTAAGAAAATCACAATTTTCATACTTCAAGAATATTATTTGTTAACCAAAATCTTAATATAAATTCATAAATTTCGTTTATTATTTTACCTCAAATGCTAGAACTATTAATTTTTTTAAAGCCCACTCAATTGCATTTACTATTTCCTAAATTCAAATCAATTTATGGTACACATTATTTATTATGAAGAAAAAGAAATTGATTTATTCAATACTTAAAAAATTATTTTTCATTTTTAATTATTGACCAGAAAATGATTTCAATAGGAAATACATTCCTAAGTTGCAATGAAAAACAAAGTAACAATTGAATTAAAAAATTGTATCAAATATCACAACAAATTAATTGATTGATTAAACAGAAAAAATATAATTCTTAAATTGCAAATAAATGACACATCCAAAATAAACAATTACCTATACTATAAATTTAATACAAAATTATTATTTGTAATTATTGTAAAATTAGTAATCTAGATGATAATCTAGGTAAACAAACATTCAAATAAGTTAAGAAATAAATTAAATATAACAATTATGCTTTCTGGTCAATAATTGAAAATACAAAATAGAATTAACAAGAAATATGATATAAAAATATGATTAGATTAGCATAGATAATAATTATGATATAAATATTTTATTTAAATTTTAGGAAGAAGTTCGTTCCCAAGATACAGTATTTGTTATAATGTCTGTGGCAATGACTAAAGTGGGTCGCGAATTAGCATGGAACTTCTTCAAAGACAACTTTAAAGTATTGCTCGAGAGGTATCAGGGCGGATTTTTGCTTACTCGTTTAATTAAATTTAGCACAGAAAACTTTGCTAGCGAAGCTATGGCATTAGAAATAGAACAGTTTTTCCAAGAAAACAAATCGCCTGGTGCAGAACGTACAGTACAACAAGGTGTAGAGAGTATAAGGTTGAATGCTGCCTGGCTTGCTCGTGATAGTGAAGCTATCAAAGCATACCTCAAATCTAATTAAAGTAGAATACATTTTGACTTAATTTTATACTTGGTATTAATAATCGTACCTCAATTACTGAAGCCAGTAAATGAAACCATGATTTTTCTGTTATTAACTTTGTTGCACATTTCATGTTAATATTATAATTTATTAAATAATTCAGTTGAAAGTAAATGTTTCTTTTGTGAAAAGCTTATGTATTGTGTTGACATTTTTTTTACAAGTATGAAGTATACTAATAGTGTAGCAGTTTTCTTTTTGTAAATTACACATTTGTTTTTGTGTGAATATACATAGAATGGACTTGACTTATTGGTTTGAACTGTTGTGAAAAAGATTTTTATATTGAAATTGCTTATTTTCGCAAAGTAAAACTTTATGTACATAATTTACAGCAACAAGGAGTGGGCCAGGTATGGTCATCAGTCATCACAACACCTTATAATACCGTATAAAATATGATTCAATGAGTATAGAATCATTATAATATTCAAATTTCAAAATCCTTTTTCTCCAAATTGGCAAAATAATTAGTTATTAAATTTTCACATGAAGTCCTAATTATTATCTACAAGTATAATGATAATGGTGCAAATTGGTGATGACCATACTTGGCCCTCCCCTTGTAAATTGAATAAAATATTTAAAAATATTTTATTTTTTCTTTTCATGGGACTCGACAGATCTTTAATGGTACTATAATATTATCACCCCAGAATTGGTTTCCTATCTTATCAACGATCCTATCCACGCCCCTCCTTGAATACAAACTAAAGCAAACGTGTGAATTGTATTTAAGATAACGATTTGTCCTTATATAAAAAAAGAACCTACTTCTCTCATGCAAATAAGAATAGTTATGATCCAGGTACTTAGCTATTAAGCTAAGTAGGTACCCCAAGTCCTAACTAAATCTACATTAAAGAGTTTGATATCCTGGTACTTTTAAAACTCTTTCTTTAATTCATTTAAAGAAACATTTAATGGCAATTCTAATTGTTAAAATGCTGACTTGACAGGTTTACTGTAATATTTAAATTTTTTAAACTTTGTATTCTTTTGCAACAACCACCTAATTTTAATTTTTTTTTTTTAATTTTTCCTAAAATTAATATAGAATAAAATTAAACAATTCAATTCATTGTAATATAATAATCTCACCACTTGTCCTTTTACGCTTTGCAGTAAATGCAAATGGTGAGAACGTATATATATTTTTATAAGCCAGCTGCAAACTATAAACAAAGAAATTCTGACCACTGCTAAGAAAAAGAGGGTGGAAAATTTAAACATAAAGACGGGCTCCAAAAACGAACCTATTCAGAAAGAGATTGACATTCAAACTACAGGGTGTAAAATATTAATTGTCGCACTAAAAATATTAAAGTTTTGTATGAAAACAAAAATTTTATTACAAATTACTTATACATTTGTAAAATAGTATTTACAATTTCATTTAATTCATTTCACTATTTGTTTTGAAATTTCCTTCAGACTGTTAAAATGATTACATGCGACATGCACCATTTCGTCTAGTAATTCATTCCATACTTTGGTTAAAACTTTTTTAAACTTCTGTACATTTATATTTTTTGGATTGCCCAATTTGCTAAGCATATTACCTCAAATACAACAATCCAAAGGATTCAAGTCTGGAGATACTGCAGGCCACTCTTCAACCCTAATAAATTCAAGTAAATTTTCTTGGCATCATTGTTGTGTAATTTTTGCCTTATGGGAGGGTGCCAAATCTTGTTGGATGCAAAATTTGTTAACACCAAATAAGATTTTAGCATGGAGTAGTAGATGGTCAATTCAAATTTCAAATATTGTTCAAATAATAAAAAGCATTAATTTTCACCAGGGTTGATAAAAATCATGATTTTTATAACAAAAATCAAGATTTTTTGATTTCTTTCAAGATTTGTTGAAATAAAAATAAAGAAATTCAGGGAATTATGACTTAAAAATATCTGTAGTGTTTAGTGTACATATTACATTACTTTTGGTAAAAAAACGTTTTTGGGCTGTATACTATATGGACCTGTGGCAACCGGTACTATAATTTAAATTGAAAGACTAGTTCACCAACCACACAGTAGAGGTCGCTAGGATCCATCATCCTATGGAACCTACTGTGGTAGGACTGAACATTAGTTGACACAGTCGTCACTGTAGTTATTACGTAGTATCATCACCGCATCGTGTTATGTTTTGTTAATCGTTGGAATAAATATTTAACCGTTCACCTGTCTACTGATTTACGCTCAAAAGAATAGGCCAACACACTTGCCTATATTGGTGACCCCGAGAAAGAACAAACGCAACTCAAGACAAGGTAAAATTTACGTTATAATTTTTCCACGTTCCAATTTCAACACGTTCATCCAACACGTTTCCAATAAATTTACGTAACCGCAACAAAATTTTACGACCACGTGCAAATTTTTGGTTATGTTCGGCGATTTACTTTGATTCAATGGGTAACGACTGGTAACGACGATATGGTGGAACCTACAATAACGGCAGACGGCTCGCAACAAGTCGTGACAGTACAGCCGCAATAAACCGCACCAGTACTCATGCATCCTGCTCTAGCTTCTTCAATATCCCGGCCAGGACAATTCCTCGCTAGGAGCGAAAACCAGATTCCACAATCTGAATTCGTTAAGAAGCTAAGCATCAAACAAGCAACACATCAAACAAGCAACACATCAAACAAGCAACAATCAAACAAGCAACAATCAAACAAGCAACAATCAAACAAGCAACAATCAAACAAGCAACAATCAAACAAGCAACAAACAAACAAACAAGCATCCAACTCCTTCAATATCCCGGCCAGGACAATTCCTAATTCCTCGTTAGGAGCGAAAACCAGATTCCGCAATCTGAATTCGTAAGGAGCCAATCAAGCAAGCAAGCAACCATCATTTTTATTTTTATTAATTTTGTGTCTCGTTCAGACAGTCTTCTCTAGAAGGGGAGTACTGTGGCAACCGGTACTATAATTTAAATTGAAAGACTAGTTCACCAACCACACAGTAGAGGTCGCTAGGATCCATCATCCTATGGAACCTACTGTGGTAGGACTGAACATTAGTTGACACAGTCGTCACTGTAGTTATTACGTAGTACCATCATCGTGTTATGTTTTTGTTATGTTGGAATAAATATTTATACGTTCACCTGTCTACTGATTTACATTCAAAGGAATAGGCCAACACACTTGCCTATAGACCTCAACTATGAAAGACATATTTTATTATGCAGAAGAAATTTAACTGCTTCAATGGACCAATAGCATGTACGCAGAAAAAATGTAGAAATAGGACCACACCACTGAAATTTTAAAAGTTTATGGCTGTACCAGCAATTACAAATTAATGGAAGCGAGATCTGGACACTTACAAAGAAAATTGATACCAGACTCCAACATGCAGAAATGAAGTTTTTGAGATCAATTTTGGGAATCACACGACTAGATAGGCAGAAACACTGATATTAGAGCCACTCTAAACATTTTTGATTTGAGCGTAAAAGTAGTCCAGTATGGGAATAAATGGTAAAGTCAGATGATGAGAATGGCAGATAACCGACTCCCAAAAACAGCTATACCTATACAAACCATCAGTTAGAAAACGAAATGTGTGAAGACCCAAAAAGTGATGGAGGGATCAGGGGGTGACGTAACGTAAAAAAAGTAGCGGACAAAAAACGGATTTTCATGCAGTGTAAAAAATGTAGAAAGGAAATTCAAGGATTTGCTGTTCGACTTAATTGTTTTCTTTTGTTTATTTTAGAATAAAGTGTTACATTTTGTCTTTTGGGTCTATTTTTGAATAGCACTAGTAGAGGAGAAGGTAGTAATATGGAACCCCCATTTGTTTTTTTCGATTAACTACAATTTAGTAAAAAAAAACGAAAAGCAATGATATGTACTGAATCGTGCACTAATAACCTATCACATTATGAAGATTGCAAAGTAATAAAAAGTTTTTCTAAAACTTCTGTGATTGGATACAACGACTAACCCTAGCTGAAAAAATATTGTAAATGTTCCAATTTTATGTGTTTTAATGCCTACAGTAGTTGGCCTTCACGCCTTGCCCTCGTAAAATGCTCATAAATTTTTAACATAAAATTCAACATATTTTTATTAAGAGGGCTGTATACCTAACTTTTAACGAATATCCATATAGCTCTTTTATTAATGTATGGAATTTAATGCGGTTTGAAGTAAACGATTAGAAAAAAAATCTAGTTTCACGGAAAGTCATTAAGAAGTTAAAAAAAATTTTTTCATTTTTTATTATAATAATTAATCACTCCAGTGACCTGCAAGTGACTTTCCATGAATATACAAACTATTTAAATTAAAACTATTTTTAAAATATCTAAATATATAAGACAAAACCCTTTATATTTGCTTTTTAAGAAAGTGCATTTAAATCGTAAAATTTGGTTTACACCCATAACATTGCCGGTTTAACGAATTATTTAATTCAATTATGAGTGTAAACCAAACTTTATGTTAGGTATAAAGTCCTCTTAAGAATTCAATTTATTTATTTCATAATTTGATATATTTTAAAATTTCTTATTTGTTTATTATCAAAAGTTAATTGCTATGGGTAAATGGGGTTCCATAATAAAAGCACCAATGTGGTTCCATAATAAAAGCACCAATGTGGTTCCATAATAAAAGCAACTTCATTTTTAATTACTTTCAAATTTACTTCAAAATTATTTAAAATCCACTGAGCTTACCATCACTGTAGTCTAAAACAATCTTTTATACTTCAATTTAATTCTTTAACATGAAAATGTTTATTTACCCAGCAAACAATTTACTGATGGGCCGGCAACGGCAAAGCGTCGAAACGCCTGAAGTGACCGTGCTGGGCCAGTGTCTGTTATCTGCACTGGGCCGGTACCTATAGGAGAATGCGGCCGTCAGCCGGGCCAACGCTGGCTGTCTGCCTGTAACATGCACCCGCCCGGCAATCTGCCGTACATTAATTTTGGTACTTTTCTGGGGTTCTAGACACAATAAAATATATATATATTTCTGTATTATATTTTTAATTACAAAAAACAAAAATTACAAACAGAAATTAAAATTCCTTCGAAAAGAAAAAACGGAAATAACCTCGCTTTCTTCTTTTATTCCGCCCACCTCTGTCAGGGGCATTTCGCAGCCACGTTTTAATTACATCTTCGACTTGGGTTTGTTTGGCATCCTTAGTCCGTACAGAGACGATTCTTTCTGACGACTCCTGAAATTAAAGTGTATATAAGTATAATTTTATTGAAACAATAGAAATCGTAGAACTGATGTAACTTTATGATCAAGTTGCATGACTTGCAGAAGCGCATATAATACATAATATTTACTATTCATACACACGCAATAAATAGACGATTCATGTAATAATAGGACTCTACTTACGTATTTTCGGAATCCATTCCTGGGTGGGTGATGGTGAAATCTTCGCTTATTCTTACACATACCTTAGACACATACGTAGCGCGTTAAACGACATAAGACAGTTCGTTGAAGCGCAGCCAACCTGAGCTGTATAACCAACATAAAAGTAATAGATGACAAATCTTACCAAAATCCAAAAATAAAAAGACAATATCATATTTTTTATTATAATTGGTGCTTCCCGGAGCCCGTAATTTTTGAAAATACAAAAAACACATAGTGATCTGATCAACACAATAATAATTAGACGTAAAAATTATGCCTGTATTGAGATGATGCTGGAAACCTGTTGAGGGCCTACCGGCCGGCGGGCCAATGCACGTATTCAGACAGCGTTTCCATGACTCTGGTCCTGCAGCGGCCCGGTAACTGTAGCCCGTGGCCGCTTTGCTGCCAGCACTGCCGGCATAGTGCCGCCTTACGGCCGACGGTGTAGTGTTTGCTGGGTAACGTAAATAAAATGATCACAACTACTTATACATGCACAAATCAAAGAAACTGTAGATAAACTAAAACTTGTTAGACGAGCCCTATAAACAAGTGTTGGTACACTGTTTCAGTTTACTTCACCCTTTTAGTATCGCTTAACATTCATTTTGTGGTTTTGGGCAGAAGGAATGAATAGGTTCATTTGTAATTAGGGAGTTCCATATTAAATGCTGGTTCCATATTACTACCTTCTCCTCTATAATAAAATGTATAGTAATGTATGAATTTTTTTCTATGCTATTTGATCCATTTCTTTAAGAATTCGGGAAATTTTATGATTATAAAGTTAGCAATTATAAATTTTAAATAAATAATAAAAATTTTAACTTGCCGCCTGAAAAGTTTTGTTTTGACATTTCGGCGCGCATTTCTGTTACTATATTTTCTTTGTGTTAAGAGTTCTAACATATTTAAGTACTTTGTTGTGATATAATTTATAATAAAAAGTGATTATTTATTGCTAACCTGAAATCTTAATATTAATTTGATAAATATACAGTCAACTCACCCCACTTCGAGTTCTTCTCTAAATCGAATTATTTATTTGGCACATGCAACCGAATATTGTATGTAGAAATAATATTCTATAAATTGAATTTATTAATTCGAACACTCATCAGTAAAATAAATTTATTTTAAATAAGTGTTTCAAGTGGCGTCATCTGTTTTTATATTGACATACTTAACTGTCAATTTGGTAGAATAATCGAAATAGGTTAAAAATAATTTATAGGGATTTTTATTACGATTGGCAATAATAAATAAACTTTTGCTGTTTCATTCTGTTTATCGCTGCTATTTTTGTAGGTGTTGACAATTTTATTTATAGTAAAGCGTAGTAAGTTGTAATTGGATTTGTTGATAAAATAATTCGCGAGTCGGAGGAATTTTGAAAAATTATGCATAAAAGGTATAACCTAAAAAAGTAAGTAAATAAACTTCTGACATTGACGTACCTATAATTATTTCTATACCAAGTTTGACCTAATTTTATTTGTCGTAGCAATAAAATTAAAAAAAATGGCTCAAGAAGAATGTAATCTAATTAATGGTTTAGATTCTTTATGCATTAAAGGCGTAAAGGCATCTAAAAAGCTGACCAACCCCATTAACCCAACAAAATTGGAGTCGAATCCATTTATGAGACGACGTCGATCTAAGTCACTCTCGAGTGCCAGCAAAATCTCACTGTTTGGTGACAAGTGCTGCACCTGCACAAGAAAACCTACGTTACCCATAAAACATAATATTCTATTTAAGAAGCCACATAAAAAAATTTTAAGAGAACCCGTACTGAAATTGATGGCAAATTGTTGTCACACTGGCGCAGCAAATTTAACTAAAGAAAATACTAGCAATTTAAATTCAAAGGAACTCAAGCTATTTGGAGATTCAAGTAAGAAAGTTTATGACTTTCGTTCTATAAAAGATGCTTGTCATCAACTTAGTTTGGCAAATGTTAACGATGGCGTAGAAAATTATTCTCTTCAAAGTTTTCAACAATTGAGACTAAATCCTATTCCTGCAAGTGCACAACGATCTGATAGTAATGCCATTAGTACCACTTGTTCACATCAGGCACGCATTAATACACCTTTATGTGATGTGACTATAGACGAACTTGCAAGTTATTTTGAAACATTTGTGTATATTCCTAAAAAAATGAGTTCAATGGCTGAAATGATGTACACTTAATATTATTGTAATAAATTATTATAAAAATGTTTTACTTATTTTTGTTAAAACATGATATTTATTGCCAGAGATCAAGAAATTCTGTAATTTGTCAGTTATATTTCATTATGATTTTATATCGTCGCCATATTATACAATATAAGAAATTACAATTTACAATTAAACAAAGATAATAACACAGAGAAAAAAAAAATATAAAACAGAAAAACATACATTAACAGAAGGAACAAACAGTAAATATAAAACAAATTACACAAGAATTAGTGGGATTTTAGGAAGTTCTTCAAGTAAGAATGAGACCTAAAAATATTAAATCCTTCATCGAGACTGCAATTATTTGCAAGCCTTAACATCCTAGTGATAGGATCATGTTGACCATAATCCATTATCCAATCGTGGGCAATGATGAAAATATTAAAAACATCTCTTCTATATCAGAGAGTGGAAGTTTGCAAAATACCCAAACAAAGTTCATCGAAAAAATTGAATCTTATTAGTTGGTATTCTAGTAAGCCAAAAAAAAATGATAATGTATAATACATTTTAAACTTTTATTAACAGTACCTAAGTTTTTTTTATTAATCTGACAAAAAAAGTGCTAAATTTGCAATAATTCGCATTGAGCTGAAAATTGGTATAGGTTTTAAATATATTATTACAAATAAAACATCAGAAGTGCCCACCGATCCTACGTCTGTTAAAAGTTGTCAAGGTCAAAAATATCGGTTATTCGCATTTTTCTCGTAAATGATAAGTGTTATCGTAAAAATAGGTTAGACAAAAATTATAGATCATATAATTCCCTATTAAAATTATTCTTATACTTTTTTCCTCAGTCCATAACCCTTCTGCAGGGTGTGGTGAGCCTTTTAACAAAGGCTTTTCATGGCAGATTACACCCCGGTGGTTTGCCATTGCCTGCCAAGGGGAGACGGCCACAATATGATTCTTACTTCGCCCGGAGTCGAACCGGGTTCTCTGTGTTAGCAGTCTATGCGTTTAATCGCTATGCTAACGACCGTCTTTTTTCCTACGAAGCACTATTCCTGCGATATCGCGATTTCAATCATCGAAAATACTAATATGCCCTATGCGGCCTCTATTCGTTATGTGCGTAGGTTGAGAGGCGATACGAAAACCGATCGAAGCGTTCAGAGTGGCTGCAATAGAAACGAAACGGGACTTACATATATTTATCTATTAATTATTATTATTTATCTATGCCATAGGTGATTAGCATACACACCACCAATACACCACAGACCTCTTAAACAAAGTTTAAATTTAAATTTCCCTCAAAAATCCTTAATTAAGGCAGTTCCCCAGTTCCTATTGCTAAAACAGTCTACGTGCGACTAACAGCAGTCGGGTCTGAAAACGCTCTGGCCAATAAGAGCGAACTAGCGTCGCGCGCATTCGTTTTAAATTTGACATTTAAAAATGTAGAAAGTTAACCTATAAATTAATATTATCTGTCATCATTAAATTTTGACGTTGAATTATTTAGAAATTTTAAAATTCTGTTTGAAATTCACGATGAAAACATATCAACACCGAACTTACTATAATTAACAGTTTATCTATTGCTTTGAAAATTTAAAGTTGTTGCATAAACGCGTTTGCGAATATTTCATAATTTTTAAAATAAAATATTATTATACGTTTTAAATGGATTTATAAATTATTCCGTGTGGTGGCGTTAATGTAAATGAAAACAAGTTCATTATGTAAACAAAGCAAAATACGTTCTCAATGAACTTCGAAATGATTCCGTGTGGTGGCGTTTTGTTAATGATAAGGTTCGTTCGTTTGTCCTACTCGGAATTACTCTGAACTACACCAGATTTTTCGGATTGAGATACCCGTGGAGCTGGTGCAATGTACACTGAAATACACTAGGATTGACAAACGAACGCGTTTCTGGCACCCAGGCTGAAAACACAATAGCTGATGGTCATAAAAAATCAGGTAAAAACCTTTTAGTGCGGGCGGTTTCAAATAGATAATAATTATATTCAGTATAACAGTAAAATTTCTTTCATATTACAACATTAAATTGCGAATATGCTTAAAAACAATCCAGTGCAACTTATTTGATTCTACATTAATTAAAAAGTTAGAGTAATTATATTATTATTATAACGATAATTACATATAAAATTACAAAAATTACATAAAAAAATTATTTTGTGTTTTCAATTTATTGATTTTTAATTCTTAATTTATCTATAATATAATTACTATCAGTTACTTTCATTTCAATAATTGATAGCTATTTTCTAGGCTACGTATTTCTATAATAACCACTTGACTCGACTTTACACCAGCTTTTTGTCAGTGTCAGTTATTGTAGTTCTGAACTGTTCAGAGTAGATCCGAGTAAGTTACACTGGACAAACGAACGCTGTCAATTTTCTTACACCGAGACAAACGAACGCGATTTTGGGTTCCGAACTACTCGGAACTACACCGAGTAGACAAACGAACAGACCTTAAAACACGAATAGAGTGTGATTTTAGTATGTGTTAGTATGTTGTTCTTTACTTACAGTTAAAATCTAATATTTTAACGTTTAGTTAAGTTTTTGTTTAATTTATATTATTATAGTATATTTGAATTTTTAAAGTTAAGTTTTCTGCAAATTTTTAAAATTTTAAATACAACTTTGATTTTAAATTTTAATATAGTTTTTTTGTCCAAAAATGTACTTGTAATGTTATGTCAGAGTTCATAAGCCCTAAATAATTTAAATCATGCACTTTGAATAAATAAAAACTCACGAAAACGATAAAAATCATATGCTGCCAAATTGCAGCGTACGCGATCGGAAGTGTGAATTTAATAGGCGCGAGCGAATGGAGGTTAAAAAAACAAATAATTTACAAAACAAAATTAAAATACTAAGGGCCGATATATTCACCTCTGGTTAAAGTGTCGGGTAACTATGTGTTCAGTAAATTTATAAACATCCTTGTTGATTGGTGAATTTACTGAAATGTCAAAATGTGATTGGTGACAGTTTATTTATCAGTCAGTTACGCTATTGAACACTTTACTGGGAGGTGAATATATTGGCCCTTAATATTAAGTTTTTCTTCGGCAGTTGGTGTACTCAATTTGTTTTTTTTTAAATTTCTAAATAATTAAACGTCAAAATTTAATGATGACAGACAACATTAATTTATAGGTTAACTTTCTACATTTTAAACGTCAAATTTAAAACGAATGCGCGCGACGCTAGTTTGCTCTTATTGTCCGGAGCGTTTTGAGAACCGACTGCTGTTAGTCGCACGTAAACAGTCCCAGTTCATTTTTTTATTGAGCCACCAGAGGGCAGCAGGAGGAATGCACACAGTGAATACGTCATCGGAAAGGGGTAATGTGAACTCCGCCAACATCCATTTAACAATGTGTTAACTATTTATATCATAAGCCGGAGATTATGGTTATTGGAATTTAAGCCAAAATGGCTCTGGTGCGCTGCAAAGCGGAGCGGAGCTAGCGCGGCGCGGAAGAGTCAATTTTGGCAACACATCCACCTACGACAGAGTTGAAAAAAGAAGCGAGATTCACCCCTTGCTAATAGCACAATTTGCCGAGTTGGATCACCCCCGGGGGATGTTTTTAATGAGTTTAGTGTTAGATTTCGTAAAAGCAGTCTCCTTTTACATAAGTAAATAAATTTTTGTTATTTTTAAAAGTAAAATTATTGGTAAAAACAGGGATGCGTCGGTAGGTTACTGTTACAAACGATTACTTTTTTAATTAAATATAAATTTACTAATAAATCCCTCCCTAAATAAATCCCTTAAACCCGTATGTTAACTCCACCCAAAATTGGCGTGGATTACATTTCAGATTACTGTCGACCTTTTTGGTTTTGGCGTAGTTCACACTTTTTTGTTTTTTCTACCTGCCGAATTGGCGGAGTTCACACTAACCCATATCTTATTTTCACATGCAAAACGTAATGATTTAATTGATTTTTCCTGCGTTCCGGACAGAAATAAAATAAATCCCTCCCTAAATAAATCCCTTAAGCCCGTATGTTAACTCCACCCAAAATTGGCGTGGATTACATTTCAGATTACTGTCGACCTTTTTGGTTTTGGCGTAGTTCACACTTTTTTGTTTTTTCTACCTGCCGAATTGGCGGAGTTCACACTAACCCATATCTTATTTTCACATGCAAAACGTAATGATTTAATTGTTTGCGCAGAGGTATTTAAAAAGATTGACTCTTCTCCACAAGTCATCATCACAAATGGGATCCCTTTTCTTCTTGCTACTGCTAACTCCACAAAAAATTGATTGTATAGACAAGTATAGATATTTAATTTTTGTAAAAAATACACGGAACAATTAAAGAGTATCTTGTCTTCCTACAACATCTGCTTCTGCTTATCCTCACATATATCGTGTAAACTATCAAGTTAAAGTGTGGCTAGACAATCAAAATCAACTGGACCCAGAAGACTGGGGTTGGAAATTAATAGATAATAGTTTGGAGCCAATTCAAACTTCACTCCCATCTGCTTCAGAAAAACTTCTTAACAGTATTTTTTGCAATTGCACGAAAGGTTGTAGTAAAAATTGTAGTTGTAAAAAAATCGGTTTATTTTGTTCACCAATATGTAGAGGAAAGTGACCAAATATGGAATACCATTTTTTTTGTGGCATAAAAAAAACTATCATGAATTAAATGCAAATTTAATTATAAACACAGTCAATCATACATTTTGGCTTATCTTAGTCATAGTCTTGTGTTTTAATATTAATCAACAAAATTTTTTTATTTAAAAATCTAAATTAACATAATATAGTAGCTATTTATGGAATAGACCCCCAAATATGGAATATGGAAATAAGAACCAAGTTTCTTTTACAAAAATTAACAAAAACAGTAAAGTCTTTTTATAACAGATCTTGAGACTTTGGTCAAAAATAAAAGTAAATTATTCCATTAAAATTAACTTATTCTACTGCAAAAATCACACACCACCCACACTATCGTCACCAACAGGCGCCCATTCCTTACATAAGATTTCCATATAATTTTCCCTATTCCATATTTGGAACTAAGCTCACTTAAGGTGGCGATCTAGCCCATATTATTGCAATGTTAATTGTGGCGTTTTTAGTGTCAAACGGCAGCGCTTAAGCAGCAAAAACTATTGCACTTACAAAAAAATGATGTACCTATATATAAAATAAAGTAGAAAGATTGATCTACATTGTAAGCTAAATTTAAATGCTCAATTATTTAAATTAACTGATATACGGCATGTTAAAAATTGCAATTTAGAAATCACTTTTATACACACGATTTTTCTATATATTTCGAGCAAAAATCTAAATTCTGATATATACAAAATGTTCTATGGACTGTTATCTTTATTTTAAAACTTCAATTTCAAAATTTAATTACATATTAACGTCTGCTCAAGCGCTCCCGTTTTTGTATGTAAAAATTTAAATTCCGACATATTTCTTCTAATCCTAGCTACTAGAAGATAATTTCCTGTAAAAATCGGTAATATTAAACCAGAACTTTACTTTAGAACTTTAGAATTAACAAATTACTAATACTTACGTTATAGATCAAAATTTGCATCACTAACAATAAAGTTTCGCAAGTGCGTACAAAGAATAATGTCCCGCCATGTGGTTATTAATGGTAATAGAGCGTTGTAAAGTTTGGGGTGGTCAACTACTCTTACTAGGTTGTCATTTATCCTAGTAATGGCTAAATAGAGGCAGTGGTTTCGAAAATTTAATGGTATTCCACATTAGGCGCCTATTCCATATTTGGTCACTTTCCTCTACCAATAATTGTCAAGGACAGTCTTGCTCCAATATTGAATCAAATACAACAGATGAGGATTCTTATGATATTAATGAGGAGACAACTTATGCATCTATTTTCTTAGAACAATCTACAGAAATCCAGCAAGAAGAGGAAGAAGAAAGTGAAGAAGACATTACTGTTGAAGTAGCATTTGAAGATTATAATCTTCAAACTCAACAACTCGACAAAAAAAGAACTTTTTTCTGTCCTAGGTTTCATTTTATGATTTTCCTGTTCATAATACACCAAAATGAAGGAAAAATTTTCATATCCCCTTTAAAGTTTGCTTTTGTAGTTGTAATGCTAATAATACAGATTCTTGCGTTTTTATAGAAACAGTAACTAATTATGATATATTTAAACACACCGCGAAAAAATAAAAGGGATTTTCACATTCGTATGGTACCTACGATATCTCCAGATAGCGCTTACATCAAAAACAACAATAAAGTGTTATGTACCAATCTCAAAAAGGTTAAAATGTCATCGAGAAAGTGTAAGAATGATGCTGATGCATTTTGTTATAGTATATATTATGTGGAAAATTTATTAAAGTAGGGTAGAGGCACCGGTTATAGCCACTGTACCAGTTATAGCCACTTGCAGCATTATTATGATAAAATAAGGCCGTATGGCAAAATAATTCTATAACTCAAATAAAATTTACTGAATAAAACCTACACAGACCTAAATTCTCTATGTGCACTTTTTTATCTATGATGTAAGTTTAAAAAATTTAAGTCAAAGTATAATAGGTTGTGAAACTGTACGTTTTGTTAACAAGTTTCTTTAGCAGGTGATATAAGTGTTATAAGTATTTTTATAAAAACAATTGATTTTAAACTGTTCTAAGTTAGTTTATTAAATCAGGTAAAGCATTAATTTTTCTTTATTTACAAAATTTATTAAATTTGTAACCGAAAACTATTAAATTTTGGGGTGGCTATAAGTGGAACATTTCTAGCATGATATTTCCAGTTATAGCCATCAAGGTGACTATAAGTAGATATCTTATTTTTTTTAAGAAATTTACGGTTTAATCTTTTCAATTTTTTGTCACTTGTCGCGCTGGTTCTTCCGATGTTTTCCCTAAAATTTCGTCATAAAATTCTTTCGCTCCTTCAGGAATATTAATATATTTTATGATTTTTTTTGTACAAAGCCAGTTTTGTAAAAACTTTAAGTTTTCTCTAGCGTTTCGTAAAGAAACAAAGCAAAATTTGCAATATATGATAGCAAATTCTGATAGGCCGCTACAAAATTATATAGATTTGATATAAAGCTCAATATTTTTTAATTTGGACAAAGCGAGTTTTGAAAAAACGGTCCTCAATTACATACAGTAATTAATAGTAGGTATCTACCGGTAAATCAGTAAAATAATTATAATAGCTTTAGTTGGGATCATGAGTTGGGATTTATTAAATTTTAATTTGGGGCCAAATAAATTTCTAACGTAGGTATCAATTTATGCGAAGTGACATGTAGGTGGCTATATCTGGTACAGACTTCTGGCTATATGTGGTATACGGGTGGCTATAACTAGCACAATTGGAATATTTTATTTCATTTAAATTTCTAAAAATATAGATCATTTCTATCAATTTCAAATATTAATTTTCCGTAAATAGATTATTGTACTGTTTTATTAAACTATGCAACGTGAAGCATAAATTGCAGGTAATCTTAATAAACTTTAACAAACTTTAAGTTTGTCTTAACGTGGCTATAACCGGTGCCTCTACCCTACGAGGTATAAAATTTAAATTTAACATCCGTGGGAAGCTTTGTGAAGCCTACGAAGCATAATTTTACTGCCCTATTCGGAATCATGATAGGCTAGGGGCTCCACATGTTGCGTGTAGTAATTGCAAAAGATGTTATAAGGTAAACAGTTTTCAGTGAGAAAAATATTATAAATAAAATGTTTATTTATATTTTTATTTAGTCTCGGTGGGTCAGTGGCGTTTAGCACTTGAGAGGCCCCAAGCGCAATTCAATTTTGAGGCCCCCTTATAAATATTTTCACTACCCCTACAGCCTACAGTATGCATTCTACGCGCACGTGTTTTACTCTGGTATAAGTAGTCATTGGGGCGGTTGGCCTGCGAAAATTTTAAGGACATTGGAAAAATAGTTAACTAGGATAACTATTTTTTAACGGTCCTTAAAATTTTCCTAGGCCAAACCGCCTTATTGACTACTATACTATAATTCAAAGTTGGTGATTCAAAAAAACTGAATTTTGAGGCCCCCTTGATTTGTGAGGCCCCAGGCGCGCGCCTCATGCGCCTATTCGGAAATTCGCCACTTCGGTGGGTTCGTTCTAGGTTTCATCAAGACGTTATGAACTTTAAAAGCCGTTATCAAGGCTAATACGATGAAAATATGATGGGAGACTATATTTGGGGTTTAATAAGAGAAAGTACCCATGTACATAAAAGAAAGGGTACTAGGGTTCACTTTTAAATTTTTTTCCTTTATTTTATAACCTACTGTAATAGTTAAAGTTAATAAAAATAATATGCAAATATATTTGTTTGGTTTTTATAACAGATGAAAATTAAAATCATAGATTTTTTAAAATATTTAAAAAAATTTTAAATAGCTCTCCTGGCTACAAAAGCAAACTTTTTTATGAAATATAATTTTTTTTCGGATGACTGTCAATGTACCTATCGTAATTACTTAAAAAATTTTGTTGGCAAAATTAATGTTGCCTTGTGTTATCAGTGAAACTAAAATTTTCCCGAAACAATAATAATAATCCATTCCACTTTAATCATTACCAATAGTAGATACCATTTTTTCAATCAATAGGATACTGTCTAATATAACTTAAACAAAATAGATCGTGGTGTATGCCTCTACTGGGGAAATCACTTTAAAAAAATGTGTAAAGTACACTATTTCATAGGTGGTGCGGAAATGTATGCATATTAATGTAGAATAAGACTTCTCCAATGTTTATTTTGACTGGACACCAATAATAATTTTAAAAGATCAATAGATAGAGAAAATATAAAATATTTACTTATGGACTTTCAAAACTATGTTGACTTTTAAAAGATATGAAAATTTACTGTACTTATAAGTTATAACTACTATAGTACATACATTTAGGATACTAAAGGGTTAAGAAGAAGTTAAATCCGGCGTTAAAGAGTTAATAAAGAACCACCGGAGGATCAAAGCATTGGCAGGAGGATTGGGAGAGTCCCATTCCTTCCGCTTACAAAAATTTTAATAACATTTTGTAATTATACTGTACTAAATACACAATAAATCTGTAAATATACTACCAAAAATAGTAAAAGATTCTAATCACTAAAGGTTGGCTTTTAAGGAGGGTAAAATTAAAATTTTATTTTTAAATAAAACATTTTAAAGTTTGTATTATTTATTGAAATAATTTAATTATAAGTAGAGGTGGGAGAGATAGATGTGGACAGCGGGTGAATGTGAACAGTCCAAATTTTCATCTCGTTTAAACATTAAAAAAATATCTCAGAGATAGCACTAATAATAAGAATTTACCACTGCATCTGACAATACATTCTATTTTCTATTACAATCATGTGTTATGAGTTCTAAAGCTGCATCACCTGTAGAGTAATTGTTAAGTTTAAAATTCTTCCTAGTTTGTGGAAACAAGACATGTCCTAATGGGCTGATAAGATCTGGATGTACGTGAGATTCATTTGTATTAGTAATCCAACTTGCTATTAAGCCGACAATAACCACTACTGTAGTTGTCATTAAAGAAAAATACCAGAACGATATTCGATATAGCACAAAAGGTTCTTGGAGATCCGAAGATAATCTATAAAATCAACAAAAAGTTTTTGAACGCAAAAAATTATTGAAAAATTCTCATACTCAAGAGTAGCATTTACAAAATCAGAACATCCTTCAACGGACACGGGTTTGGCAAAATTCCTCATTACACCTTGACTTTGGTACCAATATTGCCAAAAGATCACCCAAGAACCGAATGCAAATCCTCCTATACCGCCAAATAATGCACCCTATAAAAATAAAGTTGTTGAATAATTCTTTGTTGCCGAGGAAAAGGTATCAATAATGTTAGTTTCACAGGGGTTAATTTGTTATTATTTGATTTTATTAATATTTTTCATATCATGGTCACTTAAAGTTGAATAAATATTGATTGTGGCTGTTTATTCAATTTGGTTGTATGATTGTGCAGTTACAGACGTGTCATTATAGAACTTTTACATCGTTATCAGCAAAAGTCAAGTGGGATAATTAATATTTATTAATTTAACATATGACTGTATCATTTAAATGTATTTGTGCCCATTCACAATGGGCATAAACATAAACGTAAAACGTAAAAATTATAAAGTTCAAATATTTTAACTTTCTGTTATACCTACCAATGCCAATACTATCATTATCTTATGTAGGTACTTACCTAGTATAGTTCATGAACAGATTTTCATATTCGCCCTAAAATTTATAGAACATAACAGAAATGTCAAATATTTGAACTTTATAAAAATAATGTTAGAAAATTTTTGAATTTAAAATATAAAAAAATATAAAAATCTTTAAGCATGTTAGTTAACCATCCATTAAAATAATAAGAAAAATTATATTTGAGAATGCGGTCTTCTTACATAATATCATCATAACAAAAATAGGAACAAACAGGTCCGTCTTAGGGATTCGAAGTTCATTGAAAAAAATTAGTAAAAAAAAAAATATAAAATCAAAGAATACCTTAACGGATTACATGTTTCAATCTTAGCCACGTTTCTACACGTGACAGATATCATCAGACCCGTACTGGATTTTATGAAAATACAAATTTACTTACCAACTTTTCAAAAAAATCGATCCCAATTGGTCCTGATTGTACACCTATCTCTGTGATAATAATATGTAAGAAGTATGCAAGTTTGTTTCAATATGAGTGTATGTAAAAACAATTATCCCATATCCCATGGAAAATAATTCCAACCAGGATTCGAACTGGTAATTTCGCAGGTGCAACACGTACCTGCCTACCAAGCGACATTAATAAATATGTTTTAAATTATCAGATTAATTATCTAATATAAAGATTACTATAAATATTAATATAGTAAAATGTACGTTATTTTACTGGAAAAATTAATATATTAATAATAACGAATCATAAAATGTGTTTAAAAAATTAAAACAGGTGGCATTTTAAAAATTAACTCTCATGTGTCAAGTTAGTATATGGAAATCCGAAGTTACACGAAACAATTTAAGAGGTTTTTAGTTTAAAAGGTTTTGAAAAACCTTTGTAATCTCGGGCATTAGTATATAGATAACTTCCTACATTTATATTATACCAATAAGGATATTGCATTTTAATCACGTGGGTTAAGGGTTACATTGAGTAATCCGCGCAAACCGATAAGAACCCTAGGGAAATTTGTAACATTGACTGATAATAATTATTACTCTGGAAATTAAAATTCAAAAGTTACCCATGAAATAAGATTTTGTATTATCAAATTTACCTAAATAGAAATAAAATAACTAAATAGACGTAGGTTTGACAATTCAATTTTTTTTCATAGGGAACTATTGAATATATTGGACAGTAAATAATGCGTGTGATGTAGAAATATAATTTATTTACTATTCTTTTTCTAGATCATTGTAAATTACATTATTTATTTAGGAAGTTATCTCACTGAATGTACCTCGTATCACACTTTCAATTATTATTAGCCAAAAATTATTGCGTGATTATCATCGCTCTTGGTACATTATTCGCTATGTGCGTGGATGTAGAGGGGGATACGAAAACCGATCGAAGCGTTCGGAGTGGCCGTAATAGAAACGAAACGGGACTTATTTATCTATTAATTATTATTATTATTTATTTATGCCTTATGTAATTAGCATACACACCAATACACCACGGACCTCAAACAAAGTTTAAATTTAAATTTCCCTCAAAAATCCTTAATTAAAACAGTTTGCTATTGCTAAAACAGTCCCAGTTCATTTTCTTTATTGAGCCACCAGAGGGCAGCAGCTCGAATCAAAACGTTTGCGCCGAATAAGTTTTGCGTCGAAAAAGGATCGCGGCTAATAATTGCGCCTGGTCACTCGTTAATTTGAATTTATATTTTAGCTGCTATCTTTCATTTACTTTAGGATCTATCTTTTCATAGATCATAATGACCGATAACCTAATTTTTATTATTGATTGTACACTTTTATTTATATAATGCTGTGATTACATTTTATCAAGTCGGAATTTATGCTTACTTTATGTCTTGTCTTATTTATGTCTTTGCCTTCTTTGTCGATGAATGAGACAGAAGAAATTTCAAGGTGCCGAATGAATGCATGGAAGAAACTGTAAAATATTCAACTGAAAAGAAAAAATATTCTATTGAAATAATAGCGCAAATATTTGTAATAACCAAATCAGCCCTACATTAGAGCTATTCAAGTATATCACGAATTGACGGGATAGCAATGTCTGACGATAGAAAAGTTTTAGGCAACCTTTCCAAATTGTAATTTAATTATTTAATAACATGTAAATGTGTTACGTCAAGAAAGCTGGCGACATAATATTAGATTATTTGGGAAAGGACCAAGATTAAAATTTTGGCAAATAATTTTTTTTGTATAAGTGCCCCATTATGCATTTTTATTTTTCCTTGCAGTACAGAATGAATAGTGTAAGTTCTGATTGATAAATTTAAGATAATATATAAATAAAAACTAACTTTTGCATTAGCCATTGGGAAAATCAATCCCAATGTAAATAAACCCAGTAAGGGCCCACCAGCTACTGCCATAAAACTAATTGTAAGTGGTAATATTCCACCCAAATGCTCAATTACAAATGCTAAGAGTGTAGAAAGTATTCCAGTTATTGCAGCTATGAGCTTCATAATGTTGCTCTTCTGTTTTTCTGTTTTATCACCAATGAGAGGCGAAATAAAATCTTCATATATGGTATATGACAAAGTATTTAATGTAGTTGATAATGTACTAAAAAAGCAATGAATAATAATTTACATTTTCGAGGTTCAACTAATATTATACCTTAATCCTGCACTGAAAACTCCAGCAACAAAAATTCCCGGTATTCCAGAAATATTACCTGCTACATCCATAACGTAGTACGGATATAATTGATCATTTCGAGATATTTTTTTCGATAAAAGTGGATCACAATTTTTATATTTTGTGTACAAAATGAGCCCTGTAAAAGTACTAAGAAGTTTAACGCTAACAGTACCAATACAGAATAGTAGGACTGCCCTAAAAAGATTGAAGTTATCAAAGTGTTCAAATACAAAAATGTTTCAAACCTTCGGGCATGTTTCAATGAGGGTACTGCTAAGAGACGTTGCACTGTTGCTTGATCAATACAAATTGACAAGCACCAATTAAACGTTGCCCCAATAACTAATGTCCAAAATCCATCTCTTATCGTAGGATTTATATCAAAACTAAAAAAAAAATATTTTAGGGGAGTTGAACTTATTGAAATCAAAAAAATTATTTACTTAAAAATATCTAATCTTTGACCTTCAACTGATGTTGTTATAATTGTGGAAAATCCTCCAGCCGAAATAACTCCAAGTACAAAAACTACAACTAAAGTAATAAATATTGCCAATGTTTGTAATGTGTCTGTCCAAACAACAGCTTTTAGTCCTCCCAAGGTGGTATAAAATATACAAATTATGCATACAATGGGAATTATAATATATGTATTTAATCCAGTAGCTATAAAGATCTTACGTATAAATAGAGTTACTTATATATAATTTTCCTGATATATTTACAACTTCGATAATATTTACCTTGAGAAAAAGCAAGCGCAGGAATGTATATCACTATTGGGTTAAATAAAAAAACTGATACAACGTAAAGAAGTGATGCAAAAACACGGATTTTTTTGTCAAAGCGCCTATTTAAATATTCGTATGAACTTGTAACTTTTAGTTTTAAAAATACTGGCAAAAAAATATAGCAACTCATTATTGAACTAAAAATTATAGCCACACTAATCCAGACATAATTTGCTCCAAACTTGTAAATATCTGCAGGGACAGCCATTATAGCTGCACTGGAAGTATTGCTAAAAGAATTGTTATTAAAATATAAAAATAAATACATAGAAAAGCTTACCTTGCTATTAACGACATTGCAACAGGAAAAACCAGCATTTTCTTTCCTCCGAAAGCGTAAGCATCAACCGTGTTTTGATGATGATAGCATCCAAAATAAATTCCAATTACAGCACTACAGCCTAACATAATGGTAAATAAAGCGTAGTCTACATTTGAAAATAAAATTGCGGGAACCGAAACCTCTGGATTTGAAGTAGAAATATTCATTTTTTGTTGTACGTAGATTCACTGCACGTTGTAACTCAAACCATAACTTTATCAATGTTAGGTAGCACTTATAATCACACAATAAAGTGTGAATTAAATATTTATTTATTGTGTTTGACTTTGTAGAAATAGAATTACATTTAATGTTTTTTATCTTTTGCGTATGTAGATATGCAAATAAGGTAATACCTATCGACTTGTTTGTCCATTATAGTTTTATTTACCGTAATATGCTACAATTTGGGACACTATCACAACTTGGAACATTTTGTACACTATTCAGAAAACTCAATCTGACAAAGTTGTATCTAAGTTTTTCGATTCAGCGTTCGCAATACCTGTTTATTATGCGTATTTCAGAGGTCATGGGTTAAGTCGCGTGTGATCATTTGAGAAGAATGCATCGCTGTGTTGAAAAATGTTACGTAAATTTTATACTTTGGAAAACTTCTGCTGGGACGTTGTGGCTGTAACGTGTGTTAAATTCATATTTTGAATATTTACAGCAAATTTTATTGTTAATTTAATGGTTTAATTAGTGCTTTTAGCATTTGGGGCACTTGCCCCGCTGGTCTACCATGGAATGGTAGACAGGCCAGCTAAGGGATTACACCCCCGTCCAGTACCAGAGCTTGGGTCGCGCGTACGCGGTTTGTGGTTTCTTCCGTTGAAACCCAGGCGATCGTTTGGCAGTTAAGTTAACTAAGAAAAATGTCCGGTCACCAGTCCTCTAAATAAAACACAGAAGTAAGGAAGAGTTGGTTTTATTCAAAGAACGAAGTTGAGTTCAAAGATGGGGTTGGCAATGTTTTATTTAAAAAAACTCCAATAGGAGACATAAAACATACAACAAAGCAAGTGAAATCCAGGATACCCTGAATTGATACCCGGGACAATCAAATAAACAAAAGCAACCCCAAAGCAGGGATTAAATTTAACTAAAGTATAAACTAATAGATAAAGTGACGCGACGCACAGTGCGAAGAAAACTTATATTTAACTAGTAGTTAACTTTAACTAAAAACCGGTGCAAAAATTTAAACTGAAGTTCATTATTTTCAATACATATTAAGTTACACCTCTTTTTAACACTCTGAATTGTATTGTATATGTGGACATTTGATACTGAATTGACACATTCTATAAACTATTGTCATAGTTCGTCGATATTGTTAGGGCATTCCCCGCACGATTATTTTTCATATGGATTTGGATTATAGAGCTCAGTGGCACAAAAATATCGTTTGGAATATAGCTGGATACAACTGGAGTGTCTGCGTTAACGCATGTGTACAGATTAGCAAAGTTGTGCCAGGTTGTACTAAGTGTATAATACCTATTATAAATTAGTTTTTATAATAACTACAGAACCAATCGACTATTTTAATTTTTTATAGGGTAATTGTTTAGCTTTCGTTTGACATATTGATAGAAAATATTTAGATCGGACAATTTCTTGCTTATAAAATATACTTTCTTTGTAATAACTCGAGAACGAATTGACGCATTTCAATTTTTTATGTAGATATTATAGTCTTTCCAATAATTTTTGTTTAACATATTGGAAATGATTGGTATCCATATTGGACTTTAAAGTTGATGGTAGAGGGGGCGAGGTAGGTGAAAAATAAAACAAAAGTTTCAATAAAATTTAGCCCCCTGGATAATATTATTATAACACTCTTATATCACAATCCGTTTCCAAGTTATTACGGATATACCTATACCCGGTATATAATATACAAAATATTTATATAATTTATAATTGAGTATAATTAAGTGTAAGTGTAATTATTATAAGTTAGTATAAAATTATGATATACACAATTTAAACAAAATGTATAAAATTAGCATAAAATTATGGTAAATTTCATTTTTGATTTTGAAAATGTGTTACATGCTTATAAGTATAGTATATATTTAGCTTTTGATTTGTGAGACCACGGAACAATGTTATATTGCTGAAAAACATAGAAATAAGCAATAAGTAAGATAAAATAATAAAAATAAACCTTTTTCAAAATGAAATGAAAATTAAAATTTATGTATAGGGAATACTGCGATAATAGTAATCAAAAATGTTTTTGATTTCTAAATGAATAATTTTATTTATTGCTTATGCACATGTTTCGATCTTATGGTTAAGCATAATGTGATAAAAAATAACGAAATATTAATTTACTTATATTATATAGGGTATAACGATACTTATTACTTACCTACTGGTATGAATCACGATTAGGTACAATTTAGAATGCTTGTGTTAAAATTTTATTATTTAATCGATTCGTTTAAATTCCTTTTATATAATTAATTATTAAAGATAAACTAGTTTAGCAATAATTCAATTCTAGCATAGATAAAATAGCTACTGGATGTTAGCATACTTACATATGTCAAATCTGATTACAAATTGTTCAGTAATTAAGAACCGTATAATTATATTCTTTAGATTGACATAGTTCTATTTTAATAAAAAATACTAAAGGCAAAATTAATCCCGAATTACTATTATGAGTTTCGGCTTAACATATTAAATTTTGGAATATTTTACTGCTCATCATTTGGTATTAATTTATTTATTATTTGGTAATAGAACTCAGAACAATGATTAATAAAAAAAGATAATACAGCAACATTTTCTAATGTAGCCAAATTAAGGAAAAATTGCAGTATAATAAACATAGTCAACCAAAATTCTTGCCGAGGCAGCAGGTGGAATTGACTATTGGATTATTCATGTAATTAACCCTCCAATAGGCGCGTGATTTACGCTTGTAGACAAGCCCTGTTTCGGAACTAATAAAACCAATAATTTACCACTTTAAAAGTTCAAAAACTACTGGATCCGAAAGATTGACTAATTTTTGTTAGCTACTCAAAAATTCAACCGATATAATTCGAACTGTTACGAGCTATGGCGGTTTAAAGAAGGCTTAAAAAAGCATGGTCTACGGTGGTAGACCACGCGACTACTGGAGGGTTAAGAAATTTGTTGATACCTTAAAAGAAATTTAACATAGAAGAAGTATGTTTTTACAATGGACATCAGTTAAACGCTAAAAATATTTCAAAATAAAAAACAAATTTTTTGGAAAATTATGATTATGAAATAGTTCAAAGAGTGTACTATATCACCAACACAAGTGAAGGGAAACATATGACCTTGAGACCAAACCCATGCTTCATCTTGATAATATCTTTCACTCAAACCTAACTCTTTAATTTGTTTATATCTTATTAGATGTTTGCAATATTAGGACAGTCGAATTAGACTAATTTCAGTATTGAAATGGAACTAAATATGTACTTAAATCAAGAGTATATTAAATTTAAATATAATTTAAATGACAATCGATCCCGAATGATAATGTAAAACCTTTAAAAAAAATTGCAATAAAAACCGCCACCGCCACCTTGCAATGAAAATGTTACAAGACAATGGTAAGAAATATCAACAATCACACT
This sequence comes from Rhagonycha lutea, assembly GCA_958510855.1. NCBI lineage: Eukaryota > Metazoa > Arthropoda > Insecta > Coleoptera > Cantharidae > Rhagonycha > Rhagonycha lutea. The sequence goes on from OY294036.1 coordinate 61,478,379, forward strand.
AGAGGTAAGTAGGTATATTTCTTACAAAAGTGTCCATTATTGCATAATATCGATGGCTCAGAAACCATACCTCGTATCTGCATTTGTCATAATACTTCTAAAGTAATTTAAAAAAAACTTTTTTCTTTTTATTCTAAAATTAATATTTTTTGCCTTACAATAATAACGTTTGCTATGCTGCTTCAATGGCACAGATTCATCCTGTGGAAACTAATAGCTTATGTATTTTTAATTTTAATAATTTAAATTTTGGATATCTAAAATATAGGTAGAATTTTTAAAAATCAATAGTAAAAATATACAAAAAATTGTTCTAGTCGAAATTATAAGTGTTTATTTCTGTGCGAAATTCAAAACTTACAATTCTCACTCCGAATAACATCAGAAGTAAATAGGTACCTATATTTCAAAAGTTAATTTGGAAAGAAACTCTTCAGTGAAGAATTATTTCAACTAATCAATTGTGCCATAAGAACAATTTGAAAATGTTAAGAAAGATATTATATAAAAAAACAAGCAGTCTGGCGTAAGTCAAACACGGATAAACCTGTTTACGGATAAACAATCCTGACTGCGTCGGATGTGCTGTGATCTAAAAAAGTCCAAAATCGATCTGTGGACTATGATCCATTCCAACCCGCATTAGGCCAGCGTGGAATGGTAAGGCCTCAACCTTCAAGTTCTAAATTGAGAGAACTTGAAGAGGAGTATATCCAAAAATGGATGTAAATAAAAACGCTAATGAAGAAGAAGAAGAAGAAAGATATTATAGTTCATAGCTACATTTTTATAATGCTACATAATATAACAACCAAATTGTCGTATATAATTATATTAATAAATTATAGGATTTATTAATTAAATTTATTCGATTAGGTATTTTCATAATTTTATATAAATACTTATTAATTATTAAATTTATGATTTCATTAATAACTGTAACAAGTCAACACTATATTGAAACATTGAAAGCTAGAAAGGAATTTTAGAACCACTTTCTTGTCGCAACTTTCTGTGAGAGCGAATCTGCGCCAAGAGCCAGTGTTGCGCTAGATTTCTTACCGTTGCGTTCGTTTGACTTAAATGTCACAAAAATTGAAGATGTATTTTCATATTTCAAATTTTTGTGTGTTTCTATTTGTTTTTGGCAGTGTATTGTTTTCGTCAGTATTAGGTCAAGCAGTGCGTAACAGTAGAGATTCTTCTGGTAAGTAGTGATTAATTTGTCTAATACTCAATTAAAATTAATTATCATATGTAATTTGCATTAATAATAATAGTTTCGTGAAATGGCAAACGTTTAAATATTAAAAATATTTTATTAACTCATATACTATGGAGGTTATCAAAATTGTGCTTTTATTTTCAAATCAGTTCAATTGTAAAAATTAAATTTGACTTGCAGGTTTGAATTTTTCAAAATTTTAAACCTTACGTATATTTAGCATAATGATGCGGTCATATGCAATAGTAATCAATACAATACGCAAAAAATAAAAAATTTTCAAAATATCAATAAAATGATAGTAGAAATATACACAGTACAATATTTTGCTATATTTTTATTGTTTGTGATTGATAGATAATAATATTTCAATATTGAATGACAAAATAGTTCGAATATCTCATATTTTAGTATCTCAAATTTTCACTTTTGATAGTTTTACTATTTGTAATTAATATTTATTTGCATTTATTATTATTAATATATAAAAAATATTTGTAATAATAAATAAATAACAAAATTGAAATTTTCAGTATAAAAGTATACTTTTCTAATTTTTTATCATTTTTTGTATAAATTCTGTAAATGTTATCCCATGAATTATCGCATACAACAAATTATTTTTTTTTTGCATCAACTCAATTGTGTTGTAATATATTGGGATCGATCTTGAATCATTGATCCAGTAACACAGCTGGGTATCTGAAAATTGCGGTTGTAGTTTTAATAATTCTTTTTTCATTAAATTTCTATAAATGGTTTTTCTGTAATATCTCATCAATCTCGTATTTCGATCATAATTTTAATGAAGTTTCACACTAATTTAAATTTTTTTCTGGTACAATTCAATCATAGTAAAAACTAATTACAGTTGTACATTTTAAAATATGTAATCAAAGGATTGCCATTATTTAATCAAGATTACAGCAGCAATCTTTTCACCCATAATATGAAATATATTGTTCAATGCATCAAATGAATTACTAATATTGGGTCGAAACAATTCTTTAATTGATTAATTATGTCAGAAGGTCTGACAATGAAAAAGAAGTTACGAGCAAAAAGTAAATTTTACAGGAGAAGGAAAAAACGTTTTAAGAACTCAAAAATAATAATAATTGTAGTTCTTCGCATACAAAAATAATGTATGATCTTACTTCCATTTTTATACGCCATCGGAATTGTTGAAACTATATTTTCAATGAAAAAATGCAATTTTGAAATTTTGGTACTTACCTCTGTTTCATTGTCAGCTCCTCATAATTGTATTAAGATTATTTGGTGCAGTGGTTTAAGAATGCAGTTTTAGAAACACCATTAGTAATCGTCAAACAGGATTTATGTTATATTAAAAAGTCGCCCACTTTGTGTATTCAGCCAACCTTTAATATGAAGTATCAAATTAATAAAATGATAATAATATCTTTAATTGTTTAGTGTACGAGTAAGTTAACAGCAGTAAAAAGGTTGATATACATATTAATGCTTGGCTTGTCAGATATATAGCAAGCCTTTTATTTACATAATGTTTAAAAGTTATTTTTAGCTACCAAGTCAAAATGTTTTTCCACAAATCTGAAAAGCCTGAAGGTGTATGTCGACCTTAAGATCGGAACGTAAATTCTTGTATATTATTTTTTACATACAAGCATATTAGTAGGCCCAACCAAGGGGTGACTTACGAACTTTAGCCCCCTCCTCCGCAAAAATTTGAATTTCTGAAAATTATATATACTCGTAAATATAATTTTGTATACCAATGTGCTTTGGTGTATGTTAAATCCCGAAAATAAGTGTTTAATACAAAAATACAAATATATTGGTTTAGCCACCCTCTTGGAGAAATCCTGGCTGCGTTTCTCACTCATTATCCGTAATATACACGAACTTATGGAATATTAATAAAATAATTACACGCAGGTATGTTTATAAGCAAATATTGGTTTGGATTATCACAAATATTAATGAACAAATATTATATAAGTACGTATTTGTAGAGACCATGCAAGTATTTCTGGAAGAAGTTTTCAATTTTACTGAAATTTAAGAGACGGTCATTGCCTTGCAGCTAACGCAGTGGGATTCGAATATGGGGCATCGGGTTCAAACCTGGGGAGAGTCAAACTTTCTTATGACTAGTCTCCGTGCTTCGGAAGGCACCTTAAGCCGGTGGTTCCCTGGGTTAGTGTATTGCTACCATTAATATAATAAACCAGAATACAGACACATCTAAAGGCAAGTCTAGCATGCTACCTGATGGATATAAAATATTTATATGCTCAAAGTTTCTAACACTGCCAAGGAAACGACGCGACGCATGTGTTTAAAAATAACAGGCCTTGCCCTACTAGAAGAGAATTCTCTAAAGAATTACTCTAGAGAATTCTCTAGAGAATTACTTCTAGAAAGAAGAAGAAGACTGAAATGGTAAACTTTTATATTATATGCTTGAGCTGTAATTCTTTTCTCTGTTTCGAATTACCCCTTCAATATTTGAAATTATCAATGAATAATTGTCAGAATCAAAGATGGCATATTAAATAACAGGATGATCTTTTTTTCTTTATATTTAAATCACTTTAATTCATTTTCCAATTCAAGTTTTGGCAAGGTAGACATGTTTTTAATTTGGCACGATAATTACTACTATTTTTTTTATTATTAGATGTTATTGCTGATATAAGTATACACAATATTACATTATTACCGTAGTAGCACCATAACTGGACCCAGAAGATATTATATTTATTAATGAAAACCCAACGGAATTTGATAGATAACATTAAAATGAATTGTTTTAAATATGGAGGAAGTCAATATCCCGGTTCTTCGAATATCCACATTTAGGTTATTTATATATTTTTAATGAGTTGAACTGTCTCAAAGATCCTAGTTAATTAATTTCGTGCGTTAAATCAAGCTAATATTTATAAACTAGGGGGTGGGAGGAGCTTATATAATTTTTCATTTTTTGGAGAAATTAAGTCCTATTTTCAATGATCCATAAAATGTATGTTCTATAATTGTTTCTTGGATCCTTTAGCATCATCTTTTACTTCAGAAATTGATGAAGTAAATAGTAACAAAACTTTTGTTGAAAGAAATATTTCTCCTTTTATTTAATTTTATATATTACCAAAACAAACTATTAATAGAATAATAAAAAGGTTAACATGAATTTGTAAAATTTCGTTTGCACGTGATCATAAATTCATGCGTGTTTAATAAATTAAAAAATATATATAGTCTGTTTCACTATTATTTTTTGATTAATGTATAATTAAATTATAATTATTGTGGTCATCAAATAACAATGTAGATAATTTTTTTAAGAAGATAATTTTCTCAGGACGGCATAATGTTTGGCCATATCCTAGGAAATCCTATCATTATTCTGTAACCTGAAAATATGTTATCCAAATCTGTTATAGTTTTTGATTAGTGCAACATTGACACTTGCATGCACACGGGAGCATTTGCAGTCAATAATTTTCATACGTTTGTCAATATCAACATGTTATGATGTATTGACTTATTTATTACTTATGCTTACGACCATTGCGAATTTATACTGAGGACTTGTAAATTGAACTAGGCCCAATCATTAGATTATTCTCATATAATAAATAATCTGGTGTCTTAAGCGTTCCGTGGTCAAAATAAATGTTACGATGTTTTAACTTATCATCTGATTCAAAATAATAACTACAAATTTGTTTTTGTTGAAGATTTGCTGAGGCATGATTACAAATATGCAAATACCTAGATATGTATGTACCTATTTACGAACAAAGGATTATTATAGGTAGGCTGTACCTATTGTATTTAATAATTGCATTCAATTTTATTCCAAAAAGTAGTATATATTTTTAGCTTTTTTTAAATTAATAAAATATTGCCCCCAAGCAATTGACTGTTTCGAGGTTCGAACCTAGGACTGCTTATTTTTAGACTTTGATGTTTCCCGCTATTGTATAGTTTTCTAAGCTGATATGCATAGAAGATATTTTTTATTATTTAACTTTTAACACTTGATAATCCTATTGAAACCAGTTTAGAACTTTCTTCCGACAATTCTTTTCCGTTTATCAAATCTGTTTAGAATAAATTACACCTGTCTGACGTTGGATTTTTATTTTTAACATGTATATTGTATAGTACATAATTATTAATGCGCGGGAATCAGTTTTAAATACAAAATAATTATATAATTAATAATTTTTATAGAAAGTTGCAGTGTTAATGTTGATGTGCAAATAAATGCATCGCATCTTGGAATAGTCTTCATTGATTATGCAAGCATGTAAATTAGTCGTCTAGCAATACTTTTTGTGTTTTTGTATAGATACATTACTAACAGAGTATGTTAATTTGTTATTGTGGATTTTAGAATTTCGAATGTTTATTATTGTGTAGGAATGAATCTTGTTCGATTCGATTTAAAGTTACCTGATGAATTTTAAACAATCTGCAAAACTTTTATCAGGCTTGATTATTCACTTAATAATAGTAAAATTTTAATTTCTAATTTCATATTTTACAATATTTTAATTATAGCATTTGTAGTTATATAATTTGGATAAAGGAAGATTTATCTTAATGATCTTAAAAAAACTTGAGTAGTACAAGTATATATTATCAACTATGTAGATATTTAATAATTTTTATGGTAAATTTTTGCGTAACTGGCTTTCTCTGTTGCGAAAAAAATTAAGCTTTAAGTGTGGTATTAAACAGGTTAAAATACTTTAAACTAGTTCAAGTATATTGTGTCGTTTAGAGTTTTATTTTATAAAGTACCTACTATTTAATTTCATTAAAAATTCTAAACCCTTCGAAATGGAACCTAACACTTTGGAGTCTGCATAAATTTAATTTCTCTTCTACCTGACATTCATAATTCATAGTGTTAAAATATTCGTTAAATAATGTACCTACATACTAAAAAAATATTGTAGAAATATTAATTACGAGATTTTATATATCTACCTACTTAGTTATATAATTAAAAAATTATCATAATGTAATTTTTATTTATTTATTTGCAAATATTTTATTTTAATAGTACCTTAATCATAATAATGTACTGACTACTAGGAGTAGTTTATGATCTGGGCTATCTCAAAGGATCTAAATTCACTAATATTCTATATATTGAATGTTTTTTGAATTTTCTCTTAAAATTATAAATTGATTTGTGAACGTTGAACAACTATGATTATTAATTTTAATAACAAACATGTAGTACCCTATCAACTGTTATAAAGTTATACGTTAGTATAACACTTCAATTGATTCCTTTAATTTAAAAAAACAGCATGAGAAATATTGTTATAAAGCCAAATGATTTAATGAACTGGCAATGAGTATTGTAAGATAATCGAGATGTACAAAGTAATGACCTTTAAAAAATTACTTTTAAATAATTGAACAACTTTCTTTCGCGTTTTCCTTTTGATGACATAAATATTACTTAAATCTTAAATGATTGTAATACGTTCATTTATAATTTTATAGTTTAGTGACTACACCTTTTGATACTAGAGGCATATTTTCTTTTCAGAAATTAATTGTTATTTTTTACAGCACTTACCTCATAATTTTATGACCATTCAGATTTTAGCATACAATAATAAAAACTAGTCTTTTAATAGTTATTGTTATGCTAATAATGAAATCAATTTATCTTTGTAATAATTAGTTCATTCATGTACCTACTATTGTGTAGAAATAGATGGAAAATGTGATTGTTTTTATTAAACCCTATAAATTAACATCTGAAGGAAGAAGGAAGGTCCTAAGTTTTCGATATCAGGCTCCGACCAGAACAGGAGAAATTTTGAAAAGAATCTCAAAAACAACACAGTTGTGGATTGGCTCTTTCATATGCACATGATTACATAAAACAACAAAAGTAAACTGGGTCAAATTATGAGCAAAATATTATAGTTTTCGAGATACAGTTCTGAAAGAATCCCGATTTGATATGATCTTTTCAAGTTGAAGTTTTTACAATTTTCTGCTAATATATTACATTTTTGTAATATCACTTGAGGTGCAAAATTACTATAACCTTATTCTTAATTTGAATCCATTATTGGAAGTAGAAATGGATCTATTTATTCTTTACTCTTCTAGGTATTCCGATAATTCTTCGCAGGAAATTCACATATGGATAATTAAATATTATTTTAAGATCAGTGGCAGTCCCTATCAGAGGGGGACAAAAGGGGCAGCTACTCGGGTTTCACAATTTTGGACACCTCAATTTTGAACTTCTTATCGCTTACCGAAATAGAATCGTACATTCGTACGTGCTTTATGTAGGAACAACCCATTTCCCCTACACTTTTAGTCAATTTAATGTTACAAAAGCTTTTTTTGTAATTAATTTGTTTAATATGTTTCTGATTATAGTGGAAAATCTATTTTGATCTCCGAGTAGAAATTGATTAGTTATGTAACATAGTTTGGTATGTACGCCATTTTACAAAATGATAATATTGGCAATAGCAGTTTCATCAGAGGAAGTTAACATTTCCCAACATCGATTTTCATTTATAAACTTTTTTTTCTGAAATAACATAGCTTTATCGAATTGTGATACATTTTTATTTCTCAAATACATGATCAAATTGTGAACTAGATACATATATTCCAATTTTTTTATTCAAATCCATTATAACATATAATTTTCATCAATGATGGTAGGATATTCAAGAAAATCACTCATAATTATTGACAATCAATTATTATTTATAAAACTTTCTATTTATGCTGTGCCCTAACGTTGTATTTAATGTTTTTATTACATTATTTCTGAACTACCTGGGTATTTAAATTTAAAATTAATTGAAAATGAGATTTCTGTATAATGTGATGGTATTTTAATAAATACGATATAGCGTGATATAATTACTCCATAATAAATAAAATCTTATGAAATTTTAACCATTTTAAAAGATCATCAAGAAACAATTTTTTAGTTCTTTAAATTATTCCACTATATACACAATTATATTGTATTTTTCAGCTTGATATGTCATTTTAATGATAATTAAAAGTAAGTGAAATAGTAAGTATCTACTAATAAAATTAATCAACCATGAGAATTAACCTAACTGAAAAATTAGTTATGCCAAAGGAGGTCTTAGAAAATTTGATTTCACTTTGCATTGATAAGGCCACTTAGGTATTCATTAATAAAATTAATTACTTCTTTTACTCGAAGGTTACATTAATTTGTAGAAAATGTGAACGTTTATATTTTATACTATGTTATATTAATGAAATTAGATATTTTGCGAATACACTAGATTACCTTCACATTCAAACAACTAATGTATATAATAAGTAGGTATGTAACTATGTAACTAATGCATTTTTATATTTCATTTCTCACAGATAACATGAGTAAGGTATAATAACGGAGGTTAAGGTGACTTTCGCAGATAATTAAATCGTTTTTGGAAAACATTTTATACGAATTTAAAATAACAAAGTTGAATCAATCCTGCATAATTTCGATATTTTAAATTTAAGTATAAAATTATACTATACAGATCGTAAAAAAAATATATCCTATTATTTAGGATTTGTTACAGTAGATTGATTTACCAGATGCTTTATCTTTAAGAAGAAAGGTGATACATTTTAGACTTACTTATTTATTCTATTTTTTACTTGGGGTCTTTAAAATATGTAAGGATTGTATTGCAAAATAATGGAAGGTATACAATTATTAAGCTACCTTAAAGAAATCCGATGGATTGCCAAGGATGTGCAGTAAACAAATATTCCACATAAAGTAAATTGAGTCTATAGTCTTATTTAAATGCATTTTTGGCATTTTTAGCGTTTCATTAGGATAAAATGGAAATTATCAATCATGCAGTTTTGTTTGTTTGTTTGTTACAAAATGCCTCGACGCGATTTTTCTCTGCTAGTTTCCAAAATTGTATGGTATACTGTCTCCACTATATTAAAAGATAACTTTACAGAAAATTAGCAAAAAATACAAAAAATGCAAATACCCTGCAATCCTGTAGAATGCAAAGAATTGTTATAAATATGATGATAGATTGAAGAACGAGGATAGAATAGAAGAGAATGATGTACTGTTTCTTGTCTGTTAAAAGCCATTTTCAGACAGATCCACATGAAAAAGGACTGCAAGGTATTAAAATTATAAGCATTGGTCACATGAGAAATGCACCCAACAAAGTGAATTTTGTATTTCCCAAAGTTGTGATTCAGAGGAATTTATAATATTTATTATTTTCGATTGTAAGGTATTGCATTCCCAAATTTCGCGTAATACAATACAGTAGACTCGCGTTAATGTGAACAACAAAAATTAACCTGAATAATATTATAAAAAATCGTTAAATAATACAACTTTAAGTGTCTTTTGTTCTTTATAATAAAAGATAATAAAGGATTATAAAGAACAAAAAACACTTAAAGTTGTATTATTTAACGATTTTTTATAATATTATTCAGGTTAATTTTTGTTGTTCACATTAACGCGAGTCTACTGTATTTTACTTTGATTATTTAAAATTGTGTTAAAATACAACCTACAAATGCAAATCTTAATTTTTGATTGATAATTTTGACTTTACTTATTAAAAGGCTTGAATTTCACAATATCTATAATGTGAAATAATAAGAATAAGTAGTAAGCTTGGTGTACCAAATGTGTATTTCTAACTATAATTTTTTCAATTTCAAATTTTAAAATCGGATTGTTACTTTCGACCTCGGTATAATCTAAATAATTTTTTAATATTAAATTATATTGTTAAGGCAAACTGCTGCCTATTGCTGCAAAATTAGAAAAAATAAGGTAAAAACTCAAAAAAGGTAAATTATTCAAGAATTTATTATTATAATCCTGTAGGTAGATACTTTAAATATTTTTAAATATTTGAATAACTCCCATAGAATTAATAAATTATAATGATGACTTCTTGAAATAATTTAATAAAAGATGTATCTAATTTAATTTAATAATTATTATTTAAAAAATTAATTTTACTCCTTGGCGTTCTTGTTATAAGTACCTACCCATACCTACCTATAAAAATGTCTATATTGCTAAGCAATAATATTTTTAATCTTTGATACTGATTTTCACTAATGCAAATCAGAATTTCATAATGTACTATTCGTTTATTTTAAATTTCTACTTTATTTTCTTTTAATTTCGCGGCAACAACAATATTAGTACACTCTTCAAAAAATTAGCAATTAAAAAATTGCGATATCTATATTTTAATAAAAAGAAAGTTTATTATCCAATATAAGTAGTATTTGTAAATTCCCCGAAACACTTATTTTGCTCTTATTTGAGTTCCTCAGGCAGCTATAATATAAAGACATCAACACTAGTCTTATACAATTTTTAAAGCAAGTTTATGTTTGTCAAATAATTTCCTATCTTGCTATATACGATATTATGCTTTTAAAAAGTATAATAATTAAAAATTCATCTTCTATCTATTGACCATTTAAAACATCTAGCTAGGTTAGCACCCTACTAAAATGCAAGAATTCATTTTATTCAAGTGCTCATAAAAATATAAGACCCAAATGCAGATGTACTTGATACAGTAGGTACTAATACGACGGAGTCCTAGTTTAAGCGAAACAAGAAGATTCATATTTTCCATTGTAAGTGATTATTTGAAGAAATAAGGCTTAACCCTAAAAGTACTTTTCTGAAAAACAGCTAAAAAATGAGTGCTCCATAATTTCTTTGAAACGTTGATTCAATGAACAGTAGTATAATTTACCAAATGAAATTATTTATATTTATATTCTTAACAAATAAATCAATTATAATATTTTTGAGCCTTCGGCTATTTTTATAACTGTCATTTTAATTTGGAAATTTAATAACAATACTGAAATATAAATGAAAGCTCAAAAATATCATTATTGATTTTATTACGATCAATTATTATTAATACGATAATAATATTCTTAAATTTTAATTATTAGTTATTTTCCAAGTTAAAGACTTGATATTATGTACACACAATTTAAACAATTTTGATAAAAATAATTAATTGCCTTTTAAGTAAAATATTTTTACTGTTTAATGCTACTTGTACCTGCCTATGTAAATTTCTATAGAAAGTTAGTTTAATACAGTAGTAATAGGTACATGTTCCACATATAATAGATAAGAAATTAAATTTTTTTTTAAATACTTTAATATCTTAAATTAGATAATGGTCACGAAAGTCACAACGTGTGGGCGTAAATTAAACGATATTCTACAGTATGCTTATAATCCCTTGTTTAGGAGTTTAAACTTCAAAAGCATTAATTATAATTAAGGGAATGTATACTCCAAATTTTGCAAATCGCAGAAGTAAATTTCAAAAACTGACCTTTATTTGATTAATCAAAATTGTTAGATCAGGACTTCGGTTAGGTGATCTATCTTAAGATACATACTTTATCTCGAACAATTATTCAAAATGATTCATCCACCTGACCTGACATGTCTTCATATTCTGCTGGATTGAAACAGTAGCTAATATATAAATTGGTGTTACCCACTTAATTATGGGATTAACTTGTAGGGAAAAGTGGGACACTTGATTTTTAATCTTATAATAACTTAATTATTATTTCTAACATTTTTAAGCTATTATACTCTTGTTTGTTTATATGTGGTTTGTACTCATATAAACCAGCAGCTATCATAACTATTTAGAAGATTTTTTGCGTTCTTTAAAGCTATTTTCCATTTTGCTCATCCGTTTCATTTGATCCTCTTCGATCCTACATATTTTCTATTTTCTCTTGTGTGCACGGACAGTTAAATATACAATTATTGGTTCACGTCTCTCACAACTGAGGATCAACTATCCCACATCAGAAGGAAACTTGAGTTCTAGGCTGTTTTGGACATTATTCATTCTATCAATGTTTTTGTTATCATGTCATAAGGCATTACTGGTAATTAATTAGTGAAATCTTATGTTGGGGCAGTAATTGTCATATATATTTTTTATATTCGTCCCTTCTCAATAAATACAATAAGTAAAATAAATCAAGTGCCTCTCTTCACCCCTATATCTGTGTAGGTTAAAGCCGAAACCGGTCACACGTTGAGGCATAATAAAATTTATATTTGGCTAAATTTTCATTTAGCAGAATTTGACGTTATACCAGATGGATGTGTTCGAGACATAGTACCTATCTTAACAGAAATCACCCGAGTTAACGCATTATCTAACAATATTGATTAATTATTGTTCTGTTCCATAATATGTCTATTGTTGTCCATAAATAATATTACCAGAAATGATAGTTTTTTTTCTTGCTTTTTTTCTTTTCCTTTCTTGCGGGGTTGGTGAACAATAATCTTCTTCTTCTTCTCAGCCGTCTTTCGCCCACTGCTGGACATAGGCCTCCTCTAACTTCTTCCAAGCCCCCTTATCTTTAGCAATTTGATGCCATGAGCCACCAGTATGCTGTTTCACGTCATCAAGCCATCTCTTTTGTGGCCTGCCCACGCTCCTTTTTGTCAGTCTTGGGCGCCTTTGGGAAACGCGAATCGGCCACTTTTCATGTGATTTTCTTGCGACATGCCCCATCCACCTCCACTTTAAGCTTGCTATTCTTCTTATTATATCTATCACTTTTGTTCTTTTTCTTATTTCCATATTTCTGATCCTATCTCTTAGGCTAATTCCTAACATAGCCCTTTCCATCGCTCGTTGTGCAATACGTAGGCTGTTCACGTTTTTCTCAGTTAGGGAAAAGGTTATTGGTGGACAATAATATTAAACTCTATATATTTTTTTAATTAAGTTAACGTTTCGAGGGTTGTGTTTCCTCTTCGTCAGACCTGAAGTGTTAATAATATTGAATTACAAAGTGGAAATTCCGTGTGAGAATCATGGAATTGCTTGGTTCGGCACTCCGGCGAACATCGACACAATATAAATCTACTTTACAAAAAAAAATCCCCATCAATTATAAAAAACTAACAAGAGAATACCCCCGACCAAAACAGTGGAATATTTTTTTAATAAATCATAAAAATATTTAATTACATTGCATGGAATCAATATTATAATTGAAAATTCAAGGAGCATACTAGCAGACTGGTCGTCTTGAATTGATTTATAACTTATAAGATGCCGTTAGGTCCGAAAATTTCTAAAATTATTTTTCAAAAAAAAAAAATATTGTTCAATTAAATATATTCTATTGTATAAAATATTAAGAGAAAATGTATTCTAGTTTCTATAGATACTTAGTCTTGCAACTTTCGATATCAGAGGTTCGATATAAATATTTATTAGCACAACATGTAAATAATTGGTGTTTACTATTGGTATTTACTGTTGGTGTTTCTTGTTAGGTACTTATTAATGTTTATTAGAGCATTCTCTTATGAACATAGTTTTTATACCTCTACGATTATTTAAAACATAATGTATGTTAGCGTGAGCCAAAAATTACAATAAAATAAAACAAAATTAGCCTTTTTACGTACTTACGATTTATTACCGTTCTTACTTTATTTCTATTCTACTTTTTTTTACATAATTATTCTCTGGTATAGTATACCTCAGTTGATTACCGCCCTGATAATACCAACTTAGGTTGGTATTACTTAATCAACACTTAATTTAAAATTATTAGTCAGGACCGTATTCATTACAGGTCCGTATTCAGGTTATATGGCTTAGTAGTCCTCGCTTATTCTAACGTACAGGTCCGGACTCAGGTTGTATGACTTAATAATCCTTGCTTATGCTAACATGTATTTAGTATTTATGTGTTACATTATTATGTTCCTACTAATATTTTATGAGTGAGCGGTCGGAGCATAACGGTTAAGTACGTTGACTGTTGACACGAAATGCCCGGTTCGATTCCGGATAAGGTACAAACTTTATTCTGGCAGTCTCTTATACAGAAAGGAGGGAGATCACTACTGTATACGTATTATGCCTAAGAAGCAATATTCGCAAAAATGATAAGCAATAATTGCTCATCATGAATGCTGTCACGACGTCCGAATTCGGGCAAAAACGACCAAGAAGAAGAATATATTATGGACAATACATAGTTATGTAATACAGGTAAATTTTTGCCCATTATTGCGAAAAGTCTCAACTAACATTTCAATAATTTTGATTAAAAGCAGTCTTGAGTTTAGAATTCAATCTTTAAATGGCATCGCAAAAACGACCAAGAAGAAGAATATATTATGGACAATACATAGTTATGTAATACAGGTAAATTTTTGCCCATTATTGCGAAAAGTCTCAACTAACATTTCAATAATTTTGATTAAAAGCAGTCTTGAGTTTAGAATTCAATCTTTAAATGGCACAGTTATTTATTTATTTATTATTTTTATCCAGTTTTCAGACAAATAGATTCCATTAGTAATGACTTTGATCATTAATTTATTGGTCACTTTTAGCAAAAAATAAATACAAAATTCTGTATACGGGTTAGTTTAACTCAAAATGTTAGTTAGTGACCTTTCGCAGAAATATGATGATATTACTTAAGCACCTACTTCTTAGTATGTACTTTTGAGGAACGGCCATAAAGTACCTGATTTAATATGACTGCAATCAACGGCCCAACTAGGGTCAAAAGTTGGTGGGCGCGGGGCTAAAATAAAATCTTCAAACAATTTTATAAAAAGAAAAAAATTACATCGTTAAATTCGACAATACGAAATCAACATTAAGTGGTTAACAGATTCCCAATACAAAAATAAAATTTATGTGGAAACACAGTGTTTACTAAGGAGTTAACTAATAATTGTTGGGATTTGGCCCCCTCTATTTGCACCAATAACTACAATTTATAATGTACTTAATATTAGAAAGCGCAAAACGAAATGTATGTGAAAATTTATTTGGATCTTGCAGTTTAAGCCAAATATAAATTAAAGATGTCCACTAAGACGAGAAGACCCTATAGAGTTTTATAGTTGATAATTTTTAATTTATTTAGAATTAATAATATTTAAATTAATATACATTATTTGGTTGGGGTGATTAAAAAATTAATTAAACTTTTTTAATTGAACTAAATGATTGAGTTCTTATACTCCGCTCTATAATTCGAATCAAGATTCTTCTATAACTTAAATACTTACTTAATATGAGAATTATTTTGGAGTTAGGGACCTATACTTTTCCTTTGAGACAAAAAACAGATTAAAATAAAATAACGTCTATTTTGAATCGGCTAATTTATTGTGCTCTTCCTGTTAATACTTAGGGTTCGAATACAAGAACATAGGTGTTATATTTTTTAGAATATAATCTTCAAATTAACTATAAGTAGGTATATTATTCTCTATCTGGACTGTGTGTATAATATAGAGGTTAACATGGTTTTTGCAATTAGAAAAACAATTGACTGAATACTAATTACAGGTTAATTAATATTTTATAACTTACTAAAGTATTTAAAAAATTTGTATTACATTTTTATCTGTTGTTGATTTCATATTTCTTAGTTGTGATTACATAATCCTTATACCTACTTATAATATAGAACATGGACTGCCACATGAAAATAGCATTTTATAGTATAGTTTTTGTTTTAATTCGTATATTTAGAAAATCATAATCAAATCATGCTCTAAAAATGAAAACACTTTCTTTAATTTGAAGTTTGTCATGCAATGCGCCAAGATTTAATTTAATATCTTGAATTCCAGAGTGTATTACATATTTTACAAAACCTGAATTGTTCACAGTTTGAGTTACATGATTAACAAAATGAACTAAAATGTTGAAATATTCCAGTTACCGGTAAAGGAACGGTATGTGACTTACAACTGTCAGTTGAACATTTAAAAAGTGATGTAATTTCATTCTAATGTAGCAAGGTCATATTATTTCCTCTTGTTATTAGTTATTAAATTTAAACTTTGATATACCTGTGCATAAATAATTTCATTTCAATAACAATGAAGAAATAATATATGAGGTAGACATAGTAAATTGAACGTTTAGAAATTTAATGACCGTCATCGTTTAGGCAAAATATTAGATTTTACAAAAAGAGATTGGGATGTGAAAGAATACTCTTCAATATCTCTCTCTGTCCCCAGTCGCATCCTCATGAGTCATGACTGAGGAATCGTGATCCCACTAATATTAATTTTTTAACATTAAAGGATTCGCTTTGCATATTACCGGTCCTTCCGAGGGGAGACTGCCTCACTCTTCAAAATATTTATTTTTCTATAAAAGAGTAATTAAATTAAAATCTACTTCCAGATGAATTTTTTAAGATGCCATTAGAGAATGCTTCTGAGACTATGAGCTACGACTTCTAAGGGGCGAGATATATTTAATTTTGACACATAAGTAACCCCCAACCAACTTTCTGTCAATTTCTTATGGGTTTTACATTAATTTGGTCTTCCATTTCTCGCTGGCTTTTGTATCTTCTCTTCTCCCATTCTGCAATATGTGCGTTTCATTAATTTTCTCTTGCTTTGAAAAACTTCACAATATCCTTGTTTTGTTTTTGAGATTTTAGTGGACATGTTGTATTTGTTTCTCCCGAACACATCTATCTGCTTCCGATGTTCTGCTTCCGATGCACTTCTCCATGAATATCACACGCGCTTGTGATGTTGAGTTCTTATTATCTTCTTATCGGTTGTTACGCGTTCTATAATAATTAGAGACAGGATAGTTAGGCAAAATGCCTTTTTTTAAAAATTGAAATATTTCAGGCAGACCCAATTTAAAATCCGTTTCAGAGCATGTACTATTCAAAAATTCATTTTTTGTTTTGCCTTTTTTGCCTTTTTGGGGGGTTTCCAGTCTTTTTTGCCTTCTTCACCTATTTTGCGGTTATTTTTGCCTTTTTTGTGCTTTTTGAACCAAATATTTCTTTTTTGCTTTTTTAAAATTTATTTCTTAATTTTATTTAAAAATTTCTAAATGTTATATTTAATTATAAAAATTTTAAATTTTTAAATTCAAATTTTACTAATCGGTAGAATCCGATTCTTGAAATAATCTGGTTATGCTAGACGTAATTAGTAAAACAAGACCTCTTCTCCATTCGATTATGAAGCGCGCGTTATCACATTACTACGATTCGGCGACGTTATGCTTATTTGACGAATTCCAAACTGACTGAGATGTTATTGTTATATTAGCTTTCCAGTGAAGCAGAGAATCGACACTAGGGAAAAAATTTAATGAAAAATTAATATAATGTTTTAGAAAAAAAATCCATCGTATAAAATTATACAGGAAATTTCTAAAATACATCAAGGAATTTTGAATGACGATATTGATTTAGAGCTAACTCCAGATCAGATAAGTTCATTGAAATTTGCCCCTAGCACGTCTTGCGATGTGAAGAGATCGTTCTCCACATTCAAACTAATTTTGAGTGACACGAGAACAAATTTAAGCTGCTGTAGATAATATCGAAAAATTTCTGGTAACCAGTTGGTACAAAAAAAATAAAGAGAATTAATTTGAATTTGTATGATTTTTGTTGAAATAACGTTTTTGCCTTTTTTGTACCCTTTTGCCTTTTATTTTGCCTTTTTTGCTTGTTTTTAATGCCTTTTTGCCTGCCTTTTTTGAGGTTTTATTTTGCCTAACTATCCTGTCTCTAATAATAATTATTGTAGGTACCTTCTCTAGCTTGCATCTTAACGGTTCGTTAGCTACAGTTAAGCATCTTCTTTAGAGATTTTGGTTATTATTACAAATTAATGCAGCAATGTTGGAAGGTCGTCTACATATCGGAGTTCAAAATCGCATCGTTGGTATAACATATACTTACATACATATTCAATTAGTTAAAAAATCTGTTTTGACAACTAATAAATTTCCCATTTAATAGGTTCAATTACCGTTTATTTTAATTTTGTTTGTCCATAAATTAAATGCACTGCACATACAACAATAAAACACAAATGGCTTCGAAAGATCAAATTATTAAATTTAATTTAATTTGTTGGCAGTTGTCTTTTCAAGAAATTTATATTTCATCAGCTGTAATCCACTAATGTGAAATTTCAAGTCAATACCTTTTGTGCTTAAACTTTTGATGATATTATGTTGCTGCGGACTTTTTATTATTCTATAATATTTTTTAGTTCTTTATGTTCGCGCAGAGTTTTTAGTTAAAGATCACAATGCTTTTCTTTTATTTATTAACCTTTTATTTATTAAACTGTGCTTACTGACATGAACGAATATGTTAAATAATATCCATAAACATGCAATTTAAACCAAAATCGATAAATAATTATAGTTTGTATCACTCTGTTTGTATGAACCTTTCTACTACAACAACAACTTTGATGCAATTTGAAAGACACATATCCTTTGATACTAATTAATAAACAAAATTTTATATGCATATTTAGTGCTGTTAGATAGTGGGATATTTTTAACATTCAATTACTATTGAATAGTCACATTCTTTGATTTTACAACCCTGTAAATGAAAATTAATCTTATTCTGAATAACATCTTAACATAAAAAGTGCAAAGTTTTAGAGGCACCTTCGTATAATAATTGAGGGGCTACATTCCAAAACTCGCTAACTCCACTTTAGTAAATTTTACAGGAGAAGCAAAAAACGCATGTGGATTTATATAAGTTTTACAGTGATACCCACTTTTCAATAACGCTTTTCGATGCTTTATAGTAAATTTATTGTCTACCACTTCCATCTTTAGGTGATCCTATAGGATAGGGTATAGGGGCCTATGCTACAGTATACATAATATTGAATTCCAAAAATTTCCTAATTTTCAATTCTAAGAACAACACAGATAATAAGGAGTAGATGAACAATTCTAAAAGGACTTTTGATATTTGAATTTGTGTGAACCAAATATTATTGTGAGTGTACACAGGGTTGAAAAAAAACATGATTTTAATTAAAAAATCAAAAATCAATGATTTTTTTGATTTATTTGATTTTTATTCGAGATTTGTATAGGAACTAATAATAATAATAACGTTCTAAAAAATCTACATTAATTTTTACAAATCATAAGATTATAAGAAAGACAGTCAGTTCAAGACAAGTATTTTTTTGAAAAGAAATAAGATTTGATTTTA
Source organism: Rhagonycha lutea (assembly GCA_958510855.1). Classification (NCBI taxonomy): domain Eukaryota; kingdom Metazoa; phylum Arthropoda; class Insecta; order Coleoptera; family Cantharidae; genus Rhagonycha; species Rhagonycha lutea. The sequence goes on from OY294036.1 coordinate 61,497,721, forward strand.
ATCATGATTTAAAATTTAAATCAACTCAACCCTGGCAACACCCAATGAAATCCATATAATTTGAAAATTTTTATTTGAGAGTTTTCTTGGACATAAAATTATTTCTTTTTCCACTTCTAATGCCAATTATTTTTTTTCTTTACTGTCGAAGAGTTTCATTTCGTCTTTGATTAAATTTTTCAGATTAATATATTGGTTTTCTTTGGTTGAGCTGTGTTTCTATACACATTTTTCCAGAAGCAAATATCAAAAAGTAGTAAAATACTCAAGTTCTATAAGCATACACTTTGGACATATAATTAGAAATTTTGATAAAAAGGAACTGTACTACATTGATTTTTTGACAAGAACACCCATCAAATGTTAACGAAATATTACTATGAAATATATCGTCGGGTTGTTGGTAAAAGTGACCAACTGACATAGAAATCCTATACATTTGGTCATTTTTACCAACAACCCGACGATATTATAGTCTAAATCTGAGGTTTTAATTAAAACTCTAAAATCACGAATTTAATCACTTTTTCCTACACATAATGTATCCCTTCAAATTTTTTGGTAAAAAGATTAGAAAAGCAGTAGCGACTCTTTATATAAATAGTACCTAGTTATAATATTATGATAATTGTAACTAGAAATAAGCATGCTCTATGTATTTCTTCTGTAGCTATGCCAATTATAGTAATTATATAGGTGATGGTGTACCAATAGGTTAAACCCCCATTGCTTCTTTAACGTTTTATATTACACAATTATAGTAGTTTTAGGCACCGATATGGTATTCGTCTTCGTGTAAATGTTTCTAAACACTTTGTGTTTAAATTTAACTTCTGATATCCACAATGTATTAATTTTCGAAACTCGGAATTTTTAATAAAATTCAAGCATTTGTTTTAATGTGTGGAACTTCTAGTTTTACTTTTACTCTAATGTTGATCTACATTACTAATAAGTAGTACTAAAATAATAATAATTAATGAATTATTAATAAAGGCATGGTTAACCGTAACAGCAATAACAAAAATTATAAGTAGGTATTTGTATGTATACATTATAATCTACTTCGATACATTTTACTGTAGAAACTATTTATAATAATATTAATAAAAATAAGGTGATACACTTTCTAATAATATTCTTTAAATCACTAATTAACCTACCCAACACTTCAACGGGACATGTTTTTGTCATATCTCATTACGTAAATGGTTAAAAAATTCTTTAGCTAAATAACTACAATGTAATTTCAGTCATTTGCATGTACAGTAATTCGAAATTATAGCAATTCAAACTGTTTCTTGAATAAAAATTGATTACATAATAAATCCCAACTTTATAACAAAGGAATCCTCAGATTACTCAGTTTCATAATCCCGACGACAGAAACTTCTGGCAAGACAAAATTCCGATAGATTGATAATAATTCCAAGATCATCAAAATTCCAAACGTAAAAAATTGAAGTGGATGACAGAGCTTAGGTTATTTGTTAAACTATATTATCTATAAAATTAGTTTATTGTGAATACTATGGAGCTGAAAATTGCTTGGATGAAATTGAGGTCTGTCAAGAGTGATGGTCTTAGGTTAGGTTTTTAAATAAATAAAAAAATATAGCGTTTATTTAGCCAAAAGCTATTGAAAATTAAACAAAAGCCACATAATACATAACTAACAAACAAGAATCTCATATTCATTGTCATATTCTCATATCAAAATTCATTTTAATGATAAAAAAATAGAGACAAGAGCAAATAGTACAGTTTCATATCTTATTTTGTATTTTCGGAATTTTTGATCTCAGGATTTTGGGGGATCGGTATTGTGGATTTCGACATAATATCTATTTTCAAAATTTGACTACTAGTTTAAGAAAATTTCGAAATTAATCCAGACTCGAATTGAGACAATTTTTTGATGGATTTCAGTAATTGTTTACTAGTTGTGTAATAGTTTAACCTACTAAAAATCCTCTGTAGCACACAATCTTGTCGTTATATTGCCGAAATATTGGTGCAATTTTCTTTATTAGTTATTCCATCCACTTTTGATATAACCTCTTCAAGTAAGTTTTAACTTGATGGTTAGGCCAGCGTCATTCCATGTGAAACCAACACACTTTTTAGACTGACCATCTCCGATCTTAATAAAATTTGGTATATCGATAGAGTGTACGGAGACTAACAAAAATACAAATTTTTGTTTAAATATCTCAAACGGTTTCCAAAATATCGCTATGTAAAATTTTCAAAAATTGGCTGCCGGAATATTTTCTAATCATTATTGCAGCTCTCCTAATTGAGCTACAGAGGTGGGCGTGGTGTCATTTTACTCAGTTTTTAATTCCCTTTCCGATGATATACAGCACATCATCATTTCTTATAAACATACTTTCCAAAGCTGAAAATCAAAATTTTGAATTTGATTTTCTGAAAAAGTACTTCTTCAAAATTTTTCAAATTTTTCTGGGAATAGTCTGTACTTATGGTAAGTGACTGTAAGTGAATTTTAAAGTGGGACGGTAATGGCTTCATAGTTAAAATAATTTTTAATGATCCGCGTCATACCAATTTTCGTTTTCTTGTGGTTTCCTGCTTTTAGCTAGGTTTTCTCTATTAGCTTTAAAAATTTTGAGATAAAAGTGGAGATAAATAGAAGCACAAAATAACAAACACATTCAGACTTTAACTTCCTGTTATACAGGATATTTTCAAATTTCTTTAAAATATTTTAGGGCTTTGCATGTTTTATTTTAAGAGTCGTTGTATTCACCTCTTCATGTAATCATTAATTTCATGGTTTCAAATTCATATTGCTAATTAATTTAATTAATCACCATAACTAACATCATTATACAAAGTACTGAATGAATAAAAAATCAACAACATTTTTTGGTAAAGGGGGCTTTTGAAAACTTCAGTCTTATTTGAAAGTGGTGGTTCTATCTCTAAAAGTTCTAATTTCTAAATTAAAATTATCTAATTTCGAAATTAAATTTTTGTAATACAATACGAAAATTCATACGCTTGCACGAATTGGGTATAATAACTGAGCGAGACTGCACCATTAACGCATATTTTACAATTATTACTGATTAAAATAGTAACATATTATTTCTTAACTGCTTAATATTGCAACATTTAATATAGGTAAATAATTTAATAATCACATAATAATACTGGAACTGCAAAATAGTGTAATTATTACTGCAACTTTTAAATACTAATTTTCTTTCATAATGAAACTGTAGAGTTAAGATTTGTATACAAACCATAGTTTTGGAAAACAATAGTATCGATAAAAATCTCTCTTGTTACAGAACTTTGCCATTCTTATTTTTGTCCTTCATATACCTTCCATTAATTATCTAGGGTACCTACACTATTTTGAAAGTAAATTTGGGCTCATCTTGAAATTAATTCCAATGTGGTTATTAACCTTAAAAACTCATAACTTTTGTTAAATACAATTTTTGGAATACTATTTGCATATCATTATTTTCTCTTTTAGGTATATTAAAGTAATTATTAATTTCTTAATTAAGAATATTTTAGGCTTGCGTCTTTATCTTGGACATATAAGGTAAGTATGTACATGTCTTTTTGATAAAAACGCAAGTTTGAGAAACTTTCTTTTTCAATAACATTTTTTGTAATGCTGTTTTATTTAATTATACTTGGCGATTTCCTATAACCCACAATAAAAATTCAGTGATTTTAATAAAATTTTCAAAGAGATTTGCAAAATCAAAAATTGAAAATTCCATTTTTTGTATTTGTATCATTCAATAAGTTTGGTGTTTTACATTTGTCTCTTTTGGAAAACAAAGCAGAAGTCAATGATTTGTCAAAAATTATGATAAAAATGCAAAAAGAAATTGGATAGAAAATACATAAAAATGGATTTTTGAATGTGTACAGCCTCAATTAAGTTTTATTACAATATTTTTCATGCAATTTCATTTTATTTGGAAAAATTTGAAAACTTAATTAGATTAGTTTTAGATTAGATGATGTGTTTGTTTGCAAGGTACGTCGGGTTCTTTCAGTTTTATTTATAACAAATCTAGCTTCTGGACGAACCCGACTAAGGAGCGCTATTGCAATCATTATAATAACGTCAAGTATAACTACTGTATAATTTTATACCATTGACTAATTACAGTACTATAATGATTGTAAAAGCGGTTCTAAGGTGTAAATGTGCTTTCTGAAGGAACCCGACGATGACCTTTTTTTTACATAATTCCATACGGTACATTGTGCTATCATCTTTACAGAAATTGATTGGGACGTGGCTAGACAGAATAGGATAACACAAGAAATACTTCAAAATTATTTGGAACGTAAATTATTTCCTCAACTAAAACGACCCGATTCTTCCAAAGTACCATCAGCTTCAGAAATTTTAAATCGAGAAAGAAAAAACTATAACTACGACAAGATTCATAGCAAATTAAATGCCACAAGGAAACGCGAACAAGAGATTCTTCAAAGTGTGGAATCAGAGAGAATTAGTTCCGTTTATGATAATCTCATTCAAGATGAAGATTTAGAAGAATATAATAATGAAGGTTGATAACTATTTTTATATTTTCAATTTGATTTTAAAATATTTTTTGCACGCTTAGTTGGCACAAACCAATACTTTTTATACTTATAGTAAATTCCATCGTATAAATCGTGACTTAAATGACACAAATCAAATAGTGATTTACTTAAATATACTGTACTTAACTTCTTTCACGTTATCGTATCATTTAATTAATGCTTCACGTTTGCTTGATTTTTTTAACTGGAGTTAACTTTTCGATTCTACTGTAAGTATTATACAATAAAATAAATAATGATATATTTGATAAAGTTATATTATTCACTTTCGCTTTAAAATATTGTTTATACATACATCCTACTAACCAACTTACCAAAAAAGAAACGAAAAGTTACAATAATTTTTATTTTGTTCAAGCGTTAAGTATTTCTTTATTTAGTTATATAGCAACATTGCATTAATTGATTGCTTGAATTCATTTGAATAGTTAATAAACAATCGATTAAATTTTTAAGTAAAAATTTAATTTGTCGTACAAGATAATATTATAGATAGCATTGTATACAAAATTCAATCAAGCTTAACCATTTTTTATTTGCATTTCTTAGTAAAGGCTTTTTATAAATGGCTTTTTGTGTGAAAGTAAAATACCATAGGATTTCAATAGTTTGTTTTACCAGCAGTGATGGATATAACTTTTTTGAAGCCCGAATTACCTAAAATAAAAAATTATCAACAACTTTGCCTACACGAAAGGAAGGTTGGCAAAAGGAATGAAATAAAATAGATATATTTTCCGGATCCTTATGAATTCCCTATCCTATATCATGGTGTCTGAAGCTTCACTTTCTTGATCTTCCATTTAGTAGTACTTAGTACATAATAATTATGTATATTATGTCTGCGTATCCACCACTGTTTAGTTTTACCACTTTTTAACCAGAATCAAGTTAACGTTTTTTTAATAATTTATTATTAAAATAGGTATATCAAATTGTTCTGCAATTCTATTCATTTATTGCAATTTAAATTTTTAAAGCTTTTTTTTATATTTAAAAAATATAAATCAACTCACCCCTTTCAAAAAACTTGAAAAATCATTGAAACGTAATCCCTCATGATTTGAAATTGAATATTTAGATTTTTCAAAACATTTATTTTTAAAAGTTAATATTTTGAGTTTATTGTAAAATTTAAAGTTTCACATTTCTTTAAGCTAATATTTTAATTATAAATCTATTTACAACTCAACAATGTTTATATTTTTTGATATTGTTCCCCTAGCTACGTGGTGCACATGAGGAAATATTTGACTACTTGCGATTATATTGTATTATCAGAAATGTGAAAATCATGACTATATACCAGCAGATAATAATATTATCACCTTCATATAAAATATAAAATCAAATATAAAATATATTTCTCATCCGTAAATAACTGAGATGAATTTTTAAAATTTTAGAAGTTAGTATCTACATGCACTTCATTAAGAAATCTCAGGTAACCTTTTTAAAAAATTAAGCAAGCATTCTTAAGTAAATAAACTGCATCACGTGTATGTATGTAAACTAATGTATAATTTATTAATTTTTTTATTTCTTTGTTTACATGTTTCTTATTTTTAATTAAAACAAATCATTAATAATTTTCTAGATATGTGTACGTAGGTAGTTAATGACATAAATCAAATCTGAAAAATTTAACATTGAACTAGTTTAACATATTTATTGAATAAATTTATTTGATAAGAATGTAGTTGTACGGCCCTCGACCTCACTTAACTAAACTCAACATCAAACGAAAGATTCTTCGTTCTGTTAATATCATAAAACTTTTAATTCTTTATTTCCTATTTTTCTTCTTCGTTAACCTATTTATTATTCAATTCGTAAGTAATACTTAATTATTATACCATTATGGGGGAGGGGGTTTGTTTCAAAATAAACTATTTCAACATTTTCTAATTATAATTAAAAATACCGTAAACCGGGGTAACTTTGGTACAATTTTTACAGTTTTTTGGTTATAAAATCGTAATTAGTTATCAAATTTAGTTGGCAGTAGGATTGTATAAAAGTTCTACTGGGACTACATAAAATCTACATAGAATTTATTACTTTATCGTTTTCACAACTGAGAAAATGGGCCTTAAAAGTGTCCCAAAGTTACCCCGGGTAGCGGGGTAACTTTGGGACAGGAACTTTTTTTATGGATATCTTTGTTTAAAATACATTTCTATCAATTATAAACCTAACTATGATAAAGTAGATTAAAAATTTGATTTCGCTAGGGAAAAGTTGCATTTTGTTAATCGGTCAAGGGACAAGAAAACGGGAAATTAGAAAAATGGTGCTTGAACAAATAATTTGTTTTATTAAAAACAAAAAACAACATTTTCTTTATTAAAAAGGAACAAATTAGGCAAACTTAAATAATATAGGTAGATACAACACCTAGGTAACTTAAATAATCTCCATTCATTCTGGAACATCGGCCGATGAGTCGTTTCTTTACTTTAAGACATGTACCAAAGTTACCCCTGAAGGTTACGACTTTTTATAAAATTATTTATATTTCACATGTGTTTCGACTTTTAAGATTTTTCTTTATGGTAAAACTGTGACAGAATATTGAATTTTTCGATCCTTTTACTCGAATTTAATTAATGTTGTTAGTTTCACTCCACCGATAGAAAATATACCCACTATGCACTTAACACCTGTTTCTGTGAAGGTCAGTTTTACACCTCTAGGGGATTCCTGCTAAAAATAAACTGTTGCTAAATCACATAAATTAAGAGTTAATACTCTACTTTTGGTGATAAAAATATAAAAGAGCCGATTGGTACTAGAATTATTGGTATATAGAGGGAGAAGTAAAAAATAATGCCGGTGTCCCAAAGTAATACTGCAGTCCCAAAGTTACCCCGTTTTACGGTATTGCAGACTGACTGAACTTACTTGTTATCAATATATTGAATCCTTGCACCTGAAGAATCATTTCATTGAATCTCTGGATTCTGTTAACTTCTGAGGTTCTTTTTTATTGGAACCGAAAACAGAAATTCTTTAAAAACAGAGACGCCCGAAATTTGTACTCCAGTAAGTTGTAGACTTGTTCCCCTAGCTACGTGGTGCACATGAGGAAATATTTGAGTACTTGCGATTATATTGTATTATCAGAAATGTGAAAATCATGACTATACTATACCAGAACATAATAATATAATAATATTATCCACCTTCATCTAGACCAGTGATTCTCAACCTTTTTTTTGTTGCGGCACACTTTTAACAATTTCAAAATTTGGCGGCACACAAAGAAAAAGAAAAGTTTAAAAATTATTTACTTACCTATAACACACTGCGTAAAATAGTTTATGATAATAATTTTAAATGTGCGAAATAAAATAATTTTAAATCATATTATTTAATAATATTAACATAATTATAATATCTAAAATTTCGCGGCACACTTTTTAGAATTTCGCGGCACACAAAAGTGCCGCGGCACAGTGGTTGAGAATCACTGATCTAGACTTTAAAAATCAATCTGACTATTTATTCCATCAGTGAAATAAGTAATTTAGTAAATTTTGTTATACCGGTAACATGTTGTCCATTTAATTATATCAAAAAAAAGTTTGAATTAAACAATTTATACAAACTATAATTTATTATTAATTTATCAAAAGTTCATCAAATTCAATAACGTGTGCACTTGCGACACCTGTTTATACATATACAAATGGTACCAGAATTATAATGATATACATAAGTAATAATAATTTATTCTATAATATTGAAATCATGTATAAGTCAAGTTTTATGCATTTTGTGCAACATAAAATTTTAAATTTTATTTGAAGAATTTTATCAAAAGAATTTATTGATATAATAATATGTTTTTAATACTTATTTAAATCAGAATTCAAAATATTAGTAGAAAAATAAACATTTTTTAAAATATTAAAACATAAGGGGCATGGGATATTTTTTTAAATGTTGTTCTAATTTTGGGAAGAAAATTTTCACTCGTTTTTTGAAATTTTAAAATTCTAGCATTTGATGACAAGTCTAAAAATTGGCAACGAAACATTTTTCTTATATTCAAGGTACCTTGACCGACTTTGAAATTTTTAAAATCTAATATTATTGGACCAATGTGAAATAAAAGTTCTTAAAAAATAAGCATAACGGGAAGACATAAAACTTAAAGTACAAATATTTGAACTTTCCATTATATTTGAGATTATATGGGTCATTATAGACTTCTTTATAGGGGTAAATATAAAATCAATTAATTGCATTTTAATTTTTTTAATAATTACAAAATATAAAATATTTTTATTTCAGGGAAACATTTTGGCGTACCTTTAGAAAGTTTGTGAAATTCGTAAAAATTTGAAAAAATAAATCTAATACTTTTTCATCGAAAATTTAGCTTCCAAGTTAGGCAAATATTTTATAAACACTCCGTATAAAAATCAATGTGCTTCAAAATATTAACATAATGTTAAAAATGCCCCTGCGGAATTTTATAGTGACAATTTTTGTACAACGTTTGTTATCTAAAAGGACAGGCCTGTGCAAAATTTCAGCCTTTCAAAATTTGACATTATTCTGCTTTGAAATTCCTACAAATTAAAAAATCTCAATATTCCGCCCGCAACACCTTAAAACTTATAAATTTTGAAATTAGATAATGTGCTTTAACTATGTTAATGTTAGTAACAGTTGGTGATAACGATAACTAATAAGTTTTTGTTGCTTATAATCTGTAGATCATAGTTCAGTTTATATACCCGGCTTTATTTTTTAATTTCAAAAATTATATAATTTATTATCTGAATTAATTATAATAAGTATATTTTAAAATTTTATTTAATTGTAAGATAATTTCAAAAAGAGATATTTTATATCTTTTATATGTATAATATAATATAATATTAGTAAGGATATTTTAATAATTTACGAATTAAGAAAATTAAATTAATATTAAAATAAGATATGTTAAGCTTTCAGTGTGCGATGCACTCTTCATCAGCGTAAGCCAATTTAAGTATAATATAATATTATATTATGTCGCTTTGAAGAGATATAATATAATAATCTCTTCTTGAAATCATTTTACGATTAAATAACATTTTAACATATACGTAATAAATTCACATAATACATTACATAATTTTTAAAACTACAAAATTTGTTGAAAAAAATAATTGCCAGGTATAAGGACCGAACCTTGATCTACGATTTGGACTTGAACTTGGACCCGATAGTTAAAGATGGTTTAAGATACTTAAAGATATGTAAAAATTCTCTAATAACAATTAAACGCCCTTAAAGATATTTAAAGATTTTTTAAAGATAGCTCATGATGGTTAAAGATAGTTAAAGATTTTCTAAAGTTAATTAAAGGTGGTTGAAGATGCTTAAAAATATTTAAAGATTCTACTATATATCCTTAACAAGATAGTTAAAGATAGTTCTTCTTCTTCTTCTCAACCGTTTTCCGCCCACTGCTGGACATAAGCCTTTCCCATTAATGGAGGTGTTTGACCATAACTCAAAGATAGAACATAAGAGTGAGCATAACTTAAGGATAGTTAAAGTTACTTAAAGATATTTAAAAATAGCTCAAGATAATTAAAGATAGTTAAAGATTTTTTAAAGACAGTTAAGAATCGGTAATCATAAGATAGTTAAAGATAGATAAAGATATTTTTATTTTTTAAAGATAGTTAAAGGTACATAAATATATTTAATGGTTCTCTAGAGATAGTTCAGGATAGTTAAACATTATTCAATATATTTAAATTGGACCACTTTCTGCAATAAGGAACCAACCGACATTTCAATCAGGAATTCGTACTTCATCAATTTCAGAAAAGAAATCCAAGTTTTTAATGACTGTTGCTTCTAGAACCAATTTTATAATTATGAAAATTAATGACAGTTAATAAACTAATACACTTATAAACAGAAATAAAATAATTTCTTAAATAATTTGTACTGTAAAATATATTAAGCTGTCCATTCAACAAATTTATTACGCTATCTAAAACTATTAAAAAAATCTAAGTAGATAATTTGTCAAATTATACAGATTATAATAAGTATAAACTTGTTGCTTTTTTCCTTTTGTGGGTTTAGTGGACAATTAAACTCTATTATATCCTTTTTGAAAACATTTTTAAATTTAAAGCATTGTAATAAAAACCGGGCTAAGTGCCAAAAATCTTCAAATTTTCTAAAAACTTAAAAACGGGACCATATCAAAAATATCACAAATATCATTGATTGCAGTTTTAAAATTTTTGACACTTATTCGAATTTTATTACGTTATTTGGTTAATATTTTTATATTTTTAAATCTATGCTATAGGTAGCTGAAATTGTTTATATTAATCTAATTATTAGATCTATTTCGTAATTTATTAAAAACATTAATAATAGTAATGAAATATATAAAATATATAAAATATCTCTCTCGTCGAGTCTCGATCGCCGATCCAAAGAATTAAATCGCGCTTACTTTAATCACTGGAATACAACAGGATCGTACTGTTTGGGATTAGGGTAAAAGTTGACAATAATATAAATAAATTGTTATAATAACTTGAGTCTGAAAGTCTCGTTATAAGAAGAACGAACAGACTTTTCGCTAGACTTTTTGGCGCTAAAGTAAAAATATTATTTTGCATTGTCACTTAAAAAATTATTAAATTAATTATTATTAAATTTAGTGATATTAAATTTTTTTGTGGAGGACATGATGTCCTTTAAAAGGATGGTCACGTTTGAAACTATTACAAATATTTTAATCTGTTTTTGCAATTTTTGTGGTGTCCTTTTAAAAGGACGGTGGCATCATCCGAGTTAAATTACATCAAAAATACAGACAGATCTTCAAGTTTACTGTAATTACTTTAGAATGGATAGTAATGTCTAACAAGATCCATTAATTCTAAGTTCATTTATTACGAAGCAAAGCACAAATATGAGAGAATTCCTAACAATAAATGAAAGACTAGCAGTAATATAGTGAGAAAATCCTGTTAGTCTGCTTTCAATAAGTAAATTATACTACTGAAAAGTCATACTGATGAAATAAATTCAGAATCCTGAAAGTTCATCATTAGTATATTGAAAATTTACCAGCATTTTCTCTCGCATGGTCAGCAAATACCGTCAGTATTGACATCGTCTTAGTCACACTTCATAGGGAAAGGTCCTTTTAAAACTATTTCATTCTAGATTAAATTAACATTTATAATTTATTAGATTATTATTGTTGGTAGGTAAATATATTTAAGTCCTCCTTACGTTCTTCGAAGGTTACCATTTCAAGGCAATCTTGATCTATATTATTTTTTCCTCAAATACACGTGCAATCTACTTGTTGAATACCAAAAACTTTATGTTGCGTATTATTATCATCGATTTACATTTCCGCATTGACTCCCGATTGTAAAATAGCAAGCCAGTATTAAAAGAAGTTTTAATATAGATAATAAAATATGATGTGCAATTACAACTTTCTTTTTTAGTTTTAAGTATTTACGTTTTTGACACGTCACAAGAGAAAATTAATTTAAAAATTAAAATTTTACTGTGTTTATATTGCATAGCATTTAAAATTTAATTTAACATTGAAATTTAAAAAAATGTACGAATACCTTTATTTTTTGCATATAATATAATATATGTCGTAGTGTTGCTACATAATTATATTTCATTAAAAGTTAAATTGAACTTTTAAACGAACACATTCTCATCTTTAAGTGAAGGACTCGGCTAAAGGAATTTACCAACTTTTATAATTCTTCTATAGGTTTATATATATCTAGTATAAAATCCTAAAAATACCTGATTAAGTAACATACCTAATCATAATTGAATTCTTAAATTATAAGAAAATTAAAGGTTTTATGACAATGACCTAATCAATGCCACTGGATTAAGAAGTGTACGAAAACATTATGACGAAAGCGCCAATTGTTAGAACACCAACTCCAAAACCACTTTCTCTATACAGACAAGGACACTATCAGCCTCCGAAGAAGACATACTTAACCTTTAGTTTAGTAATCACTTATTCAGGTTCATTCCTTAAGAATGTATCAGTTAACATGCTTTATAATCCTAATAAGTTTTTCGTGTTTGCAAGTGATAGCAATATCCCATAATTCTTTATATAAAACTAATGAATTGCAAGAAGATGGCAAGTGTTTTTTAAATGTCCAATTGTCAAATAAAAATATTAACTAATTTTTTTTTGTTTTAGATTGTCCCAATTGTGTAGATGATTCGACTACATCGTCTCTTAATCGATGGACAATGCCTCTTCTCAAGCTTGGAGATAAAAGATATTACTTAGGAATATTTTTTAAGGTAAGTGAAGATTAAGAAAATTTTGAATTTAACGTTTTGCTTTACTTTAAAAATTGAAAGGATCACGATTAAAATATTAACGAACCGTTTTTTGAATACTCGGTTAAGGCTAATCAAAGAAATAAATTGGTGCTTCCGGAGTTTTTAGGCGATTAATTAGGTATTTGAATGTTTAATGTTTTTGTATTTTTAACTTTTCATTTTTATTTGTATTTTTAAGTTTCAATTTAATTATTTCACCATTTTTATAAAAATAATAATTAGTAAATACATATTAAAGTAAAATAAATCACTATAGCGAATGAATATAATATGAAAAATATTTAACAAAAATTAAAAAAAAAGTAAATTATTATTACTTCATAATAAGCAATGTTTTCTAAAAAAGGATTAATTATTTTCACCTATCAAAATTTCGACATAATATAATAATAGCCTATGGTAATATTTAAAACTTGAAAAAAAATTTTCTTATTGTAGGATAATTTTATTTTTTTATATTCTTTTAATTATTTTACAATAATTTTAAAAATATTCAATATCTGGAAATAGCTGATAAATTAATATCAACTGTCTTCATTTCGCCTGATTTTAATTTGCTCAAGGATTTATCGGTACTTTTTAATTTAATTGCGTAAACCTAGCTATTCTCTTTAATAATTTAAAATTTTTATACACGTACAATCAACTCAAGTAATTTAATACTAAATTGCTAGTTTATCAAATTTGAAATTTAAGTAAACGACTACATAATAATTAGGGTGACTTTTTACACTTTTCATTTACTTCCTTCGTGAATTGAAACTTGACTTTTTAGAAAAGAAAAATGAAAGTTCAGTAATTCTGAATAGGAACCGTTGAAAATTTTTTTAATAACAATTTTGTTTAAGTTCTGCTTGCAGGTTGACTTAACAATATAATGTTAAAAATTATAAAAAGAAAATATAAAAAAGGGTGTATCTAACATAACATGCTAAGTTAATTTCAGCCATAGTATTTTATAAAATTTGTCATCGACAATCGACATTCGATTGCGTATATAGTATATTAGTATATTTACTATTTACTTCCTTCACATACTACATAATATGTGCTTATTATTACCATGCAATTTGAAAAAACTAAAAGAAAGTTTTCTAACATGAAGTGTTATTGTAATTGTAGCGTAATATGGCTTAAAAAACAATATTATTAGTGAGCACTATTTCCGTAATCATAAGTTGTACTTACCAAGGTCCTAACTTTATTATAACTGTTCAAATATGGGATTTTTCAATAAGAGCTTTACGATATTTTTTGCAAACAAACCCAATTTAATTTAGAAAATATATCTTTTTTCCTTTAAACATAAACTTTGATCTAATACATTAATTATAATATTTTATATGAAAGACGACATCAACCAAATAGATACTTAGAGTCTAGGACAGGGGTGGCGAACCTTTATGTATCAACGTGCCATTTTTGCTAAAGAAATGTTTAATGAGGCCATAGACGTGCCATCAAATAATTAAATATAATATTTAGTAGTGTATTTTTTGATCGGTGGCGTGCCCAAAATATTGTGTCGCGTGCCATATAGGTTCACCATCCCTGGTCTAGGACAAGAGTACGCTACCGAAAGGCCGAGAGCGTTAGGACGCAGACCATAAAGACGCAGACCCAGAAAGATGTAAAAACTTATTTTACATTTACATTTTTTATATTACATATTTTTTTGATTTATATCAAAAATCAACTATTGAATCCGAGATGGGAAGTGGTTGCGTTGTCGAAACTGACTTTCCACGCCCTCTGCTCCGGTCCCTTCCGTTCCACGCGTTCTGAGCCGTTTTGTCAACGATATACCAATTTATTAAATATTCCCTAAGGAATTTCTTGGGTCTGTGTCCTATTGGGTTTGAGTCCTTTTGGGTCTGCGTCCTTTTAGGTTTTTTTTTAAAGGAAATCAGTTGATTTTATATAAATTCTTGATTGTTTCTGCGCGTAATTGTAGTTGAATCTTACTGATAAATTCATAAAATCTCATTCTTAACTTGGAAGACATGTTGTTCCAAGAAGACGACGCTATAGTAAATGTGCTGTTGCGATCGCAGTTCAGAGGCAGAATCATTTCATAATGCAATGATATCAATTGATGGACAATATCACACGATTTTAATGATTTGATATGAAAAGTAAGATGTATGTTAATAATCTGCAAATCATCCCCCAGCTCAATGCCAAAATTTAGTGCGTTATTCATGAGATTAAACCGAAAATTGCGTAGATGGATTAAAAATTTTAATATGTTTTATTATTAATAAATTACGAATTAAGGAATAATTATAATGTTATATTTGAGCTTTCGATCTTGCATTAAGACCTTCGTCAGAAAATTACAAATAATAAGTGGTAAAACATGGAAACATATATATGTGCATTGTATTGTCATTTGACCGGTAACTAGATAAAATCCAATAACCGTGAGTTAGGAAAAACCTGGATTGTGTTCCACCAAAAAAGGAAAACCTAGCCCCAATACGTAAAAGGTTTTACACAAGTAAGTGGCTGTATATAGTACTTAAGCCCTCTATATCGGTTTGACGGTTCATAGTGTTCTTGGTCTTCTTTATGCAAATCATCTCATGTAGCAAACGATCTTTGTAATTGCTAACCGATTTAATAATTTTTGTGTTCGTAAAATTATCATCGTGCCCGTCGATAAGAATATGTTTAGCAATGGCAGTACTTTCAGGTTTATTACATCTGATGTTAGAGATGTGCCCACTAATTCTTTTCTTAAGCCATTGGTTAGTTTGTCTAACATACACTAAGTTACAAGTGGTACAATCTACTTGGTATATTAGGTCGGATTTCTTTTCTGTTGGGATTGGGTCCTTAAGTTTAGTATATAGCATGCCGACGTTGTTTGGGGATCGGAAAGCTATGTTAATGTTGAATGGTTTTAATGTTCTCTGGATCTTCTCACTTAAACCATTAACATACGGCATCACACAGAAGGTGGTTTGTTACATGAGATGATTTGCATAAAGAAGACCAAGAACACTATGAACCGTCAAACCGATATAGAGGGCTTAAGTACTATATACAGCCACTTACTTGTGTAAAACCTTTTACGTATTGGGGCTAGGTTTTCCTTTTTTGGTGGAACACAATCCAGGTTTTTCCTAACTCACGGTTATTGGATTTTATCTAGTTACCGGTCAAATGACAATACAATGTACATATATATGTTTCCATGTTTTCCCACTTATTATTTGTAATTTTCTGACGAAGGTCTTAATGCAAGATCGAAAGCTCAAATATAACATTATAATTATTCCTTAATTCGTAATTTATTAATAATAAAACATATTTATTTTCACGAATTAATAATAAACCAATTTTAAAAATTTTAAATAAAAGAGCGACTTTCCGTAAAAAGCACAGTGGTCATTTAGCCAATATTATTTTTCATATTATAATTTGTACATATAACTTGATCAAGGTTTATGTTTGCATCAAAAAGGAAAGATTCTTTCTTTATGTGGGTTCTAGCAGCCTATTATTTATCAGTAGGTGTGATTATGTATGTATTATAAAATATAAATTTAATAAAAATTTTAACTGTAAGTAAAGAACAACGTACAAGAAATTTTAATTAAAAATATTTTAAAACAACATTTTTCTGATCAATATTTTCATTTTCTATTTTCGTTTTATCTGGTTAGATGCGACTAACGATAGCCAATAAGCTTGAAATAACGTAATCTCGCATTATCATAATAATTTATTTAAAATTTACTGCGCAGGATTTTGGCTCCACCAAAATCAAATTTCTTGAGCTAACTATACAATCTATTGATTTGAAAGCCAGCTCAGTAGTTTGAGCGCATTAAAGAGATTTCTTAATTTTTTGTTGTTTACTACGATTGCTCGTTCAAATAAGCATCTATTTCAAAACAAAGAAGCACAAATTTTGCTGTGGTGGCATTTTTTATAAATATTTACAAATTTATAAATTTAAAAATTTAATTTAAAAATTTAAAAAAAAGCCGACGATATGCCTTTTCATATTTGCCGCTCGATTTCTGTAGAATTAGAGCTTGAACCGCTATAATACGCCGATTCCTCAACATCCGAACATTCCGACAAATCTGACATTTTTCAGCTATTTCAAATCCAAAAACACAATAAATTAAAAAAAGAAGTATAATCACTAACCTGTTCTCTTTGGCTACCAACCGTCAAATACAAATTTAAATATGAAACCTATTTTCATAAAGTATATTTTAGTAAATTGTTTTAAATTAGGTATAAATAGTATGTTATTGGTTCTTTTTCAAACACTATTAGAAAAAATATTGTTCGATACGCGTCGAAAAGTATCTTTTTCCATTCTCGGCTTCGGTTTACGAACTTCGCCTAGAATGGAAAAATGTTACTTTTCCTAACTTGTATCGAAAATATCTATTTTTACACACACAATAAATAGTAGGTACTATATCACTTACTTAAACCTGATATGAGACTTTTCAATCTATTTTGAGCATATTTTTGCTAGATGTCAATTTGGAAATGAGAAAACTTATCAAACATGAAAATAAAATTTAACCCAAACAATAGTAGAGTGGTGTCAAATAATGTTGGTGTCAATTGGTGGAATTGGGTGTCACGCCATCTCTACTGCGCCGGATTTTGGCTACGCCTTTTGTTCTTTATTTGACACTACTCTATTGTTTAGGTAATTTCACTACATTTCCACAATATAAAACACAGCTGAATCCGAATCACAACTGAATTTTTAGGATAATTATTTTCTTGTTGATATTTTATTATTGATCAAGATAATCTTCGGTTGCACCGACAAATGGAATACAACAGTATGTATAATGTTACGAGAAAAGTACGTACACCGGTAAATGTATACATTTACCGGTGTACCTAAGGTCCTAAGGTATACCTTTCCCAATAGAATGAGGAATATGTGTACATTTATCAAACGATATTGGGAAAAATATATTGAGACTTAGCAACAGGTTAGTTTGCTAAAAGCGTGTCCCAAAATGAACAAATATTTTTAAATTTGTCATATTTCTTTTCGTGATTAAGCCCGCGTACAAATTTTTATTACTGTCATTAATAAACTTTGAGATTAGATTATGTAAAGATATACAATCGAACGATTACCATTATTATTAAAATTTATTTATTTAAATTTTTATAATTTAAAATACCCACTTAATTTTAAATTAATTTTATTATATTTAATTGAAATTTAAAATAATAAATACAGCCCCAGATCTAAGATTTTTCCGAACCGGGACAAGAACTTGACATTGTGTTGACAAATATATGAATTTGGCGCCTTTTGAACTGCCGATGCCGCCCGGAGCAGGCACCCCGGGGTTTTCCCTCCCTAGATCCGGGACTGTAAATAGATTAAAAGAATAATTTATCGTTTAAATATTAAAATATTGATGGTAGTCGACACCTTATACTGGTTATGTTTACAATTTAGATAATTTAATTTTATAGATTCATGCAGAATTTGATGATTAAATTTTTCAAGAGTTCATTGGTAGACAATCCTATCATGTTACCAACCCAAATTTATATTTAAAAACCAAAATAAATTTTAAAAATTAAATTATAAGCATAAGCATCATAAGATGTAAGCTCTCTCGATGCAAGCTCTCTTCGAATCTGTCTCTTAAATTTGTGAAAACTCGCTGGCACATGAAAGACCTAACTTCGTTAATTGCTTCCTTCGTTCATGTTGACTTTGGATGTCCCGCTGGCTTCTGTTTTAATGTTGAACCCGTAGCCTCAGACTTTGTAACCCAAGACCAAATCACACTTTCGCTGGGAAATATTCAGAGTGAACTAACAGCCGAACAACAATGCATGAATTTGTATAAACATGTTTTACACAAAATGCACGCTGCTCACCCGTAAAGCCTTCCCTGGTAATTGAATTTCTACGAACCAAGCTACTAATTCCCACCACCCGCACCCCGCTCCGACATATCGTTCGTACCGACATAGGTAGTACTATTTTAAAATAGTAAATTCTTTATGTCCAACCTACTATATTAGGAGCAAATACTTCAAAAGTGTACATTTTATTATCCGTTTACAACAATGTACACATTTAATTTAATCGATAATAATAAGAGTTGGAAACCTACAACAACGAATAAAATATTATTCAAGGTTAATACATTAATTGACGCATATTTTAATGTAAGGTACACGTTATTCAAATTTTTACAGACACAAGGACAATAATCACATTGACATTTGCACTATACGGGCATTCTTAAAATGCTTGTCTATTTGTATTTATTTTAATTTTGTTGGACTATATTTACTAATGTTTTTTATTTTACAGGCAAATTATTTTAGAGCAACACAGTTTTGCAGATTTCATGGAATGCATTTAGCCAGCATATCATCTCAAGATGAAAACGACAAATTAGAAAAATACATTAAAGATTTTGGTAAGTGATGGCCTATCAATTAATAACCAAACGCAGATACATAGGTAATAAACACATAATCAATCTAAACAATCTAAGTTAATTGATTTTCATAAGGAATAATAGTCCTTTTAAATCTGCTATCTGTTCACGATATATGACATTATGTTCTGCACTGTGACAGATCTGTGTCGAGTTAGGCATTGCAAAAAATTTTAAAATAGCACCTTGAATAAAACCAATTAAATGAGCGATAAACATTCGAATTGGGCCTACCTTAATCAATAAAATTAAATAAAAGTTGATCTATAATTTTAAAAACATTAACAATAAACAATAATTAAAAAAGATAATAATCTAATTATTATTATTGTCTTAAATAATTATACTTAAATAACGTATGCAATGATATATTATTAAGTAGCATAATATAGATTATGAAGTACGATTACAAGACGGCAAAATATTTTTGTGGGTACTGATGTCTTTTCCTTGAGAATTCAAAAGTCAAATGTAAAATTTCGCATTATTAATTTTACTTTTTTCCTTTTTCTGCAAACAAGTTTTTTAAGGCAAATTTAAACAATTCTTATATGAAAATTAACTATTTTAAACAAAATTAACTACTTAATAATATATTGACTTTTAACTATTAACACATTATATATATTATATTAATTTTATATTAATACATTGTATAATGTTTACACAAATTCTTCGAAAAAAAATATTCTTTATCACGTTTATTATTAATTAAAATATATAAATATATTTAATAATTGAGTTATTTTAAAAGAATTAAAAGTTATCAATACTTATTGTCATAGTTTATAATAACAATATTTAATTAATTTTATAACTGATAACTTGTAATTATATTATTTAATTATATTAATTTGATTTCTGTTTTACTCTAACGAAATCTTCTTTCTAATAAAAATTATTATTTAATATTTATATTAATTGTTATATTTTAATAATTTTACGAATTAATGAAATTAAAGTAATATATAATTTATAAGTTTTCAAGTGCTCTCGCACCCTTCGTCAGAATTCTGACTCTTACAAATATATATTACTTTAATTTCATTCCTAAAGTTATTAAAATATAACAATAATTAATTTATTGACGGTCGGAACATAGTGGTCATGCGAGTTGACTATGAACACTAAATACCCGGTTCGAATCCGAGTGAAGTAAGAACTTTATTCTGGCCGTCTCTCTGGTCCTCCAGGTTGGGGGTTCTCGTCGGGCTGGCTCCCCGTCGTAGGTAAAAAATGCAATGCTGTGAATGCCATTTAATATTAAAAGTTAATATTATAATGGTCAGCCAAGACCCATCAGGGTTGTAGCGCTACACGATAGATAGAATAATTAATTTATTATCATGAATTAACAACTAATCAATTTTAATATTTATATTTATAATTTGTAGGACTTGGTCATGAACATTTTTGGACTTCTGGAACAGATTTGGCAGATGAAGGAAAATTCTTTTGGATGTCCACTGGGAGACCGCTTACTTTTACAAACTGGAATGCGGGGGAACCTAACAATTTTGTGTACGAAAATGGAGAAGAAGAAAATTGCTTGGAATTGTGGAATCGAGATGGAAAAGGACTAAAGTGGAATGATTCGCCGTGTTCGTTTGAAACATTTTTCGTATGTGAAGTGCATCAGTGACGTGATAAATAAGTCCATTTAAAAAATACTTTTCATTAAGACTTGGTGAGATCTACCTTCATTTGTATTATTGAGTGATGAACATACCTTAGGAACTTATGACATCATGTATATTATAGTTTCGTAGGTATTGACATAGGGCAGAGAAAAGTATAACAAATAAATCGTGTATAATATGTATGTAGGGTATGATTTTTAGATGAATGTGTGTAAATGTATGTATTTCTGTGTTACAAATTAGGTAAGTTAGATAATTTTATAATACTTAAACCAAATAAAAGTTGTTGTAATTTAAAAAATTTAGATAATTCTTAATAAATATTTTTTGTACGTATTAGGTTTTCTTTTTCAATAAACTAGGAACTTGGAAATTAAATATTATTTTTACAAAGTAAGGAAGTGCTATAAGACTGAATGTGCATTTATCAAAAAAACAGCGGATTTAAAAATTAAAATATATTGAATTTATGAATAAGGTTACGTATTAATTATCTGGTTGGTTCATCAAAATGATAGGTGGCAGAGTGACAGAACAGTTCTGAAGCAACAGTAATTAATTACATTTCTTGTTTGTTTCGCATGTATGTAAAGTTAGTTGCAGAACCTGCAGGATCATATTCTGTGCGACTATAAGCTGTGCGACCGATGATGGCCGAACAACTATGACCATAACTCACAACTACTATTTTTTTGTCAATCATTATTTATTTATTTTTATTGATATTATCATTTTTACAAATATTCATTTAATTTTTTATTTGTGTAACAAAATTTGATTCTTTTCTTACGTAAACCACCTTTACGTAAAGTGTACTTTACAAAAATATTAACTTTCAAAATACTTGAATGTCACTCTTGTTCCATAATATTTTTTAAAGAACCTGTCAATAAATTTCTCTTAACTATTATTGTCAAGTATGTTTAATTCATGTTTCTCTGTTGTTCATAATTGGATATACCCATAGTTGTAATATATTGTTTATTTTTCATCGATCACTCCTACATTGAATTTAACAGTCGATTTTCGATTTCTCCATCTCAATTATATCCACTCAAAGTTATTTTTAGATTACATTAGGTACTACAGTAAAAAAACATTCTTCTTCAAGTACCTTATCCGATTCCGGATGTTGGCGATCCTCCTGGCTAAGCCAAGAGGACTTTACTAGGGAAATGTTAATGGGGTGGTTTCCCGTTGCCTTCCCCATAGTCCACAGATCGAGTTTGGACTTTTTAGATCACAGCACATATCCGACACAATCAGGATTAGAACCGCGGTTTCCCGCTTTATAGTCTATCCGTGTTTGATTTACGTCAGACTGCTGGATAAAAAACATTATCGATCATTATTGAGGAATTTTTACACTTGGTTTATATTCAAAAGATACGTGTCAATTTTTCAAATTGAGAAATGCTCAGAAATTCCGTAATATAATGTATGAATTATTTTTTATTTCCACCAAAACATACCTTAACCAATTATTTAAAACTGTTATTTTTCAATTATAGGTAGGTAGGAGACGGTCGCAGCATAGTGCTAACGAGAGTTGACTATGAACGCTAAATACCCGGTTCGAATCCGAGTGAAGTAAGAACTTTATTCTGACCGTCTCCCCTCGGAAGGCAGTGGCAAACCACCGAGAGTAATATGCCAAGAAGAATCCTTAAAGTGTTAATAATCTAAATAAGTCCAAAATTGATATGTGGACTAAGGGGAAGGCAAGCCACCACCCCATTAACATTTCCCTGGTACAGCCTGCTTGGCTAAGTTGGGGGGATCGCCGTACATCCAAAATCGGATAGGCACCTAAAGAAGAAAGAAGATAGGTAGGTAATTCGGAACCCAGTTTGATTTTCGAAAAATAATTTAATAACAATAATGATCACCAAAAAAATGCAGGAAAAACAATCAATGCTAGATATCTTACGTACCTTAGCGGTTTCGCTACCCTGAGATTTTCAAACTATCGAAATTTGTTTTTGGTTATAGTATTTTTTAATTATACTTTTAAGAATATTTTAAGGGTTTAAAACATGCAAATATTCCGAATATTACTTGTGTTATTGCCAGGATCGCCGCGCGCCGCTAGGGGTACTTCCGCCCGTGTGCAAAGTTTAATTTGGTCGCACTTGTAGCCGATTTTTTTCGTTTTTTTAATATAATTTCCTAAATTTCTACTACTTATTCCCTGTCGTAAAGTAAATTACCTTTTCTTAACCCCTAATTTTTGGGATTTTGGCCGCTCGTGTGTTTTGCACACTGTGCACAATAGGGCGCGGCGGCCCTGCATATACCTATTTTACATAACATAACAACCTATTATTTATTCAAAAAACACGAAAAATATGCACTACAATTCTGCTCTCAAATCTTTCAAGATAGGACTTTGTACCTTAAGCAATTTGTAGATAGGACGATATAACTTAGCACGGCAGAATTGGTGGCAGCGATATACTCAGCTAATAACATGAGGCAATTTTCAACTTTTTTAAGTTTCCTATTGAACTTGAGATGGTTCTGTAGATGGTTCTGTAGTACCTAGTGGTCGCCGAATATTGTATTTATATACCAATAAAAGTCAAAATTATTGACAGCGTGTTGTAAAGGAGATAAAGCAATTTAAAGTACAATATGTAACCGTATGGTTACAAAAACCGATAAAGGGTTAATTCGGAATAATTCAAGTCCTGGTCAATACTATTTTCTATAGATAAAATTTACTATATCTGACAGTCTCTCCTAACACATGGTTGAACGTAAATAAGTTTCAATTTAATGAAACCTCGTTCTCCATTAGCGATAGTTACTGGTATGGTTAGCAAAATTCGAAGTGCTGTCCATTCGACGTCATTACCGTAAAGAACGACTGCGTCATGCATGTAAGTTTCTGGGACAGATTAGACATGAATGTGTGGTTTTGAGAGTAGGAGGATGTACGCCATCAGGCAGCTGAAGAACATGGTTTCATTGAATGTCTTAAGGGTGGCATATTTTTAATTCATTTTATTCAAGGTTAATTAAAGGAGTCTAAGCCTATGGCATTTTAGTGTGGGGTCACTCTGCACATACTCATACACTTTTCGGAATGCAAAGAAGGCAATAAGAATCCTGGTCTGGGATATAATGATGATTGTAAGGATAAATTTGCAGAGTTGGAGATCCAGGTGCTGCCGTGTCTTTACGAGCTTCAGGTGCTAAAGTACTTAAAACAAAACGAGTCCTCTTTAAGACATTTGCACATGATTATAACACGCGTGGTAGGAACAATCTTGTACCGGAATTTCATCAGCTTTTTCGTTCCAGAGAAGCAACGGCATTCCATTCAATTACATTTTTAATGCACTTTCGGAAGACGTAAGAAGACTGCATCCAATTCGGTTCGGGAGGGTAACCAGAAGGATACTTCTGAAGGGCTGTTTTTATTCTACAAATGAATTTATGAATTTTACAGACAGATCTGCGAGTGATTTACGTGATGTTATAGTTGAAAATTTAAAAATACTGTAACTCGATAGGTTTCTTTTAATTGTACAATCGTATGATGGAGCTGTTGTTATGTCAGATTGTTCTACTGGTCTTCAAGCCAAATTAAAGGAAATTTATCCACCGGCCATATAATAGGGGAAGGTGTTCCACAATGAGACAAAAATCATATTCGATTTTTTTTTATATGTTTTCAAATCAAATTTTAAAACTGTAAATGGTCAAAGCACTTACTTCAATATATGCTCTACCTTATTCATCAATAAAAAAGTGGATTTTTTCATTGACTAATAAAGTATGATTTTTATTAAAAAACCTTACATTTGTCTCATTGTGGAACAATCGTGTTCCACGATGAGACATACATTTATTTAGTGCTACGATAAGAATATTGAAGAAAAAATTAGTCTACGGTGAACAAGAAGCCTGCCCACATCATAGTTGTAACGGAATAGTTCCAATTCGGTGAACTCGAAAGAGGTTCTTGACGGGTTCTTCCTCGCGCAGGTCGTCGGAAGTTCTACCATCGTCTTGAAAATAATCGTCATTGTCATCACTTGATGATTCAAGATGTCTCGTTTTAGCTTTCATTATCTTTCTGCGCCTCCTCAAATCCTGCGTTTTTAAGGAAAGCCGTTAAAGTGTGTATAATGTTCCACATTTAGACAGTCTCATTGTGGAACAAAAATTGTGTCTCATTGTGGAACTATCACACATATATTTTAAAAATCCCCCTACAGTAAACCATACATGCTATGCCCGTGAATAAAGCA
Source organism: Rhagonycha lutea (assembly GCA_958510855.1). Lineage (NCBI taxonomy): Eukaryota > Metazoa > Arthropoda > Insecta > Coleoptera > Cantharidae > Rhagonycha > Rhagonycha lutea. The sequence continues at coordinate 61,523,077 of OY294036.1, forward strand.
ATATAACCTCATCTTGTATGAACTAAGTATAGCAAATTATGAAAACTGTATAAATCTATCAGTTTATTTTTCTACGCATTTTCAAAGATGGCCAATCAAAAAAATACCTACCTTTTATGTGACTGCGTTATCACCAACTGACACAGCAGCGCGAAATAACTTGCCTCAATGTCTGACAATGTCACTCTGCACATGGTGTTTAAGGACACCAAACATGAATCTGATGTGGCGGTAAGTTTAAAAAAAAAGTCTCTTATCTCATTGTGGAACATGTCTCATTGTGGAACACCTTCCCCATCTCATTGTATGGTTCACAGATTAAACTCAGCATTAGGGGATACGTGCAATCATATTGAACGAGATAATATTTTTTAACGCCTGTAAAGCTTTATACTATGTCACTTATCTAATTCCTCTCATAAGGAACTTTTGAAGATTCAGAATGTCCTAAACATTCAACTGTTAAGCTGCAGCGCTGTCAAGATTACTTATGAAGCTATTTTAAACATATTAGAAAATGAAATTTCTGATTCCCAGAACAGAAATGCTGTTCATGCGAAAGGACTGCTATTCAATATTAATAATGCGTCATTTATAGTGCACCTCTTCATACCTATTGTTGTGGTATTTTGACCATGAGAGGGTGTAAGCAAGCAAATAAAGGGAGTGATTCAATTTTATTTAATTTTTAAGTCAATAATCAGTTAATTTGGCTGATATAAAAACTTTTGCATCAAATTAATAACAAACCACCGCATGTAACAATTTACACAAAAAACAATACAAATTTGAAGTGAATTATGTAACACAAATAATTTGCGGCGTCCTGTGTATGATTTTTAATTTTTAAAACAATCGCAGTTTTCTATAAAAGTGTAAAATGAAAATAAAAATTAGTGCGCACACGATTAACAGCTTTATGGTACCTGGAAATAAGTGCGATTTTGGTAATCAAAAATATCGATTCCCACCATAGAATCCAAGTTTCGAAAACTGGGAGAGGGACAGAAAGGCCAGCGAGTGAGAATGAAGCGAGTCTCTTGGTGAAACTCAAAGAGGGAACACGCGAGTTCCTATGTGACCTCCAAGCGGAGAGGAGTTCTTTCGTGATCCTGAAAGAAGGAAGAACTCGCGAGACTTCTTGTTGATCTAAAGATCAGGGAAGTGCAATTTTGTGAATTCACTAATTAGTGAGCAGTTGTGTAATTTCGACGAATTAAGGTATCAGTTAATTGGATACCTACAACAGAAATTTGGTTATAAAAATTAAACGCACGTGTGTGAAGTTTGGAGAATTGGCTGGTTTTTGGAATACTGGCTGCTGTGTGGAACGTTTGGTGGATTGGGATAGATTGGAACAGCTGGCGACTGCTGACGGGAGTTTGGCCACATGGATCCGGCAACACGCTAACTTCAGTAAAAATTTACCATTTATAAGTGAGTTTATTAATGAAACTTGTATTTGCTATTTTATAAAATTACACCCATTACATGAATGGACAGATTTACACGTACAGTGTTAAAATTTAAAACGTTAAATGTTACGTGCATGTCTGAGCCATTACATCCAAATACTTGTGGTTTGAGACAAACTTATTGTCCTTATAAAAATTTGATGCAAATTGTTTATAAAAATTTTACGTTCAATTAATAAATTATGCTTGTTACGAATTTACACCCTTTTATTTCGTTCGTCGAACCTATCAGCTCTGAGGAAGATTAAGGGTGAATATCATTGCACTATATTTTTTGCAAGTTCTTAGTCAAAATTTTTAGGAAAAGAAAGCCACTCTAGGTTAAGGCATCTTCATTGATTAAAGGTGTCATTATTACTTTAGAAAATATGAGAAATGAAGAAAGTTTTAAAAACAAATGAATGACACAATTGAAGAATTTGCTGAAAAATTCGAAATTTTGCTTACTCCAACCAGACTATCTAAAAGAAAGATACATTTACGGAAGCTTGCGAAACTTTGTAATGGAGTCTACTTTAGGTATCAACCAAGAATGCACCCAGGAGATGGCTCCAGAGCAAACAACATGCGACTACTGGCGTAATCGTGTGTATTTTCGAGTTTTAGATGCCACCATTGGATACAGGAAAAAGCGGTTCTTAAAAGAAAGCCTTCAAATGGCAGTGGATGTAGATAGTTACTTTTAACTGGATTTTAGTGAGTCAATATTTTTTATAGAATATTATTCTACAGAATTAAACATCGATATTAACTGTTTGGAAGCGGAAATGATGGTTGCAACAAATGTTATAAAATGTAAGATGCAAGAAGTTAATTTTATTTAAGGCAGTCATCCCAAGTGAAGGCTCTTTTTTTCGTTTGCTTTAGGAATTCTTTTTTGCGAACTTTTCACCACATATTTATTCATACGATGAGCACATGTTACAATTTTTTCAGAGCAAAATCGTGGCTCATTGCTGAAGTACACAGCAACTTAGCCGTGTATAGGCAAAAAACTGGTGACCACAATTGCAGGCGTTCTGCTTATGTGAAACAAAATATACAAACAGCATTTTAATCAGTGAAGTATGGGCTATCATGGAAATAGGATTATTAAAAATATTGAACGGTAAATTTTTGGCATTTTGTTGAACATTTTTTAGTGAATTTCACTTCTTCAACATGAAAACAAAACGGTTTGATCAATCTGAATTATCCTAGTTCCCACGATAGCCCATACTTGACTGATTAAAATGCCGTTTGATTTTTTGGTTTCAGATAAGCAGAACGCCCGTAATATTGTGGTCACCAGTAAAGTGTGTTCAAAATATGAATAAATAGTATGTGGTGAAAAGTTCGCAGTTGTGGTATGTTTATTTAGTTTGCCAAAAAAAATTCCCAGATAGCGAAAAAATGGACAGGTATTATGCAAATGAGCTGGGCATTTGGCGTGGAGTGCCCAATCTATAAAGTTACCTTTAGTCTTTGAGGATCTTAAAATGCCACTGTATCTTTTATCTAACACCCAAGATATAAGGGCTATAAAGATGGAAAATGCCAACAAATTTATATGAACATAATATACCTTTTACCTTGGTGAATAGATAGTTATTAATTTTCTCCCCATTTGCTGATGGTGTTACTGATTTGGGGGTTACTTTTTTTTAAATTAGGTTTCTATGTTTGATTAAAATGTCTTGCTTCTAAATGGGTCGTATCAAATTAATAATAGTTAGGTGGAGGATTATTTTATTCTGAAAAAAGTTATGGATATACTAGGTACATTTCTAAATGAGTGTAAAATATTGAAAAGTAATTTTCATATAATTTACCTCTTTATTGAGAATAAAAATACAAAAAGAGTAGATTGTAGAAATAAGAAATATTTTTTATTATAAATAGTGCAAACTGTAATCTAGATTCAAACTTAAATATAAATAACATCAAATAAAATCTTATATAAAAATATTTGTTTAAAAATTTGTCGTATTTTTTATATTAAAAGAGGTAAACATTTTTACTATAATACAACTTTTTAAACAGATATTAAATTGCAATGGTTCAAATTGTTAGCGATATTTTCAAATACTGCAAGCCACAGCAGATAATCAAAACAAAATTCAACAAAAAGAAACATCGACCATCAAGTAAAAGCCATTATTATTAATTACCCTAATAACTATGAATATTTTCCTTCAACGATAATTAATTTTAAATTGTACAAATATCAATCTAATTTGAATGATATTTTCTCAAAAATATTATTACATACAAGTAGTTAATTTTAAATTTAGTAATATATAAATTGTATATATAAAAATTTTAAGCATCAAAAAAATAATGCAAAAACCTAATAATTGTTTTTTAAAAAATTCACGTCATTATTATAATAGTACTTACAAAAAACATCTTTTTATAAAACGCGTATAAACAATTTATACATAATTAGATAAATTGGTAAAAAGTTTTATTCTAACAATGTAAAATCTATACGTTTATATTGTAGGTAGGTTCAATGTGGAGAAAATACAAACAAAGCACATAAGTAAAATTATTAACTTAAGATAATAATATTATGTTGAAAGAATAAAAACTGATCAATATGTAGGTATCTACAAGTAATAAAAATCGTTCATTAATCACAGTCGCTATATTTAATTTATCATAATTATAATTATGAGAATATAAAAGAATTACATACCATATTTATGTTTTAAACTGTAAATAATATTATCTCTACAATTTATTAATCAGACTTACATTTTATGTGTAACACAGAATCGAATACACTTATAAATAAATACACTTCGTTATTTACCTCTTATATTCGTATAATATATATGTGTGTATATGTAATTTATATATCTTTCAAGAGGTACAGTTTCTTGTTAGGTATGGCCATATCAGTCTTTACTTGGTCACACTCTTTATAACTTTTGCGGCAAAAAATCTGGTTTGGGGAAGTAGTTCCTATTATTCTGCTGCAATAACAACCAAAAAATTATTATTAAATTAAAATTCAATCTTATAAATCAACCCACAATTAATTGTGCGTCAAAATATTAATAATTATGATTTAAATCATTTATTTCTAAAATGTTACAAAATATTTATTTTTTATTTAAAAATACCACTTTTTTTCATTTTTAATGCAACTTTCTAAAATTTAAAAATAATAATTCTTAAAAATACTTACAGCAACACTTCCAATAGGAAACCTCTGATATGGTGGTGATGGTGGTAAGTGTGAGAATTCTGATGAAGATTTGAGCCGCTTTGGTGAACTTACTTCTAATTCAGTACTGGGCGGCCTTTTTGGAACAGTCTTAACTCGAATGACTAATGAATGTGGGGAATAAGAGCGGCGTTCACCAATACAGTCTTGAATCTCTAAGGCAGAATGAGGACTTGGGTTTGAGCGTGATTGAAGAAATGGTAAGTTGGTAAGTAAAAGGTCTATTGCTTCTTGTAATTTATGAGGCTCTTCTACTCTTTCCTCAGATGATTCAGTATCCTCACATATAATCTAAACAATATTAATCCAAATAGTAAATCAATTCCAAAATTTATAATTTAACAGAAAATCTTACATATTTTGATTTTATATAGGCGGAATATCTTTTCTTCATGCTTTTGATCAGACTTTGACCTTCATCTTCGTTTACCAATGAATTAACGCACACAAAAGTTTCCACACTACCATCTTCATCTATTTCCAGATAACCGCGCGTTCGTAAATAAATGAATCGATTTGTTTTTGACAAGAGACGATAACATGATTGCCCCCAGCTTTCTCCTTTATCGTACACTAAAATATTAACATTATTCAACTATTTTAAAACTGACAATTAGTAAAAAAAAAAGATAAATAAATTATTAAGTTTTAAACTTGTGAAATTCATAAATAAAAAATATACCGAGTTAACAATAATTGAATGCTATGCCAAAACAACGTTTTAACCGCCAAAAATTTTTCTTTCTGGGAAATAAAAAAAACCGTTAATTAAATCATAATGCACATTTAATTATTTAATTGAATTTATCAGTTGATTTATTTGTGAACTCAATATATTTCAGAATACTTTTATTTATTAAAAAATGTAACCTGTAAAATCAAGACTAGGAGACATGGGGAAGGCTTTTTCACTATACATTATACATATTTAGGTAATTGACAAAATCACTAACAAGGGGTCACTACAGTGAGTATGTCGCCAATCGAGATCCCAATTTTTTTGGTGATTCTAGTAGTTAAAAAAATTATCACTTTTTCGAATTTTAGTCGATTGCCTCTTAGTTCTTGAGTTATGAATTTTTGAAAGGGCAGGTTTACCATAGGTTTAGCATTATGGAAATTGTAACGGCAGTCCCGGCAAATTTTTTTTCTTTAAATTATGTAATTTATTATCGGAATTAAAAAATTAATGACCTACGAATTACCATTACAAATTATTAACTGGTAGACCACCACGGTTTTTTGTAATAATAGCAGTTAACCCACCATGGTATTTTTAAAAATTCATAACTCAAGAACTAAGGGTCAATCGACTAAAATTCGAAAAAGTGATAATTTTTTTAGCAACTAGAATCACCAAAAAAATTGGGATCTCAATTGGCGACATACTCACTGTAATGACCCCTTGTAAGTAAAAATTGGCAACTTTTGACCTTCCTTCAAAATTGAAAGCAGTCCACCTGAGCCACAGCTAGGGGATTAGAACGACAGTGAAGTAAGTCATAATTTCTTAATTGTTCAGTAATTAATATTTTGCAAAAACTAGCAATAAAAAACTCAAATGTTTTTTTATTTTCAAAATGTTCAATGATTACAAAAAGTTTGAGTAATTTTTATAGTTAGTTTTGCAAAACATTAATGACTAAACAATTAAGTAATTATGATTTACTCCACTGCCATTCTAGCCCCACCACATATATTACTTATACTTACAGTAATCTATAGATTTGTTCCAACCAGCCAAGGAACCGTATAATGTACAGTCACGCTCCTGCGCAATAAATAAAAGGGAACGCTTTTTATCTATCTATTTTTACCTATTGAGCATGAGAGTTTCCCAGCTAGTTGAAACAAACCTTATAATAGCGTGGTCTATATAGTGCATCAACTTGATAGTAAACACATCATAATTTTTATTCAAACTAAAACTGTATTAACCCTTCAGTGCATGCTAAGCGGCAATTTACCCGCATTTTATATAAACAAGGAAATTTTTCGCCAACCGTTCAGTGACAACAAGTGACGCTTCAGGTACAGGGTGTATACCAATTAAATTGTGATTTCAAAATTCCCTGATATTTCCAGGTTTTCCAGGTCTGTTAATAAAATTTCCAGAAACTGTTAAACTATCATTTATAATTTGCTTTGAAGCACCACAGAATATCGTTGCTTGCAAATGAAAGATAAAGTGACTAATTACACGAATCTACCCAGACAACGCGGGGATTACCCAGAGTACTGTAGGATTAGTAACTATTAAACATCATGGGTTGCAGCGCGTTAACTCGGCGAATGACGACGATAACCGATTCGGATGGCGGTAGACCATATCATATTGGCGCAATAAATTTCAAATTTAAAATTTGTATAAAAAAATTTATTAAACTTCCGATTAAAATTTATTTTCAAGATTTTTGCCCCCATTTTTTATATTTTTATGTATTAAGTGTAATGTTATTATATTTTCCAGAACTTTGACAAAATTCCCTGATAAATCCAGAATTTAAAAATTCCCTGATATTTCCATGTTTTCCAGGTTTGGTATACACCCTGCAGGTATCATCCTTCTGAACTATGACCTCTAAGAAGCAAGGTAGTAGTAAGGGCTAGGTCTCTTTGTTAGCTGGGGAAGAGCAGTCCAAGTTGATAAGTCGTATTTTTTGGTAGTTTTTAGTTAATTACGAATTACTTCTAAACCTATTGGATTTTTTTTCATTTTACTAAGTTCCTCTGATTATTTTTACTGCAATAAATAAAAATTATAATGAAACAGAAACAAGTCATATAAAAAACAACTTTAAAAACGAAATGCGGCAATGACTCCGCTAGTGTGTATTTAAGGGTTAAACACTTTTCGAACTAAAAATATAAAGTTATCACAAAATGTATAATAATTTTATTCACAAACGTTTTTGTTATACAATATAATCGTCAGGTGACTAAACAAAAAGTTTCCTTTTAGTAACCTGATGATGTTATTGTATAACGAAAAAGTTTGTGAATAAAAGTACCTATATTTTACATTTTGTGATAACTTCATATTTTTAGTTCTAAAAGTGTTTTAATACAGTTTTAGTTTAATATGTACACTTCCAGTAGCTGTGAATACGCAATTATTGTTTCCTAATACATAAAATATTATGGTATTTATGCATACTAATGTTGTGTCGGAGCAAATACATATTATGATTATGTTGATATTTTATCATTATAAAATAAGATGAACATTTAACACCATAATTAAAAGTCAGTGATAAGCACATTAAAAAATTCTCAATTTACAAAAATTAATTTTTATGATGTATAATGAAAATGTATGTAGATACAATTTATTGAATTTTATAAAATTAGATTTCAGGATTCCATCTTTTTAGTTTTTTTTACTTACTTTGACGTAATGCAATCAAAACCCAACGAACATCATCTCTGTGCATGTATCCAAATGCAGAGGCACCACATATTTCATCAGTCATATAACCAGCTACATAAGAGATACGTTGATCGCAATTCACAATTCGTCCATCAACTAAATGTCTCGTTATATATTCATCTTTAATAGCTTCTACCAAACGATTTGTTATTGATTCAGGACGGTGCACTTTGACGAAAAATATGTGTACCTAGAACAAAAGGAATTCAGTATCAAAACTGTCGTTAAGAAGTATTTGGTATACTTGAAAATTCTTTACTTTCATGTTACAATAGTGTTTGTAAAAGTCTTTCAGTATTTTTAATTAACTTACATCATCGTTATAGCTTGATGATGAAGAAGATTCAGACGACGAAGATGTAGATGGTCCATAATCATCACAACTTGAAGCACCAGGTGATGCCGATGAAGATGGGGACGAGTAAATACATAATTTGTCAGATTTTAACATTCCAGTAAAGCTGACATTCTCAAAAACTGGCTTTTCCGAACGAGGGCCAGCTCGTTTTACGTGTAGTCTAAAGTATTTCCGCCATTCTGAGTAAAGTGTGCTTTCAGGGCTAATATATAGTTTTAAGATGTCGTGATCTGTTGGAGAAGTTATATTATACAGTGACTGACCAAGAAGATCCATCTGGAAGAATATTAAAATGAAGTTGAAATACTACTGAAAAATTATTAAAAATGTTAAATACTATATTATACAAGTATTCAAAGTTTTCAATATGCTCAAACACAAATTTTAATATCATTTCATGTATTTGATAATAATAATTATGCAATAAAAGGTTTTAAAAAAATGATTAGATTTTACCTTGTATTGCTTCTAACATAATATTTACTTATTTGTTATGTTCAACTTAAAACTTATAAATTCTGAACGTTGAATGTAGTAAATGTAACTAGCAATGAAACTGGCAATAGTGATTAAAAAAGGCCGTCATGCTCAATAAAATAATTTAACACAATAAATAAATTAATTATGCGATCATACAAGAAAACCCGATAAATATTATGTTTAAAAACTACCTGTAACTTTTTAATTACCTAGAAGTGTTAAATACAACAATAAATTTTTACTCTATGTATAAAAAAGAGTAACTTACTTGTGTGTGACCCAGCATCTTTTCAACATTTTTGGAAACAAATATAATTTTTCCAGTGCTAGTCAACAGTATAAAAAATCCATTCATTTTAAGCATTAAGTTTTCTAACTCATCATCGTCGATATGCCGATATAGTTGATCCAGTTCCGATGTAACACGTGGAGGTATTACTAAAATAATAAAAGAATATATAAATTAATAATAAAATATTGTGGCAATTTAAAAATTGGCAAGATAATTAAATAAACAGGGGAGCTGCAATAAAGACAATAATAATTGTCTAAAGCTTAAAATTTCCTTTTTTTTTTGAATATGTAAATATTTGAAATACAATGAAATTTTTATTATGTTGATAGTGTCCATCAAATTTTTTTTACTATATTTATAATTTTTACGATTATTAAGATTTTCACCCAAAATGTTATGTATTTTTTTATATATCCCTTGTAGCACACAATATTAGCGCAATATTGCTTGGAGGAATATTGCACCAATATTGATAACCAAATTGTCTGCCGATATTTACGAGTAGAGTAACATCGACAGAAGTGAGCCACCGTGCGAAGTGGGCCACCCACTATTTTTGTTGACGCAAGTGACATATCTGCCAACCGAATTTTTTGTTTTCGTTTTTCGATAAGACCTCACTTTTCAGTACGTATTGAAGCGTGAAGACGTACATTTGTGTTCTCCAGCAATTAATGTAAAAAATATTTACGTTTTTCTTTTTTCTCATTGTGAAAGTTATCGTGATATCCATAAGTTCTTCATCGAATTCAATCGGGCAAATAGCCCTTATTATAGTATTAGACCTGACCTTCAAAAATTTCAAGAGAATTTAGCATATTCTCGCCCACGTTATTTTGCGTCAAATTATGATTGTGGACCACTGTGGGCCACTGCATTGACGTTCTTTTTTTTTTGTTTTATTTTGTGACTCTGATCTAGATTGGACGACAAGGAATAATTTTTTTGGCCTTTTCTTCACATTTTTTCACTTTTTGTGTATTTTTGAGGCAATATTATAATAAGCAATATAACACATGAAAATTGGTTTTTATAATACGATTTATTTGAAAAATTAATTATTTAACATAATAAATCATAGTGCTGATCCTTTTACTTATTTTAGCTGAAAAACTTAGGTGGCTCACTTCTGTCTGCAAAATCGTGAAATCGCAAATTTCCCTTTTTTTACTTAACGCTGTAAAACAATATGTTAAAATTAAAAATTTTAAAATATGTGTGTGCCGAAAGTTAGATATAACTCCTCTCTCTACAAATAGACGCAATTACTGTTCAAAAATATTAATTTTTGAACATTCTATAGCCTGAAACCAAAGTGGTGCTCACTTCTGTCCATGCTACTCTATATAATTATTGTGTAATATACTATAATATATAATATAATATGTTTTGTTTTACAATAAATCGTTGGAGGTTGGATAAAGACTTTTTTTGATTCAGTAGTACGCTTTTTGTAAATAATATGAGTAACCAATACTATATTATTCAGAAATCCAATCATAAATTGAAAAAAATTAACTGGATTAAAAATAATTAAAAATATTCGTAATTGAATTAATTTTAATATTAAAAACTGAATGTAAGTAGGTCATGAGTCATGACTAATGAAGTTCCCCCTGCTAGGTGCCCTATTATCCTGAACAACAACAATTATTAATGTAAAATAATTTGCGGTACATTTTTTATACTGGTCGATATTAAAAATAAAGTAATTTAGAGCAGCGGTCGGCAACCTTTTAAATATTGCGGATCACTAAATTCGTAAATAAATTTTGCGGACCACTAACATCATTTATCGACTTTTTTATAGTTTTTCCTAAATTTATATACTTTTTTTTAAAGTAAGCTTAGCAAATTTAAATAATATCTGAATTTATTTGCAGACCATTAAAATTACGCCACGGACCACCGGTTGCCGATCGTTGATTTAGAGAATCTCAAACTAAATTAGTAAAAATGCGTACAAATTACTTCGTAAATTGTTTCTCTTCTAACCACATTGACTAAGCACATCTCTGATTGATAGTACCGTTAAATGGTAAAATATCTGAAAAGTCGACCTAGAAAAATTGTTCATTGTGTTGTTTTAATTTTATATTTAATTTATTACAGTAACATTGTAACTTTACACAAAATATTTGAACGATAGAACATCTAAGATTCAATGTGTGAAAAAACAGTTTCTTGTACAAAGTGAAATAATATTTTTTAGATGTGATCGGAAATTACATGAAAATGAAAAAAAATGAACGAATATGAGCTCAATTCATGTTTTGTAGAAATTCTTTTACAAATTGCATTTTGCAAGACCGTCACTGTCAAACATAGCGTCAATTGTAGAATTGTCTAATCCAACCTACATTTTTAACGCTATGATTGATAGTTAGTGATAGACTTTAGAGTAATACCTTCGACATAATGTCAAATTAATGATCATTAAAAATTCTTTCAGGTTGTATAATTTGAATAATTTATTCTCAAATTGTCATTTGTTCTGCTACTTATTATTAAACTATTAATTATTAAGCTATTTAACAAAAAATTATTTACGAATCTTTAATTTAAAAAATAAATAATGACCATTAATTTTCAGTGTGTCAAATGTATAACGTATATTTTAAAACTTCTTCTTCTTCAGGTGCCTATCCGATTTAGGATGTTGACGATCCTCCTAGCTAAGCCACCAAGACTTTCCTAGGGAAATGTTAATGGGGTTGGTTTCCCTTTGTAACCTTGAAGGATTATTTTGGCATATTACCTTCGGTGGTTTGCCATTGCCTTCCAAGGAGAGACGGTCAGAATAAAGTTCTTACTCCATTCGGATTCAAACCGGGTATTTAGCGTTCATAGTCAACTCGTGTGATCATTATGCTCTGACCGCCTTTTAAAACTTTAATTTTAAAACCTTTTATAATTATAAGCTTACAAATAACATGTAACCTCTACCATTAGAATCTTTAAAAAAAACTGCTTATCTAATGTGCAAATCTCAACTTTTTAACATGAAAATTACACGAATTTGTTTATTCCTTCCAAGAAATTAACCTACTGATAAAACTGATATTTTCTATCTTATACTGGAATATATGAGCCTATGAAAACCATAGTGGTCTAAGTCAAAATCATGTTTTTAGCTAATAGCTGAAACAACTTCATATTATAGACATCTAGACTTACTGAAAAAATTTTAAAAATATAAGTCATTGTTTGTTACATTGTAAGTAACTTGACTTATATTTTTAAAATTTTGTCAGTAAGTCTAGTAGTCTATAATATGAAGTTGTTTCAGCTATTAGTTCAAAACATGATTTTGACTTAGACCACTATGGTTTTGATAGGCTCATATCATAAATTAAATGGTATTTTAAAATAATTTTCGGAGTTATAAACTAAATTATAATAATATTTTTTAAAATTACCATTCAATTTATTATCAGGAGTTAACAACTAACCAATTGGAATATATCATACTTGATTATTCTTCCCATGTTACCGAATTGTATGTATTTCTATATTATTGGTCCTAATGGTGCTACTTTCAACAGACTAGACGTTTGCATGATGTACTATCACTAAATATCTCGAACACAACCCCACGAATTTGATCCATTAACAGATTATCACTATTATGTATCTTCAGGTCTTGGGTGCATATGGCTTGTTATATTGGCATTTAATGCCTCATACACGGTAAATGGAGTCAGGGTTTTAACCCATTATTGAGGCATAACACTTTTGCGCCAAATCATCAACCCACCACCGTGCTTTATTGTATCATTATATTGCATTACATACATTTATTTGTAATTATAAAATTTATATTTATTACATATAATTTTTTTTATGAAGATATGTAACTCAATTTAAATAAGTAGGCTATAAGTAAATGACCAATGATAACATAAATAATGAGGAAGTTATAAAAATAATCGTTTAATAACTTAACCGATGTAATGCAGAAAATTTCTTTCATTATTTTTATGTCGTTACAAAAAACAGTTAACAAAAAACAGGGCTACAGGCACATCTGAAGGCTAGCCTAGCAAGCTGCTCCCGGATGGAATACCCAAGTTAAAATAAATGCAATTATTGCAACTAGTGTTTATGTTTTGTATTCTGTAACCTGATTGCATAATAATTGCTCTGTAAGCAAATTTGATTGTAACTGTAATTAATTGAACTTTATTGTTACCAACATTATCAACAAATGATGTAGGAGTTTCAACAATATTTGAGTGGTACTTACCATAGGTGGAGAGACCCCAAAAATCTGAATGAACACCTCCACTCACTAGATGGACAATCAATGTTTTTTCATTCCACATTTCAGAGTCTAACTCGGCCTATGGGATTTGACGTAATCCGTTCAACTATTATGACATTTTAACAGACGAATTGTAATTATTAAACTTTAACATCCACAGTGAAAGTTTTATAACTACTTTTTTCAACTAGTACTCATTGTAGCTTCTGCTAAATTAATGTAAATCAAGGGTCGGCAACCCTCGGACTCCCAAAACAAAATGCCAAGAAGTGCGGCCCGCACTAATCCCCACGTAAAATATTTGGCCCCCTTACAACAAAAGGTTGCCGACCCCTGATGTAAACAATAATAAGACATTTAACAAATTTGGAAAGAACATGAAATGTTCTGGTTTATAAATAATATATGAATGCATATGATGTGTCAAGTGTAAATTTGTTTTTGCACTATAATTTTGGTTTTTTTATTTATTTGCAGGGTACAAAAATTAGACAATGCTTATGTTATCGTGAAAGGAAATGGGATAAATTTTTAAGATCCAATCCTATTAGTCTAGTTAATTAGTCTATCAGAGTCCTTATATCAGTCCCATGAGTCCCGCTGCTTTTACTCTGCAAATGAATTCCCATTCCATTACTAAATGAATAATATACTTAATCTGTTTTCCATAATACGCATCCCGGAATGTAAAGGTTTGTCAGTATTTTTAAATTGAAGTATATTATAATATTTATTATATGAGATAACTAATTTCATATTTTTCACAGATTTATTAAAAACATTGCGAAAAATTAACATCTGAAACGATATTCCGCTTTTATGTTTTACAGAATATTTTCAAAGTAATCATTTCCCTTATTTGATTATTTATTATAACTTATGAATTTAAAGTCCAATCGTACAAATAATAAAGTACAATAATAATCAGGAAATATTTTTTGTAAGTCCTTCAAGTTTTGCAATTCTAATGGTGAACATTAAACATTATGTTTTTATTTATTAATTTATGTAATACCTACATTAAATTCAAAGTAAAGTTTAACGATCGATCAAATAATATAATCCCAAATATTGACATTTAGCATAAATGTTAAATGAAATAAAATATAGATAATAATTAAAATTCAATTATTTTTTTCTACATAAATTCAAAAACTCCAAGCAATTTAAGAAAAAGCATCTCTCTAATTAATAACAAATATTTGAAATTTAAGACATTCCGAATGACTAAAAAGAAACAATAATAATAATAGATAACTGTCTATCTAATAATCACTGGTCAACAGTGTTTTTGGTGCCGGGGCATTTGGAGCTGATTTCATATGAATTTGATGCCCTGAATTCAAATATGGCATTAGTTTTTGCCTAGCATCTCAAATTTCTAAGATATAACGTTATTGTTAAATATTTGTTAAGTCTTCTTTGTCGGCCATCTTTAATTTTTTTCACTAATTTTATGACAAATTACAAGACTGTCTTGTTGAGAGACGGCAAATATACAAGAATCAATTATTGTATTATATGATTTACAACCGTACATAATGTTATTGGAGGTACACATTTCGCCATATCACGTGATTTTAAAGAAAAAAAATATCTAAAAAAGTAGAGCTGATAGAAAAAATCTGATTTTATATTTAGATTCAGACGGCAAATATATAGGAAAAAATCTTTGCATTATTGATTTAAAATTGCACAAAATGGTGTTAGAACTGGTTAAAAATGTACATTTCGTGCAGATCTTCAAGTTAAAAAAATCATTATCTACAAAAGTAGAGCTGATAGAGAAAAACTAATTTGATATTTAGATTCAGCGCCCCAAGTATAGCTAAAATCAGTTTTAAAATCTTAGGCACCATCGCAAAAGTTTTTTTTGTTGGCCTGTGAATAGATACATTAATGGAGTTCTAAATCTTTCTTCAATTTATGTTAAGGTACTAAAATGTAACAATTAGTTTTTTTTTCAAGTTATATAAAGAATCTATTAAAATAATATAATAATATATTTATTATAATATATTTATATAAATATATATATATATAATATAACAATCTATAGAAAATAATTGTTAAATTTCAGTAACTTAACATATTAACAAGTTAATAACTCAATATAATATTTAATTTCTTCAATTTATTATAAAATTTTAATTTCAATTTAATATTGATGTATACCTACTAACAAAATACTTACGTTGTGTTATTCGAAGATAAGAAACGGCAAGTCTGAGGGTAGCTGTTTTATCTAATCTTTTGCTACCACTTGATAATGGAAGTAACAAAGCATTCATTTCCTGGATGTGTGCATTGATTTTGTCTCTTCTCATCTTTTCAGCCCTGTTTCTCATTTCTCTGCTACTGCTACAATAATAGAAAAAATTAGTAATGTGAAATATAATTAATAATTATGATCAAAATACACAAAATTCATACTACGTTATGGAATATCTTAAAAAATAATTAGAAGTTAAGTAGTAATCTAAAGAATATTGTCATACAATAATAGAAGTAATATAACCAAATTTAAGGCCGATTATATTAGCCGATAATATTAGCTGACGTACGCACATCAATTACAGGCAAGAATATTTGAAAAGAACCGGTATGGAACGGAGACGGAACGTTATGGTGGGAATCAGCCTTTATATTCTTACTGATTGTACTGTGTCTTTTTTAATAATAATTTGAATTTGCATAGAATTAAATATTAATCAAGGCGATACATTATTTTGAAACGTTACTTGTAGTACCCTATAATTTTCTTGAAAAAATATTGATTATAGATTTATTCACTATCTGGTAATATTTGATTATTGATAAATCTATTTAGAGTAAACAATTTGTTACAATTTTGAGAAGAATTTATGGTTAATAGTAAATTGAGGACAAATAAAAAAAATTAAAAAGCTTCATTGAAATTACTGGGATGTAACCTTCAAATATTTATAAAGCGCTAAAAATTTTAACATACCAATGTGATATAATATATAACTTGGAAATGCAGGTGATGTTATAAAAATAATAATTGATACAGAATTAGAAAACGAATTTGAAACTTTCCAGAAAAAAGTCTTCCTCGCATACCTGAAGTACATGAAACAATATTAACATGAGTCATGCTCAAAAGTACCGTACATCGGGATTTTAAAAATTTAAACATCACGATTTTTCTAAATATATTATAATGTAACTAGTAGGTGTGTACCTTAATTTATTTATGTTTTGCATATTTCATAATAATGTATCATTAAACCTACGTTATTTTTTCATGTACATAACTCATTCCATTTTCATATTGTTCTGAAAGAGGAAAAACGATATCTATCATGGTCTAAGTTTCCATTACATTTTTGTTGTTGTGATTTACTTATACTATTGGAAACTATAATTATTGTCGAAAAAATATTATTTCTCCTAAAACGCGCATTTTCAAATTTAAAAAATTTGATGTGAAAACACACGAATTTTCCATTTACTAGGTTCGACTCAATTCAACTATAGATAGAGTGCACAAGGTTCAAGCATAAGCCGCATTTTCTTCTCTCTCCGCGCCGCCCGTACACACTATACCTTTTATGTTAATTACATTAAAAAAATAGTCAAAACAGTGGATTTTCAACCAAAATTTAATCAGATTTTTATCACATAACTACGATTGAATGGCTTGAGCATCTCTGTGGGTAGTTTATGGGACTCGTAAATCATGGGGAAAATTCTACATAAATTTTCTTTACTCACGAAGGGAAGGCCAATTTTGGTCGTCACCGATCCGTGCCACTACCTTTATACGTGTGAATCATTAGAAGTTCATCATTTGAAAATTTAAAAATCCGAAATTTAGCCAATTTGGAGAAAATCGATTCTGAAGAACGAAATATGCAGATAATATTACAAATGCATAACATTTCCAACGCTAAATTTACAGTACCTGTATGCAATCTATGTTACAGATGAACTATGCTATTAATATTATGGTCGTATATTTAATACTATTTATGACACTAACCTAAAATTCGTCTGAAAGCAGCTCAGCTGTAGGATTTTCTTAAAAAACTTTTAAAACTTTATAAGTTATCAATCACATAAGTATAAAAATAATTTGCAAAATTGCAAATGTTAACTTTATTACTCGCAATTAAAAAAAAAAAAAAAGATAGAGACGGTCGGAGGATAGTGGTCGAATAAGTTGACTATGAACGCTAAATGGCCGGTTCGAATCCGGGCGAAGTAAGAACTTTATTCTGGCCATCTCTCTGGTCCTCCAGGTTGGGGGTTCTACGTCGGGCTTGCTCCTCGTCTAGGTAAAAAATGTAAAATGCTAACAAACCAAATAACAATTAGCAAGGTTGGTAGTTGGGCTCGGATAACGTTGTACCTAATGCGTTTCAAAACCGAAATTATGAGATGAAAAACAAAAAGATTGTCATAAGCAATACAACAAGAGCTTTGAATTTATCCGAATAATTTTTAATTTCAACGAAGACGTGATCTACAATTTATCGAGAGAAAATTTGATCATCAATTTTCTATTTTCTAGAGCTAAATTTTAAAAGAACGTCTGAGTGATTAAAAATTAAAAATTATCAGGATTAAAATCAAAGCTAGTGTTGTATTTGATAAGATAATTCCTCTAGTAAACCTAGTAAACGATGAAATTATTAATTCGGCAAAGTTCGGTTGCACGAACGTAAATACTTCAAATTAAATTAAATATAACGTAAATAAACGGATGTCATATTTTCACTTTGTAAATAAGATTTTCGTATTATAACCATTACAGCGGATATATTTATGTATCAAAATATTCACAACTACGCTTAAACACGAATAAAACTATGTAAAACTTTAAAAAAAATTTTGAACTGTCAATGCGAAAAAGGTAAACAACAAAATATCCGATGAACCTTTAATTAGTGACATGAATGTTTCATACACATACACTTCAAATGGGAACATTTCCACGTCTCTAATTAAAGGTTAAAAATATCCAGATGCATTTTGAGTAGCTTCCTTTCACGGCCTACTAAATCGTGGTTTATCCGCTAGCAAACTTTGAATATTCCACGGCTCTTATGACAGTTTTATACACGCGTGGAATTATCAGTAACATATATCATTCTTGAAGTGATATTCAGTTTGAATACATACATACTATCATATCCTTCTAGTTTATTTTAAATTTATTACGAAGTAAATATTCTGTGTTTGTTTAAAAATTGTGTAGCATTTATGGGATAGCACCCATAAATAATTTTCTTTGCAAAAGATAATTTTTTTTAGAATTTTACTTAATATTAATTTATTAATTACTAGCATTTTTAAAGAAAAAATCACGCAGTGAAAGGTTAATAATAATAATATAATAAAAATAATATATTTATGATTCTACTACTATTATATTATGCAAAGATTGGAAAATCTCCTGTTTAAATTAATTACATACTTATAAATTTTTTTGTAATAAAATTTAATTAACGAGCAACTTTTTTAATAATTATAATTTAAAATATGCAGTGTTATAATAAAAATCTAGAAACCTAGGTGCAAAATCCATGGAATGAGGTACCTAAGTGTTGACATTTTATTACTGTCACAGTTTAAAAATGGTATTACCCTATCCAACCAAGCATCAATTTAACTTTCTCAATAATTAAAAGTCGATACAAATTTAAAATTATAAAAGTTTAAGGCAAATAAAATCATTGAAAGTACATAGGAAAAACACATCAAAATAAATTAGATTAAATCGATAGCAATGCTATAGAACTGATTTGAACAAATAGAAGTTGACACGTGGACTGCAATTTTTAATTTTTAAATCTAAGCAATAAATCAGAAAAATTACTATTTTCCAGCAATTATATATCGATAATAATAAATTAAAGTTTACAATGTAATCATTAGAAATTTTAGTTAAAAATCATTTAATAGTATAATAAATTAGCATAATATTATTTTTATAACTAAAAATAGTTATTTGAATAGAATTCACATAGCGATTAGTGGTATTGCATTATAAGAGTTGTACGTACCAATCAAAATGAAGGATCTTCTTCTATCCTTTTTTTCACTGTAATTTGATTGGTGCTTGCAAGCTCTTATAATTAAATACAAGACAATACAACAACTAATCTCTATGTGAATGGATTGTTACTTTCTTAGGGTTCCCTATCTTATAAACATGGAGATTCTAACCTTGTTGACAACAGCTCCAAACAACTAGGTTGAATCACGGAGCCAGGATATATTTTTTTTAACAGTGCTGCATTTTATCTTCCCGCATATAACTCATGCCAGTAAAAAAGATTTTTTCCATTCCATTGGACTATTATAATTAGTATAGACATCTGGTAAGAACAACAGATGGTATATGGATATAGAAAATTTTAGAATGGACACCGAACTGATGACGTTAAAGGTATCCAAGGAAACCAAATGCAAACGAAACAAAATCGCAGAAAATTGAACGATATGCGAGAAGTCTAGGTGTATGTTCAGCATTTGATTGAAAATGCTGATGAGAACGATGAATTACAATTATTATACTTCAATAATATTCTTATGTATAAGTATTCTAATATCTGGGCTATAGAAGTGTTTCTCTCTTATTGTTAGTAAGGTTTCAAATATATTTAAAGAACTTTTTGCTTTTCTTGTTCCTATAGGCCACTTTAGAATTCCCGTTGTTTACCATTCTTCTTCAAGCTTTTTAATTAATATAATAAAGATTTTGAGAGAATGAATTTACATTTTTATATAAGATGACCTTATTACCGGTACAACCGTGTCTACCTGTCCGTCTGTCCCTGACCGCTATATACTAGTTACCCTCATTAACCTAGACTTTCAATTGGTAAAAAATACTTATAACGTGTATTTTAGTTTACAAGATGTTTTAAATTAATAATTAAATTAATTCAAATTGTTTCTTATTTACGCCTAGTTTTGGCATTTCCATTCAATTTAACTTTTTATAATAATAATATTGTTGTTAAGTAAGGAATTATAGTAATTATTTAAATTCAAAAATACGGAAGTATTAATAGCAAGGCCAAATGAATGGTTGGCAAGCTGAACAACTTTTCAATGTTTATAGGTTAAACATCAAATACTATACTGAAGATTCATTTGATTATGCATTCCATTTTGTCCTTCAAAAATGGTAAATTGATAAAAGTTACTAAATTCCCCAGCTATTTCAAACAGTGTTATCTTACTTATAAATACTGTTGTCTTTTATCACATAATATAAAGATTTTCAGCTTCATATAAAAAAGTGTCTTTATTTAATTAATTAATTTACAATTTAAAACAAATATAATTTAATATAATATAAAAATAAGTAATGACAAAAAAATTATAAGAAACATTAATTTTTCTATAGAAAGTGTTATTAGGAACAGAAAAATATATTCATCATTTACCCATTTCTTCTGTTTACTCAGGAGAAAATCTACAAAAGCAGATCTTGCCAACTCATGTATAAAGTTAATTTTATTTTATAATGTACCTATATAATATTCATGGCCTTCGTTAACTACTACCTTTTATAATAAATTATAACAATTTAGAAAAGTTTCTGGTTATAAAGTGAGATGAAATCTTAAGCAGACGAATAGAGGAAGATGAAGGTCACAGATAAGATTATGCTCCAATTGTTAAGGCACATCAGTAAAAAGCATAGAACTTACATTGGAAATGTAAAACGAGATTGAGGTTATTAACATAAAGAATAGTACCTACTAATGATAAACATAATTTTATTAACTAAAGCGCAACCGCATTCTTTAAATCTAATATAGTGTTATTTTGAGGGGCCACTCAAAAACCGCAAGAATTAAGTAAATAAAATTTGTTAAAAGCGCATATCAATATATTTAAAAGTGCTATTTACAAAAACAAATAAAGAATAAGAGTGACATAGGTAATTAGTTTAGTATCAACAAAATTAATTACTGTTATGATATTACAGAATACTCACTTCAAAACGGAATATTTTTAATTACATAATATCCATCTCGTATAGGATTTAATGAAAAAATGGACTATAAGAAAATTAGCTATTGATTTCCAAAATAATTTACAGATCTATAGAAACGTGTCATGAAAATTTGAGTCCTAACGAAATAATAGATCCTGGTTATAATTTCAAATTGATTTAGATTTCATCAACAAATTCTAGATGGTAACAATAAATCGTAACTTCTCTTTTTGTGTCGCACAAACAATGAATATAAAATGAGATTCAGAGGTATCTAATAAATAATATTTATAATAATAATATAACCTTTATAACTTGTGATAATAAATTTATTTAATAAAATTTAAAAATTTTAATTAGTTTACCAGAGTAATTGTTCAAAATATAAATGACCCTAAAAATAACTTGGTCCGAAAGATATTTAAATTACTTTAATTAATAATACGAGAGTTTAAAATATAAATGAACCACAAGTAGGTAATAATTTGGAATGGACCATTATTTAAATTACAATAAATTCCTATCATCATGTACTAGTACTCATATTGTGTACGTTAAATTATTAAATTTTATTTTATTATTTAAATTAAATCCATTCGTTTAAATATTTTCAACATTATTTAGATAACTTTTGAGAGTTGTTTTTTGGTTGTAACAACTTTTGTTTTATTAATTATTAAAATACTAGTCGAAAAGTCCGTTCACGGACGAGTTAGTGTTTCAAAACTCGATTGGTGTGCTATTCGATCCCAGGAAGGTGACGTTTAGGTTGGTAAAAATTTGGATCAATCCGAATTTTTTTATTATATTAGTCTCTGATGCTGAAAATATTTAAGGAAATTAAAATTCTTGGCTAAAGTTTGAATAAATGTTGATCCAATTTTTAATGCAAAATTGAATGGATATTTTTCGTTGGAATATAATAGTAATTTGGATTTAAGACGAAAACAAAATATTTAGTTACTCTCTATCATTCAATGGTTGAATGTCCCACTATGATGTTGATGAGAACCTAGGGCGTACAGTTTTCCAAACTAAGGGAGTAGACAATTTTTTACATCACCCATTCCATGTTTTGGTAAACGAAAAATTGTTCATTCGATGGTACGCCACATGATTCCAAGTCATGAATCTTGTAAAGGGAGGCTACCACGTTAACCACTCGACTATTGCGTACGGTATGGGAGCCCACGACCAAAATTTTTGAATCATAGCAATACGGCCAAAACCGTACAAAATCGATAGATTCGATTTCTATAAACCAAAAAATTCTAATTTCAGAAATTTTTCGCGTCATTTTTTTGACTGAGATTTCAAAGATGTCAACAAATTTTACCGAACTGTAGAAATACGTCTGATTACGAGTACATAATTTACGACCAGAGCGGAGAGTCAATTTTGACAACGCAACTACGGCAAATCTGGGATCCATCATCGTTAAATCAATAAGTACAGCGCTTATATATTTATATGCTTATATTCTCTTTTCGAGAAATTTTTGCTTTAGCTATTGAAATTTTATGATAGATCGCAAACTATAGCGGCACCTTTTAATTCTTTCTAACCAATGAAAGACGTCAATTCTAAATCTAGGTAACTGGGCCACATATTGAAAAAGTTGTCGTCCAAATGAAGATTGGGCCCTCAAATCAACTAATTTGTGATTGGTATTAATTTGATGAAGTTAGAGTCGGCTCTGATATTCGAGTTTCATCGAATGTTCCTTGTTTTTCAATTTTAGAATTATTATAGGTGACATCTAAAATGTCTGAAAACAGTATTTTGGACATCCCGATAGTCATTCAAAAGGTTTACGCGCAAAATTTTTGAAAACAAACATTTTCCTAATAAAATGACAAAATCTATGTACATTTTTAATATCAGACATATTGTGATAATACCATCTGCCTATTTTTTTAACATAGCAGTAATGGTCTCTCGCAAAACTGTGACGCTTTTGATCGTTACTACCCATCTAGTCGAGTTCAAGATCATCAGATCTAACAATTTTGGCCGTATTGCCATGATACATGGTTTTGGTCGTGGGCTCCCGTACTATAATAATAATTAATGAATTAATTTGTTATTGTAAAGTTACTATTTTTGTAAAATTCATAAAGATAATAATTTATGTATAACTTAAAAAAATAAGAACAAAACATAATAATAAAGGTCAGAGGTACTAATTTAATACGACATAATCATGCAGAAAATCAAAGGAAAATACACAGAATCTTCTCGAGTTGAAAGTTACCCAAGGCACAATTTGGTATTAATTATTAAAATTTATATTATGTATCTTGTGTATTTATTCGAAACGTTACACACTTTTTGCTACTTTTCTTTGAATTCTCAGAAAATTTGTAACGGTATCAAATAATATTATACTTAAAATAAAATTAATACCAAATTATGCTTGGGGTAATGCTCAAAAGCTATTTTATTACAAAAACAATGTTTGCCAAAATACAAAAACCAACAAATAAGTGTAAATAATAAAGTCCTTGCCACAAAACTTTAGTGTTACGTCACGTACACTTGATTTGAACATAAGCACCGCCATGGGCTATTAAGCAAATAAGGTCTCTGTGGTTGATTGACTTACAATTAGTATATGTAACACCGAAGTTCCGTGAAAAGGACTTTAGGGCGACCTAACGTATGTATTATACATAATATGTTTTTTATATGTGTATATGTACGCATTTTATCACAAACTGCTCGCAAACTGGCTGCACGAACAAACCTATATAGTATTTAAGAATACAGTGGAACTCCAATTTAATATTCGTCTTATTTGAAATTCGTCCTGTTTTTTCGTTGAAATTTTTGTTTGAATTTTTCCTTTTTAATACATCCTCCCCTTGGGAACGGCTTAATGATGAATATTGGAGTTCCACTGTAACTCTGTCGACCTTTAAATAATGTTGCTAGGGGTAACAAGATTAGCATTCTACAATCATTAGATTGAAATATATGTAAATACAAAAATTGGAAAATAAGAATATTATTTTCAGGAAGGTTTTTAGCAAATTTCTTTAGCCACTGTCTCATGTGATTCACTTTTCTTGATATAAAACGTAGAATCGTAGTAAAAACAATTTAATTTGGCATTGCATCAAAATCTAAGTTAAGAAATGTATTTGATACATATTTTCAGTTCACGTACAAAAATAAGCATCAGTACACAGAGGTATTTTTCTCGCAGAGAGAGATGCCATAACACAATACGTAATTTTGTGTTTGTCTATAAATATGCATTTATTACGTTATACATGCATTTATTTGGTAAGGTCACATATAGGAGAAGTTGATAAGACAATTTTATTTAAACATCCTAATAAAAATTCGTGGTTATTTTTAGATTATTCTAATATTTACTTCGTTACACTCGTTGGGTTTAGTTACATGTTGTTATGTATTATAATAATAAATAATACTATACGAAAAATTTCCGCATACTTAAAATAATGTACGTATAATATTATACAAATATGTAGATACCTATTATAAAAAACTTATACGAGAATTTCAAGTGTACTTCTTTGCATCTATTTTCTATATCTAGGATACAGGTGTTTATCCGTTGTTGGATATAATTTTCCTCCTTGCCACGTACTGTTTTCGGCACTACAGTTGAGTATGAAAAACCTATAGTTTAGTATCGGTTCCGAATTATTGTCAGACGCCATGTCTAATACAACAAAGTTTTAGGAATTACGTACTTACGGTGGAATGCAGCATTCGTTTTTAGCTTCACCACATCATTTTATCACTAACCCATGAAGGACTCGTGTTGCCATATTATGGTAACAAGAAATGCATCATTTGCATTTGTAGAAAAATAATACTTTTAAACTGTTATCTTTAACTGTTATAACTGTTATATTTTGAAAAATTTAATTCCGTCCTTACTGGGCTAATCAAACCTGGTACCTTCACCTTAGCACTCGAGGTCCATTCGAGCTCTATCACCGGGCTAACCTTACTGCTTAGTATATTATGTATTATGCATAAAACAACAAATTTCCAATTTAAATGTTACAGAAAGCCATGGAAAAACTATACGCTACCGATTACTTTTAAGTATCTTGCCCGATTGGCCAGTAAACGTAGTGACTCCAACCCGTATGTCTAATGTAAGGGGTACGTGCGAATATAATACAATTTATTTTGAGGTTTTACTGGGTAAATTTACACCTCGATGGCTTATCATTGCATTTGGAGGGGAAACAACTTGCAAAGAAATTCTTACTTTGCTCAGCATCGAACTGAATGCCTTCCATTACCAGCTAAAAGCGCTAACCGCTAAGCTATGACCGTCTCTTCCTAAAGAAACAATATACTAACGATATAATCTTCATTTGAACTTTGCGAAATTGAATTCGCGAATTGCGAATATTTCAAATAATAATTGATTTAAAGTAAGTAAAATTCAACTGAATATAGTCGTAATGCAATACCGCGCGTGCAATAAATATGTTAGAATATGATAATTTTAGTAAATATAAACGAACAAATTTAAAATTTAAATCCTAACAGAAACTGTTCAAAAATTACATAAAATAATCATAGTGGATAAACAAAAAAAATGTAAATCAATTATTATAAGTTAGCACTGAATTTGTTATCCCGAAACCAACTTCAAGTTGCATAAGATTTAGAAAAATATTTGGATTAAAAAATGTTCATTGCTGTTTACTAAATATTTAATTACCCAAATAAAATAAGTAATTAGCTAGGTGATGATATACACATAAATATTAACCATTGAATGTAACAGCACCAGTGACAGCTCGAAAGTAATTTTTATGAAAATTAGAAAAACTTGACTAAACCAGGTAACTCATTATTGTTAAATTTAACTAAGCAGCTTCAGCTTAGTAGAACGCTATTCTGTTCTTTGGAATTCTTTAGGTTGTTCTTCGTAAATGGGAAAGTCTTTTGTTGTTACTTCAATTCTTTAATTTTACTTTAAAACAATTAAGAATTTAAAAAACTTCCTCCACTAAGAAATGAATAATCAAACAATAGAAGAACTAAAGGTACATTTAGATCTGACACTTATTGCATGAACTTTATGTCGGACAGTAAATGACAGAAGATGTGTGATTCTGTGACAGAATTTCCTTCTCACATCAAGTTCATGCAATAAGTGTCAGATCTAAATGTAGTAGATTAAATACTATGTGTGTTAAAATTGAATTTTTTAAAATTTACCTAATTGAATTTGTTTTTAATATTTTATGAATCATCATTGTCGAGGTAAAATTTCCAATCTCTGATTATACTTTATAGCTACATACACCACATAATAGCTCTGTTTGGTACACAAAAAGTGTAGTGCAGGCAGGGCAGCCAGAATTGCACGAGAACTCGCTAGTGCACATGACTATAACAAACGACTTTAGTGCAGGCGATGCAGGATTGAAACGTCACTCATAAAAGTTGAAATTTTTTTTTATAAGTAAAGGTTTAAGCACACTTGTACCACGCGACGCGACACTACATCGAGCGACATAAAATTGTCTCGAGAGAGAGAGAGAGAGAGACAGCTACATTGAGGTGTACAAGCTATCTTTAAGCTAGATTTAAACAAGTGTTCATTGCTAAACCCACGTGCTAAGCCCTAAACCTTTTGTAAAATGTGAAGTTTTTTGGTACCTACATAGTACGTTTGAATTATTAAGTGATTAAAAATGATAAAAATGCAATTTTTATTCAATTTGCATAAAAAATTATTTTAAGGACGTTGGTTGTACCCAATTACAGCGAAAATGAATTCAAAACAAATTTTAGAATTTCAAAAAATTTATTTTTATTATTATTATAATATTGATTTTTATAATAATAAATTATAATAAAATTTTTTTATTAAGAACAAATCAAGTAAATATGTCGTTTTCAATCGCAAGTTTTATTACCCACCCACAAATTCTACTGCTTGTCAGCTACCTGCACTCGCTACTCTAGCTATTTAGGTGGAGTAAAATGTGCAGTTCCGAGCTGTTCGGAACTACAACAATTTTCGTAACAAACGGTTGTCCACTACCTGCACCGCTTACACCAATTCGTGCCAAACGCGATTTAGAAAAAAGTGCAGTTCAGGTTGCACTAGGACTGTGATACCAAACAGAGCTAATATTTGACGTTCGGGGTCGCGCGACGATGCATGAAGGATATGCTCTATGATATCAAAGCCCCTGAAAATAGACTATCTATGCTACTTCACGTGAATCAATGTTTGTGGCCATTTGAATCCACATAACCTATTGGGATGGCATTTTGATACAATAATAAATTATAATACCCTTTATGTTGAATTCATTCGGTGATGTATGGATGTAGCATCTGACTATCTATCGCAAGTACAACCCGGCCGTTAGTATTATTAGTAATAATAATTTTCTTGTATTTTGTAGATAGGCATTAATTAAATTTTGTATTCCAGATTCTAATGGAATCAGGATAAGTTACTCGGGGTAAGTATACTCTTTAGTTTAGCCTTTTGGCCATATCAGAAGTACTACATATTATACAGAGTGTTTGTAACTTATAGGCCATAGAAAGTATACGTATAATCAACGTATTTTGCTGCTCCGCAGGAATTGTTCTAATCGAAAGTAATGATAATGACTATGAATACTAAAAAGTTGATATTCCTAGAGTGTTTACAATCTCAAATATGTTAAATAAAATGAAACTTAACAGTTATAATAATTGCAAAAAAATTCAATTAAATTTCAAGCCGGTCATTACTTTCGCTTAAAATAATAATTAATAGTCATTGAGAATGAATACAATTTCCCTTATTAAAATACAGTTAAAAAGTACTTGATAAGTAAAATATGTACCTACGCATAAAACATTTCCAGCATTTTCATAATAACTAACAAGACTCGACAAAATAAACACAATCATGTTTCTTAAAAATTATATTAAAGACACTAGAGACTAGACGGTTCATTAAAGTAAAGTATGGTACTGAAGAGAACCAACTAATTCGAAACACGTGTTTACCGTTGGTCTTCAAATTATTTCAGAAATTTTACACAAATATAATAATAACTTATTTATCACTAATAACTAAGTGAACATTCAATGATGAATAATGCATAATATTATAAATACATTACTTTTAGGGAGTTACAAAAATTTAACCTATAATTAAGCTCATAACATTAATTATTTAGTGATGTGACGAGTCGAGTATTTTTATTTGTTAAACTCTACAATTAATTACAAACTACTAATTACAGTTGGTGCAACCCATCCTTAGAATTCAATCCAAAAGAGGGCGAAAATATTTAAGAATTTTGTTCACTTTTATACCGATTTTTTGTCATATACTTCCAGAATTATACAAAAATTGAAACCATCGCTACTAGTTTCTTTCAATTAGGTTTTAATCGATCGACTTATTTTGGCTGTAAGCAATATCCTCCGTTTTAGAGACACCTGGGGAATTTACCACTTGAGAGGCCCCAAGCGCAAGTCAAAATTTTTTTTACACCCTACAGTGTGCATTCTCGCGCACATTTTTTACTCTGGTATGCACTATAATACCGGTGGTTCAAAAAAAGTTGAATTTTGAGGTCCCCTTGATTTGTGAGGTTCCAGACGCACGCCTCGTGCTCCTCTCTGTCATTGCATCTTTATCTTCATGGCAAAAATTTAGCTTCTGCTTAGATGTTGTCAAAAGATGAAAGGAAAATATTTTTAATTATAGTTATTAATTATAAAACTATCTATGTACTTATTTGTTACTTAGCAATCTCATAATGACATAATCTATAACTATTCTAAGATCATTATCAGTGTAATTTAACTCTGATAGGTCAATTTCACACATACAGACATAACTAGACATGGACGGACTTCATTGGCTTTCTATTTAGATAAAAAAATAATTAAATGAAATAATTACTCATAATAAGCTTCTTGTAATATAGTAACAATTTTGGTAAAAAATTATCTATATCAATGAACTTCAGTAACACGCAATGTACATGCCAAAATAATAATAAACAAAAAAAGAACAAATATTATTTTTAGAAATTAGAACAAATAGATAAAATGTGTTATGACACTAATTAATAATCTTTTATAATTCATTCAAATAAAATTATAATGCAAGTGCAATTTTAAAAAATTTAAGGTTTATACCAAATTAATAAATTTGTTATTAAAACCTAGTGATGATGATATCTTGAACTTTAGTCTTAATTTAGATAGTAAGGTATCATTTTAACAAAAGATGTTAAATAAAATAAACTTTTGATAGTATGTAAGTCTTGTAATATTTTGCCAATTAAAAAATTATTTAATTACACAACACACTAGATCAAAATTTAATTTTTTTTCAACCCGCATAATAATCTCTATATTTAGTTGGAAGAAGTTGTTCCGCATCTTCGACAAAATGAAGACAAAAATTTATCTAATAATACCTATAAAAACTATTTTTACTATAAGAATAATTAATTACAGTAAAATTTTATAAAAAAATTATGCTATAGAAAATTCCAGAATAGCTGTTTGATTATGATATCGCAAATTATACTGAGGAACATTAATAAAAAATGCATGAACTTGTTTATGATTTCATTATCGATTGCTGCAATTAGAATGTAAAATAAATTGCACATCTGCATACATTAATGTATTAAACAAAATATCATTTATTGCGACTGTATTTAAATAATATAATTAGTTCATCTAATCATTAGTATGTTTTGACAGTTCATAATAATGATATAAAACTACATGTAAAGCATAATTTTTTAATTGCCATTATGAATTTATTAGCTTTTACTTAATAATAACAATTGTTAATCAACCCCCACAATCCTACAAGTGGTATGATATTGCAACTAAAAATTTATTATGCTTTTTTTTAATACTTAGTAAACAAGTTGTGCAATAAAAAAAAGCAAAAAAACCTGTATTTGTTTACTATCCAGTTATAGATACATATTATACAAATATTCCATGATCCTGGGACTTGATTGGTGTACATGTTGGAGTTTTTTTTTTTTTATTTTAAACTGTCTAGCTCGGCATAAACAATTCAATTCATCTATACATAATGTTGATAAGAAGCCAGACCTATCTTATTATTTGATTTGAAACGTCTTGTGTATTCAATACTTGACACTGACCAACTTCAAGTCCTATAATATAATACATGCCAACCATGATGCCAACTTAATTATCTCGGCCTGCGGTCTCGCATTATTATATATACCGATAATGGTATTGTATGGCATGCCACTTAGGCAATTGAATTTATCGATCGGTTCATTGTAAATCAATCGATTTTTGAATGAGTAAATGAGTCAGTGAAGAACCCCGCTTTAATAATTTATAATAGAAAGCAACATTGCATTGTAGGTGGATTTTAATAGTTCAACAAATAAAGATTTAAATTAAGTAATTATCAATTATAAGAAAGTGGATATATAACATAAAAGCCTAATAATGTTAAAGTTAATGGCGAGAAATATTAGTTTTTCAAAATGAAGTTAGAATTTTTTGAAAATTATACGTCGCGTACGAGTCCGTCTTTCAAATTGGACAATTTTTAAAAAATCATTACAAACAACGTATAACAATTTATTATAATCATACTTGGGCTTTATGGATTATTAAGGTTAGGTTATCTTACAAACATTTTAATCAGTGATAACATTTCAGTGCATTATCCACTAAAATGCATGATACTATAACTTTAAGAGATATGCTCACTTTCCGCGACTTTCCCGCGCATGACGTCACTCAGTGACCCAACATAGCCTAATAGCCAATGGCATAATATAGATATTTAAATATCCACTATTTCTACCAACCGTACTGCCAATCGTAAGCTTGGGTCACCGAGTGACGTCATCAAGAGACCCTACAATATGCGCGTGAGCATATCTTGTTAGTTATAGTATCATGACTAAAATGAATAGTTTTTAGTCATGGAGTTAATGGTCAAGATAATATAAATATTCTTACTATCGAATGCAGCAAAATGTTAATCACATATAGAACGAGGAATAATAATGTTTGTGGTAAAGAAGTTTCACAAATTCGTATTTGGGAGACAAATTTACTTTAGTCACAGATCATCCGCCATTACAATATAGATTTGGCAGTAATTCAAGAATCCTTTTAGCAATTATTTTATCAGGATGCAGGCCTACATTATAATAGACTTGTGAATCATTCTATATTATAGTATTTAATTTTTTCATCTGCTTCAACAAATTACATACGATTTTCTCTCATTCAAATAATGAGCCAGTCAAAAGGAAGTGATATCCAAATGACCTTTCGGTACTTTCTGATTTTGATTACTGTAGTATTTCCCTGTCTTTGCTGATAATCTCTCTTCGATTGCAATGTGTATTTTATACACTAGTATTTTCTGCTTCACACTATAATCATTATTCTCCATCTCTGTCGTTGTAGCATATTTTAGTGGTTTATATGAAACCTTGGCTGATCCACGATTTTAGCTTCTTCCTTTTTCTGACAAGATATTCGTTCTGTTTAATTTTGTTGATGATCATGCTGCACAATTAGTTTAGTTCATTAGTATCGAATTTATATGTCTGTAATGTATAGACATAAAAATCTCGCTATTGAATATTAAAATTGAAGGGCTTATTGTTAGCGTGATAAGCCACAAAAGTAGAATTTTAAGTAATCAACTATTGAAAGTTACATTATGTAATAATATACTACCTAATATACATAAGTATTTGAATAATATTTACGTAAAGTTACTATATTTTATATAAAATTGGAAAGTCAGAAACTCAGGATTGGTTATTTTTGTGATTATAGTAAATAGGCGGATGTAAGTAAAATTTCTTACGGTTCAGTACTATTACTTGCGTCTAATATATCACACAGTGGAATTTTGCAATATATTATTCTCATATTTCTAAGGCAATACAAAAAGCATAGAATATTGAAAAGGAAATGAACTGTAGGTGAATGAATCCGTATTAAGCTTCATATGTTGCACGTGTAACTATTATAATAATATAGCATTTATAGATAAATAATGTTAGTTAAAATGTTGCATATATCATAAATTGAAAATACTAACAAAATCAATAAAAACCCAATTGTAAACAAAACTTTTGATGAGTTAGTGATTCAGTAAAGTTGATATTAAACTAAAGCAATTACTCTTATTAGCTTCCGACTAACATCACTTTTAAAGATAGAGGCTCTATGACGTACTAAATATTCCATAATTATTTTTCAGATAATGTGCAAATTGATATATAAATTCCAAATTATGTTTATATCTAAGAATTTTACAAATTATTTATACTTACAATGTAAGTTTAAAGTATAGACAGAGATAACTTATTATAGATAGCTGCCGTTTATGAATAAAGGAATTAAAGGGTAAATGTTTATAAATATTTAATTATTAATACAAAAAATGGTAGAATATTAAAATAAATTTTTGAATATTTATATAATTATTATTCTTGCATCTTGTAGTATTTAGTGGTATACAAAGAGTGGTAAATATGAAAAAAAATCTAACAGGGGTTATCCAATAATGAAACTGTAAAATTCTTAATAATATTACAAGGCACAAAAGTAGTATTTAATTATGATAAAGATTTCATTGTCGTTTTGATAAGACTTGTATAATTTTTATAATCTCGTAATTATTTAAACAATGCACCAACGTGGTTCAGTTTTAAATATCGTCGTTGCGCCTTCAAAACCCGACATGTGCATTTTAGTAAATTGTTCAGGAGAAGGTTTAAACTGATTTATTTACACATTTATTTAAACACATAGCGCTTTGTGATTTACCTTCATTAAACAACTATTTTACAGAAAAATGCATTATCTGCTTTTATGGAAATGTCCGGCTTGAAACCCTTAATCGAAATCTGTACTTACGCATTTTGCTCAAAATGTGCACATCGTCGGCTAAGAGTGTTAACCTGCTAAGTCACAAAAGTGAAATTTTACAGGAGACAAGAAACACCGTGTAACTGTTTTGCTGAATATGACAATTTAACTGCAGTTAACATAGCATTCTAGAAATGTTAGTATTACGTATCATACAAAATTTACGATTTAAAATAAAATTTGAAGTAAGTTGTTTTATCCTATAATGTAACAAGTATTCTATTATTGAATGGTATCAAAAAACAAATTTTGCCAAAAGTGGACTTAGCAGGTTAACACTCTTAGCCGACGACATGTCGGGTTTTGAAGGCGCAACGACGATATAATATATGTGAAAATAATTATTGCTATTCACCCCTCATCACCTTATCTGAATATTTTAAAACGTTGACCATGCATATTAAGTCAACTTAAAAATGTAAAGAAATAATAACTACTGAAACAATGAAACATACATTCTGAGATATGAGCTTATCGATTACATGTATAGGTACGTTATGTGTACGTAATACAACATCTAAACAATAATGCACATTATGTACCTAAATGCACTAAATCTATTATCAAACTTATGTAAAAAAAAAATCTTTACAATTTAAGAAATGTTTGAACTCTTGAGAACTCAAAATCCAATGCCATGATTTTTGGATGAGAAAAATCACAAATCTTTCTGCGTTCTGTCCACCACTTTGTTCAAATTTAATTTAAAATAAATACTACGTTTTCCTTTAATAAATAATTTTATTTGCATCCAGTTGAATTTTATGTTTTAATTTGATTGTCTTTTTCCTTTGAAATTGATTGATTTTAAAATTTACTCGCAAATTTTTAATTATTATACTCGTATTAAAATGAAAAAAAAAAAAGTATTTTTATCTGAAGTGTCATTGATGTAGGTATATACCAAATCACAACCCAGTAAATAATGGTGGCCAGACAACAGGAAAGATAACAGAAAATCACCTAAAGATTTTTGCCAACTGTAAACAAGAAAAAAATAAGGTAACTAAATATATTTAAACTTCAACAAACAAATTTAAATGACGCGGTTGCACAAGGTCAGATTAATAAGATTCAAAAATGTAAACACTACGCAAATTAAGATGCAGGAGGAGAAACTCGATGCAATAATGTTTCTGTAAGCAGAAGCTAGTTATTCCTAATTTTAATTTACTTTTATTGAATAACTGCTACTAACCATTTAAATTATTTTTGTTGATTCTATTATAATGATTTCAGCATCTGCATGAAGTATCCATAGAAACAGAATAGATGAGTTTTGCAAAACGAGTAAAATAACAATTTATTATAGAAACAAACAAAATACCACTTCATTGAAGTAAAATGGTCACGATTACAACGAAATGGGATAATAATTTTTATATTTGATTAAATTCAGGATTATAGAGCTGAATTTGAAAAAATTACAACTTGAATATTGTAAAATATAAGTGGATATTGTACACTTGACACATTTATAATAATAAACCAATTATTATCATTACTTGACAAAAATTAGGTCAAGTGTAATAAATAGGAATTTAAAATACATACTAAGGTAAAACACCCACTAGTTGAACAGTTTTGAAAGTAAAACCTATTTCACTCTAATTTAAGCAAATAAAATTCGATTAATTTGATTAAAATATGTTATTTATAAAAATATAGATAGTTTTGCATATAATAGCAAAGAAAAAAGGAATAATTAATAAAATTATCATATTTTTACAAGGTTTTTAAAATATACTTCAAATGCAGCTGTAATTGAACAATCTATTTTGAATCGCAGCCGTAATTGAACACTCCGGTGGTGGTTGTACTTGAACACGTGTGAAAATAGTAAAAATCAGTCAAAATCAAACAAAAATCCAATCGATATTCTAAAGATACATTTGGCAACATTGATTTATTTATGTATGACAAACGTAATGGACAAACGTGATCATTTTATGTTAGTTTTTTCGAGTTCAAGTTCATAACCTAAAAACTGTGATTACGCGGTTTACGGTTAGTAACTTTTGCATGGCAAAAGTAGCATGCTTATCGGCTATTCCACATGTCAACTTTCAAGTTAACAAAAATATAATTATTTCGATTTATAATTTAAAAAAACTTATAGAAATCAATTGCTAAATCATCAAGTAATTATAAAATACGGATATTACTTATTATGAATATTCCGTTTTTGCATTAATACAATTT
Source organism: Rhagonycha lutea (assembly GCA_958510855.1). NCBI lineage: Eukaryota > Metazoa > Arthropoda > Insecta > Coleoptera > Cantharidae > Rhagonycha > Rhagonycha lutea. The sequence continues at coordinate 61,558,713 of OY294036.1, forward strand.
CAAAAATCTGTTCAAGTACTAGTTCCATTTCTTGCGGTGTTCAAGTGCTGGGTGTTTTACCTTACATATTATTTATTTGTACGATGGAAGAGACGTAACTTTTGGTGGAATAATACAAGATTTTATTATTAATAATATTCCAAAAATAAAAATGAATATTTATAATATAATAACATAAATTAAAATATATAAATATATTTGGGTTATTAACTTGTGAAATTGTTATTTTTAATTATTGATTTCAGTTCTTTTGCAAAATTTTTGCAAAATAATGTAATTCGATATAAATATAATAAAACGTATGCCCATTGTCATTCATCAACATTATTTATTTAAGAATTTCCTAGTCACGAATTCCTAGCTATAGTCTGTTTTTTTTAAGAAACCGATAGAAATTTTGTAGTACACGTGGACAACGTGAATGTTAACCAATGAAATTGTTTTCAAAGGAATTTCATTGGTTAACATTCACGTTATCCACGTGTACTAAAAAATTTCTATCGGTTTCTTAAAAAAAACAGACTATAGGTATTCCATAAATTTGATTGGTCAATTTTGACATATTTAGTATCGACATAAGAAACTTTGCATACGCCGTAATTTATTTTATATGAAATAAATTATTTTAAGTTGTTGTTAACTACGTAATTTATCAGTATCAATGTATCATCAGTAAAGTTGCAATTGGTCTAATCTTTGCAGATAATCGATGATATCGAAAATTCACAAAAACATTCATATAAAAATAGCCACCATTAAACGAGCATTTAAAAACATTATGTACTATAAGATAAGTTAGTTTTACAGTAATCAAATTGAACTAAAATTAAGTGTAATTCATGGCATAAAGGTCATAAATTATGCTCTGAATAAATATAAACGATTTTAATTATTATAAGAAAAGGTCATAATAAGCAAAATAAAACTCTGATATCATAAAATGATCAGTAATATAATCTATAATGTATTGTACAATAATATAGGACTCTATAGAATAAGTATTCGCTGGGTGCGAAGTGCATAATGGGGGTATTAAAAACGACGCCAGCGTCCGCTGCGGACAAATTGTGCAAAAAAGGTGGCCAGATGTCACGCACCCAGCGAATAGTATGATGTTTCAAGAAAACTTGAAGTAGTAAAAAATAGCACACAAATGAAATTTTAATTAAAATTTTTCTTTTATTTGAAAGATCGGTGCATTTTTCTGGAAGTAATGCAGTCTGTAGGGTCTCTTGTGGATTGGTCTCAATCTATATGCGACAATTTTGCTTATTAACAAATTCGTTAAGTCAAAAAAGAGTCTCATTGCTGAACGCAATTTTGCGATAAAACAACGGGTCAGTTTCCAACTGCTCTAGAGTCTAATCGGCAAAAGAACCATAATATGATGGTCTCGTCGCTTTAATTCCCATAACATCTAGATGTTACACGAATATAGGTGAAGATCTTTACGCTATACGTTCCATGTATATATTGGACCGGACCAAGCCCCGATCCAAATTTTGATCTTTTTCCACACTTGCGTTTACAGCGGCGATATTCCATTCAAAACGCACATTCCTTTGCCGTATTGGTGTTATTGTATCATCTACAGCAGTGTTTCTCAAATTTTCGAAATCTGTGTACCCCTTCTATAATTTTTGGAACTCTGAGTACCCTTCGTCAAGGAAAATTTTTGTAAATGACCTTTTCTTAATCCTATATCGAATATAAACGAAAATTAAAATTTGACCAAAGCCCAATGCAGAGCGTACCCTCACCAAACTCTTCCTGTATCTCACTTTGAGAAACACTGATCTAAGAGTACGCAGAATTAAAACTATCCACAATTCGAACGATGGTTTCCTCAGATGGATAATTATGTGCGTCATAAAAATCACAAAGTCAAACAAACAGAACACCCTATATAATAAAATAATTATCAATCAAGAGTACAAATCTCTGTTCAGTACAAAGTCTAATACTACAACAACTGTAGCCCCTAGATTTCATGGCGAGCCTCTTGTTTGTTTGAGTAGTTATTATGAATTATTTGCAAAATTTTATAAAAATTCATTAAAAAACTTTCTTTAGCTACTGCAAGATAGGGAGTGCATTCATCTGTTGATCTGACAAATATGTAATTTTTCCATCTTCGTCGTACACGAGTGGCGCAGCGCCGGCGGTTCTCTATATAATAAAATAATTATCAATCAAGAGTACAAATCTCTGTTCAGTACAAAGTCTAATACTACAACAACTGTAGCCCCTAGATTTCATGGCAAATTTTTGGATGCTTACTTACTTACACCCTAAAGCCGCGTTTCTACTGAGGTGGGTTTTGCAGTACGGCATAGCCGTGAGCAAATTGTTATGCCATGCGAGTGGGGAGTAGGTAGAGTGAATTTTTTCCTTAGTGGTTGGCACATGACTTGAGCTTGCGCGTCAAATGTGGAGGGAGAACCCGTGACACCCAATTCCACCAATTGACACAAACATAGAACCGAAATGACGAATATTCGTTTCTGCACATTAGCCACTAAGGAAAAAACTCACTCTACGCTTAAGGCATGGTGTGACATTTGCTCAATGCAGCTAATGGAAAAGGCAGTCATTTTTACAAATGGCAATGTTTTTCATTTATTGCAAATTATAGGTTAAGCAAATAGGGTGATTACTATTTTGCCATTTTGTATTGTTGGCATAAGATCGTATCGGAATGTCTATTATGTAAATATTGAAAATGCATTGAACAAAATAATTGTAACAGTCCTTGATGATTTTGACATATTACAGTAAATATCGACTGCATCTAAAATAATGTATAAAATAAAATATTATAATGACTATAAAACCCAAACTTATTTTCGAAAATTAGCATTTATAGAAGTAGTAGAAACCAAATTACACTAAAGGTTGGAAGTTCCACTCCAAGTATAATTTGTTTTAAATAAATCTTGAAATAATGAAATATCGCAATATATCCAATTTAATATAATAATATTGTTACAATCATATTTTTGACATCCAACACTTGGAGGGGAAAAGCTTAAGGCCGTCTTCTAGTTTAAAAGCATACATTATGGGCGATTTTTCGAGCTCAATAAAATCAAAACAAACAATATTTTTACAATTCAGTTTTTTACAACATATTTGTTGATATTTTGAGAATATACAGAAAATATTTTAACAAAAAAAAATTAAAATTAAACAAGCTATAAGCTGGTAAAGTTGGGGGTAAAGAAAATTGATAGTGTGCTGGTTGACATGATTGCAACTCTTCTGGTCATCGAAAACAAGATTTCAAAAAAGATTCTTAATTAGTAAGAATGTCGTTATAGCCCCTACTAAAAAGAAAACGGAAAAAAAAATTTTCGCAAAATGGCAGCTGTCTGAAGAAAAACATTCATTTTTGACTATTTTTTTCACAATTCTTAATTTTTTAAAATAGTAAACCAAATAATTTTTATACCAAAGTAGTAGGGGCAATAGACAGTTATATAGTGAAGGTTGATATAAAATTTGAAGCAAATCGGTTAAATAGAACTTGAGATATTATGTTAACCAGGTTGAAAAATGTTGTTTTGAGAAAAATACGAATAAAGTTTTAAGCAAAAGTTTCAACCAGTAAAACAAATAATTTTGATACAAAAGTGGTAGGGGCGATAGACAGTTATATATTGAAGGTTTGTACAAAATTTGAAGTAAATCGGTCAGATGGAACTTGATATATCATGTCAACCATGTTGAAAAATGTAGTTTGAGAAAAATTTGATTAAAGTTTTGAGCAAAAGTTTCAGCCACTAAAACAAATAATTTTGATACAAAAGTAGTATGGGCGATAGACAGCTATATAGTGAAGGTTGGTACAAAATTTGAAGCAAATCGGTTAAATAGAACTTGAGATATTATGTTAACCAGGTTGAAAAATGTTTAAATGTCATAAAATACATATTACTACGACCTTCGGTAAGTTGCTCAGTGCTAGGTTCAGTTGCTGCGTCACTAAAATAGCTAAAACGTGGTAAACTGTTGGAATTTTAAAATTTTCTCTTGAGAATATATTCTTAAAGGTCCAAACTTTAAGAATATGCAAAAAAAACAAAAACTTGATTTTTTTAATTCCAAACCAGAACACGACCTTAACAGAATTATCAGGATTATTTTAACACATTTTTTAATTAAGAAAATCAAAAACACTTTTAGTTATTTATCCATTCATTCTATATAGTCGTATTTTTACTTTACTTTACCAGGGGCGCAGGACCCAAAGCATTATTTGTTACTTCTGCTACTGTGTTAATCCGGCACTGACTGTCGTAATTATTGAAATTTAATGATTTCAGTTTTATTTCTGAAACGAGAGTGACTATTATTTATTAATCTTCATAATAAATGACATTGTGCCATGAGGATGATCTAACAGACAATAATTAATAGAAACTAGTAGGTCGAGTACTGGCATCTAAAGAAGAAAAGGCGGAGCTAAATGTGCAGAAACAAAATACGTAGAGGCGAGTTTATGTTTTGAAAGTAGGGATGTCCACATAACTATAACCTTACTTTTATTCGTTATTTAAACTATACTTTAGTAACAAAGTTAAACATCTTTATCTTTAATTAATCATAAGAAATACAAGTGTTTATATAATATTATGTAATTGAAATTAAACATACTTTTTACTACGCCACTGATAAATTTCTCCTACACATCTACTGCGCCGGATTTTGGCTACGCCTTTTCTTCTTTAGTTACAAGTATTCTACTAAGAATATTTGATTGTTATTAGGGATATATTACGCACTTACTGCCTATTTCTATATTTTTATTAAATAACCTTGAATTTTGGAATATACATTGAATTATATTAACTTGTTTACTACAATAAAAAAATTTTTAATTTGTGAAAATAATTAATTTGCTTCTTAAAAAGTTTGCCAAAATTGTAATTCCAATATTAATCTATGGAATCACAGATTGTATACATCAATAAATATCCATATTATTCTATTCACAACGTGACAAAACAGTATCCGGCGAGGTTCAAATATTAATAACAAACTCTTATACTTTTGAGACACTGAATATAAATTATCATTACCTCTTTTTTAAATCATGAGTTTGCAAATAATTTAAATTACTAAATAGCTTAATGATAGTTGAGTAAAGAACTGAATATTTCTAATCAAAATATTTTTCATAAATATGTGTATCCGTTTTGTGCTATTCAGCCTGAAAGGATCCTAATGATCATTAACTTGGCAGTCTGTCGATAGTATAATAGTTAACGGAGCACAAAAACCACCACCATTATTAAATTCTTTCTAATTTCAGTTTTAGGTAAATAATTTTGGGTGCGAATGCTATAGACTTCTCATTCCAATCTCGTGCCAAGCCTTCCAGTGCTAGCGTTGCAAACGATTCCACAATTTAATATTATTAAATGCATTAAACTTAAATTATAATAATTATGCAGTTAGATTAAGTATATTATTATAAATTATAAGGTTGTATGTAGATTTTAACAATCGGGTCAAACCCCATCAGACTGAATTACAAGACAGTAGTAATGTCTCCACTAATATTATCCACAACTCAACTTTCATAATAATTACCTCTACAAATAAAATTTATATTATAATTATTACGTAAACTTTAAAAAAGTTTTTAAATTAATTTTATCGTAATTTGATTCAAAATGATAACCCAGATTAAGATATTTTTGTATAACCTAGTGGCATATTTACAGGTCCTTCCCAATTTTAGTAAGTAATATACCTAACATAATATAACAATTATTTTCAATATTTCATACGGAAGTTCTCAATTACTTGTTATTGTTATATTTGTACACGCAAGGGGCCCAGCACCTCATTGACTTTATTCCTAAATACGCCACTGGTATAACCTGTTGAATTTTATTTTAATTTATCCTAACGCATGTTAAAATTTATGAATTATTATTTATTTATTGCCACTTTATATAATATGTACAAAACAAATTAAAAATAATAGGTATTATTAAAGTAAAATTATATTCATCGAGACGCTTTGCATAAGAATGACAAGACGTTACGTATGTGGACATTTTTAAAACAACAAACAACATTTCAAGATTCGATAAAATATAAATTAATTTGAAGAAATATAGAGTAAACAAATATCTCAAGCCCTCAACAGGTTGCGTAAATGTGATAGACGTAATGTGGAACCGTATTCAAGGTTATGCGAAATATTTTTTAAAAACAGAAAACAAAATTTTCAAGTAAAGTTTAAAATAAAAAATATGCAAATTCGTATTAAATTTTTGCAGTTAAAGCAAAAACGCAATTGGTTCAATTACTACGCCACAAATTATGCATTTTAATATTTGCACTTTACTTATGCTTTTCAAGAATATTTTTAAATAATTTTTTAAATACGAAATACAAAGATTAAGCAATACTACTAACCTAGGTGGAGTATCCACAACAAAATTGTAATTTGCTGGTGGTGAATACCAGGGGGTTGTCATTGTGTAATTACTACACATGACACTTCTATTAGTGTATCCTAACATTTACACAAATGTCACTATCATAACAAAATTAATAAAATTTCTATAAATTTTAAGATTTTTAAAACATTAAATATGCCACGCAATAAATAATTCGATAACTACTATAATATTGGATGTGCAAAACAAGCCAATACCTCGTGCGAATAACTCGACGACCGAGAACTAACTGCGCACCAGCGGCAACCCGCCGACTCTCGCCAAACTCACCTTGGTAACAGAGGACCTTCGGGAGACACGCACGCCTCTGGAGGTGAATCCTCCTCAGTCTCATATTCACGATTATCCATTTTCACCTTCTTCTGCAAACAAATTAACTTCATCAATAAATCTGTCATTACTTTAATATTTTTTTAAGTTTATTATTAAGCAGAAAAGCAAATTAATAAGCACTGAATTGAAACGGAAACCGGTATACGCATTGCTATTGTATGCCAATTTTATTTAGGTACTGTACCTACTAATTTTTATTTTACAATGTAACACGTTAGAGCTCTTCAAAAAATTTGTTGAAAAATTAGCTCGTTATTTATTGCACTAAAATTAATAAGCATTGCACAATTACCTACGTTAAATTAATGTAGGAACCTTGCAACGACTACTCACAACTTATTATTGTTGTGTACATTATCGCGATATTTTCGAATATCAGTAATAATGGTGTAGTATAAAGCTTTATTTTCCAAATTTTTGTTTTTATCATCATTCCAAACAATGTACAGTGCGACCTTTCACTCAATAGTTAATACTGACAAAACGAAACAAATAAGTTGTTAAAAAGCGCCTCATCACAAGAGCAGTTGTGTCAGTATTGTGGCAGCAAGTTTTCCTAATGTAATGTGTTCCAACAAAGTCATTTTATCTCAATATTGTTAGGTGGCATCAGTTACAAAGAAATATTGCATTATGCATTTGATAATTAAGTGCCGCTTTCCATGCTGAGGGAGAAAATTGTGAGGCGGAGCCGAGAGTAGTAATGTCTTTCCCTAAGCTTGAAAGGTCAATTTTACTCTCGAGATTATTATATTATATCATATTATAGCATATTTCGTCAAAACATTGAAAATTTTGTGAACACGACTTTTTTGAAAAACAGTTAAAACCACCGTGCATTCAAAATATAAACGTTAGAAAGCAGAAACTTGAATACTGCTCTGTTATTGGTAGAAGTATTTCAAGATCACTAGTACTAGTGTGTAATTCAATTTATTCGGTAGAAGATCTTATTAACTATCCAGTGGTCGCGTGGTCTACAATCGTAGACCATGCTTTTTTAAGCCTTCTTTAAACCGCCATAGCTGGTAACAGTTCGAATTATATCGGTTGTATCTTTGAGCAGCTGACAAAAATTAGTCAATCTTTCGGATCAATAGTTTTTGAACTTTTAAAGTGGTAAATTATTGGTTTTATTAGGAGGCGGTCGGAGCATAGCGATCACGCGAGTTGACTATGAACGCTAATCACCCGGTTCGAATCGGAGTGAAGTAAGAACTTTATTTCTGACCGTCTCTCTCCTCGGAAGGCAATGGCAAACCACCGGGGTGTAATCTGCCATGAACGCATTTAACAAGCATTGTTAAAGGTCAAGACGCTTCTGTTAAGAAGCAATACGACGGAGAAGAAGAAAAAAAGAATTAGTTCTGAAACAGGGCTGGTCTACAAGTGTAAATCACGCGCCTAACGGAGGGTTAACAATAAATTTTAGTATTGTCGAAATTTCGGGCCCTTTATTAGCCCATTTTCAAGGCTTCTCCGGAGATAGCTGTAAGTTTTGACACCCCATTCCTCAATTAGGTTATTGAAATTTGACTATATAGTATTTCTTTTTTCCTTCCACGAGACAATTTCGGTAAACCGACTAGTGGCATAATTGAAAATAACTCACTGCAATACTTGGCATCAAAACTTACAGATATTTCCGAAAAAGCATTGATAATGGGCCAATAAAGGGTCCAAAACGTCGGCAACACTAAAATTATGAACAAGATTATTGTTGAAAGGTATTACTATCCTATTCAAAAAAGGCTGGAATAGAACTTTTTTCTGTTTCCGTTTCCTTTTTATACCTTTTATAAGTATTTATACATCATTAATGAACATTCGTAACTCTCGGATTGACAATAATTGGGAAAATTATTTAAGTTTGTTTTTTATAATTAACAGGCTAAATTTAAAAAAGAAGCTAGTGTAAAAAGAAAAAGTGGATCTGGTCAAAAACAAGAAGATGAAAACTAGTACCATACATTATGAAGTTTTGAAGAACGAACAGTGGCAAATCGTTCATCTGAACAAGAACACTTGGAAATAAGAATAAAAATTGATAAAGCTGGTAGGTAATTGAATACAATAATTTATCATTTTAAAATGTAAAACCTCCTACACTTTTTTATGGTTCTCAATAATAATAAAAAAATTTATGCAAAATAAAAATAATTGGAACTTATACCATATTATTCTATTTTTAAATATAATATTATTATAATACATAAATCTACATAACGAAACATATCAAAGTTTACAAAAATAATTAATTGTTGAACTGGGAGTACATTTTCTCGTTTGGGTAAATAATAAGCATTTATTATAACAAATTTCCGCGATATGCTGCACAGCATTGCATTTTTATTCAATTATTATCACACGCATACATTTTATAGCAGGAACTGCAATACGAATACAAGTATAAGAATTTATACTCTTTTCCCGTATTGTATCTACTATTTCCTGCAGATACATGATGTTATAGATTTATTTATTTATTAATATTTCAATTACGCCAACAAAAAACGATGTATAATATTTAGCAGGTAGATTAACATTTACATCGATTTGTATTCTGTCAACGATTAATAAACTATAATATCTTCATTCTTGAAACACTTCCAAAATATATTTTCAATAATTTAGCAATTAATAAATTATTCTTTAATTGAAAAAAATATATAACTCATTGTGAATGTGCCCCGTGTAAAATAATACGATTTTATTTAATATTAGCTCTATTCGCGGTAACAATATGGGATAAGTTTTATCCTACTGCGTCTGCGGATTTATAATAAAATTGTCAATAAAGCTCAAATTCGATGATAAAAAGTATAAACCCGCAGACGCAGTAGGATAAAACGTGTCCAGGAGTGTTACCGCGAATAGAGCTATTATGTTATTTATATTATGTAAGTACTATTATATGAATGGATTAACGAGATCCCCTCCATAATTTTTGTATAATAAATAATGAGAATGAATCGATTGATGTTATTCTTTTTTGTGTCAAACATTAGGAAGTTTTTATAGTTTACGCTTGCCATATTAACTGAAAATAATAGAAGACAACGGTCATAAGCGTGGTGGTTAGCACGATCAACTGCGAATGCAGGGTATTGAGTTCAAATCTAGCAAAAGTGAAACTTTCTTATTTCGGAGCGCACGTAAAGCCGGTGGTCCCCCTGGGTTAATGAATTACCACCATTGACAAAATAAAAACCAAGGTGATATAATTCTGCAAGTCAACCTAGCAAGCCACGTACTGCATGTAAAACAACTATACGGTCACAGAACCAATAGTTCCAAGGGAAATTGGCATGGTTAAAGATAAAATAATTTATACAATATATTAAAAAATAGTGTGTTTTAGTTCTCAAATATTACTATATTTTTTGTTGATTTTAAAATACAGAATTATTACTATCAAATTTCACTTCATGATCCCACGACGCGACGCAATAATTGATAATAAATAGACGGACAGCCACTGACACACATCCCAAATTTTGGAAGTCCTGAAAGTTTTATGGTTTTCAAAATAGATACCCCCTAAAAACAAAACCGTAAATGGCAGAGGTTTTTCAGGTCGAATAAGAGGATGGAAATAATAAAATTTTGTTAGAATATTTTATAAGGATTTTGTTTAAAATGATTTGAGGAAGAAATATACTACTTCTTCACATAAGAAAGCAATAAATTATTGTAAACATAATTATTAGGGGTAGAGTGGGGCGAAACCGCCAGTTTTTTTGTTGTCGAGCTGTAGAGCACGTATTTTTGAAGCTATCGTCAAGTGCCAGCCCATTTTGGAAAGCTTGATTCTTTGGCTACAAAATCGCCATGGAACACTTTCGTGTAACTTGTGTCCGTGCTGAGCTACAGTCGTTCTACCAAAACCTGGTGAGGCAAAAAAGCCAGTCGCTTTATGGGACAGAAAATACCACAAAAGTTGTGCTAATCGCAGTTTATTGATTCAAAAAGTTTTTATTTATGTCCAATAGTGAATTAACAGTATGAAAAACATTATATGAGTTTTAAAATATGCGGCCCAAAAATCATGAAATGAAAAAAATTAAAAATAAGAGAAAATTATTGTTCTTCAGCTTCTTCGTCGTATACGTCGTCTACATCCATGTCTTCTTCGTACGGATCAATTAGGCAGTGGGCACACTTGTAAATTATGACTTTTCCGCAGCATTTACGGTGCTTGACTTTTTCGCCCCACCACCACTTTTTTAAGAAAATCACGATACACGAATCAAATGCGAAAAATATCGAGAAACCAACTAAATATTCGTGTTCAGCACCCTTTCTTACATAAGAAAACACTCGCCGGATTTTTATGTGTGTAGTTTGAATGCACTTTATTCAACAAAGAAAGCAGAGAAAATATTTTCCTTGAACACGTGTTTTCACGACTGACGCTCTACAAACTACGCCATGACAGCTCCGACAGTGAACTGACTGCCATCGCTGCGGACTATCATGGCGACTCTACATTACCGTAGACGCGCGATTTGAAATATTTTTCTTGAAATGACATTCAATTGGCTTTTTCGCCCCATGGCTTTTTCGCCCCACTCTACCCCTATCTATTCTTGAAATCACTTTAACCATTTTATACTCATTAAGTTAATATGGAATTATAGGGGATTTGTACGAAAAAATTAACTTTACATAAAGTACACAAAGGCTACCAGCTAAAGATCACCGTACGTGTTTGTGGAAAGGATTTGCCACCAAAATGTCTTCCTTCCGAGATTAATTTTTAAAAATATAAAAAAAAATTTTACTTTAGAAATGAAACTTCAGGTCTGAAAGGGTTAAATAAAATTTTAAAATATAATTAATTCAATGAATTAATTTATATATAAAACTTAGCTGTATCAAGTTATTCATTTCCAATAACTTAACCCTTATGTCAATACCCAGTGTTTATTACGTTGTTCAATACCCGGGATACCCGGGTACCCTATGCTATATTTCGTCAACAAAAGGAATTGGAATTGGAAAATTTTTATTTTCAAATTCTATGTTGTTGGGAGTCACAGTGGGAATACCTAACTGCCACAAAACCTGTTAATTTATGGAATAATAAAGGGCAAGGAGGAAGGGAAACAGTAAAGTCTCCGTTGTCATTCATATCGTCATTCGTCGTTCATATGAAGATAGTTAAATGTAATTAATTTATAATTAAAAGTTAAATGTCTACGTTTATTTGTATATAAAATATTATTTCTGACCCCCTAGAGATTAGTTAAATTATTTATTATTTTGAAAATCAGTAGAAGTATTAAGTTTTTACATATATTATGGGTACCCGGGTACCCCGGGTATTGATCAACTGGGTATTCAACTTTAGCGCCTAATTTTTTCTACTTTCTTGAATATTTAAATATCAAAACTTATATGAATCGACGTCAATTGACTCAAATAACGAGGATCTGACCGGATTTGAAGATATCTCTTTAAATACATAGCATATTTAAGTAAGAACATGCAAAAGGGTACCCGGGTTCCCGGGTATTGACATAAGGGTTAATACAGTTAAGTTTTACATATTGAAATGCATTATTTTGTAAAACTATTTGTAACAAGTTATTAAGAACTGAAATCTATGAATGTAAAATAAATGACAACGTTGTTTCGCTTTCATAAAAGTTAAGTTTTACCTAGTATAAAGTAATTCATTGTATATTTTCACAAATTAATAACCCAAAATATATTTATATATGTTACAGTTAAAACCCGAAATCAGTTAAAACCCGAATTAACTAGTAAATTCTAGTTGTAACTAACCTCTTTAGTATATTCTAGTTTTAACTGGTTTAATTTTAGTTAAAACTAGAATTAACTGATTTCAAATAAATCTTTTTAGTAAATTCTAGTTTTAACTGGTATTATTAGTTTAGTGAAAACTAGAATTAACTGATTTCTAATAAATCTTTTTAGTAAATTCTAGTTTTTAGTTAGTTCTAGTTAAAACTAGAATTAACTGATTGGTGTTGGTGAATTCGCGATCTATCACCGTTACAACTAGATTTAAACAACGTTTAAAGTAAAACTAGACGTAATTAAATAAAAATGCTAATTCTTTATACATTTACAGGGGAGGCCAAATACATTTGTGTTTTGGATTGAAAAAAATAGAAGGAAACACGATAATTTAGAATTTTCATGTATCTCATATTTTGAATTCTGTACTTCAAATACCCTAAATACATCTTTCAAAATACATTTCAAATACGAAATTTGAATTTTCCAGTTATGATTTCACTTAATTGTTATAATTTTTTTAAACAATTATGTTTAATAATAATAATAATTAATTTTAATAATTAATACAAGTATAACACGGCGCCGTACCATATAAAAAGAAATGAAAAAATTTATAAAACAATAGTTATCAACAAATATTTTAAAAAATTTAAAAATTATAACAAGTGAAATCGTAACTGGAAAATTCAAATTTTTTATGTGAAATGTATTTTGAAAGATGTAGTATTTCGGGTACTTTGAAGTATCTACAAATTGCAAACGATTTTGAACTTTTTATTTTAAATTCAAAATAGGTATGAGATGCAAGAAAATTCTAAATTATCGTGTGTTTTTACTTCCATTTTTTTTAAAGCTATAACAAATTAACATTTTTATTTAATTTACTTTAAATCTAGTTGTAACGGCGATAGATCGCGAATTTACTAACACCAAATAGTTAATTCTAGTTTTAACTAAATTTATATCAGTTAAAACTAGAATTTACAGTTAAAACCCGAAATCAGTTAAAACCCGAATTAACTAGTTTGAACTAATTTGAAAACTAAATTTATATCAGTTAAAACTAGAATTTACTAAAAAGATTTATTAGAAATCAGTTAATTCTAGTTTTAACTAAACTAATACCAGTTAAAACTAGAATTTACTAAAAAGATTTACTAGAAATAAGTTAATTATAGTTTTAACTAAACTAATACCAGTTAAAACTAGAATTTACTAAAAAGATTTATTTGAAATCAGTTAATTCTAGTTTTAACTAAAATTAAACCAGTTAAAACTAGAATTTATTAAAGAGGTTAGTTAAAACTAGAATTTACTAGTTAATTCGGGTTTTAACTGATTTCGGGTTTTAACTGTAACATATACATATTTTAAATAAATTTATATAATTAATTCAGATAATAAATTACATAATTTTTAAAACTAGCAAGTTTTATCAAAAACAAAATTTTCCCATTCAAGATTGAATACCAGTACCAATAAATGCCTCTAGATCACCACAGTTCCTTACAAGAATTGCTAACCGTAAGGTAGTTAAAACATTAGTCTATTTTCAAAAATTCATAACTCAAAAACTAAAGGCATTGTACGGAATACCGAGATAGTGATAACTTTTTTGGCTCCTTAAATCACCAAAAAAGTTGGGATCTTCGATTGGCGATATGCTCATTGTGCTGTTCTTTATAAAGTAAACATGTTTTGTAAAGAATTAATGTACTATAACCTACACCTACAGCATAATAATTTATAATCACAGAACTATTATAATAATAATAATACATTACATTGTTGCATTACATTGTATTGTATTGCATTGTACATTACAATGTACATATTATAGGTATGTTTGTTTTTATCATTTTAAAAAGAAAATAACTATTTAAATGTTTGCCATTAATAATTTTAGTTTTTCTTTTATAGAACTACTTAGTGCATTTTTTTATATCGTTATGATAACTTTTACTCTAAAATTAACTGCTTTGTGTTGGTATATTCAAAAATGATTTTGGTAGGTCGCGGAGAGGCTTAGAGAGGTGTCAGCGAATTTATAATAAAGTAAATATCTTATATAAATTAGGTATCATAATTTATTACTGTTCGATTTACTGTATTGTCCAAGTTTACGCTGTTCGGGTTAGTGAAGTTGTACTGTACATATTATGTACATACATACTGTGTATGGCCATTAACAAGTAAAAACTGCTGTTTTGTAATTCGCTATTGTAGGTTTATTCCTAAATATAACAATACCTACGTTACGTGTAAAAAATATCTAATTTACAATTTTGCCATTTTTAATTAGAAGTAAATGTAGTTGAAGTACGTAATTATTAAATTGATAAGGTTAAATGGGTACTTTTAATAAAAAATTAGATAACCTGACTATTAACTTTAATTTTATTTAAAACAAAAGGAATCGTTAGTGCAATTGAAATATTCAATATTGTAAAAATAATTAAGTTTAAAAATATACATTATATTATCAAGTTTGAGGTATAGCAAAAGCATAGTGTACTCTAGAGTCTAGATTATGTATTGGAAATACACATTTTTGAGGTTATAAAACATAAAAGGATTTACTGAACCATAATTTTTGGGTAGGTATATTAAGCTTTTACATTTTTTGTTTATACCTATTGAAAATTTTGCAACTCATAATATGTTGTGGTGTTATTTTACAAAATTTGTAAATTTTGCTACTTTAACCACGAATATTGATGACTTTGATGGGTACCCTTGTGGTCACACAATTACACAATCATAAAGGGGGAGCTAAAATAAGTCATTTAACATCGGTAGAAAATATGGAAAACTAGCAATAAGGCCACAATTGCTACTGTGTTACGTTAGATTCCATCGCTACGTCTTGAACGTAACTAAAAGTTATCGTAGGCCACCTAAAACGATACTATATTAACAAATAGGATACCTTCTCTGATACCAACGCATTTACCTCGGATTTACGTCTGTGTAAATTTGATTTAGGCGCTTGAATCCAGGAAATGCGATAACTGGCTGGTGCCATGAAAAGGTTGGTATTAACTTGAACAGGTGCTTAGAGATTGGATCATCAAAAAAGTTTGGCACGTTAGTTCGGTGGTCAAAAAGTGAGATGTTCTGAATAGATTGCGTCGACTAATGGTTAAGAAGTAGTATTTGGTTGTTTTATGCAGCAAGTAACTTCCCGGTTGAATACCGTTTTGAACCAAGTCGATTTTGTTGAAATTCTGTCTTTCGTTGAGACGACGAGTAGAATTAGTCCGTTTGTTTTCGGGGTCGTTAGTAATTATTCAAGAAGTCGAGTTTGGAAGCCAACGAAAACTGACGCTGTTGACAAAATTTTTAACATCTTTATAAGTGAGGTTACGTATGGTTCACTTTTACACATACCTTTTTTATTTGCTACCGATATCCAAGATCCATAACTTTACGGTGAATTGCGAGTTTGTGCACGAATTAATTCCTCAAAGCGAGCACGGAAATATCTATAAAGAAACGCGTTTTTATGAATCAAACAGGGACCACGATCGTCGAGCCTGTATTTGGTCAACTGTCAAACCAACAACAAAGAGCAGGGGCGTAACATCGGATTTTCAGTGGTGAGCAACTTTACTTATATTTTATGATTACTGTTGTGATAAGATCGCCAAGACGAGAAGTTTATTTTAAGCGCCCTAATATTATTGTTTGCGAATCGAGCAACGCTCGATTATAATATTGTGTTGTTTAGGTTTAAGGATTGTTTAGAGCGTTCAGATCTGAAGGCGGTATTGAGGGTTTATTTTAATCGCTGCGTACGACTTGCGGTACTGGTGTGAGTACTGTGCCTGTATATATATTTCGACGTTGATATTTTTGTTTTTTTTGTAATAAACGCAGCTTACCCTTGTTTGAGTTTGTTTATTTTACTTTTGCACTTTAGGACCCCTACATCTCGGCGAGCGGCAAAAAGTGCATGGCGCCTTGTTTTTTTTTGCAATTGATGTTTTTTTTGAGTGGAGCAAGATCCAATCTTGTCTTCTAACCCCCCCATAAATTGCTCTCAGTTGAGTTAGCCGTAGTGCCGCTACATCAACCCAAACAAGGTAAGTCTGGGAAGCGTTTGTCCCGCCAACTTTTGCGACTGGACGCAGACAGGTAGCAACTGGAAAATTTATAAAAAGAGCTCCATGCGTTAATGTACAACAAATAACAGAGAAAAATTTAAACTCAAGTGAAAATAAAATTCAAATAGTGAAAAGCTGCGCCCATCTGTGCATGGTGTCGACAATCATAATAACTCAAGGAAAATTGGAGTTGGAATCGTTGTCGATAAACAAGCGAAATAAAGGACAACTGAGAAGTCATCAAAAAGTTACAAGTTGCGCTACAATGTATATTAAGTATTATATTAAATGACCCACCAGTGGAATAGTGTACCAGTTTACAGTTATCCAAGATGTAGGGAACTTTGTTAAAAAAAGTACTCGAAGAACTGCCATTCTGGCTGAATTAAATAAAATCTTTTAAAAATGGATTACGGTGGCGCCATAACTAATATCTACTACAATATCAAATATTCTCAACAAATAAGACTGTAATAAGCAACTGATTGCTGAATTGCTTGAATATGATGTATTATCTAATTTAGATAAATTAGTATCAAAACAAATTAGTAAGTATTGAAAAGTTAAAATTACTAGTAAAATGAAAAAGTATAATACAATGAAAATAATTTTAGACTATAAATGTATGTATTTTCGATAGTTCAGGGACGAATAATAGCTAAAAATAAATTTAAAAAAAGATTTTATTCGACAGCTTCTTGAAAGAATTAAATTGAATAAAAGCGTGGGACTATTGCTTCCATGCAGAATCCGTGAGTTTGTAAGTTGATATTTTCAAGAAGCTATGGAATGATTACAATAATATTTTTTTTACTTAAATGTCCGTTTTATTTATCAGTATTACAAAGATTAGAACTTCAATAATAGAGTTTTACAGAGAGAATGCCAACATTGGCCGATTTGCACCATTATTAATACGTGTTTACTATAATTAGGTGAAAATTTAAAATATCGCAATTCAGCCATTTTTAAGAAAAACGAATTTATATTATACTTACGTGTATTCTATATGCAAAAGATTATTTGTATGAGATACAAGACGATTGTATACGCTAGTATTAACGGTAGAGGTAAAGTGGTGACAAATAAAGAAGAAAGGATGGAGCTAATGCGCAGAAACCAAAACTCGTACAATCGTGTTGATGTTGGTGTCAATTGGTGGAATTGGGTGTCACGCATTCTCTACTGCGCCGGATTTTGGCTACGCCTTTTCTTCTTTATTAGACACCACTCTACCATGGTAGGTACGGTACTAATAATTATACGTAAAAGGTTACACGTAAACCAATATACATTCGGTTTTCAAAATCGATTTTTTCCAAATCGGCTGAATTTGTGGTATTTTAAATTTTCACCTAATTATGATGAACTCGTATAATAATGGTGCAAATCAATGATGACCGATGTTGGCGTTCACGTTGTTAATGTAATATTAAATTCTGTCAAATTAAATCTCTGTAGTACTCTTTTTCAATAGCAACTTTACGAAAACCATAATAAATACGAAATTACATTATAATCAAATTGTATTGTTGATTTTATGTTAATAAAATATATAAATGTGTAAAATAAAAATATGTGCAAAATCTTTACTTCAAACATAATATAATATACAACAGTATTTGCACGTATGTAAAAAATTTGCAGTTATATTTATTTGAATCGTACAGGATCAAAAATGTGGTACCAAATTTTAGGAATACTACATAAAATTATTACAATGTAATCTTTTACCTTTGTACCAGCTCTGCTGATTAAGATGTATTGTTAGATATAAATAAATAAAATTCATTAAAACAAACAAAACAGTCTGTATGAACAAAGATGGCACCACCATTTTCAATACCAAATACAGTAAACTGGAGGAATCTGTGGCAACAATTTTTCTGACGGAAATCTCATACGAACGAAATGGTATAGCGAAGTACTGTTACCACCATCAATTATTCTTCGAATTCTTGTCATAAAACTTAGTCAATTTCCGATTGTGTATCACCATACCATAAGCATATAACATCGGGTAACATAATACCGATAATGTAGCGCTCTATTGGATTTAGCGTTGGAAACACTGATGTTGTAGTTAATGTTATGATAGATTGTGGCATCATCGATGAATTCCTTCCATATAAAGAGGATATAGCAAACTATCCAATCTGGGTTCTAGCCCCGTAAGGAATAAGCACTTAAGTGAATAATTATAAAGGAATAAAATAATTAACGTGTTAATTATACACGTATAATTATTTTTTCTAATAGTGTTTGAAAAAGTCTTACTTTATGATATCCAAAAGAGTGTGGAAAAGTAATACTGTGTGGGAAAGAGAAAAGAGAAGGGAAACTAGTGCGGAAAAGAGAAAGTTCGACAATGTCGATCGCAACATGGAATAACAGCTCCATAAAGTTGAGCTTTGCACCAAATTTAAAAAAACCTGCGATCACTAACCTATTTTCTTTTGTAACTGATCACACTGATCATGATCATTAATATAGTGTGCCAAAGTACGGTTGGTAGTCAATAATACCACGGCTACCAACCGTCAAATTTAAATATTATATATATTTTCATAAAGTATATAAAATTATTTTAAATTAGGTATAAAAAGTATGTTGTTGGTTCTTTTTCAAAAACTATTAGAAAAAATATTGTTCGATACGCGTGGAAAAATATCTTTTTCCATTCTCGGCTGCGGTTTACGAACTCGGCCTTCGGCCTCGTTCGTACAACTTCGCCTCGAATGGAAAAATGTTACTTTTCCGCACTAGTATCGAAAATATCTATTATTCCTTCATAATGAATTTTTACCAAGTGACGACCGAATCTATTAACTATATAATAATTATAAATTTTAGGTTCACTACTTAGAAGATACCAAAGAATATTGAAAAGTGATTTTGACTTACTACATTTACTCTTAAGAGCGCGCTGCAAATTTTGATGCAAAAACATGTTTCAACAGATGGCGTATCCTAAAATATTAATCTTTTATAGTTATCTTTTCACCAAAACAGAATTCTAATAATTTATAAAAGTCAAATGAATAAACGATAACTAAGCTAGGCAATAAGGAAGTTTGAGCTTCCAATGTTGAATATTTACAAGTATATTCCAAAAAGATATGCACATGTGAAAATATTGAATATATTTAAAAATATTTATCTTTGAAAGTTCAAACTTCCTTATTACCTAGCTTAGTTATCGTTTATTCATATAACTTTTATAAATTATCAGCATTCTGTTTTGGTGAAAAGATAACTATAAAAGATTAATATTTTAGGGCACGCCATCTGTCGAAACATGTTTTAGCATCAAAATTTGCAGCGCGCTCTTAAAATATTATTCCAGAGAATTAAATATTTTTTCTGGATGGTGTAAAAATAAAAGTTATGATCATATTTGCAAAGTGATATAATAACTTATAGACAGACTACTACTATCTATTTAGACCAATTTAGAGCTCGAATTGATCCATTTGATTATTAAGAGGGGCATTTAAATTTTGATGCGAAAACATGTTTCAAAAGATGGCGCGACCTAAAATATTCTAAGAATCTAAGAATCTTTTCACCAATACAGAATTCTAATAATTTATAAAAGTCATATGAATAAACGATAACTAATTTAGGGAATGAGGAAGTTTGAGCTTTCAAAGTTAAATATTTTTAAAAATATTCAATATTTTCAAATATGAATATCTTTTTGAAATATATTTGTAAATATTCAACATTGGAAGCTCAAACTTCCTTATTGCCTAGCTTAGTTATCGTTTATTCATATGACTTTTATAAATTATTAGAATTCTGTTTTGGTGAAAAGATAACTATAAAAGATTAATATTTTAGGGTACGCCATCTGTTGAAACATGTTTTCGCATCAAAATTTAAATGCCCCTCTTAACAAGAAAGTTACCCATAAAAAGTTTAAGAAGACTATATATGCTTCACACTTTCAAAAGTTTTATATATTACGTGATCAGGCTAAATAACTAACCTAAAGCACAGAACAGAAAAGAAGAAGCATTTGCCAGAGGAACCAAATTGTTTCTTTACAAAAATTTCCGCTATCCAGAGATTCCATCATTCACATGAAACCATTTCCTTAACAAACAATGTGATTTGGATTTTGAACTTCTCTTCCAATCATTTATTGAAGTGATTTACCTCGTTAAGTTCTAATTAGGTAATGCTATTTTCGATTTGGATGATTGCTCTTTAATTTTTTCATTACTTCGATTTAACGTGGTTGTAAATCTAATATCCCACCTTTTATTAGATATACCATATCAGTTGCGCAGGTTTGTTCTCTATATGTTTAATCTTAATGACTGCAGGTGTATTGTTACAGTATCATTGTATAATGTTAATGCCCGTATTCACAAAGAAACGTATAACGAACGATTACGTAACGGATCGTTTAAGTAACAAATTTTTAACTTTAATCGTTTAATTTCACTTTTAAATAAACCTTCCGTGACACTGTATTAAGGGACTGTTATTTTTATTACGACCCAAAGAGCTC
Source organism: Rhagonycha lutea (assembly GCA_958510855.1). Classification (NCBI taxonomy): domain Eukaryota; kingdom Metazoa; phylum Arthropoda; class Insecta; order Coleoptera; family Cantharidae; genus Rhagonycha; species Rhagonycha lutea. The sequence goes on from OY294036.1 coordinate 61,579,916, forward strand.
TCGTTATTATTATGATCGATTACGAAATAAAATATGACTATTTAACGGTCCGTAACGTTTAACAGACCGTTAAATCAGTTACGAACGTTTGTGAATACAGGCATAAGTATATTAATGTTTTTCGTTAATTGTAATAGAAATTATTTAAAAATAGAAACCTCCGTGGGATACAAAATCTTGTAGTGTAATTAATGACTGATAAATCTGCAATTTCATCTGAGATATTATTTTGATGTTTATTTGTATATTATTCTGGTAGTTACCAACTAAAAACGTCTTGAATAAAGATGAAACATGTTGTACTAGTAAATCTAATATAATTTAATCACCAAGAAGTACCTAATACCTTTTGGTAACCATTATTATAATGGTTACATTATTTCTGAAATATTTTAATGGCACCAAATAAAAGATTATTACTCCAAAACACATAAGGCTCATATTCAATACATTACTGTAGCAAATTTGAACTGTATAATCATACATATCATGCATTACCAAAGGGTTTAAAAACATTGTTTAGTTAAACGATTTAAATTGTGATCCAAAAATAGGGGTAATTGATTTTTACAAAAACACAAATTATATAGATGATATCAATAGTTTTTACCGACTTAAATCTAATACAATAAAAATAATATAAATAGATACATAATTTTAACAGTGAAAAGTAGCTGATGAATTGAACCAGAAATTTCTTCGACACTGAAAATTAAAATTGCCACGTGTAGGCTCCCATAGGGTTGATTGCATATTCTTCAATGATTGACCACTTATTCACTATCTCGTTAGAGTTTCAATAATAAACTATGCAAAGAAGCTCAATTTTAAGTGCAGTATTGACCATAATAATATAATTAACATTAGCAGAAAATAACAATTTAACTATACGTAGGTTGCAATAAAGTAAGTATTTGAATTCACAAATTAACTATATTTTTAAATAACTAATTAGTTTTGTCATTAAGCAACTAATTGGATAATTAAAATGTTGCAGGTACTTAAATCTTTTTGTAGTAATGAATTATCTGTAAATGCTATAATAATAATGTACGAGGGTCGATCAATACGTACCCGTATTTCAGGACAGGTGGCGTTGTTAATGGAAGTTGACATTACCGCCGTGAACTGCCAAATTTCAGACTGATTCATAAGTTAGTCTTCATTTGGCAGCCAGTTGTATCACACGTGTTTCTTGATAAAATGGAAAAAAGAGTAATATCGATCCGTAATTCGCTTTTTAATTTTGGATGGAAAAACATGCGAAGAAATAAAAGCGAAATTGGATGCTGTCTATGGGGACCCTTCTCCATCTATGCCAACCGTGAGGTATCGGTTCAACGAATTTAAATGTGGTGGTATATCTGTTTATGATGAGGAGCGGCCAGGCCGTTACCAAGGAAATCATTGCAAAAGTTCACTACATGAAAACGTTCACAAAGTAGCAAAGGCTGTAGGCGTGTCGTACCAAACAGTAATAAATATTATTTACATGATAAGTTCGGTGTCGGCCCGATGGGTGCCGCGATTGCTCCCGGTGGACAACAAGACCATACGACTGTCAATGTCAAAGCAGTATTTGGACCTCGTTAAGTGAAATTTGCAAGTTTTTCGAAGGAGGAGTAACCTGGATACATTATTATAAGCCAGAGATCAAGCAACAGTCAAAACTAGGGATTTTTGTGGGTGAATCTGCTTCGAAGAATGCAAAGACGGCCCCATCGGCCGGAAAGGTCATTTTTGGGATTCGAAGAGAATAATAATCCTCATGGACTTTTTGCAGAAAGGAAGAACGGGGCAGTACTACAGTCAATTATTGGACCGATTCGATAAGAAATTGAAGGAGACACGACCTCATTTGGCTAAGCAGAAAGTGCTGATTCACAACGATAACACACCAATAGATTCATTCATTCGGAATTATCCTGGCCAAATTGCATGAACTTCGCTACGAATTGCTGCTGTACCCTTCTTCGACTTCTTTCTATTTCCCAACATGAAAATATGACTAGGGGGAAAGAAATTCAGCTCAACGAGAGATTATAGCCGAAAACGAAGAGTATTTTGAAGAGTTCAATAAAACTGGCAACTAACCTAAGAATTGACGGCAATGTCAACTTCCCTCAGCAACGACACCTGTCTTCAAATACGGGTACTTATTGATTTACCCTCATATATACTTACAAATAAATAATTTCATCAGCAAATATTATATTGTTAATTTTCGCTATTTGAGTATTATAAAGTCTAGACAAGGTTATTTATTGTTACTTAAATAATTAAATATTCATAAAATAGTTAATTGTGATTTTTTTATAATATCTAATGATAGTAAATTTTATTAATCTTTTTTATTAAAATTGCTACTCATAAGATTATGGTTATTATGTAAAAAGTGCTCTTCAAACCTAACATTCTGTCGTACGTTTTACCTGCCAGTTCAGGCAAGAATACACCAAAGTCTTTCCTGAATCAATCACAACTGTCAGGTAAAACGTACCTACGAGAAAACTTTATTATTTAACTTTTCAAGGTTATTAAAAATCGATTTATTTTTGCATTTTCCTAATCTTTATACTATTGGGAATCTACCCTTATAGCGAATTGATGAAATTCGAGGAAATTACGGAAGTTACAGAAGTTTAAATTACAGTAACTGTCATCAGCTCATCAGTTATACTCATTTCATTTATCATTCATCATTTAACATTTAAGAAATTAAGAAAAATTAAATTAAATTTATGTATAGATTTTTATTTTAACCGTTATGTATCTAATCATCGATTATAATAAAGATAAATGTTAAAATGTTGATTATAAATCGACCATTAACATCATTATCTTAGAACAACATTTTTCAATCTTGTCCCACACTTTTTTCAAAAACGACTGAACCGATTAGCTTACTCTTTTACTGGAATACTCTATACATCTGCCGCTATCATCGGTACTAGAATTATAATATAATGTTCAAAATTTCTATTTCATTTGACAAGTGAAAAACAAAAAAAAACATCGAACATTACTATTTTTAACTTTAGCGGTCAGTAATTTGAACTTTTTTTTAACGATAATTCTAGTACCGACGATTGTCACATACTTTACCAGCATAAATTTTTTTTTTGATATTTGATTGCAGATCAGCACATAAGTCACAAAGAGTGGGACAGAGTGGGAAAATGTTAAGATCACTATAAATTAATTTATTATATTAATACACTGGATTGATAAAGGTACATAAATAATCATATTACGTGAAAATGTCACTATTGTAGTATTATTAAATCATTTACAAGGGGACCTTGTCGACGACTTTTCCACGATTTGCACAATTTTTAACATACCTTTTAGGCAATAATCTGTTATACTTCAGGTTAAAATTGCAGGACCCGGATTTGAATAAATTTTGATTAAATCGATTTTAAAAATCGAATAAATTGGTATTATAAATTAGGTCTAATGAGAAGTAAAATACGAAGGCCTCCGATTCATTTGACACTTTGACATAACCTGTAACCTCGCATTTCGTAATAACGACATATTAAAAATTAATTAATTTAAAGAAATTTTAACCAGATACAAACAATCAATTAAACTACGATGAGCAAAAAAACCAAATTGCATAAATATCAGGTTAGTCTTGACTTGAAAAGACGAATTTTGTAACAACAACCCACAAAAAATACGTTCACATACATGGTTGAAATTTTCTGTAATTACACGGTAAGTTAATAATTAATATTATAATATACGTAGATTCATTTAGATAATTTTTATATAGGTTGCATTGACGTGTTAACAACTGTCCATTGCACTTGTTTCCGAACATCAATAATTATCGAATTCTCAACAATATTTTTATAGTAATTGATTATAATATAATTTAATAAATAATTAATAGTAGATATAGTAATTTATTACAATTCTCTGTTCTAGTTGTACATCATAAATACATATTAAAAAAAAAATTATTATAATAATTCCTTTGTCGACACCAACGAACAGTAAGTACTAGGTAGCCCTAGTTGTACGTAGTTGCACGTAGACTTTAGTTTGCATTCTTCTTCAAGTGCCTATCCGATTTCGGATGTTAGCGATCCTCCTGGCTAAGCCAAGAAGACTTTATTAGGGAAATGTTAATGGGGTGGTTTCCCGTTGCCTTCCTCATAGTCCACAGTTCGATTTTGGACTTTTTAGATCACAGCACATATCCGACGCAATCAGGATTAGAACCGCGGCTTCTCACTCTGTAGTCTATTCGTGTTTGATTTACGCCAGACTGCTGGTAGTTAGCATTATGAAGATACAATTTAAGTGTGTCGTTTAACACATTGCATGCCACGTCCTGCACATGAATGACAATTGTACTGAAGTATTTATTGCCATGTCCTGTTCAATGAGAGCATTGTCATCTGCACATACTGTTGGGCCTTTCCTATTTGCTGGGAGGTCGTTGATGTAAACCACACCGATTTCTAATGCTCTACTAATGTAACATTGTAAATCATTTCTAACGAAGAGAAGCAAATAGCTGAGCGTTAACATTCTGAACTTCTTTCAAGATTCCCTGTGTATTAAAATGTTTTTACTGTTTTAAATTAACTATATTAATTATTATCTTACCATGTAATTACAGAAAATTTCAACCATGTACATGAACGTATTTTTTGTGGGTTGTTGTTACAAAATTCGTCTTTTCAAGTCAAGACTAACCTGATATTTATGCAATTTGGTTTTTTTGCTCATCGTAGTTTAATTGATTGTTTGTATCTGGTTAAAATCTCTTTAAATTAATTAATTTTTAATATGTCGTTGTTACGAAATGCGAGGTTATGTCAAAGTGTCAAATGAATCGGAGGCCTTCGTATTTTACTTCTCATTAGACCTAATTTATAATACCAATTTATTCGATTTTTAAAATCGATTTAATCAAAATTTATTCAAATCCGGGTCCTGCAATTTTAACCTGAAGTATAACAGATTATTGCCTAAAAGGTATGTTAAAAATTGTGCAAATCGTGGAAAAGTCGTCGACAAGGTCCCCTTGTTAGACAAAACCACAAATATCATCTGAAAAATAGCCTCCTAATAAGTAGAACACCCCCTGAAGTACTTTATCTGTAATAAGCCAACTTATGCGCATCAGGTGCTACAAGTTATCATATTATCTATATAGTAGCCACAAAGACAAAAGGAAGAGCGCTTTACAGCTTTTATACGTAAAATGTTGCTCTATTTAAAGAGTTTTTGTACAAGAAACTTCTTTTTTATGTATCTGATTCATCTGATCTTTCTCCAGTTAAATTTATCACTAATTGCATCTTGCTTGCGATTTTCCAACAATTTGGAATATATAGTCCTGCAAAATACAAAAAGTCCAATTTTTCTATTTTGCGAATAAATCACGAGGATGCTTAATTTCTAAGTTATTTTTTTTCTTATCCTCAATGAATATTATGATCTGTGTCACATTCCATGTGTGTATGAACATCACACAATAAGAATGCATGATCCAACGGCTAAAATGTAGCTGTTGACCACTACAAAAAACCACTACTAACTACTAGTAGTAACTAACTACTAACTGTAAAGTTAGCCCAACGAATTAGCGTAGCGCGAAGCTATAATGTGCAGAAACGAAAATTCGTCCGTACGATTTTATGTTATATTGGTGGAATTGAGTGTCAAGCGTTCACCCTCCATCTTTATTACGCAATATTTTGACTGCGCCCTGTCCTGAATATTTGGGCTAACTATACTACATAACAGCAATCGTTTTACAAACTGTAATAATCTTTGGGTGCACATCGTGTAACGATTGATTGCAAGTGACATTTTTCGAGTAAAATCGACGAACCTAGTAACTCGAGTTCAAGATTATTTTCTATTAGAGAAAAAATAGGGTACGCACCACGCTTGGAAAGTTGATTTACTGGACTAGCAGGATAAAGAATTTGTCTTCGGCTTGTTCTGTGAGTGAGCTAATAATTGGTCTAGTAAAAGGCTACTTTCAGGGCTTCATACCTAAAAATCTAATATAATACTGTATATGAATGGGTTCTTATTTAATGAAAGTAATATTATAGAGAAGAGTATTATTAAATTACAGAGTAGCAAAATGAAAAAACGGTGTTTTTAGGCTCTTTTTTTACGATTTACGAGAAAATCGTAGTAGGTACATTTACAGATTAAAAAATGTAATTAAATATGAAATTACAAGGGACGGAATCAACGTCTTTAAGGAAATCCGTCATAACCTATTTGTTAATAATAATAATAAAAATAAAACGAAATTATCGCAGTGTTAATCTATTTTACCGTTAGTAATCTTGAGCCGTGCAATGTTTTTTTCCAGCTTCAATTTTTGCTAACGGTTAACCTACTTTTACACATTACTTTCTTTCATACACGTGCTATTGTAACAGAATTTCACTCTTTCTGTGCGATATAAAATTTTGTGAGATGCAAGTGGCGGGAGTGAGCTATTGTTGTTAATGTATAAAAGGTTTGTAATTACGAAAGTAGTCTTGTATCAAGAGTTTTCCTAATGTTTCTTTGAAGACCAACCATACTCATACTAACATTATTTAAGTGAGTATCGACAGCTATGAAAACTGATAAAAACATTATATAATAAAGCACTACTTTGAAATTCGCTTTTGTGTGTAATAGGAAGCCTGAAGTTGCTTGCTTTTATGAAAGTTATTCTTCGTATAATAAATTTTATTAATTATCGGCAGGATAGTAATCAACTGTAAGAATCATTATTATACTACACATTTGAAGTAAGCAAATAAGGAATGGAAAAGAAAAATTGTAAGGAATTAAACTATTGTAAAGAAAATGCCCACATGAATATGCAGTCAAAAAGAAAATTTAGACGAAGCTGTTAGCAGAAGAAGAAACTGGCTACTATTGAAGAAGAATCCCGAAGATTATCTTCAGGGAGAAGAGCAGTCGCAGCAAGCGGTTTTACTTAATTTTTATTTCAAAACGCGCGCCGCCTTTATGACGTTGAACTTGATTTAAAGCTTAGTGAAGCTTCCTCCATTTTCCATTGGAGAAAGTAATTATTATCATTAGACTAAACCGTAGAAGCACTTTCTGTTATGAAGTACATGATGTGTAAAAAATGGGTCGAATAAAATGGTTATATTACTGACTAGATTTAATAAAAAAAGGTTGATCATTTTGGATTCTTAAACCAACCTTTGTAGAAATATGATAGATTTTTAGCTTCGGAAATTTATATTACACTTATTTATAGCGTTACCTTGCAATATTATATAATATGTATAATTTAATGAAAATTTTTACGATACTACATAATATTCTACGTGTCCTCCATTTGCACACAGCCGCTCTCATCAGTGGCGTAGCTAGGTGGACAAGGGCCCCGGTGCATAAAAAAAAATCGGCCCCCCTCCTCCTTTTCCACATGTTTGCATTAGAAATTAAAAAAAAAACAGCTCAGGGGGCCCCCAAGGGCTTCGGGGCCCCGGTGCACTGCACCGCTTTGCCCTATGGTAGCTACGCCACTGGCTCTCATACCATCCATACTTTTCTAAAATATCTGGTTCTCTACTTGCAGTAAATCTGCTAGATCATTAATTGCATTTGAATACATTACAATTTTTCAAATATCCCCCAAGAATATTAATCAAGAAACCTGACAGGCTACCCGTCCTTCATTGAGGAAATCAAATTTATTGAAGTCTGAATGTTTTTCACAGTTACATAATGTGATCAACAATAAACTTATAATGAGCTATACATATATATTTTGAAGATGAACATTGTTCATATCTCTGAAAAGGTTGATTTGCGGGCCCACGTTGAGGCAGCTCTTTTCATATTAAAAATTTGCGACTCATAACAACTTAAAAGAATATTTTATTCTTTTGTTCTGGTACTATTTGGAAACATCTCGTTACTCATTTGCTAACAGTGGTTTTTACTGTATTGGAAGGGCTTCAAAGGATCACCGAGATAGTAAACAGCGCAGGACGGCAATCAATATTATCAGAAGTTTGTTTACACAAACCAAGTTTAGAATAAGTAACTGTAATATTTCAAAAAATTAATTATTTTTGATCTTGAAAAAAAGTGCTATTTACAAATTCTAAACCCAATACAAATATTGTAACTGTTAATGTATTGTTAATTATGACGACCTCTCTTTTCCAATTATTTGTTTCTGTTAAATACCAATCTTTAGTTTTTTATGTTTGTAATCTTTATTAGTTGTTTCTATCTAAATTGTTATGCTTATAACTAGCGTTTTAATCATCATAACACTGAGGCCACCCAACATAAACTGAATTAATGAAATATTGGTTCAATTCTATGTTAGTTGAGCATAGCAACGATATTATGATTACGATATATTTGAAAATTTCGGACATGTGCATTTTGTTCGACTCCCCTTACTTGAAACCATGATACCTATCCAAGCACAATTTGGTTCCCCTCCACATACTATATTATTTCTATGTTAGGGACGTTGAACTTTTAGATGCATTTAATTTTGACCTATTTAATTATTATTTACTTTCGTTTTGATATTTATAAAAATGTCTTAAATAATCTAATTCCATTTTATAAATATATTTTAATACGGTACTGAATTGCACATTGTACACTTAAAATTTAAATAAATTAAGGTATCTATCTATGTTCGTTGGAGCATGTAAAGTTTACACATATCAATATTATACTCACAAATCAATTGTTTAAATGAGTTTTAGATGATTCAGTCTTCTTGCAGTCTTGAGTTAATTATTGTTTTGAAAATAAAAAAGCACACTTCACTTTTAATTCGTTGTCAAAACGTACACAAATCTGCTAGACAAAACATTAGGTGTACCAGAGTCAGTCCACCATTTTAAACTGTTATGGTAGTATAGACCCGAAATCAAGAGGGGATGCACCTTATTTAAAAAACTTTCACCCCGTGATTTGCAGCTTCATATTTATTATTTGTAGGTTTTAATGCAACCCTGTAGGTATTGTTAATAAAAGTTACAACCATATTTAAAATACAATAAAAAACAGTGTGCTGTATTATATTTGAAGAGTTAAAATTAAGTCAATATGTTCATGTTAAGGTCATCTATTGAAAATTTTACTAAAATTCTTAATTAATACCGTGCACAAGATTTAAAGTAAACTGTAACACTAGAAGTTGGCATTGATACTTGCTTCCCTCTATGTTCCATTTTGGATAAACACAATTCTCAGAATAAATTAGAGGTTTCGTTATATTATTTTACTTTAATTGTATTTTAAACGAAATAGGTACTAGCCAGTACACTTTATTCAATTTTGATTTAATTTCCAACCTTGACCTGAATAACAGCTAGAAATAAAATCGATATAAACCAGTTTCATTTTTTTTTTAACAAAACTGATAATAATATTAATTATATTGACAATGAAGATTTTATAGCATTTTCAAGTTTAATTTGAAATTGTTAATTAAAAAATTAGTCAAATTTTAGTCTTCAGGAATTAATCAATTTCCGAACTTGACATTAATTTCAATTCGTAGACGGTTAACTAGATTCACAAACAAGGTGTATTATTTTGTTACTTATAAGTTATAACTAAAGAACGGAATTATATGAAGAAAAAACTTAAAAAATATTTCATAAAATATGAAAAAAAAATTTAAGAATATGAAGGAAAATGTGTAATATATGCATTTTTATGAAATTAAGTAAACAGCTCAAACTAAAACTTATTCAAAACTTTTATTACGATTTTTTTTGATTTTTTATTTATTACAATAAATTACCAACATTTTTTCAATATTTTCTGGATGCAAGCGATGACGCTCGTTAGTAAGCATGGTTAGTAAGTACGTTTTTATAAGCAGAAAAGCTTCTTCTACATCACAAGATGTTACTGGGCAGTATTTGATTTTTCATCAGAGTAACATTAAAGTTACCTTGTAGTACTTGTGCAATTGCGTCCAGTTTTGATTTGAGTCAGACTGGACCATCGGTGGCAGGCCCGTAGCCAGGAGGGCACTTGGGGGACGTGCCCCCCCCCTCGAAATGTGTGAAATGTATTCAATTTAATTGCGAACCACCGAAAATTTTACATTTTACACAAGGCTTTTTACAAGTCCCCCCCCCCCCCGAAATGAAATGCTGGCTACGGGCCTGATCGGTGGTATAAAATTTGTATCCTTTAATCCACTCACGTACATTACTAACTTTAGGCATTTTGATAAAAATTTAACATGTCTTCTCTACTCACAAAGAAAATCAAGACTAACTAATTATTAGATTATAACAAAGATTTCTTTAAAGTTTAAACTGTTCTAGCAAAAATCTTGCAGAGTAATGTCTAGACCGGGAAGTAAAATAAACAACAAGCTCAGATTACAAACTAAAAGATGAATTATTGGTAAAATCATTAAGTTATTAAAGAAAATATGAAGTTTATTAATAAATATGATGCAAATATTGGTATTTTAATATAATATTGAATTATTAGTCAAATATGAAAATAATATTGAAATATTATGAAATATGAATATTTTTTAGTATTGTTTTACATCCAAACACCACTAAAACGCACAGATTTAAGAATTGGGGGTTCTACAATGATTATTTAACGATATGAAATTTCATATAATTCCGTTCTTTACTTATAACAACTACTACTATAAGTTATAATTTATAATATTAATATTAATGTAGGAAAGCTAAGGAAAAGGTAAACATTGAAAAACAAACGGGACAATATAGCAGCATTTTCGGTGTGGTAGTTGAAGTTTATTAACATTTATTTACTTTGAAAATTATCATACAATTAATTCAAAAATCAGTTTTAAGCACAAAAAGCCATGGGACAGATATTGTTCGATAATATAAAACTTGTCAGAAATACGGAACAATCCTGTAAATTACAGGACTCTTGATCAGTGTTCACCTTAAAATTCTCGAAATCTTACCTTCTTTAAACAACGCAATGCGTTTGCAAAGGCATATGTGGGGTCGGGTACAGTTCGGCGCAGCTGTTTCGGGCGCGAGGACTTTTCGGCGCAGCCGTTTCGGCGCGAGTACAGTTCAGCGCCGACCCGTTTCGGCGCGAGTACAGTTCGGCGCAGACCCGGTTCGGCGCGAGTACAGTTCGGCGCACACCCGGTTCGGCGCGAATACAGTTCGGCGCAGGACATTTTAGCGCAGTAATTTAACGATAATACGGCATAAGTACTGTTTCAAAAACAGTTTAATAAAATAAGAACAACTTTATCTTGAATGTGGTCCCTAAAGATGGCAACATGTCTTTTTTTTAATATTTTCACAATCTGCAGGTTTCTCTCTATAATACAGTTCAAATTTTCATAAAGTTACATAACAAAATATTCAAGAAATCAGGTCTATTCTGTAACTTTAGCAACTTTTTGCAAAAAATGAGCAATAATATTGCTAAATAATAATTTTGCTTAATACCTATTGATCCTATTGGAGCAAAATTGGTTATTAGCAATATTGCTTATTTTTAGCAAGTTACTAAAGTTACAGAATAGACCTGATTACCAGATTTAAACAAACAATGTGTACGCAGAAGTTAATCATTAGTTGCATTTTTTATTTGATTTGGTGATAATTGATGGCATGCTAAAATTAATTTTGTTTTTTTGCGTAATCGTACCTGTGGTTAATAATAATAATGAATACATTTTTATTGTTTGTTTAAATCTTATATTTTCTCGAATATTTTCTTATGTAATTTTATGAAAATTTTATAATATGTATTTATAGAGAAAAAACTGCAGATTGCGAAAATGTTAAAAAAAGACATGTTGCCATTTGAAGAAAAAATTTAATGTTCACTTCCGGTTGAGTTTGAACTATAAAGAAATATACCTCTTTATTTTTATTTAAACTCTTTTTTGTATCTAGTAAGTTATAAGAATTATTCACAGTTACCACTATCGGTGAACACACTGTACATAGAGTGAAAAGTAACATTACATTTCTAAATCCCATTTTTAGGACCACATTCAGGGTGAAATTTTTTTTTTTTTATTAAATTATTTTTGAAACAGTAGAGTAGCATGGACAGAAGTGAGCACCACTTTGGGTTCAGGCTATAGAATGTTCAAAAATTAATATTTTTGAACAGTAATTGCGTCTATTTGTAGAGAGAGGGGTTATATCTAACTTTCGGCACACACATATTTTAAAATTTTTAATTTTAACATATTGTTTTACAGCGTTAAGTAAAAAAAGGGAAATTTGCGATTTCACGATTTTGCAGACAGAAGTGAGCCACCTAAGTTTTTCAGCTAAAATAAGTAAAAGGATCAAGCACTATGATTTATTATGTTAAATAATTAATTTTTCAAATAAATCGTATTATAAAAACCAATTTTCATGTGTTATATTGCTTATTATAATATTGCCTCAAAAAAACACAAAAATTGAAAAAATGTGAAGAAAAGGCCAAAAAAATTATTCCTTGTCGTCCAATCTAGATCAGAGTCACAAAATAAAACAAAAAAAAGAGAACGTCAATGCAGTGGCTCACAGTGGTCCACAATCATAATTTGACGCAAAATAACGTGGGCGAGAACACCACGCGAGAATATGCTAAATTCTCTTGAAATTTTTGAAGGTCAGGTCTAATACTATAATAAGGGCTATTTGCCCGATTGAATTCGATGAAGAACTTATGGATATCACGATAATTTTCACAATGAGAAAAAAGAAAATCGTAAATATTTTTTACATTAATTGCTGGAGCACACAAATGTACGTCTTCACGCTTCAATACCTACTGAAAAGTGAGGTCTTATCGAAAAACGAAAACAAAAAATCCGGTTGGCAGATATGTCACTTGCGTCAACAAAAATAGCGGGTGGCCCGCTTCGCACGGTGGCTCACCTCTGTCGATGCTACTCTACTTAATATGCAGTATTATCGTTAAATTTATACACTAAAATATCCTGTGCCGAACTGTACACGTGCCGAACCGGGTCTGCGCCGAACTGTACTCGCGCCGGACTGTACTCGCGCCGAACTGTACTCGCGCCGAACTGTACTCGCGCCGAACCGGGTCTGCGCCGAATTGTACTCGCGCCGAAACGGGTCTGCGCCGAACTGTACTCGCGCCGAAACGGGTCTGCGCCAAATTGTACTCGCACCGAACCGGGTTTGCGCCGAACTGTCTGCACCGAAACGGCGGCGCCGAACTGGGCCATTCCCGCATATGTGTACCTACATGATTTCTTTATGTAGTGTAAATAATAAACAGAAGCAAAGAGAATTCCCTATTCACTTAAATTAACTGCAGTGCAACCTCAATCATCCGAATTTCCTTTAATCCGAACTCCCAGTAACCGCACTCTTATGGTAAAAACCAGAATATTAATTTAATCCTAGGATTTACACGGATTTGGCAGTTTAGGATGGTAAGAGTGCGTCAAATCATTTTGATAATGTTATTTTGAACTTGCAAAGTGCAGCAAAACCTTTAATTTACCAAGTTAAATTATAGGCCCTGATTTTATGAAAATTTAAAAATTTCATAAATTATTTAGTGCCATATTCAGAATTACCTCATTGATATTAAATTTGTTATTTTATTGTTATAAATAAATTATAATATTAACTGATGAAAGAATAAAAGTAATTTGTATAAATATCTGCAAAAATAATAAGCTAGGTTAGGGAGTTAACAACAGTAAAATCCAAAGGCTACTCAAAAACTTCAAAAGTTTTGTTTGCAAAGCTACAAAATAGAAGTAAAGAATCGGTGGAATGATGGAAAGCATTTTTTCAAGTTTTCAAACCATTTTTGATTATACTTTCCCATTTATGTAGTAAAGGAAGTACTGTAATCGAGCCAAAAGCCAACTTTGCGTAGGCACATTATAATTTCGATTCAAAGATATAATTTTGATCGTGAACGATTTGTGGAACAATATCTGTGTGTGTGTGTCCTGTATCGTATGTATGAACATTATTTTTTCGGCTACGATTACGAACAAACGCGAGCACCATAATTGACTTGATAATTTGTACACTAGTTTAAACTGATTAGATTTTGGTTGAAAGCTTTCCACTGAAACCTCTTTTATTCGCGTTTCGTTGATTTTTAATGACAAATGAATTGCTAATTTCTTTGTGCTTGAAAGTGTTTGAAAATCGTTTACAGGTGTTATTTCCCAGTGGATCAATGAAAACAAAGCAGGCCTGCACTTAAGGAATGACAAAAGAGTTCTTTTTGGAGAGATTATTTAGAATTATCGAGTTTAATTTGTAATTATCCGAATTAATTTAAATTTAACCGGATTAAATAATACAGATATTATATTATGCATTTTTAAATGATGCGAACGTAACGTGGGTAGATCTTCTACTCCTAATGAGAGAGCGAATACCTCAGGCGCAGATATTCCAAATGAATCAGGAATGCCATGATTCCGGTTACGTGCTCACGAGCCCTGATGGAGGGTATAAACCAGCTTCTTATATAGTGCGGCAGTTGCCGCAGGTTCCGAACCTAACCCCAAAATCAATTAAAAACTTGCAATATAACAAATAATTTTTAATAAAGGTAATATGAATGGGCGATAAAAATTGAGTTTACACAATAAATTGACAGTCTTTTGTTGCCGGAATCGTAAAGCAGTTTAATAGTGAATACAGAAAAGTTATTCTGCGCCAGCAACTTACAAAGTAAGGTGCTTTGGCAATACAGTCAAAACTCTCTAAATCGACCTCCCTTTAATTGGAAATATTCTCTAAATCGAATTATTTATTTGGCACGTCCAACTAACAATCCAATTGTTATTCTCTAACTCGAACTACCCATAATTCGAACAAATTTTAATACATTATGAGAATTCGATTTAGAGAGTTTTGACTGTATAGTGTATACACGATAATTGCAAAAATGATTAAATAATTCACATTGAATTGGACCAAGTACAATTTTTGGTCCTTAACTTATGCTAACAAACTCGGCGCTGCGCGTAGTAGTCCGTAGTAGTCCGCAGATCGATTTTAGACTATAGTTGTTTTACATCCGGTAGCAGCTTGCTAGGCTAGCATTCAGATGTGCCTGTAGCCTATAGCACTGTCTTTTGTTAACGGTGGCAATTTGTCAACTCAGGGGGACCGCCGGCTTAACATGCCCTCCGAAGCACGGAGACTTGGTCATAAGAAAGTTTGACGCTCCCCGGATTTGAACCCGGTACCCCGCGTTCGCATCCAACTGATTTAGCTGCAAGGCAATGACCGTCTCTCCTACCTTCTCGACTACCTCAACTTTATTGCAATAACAATAGTTGAATGGTTTGTTGCAAAAACGTTAGTACTGACATTTTTGACTGACAACAACCATCAATGCACGTTGTCCGTTTATCGTACTTTCCACAGCTCAGATGTCTCCACAACCGTAAGAAATTTCGGAGCTAGGGTCAATCGCTATATTGTTCGTTTTGTCAAATATCATCTATATACGAGGCGTTGAAAACACCATACAATTTTCTTTTTCATAAATCGTAGCACCGCCTGCTCGAACTTTGTCTCTTTTGTATTAGTTAACCAGATAAGGTGATGTGTTCATCGTTATTAATCCACGTCTCCGATAAAGCCAGGAAAGTATCAGTTATTAAATCGTCCTTATGCGCTTTTAAACTTTGAACGTTAAATGTGAGCAAAGACAAATCCCGTGAACCCGCTCGTTGCAGAAATTCACTGAATTCGTCGCTGATTGTTCGCTGAAAGGGCCCATCCACGGACGGGTGCTCGCCAAAGTTGGAAACCCGATTTGTGTCGTTCCCAGGGGAGATGATTTTAAGTTGGTACGACCAACGATAACAACCAATCAAAGCGAGTTGAGTGTCCTAAAAATATTGTCACAACCCCAAAGTTCAGTAAACTTAATAATTAAAAGAAATGCTGATTCATAACAATTGCGAAATCATAAGACAACAGATTCCAAGATGACAGTATTAGTCACGCTAATAAAAGGAAGATATTTTCCCAATAATATTAAATTACTTGCTAATATCAAGTTACACATAATTAATAATTAGATTCTTGGTAATCATAACAAGAATCTAATTATCTAAATTAAACAAACATGAAAATGCAAGATTCTTCTAAGAAATTTAATTGCATTGGAATGTAAAGAATTGATAAACAAAGGAATAACTAGTGGAGTTTTCAATATAAATAGAGGAACAGATTTGTGTGATTGATCAGTGTTCGGTCATCCGTCTACGGTCATGAATCTTCAGTGAACAGTCGTCAGTGTCTTAAGTGTTTGTGAGGATCCACGAGCAACACAGCCCGAATCGACATCCACCAGCCAAGCGAACTCAACAGAAGGATGTCGCCTCCTTGGTACACCGTACCGATCATCGTAGGGTATGAATAATTAAGAATATTTAATAGACCGACCAATTTTATTATGAGTTGTACTAAATCCCCCTTCGAAGAGTAATTATGGTACCGAACCGTTAAAACCCAAGCCACATAAAATGTCTAATTAATAAATTAGGGTTCAAGGATGAACCTTAAACTACAAGAGGGTTTTAAACGTGACAATATGACACGTTGGAGCAGGTACAGCGTGCATTGTTTAGTTTTGGTTTTGTTTTGGCTTTGTATTTGTATTTGTGTTTGATTTTGTCTTTGCTTTTGTCTCTTTGCTTTTGTCTTTGCTTTTGTCTTTGCTTTTGTCTTTGCTTTTGTCATTGCTTTTGTCTTTGCTTTTGTCTTTGCTTTGCTTTACTTTGCTTTGATTCATCCGTTGTTATGATATATGTTAATTTAGTGTCGGTTTTTGGTGTCGGTTTTTAGTGTCGGCTTTTGGTGTCGTTTTTTGGCAGATAACGAGCGCTAAAACATGTTCCATGTTAAAAATATAATTTGTTTTACCATAAATTGGCAATACTCCTTTAACCGTCATCCGCTCGCGCATTTTGGAGTTGAAATTTGCCTTTTTGAATATTCTCCCCGTTTCCTTCCAGAGCGTCAGAGAGAGGTGGGAAGGACTTCAATTCTTTAATTACTATCTCCTCCATTAGACTATGTCCGTGTTCTGTTTAAAAAAACTCCACCAGCCGGCTCAGTACAGCCACAAACTACCCTAAGTGTCTTACTGAGGCCAATTTGCCGCGTACGCGAGCGGATGAAGGTTAAATAAATTGTTTATGCCGTTTTTACGTAAAAAAAATTATTTTTATAATCACACAAAAGTACTGACGAATTAATTTTGATAGCCTCTGCAGGAAACAAATACGTTTACCTTCTGAATTAAAAATGAAGAGAGAGAAAATAAAATAGGAAAAAGAGTTGACTGTATATTATTTAATTCGATTAATTGGAAATTTGAATTGAACACATCATGTCTAATCAATGTTAACTTTATTTTAAAATTAATAGTGTAACCGGAATTTACTTTCATTTTTAATATTTTGCATAATTCATTTCATATTATGTATAATAATTTGTCTTTACCTACTGGAACTTATGTAAATTTATACACATCATTGTTCAGAGGTGTGGCCCCTAGCATGTGTATTTATTGCTGTTGGGAAGCCAATAGGAGAATTCCGAAAAAGTGATTGATATTAACCAAATTGTTGATTTTTGTTAAGATTTTCTGTGTTTATGTATGATTATATTATATTGTCTTGTTATTTTTGGGATGAAGAAACAATTGAGAAGCTGTCAGTTTTCTATATTAATGAAAATTTTTCTTTTAATTTTGTCAAACGGAATACACTCAAAAATTTGGGAAGGTTAACAATTTTGTTACAAAAGGGTGTGCCTATAGAATAGTCTTGATATAAATCGAATGGTCCAGGCTGGTGAAGGAAAAACTGTAAACAACAGCATTCCACTTTTTAAGTTTTCGCCACACTTAATCCAATGTCGTGATAAATATCTAAAATTAAAATTAAATAAACAGTGAATTGTGTGCGAAATTGAAAACGTCCTTACTTTAACATCGTACATCGTAACATCGAGGAAAGATGTATTTTTCGATTCAGTGTCATCTAGCGAGAATTTTTATTAGTTTTATCTCTGGTATCAATATTGTCCAGGGATATCGATTGGCCGATTGCGGTAAAATTATTTGAGAAGATATGAGAAGTGCGATCGTGTTGATTTTTCGAAAATCTCGTTATAACTGTAATTTTGAAAATTGCACAATTTATTGGAAAGTGGTACAACGTGTCATCACCTGTTAAAAAATGGATAACAAGTAACAATGGATAGGGAAATTTCTTAGTATGGATGAATTAGATATGACTTATAGTATTTGAAGAGAAAATTGGTTATATTTAGAAAATTTGTTCAACATGCGAATTAATGAGGAAAATTCAATCGATTAGTTGATGGATTAAACACTTTCTAGAATTATTGGATGTTATACAGCAAGGCACAATAAACAGTTATATCGGACCAAAAACTCGTCTAACAAGGGGACCTTGTCGACGACTTTTCCACGATTTACACAATTTTTAACATACCTTTTAGGAAATAATTTTTTATACTTCAGGTTAAAATTTCAGGACCCGGATTTGAATAAATTTTGATTAAATCGATTTTAAAAATCCAATAAATTCGTATTATAAATTAAGTCTAATGCGAACTGCGTCCAAGTTATTATCTAATTTAAAAAGGTTTGTTCAACTATTTAACCTCACTTTTTGTTACATATTAATTATTATAATAATTCTCGTAAAATCACGCAAATAACTAGTTAATATGTTACTTAGACATGTTACAATTACTGAGAATTAATTTATCGTACTTTCTGTACGTTTTACAAATACTAACTAGTTAACATAATGGTTTCGTAGTTACAAATTGTTACGATAAGGAAATTTGCAAGTTTTTTTAATTTCCCACCGATTCCAAGAACAAATGAGACGGAAAAAACATTTCAGATCAGATTTCACAGCGAACTTTGCGATATGAAACATCAGAAATTATAGTTGTGCAAAACTACTATTTTACGAACGAATTTATTGGATTTTTAAAATCGATTTAATCAAAATTTATTCAAATCCGGGTCCTGAACTTTTAACCTGAAGTATAAAAAATTATTTCCTAAAAGGTATGTTAAAAATTGTGTCAATCGGGGAAAAGTCGTCGACAAGGTCCCCTTGTAAGTAAATAACTGATGATGATAGTAGGTACTTTCAGAAAAATTTTTTAAAAATTAAAACTCAACTGCCTCGAATTGTCGCTCCAGGTGTACTGATATTATATATATTACTACGCCATGCTCAACCAGCAGATATCATCATCATCATCAACAGCTATGCAATCCATAGTCGGATTAAAGCCTCCACCATATTTCTATGGGGGGTTGTTAGCTATAACTCGCCAAGGTGGCCAACCGGGTTGGCGAGTTGTAACGAAAATTTGTTAATATTAATTAACATTGGTTTTCGTTTGCCTTTCCTCATATTTTCTACCATCTGCATTTTTGCATTTTTTATAATGCACCATTTATTTGGAACGGCATTATTCTTCAAGGCCGCTTTACCTGCAGTCTTATCTGTTCAGCTGACCTACCTCAGCTAATAGAATATTAGCGAGTGGCCTTGCAGTGGTTAGCGTTGCATTATTCGACGATTCTATTCAGTCTATCTCGAGCTTCAAAGAAACCGCATCGACCCGTGGTCAAACTTTTAGTTAAAAGTTCATGACCTCGTCTTGTAACTACTGTGTTACCATGTGTGCAGTATTAGTTTAAGCGGTTTTTCTGTTTTATACCAGTTCTTATGACTCGAGCATTCCGAATATCTGGAATTTATTTTCGTCATTGGGAGTAACAGCTGTCTTTTGTTACCATCAATGCGCAGTGTTGTTGTTGATTGCGATATTCAATTTGTCAATGGCGGGAGATCTAAGTAAATAGTTTATTTACTTCGTTGATGTTCCCTGTTGGAATATAAAGTTCATCTTTCAAATGCAAGGAGGACCATCGTTTCCAATCTCACTACAAGTAGTTAACAAATGCTTTGTGCTCCGGTAAAACCACCAAAGATCGCGATAAAGGTGATAGTGCGCCAGTCGTTTGTTTTGATACCAGTGCAGTGTTGATTCCATTATTAGGCACGGTCTGTTGCGAGAGAAGAATATTGATTGTCATTTTTGATTGTGTGAGTACCGACCGATATCTTAAGGTAACCTATTGTTTGCTTTTTCTTTTGTGACTTAGACCATAATAATTGCCTTTGCATTAAAACTTTGATGTACCATTTTTATTCTTGCACTGGTGTGATTCTTCATTTGTTTGAGGCACTTTGCTACCGATTTAAAATTAGCTGGACCATTTTAGCTCAGCATTGTAATGATTTGTATTTGCTTGTTAGTAACACGTCGTACATTTACATTTGCATTTACTTTATCAATAAACTTTGTTATTGTTTGATAACCTGTTTTATTTCGGAAGCTACTAAGATTATTTTACAGTTCCTACGACTCCGGCTCTCCCTACTTGTAAAAAAAGAAAGCTTGGCCTATATCGAAAAGGGACAACACTACTTCTTAACCAGGATTTTTCTGGATTGTTTCCATCCTACTATTCTCTGGTTTTTGGTCAGCTCTCCCATTAGGGGCTGGAGATCAGAGGGTGGAAAGTTGTGTTTCAGAGTGTAGTCCACAGTTCGATTTTGGACTTTTTAGATCACAGCACATATCCGACTTAATCAGGATTAGAACCGCAGTTTCCCGCTCTGTAGTCAGAGAGTGTAATCAGTAGAGGAAAGTGACCAAATGTGGAATAGTATTCCTAATGTGGAATACCATTAATTTTCGAAACCACTGCCTCTATTTAGCCATTACTAGGATAAATGACAACCTAGTAAGAGTAGTTGACCATCCCAAACTTTACAACGCTCTATTACCATTAATATCCACATGGCGGGACATTATTCTTTGTACGCACTTGCAAAACTTTATTGTTAGTGGTGCAAATTTTTATCTATAACGTAAGTATTAGTAATTTGTTAATTACTATACATTTATAAGCATGCAGAAGGATGACTGATAACATTACGTATGTTATTTTTAAGGAAAATATAACCTGGCTTTCAATAAAAAAACATTATTCTTAAGTGAGCTTAGTTCCTAATATGGAATATGGAAAATTATATAGAAATCTTATGTAAGGAATGGGCGCCTGGTGGTGACCATAGTGTGTGTGGTGTGTGATTTTTGCAGTAGAATAAGTTAATTTTAACGGAATAAGTTACTTTTATTTTTGACCAAAGTCTCAAGATCTGTTATAAAAAGACATTACTGTTTTTGTTAATTTTTGTAAAAGAAACTTGTTTCTTATTTCCATATTCCATATTTGGGGGTATATTCCATAAATAGCTACTATTCTGTTAATTTAGATTTTTAAATAAAAAAAATTTATTGATTAAACACAAGAATATGACTAAGATAAGCCAAAATGTATGACTGACTGTGTTTATAATTAAATTTGCATTTAATTCATGATAGTTTTTTTTTATGCCACAAAAACAAAATGGTATTCCATATTTGGTCACTTTCCTCTATTTGATTTACCGCAGACGGCTGGTCCTAACCAGCAGATAACGTACATTAAAATGCAAGCTCACAACAAAATGCAGTATCGGAATGAGGTATATAGTGAAAAGAAATGACAAAGTAGAACCACGTAATAAATGCAAAAATTTGTTACAAGTTTCATATTATTACGCCTCTACTTTTCACATAGTTTGGAGAGATAGAAAGTTTAACTTGATACGAATGGCACTCAAGGCAGAAAAGAGAGTCGAATATTTCTGTAAGGAACGAAATTGTAAAGAATTGTATAGTGATAAAATAAATAATTTAATTGGTAAATGAGTTTATTTAGTTTTGGATGGTATGGAAAGTGAAATTTAATAGTTTGAAAATGTTAATGGATATAAAATATTATACGGTATTTATAATTTGATTTTTAAAAATTTTAACAAAAGCAACTAAAACAGCACTGCAATTAATACATAGTTACTACTGATAGGTACTATTTTTCGCTATAAAACAGCATTTAACGTAATTTGAGAGTATAATAAAAATGAACGGGAGAACAAATCCTTGAAAACAGGTAAATTAAAAATTATAGTATGCTATAAAATATTATCATTTTTAATGCAGTGTAATAACAATCGGTTTTAAACCTAAAGTTGGGTATTTTGTAGTAGGTACAGTTACAATTAAAATGTTAGTATACAAATATTCTACACCGGAAAAGAGATATAAAAAAAATTCAGTATAAACTTAAGTTCTTACAGGTGCAATTTTAGATTCATTAGTTTATATATTTATTTTAGCCAGTAGATAGGTATAATTCAATATTGCTAATAGATATAAAAATTCAATTTATTATTGTTTTCATGTTTGTGATGTTATATAAATAATTTATGTAGTGAATTCTATTATATTAATTTATTGTAGATATTTAGATCATATTTAGAATGAATCAATGGTTGCTTATTAATCATGTAAATAATAAATTTCACATCCAGGACAATCCCAGGTTAAATAAAACACCGGGTGCACCTGAAAAGTTTTACATCAGATTCAAGAGTTCTTGATATTTGTATATTGTAGTATTCGAAATTCGTCTAGTTCCTTTTTACATTTTTAATAAAATATTAAAGTTAACTTTTAAGTAGGTATTTACTTATACCGTACATAAATTATAATTAACATTAAAGGGTATTATTTGTAGGTAGGTACATGATTTCAAAATATAAAATGCAGTTCATTGATTGCTATAAAGAAGTTTCAAGGCTAGTGATTTAGCGTCTTTATATTATTTACTCATGTGTAAAACCGTAGAATTTCAATTTATTTAATAAAAGTAATACGTACTACATAATAATATGTAAATATGTAACTACATTATACACATTAAGATTTGTTAAAACCGCTATTAATTTTTTTTTTAAACCAAAGGCGCTTTCGCCGGAAATTCTATTTAATCAGAAATATCTTCAATCGAAGTAAAACATCGGTGAAGGAAAGTAAAGACTAAAATTGTATAGGTAGTATAAATAATTATCTTCAATCGGAAATTTTCTTTAACCTAAAACTATGTAGGCGGAATCCAAAATTCGTCAGTGAAATAAAATTAAGTCGATCCATCTGTTCAACTGATGTAGTTATTCGACTTGCAGATCAATGGCCATTTGCATCAAAATATCAGCAACAGAATCTGCAGAATTTTTTCAAAATGTTCTGAAGAGCTGTTCTTAACTAGCATAAAAAAGTTTCATTGTGGGCAAGTCTTTTCTGAAGAATTTATGTACATTGGCAAGCACGCATTTTCTATAATGAGATTAAAGAAGTATCATGAAACAAACGTTTGAACAATGATAAACTCAATTCTATATTGAAAGTAGTAGGTAACTACTAATTATTGGTAACCCTGTATAATATAAATATTAATTAGACAAAAACTTAACTAGACGTTAAAATATTAGATTTTAACTGTAAGTAAAGTCATTGATTGTAAAGTACAACATACAAGAAAATTTTATTTAGAAACACTTTTTTTCTACCTGAACGTCATCCCTTGGAGGGATGATAGGCCAGCTCATTACTGACCAGAATATCGAAATATACCCTTTATTAAATAACGTTAGTTTTCGATATATTGGCACTTTTATGAATTTTGTAAAAATCGACACATTATAATCAGTTATCGTATGCCACAGGTACGAAATGTCATATTATAAGAATATAATTTTGGTTAAGTAACCCTGAATAGCCCTGGTATTGATCACAGATTAAAACAAAACAAATAGTGCCATACTTTTTGGAAAAAAAATGCTTTTGCGAGATTCAAAATTTTTTTAAATTTTATTTGCTAACTTCGACTCTTCACACTGTAAAAAAATTGTGCTACACTAACCTGGCAAGTTATTTTAAAAAATTGCTCATTTAGTGTAGTTTTCAAAATGGTATAACATTTGCTATACAGGGTGTCCCCGCACTCATTTTACATAACTTAGGTGGTGATAGAGGACACTTTTCTAAGAACAATATTTAACAAAATTTTTTTTCTAAATTCAAACCCTCGAGAGTTAGGCCTCTTTAAAGCATTTTTTTTAATTTCCACCTTGCCGTGGCCATAGCTCCGAAAATAATGATTTTTCATTTTTCATCATAGAAAATAGCAACGAATCACTTCACAACTGACAACTTCACTCACTTTTATTTAATGCACCTGCACTCGAAGTCTAGTCAGACAGTGCTGCCAACCACCTTGTATACTCCCAAGCCCAATAGTTTGTCTTTTTCCAACATTATATATATTTTTGAATTATCTGTCACCAATTTTGCGCCCCCCTCAGCCTTGCGCCCTTGGCGGGCGCCTCTTTCGCCAACCCCTAGTTACGTCCCTGATGCACAGTCTGGTAATTCCTGCAGCACCCTGCCTGTAATTAAAGAAAATAATTGTATATCATAATACCAGCAGTCTGGCGTAAATCAAACACGGATAGACTACCGAGCGGGAAACCGCGGTTCTAATCCTGATTAAGTCGGATATGTGCTGTGATCTAAAAAGTCCAAAATCGATCTGTGGACTATGGGAAGGCAAAGGGAAACCACCCCATTAACATTTCCCTAATAAAGTCTTCCTAGCTTAGCCAGGAAAATCGCCTACGTCTAAAGAAGATATGGCACTAAGAAGAAGATAATATTATCATAATAGTGATAATCTAATAATGTCACATTTTTCGATTATTTTCAGATACCTAATTGACATTGCAAACAAATGGATAATAGGCAATATGTAAATTACGATTAAGTAATATT
Source organism: Rhagonycha lutea (assembly GCA_958510855.1). Lineage (NCBI taxonomy): Eukaryota > Metazoa > Arthropoda > Insecta > Coleoptera > Cantharidae > Rhagonycha > Rhagonycha lutea. Next base: position 61,604,749 of record OY294036.1, read on the forward strand.
ATAATAATAATATGTATCTATAAATAAGTAAAACAAAACAATTGTTTGTAATAAAAATATCGAATCTAAATAAATAATTACAGAAATTAATGTTTTTAATTATTGTTATTTTATTTAATTTTAATTAATTATTAAAATATTACTATTAATATGTTTTCTATTAAAGGCCGTGTGATTTTTATACTAATTTGTTAACAAATTTGGTAACAACCTATTAGTCCAGTCAAAATAGACATTTCACTTTGCAAAAATTCGCATCCAGCTGAAAATTGGCATAAACCTTAAATGCACTATTACAAACAAAATATCAAAAGTCCCCACCGATCCCACGTCTGATAAAAAAGTTATTCAAGGTCAAAGGTCAACAATATCGGTTTTTTACATTTTTCTCGTAAATGATAAGTGTTATCGTAAAAATTAGTTAGACAAAAATTATAGATCATGAAATTCTCTACAAAAATTATTCTTATACTTTTTTTTCGTACGAATCGTTATTCATCAGATAACACGATTCAAAAGTTGGGAAGTTTTATTAGACAGTGTCCTATTGATTGAAAAAATGGTAATATTGGTATTAATTAAGTGATTTTCGAAATCGCGATATATCGGGAATAGCGATTCGTACGAAAATAAGTATAAGAATAATTTTTGTAGAGAATTTCATGATCTACAATTTTTGTCTAACCTATTTTTACAATAACACTTATCATTTACGAGCAAAATGCAAAAAATTGATATTGTTGAATTTTGACCTTGAATAACTTTTTTAGCAGATGTGGGATCGGTGGGGACTTTTGATATTTTGTTTGTAATAGTGCATTTAAGGTTTATGCCAATTTTCAGCTGGATGGGAATTATTGCAAACTTTGCACTTTTTTTTGTCTATTTTGACTGGACTATATTGCTTGGTTAAACAATAACCAACATTGATTTGTTTAACCAATCACTGGGCTGCTACCAAATTAGTATACAAGTGTCACACTGCTTTTAATTGAAAATTATTTTTTAATATAAATAATAATTATTATTAGTAATTTATACTAATATCACCAACAGGGGTAGAGAACGGAGCTGAAGTAAATTCAATTTTCCAAAGAAGTAAAAAAACACCAAAGACCCCAACTAAAGCAATAACTGAAGCTGAGCGTGAACCTACTGAATCAGGAATGGATGAGTTGAAAAAAATGATAGGGGCACTTACGATGTCTGTTAATAAGGGCTTTATGGATAACAAAAGCGAAATTAAAGAACTGACTGCAAAGATAACACACGCAGAAGAGCAGTGGAGAAAGGAAAGACAAGAGCAGAAGGACAGAATGGATGAGATCAGTGAAAGACTCGTAGTACAAGAGCGATGGCTGAACTCGAAGCCAAAATTGAGAGATACGAGAAGGAAAAAAGAAAGAACAACTTAATTATCAAAGGGTGGCACATAAATGAACGGGTGTCAGCGAGGATGGTAGAGGAGTTCATTAAGAAGGAACTAGTAGTGAAAGTGGAAGTAAAAGAGGCCTTTAAAATGGGAAAAACTCCCGGAAGAGAAATAATAGTCGTTAAACTATACAGTTTTCAAAAGAAACTAGCATTAATGGAAAGCAAGAGAAGATTGAAAGGAAGCAAGATATATATAGAAAATGATTTGACGCACAAAGAAAAGGCGCTACAAGACAGAATTGTGGAACTTGCAAAGGAAGAGACCGAGAAAGGAAAAAAAACAAGAATTGGATATAGAAAGCTATATGTAGACGGAAACATGTTTATTTGGAATGATAGCGGAAAGCTGGAGCCGACCGCAAACGCATCAGATACAACAAAAAACAGATAACCGATTATGGAGTGGAAGGGATGTCTCAACCGGAAGCTCCAGGAATGAAAGAAGAGACAAACACGACGATAATGCGATACAAACGGAATAATGAGACAGAGATAATGGATAAGCAAACGCAACTGATACCAAAGAAGAATAAAAACACAAAGGAGCAGATGAATGGAGCGGCCATACAGGAACTGAGATGGAAGGGGCAGGGTGAGATAAGCAAGAAACACTATACTGTGTTTTTTTCCGGTGAACGCGAACAAGGAAGAAATGGGGTGGGTTTCATAGTGTCGAAAAGACTTCTAGAAAGAGTGCTGTCTTTCAAGGCTGTGGATGGGAGACTTGCACACCTGAGAATCAAAGCCAAAACGAATTTATCATTTATTAGTGGATATGCGCCAACAGAAGAGAGCGATGAGGAAAAAAAAGAAGAATTTTATGACAAACTACAGGCATTATGCGAAGATGTACCCAAGCAAGACATTCTAGTAGTCCTAGGTGATTTCAACGCCAAAATAGGTAAAGAAAGCTACATAAGTTCAGTGGCGGGTAAACAAACAATGCATGAAACATCAAGCAATAATGGTGAAAGACTATGCTTTCTGGCGGAATCAATAAATGCGGTGATTTGCAGTACGAAATTTATACACAAAAAAATACATAAGGTAACGTGGGTGTGGCCCGGAGGAGAAAGAGATGAAGGAAACCAAATTGATCACATATTGATATCCAAAAAGGGGGAAGCACTAGTACAAGATGTAAGATCATACAGAGGCGCAAATGCCGACACGGATCACTACATGGTGATGGCAAAAATTAGACTGAAGGCAACAAGATATAACACCAGCAAATATGACAACAAAAGAAAATTCGCAACAGAGAAATTTATTAGTAGCAGAATTAAAGAAACTTATAAGCAAAGAACAGACGACGAAATTAACAAGATAGAAATAGACACGGACATTAATCAAGAGATGCAGAATATCATAACAAGTATAAAAACGTGTACAAATGAAATAATAGGACACAGAAATAGTAAAAAAATTAAGGATTGGTTCGATGATGACTGCTTAGAATGTAGTAAAAAAAAGAAAGACAGAAGAATTGAATGGTTGAGAACAGGAAACTCGGAAGACCAAGATGAATATAAAAGAAGCATCAAGGAAGCAAACAAGGTATATAAACAAAAGAAAAACGATTGGATCATGAATCAAATGTTAAAGATAGAGGCAAATAATAGTTTCAATAATACGAGAATCTTCTACCAAATGTTGAAGAAACAAAAACCAGAGCACAATGTAAGAAGATCCATGAAAGACGAAGAAGGGAATGTAGTTTGCAACGCGGAAAAAATAAAAGATATTTGGGTACTACATTTTCAAAAACTGCTGAACACACAAGAAGAAATGAATGACTGGCAAAGAGAAGACACAACGGAGAACAATCAAGAGATATCAGTGCCGTCCCACGAAGAAATTATGGATGCAATCAAGAAAATGAAAAATGGAAAAGCACCCGGAAAAGATGAAATACCAGCAGAACTTATTAAAAACGGAGGAATCAGACTTCACGAGAGAATATGTTGTTTGATCCAACGAGCGTGGAAGGAAGAAAATATACCAGACAGCTGGAATGAAAGCGTTATGATTCCCCTGAGGAAGGGTGGAGACCCGGAAGAATGCAGGAATTACAGGGGAATATCAATATTGAATTCTGCGTATAAGATATTGTCTGCAGTGATACACAAAAGACTGAAAGAACACACGAGAGGACAAATAGGAGAATACCAGTTTGGTTTTGCTGAAGGTAAATCGACGATAGGTGCAATACATGTACTGAGACAGACAATGGAGAAAGCATATGAACAAAACATTGATATGCACTTTTTGTTCGTGGATTTCAGGCAAGCATTCGACAGAGTAAAGAGGAAAGAATTATACCAAGCGATGCTGGAAATGGATATACCGATAAAATTGATAAAAATGATAAAGCTGACATTGCAGAAAACTAAGGCATGCAAGAACGGCAGTAGGTGAAACTGAAAGCTTCAATGTAAATGATGGGGTTAGACAAGGAGACGCTTTATCAGCTACACTGTTCAACGTAATATTAGAAAAAATAGTTAGGACATTGAAAATAGACGGTACAATAGTGAATAGGGAAGTACAACTGATAGCATACGCGGATGATGTGCTGATAATGGTGAGATCGTACAGAGGAATGGTCAATCTTTTCAAGGAGATGGTGAAGTCTGCAATTAAGATGGGTTTGCTGATAAATGAAAAAAAGACAAAGTATATGAAAGTTAGTAGGAGCGAAACACACGATCTACGAAACATCAGAATAGATGACTATAACATCGAGGAAATAGATAATTACAACTACCTGGGGGTACAAATAAATAGAAACAATAAAATAAAGAGAAGAATACAAACGGGTAACCGGGCATACTTTGTAAACAAAACACTCTTGAAAAGTAAACATTTGAAAAGGGAAACCAAGCTTAAAATATACAAGACGCTAATAAGACCGGTTGTCATGTATGCGTCGGAAACATTATACTTGCCTAGACTTGAGGCAACAACATTAAGAATTTTCGAAAGAAAGGTCCTCCGCACCATCTTAGGTATGAAAACAGATGAAAATGGCGAGCACAGACCGTGGAGGAACAAAGAAATAGAAGAGGAACTGAAAGGGGAACTGAAAGGGGAAGATATTGTGAGATTTGCGAAGGCGCAACGAATCAGATGGCTGGAGCATATCATGCGTGGTGAGGAGAGCTCTATGTTGAAAAGAATAACGGCGTGGAGACCCACAGAAGACAGAAATCGAGGAAGACCGAGAATGAGGTGGTGGGACCAACTGATGAGTGACTTGGGAGCGATGGGGGTGAACAACTGGAGGACGATTGTGCAAGATAGGAAGTGCTGGAAGGAAGTGGTGGGAAGCGCTGCATCGCACACGAAGTTGTAGAAATGCAAGATAGTGAGAGACGTTTTATTTGAAGTGTGAAGTTATTAGTTATTAGGAGAGAAATGTATGTATATGTTATATGGGGCCTAATCCTCCCCGCCAATCGGATTTGTAATTCCTGAAAACAGGAAAGTAATATTCTATTAGAATGTAATAGGGTAAAGCATATAGTTATCGGACAGTTAAGCAAATTATTTTTTATAAAATTCATATCTCTCCTATTTCTTATTATTTCTTCACCAAATTTAGTTTTACACAAGTTCGATCTTGCATGTTAACGTTGCCTATTTAAATTTTTGATTCTGACAACCCGATTTTTAAAAAAAGAAATTATAATAAAAGTATGCAAATATGTACAGCTACCGGACAGTTTTTCAGTTATCGGACAGGTTATGGCTCAATGGTTGGACAGGGTTAAAGATGACCAGAAAAATTTTTTTCAATGAAAATGTATTTATTTAAAATACAATCTTGGCTTATAAAGGTATAATTTAAAATAAAAAATGGTTTTTTGGTACACATATATAGGGTGTTTTTTTAGCTGCATGAGAACTTTCAATAGGGATAACAATTGAATCAAGATTGCTATGGAAACAGTTTTTTGACATTTGTGTTTAGCAAGGTTTGGCAATTGATAATGCATAGATTGACCATTGAACAACGCTACCAAATTGGGCTCACAACCAATTGGAAGTGGATCCATTTTTTCACCGTAAAATTTTGTTCAGTGACGATGCACATTTCTGGTTAAATGGGTATGTGAACAAACAAAATTGCCGTATATGGAGTGAGACCAATCCGGGACATTATCTTGAGACTCCATTGCATCCATTAAAATTGACTGTTTGGTGTGGAATACACGCCAACGGCATCATTGGTCCATATGTCTTTCGAAATGAGGAATGAGCTACCGTTACGGTGAATGGTGTGAGATATCGACACATGCTCAATACATTTTTGTTTCCAAAACTTCAAGAGCTAAACATTGACAACTTATGGTTCCAACAGGATGGTGCTACGTGCCACACAGCCAACGAAACCATCAATTTATTGAAAGGACAATTTGGTGACAACATTATTTCAAAACGTGGTCCTATCAATTGGCCTCCAAGATCGTGTGATTTGACACCTCCAGATTATTTTCTGTGGGGGTATGTTAAATCCATGGTTTATGCTAACAAACCAACAACTCTAGAAGCATTGGAGGCTAATATTCAGCAAGCCATTTATGAAATAAAGCCAGAAATATTGGAAAAAGTGGTCAAAAATTGGACTGAACGGATGCGCTTCGTAACCATTAGTCGTGGTGGTCACATGCCGGAAGTCATGTTCAAATCATAAATGCCTTTAACTGTACTTTCATAAAAAAATTATAACCAAAACATTCCGTCAGGTTTTTAATGTTTTATTTCATTTTGAAGTTCTCATGCAGCTAAAAAAACACCCTATAGTTTATGTAAATACTTTTTGCATTCATCGTATTGTATTTCATCCCTAAAAATGAATGATTGGAAATTTGATGTTATTTTGCACAAGATGAGGATAAATACATTGGCCATGTATTCGTAAAACGTTTCAGAGGTGATTCACCCATTATTGTTCCGGCTAACACCCCATTGAGGGTTTATACATTTTACAATTTTTTCGGGGATTCTTTGATAGGGGTAGATTACCATAGGTACACAAATGTTACCATTAGCCGAAAAAGTAAACATAATATTCTTTGGAAGGACATTTGTCTACTGTATAAACATTTTTTGTACCTCTTTATGGTTACTGAATAGGCTTCCGATAATGGAATTTCAATAATATTTATAATGCAGTGACTGGACACTTGATTTTAGGTTTGCATTTAAAATTTTTTTAAAAACGTTCGAATTAGCATTTGCTAGACACCCGTACCTCTATATTAGCACATAAATTCTATTTATAGAATAGATAATAGAAGGTGTAAAAAATGTTTTTGCATAATGCATTTCTTAAGAAAATATTAAGAAAACATGCCGCGCTGCTCCCACACAACTTTTAATAAATCATAACAATGCTGAGGGTGACAATAAATTTTTGCGCGTTTTTCCGAAACATCTATACACTACATATTTGTCATCTACCTACTATTTTTTTATGCAGGATTAGTAATAAGTCTTATTTTTAAGGTTTATGTGAGCACTGTCCGATAACTGTAAGTGTCCGGTAACTGTATCGTTTACCCTACTTATGAATGAATGAATGAATGAATGAATGAATGAATTTATTAGTAATAATTCATTAAGGGTAGGGTTTCACACATGCAAAACTAGGAAAGTAATGCATTTGAAAACGGCTTGACGGATTGACTTGAAATTTTGGGAACATATTATACCCACATATATATGTGAGTTGTATGCGTATGTAAATTTGTCTACCAAATATTAAATTTTTTAGTTTTCGTATATATGCAAAATATTAAAAAATTATAATTTTTTAATATAAAAAAATTAAAATACTATATTATTTAAAACAATATCATTTTAAAAAATATGTCATTTTATAGACCTTTGCTCCATAAATGTTACCCTCAAATTTGAGATCAATCGGGTAAGCCATTTTTACGTGGGTTACTTTCCAAATTTTTTACTTTGTAATTAAGAACAAACTTTTAGTTTTTAATTTTTTTTTGTTTATCACGTCTATCATTATCAACTATGCATTATTTTGATTTGAATAAAATAAATTAGAAACTAGATATCTCGACAAACAATATGTTGTTTTTAAAAATTCTAATGTATAAAATATGTCATTTTATGCCTAAATGTGTTTTGTATATGTTCCCAAAATTTCAAGTCAATCCGTCAAGCCATTTTCAAATGCATTACTTTCCTAGTTTTGCATGTGTGAAACCCTAGCCTTAAGTATCAAAATATTTTATGCACATGTGTATCAGTGAGGCGGTCGGAGCTTAGCGGTCACGCGAGTTGACTATGAACGCTAAATACCCGGTTCGAATCCGAGTAAAGTAAGAACTTTATTCTGACCGTCTCCCCTCGGAAGTCAATGGCAAACCACCGAGGGTAATGTGCCAAGAAAAATCCTTAAAATGTTAATGATCTAAATAAGTCCAAAATTGATCTGTGGACTAAGGGGAAGGCAAACCACCACCCCATTAACATTAACATTTCCCTGGTGCAGCCTTCTTGGCTAAGTGGGGGGATCGCCGTACATCCGAAATCGGATAGGCACCTGAAGAAGAAGAAGAAGAAGAAGAAATAAATTTATCAGTGTCGTCTGAGCTCTTAAATTTTACGTACCGAAACAATACCGTAAATTTCAAAATATCCAGTTCAATTTCCAAAAAGGGGAAGCAAGTTTGGAAAGTTCTGATTTAGTCTACTACTTGGACTTTTCTGTTGGAACGTTTGATTCAATTATGGTAGCTGCAATTAAAATTTAATTGTATTTAAACTTATTAATTTATACTGGAAATAAAATAAAAAACTAATATTGCAGATTAATTTTGTTGGAGTATTATTTTATTATATAAAATTAAAATATTAACCATGAAAAATAAGAAAACAATTTATTATTTGGTTTGATTATCTACATTTATTATTATTATTATTTATGTATTCCCTTATAATTTTTCCTTATTGCATGGAAAATCATTTCGACCATAACACTTCCTATAAATGTTTTTATATTTATTAACAATTCCACCATAATTGTGGAAGGTCAAGAGTATTGTGAATTGTTTAAGATGTTTTTGCTTTTTTAAATTTTCTTATTCTTTGTAGTTAATTAAAATGTTACGATATGTATGAAGATTATATAAATTCATAACCAAATGTTGAACGATTAAGCTTGGCACTTAATTTTTAAATATAAAAAAGGATAAACGCATAGTATTTGACACCGTTTTTATTAAAAAAAACCCACATACATGAGCGTAAAATATTGGAGAAATGCGATTGGTATATCTAACCACGTTGTTACCCTAAAGTGCTTCATGATGGATGCTAGATTTAATGGTATGTGCTTGTTGGAAATCCCTCAGGCTTTTTTTAGTTAACATGATGTGTTGTTACTGCAATTTTGATTAACGGCTTTAATAAAAAAATTTAAAAGTAATCTTATGTAGTCAAATGATTTTAGCACATAAATTCATTTACCCTTTAATTTTACATTTTTTTTAACTTTGAAGAAAATGCAACAATTAAATATTTTCAAGTTCAATGTAAATAGGAATTTTATCATTCGACTTAAAATACAATTAGATACAGGTATTATAATAATTAAAAAAATCTATGTATATCTAGTAAATTACAGACAAGAGATGCATATAAATAGTTAATAATTTACATTAATTAAGTCAGGAATTGCCATATACTCGTATAAGAAATATTATGAGGTTTCGATTTAATTTTTTTTGAGAAATTCACCTTGACTTAATTTCATTGATTTGTTAAAATATCGATAATTTTTGAAATTATAGAAGGAAGCAGATTCTTTGATACAGTTAACAAAATTAAAATAAATTGTAGATTATAAACGGATCAATTGCAACATGCTCTATGGCCGGATGGAAAGCTCTTTGTAGAAACACAAGAAATAGCAGGTGAACGAAGGTCGTGTTTTATAAAAACTTAAAGTATTTTACAGTTTCAAGGTCTGTTCCTATTGCGTACTATACGTTGACAAAGGGTACAACCTTTAACGGAGTAAAAATTCAAGAAATTTGAAATTTTAAACTCGTTGTTTACTTTATAATATTAAAAAAATTATATATAATTTACATGAAGAATGTTACAATTTTAGCATTTTCCTATACGTTTAATTTGAGATCATTAGCATAATTATGCATTTACACCATTTCTCTACACCGTCTAGTGTAGGTTGGAGGGCGAGCAAAATTGTCGATCGCCAATAATTAATTCGTAAATATTACTTAATCCAATTTTTATTACCACCGTTGCTATTCAATATTTCCTATAATAGGTACATATTTCCTTGGCTTCCTTCGGCAACATCCTATTATTTCTAATCTTATCTTTCTCTTCTTGACACATTTACTACAACATCGTTCCTTGTTTGGATTGGAAATTGCTGCAATATCATTATAATTGGTTATAACTAAATAATTGAAATAATAGGTATTTGAATATTTCGGAATATTTAGATTTTCCTTTCAATTATTGTTAATGTAACGATTCACTTAAGCAAAATTGAAATAGATTAATGAAAATAATATAAATAAGAACTACTGGTACTACTGCTTGTACAAATTTTAAATCGTAAACATTAAGGGTAGTTATTCAGAATTGCATAGTGCATTGAATGCAGTTAATAAACTGGAACATCATCCACTGATACTATCCTGGACTCTGCAATGGGTTTGAAATTTTATAAGAACTAAACCAAAATAAAGATATTCCTAGTTTATTTTACCGTCAAAGTAATTTCAATCAGAAATTGTAATAACCCATTCAGGAAAGTAAAATACAAGTTGCTTCACAACGTCATATTATAAAAACTACTAACGGCAATAAACCACTATGACACCGGGTTTTTACTCGGAACAACCTCCTAAAGAAGACCTCCGATCAGTTATCGCCCAAACGACTTTAATATGCATTTTTATAGAAGTAGCGGTAATTTTAAGCATATTTCAGTGTCCTCTCCTTTTGTGAAGCTCTTCACTTTTACATGTGATATTTTCATCTTTTTTATTGTTTATTTTGATTGTATGTTGTTCCTTTTTTTATTTACCGCTTACAATTTACAATGTTCTCTCGCTTCTCTTATCGCTCACTATTATATAGTTTCATATAAAGGTTGTTGTTGAAACTAAACCTTGTTTATTTCAAATTAAATGTTACAAACTACTTTAATATTAATGAAAATTTACCAAAACCTTAAATCTTCCTTTGCGTTTATCTATCACTTTTCCAATAATCTCCTGCTTTCTACCTCAACTTCCGTTGCGATGGTTTTTCTGCAGCTGCTTCTTATAATTTTACCAATTTTCAAATATATCTCTAATAATTTTTTGCGCGTGCAACATAAATTGCTCCAATTTAGTGTCTTGCTTCTTGCTAAAAGATTTCACCCTCTTCCAGTACCAGAGCTTATCTGGAGCTTATATTGCAAGTACCGTTCGTGGGTACCTTATATTGTGATTCAGGGGTATGTTTGGTAACTACCGAAGAAGAAACAATCGGGAGCCAATCTTCCAAATAAAACACATAATTAAAAGAGAAGTAAAAGAGGTTTTAGGAAATCCTTGTTCATCCATGATCAAAAATTGGATTTAATGGATTCAATTTAAATTTAAAAATTAAAAAAGGCTAAAAGAACACATTTAAAAATCTAATTATTTCATAACCTTTTAATAACAAACTATAATTGCATATTCAGATGTTTCTAACTTAAATTTTATATTAATTATTGCAAATTTATTAATAAATTAATATTCTTTTTAATATCATTGCATTAATATTTTAATATAATGCACCTAAGTATGTATCTTTTTAATCGGTGGAAATTATTAATACAAATAATCTGCACTAATTAATTAGATTCTTATTGTGTTACACCAACGATAATAAAATTTAATTAAATTGAAATAACATAATATCTATTAGTGTATTATATAAATTGATATTAATACATACATTAGCGTTCATAAGTAAATTAATTGCCACGCAGTTTTATTTAGTTAGAAATAACTTTTTCAAATTTCAATATTGTTTTATTCTTGATATTTTCACAATTGGACCGCCTTTTGCAATACCGCACCAAGTGACATATAGGGTGTTTTTTTAGCTGCATGAGAACTTTCAATAGGGATAACAATTGAACCAAGATTGCTATGGAAACAGTTTTTTGACATTTGTGTTTAGCAAGGTTTGGCATTTGATAACGCATAGATTGACCATTGAACAACGCTACCAAATTAGGCTCACAACCAATTGGAAGTGGATCCATGTTTTTACCGTAAAATTTTGTTCAGTGACGAGGCACATTTCTGGTTAAATGGGTATGTGAACAAACAAAATTGCCGTATATGGAGTGAGACCAATCCGGGACATTATCTTGAGACTCCATTGCATCCATTAAAATTGACTGTTTGGTGTGGAATACACGCCAACGGCATCATTGGTCCATATGTCTTTCGAAATGAGGAAGGAGCTACCGTTACGGTGAATGGTGTGAGATATCGACACATGCTCAATACATTTTTGTTTCCAAAACTTCAAGAGCTAAGCATTGACAACTTATGGTTCCAACAGGATGGTGCTACGTGCCACACAGCCAACGAAACCATCAATTTATTGAAAGGACAATTTGGTGACAACATTATTTCAAAACGTGGTCCTATCAATTGGCCTTCAAGATCGTGTGATTTGACACCTCCAGATTATTTTCTGTGGGGGTATGTTAAATCCATGGTTTATGCTAACAAACCAACAACTCTAGAAGCATTGGAGGCTAATATTCAGCAAGCCATTTATGAAATAAAGCCAGAAATATTGGAAAAAGTGGTTAAAAATTGGACTGAACGGATGCGCTTCGTAACCATTAGTCGTGGTGGTCACATGCCGGAAGTCATGTTCAAATCATAAATGCCTTTAACTGTACTTTCATAAAAAAATTATAACCAAAACATTCCGTCAGGTTTTTAATGTTTTATTTCATTTTGAAGTTCTCATGCAGCTAAAAAAACACCCTATAGATCAAGTTGCGAGTAAAACGACAAAAACTGTTTTTAAATGAATATTGTAAATTGGTCCCAAAATTACATTTTTGTAGTTTTTCCCATGTTTAAATATTTTTCAAATAAATTATATTTCTCCATTAATAATTCACACATAAAAAACTACTTGATTCTCTTTTGTTAATTATACTTGGTAGTTTACGAAATTTTCATAATTTTTGAATTGGTTCTAGAACCAACAGAGTTATTGATAACTTGAATTTTTTTTGTGAAATTGATGAAGTACGAACTCCACATTTATAATTGGGCCTAACTCACTTTAAGGTAAAATGTCAGTTGGTGCCTTATTGCAGAAGGGGGTCCAATTTATTCTTTAAATGCTTTAGGATTAAAATACATAACTACTTTCTGACATATGTTACAGTTAAAATGCGATCTAACTAGTAAATTCTAGTTTTAACTAACCTCTTTTTAGTTAATTCTAGTTTTAGCTGATTTAAATGTTTTACCTCTAAAATATTTCTACATGCGTAAAAAGTACAATATTTTTATAGGAAATAAAATACAATTAGCTAAAATTATAACAGATTAAAATTTATTATAAAAAACAAAGTTTTTCACACAAAAATAATTTTTTTTTTATTTTTTAAAATTTTTTTTTCACAGAAAATTTCAAAAAACACTTTTGTACTAGCACTAAAGGTTACGAAACGATTAAATAACTCCATTATACAAGCAATGTCTGGTGATATCACTCTTATAAACTTATAACCCTACCCAAGTAACACAAAACCGTCAAAAATGTACATATTCGGTACATATTTTTTCGTGACGATATTGTGACTTTTTGCCCATTTTGTCATAACAAAAATGAATGCATTGTTTATGTTCATATAGGTTACATAAATTTTCGTAACGATTTCGTAACGTAACGGCATTGATTTTATGTACATATACCAATATATTGGTTACAATGGATTTGTCGCGTTTTGCATCTCAACGCATTTTTAAATAAGTAAATGTATACAATTTTATCGAATTTTGAATTTGAAAGTAAGCTACGATAATGCTTATGTAAGTGACAAATCCAATTATGCAATTAACTCAATTTTGAAAAAAATGTGATATGTCGCGTTTTGCATCTATACGCCTCATATAACCATTGAAATGATATATGTTTTTTAACGATGTGCGAAACTTGCCAATAAAAGAAGAGTACGAAAAGAGAAGGTTTGGTTTCTATGCCAATTCTTCATTCGGAAATAAACAGTCTCTGCCAGGTAGACCTAATTGACATGCAATCTCAAGCTGATCAAGGGTTCAAGTTTATTATGGTGTACCATGACCATCTCACCAAATTTGTATTATTGCGAGCGCTTAAAAGCAAGAGAGATGTCAGGGTTACCTCCATCCCAACTATTAGATATCTTTTTGACATTTGGTGCTCCCTGTATTTTACAATCTGATAATGGAAGCGACGAATTTGTTAACAGAATAACAAAATAATATTTGTTTATGGGTGAGAATTAAAAATTGTTCATGGAAAACCGTGCCATAATCAGGGTTCTGTTGAAAGAGCCAACCACAAGATATAGAAAAATGAGATATAAGATAAGATATAGACATAAAGCCAAGCGTTCGATAAGGTGTGGCACAAGGGCTTATTCTTCAAATTAAAACTAAATCTTCCACATCATCACTATCAAATATTAAAATCTCACCTGAGTGAACGACACTTCCTAATAAGACATGGAGAAGAGTAGTACACAGAGCTTTTTCCAATCCATTCAGGTGTCCCACAAGGCAGTGTATTGGGGCCCATTATTTACTTATTAATTATTATACACGGCGGATCTGCCAACTACTAGTACAACAACAATAGCAACCTTTGCTGATGATACGGCTTATTCTTGCGTCGCACACTGATCCTAAGGCTGCATCTAAAAACCTGCAAAATCACCTAAATAAAGTTAATGACTGGTTCAAAAAATGGAAAAGCCAACGAAACGAAGTCTTCACATGTTACGTGCACGATGAGGAGAGACACCTGCCCACCTGTGACCATGAACAACTATAATCTGCCACAGACCGACAACGCAAAGTATCTGTATAGAAGGCTGACTTGGCGTACTCATATCTTCAATAAATAAAAACAACTTGGTCTAAACTTCAGCCAGATATATTGTCTAATTGGTAGAGGATCTGAGCTGTCATTGGAGAACAAGCTCCTAATGTACAAAGTTCAACTCTCGGGAACAGCAAGTATATCTAATTTTCCATTTTACAAAGGTTCCAAAATAAAATATTCAAAACCATCGTTGTTAATGCTCCGTGGTATGTTCCAAATGATGTCATCCATTCCGATCTTTAAGTCAACAAAGTTAACAAAGAAATTAAAAATTTTTCAGACAAATATCAAACTAGAATCGAATCGCACCCAAATGAGCTAGCAAATGAGCTACTAAGTAAGTTATTCACAGGAAATTAAAGACTGAAACGTTTCAAGCCCACCGATCTGCCTAATACACTTTTCAGTTGATTAGTGAAATTTCGCTTAATTGTAAATTGTTTATTAAGTTAAAACTTATTTACGTATATGGGAACTTGTGAATTGATTTATTACGGGAATATTTAATGAAGTACTCCTAACATGTCTGTTAATGTCAAAAAATTTACTTAATGTTTCACTTCGAAACAGATTGTATATTATATTCATTGGAAAAAATAAAAATAATATCATTGTTACTTTTATAATTTACTAATTAAATTATAGTATCTATTGTAATAATAACGTTCTAATTTTTTTCAATCATAAATCTTGCTTTTAATCCTGTTTTAAAGCAAACTTGTTATGTTCATTGCGTTAGTACTAAATTTATTATACATTTATTAATAGAATATGAAAGTAAATGATCTAACTGCACTCTTTTGTATGCAAAATGTAATTGTTATTTAATATTGATAGATTTTAAATATTTACTCAATTTTTTTATTCCTCCTGAGTACCTGTACCCACTAGCCACTATATATAATACAGTGACGATCGTGATGCGTTTATGGAAGTAATATTAATTTAAAGCAATACATTTTGAAGAATATATCTTGATCTATAATAAGATCTCTACTATCAAACATTGAGTTTAAAGTTGGATGGATATTCATCCTGAGTAAATTCAGGATGTTAATAGATTAGCTCTTTATAAATGTAGAGGCCAGGTCGTTGGTTCTGAAAAAAAATGGTAGCTTGGGGGAACTCAAGAAAACGCAAATGGTGGTAAACGTGCTTATATGAATCAAGAATTTGATAGGTGCTTTCACGATCCCCAACAATTGCAATGTAAAATTACTGTGGTGAACAATGCACAGTAGCCAATGAATGATTACGGTGTTATAATCAAAAAGTGCACCCAATTTAAATTTACAAGCACCAAGATTGATATGAAAAGGCATTTGATACGATAGAGACTTGGGCTATACGGCGAGCATTAAACAACTTCAGAATTGACAGTAGATATAGTCAGCTACTACAGCAAATAGCAGACAAAGCGACAGCAATATATGAACTTCATGAACAAACCAACACAGTACCTTTGGAAAGGGGTGTAAGGCAGGGAGACAGTTTGTCACCTAAACTATTTACCCTTACTTTAGAAGACGTGTTCAAAAAGATGAATTGGTCAGAAAAGGGGATCAAGGTGAATGGAAGGTATCTCAATCATTTGCGATATGCTGACGACGTAGTGTTAATAGTGATGAGCCAGGAAGAACTGCAAGAAATGATAACGGATCTAAACAGGGCCTCGAGAAAAATAGGATTACAAATGAATCTGAGCAAAACCAAAGTGATGTTTGAAGAAGATGCTAACATAGAAGTAGACGGTAAACAGATAGAAAAAGTTACGGAATACATTTACCTGGGACAGAAGATCATACTGGGAAAGGAAAATCAGAGGACGGAAATAAAAAGAAGAACTTCTCAAGCATGGGCGGGCTTTGGAAAACTGAGCTTTATATTAAAAAATAGAAATATTCAATTGCATTTAAAAAAGCGAGTCTTTGATATGTGCGTATTGCCTGTATTGAGTTATGGCGCAGAAAACTGGACCATGACCCAGAAAAATATAAATACCCTTAGAGTGACGCAACGCGCGATGGAAAGGGCAATGTTGGCATATCCTTGAAAGACAGAAAACAAACATCTGGATAAGGCAAAACACAAAGGTCACCGACATAATAGAAAGAGCAGCAAAACTTAAGTGGTCATACGCGGGACATGTGGCGAGGAGACATATGGATCGGTGGAATAGAGCCGTGCTGACATGGAGGCTATACACGTATACAAGACCAAGAGAAAGACCTCCGATGAGATGGGTGAATGACATAAAACTTGTGGCTGGCTTTAACTGGATTCAAGAGGCAGGCAATGGAGAAAGGTGGAGAGAACTTGAAGAGGCGTATATTCAAAAATGGATGTAAATAAAACGCTAATGAAGAAGAAGAAGAAGACAAGCATCAACCCCTATGGGCTACCAGTAATTTAAATATAAGAGTCAAAAATACACATGGGTCAGACGAATAAGAAAGAAAGAATTAATTTGCTTACATAAAAGGTTCTCGTCAGTTTACAACTTATCTTGTGACAAACGTCTCCTTCTACCCGACATACGACCGCTGGCTTCAAGAGGTAATAATCTGGCACACTTGTAAACTATACACCGGAAGCACTTAAACCACTTCCGCGACAACAAGACACTGCTGCAGATTCGTATCTCGACCTTGAGAGAGATGATGCTGGCGATGTCAAACGACTCTGGACCATTCAGATAACAAAACAAATCCACAACTGGATCCGTTGAAGTTTCTAGGCTAGGATCTGGTAGACAAAACACAACAGCAAAGACGCTGCTAATCATAGGAAAACGGAAATGGTCGTACCACATGCGCATCATAGCCACAAACTCATAGAAGTTTGCGCAATCGAGTAACCCTTGTCTCTTCTGTTAGCCAGATGTTTACAGAAACCAAAAATCATACCATCAAACGACAGCAGTATTATTCGTCAATGACTCAGCACGTAACACAATTATGTTGGAACCGAAACATAAATCGTCGATCGCTAAATTGACGGTATTTTTAGACACAATTTTGTCCAACTCAACAGCTTTCAAAGGTATTTCAAATTCCTACGTTAACAGATAACGTGCGTTGAAATTGCCAAATATCTGCAATACTAAATTGCATTAAATAAAATGCATGGGGTTTACTTAGGAATAGTGAAATTAAGAGAAAATAAGCAGAACCCTTAAAAATTTGTAAAAATTTGTTACAAAATGTATAACAAATACATGGAAGGAAGGATAAACGATAAAAAGTGGTGATGGTACGTATCTGTTTATAAAATACAATAGACAGCGTTACAGTTAATTGTTGGAAGTTGTATAATAATATGGTTAATTGCAATTCCATTACTATATTATGGATAAAATCAAATTTTTGTTATTCTTAGTAAAAGATGGGTTAATAAATTTTGACTTCACTCTCGATCAAAAAAGTTCAATAATTGATATTAATGAATATAATGAAGATAGAAATTATGCTGAAAACATAATAAAACAACCACACCATTTTTCAAGAGCCGATTTAACGGGAGTAATTTATCCCGATTGAGGTACCTAGTATGTAAGTTTAATAATAATTAAAGGAGGTTTGATTTTAAAAGATACGAAGATTTCGCCTGCGGCGCGAAACTATTTTCCTACAAACTTTTACTTATTTATTTCATAAGGGTTGCAATACATCCCGATAAGAAATTTATTAGCTCCTCACTTAGAACCAAGGCATAATCGACGCTTATCCTTTTCTTTTACATTTTTTATACCGTTCTGGGTAATAAAGATTTCCATTTCGAGCCGTGCATACTTCATTATACCAGTGTTTTTCTGTGATTTAGACCACTATTGAGGAAGTGAGCAGTAAGGAGTTTTACTTATTGTTAGTTCTTTTTTTGAACCGGGCAGCTTAACCCTATCATTACATATAAATAAATTGAGCGAGTGCCTATCGTAGAATTTTGGATTTTTTTTTATTTTTAAATTTAATTTTCTGTGTTTTAATTATTTTTTCCTGTCCTGATAACTTCCCGGTTAGGAATTACTTAAACATCCAGCCCATTGAGAACTGCTTAGAGAATTTATTTTTAGCGCCCAGATCTCATCATTTTATCATTCCAATAGGTGGAGAAGTCCTTCTTGTGGCACTAATTTAGTGCCACAAGAAGAAGAACGAGCTAACCAGGACATTTTTACCACGCTAATTTTGGTTAAAACAAATGCCATAGACCCTGAGGTTATACCATTTAGATAAATTTCCATATCTTCAAGGTACAATAATAGGTCTCAATATCAATAACTCGTATTGTATTGTTTAGAATACAAATTACATAATAAGCCATAAGTTATTCATCTTCAGACCCAAACGAAGCTTAAGATCCGCCACTGATATTTTCAAATGAATTATGCTACTTATAATATTAAATGCAACAGTGAAACGAGACAAGTTTTTCATTCAAGCTACAAGATTCAAGTATACGATAAACTAAATCACGGCAGGTGCAAGTTATATTTTTAGGACATTGCGATTAATAATAACGAAAGGTTAATCATCCCATCAGAAAAAATAAAATTAACGAAAGTTGTTAAACTTTGACATTGCAAGAAGTGGTAGAATTTCCATATTTCGGTTTTGAAATGAATATTAATGTTGATTCATCACCTCTCATTTTTTAGACGTGTAATATTTTGGATTTTTTTTGTTTTTTATATAAATATTTACTCCATAAATTAACCCGGCAGGAAATAAATAAGCCTGTAGTAATTTACGTTCAGTAATAATTATGTTAACGGATTATAAAACTAGGTTAAGGTCGATCTAGGTACACAGTGTACAATAAAAAATGAGAGATACTAGTAATAGTAATTATTTTTGTTTTCATAGTAAAATAATGTAGAGTTTTTCCTAGCAATATTCTACTACAAGCTATACAGAGTTGAATAACTCACGAAATATTCAATTTACGCCAATATGAAAATAAATTTAGCATAACCAGGATTTTAGGATATCGATCAAATAAAGGTAAAAGTTGAAATAGATAGAACTCATCAGATTGAAATCAAACTGTGTAGTGTGTACGAGATGTCTACGGAACTTTACTTATGCAATTATTGTATTGTACCTACCTACTGTATGAGTAGTAAAAATTAATCATTTACTTGACTATAAACTATAATATAATAATGATATTTAATTTTCAAGCAATAATTTTAATAATCTGTCTTTAAGCTTATAATTAGCCACTGGTTTAAAAAAATTTATTGTTTTATTATGTAAATAAGACAATAAAGTATATTAAATATGTCAACAAACGGATGAAGTGGCATATTAGCCGGATGAAAATTCATATTCAAAGTGTCATTACTTATGAATAACAAAATCACGATCGTTTATATTGCAATAACTATTAATAATTTTATGAAATAATTGTAATTTTTTCGTAATGAATTGATTTGTAGTTTACGTAGTGAAGCTTGATAATTTATTCGAATCGGGAGCCAGATATTAGGAGCGGAAAAATAGTTTAGATGTAGAAACTGGACACATTAACTTTGTGGCAATGTCATTTGGGCGCAAATTCAATACCTCATTCAAAATTTTCTACAATCAATTTATTTTTAATGTTAAATTAAATTCTTTTCTATTTAAAGTGCAAAGTATAATATTATGTTAATTGTGTCTTTTCAAAAGTGTTCTTGTGTATTTTGTATAGTTAAATTATTATATTTCATTATAGTTAAATGCTACCCAGGAAAATATTCACATTGGCCCATCATTGGCAGTTTGATTAGCAGTGCCGGCCAAGCGTCGACCGTATTATAAAAGTCGGCAATATTTTCCTGGGTAATTGCATTATTTACACGACGCTTACTTAAAGTAAAGCATTGGTAAACTTTTTTTTTACTGTATTAAGTAATTCCAAATGAATTGTTTCAAACGTCTTTAGTAATTTGTCAATTTAGGCAGTACTTAATGAAAGTTTTTCAAAATTAAAATTATAAATTTAGGTAATTATCTTTAATAAATACATTTAAAAGCAAGAGCTAGAACATCTTACGTATAAATTTACTATTTACACGATAATAACACGATAAGTATGTAGTTACATAAATTGATACCCATTAAATAAAATATTAATGTAAAATAATGTAAGTAAATAATGCAATGACAATGATATTACCATGTAATGAAGGCAGCTGCTATAATCTATCTCGAATATTATAATCATTAATCAATGCTTATTAACAGAAGTACGATATGGTTGTTATAATTATTTGATGATGTTGATTACTTTTATTTTACTAGCTGACATTTTTATTACCAAGAAGAATTTCAATTGACATTAATACATCCTAAATCCGTCAAAATACCCTATATAGTATATTATACTATATTGTCAGTTATCTTATTTTTAGGCATCTTTATTTAACCTATATTACATAATGTACCATAATAACATAAATATACTCATATGTAGATAAGATACTGCCACGGTTTAACTTCGTCGTCGGTCAAATGACCTCGACGACTCGTCTCAGGGAGATGGCACCGCATCTATCTGGTTAGCTCCAGCAGAGAGACTCGAAATTCGCCACCGAGTTTCTTCCAGAGGGTCTGTAGGAGGAGTAGAATAAAAATTGCTGTGGGCGCCACGTAATCTTGACTACCCCTCAGCACCGATCTCTCTACCCAGATTACGAGATGGTAGAGAGTTGCGGTCGAATCTCGGCAGCTCCAAATATACAAGAGTTTACTTGCTTTGAAAAATTTATTAATTTTAAATTTAAAGAAAAAAATAGTGATGTATTGAAAAAAATTGACAATAACACAATAACGGTACACAACACTTTTGAACATAAAATAATTTGGCCCCTTTACCCAATAAGTCTGCCCAATTAAATTAACCAAAAAAAACTTAAAACAAGAACGAATAACAAAAATAACGGTCCAAACACTTATCTTATAACACAGGGTAGTCTTGGGTACATACTCCAAGACTTACACAAGGATGTAAAACGCTACTTCGCCCCTGAACTTGGTACAAGGACCCTAAAAATAAAACCGCGGTAGTAAAAACTAAGATAACATCTATGCTCACCTCAAGCTGTTAGGAGGGTCAACAATCAAAAGCGGATGATGGAGTTAAAAAAAATTCTTGTTTAAAAAATATAAAAATTGTAATTTCTCCTCTAAATGAGATGTCGACGTAAGTCCACTTTATTGGAATTTTACTAAATTATCCCCAACTGGCTCACCTCAAGCTGTTAGGAGGGTCAACAATCAAAAGCGGATGATGGAGTTAAAAAAATTCTTGTTTAAAAAATATAAAAATTGTAATTTCTCCTCTAAATGAGATGTCGACGTAAGTCCACTTTATTGGAATTTTACTAAATTATCCCCAACTGGTTATCCAAATATTCCAATCTTTCAATAAAACTCGCTACAATTTTTAATTTTTATGACGCAAATTTTTAACGTTTTAAATTAAATTTGTTTACAATACCCAGAGATAAAGCTTCATTTAAATGTCGATATGATTTGACGTGGTAGTACTTTATCTGTCGGAAGCAATAAAATGCCCCGCTGGTAGCAGAAAAAGTAATGATTTATCAAATGAATATCTTAGTTTTTTTGCTGCACAGTGATTATTGGAAAATTCGTGCAAACTGATACTCCGAGAAATATGACGCCAATAATTAAAACCATTTGGCCAATTAAATAGTTCGTGACTTTTATCTCCAAAAAACCAGCAATGTTCATAGTAAACCACCTCCAATTTAGGTGAGTAACACACTCAATATCTTGTATGTATATTACCCAATTCCTGACTTAGATTTGTGGATGTAGTACGAGACGTAAGTCGATGAAATTGTAGGTGCCTCTTGCTCTTTTGCATCCGCAATTCTCATCGTAATTGACTCGGATGTGTTGGGTATCGATGATGGGTATGTCGACGACTATGAATTTCTATTGTCAATAAGTTATTCCTATATTCATATTGATATAATTCAAATTCAACCAGATTGTTCCATAACAACATGGAGAAAAGAAGTCAGCTTGTTTCTATCGCGTTTTTTCCAATTAATGATCCCAAACCAATTACTGATTGTATAATGCTAAAAATTATTAATACAATTCAAATACAAATAATAAAAAATAACACATATCAAATGATAATAATAGTTCTTTTAATTTACTATTGAACATCAACGATATTATATTAATATAATATTGCGATGTTAAGATCTTTCACCATTCATTAACACCGCATACTTACAGCTGATATCACTAATTGATATCGTTCGCATATTCTCTGTTTCGATCTCCGACCACAATCAAAACAATCGACTTCTCCAATTTGTAAAACCTCAAGAAGAAACACCAAGATTGTGTCTTCCTGATCCAATATAATAATAAATTCCACTTTGATGTAGGTACGACGAGAAGTGATTGGAACAATATTAATTTTATAATTGAATAATTTATTGGCACAAATTTTTAAATATAATTTTGGCCGCTTAACCGGCAATGCGTTACACAAACTCTTTCCAAATAATCGTTCAACACAGAAATATAAAGTTAAAAACACTCAGATAAATAAATACCAACAAGGAATTTACCCTGGTATCACGGATGCGGTCAAATCTTTCTCTAGTAACGCTTGCTCACAATCACAGCTCTAGCACCTTCCAATTTAATTTTGATTCCTAATTTTCCTTCTTTTGCACTAACGCTGCCCCACTTTTACACGGTCAATATATTTTTTCTTCCACGTCAAAAAGATCAAATTTCCTTTGATCACCAACATGTTCTTGGAAGGATCCAACGCAACTCATTTATCAAATTTATTTCTTTTTCCCCTTTGCTTTTTCTGCTTTTTCTCATTTCATATCTTTATTTAATACTTTTTTTGTTCCAGACTACCGTCTCCGGGATATCCTGGGTATAAAAAAATTTTTATATTCAAGTTGTCCTTGACAACTTTGGTTTCTGACCTTCACTCACATCTCGTCATTTCTTTGATTTCTGGAAACATGCTATTCGTTGCAATGAAAGCATGTCCTCGATGACAAACCATTTTCAAAAGGACATGCCTCCTCACATAATAAAGGCTTATTCTATTTTGTTTTGAGAATTTCTAGATAACATGTTAATTATGAACCCTTTATGTGATTGGCGTTTCCTCTCTCGATTAGATGTGCACGGGATGACTTATGTTTTGATTGTGGTCGCATATCCCCCGTTTGGTCAGTAATCATCGCAATTTATATCCTTAAAAAAAAATAAAAACGCATTATGAAATATTTAAAATTAAATATCATAAATGACAACATAGATAGAGTAGAATAATACTCATAAACCTAAAGAAGCTTTTAATTCGAGAAATTAATAATTATTAGATTATAATAACTATCGAGTTAATTGAACACAATAAAGAGCAGTCACAGTAAAAATAATTCGAGCTTTCAGCTACGTCTGCAGATTTCATCGGTGATAGAAATTTTTATTTAATTTAAATCAGAAAATTTCTCTAATGAAAAATTCAAAGGCAACTGCATGCTTACAAAATACGCGATTGATTTTATTGTGTTATTGTTATACTTATATTGTAACCTATAATAATATGAATATTACATACTAGATACCTATATATTGTACCACCTTAAACAAAGCCAAATGGCTGGATGGCCAAGGATGCCGCTTTTCGTGTTCGTAGATGGAATTAACGGAACGGCTAGCTCATAGAGTTCAGTCAGCGTCGGAGATATTGGGTTACTCAAGATCTTAACGAGTATCGTAGGTACTTGTAAAAGGTTTCTCTCTTCAGTAGGAATAACTCGAGTGGGCGCCAATAAAGATCATAGACAGTTATTTGTATTAATAACAGCTTTAATTTTTATAAAATAAAATGAAAAGTATGTACAAACATACGTCAGTAAAATAAAAAGAGTCACACTAAAACGACCGTGAATAATTACAAAAAATTCTTATCCTAGGCACTTTAAAATTAAGATTGAAAGTAATTTACAGATATTTACAAATTTTAACATTTTGGTTACTTAACGTTATTAAAAGTACGTTCTCTAAAGCATAGCCAAGATTCAAAACTACTAAAAAGGTTTTGCAGTTCAAGTTGTAAGAATTGTTAGTATCTACAAATTTAACGCTGTGGCGTCCGAAATGATGAAAATCAGTTAGCAAGTAGATTTTAGAATCAACAGATGTAATATACATATATCTATAGCAAGCAACTCTCAGTTTACTTACGATTTTGATGTTTATAATTGCATGATATTTGGTTGTCCGTTTGATTGCTCATAGGTGCACCTTTGCCAATCGGTTTATCATACGGTTGATGAAAATTACTAAAACAGGAATTACATGGTTATAGACAAAATATAAATACAAATGCTGGTAACTAATAAGTCTAATGCTTTCACTACAAACTGATCATATCGTAGCAGGTTGTTAAATCTTTTCATGGACACTTGAGATGTTGGTCGTAACAGCGGCACACTCTCGAATTCTTTCAAAGGACTTATTGCGTATTGGATTGATAGGGTTGTCGATCCCATTCGCAGATTATCACCAAAAAATGGACCATTAATCAAAAGTGATCGTTTATCCAAAATGGCGCTAGGTAGCGTCTGGTACATCGACTTCTTTAAAAATGCATAAACCGTTGCTTAAAAAATTGCAACACGGTTACCAATATTTGCCCTTGTGTGGGAAATCACGGTGCTCGTGATGAAATACTTTTTCACTTTGTAACACTCGTTTTGATTAAAAATTTGTGATTTTTATAATTCACCTTGAAAATTAGCAGTTGCTGTAGTACATGGTTTTTGTATTCTCCCTTGAGATATGCGCTGCCCTCCGGCGCATTAAGAACTTGAGCCCTTTCATTGGCTCTTGGCGTTAAAGCAGTAACCACCAAAATGTTTCTTAAAAATGTTTCTTAAAACTAACTAACACTAAAAAATAAAAATGTTTCAAAAACAAAACGAAACTAATTAAAGAAAACAGACGAGAAGAGCCATGTAACAAATGGATTGTTACAATATGCCTTATATATCTACATAATATATTCTTATATTTAAGAAAATATTTAGCTTCGTCCACCGAAAGGTTGAGCATTTTATTTAAAGTTTGATCTTCAACACATTCAGTTCAATGCACTAAATTTTGAATATTCTTGTCATTATCTTTTGCAAGATTTTCTTTTCACTTCTACTCGTACTTAAAATGACTGGTAAAACCTAACCTGCAGTAATAAGTTATGTATAGAATTATATTTTATGACGTCAATGTAAAATTAAATTTAAAAAATCCAGTTATGCGAGATCAATAATTTCTACTTTGGGAGTTTTTTTTTTAAATTATGCATAAGAGCATTTCATAAATTGTCAAGCACGTCAGTAACGTTATGTTATTATGTAATTTATTATTTGTTTATTGATAGTGTAGGTCATATTCAAGAAATACCGCCAATTAACATAATTTTAGGTTTTACCAGCAGTAGAAAACATAAACTTTCCAATGCAGTTTTGACCAGAATTTCTATCTAGTATAAACGGTTTAAAAAAATATCATAAATAAATTTTAACGTGTCATTGCCAATATTTATTTATGTTTATTATTATTGATAGGTCTATTCGTATATTAATATTATTGTCCTACGCATGTGCCTATATTATGCATGCGGATATAATAGATGCATATTTTTATTATGGTCTTTACATGCGGATACATGCACAAAGGGTACATTTTATTGTGTCGGTTCTTCTTCTCAGTTTCATTAACAATCTTTCTGACCGTTTAAGAATTCTACATTTTATATTTCAAACTTGATGAACGAATTAGGTTGTAAACAACATTATTATATCATAGTTTTTACGGAATTTGTAAAATTTTGTTTTTCATGGCAGCAACCTTGGTTAAGCAGATACTTCTTTTTATGATTTTTTATAATCATTATGTATTGTTTATCTCAAAGTTATGAGGTAATATTGGTATTGATTATTAAAATTTAAAAATCTTTACAGAAAGTTGAAAATATTTTTGCCATATCACAAGTTTCAATATTAATTCGTCCCTGGAAAATCAAATAATTTATAAATTTAGATCAATTGATTGTAGTTAAAGGCCAAATTTTATTAGAATTTAATACACACCTACATTATATACGTGTGTATTTATCATTATAAAAATTTGATATTATGCATTATTATACTATTACTTTTACTTGGACAGCCAATTTGAGGTAATTAATAGCAACATTCATGTTTCTTTGTTGTATATTTTTCGACGTAGGAAGATTTAATATACTGTATTACAAAGTACTGTATACAAATGAATTGGTGCCAAGTCAGATTGAGATGGTAAGTACAATAATATGCACATACACCGAAAAAAAATTAGTACGTCATATTGATATTCATCATATTCATGAAAACATATTCAATTTGACGTACACAACATGAAATTAATTAATTTACTAAAGCTTTGAAGTCAATTGGATTGCGCCTGCAGTGGTTCGAATCTTGGAAGTAAGAAAATAAATAGTTGTAGAACAGGCTATTAATAATAATCGACTGTAAAAATATTTCTACAAAGCAATATGACAAAAACAACAGTTGAAATCGTCCTCAGGATCGACGTCCAATGAAAACGGATCCATTAAAGTAGGTGTCTCTGATTTTTTAATTTTCCTTATTCGTTTTTCATTAGACGTCGATCCCGAGGACGGTTCTGATTGTTGGTTTATGTCATATTGATTTGTATATGTAATTATATAATATACTGTGTAATGCGACCTTTCATCAATTAGGTCACTATATTTTAAGTTCGGCTTATGATGAGAGCGGAAGTCATCAAAGAGTTTCCCTGGAATTGGTAGAAATAGGTGTTAAATGTTTAAATTATTGTTAAGGGTTAACAATACCCCATTTTAGTACTTAGCCTAACAGTTAAGTAGAACAAGATTTGTATATTATATAGTGAATTGTGTGCGGATAATTCGAAAAAAATATTAGTCAGCCGGTATCGCCCGGGAAACCCAGCTCGGCCGGCTTCCACTAGTGGAAGCCGAGCGGCACTTCTCAATTGGACACCTTTTATTATTTTATGGCCATAATACCATTAAGGCGGCTCTATGGTGTAATAATATTCTCGTTTTATATAATCTGGAAAACCACGTCACTCGCTGTGCGTGAGAAAGAATTGGTTTGTAGATTTCTTGAAGTGGTGGTGGAAATTATCTACGACACCACCAATCGCCGTGGTTAGATCTATCTTCAGCCAATTAAAATGGTCAACTACCCCGAAGTATAGTTACAGGGAAGTGGTCAGTTGGGAATTTTAATAGAGATGAAAAAGGCAGTGGCGTTTTGAACTCGCAAGGAGCAAGTTGCTATTCGAGACCGACACGTAACGGTCGGCAAATTACCAGAGTACAGCGTTATTGACATCGGTATCGAGGAGGTTTGGATCATCTCACATGCTAACGACAAGTAGATGACAACCATAACCTTACCATACAAGCAAAGCCACGTTCAACCGAATTAAGGCCAATCCAGGGTATAAAAAGTTTAACGTAGTGCGCGCGCGGAAAAGAGCATAATAAAGTGATCACACGGGAGTGCAGGACAGGGGTAAAGTTAGTAATTTTAATTAGTATTTTGTTGTTTTTTTTCTTTGTATTTGTAATTTGTTAATATAGAATTATGGTATAATTTTTTGAATATACTGTCGTGATGCACAGCTAAATCAAACCCTCCAGTAAAATAACAGAGAATAAAATCTTGCTTAATGTGTACACTCGAACAATAGAGCCCCGGCTAGTCTTACGTTGGTTCACAAATCTGAGGCCACAATATCTGCAGGTTGCGGAATTCAGCAATAGTAAGTCAATCAAAGAGTGTAAAGAGTCAAAAGGTAATTTATTTGAATTATTGAGATGTAACGCTGGAGCAATTTTAGACGGCGGTATTGACACAAATGTCAAAAAGGATGTAAATTTATGTAATTGTGTACGCAGTATGAAATGGATGGTATTATTTAAGTTCAAATAATATGCTATACCTCCATTTAACACTGTGAAAATGTTTAAAGTGTAAGAAATCAACAAATTATCAAAAATGTTTACAAATATAAAGTTCTGTATCTTACTCATTAAGTTTTTGATTTGCACGAGTTTTGAAGCACCCTGTACCTCGTAGGAATTATGATGATGGAACGATATGCAAACAGTACTGCAATATGTCTTCCAGCTTGGTTTGAAATGGTAGCAGTTGGCTCCCGTTTTCATCCAAATCTTCTTTTCTTCGCAAGAAACAAGTGAAATCAATGTGTGAATCCTTCTCGTGTGATATTTAAATCTCGAATCTCGATTTAAACAAAGTTGTTCGGTTTTTGTGTCGAATAGAAAAAACGTGAACATGTGATACGTAAATTTAACCTCCAAATTTTAATTATGGTAAAAATCATCTAACTTTTCGATCATCAAAGTCGGTATGTAAGATAAACCTTGATTTATACAACGTAGAAATCATGAAATAATTATTCTTCAGGATATTTTAGACGCGATGGCATCCAAAACGCAAATTTTAATAATGGAATCGAAAAATGCTCGATTCACAAAAATGTGTAAAAACGTAGTTTTTACAGAGTAAAGTATTCAACAAACTCACTTTTACTATTTATCGCCGATATATTAGCTTTTGTGGCTACAAAAGCTTGCAGAAAGGTCTTCTTTTGGAAAATCGCGAAAATGTCCGCAACTCACAAACGTCTCTCTGGACAATCGGCACAAGACAAAACCTCGCCGTAAAATTGGCTTAAAAGTTCAAAATACCATAATAATAAAAATAAAAATTAGCAACAATATCGTAAGTATGCGCCACATTTTTTACCGCCACAGATTTAAATATCACTTTTCACTTTCAGAATAAAACATAAACTCTCATCAAGTTACAAATGGAAAAATCAAAATTGTATGTTTCATGTGTCATAGATTACAAAATATCTCTTTCGTCTTGTAAAATTTGCATCCAGCTTAAATGTCTTTAAAGTTGACATAACTTATTTTAAGCAAATTCTAACTGGCTAAACTGACTGACTTTTTGCACACTTCAATACTGATAATTCACTGAATGGTCGACTTTTCATTTCTCGTATTTTGATAATTTTGTAATTTCCACGGAGCTGAGGGTAATTTTAATTTAAAGATCGGGACAATCGAAGTAAATTGTCAGAAATAGAACAAGAGAACCATCTCAACTGTAATCTTTGTTATTATCAATATAAGGTCGACTATAACGGTTTTAAAAAATTTGAATTTGAATTCAAATTTTAAAATGTTCTTTTATTAATTTAAAATTTTCAATTTAATTTAAAAATAAAAAAAAACTACCAAACAGAAGATCAATCAATCATAGGCTTCTATATTCCTGTCGGAATATTACTACTTCTTAGCAGTCTTCACAATCCATTTCAAGAAGTGGATTAATTCTAGTTTGCTACTTCTTTTACAATAACTTTTCGTGTGGTTCCTTCATTTTCAATCAATTTCCAAGTTTTTCTATCATTGCAATTTTCCCTTCAGTTTTCCACTCCCATCATCTCGTTCAAATTCTATACCACTCGATCCCACCGTTTATTTCCTTATCCGGTTTCTATTTCTTCACTTATTCTCTTCGCAGTATTATGTCCTCTAGACATTTTATTGACTGTGTCTTGATAAACTTCACTATAATTTGTTTTTCCAGCAAATTCTCTATCTCTATCCAATTCTCTATCTCTTCGTTCTTATTCCGCTTCAAATATTACTTAAAAGAGGTGGCAGTAATAAAATATTTTGTCCTACAAAACTTGCTTATTTTTTAAAGATCTTTTCAACAATACCACTGTCGACCTATGGTGTCATTTAAAATTCTGGAGTTCTGAATATTCTGGAGCAAACTATCCGGGATGCCGACCTTTCCCGGAAATTATAATATCATCATTAGATTCTCTATTACGGCTTTTATAATAAAGTTTTTTGACCCAACTCTCCTCACCTGATACGGGTGGTCTCATTCACCCTGTATAACAGACAGTAGGAACTACTGAACCAGATCAGTTAATAAAATATGTACCTAATAATAATAATTTATCTAATATAGTTTGGCAGACAAACAGTTGCCGTTTCAAAATAAAAGTAACTATAGAATACTTGTTCGGTGTTCAAGGCTACCTTCATCAAATTATTCTTTTAGTACAGTAATCTTATATACGTATTTAATTGTTGCACCTGTTGTCACTGAATTGCATGCACACACAAAGCCCAGAAGCATCTCGTCAAGGACATCTTCAAAACAATGAAATTAATTATATATAATTGACTTGTATCTAAACATTAATAGTAGTTAGTAATTTTTATTAAACTAATCCATGCATAAATCAGAATATTTTATGATAATTTGTGTTAATCACAATTAGATTAAGATTTGATATGAAAAGTACATTATCAAGATTATTTGGTTATCAACCAATTGGAATGGTATAATTTCGTGATTATCTTTGGATTATCTTCAGAAGGTAGGTTATCTTTAACAAGCCTGTCATAATAATGATGGCTATTAATTTACTTCGTTGCATGGCTTAATCTTATTCTCTTATATTTAATAAAAATTTGGTAAAAATAAACCTGTCACTTCAATATAAAATTTGAGTGTGAATACTCACATGTAGAGAACTGCATCATTGATTAAGGTTTATATGAGAGAAAATTAAAAAATTTATAAATCAAAATTAGAATTTTGGCAATGAAAAAAAGGCAATGCATATTATATTATTATGTAAGCCAACATAATCCACATCTGCCCCAACATTTTATTTTAGATTACAATAACCAAAGTTACTTTCAAAACTATTATAATTGCAAAAGTATTATCAGTTTACAGTAATAATTATTATTATTACAACTATAAAATTGAATAAATTAACTTAAGATATTTAAATAATTGATACAATTTCAACTCAACAAACATAATAGTAGCATCAAATATCTTAAAACATCAGCTTTCATTATGTCAATGTGCAGAACAATAATGATAATAATTATTGGTGTCTGAGAATTTCTTTTAAATTTTCATAATCGTGAAATTTTTTTAGACATGGTACACCTCCTTCCCTATTCTACTTCTCGTAATGAAGTCTTTGAATAAGATATTATAGTATTATTAGCTACTTAATTTGCACAATATCAAATTTGTTCACTCTAAGAAATTGTTGAGTTTGTTGAAGTTCCACGTTTACAACAAAAAAGTAAAATGCAAATGAAAGGACTTGCCTCTCTGTAAGTATTTGAACTTCTTTTACTACATCAAATTTGCAAATTTATTAAGTATACAATTTACATGAATTTTTTTTTTCACATAAAAAAAAGCTGAACATAGTGAAGAGAGGATCCATTATTATAAAAATGATACATTCTGTCATCCATCAAACCTCTTATTAAGAGTCTGTGCTTCGCAGCGGTATTCCCCACATGGGGTAAATGCAAAAATATATTTTCAAAAGTAACATTGGGTGCAGTGCAGTTCCCTAATTAAATTACTCTGAGCGTGAAGAGAGTTAGAAACAAAAAAACGAAATGCTAGATGATGAAGAAAAATCTAAGAAAAGAAATAAATAAAAGAGATACAATGACTCGCTAAAGTCCTCGGACAACTAATAAAAACTGCAAGAATTTCAATGTAATTTGACTTTTTTAAGTTATTTAAAAAGAAAATTACTATATTAACTTACGATTTTACAAAATATACCTTTGGGTCACCGATAACATAATATTTGATGGGAATCCGTTTTGTTCTATTGCTGCTCTTAGTCGATTGGGCATCTTACACAATGATTTATTTTAAATATTTTTCACTTGTAAGAGCCCGTTCTTCTTGTAAACGTCGAATCAATTCTTGTTCATTATTGATAATAACTATAAGACAAAAACTGTCACTAAACTAGTTTTGAGATAAAGGGGGCTCTTAAAGAAAATATATCAGGCATTGATAATCGGAGTATTAAAGCGATTATTATGCTTAAAAAGCGAATTTCGAGACATGACAGGAATCGAAATTAGTGTACATAATCCAATATATTAATTACTATTTACAAAAATACATGTAATTTTTAATTATATTTTAATTATATCTCTAGGGATTTTAACCCTAAACTGGTTAGGTAATACTACGGACTTGAATCCCATAGAAAATCTATGGAAAATTATTGATGGCAAATTGTACTTATAAATCAAGAAATTAACTTGAAAACACCATAAAACTGTTAGGTGTGACAAATTAGAACCATAGTATGTTCTGTTTCAGAAAATAGAACTGCTCTTGTATGAATTAGTTAAAGAATTTGTGATGAAATTTCTTAGCAAAATATTTAGTTTTACACGTGACCACATTAGTAAGAAAATTTCTTAGCAAATTGGCTAACTAATTTAGTAAGAAATAATACAAGTGTCACACTGGCTTTAGAAGTTGAGAAGGCACGCAGCCCAACGTTACATCTTGGACTACCTTATTATGTGAAGCACGCAAAAATACCACTTGGGATGTCTGACAAACTGTAAATGGGCACATTACCGATATCACCAAAATATTAAGAGTTGCTTTTGATGTAAGGTATTTTGGTTTTTGATATTAAAAGTTAATCATTTTCAGCTTATCAAAGCACGGACCAAAAGCGAAACTTTAACGTGTTGGAACATAATATTATGTTTTAGTAGTCAGCAAACTGAACTAACCTCAAATTAGTAGCTCGAATTGGAAATTGTTACTGTTCGAATGCAAAATTGAATATCCACAAATCTCAAACTGTTTGTAACTGCAGCACCAAAAAACCTATTGTTTTCAATAAATAACACAAATAAGTTTAGCAATATTATGTACAATATTCCAATTTGGTCAAAGGCGGTCGGAGCTTAGCGGTCACGCGAGTTGACTATGAACGCTAAATACCCGGTTCGAATCCGAGTAAAGTAAGAACTTTATTCTGGCCGTCTCTCCCTCGGCAGGCAATGGCAAACCACCGGGGTGTAATCTGCCATGAAAAGCCTTTGTCTTCGGATAAAAGGACATAGTACGAAACATATTATAAAGTACGTAAATCGTCCCCAAATTAAAAGGTTCACAAAACCCTCTTTAGGGTAAAAGGACCGAGAAGGAAGGATTCCAATTTCAACGGTGGCATCGTTGTCGAGTTTTATTTAAAAAAGCATAAACATTTAGGGTTGATATTAAGATTTAGAATATTTTCGTTTTTGAAGTGACAGTAGAAGGGAGTAAAAGTAAACTATATATAGGGTGTTTTTTTAGCTGCATGAGAACTTTCAATAGGGATAACAATTGAATCAAGATTGCTATGGAAACAGTTTTTTGACATTTGTGTTTAGCAAGGTTTGGCATTTGATAATGCATAGATTGACCATTGAACAACGCTACCAAATTCGCTTCCAACCAATTGGAAGTGGATCCATTTTTTTACCGTAAAATTTTGTTCAGTGACGAGGCACATTTCTGGTTAATTGGGTATGTGAACAAACAAAATTGCCGTATATGGAGTGAGACCAATCCGGGACATTATCTTAAGACTCCATTGCATCCATTAAAATTGACTGTTTGGTGTGGAATACACGCCAACGGCATCATTGGTCCATATGTCTTTCGAAATGCGGAAGGAGCTACCGTTACGGTGAATAAGTGTGAGATATCGACACATGCTCAATACATTTTTGTTTCCAAAACTTCAAGAGCTAAACATTGACAACTTATGGTTCCAACAGGATGGTGCTACGTGCCACACAGCCAACGAAACCATCAATTTATTGAAAGGACAATTTGGTGACAACATTATTTCAAAACGTGGTCCTATCAATTGGCCTCCAAGATCGTGTGATTTGACACCTCCAGATTATTTTCTGTGGGGGTATGTTAAATCCATGGTTTATGCTAACAAACCAACAACTCTAGAAGCATTGGAGGCTAATATTCAGCAAGCCATTTATGAAATAAAGCCAGAAATATTGGAAAAAGTGGTCAAAAATTGGACTGAACGGATGCGCTTCGTAACCATTAGTCGTGGTGGTCACATGCCGGAAGTCATGTTCAAATCATAAATGCCATTAACTGTACTTTCATAAAAAAATTATAACCAAAACATTCCGTCAGGTTTTTAATGTTTTATTTCATTTTGAAGTTCTCATGCAGCTAAAAAAACACCCTATACATAGCTTTTTTTGTATTAATTCAAATAATTATATTTTATCTACAAACGGTATTTTGATATCCTGATTGTCTTATCAATATCACAAGTTACTCCAGTTTCCTTGAAACTGTTTAAAAACATTAATTAGTATTGAAGGTTTTATGCTATAAAAAGTTAACTATAATTAATTTTGATTGGTTTGCGCTAATTGAATACATTATTAGAAATATGTTTATTATTGTAAATAAATTAATAAACTTATACTTGGATACTAATTACGATAGCAAATCCATTTTATTTTTTTAATAACAAATATTTTTTAAATTGATACAAAAACAGCATTTAAAAATTTATTATACCGATGTAAAGTGATCGCAAATATAGATGAGAGGGCGTAGACAAAATCCGGCGCAGTAGACATCGCGTGACACCCAATTCCACTAATTGACACCAACATAAACACGATTATACGAGTTTTGGTTTCTACGCATTAGCCCCACCCACTCATCTTTATTTGAGACCACTTTATAATATTAAGCCTAACTATTTAAATTGGTTAGTGTTGTTAATTATTCGTGATAATAAATTAATTAATATATTTTAATAATTTACGAATTAATGGAATAAAATTAATATTATATTTGAGCTTTTAAGTGCTCATCAGTCATCACCCTTCATCAGAAAATACATGATTTATTTTCTGATGAAGGGTGCATTGTACTTGAAAGCTCGAATATAATATTAATTTTATTCCATTAATTCGTAAATTATTAAAATATATCAATTAATTACGTTTAACTATTAATATAATGTTAATATATTAACTATGTATTGTATTAAGTAACTCATTCGTATACATAATAATATGTAACTATTCAGTAATTAGGAATTATATGTAAATTATATTATTATATTTACTACTTTTTGTAATTCATTGTTTATTTCTTTTTATGTGATGAATTTTTTATAAATTTTGTGTAAGTAACATAATTAGTAATTAAATAATATTTTATTTAAATAAATTACTGATTGATATTCTGTTTTACGCGAATTCAATTACATATACTGCATAAAAATAAAAAATACATACATAATATAAATTTTTTTAAGTCGAAAAACGGAAAGCGTGTGAACATTGAATTGGAAATATTAGCAAGTCGAAATATAAGTACAAAGAGATGTTATATTTTATTACAAAATTTTAAAAGGTTTGTACCTGATGTCGTTTCAGGATTAGGTACTCGTTCGTAAAATAGGTAATATGAAATAATGCTATACTTGAATTTATTGACACCTTATAAATATTTAATATAAAAATAGACTAGAATATAAAATATTTTTCTGTTACAATTATATTCATTTTATACTAATCCATAATATCCTATACAGAATGTAACTGAATGGCTATGCTTTAGGTGATCTACTCATCAAAAAAAGGATATACATTCTTTTCTCGGACTCTGTTTTTAACTCTTCAGTTACTAAAACTGTAAAGTTTGGTGGATAAAAACTTGTTAAAATTTAGGTTAGTTTTAATAATTTTTTAATGAAGCTAATATTTTCCACTTAAAAATTGTTTAAATTTCACTATCACTGTAACAAAACTAAAAACACACTTCCTATGATAAATGACTATGAGGTAATAAGAAGGGTAGAGACGAACATGTAAAATTATTATTCACAAACTTGCCATTTGTGCTTACAAAGAAAGGTGCAATTTATTGAGTGATACTATTTTAATTTTCACCACTGTAGTAAACTTTCAATTAAAATCTGAAGTTCGATAGAATAATAATGAAATACAATCTGTCCTCTGTGACGCAACCCCTAATGAGATGGTTGCCCTGGACAAAAATCCAGATTCTTCCTCAATCCAAAGAGAATCTCTCCAGTTTATGTAGCCACGATGTTATAAGCTAGCCTAGCCCTCAATTGTTTGCGAGAAGCAAGGTGGAGAATTCTGAAAAGAAGGTAGTTTGGCAAATTACAATAAAACACCGGTGATGGTAAAATTGATTTTAATACAAGTAAAAACTAATGATTGAGAGATGTGTCACAATTCCATAAATCACAAGGTATTTGATCGTGCAAAACAATACATACAGTAGAATAATTACATATTCGTACGCAGTCAAATGGCGTTCCTACCGATAATAAACAAGTCTGGCCGTAACAGTAACCTCTAATGGTTACACAAAAATAAGTATAAACGCCATAAATAGCATGTCAGTAATCGTAAGTTCTGGTAAGTTTGCAATATGTAAAAGATTTTATATATATATATGTATAAAGACTTTCCGACGTGTGACTTCAAAAGGTAAAAATTGGAGATCTTGTTGCAAATCAACAGGTTATACCTGACCGACGTTAACGCGAACACAATGAACACTGCTGCTAATATTACTAGACCAGTGAGACAGATGTTGTTGGTGATGCGAAGCAAAACTAGACCATTCAGATAATGGAAAATAACACTAAAAACGCTGCCAACCGTATGAGATCGGAAATGATCGTCAGATTTGCACACTAAAACCTCTGCTAAAACTACGTAGTGCTTGCGCATAAAACAGCCTAATCGATTAAAACTCACACCATATCTTACGCAGGAGTCAAATCCATAAGCGAGCTGGACCACTTGTCTGAAACGAACTTGACCGAAAAACAGTATAGCGTCGATACCAAAAATATTAGCTAACGCAAAACTGTTCAAACAAAAATAGGTCCGCTCTTTGCTGTTGCTATCGGTAGGCTCCATTCAACGTTCACGTCAAATTATAAACATTTGCATCACATGCAAATAAAAATGTATGTAAATAAAAATGCAGGGCTGGATCGAGGATCCATCAAGTTCGGTGCTGCCCTACGCATTTTGAAGCTAATATTGGGAAGATGACGTAAGAGATGAGGGGGCCGTTAAAAATCCATGGTCGAGCTTAGGTTATAGTGTTAAGATATTTTGGGGGCGGTGAAATGGGTAGGTGGCGAAATGGGGTATATTCCTTTCATCATTCTATACATATAAACTTGAATTTATCAATCAAATTCACAATGCTAAATGACATACTAAATAAATTATTATATATAGATAGAATTCAGGGTAAATAATTAACAGGTTATATCTTTTTCATCACAGAGTGAACTTATTATTAATTAGTATTAAAAGAATAATAATGAGATGAACACTTTGCATAATTGAGTATTAAAACACATAATTATGTAAGTCTGAATATGCAAAATATTTTTAGCACCGAGATTTGATTTATTGATTAAAAAGGTTTTGATTATAAATTTGGTTGTTCTATCCGGTTTAATCTTCCCATATTTACCAAAATGTATTTTTATACATTTTTGTATTTATCCTAGCAACGTCTAGTAATACAGAACTTTATTAGGCATTACTTGGGAAATAGTTATTTACATGAAAGTCGGGAAAATGATATATTACTGACGAGGAGCAATGTTGAAATAGTACGAGTATTTTAGAGCTCCGAGTAAAGTGAGATATTTTCCCGGCATATTTTGTATTAAATTTCCGAAAAAAAACGGAATTTTAAAACACTATTGAACAACATTTTTAAAATGAGCGAAAATCAAGTTTGTCAATATGTCAAAACACATTTGCAAAAATCAATTACTGACATTACCGGACTAGTCATTATAATTCAATTTCCCTGCGCGTAGATACGCAGGGAAGTGTTGTTTCTATGACGATTTTTGGAAAATACTATTTTTCCATCCAAGATTCCAAAATCGTCATAGAAACAACACTTCCCTGCGTATCTACGCGCAGGGAAATTGAATTATACTGACTAGTCCGGTAATGTCAGTAATTGATTTTTTCAATGTGTTTTGACACATTGACAAACTTGATTTTTGCTCATTTTAAAAATGTTGTTCAAGTTTTGACACATTGACAAACTTGATTTTTGTTCATTTTAAAAATGTTGTTCAAAAATTTCGATTTTTTACGATTTTTGGAAAAATTTAATACAAAATACGTCAGGAAAATATCTCACTTTACTCGGAGCTCTAAAATACTCGGCACAAAGTGCCTCGTATTTCAACATTGCTCCTCGTTAGTAATATATCATTTTCCTGACTTTCATGTAAATAACTATTGTATAAATAAGCAGTACATCAAAATATACAAGGGAGTGTGAATACCCTTAATTACTTAATATTGGTAATTACTATAATATGGATAATTGATTTTTTTTTAATTCTTGCTTTCCATTATAACGAAGATGAATGCAAAATGTATCATTATAAAAAAATTTTTCCGCGTCTAAAGATACCCAACACCTGATATTTTAATTAATAGTTAAAAACTCAATAATAAACTGATAAAATATAGCGCTTTTAAAAAGATAGCTTGAAATTCACTGCCATTGTTTTTGTTTGAAAGCTAATTGCCAACAGGTTACTTTAACAGATTAAAATAAATTTGGTTAAAAGTGAACTTAAACTCAAATTTGGCAGTTCCAAAGTATTCAAAAATGGCTTATTTTAATTCTACATTTTTAACAACAATTAAAGAACAAAATATTAAGTTCTGGGTATCTTTAGTGGAAATAAAACTCATTAAATTGATACCTCGTTTATTCTTATTCGTTATAATGGGAAGCAGGAAATTAAAAAAAATCAATTTCCCATGTTATTTCCTATGATCGGATCGGCGGTCCGTCACCCGGTATAACTCGCCCATAAAATACGTAATATTTATAGTGGGTAGGTACACACAGAAGAGACTGAAATAGCCGCAGATAGCAACTCAAAGTCTTCTCTTCTTTCCACTTTCTAGAAGCAATTCTAAGAGAATCCTCTTCTAGTAGGCTATAGCCTGCTATTTTCCCAACAACTTCCTCGTTTCTTCGGCAGTGTTAGAAACTTTACGCATGTAAATATTTTTACATCATCAGGTACCTTGCTAGACTTGCCTTCAGATGTGCCATGTATCCTGGTTTTTATGTTAATGGTGGAAATTCACTAACCCATGGGACCACCGGCTTAACGTGCCTTTCCGATGCAACTCGAAATATTAAAGAAGAATACTAAGATCTCTATGAGAAGAACATTATTTAACATAATTGAATTTTTGGTATTAGTTTTAACTTTGCACAAACACCTCCACCTTGTTTGCTATTCTTTTGGTGACTTAATAAAGTGGCCTTCTTGTTTTTGTTTTATTAACTTACCTGGAGCCTAAAACTTGTCCACAGTTAGTTACCTCTACAAGATCTTGCATAAAAAAACCTACTGTAATCCCGCTTTCGACGCTGGGTGTAAAGGCTAGATGACAGAAGACTAATGAGCTTAAGAGGCAGGTATTTTTTTGAGCAAAGCTTTTTGTGACAACATTTACGGGAACATTTTAAATGGACTGACTGCTTTCCTGTGACGAAATTGATCGTGGAAAAATGGTCTATTTCCGTTGTTTGGAAGCCACATTAAAATGTAGATCCCCAATATTTCTGTTATACATATTTTTAACATTCAACGGAAACAGTGAAATCGGAAACTTTGTAAACGGTGTAAAACCGGAAAAATAAATGTGCCAGTTTATAAATAAAGTTGTTTTATCTTTCAATAATGAAATGGTGGTGATAAATCGACCTTGACCTCAAAAACTTGAGGTATTCGATTTAATTCACAAGTTGGTTTAGATTACCGTTTGGATTCGAACCTATTTGCTCTATCGTGTTTGTATTATAAGCTCCAACTTCTTAACCGCAAAAGATTTAATTGGAAATTAAATCAATTTGTAAGATAATACTATAAATAGAAGTAGTATAATATAAACAAATAAGAAAATAAACATGCAGCCGAATAACATGCTATAAAATATAAAACGAAAATCCAATCATTGTCATTCAGTAAAAACAGTACAACCTTAAAGATAAACAAATAAATTAATATATTAGCACAATAAAGATGGTAAAAAATCAGGAAATAAAACGAATATGATTCTGTTTACTGAAGTTTTAAAATATGACCTTAAGTATTTTTCATCAAGTGTTTATGAATTTCAATATAATATATTTTAGAGAAAATTTTCATGTTAGATACAAATTCGGATTCAAATAAAACTCACTTCAGCTTAACTTTAATTTATTTTACAATTAATAAATATCAATATTAATTTGTTTACATAACGAAGGTCATGGCTCGACCGCCCATTATCTAGTAATCTTCAACCAACCCTTTAACAACGGGAAGGACCCTTTATGATTATTCCTTTTTGCAAATTCATTTAGAATAAAAATAGTTAACATTCATAAGTGGTTAATAATTTCACCATATACCAACCAAATAGTGGTTAATAATCGCTTTTCAGTGAGATTTGAGTGAGAAATCCCATTCATAAAATAGGTGGCTTTGAGAGTGTTAAACCTTCTTGTATGTATTCTGTAAGAATCTGTTTCACAATAAATTATTAAAATAGAGAAAAGCATTGATGTAGTTAGAATTTATTACCATAAATACTGGTTTTCTAATAAAATGCCAAAACGGTCCAGCGATTTTAATTACTTATATAGATCAAAGTTTTATATTTTTGCCATTTGGAAAGAAAGGTGAGGGTAAAATATAATTTATATACTATATTATTTT
The DNA here is from genome assembly GCA_958510855.1 of Rhagonycha lutea. NCBI lineage: Eukaryota > Metazoa > Arthropoda > Insecta > Coleoptera > Cantharidae > Rhagonycha > Rhagonycha lutea. The sequence goes on from OY294036.1 coordinate 61,646,199, forward strand.
GTAAATTTTCTTTTCAATTTATAGGGGTTGCAGTGGGGCTAGTGATTTGCTTAGAATCCAATATTTCACTTTCTAATTCATAACACCAAATGGTATGAACTAATTTGAATCTGTCATTGTAACATCAATTATTTAAAGTGGGTATTTCACATCGGCTTCAATATGTTCAAAATTATAACTCAAAGTTTGAAAAAGTAAAAACATTAAACAGCAATACTTAAATTAATAATTTTACTGTTTTTAATTTTAATTATATTTAAATTTAATTAAAATACTTAGATTTTACATCTACTACCACCCAAACTGATCATATAATTTATTATAATAAAATTTTTAACCTTTATTTAATGATTACAACGCTCATAAAAACACAACTTCTCTCATTAAAAAACAAAACTGAACTGTTCATTATTATAAGTTTTTTACTACTACTTGTCCTTATTTCTCACTATATCAATTTATATCAAAACATTAAATTAAACATCTCACTACCGCGATTTTTATGAAAAATTAAATTTAAACAATTCTTAACGATTTTTGCCCATGACATTACCCCTCCAAAATCTTGACCAAAGGAATTCTCCATTCCGAAGTACAGATTTTTAACTCGTCACTAAAATCTGACCATCATTGAAATCGTAAATATCCTTTAAATGAACATCAATTTTTTCTCAAATTATTATTTTTATTTAAATTGGTTAATTATTAATTCGTAATTTATTAAAATATAATACTAATTTATAATTTTTATTACTAATTGTTTCTTGGTATTTCTTCACTACATGTCATTCACAAAACTTTAATCCTTCATTCTACCAATAGCTATTCACCTTTAAACTGTTCTTCCGCATTTATCACTTAATCTCCTACTCTTCAATACTTCTCAATATTTCTTCACCACACCAAACCTCAGCTTTCCCTTTTACCAATTTCTATTCATCTTTAATCTTTTCTCTTTCCATTCATCACTTCATCTCCTATACTCTTCAATATTTCTCCATAATTCTACACCATACCAAACCTTAACTTTTCCATCTACCAATTTCCATTCTACCAAAACTGTTTCCTTCATACCAAGATTTATTCATTTTCTTATTGTATCAAATTTACAGTTTTCCTTGTATCGTACGTTTTCCATTAGATTTGCAGTCAGTCATCATAAATTAATCAAAATTTCTTATTATTCTTAAGACACTTCCTACACTTTAACCACTTTTTCTTTTTCAAAATTCTTTCAAACACTCTTCTCCACTTTTTATCCATCTTCTTTTGAAAATCTTCCTCACATAAAAAATCCAAAACAGTTTATTTGACGGTATCTCCTCATCATCTTCGTCCATTTCTTCATTCCCTCATATTACTGCGTGGGACATGTGTTTACGGTCAGACTTCATCTTCTTTAACGTAACCTCTTTTTCCAATTTTTTATCTTGTTTTGATAACTTTACTTATTGTTAATATTTTTGTTACCTCTAGATAAAGCGAGGACCACTCAAAGGCAGTCTTCTTGAAGGTACACATTTTGCTCCAGATCAATTTAAAAGGTGCATTATAATGATAATATGACACACAAGCTAAAATATTTTGGGTATGGGTAAATAAATGATCCATTTTTGTACAATTATGAACACTCTCTACTCTGCCATGGGTACTGAAAAAGGATTTTTGGTCCACCAATGTTGGTCATCCAAGTTACCTATTTTCTTTCTATCAATAATTGTTTAAAAAGGAAATATTAGTACAGTTTGTTTTAATAAAAAAAAGTATATAGACTGTAGAGTGAATTTTTTCCTTAGTAGTTGGCACGTGACTGGGGCTTGCGCAGTAAATGTGGAGAGAGAACTCCGTGACACCCAATTCCAGCAATTGACACAAACATATAGAGCCAAAATGACGAATATTCGTTTCTGCATATTAGTCGCTCCCAACCACTAAGAATAAAAGTACTTTACCTATAATATAATATACATATAGGGACGATTGTGTTGATGTTGGTAAAATGTTAAATTTATTTACCGGAGTCGTCTTGGTGTCCTTCACCCTCTTCAAATGATTATCGGATAAGGTAGGGTTAGGAAGGATAAGATTTCAGTATTTCAAGCTTTAGAGTCACAAACAAAGAAACATTATATTACATGCCAAACACAATATCCTCCTTTTTTAGTAATCAGGTAAAAATTAGGTTTATCCAGAAAAATCATTTATTGAATTACTTACTTTTCATATAATATCTTACCAGAAGCTATATTATAATTTTTCAGTGTATCAATATTTTTAGCAAAATAAAAATATAAATTTAATTAAAACCTAACCAACCTAACTTGGAAATTTTAATAAGACAGGGGCAAACAACTATTTATTCAGTAAGTGATATACTTTTTCTTTCATAAACATTCTTGGTATTTGCAGTAGTCGTGATTATGTGATTATGTGGCTCGTTTTCTAAAAGTGTTTTTGTTGGTGCAAATTTCATAATCAAATAATAATGAATTAATTTGCATCAAATTCAAATTTAAACTTGACACATTAGATTTTTACCAACTTCTAAAAAAAGGTAAAATAATTGACATTACAAAATATTAAAAAAATACTTAGTAGTGTTTTACAAAAACAATTTAACCTTGATATCATCGTTAAAATTGTTCTGTAATTGGCTAAAACAATTACTAATTTGCCTATGGCAATGAAATTAATTGATACATATTTTAGTATGATTTGAAGAAATTATCTTTTTTAAATAATAATCAATTTAGAGCAAACACAATCATTGTTGGCACTTTATACTACAATTAATTATATAGTAATTTTAATCTAGATTGCACAAAATACTTAGATAAGTAGATGTAATACTTCCTTAATAATTATTTGTCTTCACAATTATTAGAGTCACTTAAATTGTAATCTATTACGCAATAATATTACAATTTGTAAAATATAATATTGTACTGCTTTTAAGTAATTACATCAAAACTTTTTCTGATATGAAATTACCGTTGAAAACTTTCGAATAATAAAAGTTTCAGCACGTAATGTAAATTTGTGGTTAATTTATACAAATACCATCTCAAGATTTCGAGGTATGATCAGAATCAACACAATAAAAAGAATAACATTATAATAATCGATTATTACATATATTTAGTAATTAACATAAACTAAACAATATTAAAGAATTTTGCAAAAATTTAAGCATGTAAGTTATTAAATGTATAATTAATTTTAATTAAAAACTGTTTTTTAAAAAAAGGGAAAAAGATGAAAAATATAAAGGAGATATTTAATGTTTATTATTATTTTTTAATTGTTGTGATAATTACTCATAATGGGATGAAGCATATTAACAAACTATAAAATATTTTATTATTTATTTTAATAATGTAGTAAATACTATTAAAATCTAAATTTAATTCAATAATAATAATTAACCAAAGTACATAACATATTATTATCAAATAGATATGCATGTTATTGTGTATTTTATATTAAAATTAAGTATAATTTTATAAATCTGAAATGGCTTATAATGAATCTGGTAAGATTAAGATGTTAAGATATTTATAATCATTCTTAATGTAAAATTTTATGGGTTGTTATTCTATCCAGTTTGAATAAATCGAAACATGTAATGTAAAAGTAAACATAAAGACATTAGAAAAGAAAAATTTATTAGCGCCAGGTCTTTTGTGGAAGTACAATAAAATATACTAATAACTAATAAGGTAATTTTATACCATGTATATTATTATGTACTACAGTCGGGAAATTATACTACATACTTGTATTTCAAGCTAAACTACTCCCTAGATTTTCGAAAATTTTTTTACAATGATCTTCAAAAGTCCTTACATTTTTATAACCTGAACATTAACAATCTGTTTAATTTCTTAATTTAATAGTACCTACTACTCTTCGTAGTTAAGTTTTTTCATGTCTTTATTTTGTGCAAAATTTTTCTCAATTGCAGATGTGTAATTATTATTATTATAATTTATTATATTAAATAAATTATTACTATAATTACAGAAAACATTTATTGCAATTAACAATAGTTATTTTTATATAATTGTTTAAGGTATGTAATTTATAATTATCAATTCAAGATTTTTAATTAATAAAAAAAATTGTTAAGAAATTTTATAAATTGTGCAACTAAAACAATAAAAACTAATTATACGTATATTAATGTTATTAAACATCAACATTTTGGAACGCACATAATTATTTTTCAAACTGTTAACACGAAAGGATTAAGCTAAAAATTAAATATACAAATACATTGTGATTATTTATTTACAAAGATAAAATTTAAAAATATTATTGCTAATTACTTACCTAACTATAAAATGAAACAAAACTGATTAACTATTTGCTTTTACAATAGCTAGTTATTAAGTTAAGAGTTAATTCAATTAATATTTAATGTGTAAATTAATTTTTTACTAAAACGTGTCTTTTTGAATTCATTTACAAGCTATATTATCTATTATGTAACATTCGGAAAAGGTATACTTTTTTGCACAATAATTGTGTATGCTGTTGGTTGAGTTGCTAGGTCTTTTTTTAATGACACTTTTTATTATTGGTGATAATTATGTCTGGTATGAAGTGATCTAAAATTATTATTTATATAATATGCACAGTTTTTGTTTCATACATTAGTGGCAGTTTCGTTAAATAATAATATGTCAAGTATTAGAACTAATAGTAGGTAATTTAAAATATCAAATTTTGATATTGTGTTTCTCGTAAAATTATTATTATTGTTATTTTTCGTTTAAAAAATTATTAAACCTGTTTGTTCTGTATACCTATTATACAAATATTATTAAAATTAATAAATAAAACGAATTAATAAATTGAATTATTTATGTGGTGAAGAATACCACACATTCACACATCAAAGAATTTACTTGTAAAATTAAAAAAATTAACAAAAAACTGAACGTTAAAATATTTCAGTTATAGTTACTTAATGTATAATTAAATCTATACATTTTTGCCATTTTTGCCATTTTTGCCAAATTACACTATTTTTATCTGCCTAATTTGCAATTTGCAACTTTCTGAGATATTCATCTTCAAAAATCTGTTAAAATTCAAAATTCTAAGAAAAAGGTAGGGCAATTTTCTAAATTAGTCCAAATATAACTTGAATCTATTTTTCACCAAAAAAATATTGGTTTTAAATAGTAGAAAGTGCAATTAACTCAAAATTTGTAAACCGTACCTTATACCCCTTTTAATCTAGGGCCCTCCAATAATTTATGTCTTGTTGAAATATTTTGAAAAAACTTGAATAGAATTGATTGAATTTTTTTCTTATCGTTGATTTTTAAAAATTATTTGGTAATTTTAAGCACGATTAAATTAACAATTACTCACACTTACCTAAACATGAATTACAATAATCCCACTTTGAAATATTTTGATGGCATTAGAAATACCCAGTACACAATAATTTAACAAAATGAAATAGTTTTCAAATGTAGATCAGTTATTTCAATTTTTACTGTATGAAATATTAGTTTTCATTTTCATGCAATTTAAGAGTTACGTGTTACAATTTTGATTTTTAATGGTAAGTTAATTTTGATTAATAATTAATTGTTACTCCAGTTAAGAAAGAACTTAAATATATTTTTCAAATAGCATTTGAAACCAAATCACTCCAAATAAAAAATATGAGTAAGTACGTATATCTACTACACCTTGGAGTCAAGTACCTGTGTTTATGTTTATGAAACGTAGACCGAGGAAGTAGAAAAGTCTTGACCCAGAATAATTAATGCATATTATTTCTTAACATGATGGTTTACATATATTTATTCGCTGTTACAACATTTGTTTACTAAAACCAGACGCACATAAGGTTAATAACAAAACTCATGCTGAATCATGGCGCTTTAACATTAATTATATATGTATAGGTATATTATTCTCTAATGTAAAAATCAATTTTTGAAAATAATATTAAATCAGATATTTATAATTTAATAGTTTATTGTTATAAATATTTTACATAAAATATAAGAGTAGATGGTAATAGTTTATTATAGTACTTACTATATTAAACAAACTTCATTCGCACGAAAAATATAAACAAAAGGTCAACAACTTAGCATCAGTGTAATAAAAAAATATTAATATACATGTACAATGTACATCATAATAAATTAGATCACATTTTAAAGTTATATATTATAATATATTATATTAAACTACGCATGTAAACAGAAAGGTAAAAAATCTCATCATAATATATCTCAACTCTTACGTAGTTGAAACAACGTGAAGATGTGGACGTGACGAGATGCACGTACATAATATAGACTGATAATCCAATCAAAAAAGTTGTACAATAAATCTGGAGCTTGGTGCTAAAAGGGCCAATATCACGTTTTTACTGTTTTGAGTTAGCTATTGCATTAAGTCTCTTTTATTGTCATCTTGTGTATGCTAAAAAGGCCAATGAATAGCTTAACGAATAAGGTTATCCCCATGTATTACCAGCCAATGTCGCTACAAATTGATATATTACAATCAGTTTTTGCTAAAAAGGCCAAATTAGACATTGGCCCATTGCTTATAAACGTAAAATAATCACTTATTTACCAATGCCTACTCTGACACTTATTATATTATTTTTAATATACCACAGTGTATTAATAATATTATACCCATCAACTACACTTAGGTATAAGATAATATGTACTATGATGTACCTTCGAGGTGATACTTGTGGAAAGTGTGATAAATTTGATATCGAATTAAGGCGGGGGTACACTTTGCCGGCAAAAATAAGAAGTCCAACTTTGTGAATTTTTTCTGAGAAAATGAATGTATTTAGATCAATTTGGGTTTTGACACATTATTGTGCAAAAGTATTGAAAAACATTTAACAATTTTTTTTTCAAGTCAAAATATTACAAAATGGTCGCGTGGCAGCTGAACCACAAAAAGCACCTCTTAAAATGCGGTGGAAGATATCCTAATGGAGTCGTTAGACCTACAACATTGGAAATAAAAAAATTTAGTTAAAAAGAATGAGACGGTCGGAGCATAATGGTCGAATAAGTTGATTATGAACGCTAAATGTCCGGTTCGAATCCGGGCGAAGTAAGAACTTTATTCTGGCCGTCTCTCTGGTCCTCCAGGTTGGGGGTTCTACGTTGGGCTTGCTCCTCGGCTAGATAAAAAATGTAAAATGCTAACAAACCAAATGCCAATTCGCAAGGTTGGTAGTTAGGTATCGGATAACGTCGCAAGACGTTTCAAAACCGACTATATAAATATAGTTAAAAAGAACAAATTCATTTAAATTTAGAGAAACTTAAAGACTTCAAGTCACTTTTACCCTTATGAGTAAAATCAATCGCCAATATTAACAATGTTATTTTGAGAATATTCCAGCAATTGGCAGCATCCAAGAATATTATTTACCAGATGAAGAATTGCAAGAAAGTAACTAGTGTTTAAGTAATTCCTTTTATTTTTGTTGTTACTTTTATTCAATTTTGCTTTTATCTAGATACCTCTTTACTTATAATAAAATATATTGGTTGATATTATCAGATTAGTACCATAGTAAAAATTATTAAAAGAAAGGACGATGATAACATTAAAAACTAAATTAAAATTTTGAAATATAATTTTAATTTAGATATTAAATTACATATTAATAGCTATTAAATACAATATTAAATTTTCAAAAAAAATTGCTCCATGTGAGAATCGAATTCTTATAATAGCAATCATTATTAATAGCAGTTAAACCACATTGAATATTTCAAAAATTTATAACTTAAAAATTAAACTGGTTTAGGCCATTGGACTAAACGCCGAGAAAGTGATAATTTTTTTAGCTCATAGAATCACCAAAAAAATTGGGATCTCGATTGGCGGGTACCTCACAGTAATGTCCCCTTGTAAGCTGCAGCTAGAACTTGGCCTTCTTTTCTTTCTTCTTTATTTTCTGCCTTAGTTGTAAATGAAATTTTCTTTCTATTATTTTTGTGGAAAAAATCGAAAAGTTCGAGGTATGTATGTATGCATTACATAAAATATATTTTCGTATGTAATTTAATCCAATTGTTACCTACCTATTTTCATGGTAAAGCAATCGCTTCGGCAGTGTTTATTTTTTTTTGTACTTCTTTGCAATCCTTGTTTACGGGTTATTTCAAGTTATAATAATTTCATATAATAATATGTTGTCGAGAATACTAACTTTTGTTAACCAGATTCTGCACAAAATCTTGTTTAATTATTAAACAGTCCATAACATAGTTACAAATTAGAACTTACATTTTCTGAAAACATGAGCTGATTTCCGTTGTAATTCTGATTAGAGATGATTATAAATAAAAATATTGTACCTAATTTGAATTTAGAAAGTTATTAAGTTTGGTAAAGTTTGCAATATACATTGACGTCAAGTTGTGTGAAAACCAACTCGAACGTCATTACAATAATTAGTGGCACACTATAATCTAATAATTAATAACCTAAAATGATATTTGAGTACTTACGCAATTTAAATTTTTGATATTTATTAATGACTTTGAAGATGGTGAATTTCCAAGTCTTCATTTTCGTTTAAAAAAAGAAATTAAACTAAATATTTACTATTACTAACCGTTATCAACTTTAAAAATGTTGTCGTAGGTTCGACTTGACCGTGTTTAATAGAATAGAAACATTTCGTCATTAAAAACTCTCACTAATTTCCTATTTCATAAGAATTTGATATTGAAAATATTCCTGTGCATAAAGCATCAAGTTCAAAGTGTTGTTGGGAATTACCTTGCGATGAATATCCGAATTGGCACACCCATCACGCATTTTATAACATTATAAAGTAATATTCTGGAAATTTTTATCTAACAAAGATGTGGTTTTTTACATATCTACAAAACTACTCAAGTAGCTATTCACAATAACTTTTAAAAATTCTTAATTGTTCTATGAACAGTAATATGCTAATACTATCAAAAAATATACAAATTAGTTACATTTTAATGGAAATATTTCTGAATCATAATTACATTTATGACATTGAATCTATTGGACATAATTGCAATGGTTTTTGTAAATTAAATTTTTGTTCCTTCAAGCTTATTTTATTCATTACTCAAGACCGTTTAACCACAAATACAGCCAGACAAATCAATGAATAAATTTAAAATAACTACAATAAATGGTTTTTGAATAATCTCTTCAAATGTTTCAACTGTTCACATACACATTTTTTTACGTAAATAACTTTGTTCCCGACCATTTCCTCTTTTTGGTTTAAACTGAATTCCAAGGCAATTTCTTCAATATTAATAAAATAAAATTAATAAAAAAAAAGAAATTTCAGTAATTTATCCCAACGTTAAATATTTTACTTTGCAATAAAACAATTAATTTAATTTGCAATTAAATAATCATATACCTACTTTTGCTCTGTTTGTGATCAATTAAATTAAGCTATTTAAAAGATACGAAAATTTATATTTTATAGTTGATGTATAAATAATTTTAAATTGTATAATATACCCATTATATTAGTTATTTTTAGCAAAAAATATTTTTGGAAAGAATCTTATGCAATGTCTGCTAATATTTAATCAAATTGTAGTTATTTACCAATAAATCAACTAATTAGGTTCTAATCCAGTAATGGCTGATCATTTTATTAATTACCGATTAGAGGATTAAATTTAATTCTTTCAGCAAATTGTTTATTTAATCGGAGACAAATTTAGTCACTTCAGGTATTTCCACCTATAATGAGATCTAATAAGATCGAAACATGTACGTATATCGTTGAAATTCCTGTTTGCGTGTTTTTTTCCATTTAGATCAGTTTGTATCAATCCCCGTATAGGGTTTAGGGACCGCCCATAATTTACGTAATTTTTTACGTTCAATGAGCGGAGGTTTCCAAAAATGTGACGTCACATGTGGATATATAGTCTATGTGGATATATAGGTATTCTATAGAATACCACAAGCTATAAGTACTTAAAATGAAATATTTTCTGCGTTTAGGAATGGAATAAGTACTTGCATAATTAATTAGTAGATAAAACTAAGTTAACCCCCGACCAAATGTACTTAATTATAAACAAGAAAACTTGTACTCGACTGCTTAACTCATTACTCGGGGGATTTTAATTTTTGTTAATTATTTTTTTATTTTAATATTTAAATGAGAGATAGAAATGACATTTATGTAGGGGAGAATGGTGTATGTACGAGTATATGTGGACAAAAATTTTTGGAAGGTGGTAATTAACAGACGGTGGTAATTAACTTTAAAATAATTACGTCTTTGCATGGAGTGTCTGATTTACTCTTATAATATATTTCGTTAATAAACAAATTTTCCAAAAATAAAAGTGTCTATTCAATATAACTTTCTTTTGTAAAAATACTCATGTGTGCACAACTACCCCCACTGCACTGTCGGATGCACGTCGATGTTACGAAAAAAGTAGTACGTATACAGGTAAAGGTGCACATTTTCTGGTAAATTTACACTTATGTCGGTGCTTATGGTAAATATACATAATATAATGTACTTTCCCTTAGGAATATTGTGCACATTGATATCAAGCGATGTTGGGAAAAGTTATATTGAGGCTTTATAACAAGTTAGTTTGCTAAAAGCGTGTCCCGAAATGAACGAATATTTTCAAATTTACCATATTTCTTTTCGTGATAAAGCTAGCGTAGACATTTTTATTATCATTAGTAAACTTTGAGGTTAAATGATGGATACAATCGAGCAACGATTAGAAATATTATTACTATTTAATTATTTGAATTTTTATAATTCAAAATACCCACTTAATTTTAAATTAATTTTATTATACTTACTTGAAGACAAAAACACAGCATAATAATTAATCTTTATTGCAGCACGGATTGCTACTGTATGGCATTTTGAATTACACAACAGATTTCCCATGCAATTGCATATCTTAAATCCTTGTCCTCCAGGTGTAAAATCCTTCAATAAAATAGTAAAATATCTACCTTAGGATCTTTAGACGATAGTGCACTTTGACACCTGTTATCTAAAAAGTGCCGACAAATTTTGCAACTAAAAATGCCGATAGATTTGCATTCTATATTGTATTCTATGATGTATATTCGTACATCACAACAGTTCTGCATTCGCCTATTCACTTTTATCAAGGTACATATTCGTATTTATAGATTTATGGTAATTTTAGGGATAACTCTTGTCTTTTAAGGCTGTCTTCTGGTTAGGAATTTAAAAAAATCAATTCTTTGTTTCTTGTATATTCTTAAAGTTTAGACCTTTACGAATATACTCTCGAGAGAAAATTTTAAAATTCCAACAATTTACTACGTTTTAGCTATTTTAGTGACGCAGAAACTGAACCTAGAAGTGAGAAACTTACCGAAGGCCGCAGTAACCACGGATGTATAAGTACCTATAATAGATTAGGTGGACTGATGACAGCCTATGCTTTCATCACAAATTTTTGGGTCGAAAGTATGGTCAGTGTGCGAGAGAGATTACCCACAAAGGATAGTCAAATAGCGCGCTAAAACACATAATGGATTGTGAATTAAGTGCATTTTATTGCAGCTTTAAGTCGTACATTACATTTTTCAACATTTACTTTTTTACTTCAAATCTTGTACCAACCTTGAACATATAACTGTCTATGGAGATGGAGATTATGAAGAATAAATTTAAGTTAAACCAGATAACTGGCAAGAAGATTTATATAGACAGCGACCTGACAGTCTCGGAGAGGAAGATACAATCAGAAATTAGAAAACAAGGGGATGAGTTGAGAAAGTCTGGAAAAAGGGTAAAGATAGGTTACCAAACGATGATCTGCGAGGGCAAAATGTTCAAATGGAACGGAGCAAGCGGTTGCCTGCAAGAACCGTCAAAAAACTAAATAAGCATGCAAAACGAGTAAAACATGATGCGGACTGGCGAGAAAACGGAATATCGAATACGGAATTGAGAGAAAAATGCGTTAGAGGAGCGACGCAAAGAAAGAAGAGAAAGACTGAAATGTGGAGATTTGGTACCTGGAATGTTAGGACAATGTTAAGGAAGGGGAAAGTGTTTGAAACGGTGAAAGAGTTGGAGAAATATAAAATTAAAATATCAGCGGTTTAGGAAACGAGATGGAAAGATAGTGGAGAAATAGTTGTGGGGGATTATACCTTTCTATACTCTGGAGAAGAGAAGCAGGGTACAAATGAAGTGGGCTTCTTTGTGAGAAATGACCTAAAGCAAAATATAATGCAATTTAAACCAGTAAACGGAAGAATCGCGTAACCGAGAATAAAGTCAAATCCAGCGAATATGAGCTTAATATGTATATACGCGCCAACTGAAGAGAAAGTAGATGAAATAAAAGAACAATTCTACAACAAACTAGAAGAGATAGCTGAAGCTGTACCCAAACACGATACGTTGATGATCCTAGGTGACTTTAATGCGCAGATAGGAAAAGAGGACTTCCTCTCCGGAATAGCGGGTAAATATACGATGCATGATAAAACAAATGACAACGGACTTCGATTGTGCAGTAATGAACATGAGTATAAGCAGCACAAAGTTTAACCACAAGCCAATCTACAAGATAACTTGGATGAGACCAGGCACAAGCAACGATTCAGAAGGAAACCAGATAGACCATGTGTGTATATCAAGAAGGAGAGAAACATGCATTAAAGACGTTAGAACCTATCGTGGAGCTAATACGGATTCTGATCACTACCTGGTGGTTGCAAAACTAACATACAGCAATATTCACAGAAAAAGAAGTGAAGGTAACACAAGATTGGCACTTGAAAGATTTTCTGTTGAGCAAAGTAGAAAAAGATATGCAGAAGAAACAAACAAAGCAATTGAATCAGTTATTGCTGAAACAACTTAAGTCACTTTATATAGATGTTCAGGAAACGTAAAAAACGTTTCACTGTTAGGTAAGCAACCTGCTAAACCGAAAATTTCTAATATCGTTTTCTGTCATAAAGGATATACTTTCTTAAGTTCTTTTAGCACCAAACGATGCGGAACTGTCGAAAATATGTTTTCCATGTGTTAACTCAATTTGGCCAAAAAGTGACTTAGGTTGTTTCAGCAATAACTGATTCAATTGTTAACAAGGAGATTGAACAAAGTATTGATATCCAATGGAATAATATTAAAACGGTAATGCAATTAGCAGCCAAAAGTGCAGTGGGACTAAAAAAATGAACAAACAATAAGAAATGGTTTGACGAAGAGTGCGAAGAAAAAGCGGAAATCAAAATAAAAGCAAGATTGATATGGCTGAAGACAAAGAGAGAAGAAGACCAGAACACATATAGAGAAAAAAAAAGAGAAGCATACAAAAAATATAAAGAAAAAAAAGACAAATAGATGAACGACAGGATGAACGAAATAGAAGACGATTGCAACAGAAACAACATCAAGAAATTCTACCTTGGAATCAAACAGCAAAAAAGAAAATGCAGAGTTAAAATGAGAACCATGAAAGATGAGAATGAAATTCAATCTAACAACGAGGAGGAGATAAAAGAGATATGGAAGAAACACTTTCAAAAGCTGCTAAACCAAGATGACAAAGATAGTACTGTTGAAGAACTGCAAGATAGAACGGAAGATGTGGAACGGAAGTGGAAGCGATAATGAAAAAGTTGAAAAATGGAAAAGCTGCGGGGAGTGATGAAATTTATGGAGAAATGTTGAAAAACGCTGGTAGAGAGGTACACCGCAGAATTCATAAATTAATACTGGACATATGGAGGAAGGAAGATATGCCGAGCGAGTGGAAGATAGGTCGAATAATTCCATTGCATAAGAAGGGTGATATTGAAGAATGTCGGAACTACAGAGGGATAACTCTGCTACAGGTGACCTACAAGATTCTTTCGACACTCATATATGGAAGAATAAAAGCAATGAATAATGACATAATTGGAGAATACCAGCACGGTTTTAGAGAAGGACGATCGACGGTGGATGCATTGCACGTGATGAAACAAATAACCGAGAAAGCATATGAACACAATATTGAATTGTATCTCCTGTTTGTCGACTTCCAACAGGCTTTCGACTCTGTTAAGATTCGAAAATAAGTCAATTTACTCTGTTAAGCGTAAAAAGTTGTACGAAGTAATGCTTGAACTAGATATACCTCAAAAATTGAGAAATCTGATCCAAATGACGTTGAAAGGTTCGAGCGCAACAGTAAAAAAAGGGGGCGAATGAAACAGATGAATTTGCAATAGACAGCGGTGTGAGGCAAGGTGACGCTCTGTCAGCGGTTCTTATTAACTTGATTGTCGAGAGTATTGTGAGAAAATTGGGTACCAGAGCAACAATAGCAACCAAAGAATGGCAACTACTTGCATATGCTGATGATATCGTCGTTATAGCAAGATCAAAGAAAAAAATGGTACAGGTATTCAAAGAAATAGAGAAACAGGCGATAGAAATGGGACTAAAGAGATCAATGAGGCCAAGACCAAATATATGCATTGTATGAGAGGAGATAAAGCGTGACATCAAAATCTAGAAATTGGAAATTATAGTTTTCAAGAGGTGGATAACTTTAGATATCTGGGAGTACAAGTAAATATATATAAGTAAATACAAGGATTATGAGAAATGAGGTTGGTATGAGCGTAGGTGATTTTTGTTTGTTGGTGAATTGTGGCATTGATGTGTTATTAACAGCAATAGATTGGAATTTTGAAGCTGTGATACGAAGATAGAGAAGCAGCTGATGTGCGATAAGTGTTCGCCAGAGTAAAGAACTTGTATTTGAGAAGATTGGCGATGAGTGCTGTACTTTTGGAGGTTAACTAAGTGACACTTGAGAAGAATTACAGTGGTACCATAACGGAATATAAATAAAGAGAAAAGTTGAAAAGACACTAGAGTGAAAAACCATTACATACAACGATAATAATTTATAGAAAAGTGACCAATAACACATACACCTCCGAAGTGTTGAACTGGGTGCATGTGTGATGCGCGAATAATCGGGAAAACATAGCAACTAGAAAGATAAACGAGAAGATCATCTAGTTTATAAGTGCTGTATGAGAGAAAAACCATTTGAAGCGAAACCAAAGGGAGTGTCCAATGTACAAAAACACCATAGAACTTATTAATAAGAAAGGCACCACTGCGGATACATCACAAAAAAGTAACGGAAACCAGTATTCCCAGTATAAGAAAAGAGAGAGATCCCCTGAAAAAGAATTCGACACTGAAGAGGCAGAGAGAGTTTTTCACAGGAGCAGAAAAATTATCAGATCACCGCCAGATCAAGAACAGGCAAAAGAGAGAGAAAAAGAACAAGACACAAAAATGGAAACGGTGTTGAAGGCAATTGAAGCCATGAGGACAGAAATGAGAGAGGGGTTCAAGGAGAATAAGGATGAAATAAGGGAGCTCAGAGATGAGATTAAAGGAATACAGGAGGACAACAAAGAAAAGGAAGAGAAATGGAATCAACAAAATCTTGCACTGGCGAGGAGAGTAGAAGAGCTGGAGAACGCTATCGAAAAACAGGAAAAAGCGAAAAAGAAGAACAATATAATAATTAAAGGGCTTGAAGTAGTAAACCCCGGTCAACTAAAAGAAAAAGTCCAAAAACTACTAAAAGATGAGATAGGAGTGGAAGTAGAACCACTGGAAAGTTTCCAAATTGGGAAAAAAGAAGAGAGGAGACCAATAGTAGTTAAGATGAAAAGCTGGGAGGACAAGATGATGGTCATGAGGAACAAGAATAGATTGAGAGGGAAAAAATTGTTTGTGGATAGCGATTTGACTATAAAGGAAATGGAAATACAAAAAAAGATAAGAGAAGTGGCAGCGAGAGAAATAGAGAATGGAAACAAAGCCAGGGTGGGATACCAGAAATTGACCATTAACAACAGAGTACTTGAGTGGAAAGAGATACAGATGGCCATGAGAATCCAGCAAGGACAATCGGAAGAACGGATTCCAAAAAACTAAAAAATAAGAAACATAACACACAAAGTATAACGACCCCTGCGACGTCCACTGACTTAGAAATTGATAACATGGAAGGTGAGAGAAGAGATACGATATTAAAGAAAAGAAGAAAGAAAAATAAAACAATCAATAGAATAGCAACTTGGAACATTAGAACAATGCTACTTCCTGGAAAGATAAATGAAGTAGTCAACGACATGGTGAGATACAAGATAGATCTAGCGGAGATACAGGAGATTAGATGGAGAGGAAATGGGGAACTAAAAATAAAGAATTATACAGTACTCTACTCGGGAGAAGAAAAACAAGGTAGAAATGGAGTGGCCTTCATAGTGGAGAGAAAAATGGCTGGAAACATAATGAAATTTGATCCCATTAACGGAAGATTATGTTATGTTAGAATCAAAGGCGAACACACCAACCTATCAGTCATAAATGTATACGCCCCAACCGAACAAGCAAGAGAAGAAGAAAAAGCAGAAATTTACGAATAAATAGAAAACTTATATGAAAGGATACCGAAAGGAGATGATTTAATACTCCTGGGAGACTTCAACGCCCAAATTGGAAGAGAGACATATGTAGAAAATGTTGCCGGAAAGCACACAATACACGAGAAAACTAATGAAAATGGAGAAAGACTGTGCAATGTGGCAACGTTGTGTAACTTGCAGATAATAACAACGATTTTCAAACACAAGAAAAAACATAAAGAGACATGGTCGAGACCGGGCAGTGACGTTGGAAACCAAATTGATCATATACTGGTAGCAAAGAAAAGATCCTTCGAGATAGATGATGCGAGATCATATAGAGGAACAACGGTAGACACAGATCATAATATGGTGATGATGAAGATAAAACTGAAAGGGTTCCGGGCACAGTCATGGAGCCAAAGGAAGAACAAAAAAAGATTTGCAGTCGAAAAGTTGAAAGATGAAACGAAAAGAGAGAAATATACAAAAGTTTTACAAGAAGAGATAGAAAATAAACAAAAAGTCAAGAACGTAGATGAGGAATGGGTGAATATTAAGAGTAGTATATTGAACGCGGCAGAGAAAACGGTAGGTCAAATTAAAATACCCAAAAGAAAGGAATGGTTTGACGAAGTATGTGAAGCTATGATAGAATCCAAAAAAGAAGCGAGACTAAAGTGGATGGGATCACAAAAACCAGAAGATAAAGAAAAATACAAAATAAAAAGAAGTCAGACTGTTAAATTGTGCAGAGATAAGAAACAAAAATGGTTGGAACATATGATGACTGATATAGAGGAATCCCAAAGAAACCCTAATGAATTTTACAAGAAAATAAAGCAACAGAAGAGTAATAACAGAACAGAATCAAGGGGAATCTATGACGAAAGGGGAGAAATCAAATATGAAGAAGCGGAAATCAACACCATATGGAAGGAATATTTTAAAGAACTGCTCAATAAAGAAAAAAAGGAGAACATATTGGACGAAAGAACATCAGACCCAAAAGAAGAAGAAACAGAGCCGGAACCAGAGTATGATGAGTACCATAAGATACTAATGGCAATGAAAAACAGAAAAGCTCCGGGATTGGACGCAATAGACTCTGAACTGATGAAAGTGGGGGATGAAGAGACGAAGAGAAGATTATATGAGCTGATCTTGTTGGTGTGGAGAGAGGGAAGAATGCCAAAGGAATGGAGTGTGGCAAAGATAATCCCAATCCATAAAAAGGGAGATAGGAAGGATTGTAATAACTATAGAGGAGTATCTCTGCTGAATAATGCTTACAAGGTACTGTCGAAAGTAATACATTCAAGGCTTCTAAAACATGTAAGCAAAGAGATAGGTGACTACCAACAAGGCTTCAGACCGGGAAGATCGACAACAGATGCGATATTCGTGGTGGTGCAAATTATGGAAAGATGTTACGAATATGACATAGAGATGGAGATGTTGTTTATCGATTTTCGTCAGGCTTTCGACAGAATCATCAGAAGCTACGTTATAAAGATATTAAGAGAATTGAGGATACCTGAAAGACTAGTGAGACTAATAGAAATGACTCTCAACGAGACGACCGCAGTGGTAGAGACAGGCAAGGGTATCACAGATGAATTTAGTATAGATATTGGAGTGAGGCAAGGTGATGCACTGTCGGCCACTCTGTTCAATTTAGTACTAGAGAGAATAATGAGAAAAACCAAATACAATGGAACCATTGCAAATAGAGATGTGCAAATAGTTGCCTACGCGGACGACATTGTGATAATAGCAAGAACACGCAAGGCAATGGTGGAGATGTTTACGAAAATAAAGGTGGAAGCAGAGAAGGCGGGACTGGAAATAAATGAAGCAAAAACGAAAGTAATGAGATGCTGTAGAAGAAAAAACAGAGAGTTAAAGGAAGTCAAGTTTGCGGAGTATAGTTTTGAAGAAGTGAGTACTTTCAGATACCTCGGAATGCAGATTAACAGCACAAACGAGAGAGAGGAAGTAATAAAAGACAGAATAATGGCTGGTAATAGAGCTTTCTACTGTAACAAGAAGATAATAACGAGCAAACAAATTAAAAAAGAAACGAAGATGAAAGTATATAGAACCCTAATCAGACCCGTCGTAACTTATGGTATGGAAACAATGTGTCTAACAAAAAAAGAGGAAGAGAAACTACGGGTCTTTGAGAGGAAAATAATTAGGAAGATTCTGGGACTGAACAAGATTAATGAAGAAAGATATAAAATAAGAACAAACGAAGAAATTGAAACTGAACTTCAAGGAAAAACAATAATAAGGCATATCAAAGCGATGAGATTAGGTTGGTTTGGACACGTCGAAAGAGCAGATGAAGATAGAGCAATTAAACGCACCATGAAATGGAGACCAGACCTCGACAGACCGAGAGGAAGACCAAGGACGAGATGGGAAGAGGAGATATACAGCGATTTGAGAACGATGGGAGTAGAGAACTGGAGAGAGACTGTGCGAGATAGGAAAGGATGGAGAAGGATCGTGGAGGAGGCAAAGGAGCACAGAGATCTATGAATGAAATTGGAAGGAGTTGTTATTTGAATATATGCATTTGTACAACGGGGACTAATCCACCCCAACAAAAGGATTTGTGAATCTCGGTTAAGAGATGGTAATATTCTGTTTGAATGTAATACCGATTATTATTATTATATATATACAAGTAAATAGAAGCAACGAAAGATACCCAGAAATAAACGAAAAGATACAGGCTGGATGGCGAGCTTTCCATGCAAACAAGAAGATACTTAAAAGCAAGAATATAACGTTGAGAACCAAAATAAGAGTATACAAGACCTTTGTAAGAACGGTGATCAGAGACATCGGATTATATGCATTTGCATATTTGCATATGCAAATGCATATAACTCGATTTTTATAGCGTTATCGCATAATTTAGTACTTTCTTGCCTACCGTGCTTATTTCTTACAACACCCTGTAATTTTTTATTTTTGAATTTATTTTCAAGTTTTAAAAACGTTGCGCCTATTTGTTTAATTAAAAAAAATGAAGAAAAATGTAGACGGGACGATCGGACACCTGTGAAACTGCATAGATTACACTTGAATTCTATGGAAGTGTGAAGAAATTAAAAAAATTAATGCCTATTAACGGCACCGTTCAAACCTTGCCTGAAGGAATATCTCCAGAAATGGCACCATTTTTCAAATTTTGTCCGCTAACGTCAGTTGACGAAAAGAGGTCGTTTTTTTACCTTCAAATTAATATTAAGCGACAAACGACACAAGTTTACGTTAAAAAATCTTGAAAAATACATGATAGTGTAGTGTCACAAGAATTATGCATGATTTTATATTGTAATAAATTTTTTAATAATTGTAATAAATTGTTTTATTGTAATAAATTGTTTAATTAATATTAATTGTTTAATTGATTTAAAATAACTAAAAATAATATAAAATTATACAACAAAAAGAAGCATTTTGATAGTGCATATTTTGTGCATATTTTGCCCTTTTTTAAAGCATATTTGCATGCATATCTTGGCATTTTGTTAGTGCATATAATCCGATGTCTAGGATCACCTATGCTGCGGAGGTGTTGAATCTGACCGGGAATGAGGAAGAGAAATTGAGAGTGTTCGAGAGGAAAATTTGGAGAACTATGATTGGCCTCAAAAAGACAGGAGATCATGATTATAGAATAAGAACGAATGCCGAATTAACCGAAATATTTGGAAAAGAAGACGTTGTGAAGTACATTAAAGCACAGAGTTAGGTTTTCCTTTTCTGGGTTTTTGGGTCAATCCACAGGTTTTTCCTAACTCACGGTTATTGGATTGGATCCAGTTACCGTTCAAATGACAATACATTGTATATGTTTCCATGTTTACCTATTATTATGGAATTTCTCATGAATCATGATGAATGCATCCGCATTTGAAAGTTTAAATACAATATTAATTTTATTACCTTAATTCGTAAATTATTAAAATATATTACTAAAAATTACTACGCCAGAAATGTTCATATAAATTCAAACGCCAACTTTTCACGCAACCATATCTGGCAGCATGGGCCGTATTTATAAATATTGAATTGACATAAGAAAGTAGTAGCGCGTAACGAAGTACAAAAATTCGTTACAATTTTAGAAACGTCTCTGCCTTCGACAGTTTTTGATTATAGTTTCTATTAATTATTTAAATAAATTTATTGTGGACTTTTGATGCACACTGTATATAAAACGTATTCAATAATTTTTGAACAGTTTAAAAAATAGTTAACAGAATGATTTTGTTTTAAATTTTTTATGTGCTCGGTGTTAACAAAATAATCAATTTTATTAGTGACTGGTGCACCACTTTAATTTGGTTTTATTTATAAGAAAACCCTTTGAATATATTATTGATTAAGGGCCGATATATTCATCTCTGGTTAAAGTGTCGGGTAACTATGTGTTCAGTAAATTTATAAACCTCCTTGTTGATTGGTGATTTTACTGAAATGTGAAAATGTGATTGGTGACAGTTTATTTATCTGTCAGTTACGCTATTGAACACTTTACTGGGAGGTGAATATATTGGCCCTAAGTGTTTGTATTATAGGTCCTGTACATTTTCTAAAATTACATATTTATTTTTTAAGATCGTTTTGTATTAGATATAATATATTTTGTGGAATATTTTTGGCTACATTTTCTTTTTTGCATTCCTTTCAACCTATTTAAGCCTGGAATTTCACCGTGGGGTCTCAGAAACCTCAAGAGTCATATAAATTAAATGCCATACGTGCAGTAATGCATTTAAAAAAAATCCTTTCTTGTAAACTAAGTTCATTGTTATCTGAGTAAGTGTGAATATCTGTAGGTGCCCTTTAGTCATTGAGCGAATTACAATAATTGATAATTTTACATGGGTACCTCTAACCCATTAGTTTAATGTAATTTTAGCTTTAGTTATTGTCAAATAATTACTAATTAATACAAAGTAAGTTAGACTTCATTATAAAACTTTCAATTTGGAAAATGTTTAAATATTATGATGCTGTTTTTGACGTTTCTTAATAAATCAGAACACAGATTCAATAGTTCATCGTAAATATGAACAGTGAAACAAATAAATGTTTTTAAAATTTTGCCAAAAAGTTGCGGAAATTTTGGAAATTTAGGCCGAAAATGTTGATGTTGATTTATCTGGGAAGGTTAGATGTAGTTTCTGCCCACGAGGAAACAGAAAACTAGTTTAATAACCAGCACATTTTTTGCTAACTAAATTTTTTTGTTAAACCTATTCCTTCTTGATAATCTTATCAAAGTATAATTATTAATTTAATAAATTTATTTTTTTATGTGAAAATATTGAACATTTCACAAAATTTATCCCACTTTTTAAATTTTTAATAATAATTTGACCAAAAAAGGAGAAAAATTAATGTAATGTAATGTATCCTATCTATTAAAACAGTATCGTTGAAGAGTACTAAAAAACTTTCTTTTATCTGATTATTTACTAAAAGATTATAAAAGAATGGTGGGTTCTCTAAATCCCCACGGTGCCAGACACGTTAAAAAAATTAACAGTGACGTTCTAGGGTTAAAATAAATTATCATCAATTGCTAATATCTTTAAAATACGTTTAGGCGTCACGGCAGCTACCACACTGATAACGTAATTGCACGTCAACACTCCACAAATGATCAAAGGAAACTGGAAGTGTCTGAATAATTTCAGAAACTTAATTAAAAAATTTTAATACTAAATTAATTTAAAATATCATAAATTTAAAGTTTTGTTTGTTACAATAATTTTCAAAAATTTTATTTCAATTTTGTAATTAAAAATTTTTCATAACAAAAAATATAAACAAGTTTTTTGTGTTTTATCACAGAAATAAGTAAAATCTTATTGTATCTATTCGGGATCACATTATTACTTGGAATATAACTATTAAGTAAATGATTACAAACATTTAAAATTTCAAATAATAGGTATACAATAATGTCAAAATCGAGTTTAGGTTGTTTAAGCACGGAAGTACTAACTACGAGTATATCAGATTAATAATTAAAACTTTTACAAATCATTGGCAAAAAGTTGAGTAGAAAAGTTTAGTTCTACAACAATAAAAATTTCATTATAAATGAAATAGTAAGAGGGTATTGCAATTACCTATAAATTATTATTTATTACTTAATTTGTTAAAAAATTTTGAAAAGTGAGTAAGTAAAGTGCTATTTAAAACATCGATTAATTAATTGTTTGGCCTTAAATAAATTTAGCACTGATTATCTATATTTATTATCTGCATTTACTTAACATCCTTGTTTGTGAATTGAACGGTTAGAAAGTATTGTTTTATTTCAGGATATCGCAAAATGAGTTTTAATACGCTATGTTTGAAATTTTCCATAGGTAGGTATCGTAAATAATTATATTCTGTCGATTTTATTTAAATTTGTATTGCTTAACTGGTTTGATACCAAATAATACTGTAAATCTTGTAAAAGAGTTCTACCTCATCGGTAGGGTCATCAGTCATCACAGTAAAGTAAATCCTGAATATAATACTTTATTTATATTAAAATCCACAATTGTTACAAAAGATTGATTCCATTAAAATCAAGTACTATCAGGATCAATATTTTAATTACCGTTTTTGAATTCAATGCTTAATGTGTTGAAAATAACCTTGAAATTAAAATAACATAATAAATTAATTAACTTTTAATAAAAAGTATTATTATCAATTGGCCAACACTTTACAACAAATTATAATGATTTTGTTAATTAAACAAACATAGGATATTTCAAAATCCCATACTTTGTAAAATAGTGTTTATCTTTTATAGAAAAAAAGACTTCAAAAAATTGAAAATTTATTTTACAATATAAATGTTTAAAAAATTTGGTAATTCAAGGTAAATACCACCTTTTCTTTAATTGTATTACTAAACTCTTACGAACGGAATAAAAGAAACGGAAATTGTATGAAAATTAATTAGGTTTTTTAAATAAATGTTAAAATCACAGAATTGAAAACTAATTATATATAATTTTAAAATTAAAATTAATTTTTTTTAAATTTTAATTAATTCATTTACCTATAATTATAATTTCATTGTTCTCGTTGCTATGCATGGAATTAAAGGTAATCAACTTTTTCAAATTGTTCTAAAATTACATTATAAAGAGTCCACAAATATTCAGAATGGTTTTTTCAATAATTGTCTATGGATAATCCACGAACGTAACGGCAATCCTGTTGGAGAAAACGTTATTAAAATTAATTCATATCTGAAAAAAACTGATTAAATCGTTAACACCTATTATAATCAAACCATATTTACTAACTGCAATATTGTTGGGGTCATATTTATTACCATTTAAGAACGGATTTAAAGTGTTAAATCATATTTTATTTTATTATAAATTAATAATTTCAAATTTCCATAATATGCATTAAATAATGTAAATTATTTAAGTTTATGCAACGATAATATCATTTTCTTTACCAAAATAAAATTAGTAATAAACCATGTAAATATTTTTTTAAATCAAAATTTAGGTGTTATTTTTCTTAAAAATAAAATCAATAATTGATTGTTAGCCTGGCTGGCTTGCATAGATAGGACATGGCATCTGTCAAATCAAGCACTCTTCATCAATGCCTATTAATATAGAAACTTTCGAATATGATTTTAATTAAAAGATCTTTACATTCAAACAAATTAATTCTTGTATAAATTATTGGTATTATTAAGTAGTTTATTACCTATAATGCTTTTCTGCAATTTTAACTCAAAAGAATTTACAAGAAGTAAAATCAGATTTAGTATACAATATTTTCTTATTGTTAAAGAACACTTGCAGTAGGTATTTGTAAAACTATAAAGTATTATATTTTTTAATATAATAGTTATAATAATGTTTAAAAATTTGACTTTAAAAAATGCAAAATTTTAAAAACGTTTTTAGTTGACCTTCCATTAATATAAAACAAATTATAGTTTGAGAATAGGTCTTTAGTAATCTAATAGGTAAATTTTAAATTTTTACTTATTACAATCCATTAACACAAAAGCAACAAAAACCAGGACCGTCATTAGGATTTGACGTAATTAAAAAAATTAGCAAGAAAAATTATACAATCAAAGAAAATTATGTAATTCGGTAAGGCGTTCTTTTGTTAGATTACCTTATTCTCAAACTATAATTTGTTTTATATTATATTTTTTGCACATTTTGGAATTATTATTCGAGACGAAGTCGAGCACGCCAAGTGAGATAAACCCACTTTTTGCAAATATTAAGCATACCTTTATTTTTATTATTGCATAAAAACTACGAAAAATTACTTTATAAAAACAAATGCAATTAATAGTGTGTTTTCCGTGCAATAAACTAAGTTTTAATGAAATTTTTTTTTATAGTTCATTATTATGCAATAATAAGAAGCTATTTTCCATTAAATATTACTATAAAACCACGCATATACATACTTACATTATCATAGAAAAACTAAAATTTACACACGTGTACTACTCATTTTGTCTGCTTTATAATTTTAAACAAAGCTTTTAAGCTAAACCTGGAAAATTTAATTATAATTTATATTATCCATGAAGTAATTTGCAAGAAATTATAGCATTTAAATTGCACAATAGTTCGAAATAATAAAAATTATTTAATAACGTTTTAGCGGCTTTAAATTTTCCTGTAGGTAAAAAACCGAAAAACAAAAGAAATTTCTGAATATGTCTGAATTTTAATCTGTTTTTTAACTTTATATAAAATGACTTCCGGTCACGTCAAGATATAAATGAATCATTTTGATTATAATCCTCAACTGCTTGGTGTATAACTTGAAGAATAGATATTATCTACCACTTCAACAAAATCTATTGCATTGCATGATATATATTTTAAACATTAAGCGATTATGGAGTTAAAATGTACTATGCGTAGTATATAATATTATATAATATATTATAAGTAGATATTTATCTGAAAGATTGTACTATATTATAGTACCTCGGATTAAAACACACAATGTCTATTACATTATAGCAACCTTTTGTTGTAAAAGGGCCAAATATTTTACGTGAAGATTAGTGCGGGCGGCACTACTTTTTTTTTTTTTTTTAAAAGTTCATTTGTTTTCGAGTCCGCGGGCCGCACCAAGACTAGTCGCGGGTTGCCGACAAATGCATTATTATAGTGTACATTCTTAATAATAGCAGTATCATCAAGAACTGATGATCTTCCATCTATTTATTTTACAAGTGTACATTTATCAGCACATAATACATATCAGTTTTATTTAGTAATATAATTATAACAGTACCAAAATTAAATACATAATAAATGTGACTAATAAAGAAATGAAAAGCATCCTTAGTTTCCAATAATTAATTCCTTCATCAATTAAAATTGCAACCAATGATTTGTTAAACAAGTTTAGCAAAGAAGGTAATTTCAAGGTCTTCTAATTTAATATTTCAAGGAAAGTATTAGTTTTAATTTTTGTTTTGTTTGTAAAAAAATTTATTAAAGATTTCGAATGTAGGTAAAGGTAAGGTGAGCTATTTTAGAGCAGTAAAAAGTGTTAAAAGGTTAAATCGTGAATAATTATAATTGATAACTGAAATGATAAAAGTAAAATATAATTTTCCTTTTAATTTGATCTTTTCTGTACCTTACTTTGATTAATGGTGATTCACGCTTGCTGATTTGTCGTCCTTCTTTATAACCTCATATGCATTTCTTAATATGAGCTATTGGAGCGATACCCAATCAAAATACCAGAAAAAATAAATGTTAGAATGAAGTTAGTATTTAAATATAGATTAGAACCTATGTACTCGGATTTTACCTCTACGATATTACTAATAAAAAAGTTTTCGTGGTTGCTACTAAGCATTTACTACGATTACTATAATAAGTATTTTCACAATGGAAAATTTCACTTTAAGTTTATTTATTAACTCAAAATACCAGGTGATTCATGAAGATATTCGTTAAAGGTTTTTATTTAATGTTTCCATTGATTATTATTTAAATTTTATATGGAATGTACCTACTCGCGCGTAGTTATCATAACAAAATTATATTTTCATCAAATGTTTACTTCTGATCAAGTTTAGACGGACAAAATAAGTTTTTGCTTAATTTATACGCAAACTTAATAATTATAGTTCAATATCTGAAAGTTTAGGATTAAGTCAGGACTAAGTCAGCTTGGTACCTTGGAAGGATAATATCAAAGGTGCCCTTTGTTAGTGTAAAAGTAATGCAAAGAAGTAACGTCTAGGCCTATAGACATACCATGTAACCCGGTAGGAAAATATCCCCAGTAGCAAATTATCCAAATAGCGAATTGTAAGGTAGCGAATTATCTGGGAAAGATAAGTCTGAGAATTACATGTCCGGAAGTGAATTGTTCCGTCACCGATAAGATTACCATAAAACTAGTTAAATCCAAAATTTTATGATTTTTGAAGTAATCCCTACAAATTTTAGGTTTACTGTATTCAACTGTTTAAGTGTTAATTTCAAAATTAAACAAAAATTTCATATAATAATATAAATTTTATTTTCCTTACTAAATACTTTTTTGAATGCAAATTAAGTAGATACTTCCTGTATAATTTGCATTTTTCACTAGGTATAAGTCACGCACGCTTCTAATTTGTGAAATTGAAATTAACTTGAAAAATTATAATTTTTTTTCAATTATAGAAATTTTAATAATATGCATTGATTTTGATAAAAACAAATGCGATTTTTATCGAAACCGGTTATCTTTAGGTAAATATTTATGTTTAGTTTTTATTACTTATTGGGTTTTTTATATTTTTAATAACACTATACTTTATACAAACAATATCATTTGGTTGGTAAAAAATAGTTTATAATTAGAACTTTTACAAATCTTCTACATTTGATAACAATAAAGCATAATTTTAATCAAAGTCAGATGATTTTAGGGAATATTTTTTTTTATATTTTACTTTTATTTTCATTCAGCAAAGTACGGGTCTGATGAGATCAATGGTATGGATGGAATTATTGAGAATAAGATCAAAACATGTAATGTAACAATGTAATTACTGATTACGGTCTTGATGTGTTTGTCTTGCATTCTATATATAAAGAATCTATATAGAGGTTTTTACAAACATAATGAATAATAGATATTCTACAATTTTATTTTAAACGAAGTAATGTGGACATCATAACTACGCCTAAATTTAAATATTTACACCTTCTCTACATTAGCATAAATGCCAAACAGTTTCTAAGATACTTCTTCAATTTAAATATCACAAGGACTCGGACTAAACCTGCCAAAACCGAATTTTTATTCTGTAGTTTTGCTTATTGACTAAACCCGTAATAGTAAATTATAAGCCCTTGATCTTGGTAGATTGGCCTTATCTCCTAGAAAGAAGAAGTCGTTTTACTAAATCGCCGAAAAAAGTTGAAAATGCATAAATACAATACCCTGCTATCATTAAACAAGATTCACGGTAAGCCCAGAAAATGACTGACTTTCTATCCTACATTTTTTAGATTTTTAACTAAATCACTGTTGTGACATGTCCAACAGGAAGCGCTGTCAAAATCAGAAAAAGGTAAATTGCGTTTTGTAATAGGTAAAAGGCACGAAACCGACGAAAAATTCGAGTCCAAAATATTAAATTCATTCAAATTTTAAAATTTGTAAAACCATAATAATGAATAACTGTTTACAATCAATCAATAAAATTAACAAAAAATATATACAATTATCGGATGAGTTTGGTAAATTTTAGAGAAAATTAACCAATATTGACAATATAGGTATAAGCACCGATAACTATACTGTGGTATATAAAGTAAATGTCAAAATAACCATTCTAATCTCATAAACTTTCAATGAACAATGTTTTGAGAATCATCCTGGATAATTAAGTCTTATATACAGGAAATACTTTTGTAGTTTTTCCTATATAATTAAATCTATTAGAATTTGGTTGGTTTTCAAAATTGTGACAATTGTATATTAATTTAATTAGTAATCCTTAAAAAAATTGCAAAGATGACTTGACGAAAATATTTATTATATTAATCAATTAATAATTAACCTTTTATTAGAATACAGTTATCCGTTTACATCAAAGTTGCGAGTAAGGAAAATTTGTGGGAAACCCCGATGAAAACCTCAAACCAACAAAAATTTTATGAAAATGCACGAAACGGTTTTCTGAGTAAACGTATTAATTATTGTAAAATTTGTAGACGTCAGTTTTTTGCTAATCCAGTTATAATTTTAATACAAATAATAAAAAAAACATCAACTAATTAAGTATAATTAATGAATCACACACCTCCAATTGTGGTAAACTACTTACCTACAAAACATGCATACTAATTAGTGGGCCTTTCCATATACCCGCTAGGCAGCACAAACTTCCCAAAAAAACCAGCGTTTGCTATTAATTAAAATTGTAAATTTGAAAATAAAAAGTTTGTACATTTTGATAGCAAAAAATTGATCTCTTCGTCATTTATGTATTTTTTACAGTTAGGAGTTTTACCATTTGTATATTAATAAAAATTCTTGTTTTATGAAATACATTTTCAAGTTTAAGATTGCAAGAAACTATTTTTTGCAATTTTTGATGAATATTTAATGGGATATTAATTTAATGGTTTCTAAAAGCATGTGATTTAACGGAAAATTAAGAGTGAACTTTAATAAAAAATTATGTCAAGTTCAATGCTATTTAGTCGAGAATAAAAATCTAAGCTGAAAATTATTTTGCTTTTGATTTTATGGGGAAGGCTTTATTGAACAAAATGGTTGACTTTTGAAAAATAGTCAAAATTATAAGGTTAACGATTTATTAATTTATGGAAAAGAAAAACTTGCTATCAAGGTTCAAGAACAACGCGATATTATAGAATTAATTTTCGGGACAATGGATTTTAAAATTTAAATAAATAGATAAAATTAAAGAAGTAAATTTTTGAGATGATTTTGTGAAAAACAATTGGATGAAACTTGCATAATTAAACAACAATGGTGTTCAAGTTCGTAAATAGGAAAAAGTAGATTATTAAATGAGTTATTATTTCGAAATGTATGGACTTTGATTATTCTCATAAAATTATGAACGGGGATATTTGTGAGATTGGGTTGTAATTATGACGTAAATTAATACATGAATTAAATAAAATTCGAGGAAGCTATCGAAATGATTCAAGACAAATTTATAAAAATTAAGTTTTTGGAAAAGCACGATATAGATAGAGCAGGGGTGTCCAACTCATTCCAGCTGCAGGCCGTTTTCTGAAAAGCAAAATTCCCGCTTAGCAGCTCAAATGACCTTTTTTAACCCTCCTCTCCAATTTAGAATGACATGTATATCGTAAAATAGACACTGTTGATCTAAATTATATACAAATAATCACCGAAGTACATTCGGGCCGATAAAATATATGCGGCGGGCCGCCAGTTTGATACTGATAAGAAAAGTAATAATGAAACAAAAAACTAATGTCAAAATTTCCAGACAACATAATTAATTATACACTTATTAGGATTAATTCCATACTATTGTCAATATAATTCGACTGGAATCACTATAATAACAATTTTATTGTAATGTAAATTGTCCTATATTAAAATAAGATGTATTATCAAAATTTATAGCCCATTTAAGAAATATTATGTTAATAATGCAGACAAATTATATTAATCAATGAAGATTAAGTGAAATGCCTCTTTTATTACTATTTTGAATATTACATAACTTTTTAATTCGTAAAACAGGTAGGTAATAATATAAAAGTTAAAAATTTTCGAGTTAATTTAACACAATAAAAGTTAAAATTATTCTATTATAAATTTTAAGCAACTATCGACGAATTATTTAATTAAAATAATCATAATAATTTATTGTGTTAATTGACTTAATTTTATTTTAATTTTATATCATTACTTCAATTAATGAAAATTCAGTTTCAAAGTTAAAGATGATAATATAAGTGAAGTTATTAATAATAGATAGAATGAAGAGTGCTTTTATTTAACGACAGATCAATGTATTGTTATTCAAATTTCAAGTTGAAATGTTAAAAAGTATTAACTGTATATTAATAATAAAAAATATTGCCAATATTTCACTAAAACTCTTGACATTGACAGGATGTGGACTGGAATATAAGTATGAGATTTCTTATAATTAAATAACAAATTTTAATTTGCATTGTAATAATTAAAAACCACGAAAGACCTTCACAATTTAATTAATTAAAAATTCACAATTTGAATTTGACAAATTGTAAATTATCTATTTTATTGTTTAACATAGTAATGGTAATTTTAAATTTATAGCAAAGGATTTAATTTTTATATTTTAGGCTTTATTTTATAAAAAGAAAATATTATAATTAGGTATATTATGAAGTTTACTCACCTGACGATGAACTTGAACTTGAATGTAACGCGAACTGCTTATTTCGTTACATATTTATTTATTTATATAAAAAGTAAAAATTGCAAAATAGTATTAAATTTAATTTTAACACCTGAAGGTACCTCCTGTTTCTACTTGTTTATTAAAAGATCAACGGAAATAAACTTCCCGTTAAATTAACTTGTACGTACAATAACTTGTAATTTTTGCAACTTTTGGTATTTTTTAAATTTCAAAAAACTGCGTTGCGAAAGTTTGACAACAATATTGAGAAAAGATGATCAGTACGATAATAATATTGAAAATAATATTTGTATGTGTATTAAAAGAAGGACATAATATTATGTACCATTAGAAAGGTTAAAAACCAACTGGCCTAGACTAATGTCAACCTGATTACTGATTAAAAATCAGCTTAATTTTGTATTTATTTAGAGGAACTTGATGTTTTCATTACAGTAGTTTAAACATCTCTTGACGTAGAATCCAGCATCATATTGTAGGTACCATCGAGAGGTGGCTAAGATAATTTGGAGAAAGTGTAGAAGCTTTCTAAAGCTTTACTTTATAACGCAGGAAAGCAATGACAAATTTTTCAGTGCCACCTTTACGAGGTTGATTAGTAGAGCTTAATCGCTTTTCATATTGTATGAAAAAAAAATAATTTAATTTTGTGTGTGTAGTAGTAAAGAATTAGTATAAATTACAATTCTTACATTAATAAAATTACGATATTAACAAGAAAGATTTTGAATGTTAAAAAACCTGGTACTAATAACAACTTGGTAAACCACAACGCCGTGAGGTTATTAACTTCATGGAAAACCACTGAAAAAGTAAACCTATTATGAATGTGTATTCTAAATGTGTATGACGTTCTTGGAAGAGTTCAGTGGGTGACACATACAGGTGGCTAAGACATCTCCAGAAGCCTTGGGGATCCCAGCATCCAGTGGCCGACCGTGACGCAGGCGTGACGAAGAATTTTCGCAACAATGAAAGGGCTGGCGCACAGCGTGGGGATTTATAGAGAAGGGGTCTAACTACATAAATTGAAACCCCAAGAGTTGAATTATCCATTGGTTTGCTTCTTTTCGTTAGCAGTTAGCGTGTGTAATTAATTTAAATCGACAGACGGTTATCAAATCGTGGTCGATCTTATAGTTAAATCAACGTGACAGCTTTGAAAGTGAAAAACTCGTGATTTTAGGCTTACTTTTATTCATCAAATTTGAAATCAACCCTTTTCAACATTACCATGGCTGCTGTAGCTGCTGCTCAAAAGAACCGCGAAATGTTCGCAATCAAGAAATCATACAGCATTGAGGTAAGTTACATTTTTTAAATTTTTACTTATTGTCGAGTTCCCGTTAGTTTATTATTTTGCATTTCCTTTTTTAATTAAATTTGATTTTAAATTTCAAATCGCGTTGTAATTTTGAATTTAATTCTGTCGATTACTAAATCAACAATAATAAAATACAAAAAAGTCATTGAATTCAGAAGCTACAGGTTACTTATTAATACTCGGTTAATTATACACGAGTCAGTTTATTTAACATAAAAAATTAAAGTTAATTTATTTTAATTGTTATAATCTTATTTTAATTTTTATAATTTACCTATAATTAGCTAAAATTCTCCAATATATTTTAATTAATTTCTTAATAACGGATAGTTTCGAAATTTTTGTTAATATTTATAAATTAAGTTAAAAATATCTTTCTGTTTGGAATTTGAGTGCAATTATCAAATTCATGTAACATAATGAAGATGTCGAAAGTGATAATTAAATTAGTTTATTAAATTGCAAGGATCGTCCTCGATAAAACTAAGTAGCGATAGGTATACAGAAATTCAGTTGCATAAGTGAATAATAAACTAAAGTAAATCTTGGTTGCAAATACAAAAACACGTTAACCTTCACGCTAATAAATTCTTAATAAATTATAATTATACAATTAAATTCATAATTATAGTAAATAACTGTAAAATGAGTATGCACTTTGACCGATTTTATTAATCCTACTAAAATTAGACAAAAAATTTAAAATTTAATTTTCGCAAAAATTAACCTTATACACGCTCTAGGATTTATTTTAACCCAATTAATTAAATTTGCATAAAAATATCGAAATTATATTAATTATCACCACATAAATTAATGCACGCTATTAGTATCATGGTCGGTGAACGCTTATTGTCGATCACGAGGGAACAATAAATAACCTTGCTCTAAGAAAATTCTGTTATATTAATTCTTGATATCTCACTCTTCAAAGCTACCAAGTTTAGTCTTTGTAACCTACAGGATAATTACTTACGAAAAAATTATTGGTGAAAAGTTTTTCTCAAATACAAAAGAAAATCATGAAACACTTTGAACTTTGAATGTACGATTTTAACTTGGAGAATAAAGCTTTAGGATGTCAATTTCCTGAAGAGAGACTCTGTTCCGGCTGTAAATGACAATAGATTTAATTTATATCTTTTTTCTTAGAACGGTTATCCCGCAAGGCGTCGTTCTCTTGTGGATGATGCTCGATTTGAAACTTTGGTTGTGAAGCAAACCAAACAAAGCGTGTTAGATGAAGCTCGTCATCGCTCAAACGGTAAGCAAAATTAATTAATATTTTTAATTGTTATTCAAATTATGGTCGTTAAGCTCACCCAACAGGCAGATTTGGAATACAAACCCACGACTACTTGTCTGTTTCTGTTGGGCTGCAAAGTCTATTTCAGTTAATTTTATTTATTTTTTGATGTTGCACGTTGGATGTTTTGCATGATTATGTTGTATTATTGTAGATCCTAGTCTTGAACCAGAATTGTACATAGAGGAGAAACAACCTGAAAAAGTTACACAAGTTCAATCGGACGACTCAGGTACATAATATACATAATATATTATTATTGCAATTTTTCTTATCAAATTTTAAGTACATCAGTAATTTTTTAAACAATGCTTTCAACGCTCTTTAATTTCTGCAGCACTTCACATAGAACACAGACAAGCTGTAATTGCGTTAAGAGCAAAGTAAAAAGTGTGGTGCAATTTTATAAAGCACCAAAAGCCGCATAGAACTCGACTATATCCGGCTTTTATAGTTCAAAAGTCAATTTTCACCCTTCATTTGTTCTGAAGAAGTAGATTTGCGAGCTAATCCGCAAAAATGTGGCACTTGAGCACACAATAAATCACGTTCTTGTGTTTAAATTCTCAAATAAATTTCATAATATTTTTGCAGATTATGGTCTTACCGAAGAAGAAATTGTGCTTAGCAATGCCGTCAGTGAAAATCCTGAGGCACAACAAAGAGCCGCCTTAGTTTTACGTTTACGTGAAGGAATGAGTTCTCTTTCGCGCGTCTTGAAAAGTATCGAAAAATACCAGGGATCCGTTTGTCATTTGGAAACTCGTCCAAATCAAAATGATAGCAATCAATTGGATGCTTTAATTAAAATCGTCATGTCTCGACAAAATTTGTTACAACTTATCAAAAATTTACGACAGTCGTCAACTTTGGACACCGTCACTCTTCTAGGAGAAGATAATTTATCTGCTAAAAATCCTTGGTTTCCTCGCCACGCCAGCGATTTGGACAATTGCAATCACTTAATGACCAAATACGAACCCGAATTAGATATGAATCATCCTGGATTTGCTGATAAAGAATATAGAAATCGCCGTAAAGATATTGCCGAAATCGCTTTTAAATATAAATAGTATGTAAAAATATGCAAAGCATGAATAATTTTAACTAACAGTTTAATTTTTGCAGCGGTGATTCAATTCCAAACATCGACTACACGGAAACTGAAAATAAAACTTGGCAATCAGTATTTAACACGGTATTGGAATTGATGCCTAAGCATGCCTGCTTGGAATACCGTCGTGTATTTAAAATGTTGCAAGATGAAGGTATATTTATACCTAACAAAATACCCCAACTTGAGGAAATGTCTTCGTTCCTTCGTCGCCAAACTGGCTTTTCACTTCGTCCTGCTGCTGGATTATTAACGGCTCGCGACTTTCTTGCATCTTTAGCCTTCAGAATTTTTCAAAGTACTCAATACGTTCGCCACGTCAACTCTCCATATCACACTCCCGAACCGTAAGTCTTTAACTTAATATTGTTCTACTAAAAACGATCAAAGAACTTGCATATAATTGAATCATAAAGCCATTACACTAGCTGATGGCGCTGGCTTTTAGTAATTACCGACTCGATGTAGTCGATTTAATTTTCAACTACTTAAACTAGATGAACACTTTACGGACGTTCATTTTTATAATATTAACAGATTTTAAAGCTCTGAAGCAATTGTAATTTTTAATTTTAATTACCGCTGGTATAAAACTAAAAGCGCCTTATAACGTAATTCAAGAAATTAAATTTTATAAACGTGCAGACAATTTAAGAGGATTCTATTGGATTTTCCTTTTTTACAGAGATTGCATTCACGAATTACTTGGACACATGCCGCTTCTTGCTGATCCTAGCTTCGCTCAATTCTCTCAGGAAATCGGCCTTGCTTCGCTCGGAGCTTCAGATTCCGAAATCGAAAAATTGTCTACGGTATGTATTGGAACTGGATTATAATTTTCTTGAATTGAAGTTAATATGTCATGGTTAAACGGTTTACACGATATGCATATTAACTAATAGTAATTGCATTTAACATTGATTCACTTAAAAATTGCAACATAATGTGAACTAGTTATTTATTTTATACAAGTTTATATTACAACTCTTTTTATTATTTAGGTTTATTGGTTTACTGTCGAATTCGGTTTGTGTAAAGAAGCGGGGGCTGTCAAAGCTTATGGTGCTGGATTACTTAGTTCTTATGGAGAACTTCTTCATGCTTTAAGTGAAAAACCAGAATTGCGAGCATTTGAACCTGCAACCACTGCAATACAACCGTATCAAGATCAAGAATACCAACCTGTTTACTATGTAGCCGAAAGTTTTGAAGATGCTAAGGACAAATTTAGGCGCTGGGTTTCCAACATGTCCAGACCTTTTGAAGTTCGTTTTAACCCACATACTGGCCGTGTAGAAGTATTAGATTCTGCAGATAAATTAGAATCTCTTGTGCAACAACTCAACACAGAAGTTTTGCATTTATCCAATGCAATAAACAAATTGAAAGTTCCGGCGCTTTACTAAACTGCTAATTTGGTTCGGCGAAAAGCAAGAGCGGCTAAGTGACTGGTGTTGCTCTTGTACTATCGCAACACACCAACACCTCATCGGTACCATTGTAAAAAAACTTATCATTTATAAATTATAGATATTTTATATTATTTTAGTATTAGTAGCAAGTACGCGCTTTGTGATCTCTCAATCTAAAGTATTGCACCCGTACTTTCTGCGTTGTAATTTAATTTTAAGTAAATGTGCACAAACCCACGTATTATTTATATAATTAATAGCACATTAATTTTGTGATAATTATTCAACCTACTCTTTAAATAGAGATAATATTATATTGTAATATAGTATTCGATGTAAATTAAAAATGTATGTGTACAGAGTCTAGTAGACAATATAGAAGAACAATGAATTTATCTGTTTATTATTTAATTAAGTTACATATTTTCAATAGTGATTTTTCAATTACAACCATTAAAACTAACCCTTTGATTTGAGCGTCCGCTACTTCTCGGAGTGCAAGTTCTGGCCAATGATACCATAGTTCCAGGAAGAATAGGAACAGCATGAGGTGGCATTACAGGCATATTATTAAATGAAAAGTCATTTTCAATTCCACCTTGTTCCAGATATTTATTACGTGGTATTAATTTCTTTACCTTTACTGGAGGTAAGTCTGGCATGGCATTACTGGGTAAATCTGGAACACCATAACCGGGATTCGAACCAAACGAAGGACCTGGAGGGCATGGTGGGCACATCTTCGATGCATTTTTTTTCGATTTCATCTATAAAAAACAACAATAATTATAATATTACTACCGCATTTTATGTGAATGCATACTTTCAACGAGGAAATATTAAAATGTGAAAAATGTAAAACCTTGTAATTTTTATGTTGCTTGTACCTGAATAATATTGTAATATAATTACAATATTGACAAAAAATTAACCATTATTTATAATTAATTTAACGTTAATTAGAAAACCATACACACCTACAAATTCAATTATTCAGCTTGTATAATTTTATTAACATTAAATTTTTATATTTTTTCTTATAAATAATAATTATTATTATTGTAACATTATGTTTTTGTTTTTACCAATAACCATATCTTTACGATACCGTTTGATGTGATACTGATATTGTGTTGATTTATTTTGTATGTCCGATAACTATTTGTCCAGAACACAACGCCCAATTTCGAATTTGTTATAAAAGAGACAGAAATTGAATACGTTGATTTTTCTCACTGTAGGTGTACTATTAATTACTATTTTCCGCATTAATATAATTATATTCAATAGAATAATTTAACTTATGTTGCATATTATATATTAAACAAATGACAAACCTATTTAATGCCTAAAAAATTTTCTTAATTGGGTTAATCTCGACGTTACATAATATTATCTGTGATGTAAATGACATAGTCATTTACATTCTTCTTTCGGAATTCGAATATTGAGGAATATTATTAATTATTGAATTTTAATTTATTGCTAAATAACTACTAATTCATTGATGTGCACCCTTTGTACTTTTCAAAACGAAATTTAAATAATAATTCTCAATACTTATTTTTTCTCATTATTATAGCTTTAACTTATCTATTCGAATTTTAAATCTTCTTCTATGTAAGTAATCTTTTCTTTTAATCCCCATCATTCTTAATTTTCATTTTCAGATATCTTTTCACATCTCCTATTTTTTTAATTCTTTTTCTTTGGGTGGTTATCCGATTCCGGATGTTTGGCCATCCTCTCGGCTAAGCCAAGAAGGCTGTACCAGGGAAATGCTAATGTTAATGGAGTGGTGGTTTGCCTTCCCGATAGTCCACAGATCAATTTTGAACTTTTTAGATCATTAACATTTTTCTAAGGATTCTTCTTGGCATATTACTCCCGGTAGTTTGCCATTGTCTTCTGAGGGGAGACGGTTAGAAAAAAGCTTTTACTTCACTCGGATTCGAACCGGGTATTTAGCGTTCATAATGAACTCGTGCGACCACTATGCCCCGACAGTTTTTTTGATTATCATTCATTATTTATTTATATTACTTGATTTAGGTCAGTTTGCCATAAGATTTGATAATTATTTCCTCATTTATTTTTCATGTAGATCGTGTTTCATGAAAATTTCCATTTTTCAAAATTAACTTAGTTCAATTTCATCCATTATAAGATTTTATTTCTTTAATTAAAATAATTTCATTGGATTGATTGTCTCTCTATTGGCTTATAATATATTATATTTTTTACTATAGTTTACTTTATTTATTATTGTTTAATTCATATTTTGTCATTTGGTTACTTTATTTAAGGACGTTCATACATGAGGCTTGTTAGTAGATAAAATTATTTTTTTTACTGAATTGTGTAG
This sequence comes from Rhagonycha lutea, assembly GCA_958510855.1. Lineage (NCBI taxonomy): Eukaryota > Metazoa > Arthropoda > Insecta > Coleoptera > Cantharidae > Rhagonycha > Rhagonycha lutea. The sequence continues at coordinate 61,684,696 of OY294036.1, forward strand.
TGTAGAATTGTGTAATTATGTTGCTTTTGGATTCTCTAAAAATAAAAACCTGTAACCGATAATTTCAAAGAGTAATTATTGATTAAAATTCAAATTTTTAACATAGGATCTTATGGAGAATAGAGTTTTCGTGTATTTAAAATTATAAAAAACAATATTATTCAAGTAGATATCGTAATATATAATGTTTATAAATATTCTTTAAAGTATATAGTTTATATAATTGCATTAAAAACAGGGTGTTACCGAACATTTCAATTAATTATTAATTATTTTCATAAATAAAACTAAAACTATTTTGTTAGGTTAGTCGTCATAATAAAACTGGCAACAACGCACAATAGAACAGTGACGTTTTTTTATGTTTTGACAAAATGACGAAATTTATGTTTTTGGGAAACAAGACACCATGACTGTTTCTAACATTATAATGATTATTACTATTCATAACTGATAGTAAAACTAATAATTTATGTAACTGTCAACAAAACAACTTGATACACTGACATACAGTTCTAGTATTTTTTATTTGAAAACCGCGGTGTAGCCAAATTTAATACGTAATTTAAAACAAGTCAAATTAATTACTAATTTATAATACTGATATTTTACAATAAATATCGAAAAAGTATTTCCGATATTCAAAACAAATTAATAAATCATTATATGATTTTGGATATATTTGAAAATTTTTCCAAATCTCTAAATAAATTTCATAACAAATTAGTACTCAATTGATTTCAAAGTCGCGTTCGTACGTCCTTAACTCTACTAGCTTTAACAGCTTTAACAGCTGTAAAACTAATACCCGAGACTAAACGACGAATAAAGTTTAAACATTTTAAAATGTTGTCCTAGTGTGAAGCTGACTTTTACATGACTTTTGACGCTTAATTTTCAAACGCCACCTGTTTTAATTTTGGATGTAGCTATTTATACATACCGTATGTATACGCAATTGGCTATGTATACATACAGTATGTATATGCAATTAGCTATCTATATTATACAGTATGTATACGTAATTGGCTATTTATACATACAGTATGTATACAGAATTGCCTATTTATACATACAGTATGTATATGCAACTGGCTATTTATACATAATTATAGTATGTATACAAGTTAGCAACGAATTTGTGAATAAATAAAAGATAAATATGTATCACTTGAGGAACAATTCCTTAAAAATTGGGATAGCTGTAAAGAAATGTGGGTACATTATTGTATAATCGCTGGCGGGAGCTGTGTTTTATGTGGTCTTCCAGCAGTCGGTTGTATGCCGTGTGTATGAAGACGGCTCTCGAATGTTATTTCGGGAGGAAAAATGTTAAGGTTCTTCGTTTCAATTAAAAAACACTTTGAAATCACAAGAACAGAATTACAAGAGAACTTGAAGTGATCTGCTTGGTGGTCAGGATGCAACTTGGCCTTAAAAAAACAGGGCTTACAAAAGTTGGCGACGATGGCGGTAACTCTTACAAGGAAGTAGCGCTTTCTACAATGGCGCCAAATACAAATACAAAAAACACAAAGATCTTGCCAATTATTTTAGAAAACATTTATCATTAATGGGAGACACTACAACGAACAGAATTGAACGATCACTTTGGACCCTTAAACAATACATGCAAACTAAATATCATAGTTTGACAACAATTTATTTGCCTTATGAGGCGGTCATTGCCTTGCACCTAACGCAGTTGGATGCGATTATGGGGCACCGTGCTTCGGAAGGCACGTTAAGCCAGTGGTCCTCTGGGTTAGTGAATTGCTACCATTAACATAATATACCAAGATACAGGCACATCTGAAGGCAAGTCGAGCAAGCTACCTGATGGATATAAAATATTTATATGCTCAAAGTTTCTAACACTGCCAAGGAAACGACGCATGTGTTGGGAAATAACAGGCCTTGGCCTACTAGAAAAGAATTCTCTAGAGAATTACTTCTAGAAAGAAGAAGAAGAAGAAGAATATACAGTACAATCTTAATTTTCATGGTTACTTATTATCGAAATCAAAAAAATAAAAAACATAATCTTAATATAGTTTATTTTTGTGAATATTAAAAGAAAAAAATATAAAATTTCACACTTTTCCAGTTCTAAATATAAAAAATACAGTTTACAGTACACCCATAAAAATGTATGTCCCAAAAGTAGGTTAACAAACACAAAATTATATGTTAGTACCCACAATGTCCACCCCCCAGAATTGATATAGTTGCCAATCTAAATGGTAATGATTGGGTATACTAGTACACTCAATTGGAGTAATATCAAACCATATTTCTTCTATTAAATTGCGAAGGTAGTCAAATTTCTGGGACATATTTCTGAGATTCGGAGTTTAAGCAGAGTCGAAAGGTTTTTTATAGGAGAGAGGACCTGACTCTGGGGTGGCCACTCCATAACATTAATATTGACATCTTGAAGGTAATTGGTGACAATTTTGGCGCGATATAAGGAGTATTGTCCCGCTGCAGAATAAATTCTTCACCAATTAGACGTTTACCTTATGGTATAATTACTTCTTTTAAATGATTTAAATATGCCGCAACATTGACTCTTCCTTCTAATACCAAAATTTTTCCTACCCCTACTGAACACATACACCCCCCAAATCGTGAAAACCTTTTATAATGATTTTAGTGTGGGTTTAGTGCACTTATACGAGTATACTTCTGCATGTTTCCTCCAAACGTACATCCTACCATGATTATATTTCAGACGAATCATAGATTCGTCAGTCCATAATATTTTATCCCAATAATTTAAGGGTTTTAAAATGTTATCTGAATAGGACTTCATCCCTTTTTTAATATTAATCTTGTTAACAAAGGGTAGGTACTCTGCGAGAAATTCTACCATTTTTATTTACTTCACGAAGACGACGTCTTACAATTTCTGTCGATATTTGATTTTTGCTGTAAATTTCAAGGCTTGCACGAATACCTGGAGCGGACATGTAAGGATCTGAAGACGATATTATTTGTATGTTAATATCCTCCCGATTATTTGTGATTCTTGGCCGTCCTTGTCTCTTAATTGCCGTTACTCTACCTCCGGTTTTGAATGATTTTATAACTTTAAAAACCGAAGTTGGTGATTTATTATAAAATTTGCTATCTCGCGAATTTTTTTTGCCATCTCCATGCATTTTTAGTATTAATGTACGTTCTTCTAACGTTAAATATTTAAATTTGGCCATATTGGTACTTTAAATTTTGATAATTCTATAATAATGAATGTTAGCATTTAGCAAAATAATTTGACATGAATTACCTTGTTTCATTTCTAACCTTTTTGAGTTTTTCAAAAAAATTTGTACTAAAAAGCTTGAATTGACTTCAATATATCGTCGGTGATGTGACAATACCTCCTATCTACATAAAACCACATTTTGCAGAGGAGACAAAAAACTGATTATTTTTTATATACAAGCTACGAGATAGGAGATTATGTTTTATTTAAATTTCAAGGTACATAATTTTTTCCGACTTACTAGATTTTACCATAACATGCGCATTAATTAGACCGTTAAAATGATACCAAAATCTCAATTTAGCAAAAAAAATGAGATAGGAGGTATTGTCACATCACCGACGATATATTATAATTTCAATAAACTCAATTGCACTTGTGCTGATAACACTAAAGACTGATCTTTAAAGATTTTGTTAACCTACTTTTGTGACATAAATTTTTATGGGTGTACTGTATTTTTTATATTTAGGACTGGAAAAGTGTGAAATTTTATATTTTTTTCTTTTAATATTCACAAAAATAAACTATTATTAAGAATATTTTTTTTATTTTTTTGATTTCGATATGAAAATTAAGATTATAATGAAAAATATACTTTGTTAATAATTTTGTGAGATACTGTAGTTTGGTATTCATTCAAGAATAAATAACAAATTAGCAAAAAATTAAAAAAAAGTTTTTAAAATTATGGATAGTGATATCGAGATAAAAAAGATACCGGAAGGATGTTCTGAAGCCCTCACAGACACGGGAATAGAATTATTTCAGAGACAGTTAAAAGTATTTAAAACTTTAGAGTCCAAAATGAGAATTAAAAATAAAAGCATTGAGGAAAATCTTGATAGCAAAATATCAAAATTTTATAATACCTACATCGGTTTATTTTGGAATTATTTTAGTGCAAAATGTCGTCATATTCTTATGATAAGAACATAATAATAATTTGGACATTATTTTTTCAATTAAAAATGCACTAATAAGTATGGATACAGATGATGTAAATGAGACATAGATGATCTTATTGAAGATGAAACTTTTGCTAATGATTTTAAGTTTTATTTATTAAAGTTCATTTACAATGTTGTTCAATAAAGTAATCAATTTAAACTACCAATACAGTAAAATAAATATATTATTTTTGATTTTGTATTTTACTTTTTTTTTTATAGAAAGTGGGCTTAGTCTTTCTCTTCGGATGTGTTTTGGATTTAATTTTAGTTTTGAATTACAAGTTTTCATTTGATTGAATTGAACCGAATTATGTTCAAAAAGAAAAATTCTGTTTCTTACATTATTTTCTATTACTTTTAATTCCTCTACATATTATTAATATTTTTAATTATCGTCAGTGCCGCATTAAATTTTTCCCTATCGGATAACAAAAAGTAAAATACAAAATCAAAAATAATATATTTATTTACTTTATTGGTAGTTTAAATTGATTACTTTATTGAACAACATTGTAAATGAACTTTAACAAATTAAACTATAATTTTTTTAATAAAAATATAGTGTAGTTATAGGCAAATTTCAATTTTAATAATTGTACAGTCATGTATGTATGTCATGTGACATACAGTCAGTATGTATGAATAGCCAATTGCATATACATACTGTATGTATAAATAGCCACATCTTTTAATTTTAAACACATAAATGTATGAATAAATTTAGCTGTAACATGAAGTACCTAAACTATAATAATTTTTGTTCTTTATCTTACTAGTAAAATTTATATTTACAGTATAACTAATAATGCAAATTGATACATTTTTTGTAGTGTGGCTCATTAGCCGAACGCATGGAGCTTTATAGCTATCGGGCACATAACCCAAATTCAAAACTTGCCTTGAATTTTATTTTTTAAATATTTATTTATAATTTTCACAATTAATAACCCAAAAATAGATTGCGATGATATCTGACCAAACGAGGGGTTTACGACCACAATCTAAATGGTCGTCTCGCACGCCTCTGTAAGACGAAGAGAAGTAGCAACAGTCACATACATTATAATAAAGCATATAATTTAACACGTCTAAAACAAATCTAGAAAAAGTATTAAAGCCTTTATGTGATGATTTGTTCTTTTGAAAAAGGTTGTCATCAAGGACATGCGTTCATTGCAACGAAGCATGGTTCCAAGAAACTAAGATGACGAGTGTGAATGAAAAGAATGCAGACCATATGGTAAAATTAACCTTCGCATGGCATACTTATATTTTAGTTACTTAGATGGCATACTGGGGTCCTGTGGACCCCAACGGTAAAAGGGATTAAATCAATAGAGAAAATAAAATTTTAAGACTGATGTTTGTAAGAAACACTAACTAGTGTATTTGTCACTGAAAAGTATAAATAATCCACCTAAAAAAGAAAAACTTTTAATTATATTCGACATTTAGTAAAATATGGCAAATTTCATCAATCAAAAGCAACCTTTTAGTATATAATTTATTTACACAAAACTGAAAAAGAATTTAACCGAAAATTATTCTATACTATAAACTAGACATATGGTTCTATAAAATAAAAAAAAAAAAATCATCATATGTTATCACAAAAGTCTTATATGACGTTTTTAAAATTGCGATTTATTCAATGTAATCATCGCACTCCGCACCTATGTAAATGAAATATAAATTCTTATATTTTGAAATATCTTATTAATTAATTATCTGAAGTTAAAAACTTAACAATTTAGGTAATATTAAATCACTAAATTATGGTTATCAAAGGCCAAAATTACTAAAAAAAATATTTCCACTTTAACAAAATAGTTACGTAAATGGCATACTGGGGTCCCACGGACCCCAAGCTCGCTTCAATCGTATAAAACTTGAAGGGCATACCACAACTAACAGTAGCATAGTGTGTAAAATGTCGAGAGGGTTATGATGCTAAATTACAACGGTGTCGATTTGCCAAAAATAAATATTAGAACATTCTACAGGCTTTTTAAGATGTCGTGGGGTCCCAGGGACCCCAGTATGCCATGCGAAGGTTAATATAGGAAAATGTAAAAAAATGTAATTATGATAAAATTTGTTATAATATATTGTCGTATTTTTTTTGAGCCCCAATTGAGTCCATTAGTGGTGACGTCACAACGCCTAGAAATCGGCAAACCGTATTACGCGAATTGACTAAGTGGTTTGCGTCCATTTGAAAAAGAACATAACACGAACAGGTGCAAACACGACGATCGCATCAAGGAAAGTGACAACTGTATCAACATAACCCTATTAAATTCATTTAATTGTTATAAACATATATTAATTATATAAATAATTCACTATTCTACTAATTATAGTCTACTATTTTATGGTAGAAAGTTCCTTAAGTATTTAAAGTAAAACATTTTTTAAATTTAATTGGTTGCTCTCATTCTGGTGAAAAACCATTAGAATGCATGACATTATAATTAATAGTTTAAATAATATAAAGACCTTTTAAAACCTTTTTAACGTATAGATTTAAATTTTAGGAAACATACTGCGATTTTCACCTCTACGGTGTCTTTTTCTTTGAATTATATTTTATTTAAAAAGTGTTAAAAATAATTGTCAAACGTAGAAGGTTTCTCGCTACTGTGAATTCAATCACAATTGTACAATATTGTGCACTTCACTCAATTTTTCTCATTAACTAAACTTTCACATACCGTAAAATGGGGTGAATCACAACAGGCAGGTGAATCACAACAAAAGTTTGGGAAGGCACAAATAATTTTTCTGTGCATCAAGGATTAATCAAATAATTTTATTCAATGTTGCAGTACAGAAAAATTATTTGTGCCTTCCCAAACTTTTGTTGTGATTCACCTGCCTGTTGTGATTCACCCCATTTTACGGTATGTGAAAGTTTAGTTAATGAGAAAAATTGAGTGAAGTGCACAATATTGTACAATTGTGATTGAATTCACAGTAGCGAGAAACCTTCTACGTTTGACAATTATTTTTAACACTTTTTAAATAAAATATAATTCAAATAAAAAGACACCGTAGAGGTGAAAATCGCAGTATGTTTCCTAAAATTTAAATCTATACGTTAAAAAGGTTTTAAAAGGTCTTTATATTATTTAAACTATTAATTATAATGTCATGCATTCTAATGGTTTTTCACCAGAATGAGAGCAACCAATTAAATTTAAAAAATGGTTTGCTTTAAATACTTAAGGAACTTTCTACCATAAAATAGTAGACTATAATTAGTAGAATAGTGAATTATTTATATAATTAATATAAGTTTATAACAATTAAATGAATTAAATAGGGTTATGTTGATACAGTTGACACTTTCCTTGATGCGATCGTCGTGTTTGCAAATGTTCGTGTTATGTTCTTTTTCAAATGGACGCAAACCACTTAGTCAATTCGCGTAATACGGTTTGCCAATTTCTAGGCGTTGTGACGTCACACTAATGGACTCAATTGACAATAAGATTGGATGGGGAAAATGTTTGTACAAATTTATAGTTGGTATTGTTAAAATGAGAGATAATAGGGACTCGCACTTTGACCGCCGTGCGGGCAGGTTGCGAATTTTGGTTAATTATATTGAAAAGAGTAAATTTTTGAATAATTGTGAAAGAAAAATAAATACTGTTGATTTGAAAAGTGTTTTTATTTTAGAGATCATTAATTTGAAGAAATTATTATTTGAAATTTGAAAGTGGAATTTGTTTAATATTATTAGAAGGTCACGCGTAAAGTGGTGATAAAAATTTTGGAACCGACGAGCAAGCCGCGGCGTATGTTCGGAAGATAATTCAGCGGCTCGATTAAATTATTTTTGAAAAGTTTTTGAATAAAAGTTGGGGGCTGGATTATTTTACGTCAATATGTCAGATTTGTTAAAATAAAAAATCAATATCAATATTTTGAATATCAATAATTAAAAGATATCTCAGAATCGGTATTTGTATAATCGGACTCCTTTCCTTAGCATAGCAATATTGTAAGTTTTTAAATGAAATAATATATACCCCCGAAACATCGATCAGTGTAAAATGTGCTTTATTTGAACAAACCACATTTCCCACAAATAAAAATTCCATTGATTTCTTGATAGGTATTAATGCAACTTGAATTTAATATTTTGATATTTTACAGGGGAAATAGATATCTCACACAAAAGCCGTAAACGTCTTGCATGCCAAGTTTTCCATTTGGTTTATTCGCACTTATTACAAAACAGCGACAATATGCCAAGAGAATTTAATGTAAAAAAAAATATTAATATTAATGGATCACGATTCCTCAGTCATGCGGATACGACTGGAGAAAAAAGAACTTTTACATTTATTATAATAATAATGGTGCAAATCGGTGATGCAATGTTGACTCCCCCCTTGTTAGTAAAAATGTATACCGAGATGTTTTTATTGTGAATAATTAATTGCTGGTTAATCATTACAGTAAAATAATTGATAAAATAGAAAATTGCACGCTATAATATAAGAATAGGTAATGCCAGTAATTCTTACTCAAAAGTTCTTTATGGAATATTTTTTTATCATTACTAAATTACATAATAAATAATGTCTATCATTAAAGTAATTATGGTAAGGTAAAATTATTTTAGTTTCTGACGTAATGCCCTAAGTCGATAATATTTTTGCTGATAATTTTGCACAGGTAGCTGGCAGTAGTAAAGTTCATTTTTTAGCTGGATACTTGCGAGAAGTATACACTCATTTGCGTTAGGAAAAGAGTGACCATCTTGTACTGACAAGGAGAGATCGCCTACTCGGCATCACCGATTTCGTCCAAATTCAGCGTATATGTAGGGCTTGACTAGAACTGAAAGTAACCTAAGTGGAATCACCAGATGGCCAGGCGTTGTTAAAAAAAAGCTTGTAAAAAACTGTTATCGAGAAGTAGTGAATACATAAGCCATTCTGGGTAGAATATTTCCCAAGTAGTAGTTGGTATAATGGTAGAGCGTTAGGACTAGTGATACGAGGGTTGGGAGTTCGAGCGCGTCCGCGTAAGTTTTTTTTTTACGATTTTTAATACGATATTCAGGTGTTCGAAACCCTCGTGAGGAAATTTTTTTATTTTCAATTTTTGCGATACTTACGCCACAAATAAATAATACACACATGTATGTATTGTAGGTACAATACTTATATTTTTACAAAAGATGTTGGTATTAATTTCTTACGTAATTATGAATGTTTTGTGTTATTATGAATTTTATGTTAGATTATAATTACTTGATAATTACTGTAACTTTATAAGAAATAAAGTATCTATGACGTTCTAAGTCTTTTGTAAAAATATAAGTATTGTACACAGAAAAAAATCCTTGATGTTAAATTCGCACAATATTGTGTTCTTGCAATTGTGTTCTTGTTAATCCCAAATTGAGTTCTTGATAGGTACTGGGCTTGTTAGAAATATGCAAATTTTTGTACCTGGAAAATTGTATTGTATATGGTAACTATTGTTGTTTAAGTTCCACCCAATAATTGTGTTCTTAAGATTGTGCGAATTGTAAACGTAAAATTTTACTTGAATAATTATTATTAAAGCAGTAAAATTTGAAAAAAATTTTCATTTTTAGATTATATACATTTAATCCGTAATTATGCAAACGATTAAAATATAATTTAAATATTTACCGTTATTTATAGTTTTAACACGTGGATAATAATTTTATTTTAAAAATTTAAACTTAATAATTATTATTAATAATTCTCTTTGCTTAAAATTAACGAACATTTTAAGATTAAAGAATTTACTGCAATTAGAATTAAATGTTAAAAATTTAATCTAAAGAAGTGTGATAATCGTATTAATTTACTGTAAAATTATAAATTCAACAAAAGCTTAAGTAAACGTTAAAACATTAAAATTTTAACCGTAAGTAAAGACAACATACAAGAAATTTTATTTAGAACCTTTTATCACAAGATAGAACCAGAAAATATTGGAAAATATGAAAATTTCAAATATGTGGGGGGGGGGGGTCAAACAACGTGTTGTTTTTTAAAAAAGGTGAAAAATATAGTAAAATTATTGAATAATTTACAAAAGTATCTTATTACTTTTCGTTGTATCGTATTTATTTTTTAAATTCTACAATAATTTCACTATATTTTTCAACTTTTTTAAAAAACACCACGTTGTTAATTCCCCCCCCCCCGTATTTGACATTATTTCATATTTTCTGGTTTTCTTGTGACAAAAGGTTAAAACTGTTTCTAAATAAAATGACTTACATATTGTTCTTTAATTAGGGTTAAAATTTTAATGTTTTTAAATTTTACTTAAGTTTTTTATAAGTTAATAATTTTAAAATAAATTAAATACGATTATCACACTTCTTTAGATTGTTCTTTTAACATTTAATTCTAATTACAGCAAAATTCTTTAATCTTAAATTTTGAACTTTCAGCAAACAGAATTATTAATAATTATTAAGTTTAAATTTTTAAAATAAAATTATAACCCACGTGTTTAAAACTATAAGTTAGGGTAATTGTTACGGTAAATATTTAAATTTTATTTTAATCGTTTACGTAATGTAATATTTTAACGTTTGCTTAACGTTTTGTTAACTTTATATTAAAATTTTAAAATTAAAACAATTTTAATGTAAAGAATTAAATGTTATAAAACAGAAATCTAAAGAAGTGTAATAATCTGATATTGTAAAATTATAAATATAGAAAAAGTTGAATAAGCGCAAAAATATTAGAATTTTAACTATCAGTAAGAATAACATTGATTAAATTTTATTATTTTTGAATTATTTCATTTTTGTTAACTCGATATATTTTATTTATTAAATTTAAAATTAATTCTCCAAGCATAAGTATAACTTAAGCTTATTATTATAATTCGCTTCGTAGACCAGTGAGTACAGCGTACGCCTATAGATCCAGAGGTTACAGGTTCAAATCTTCAAAATCAAAAAAAAGGTAAGTAAAATTTGTCAAGTGTGTTCCCCTACTGCAATTAAAATTTATCGCAATTTAAAAATGAAAGTATAATAATAAATTAAGATCTGTGAATACAGATATTTCTAATAATAATTTATTTATATATTAAAAATTTTATTTTAATAAATTTTCTTATACAAAACACAAAATTGTGTTGTGGACTATTAAAAAGGTTTTACCATAAGAAGGCATAATTTGGGTTGTATGCAGGTATAGATAGGTTGACCCAAAAGTTTACCTGCTTGGAACACAATGTTTTACTTGTAACCTATTTCAACCCAAATTTTACCTGGAGTATGCACAATTTTACTTACGTTTAGCACAATTTTTTTTCTGTGTACCTACAATACATAGTGTATTGTTTATTTGTGGCGTAAGTATCACAAAAATTGAAAATAAAAAAATTTCCTCACGAGGGTTTCGAACCCCTGAATATCGTATTAAAAATCGTAAAAAAAAAACTTCCGCGGACGCGACTCGAACTCCCAACCCTCATATCAAGTCCTAACGCTCTACCATTATACCAACTACTACTTGGAAATTATTCTACCCAGAATGGCTTATGTATTCACTACTCCTCGATAACATTTTTTTACAAGCTTTTTTTTAACAACGCCTGGCCATCTGGTGATTCCACTTGGGTCACTTTCAGTTCTAGTCAAGTCCTACATATACGCTGAATTTGGACGAAATCGGTGATGCCGAGTAGGCGATCTCTCCTTGTGAGTGCGAAAGGCAATCTTGCTTCTCATCCGATGCAAGAAGTAATTTTACAATTGTTATTATTTTAATTATATCACTCTACGTTTTTGACTGAATTGATTTTAATAAAGAAATTAGTTTTAACAAAATCATATTTAATAATGAAATTATTGAAAATAATAAAGAAATAAGAAAAGAAATAATAATGCCTTCAGCATGTACAGACCATTTATTCCTTCCTCGAGCAACCCTAAATGAGGTGGAATTCGGATGAACCCAGTTCTTAGGTTTGTATGCGTTACGGTGAAGTTAAATTTCATATTGCAAACGGGGGCGTAAATAAAAAAGGTTGAGAAGCACTGGCTCTACTAGTTTCAATAAAATGTCGTTATAATAGTTATATTTCTCTTATACTTTAGTAGTGTGTTATTTTATAGTATTTTAAAATAGGGTGAAGCAGATCCGATAGAGTGGATCTTTGATCCGCTCTAAGAACCTTTATATCCGTTGGACTTTCAACAATTAAATATGAGGAAGAGTGTTCGCTGCTTAGGGTTTACTGGTTTATCAGTTTGCAAAGCGGAGGATTGGACGATTTTAACATTTATCCTCTGCGTCCCAGGTTTACATTTAATTATTGTTAAGTATTCAACATTTGTATTATATTTTTTCTATGCAGGAAATGACTGTGATGAGGATGCTAATAACTCTAGTTAACCAGTGTTACATTAACTTGGGTTATTTTAAATAAAATTTTAACTTCAGTACATGAGATACAAGCATAGAGGTTAACTAACTGAAGTATGTGACGATAACATAACATTTTTAATGTTTCCGTGGCAAAGATGGTAGGTACATAATTTTATGGCGTTACACATTTTTTTTTATTTATCATGAAAATATTAAATAGAAAAATGTTATTTGAAGCAATAAATTTTTTATTTTTAATATTTGTGGACCAAAACCTACCTTAGCTTCTCCTTCATTCATATAATAATTCAAATCTGCTATCCTGTTTTTGAGTATTTGCAGCGAACGCTGTGCGTCATAAAATTTGTCTGTAAATTCTCCTATCTCCATGTTAGTATCTTGAATATCTACTGGAGCACCTTGGTTTGATTTACACACGCACTTATCAGATTTCTGACTATTCATACTACTGCCATCGTCATCGTCACAACAAGATCTCTTTTTATTACTTGAACTATGAGATTTTGGTGTAGCAATTCCATGAAAGCAACGCTTTGGAGTTTGCATAGAAGAGGGCCTCTTTTGCGCACATGGGCGCGTATACTCTGGTGAAGAACTTCCACTATTTTGAGAATTATTGTTACTGGTTATAGATTTTCTTCCTTTTTCTGTGTTTGTAGATTTTACTTGTTTATATAGACACTGACATGTTTGTGTTCCTTGAGCAGCTGACTCAGTCTTCTTTTTTGGGGGGGTTGGATATGGTACGGATGGTCGTTGTTGTGATGGAGGCTATATATTGATAGAAATTTTTATTATTAGATTTTATATAAGAATCTCCGAAATAAAGACAAATTCAGCAAAACTCCAGTTAAATTTAGATTTATTTAATAGTTAACATTTTTTAATATCGTGAAAAGGGTTTATGGAATGGTAAACGGGTGATCAGATCAACACAAAATGTGTAAATATAAGTTGATTTGTTTTGTGTAAGGAAGTAAAGTATATTATATTAATCGAAGAAAATAATTTTACTAACCTCTGGTCGTCTAGGAAATTTTTGGTGACAAGGATGTGTAGATTGCTTATATGAATGATTTTGTATATGTGCAAGTTGATTAAATGCTGCCACATTTCTTATTAGGTCTTCTGCATCTTTGGAAAATTTATCTAAAAAGCCTTGCACAGCAGGATTCATCCTATTTGATTTTTTTAGTGATTCGTTACACAAACCAACCCCATATTTTTTAAATTTATTGTATTAACTGAATGATAATTTGGGTGATAATTTTGTCAAATTGACGTTTAATGATTGACATTTACTGAAAATGATTATCAAGTGTATTGCTATTCAAGATTGATTTATGTACTATAATTTGACAATAAAGCAGTCTTGACGAGTATCACCTACAGACTACAGAGCCGTTGCCAGTGAGGTACAAATCCAATTTCTGCTATGATGATCTGATTTATAAATTAATGAATTGATATACTATTTAAGTTTTAAATCGGATATTGGTTCTATGTAAATTATTAGTATTACAAATTAAAATACGAGTATCAATATCCCTTTAAGCAACGGAATCTCCTCCAGCAATCATGTATGAACAACATGAATCACAGAATTGTAGTCCTGAGGATGGCTATTAGTAAATAAAGCCGAAACGTCGACCGACAGTTTACTTGTTTCTTTGTGCGTATCCAATATCCTGTGATTCCTGTTGTTCATAATATCCCTTTGTATCAAATAACACTAAAATGTGCTTTTGAAAATTTTGAAACATCAGTAACTTTTAGTTTATACTAAAACTACTCTACTAGCCATTCTAGCTGGAGTACCACAGGGTTGCGTCCTTCAACCGCCTTTATATCTCCTATATACATTTGACTTCCCGGTAACTGAAAACACTGTATCAGCCACATACGCAGATGATACAGAGATTATGGTATCTGATGAAGATGCAATCCGTGCATCTCTTCATCTACAGAATCACCTAGATAAAATAGAAAGGCTAAAGAACTGTCGTATTAAAGTCAATACCACAAAGTCGGCACACATTACTTTCACCCTCAGAAGAGGAAGCTGTCCAAGTGTAATGCTGTACGAAAATTTTCTTCCTGTGCAACAATCAATAAAGTACCTGGGTTTCCACCTTGATCGACTGGGCCAATCATATTTGGAACAAACGCTTGCAGTTGGGACTCATCCATCGTAAGATGTACTGGCTCATGGGTAAAAACTCCCCCCTATCTATTGAAAATAAAGTCCTGCTGTATAAAACAGTCGTAAAACCCGTATGGACATATGGAATCCAATTGTGGGGCGCGGCCAGCGACTCAAATATTGCGAAGATCCAACTATTCCAAAATAAGGTGTTGCGTAGCATCTACAACGCTCCCTGGTATGTTCCCAATGATCTAATTGCCAATGACTTGCAAATCAACAACATAAAGGAAGAAATATCATCGGCCAGCAGAAAATATCAACTCCGCTTGATGGACCATCCAAATGTACTTGTAGGTGATCTTCTCGTTGGTCTACCGTACCGACAAGGAGACTAAATAGACACGACCCGGCGGACCTGCACCGACGTAATTAAATATCACTTAATGACAAACTGTATACTTTAAGAAGGAATAAAATAATAACGAGTCTAATTTTCACAAATGTTTATTAATATAACTACTAGTTTCGCTCTCTCGAGCATCTTCAAGTTACTGAAGTTTACACCACAAGTTACAATACTTTAAATTGTATTAATTATTTTTAAGGAGGCTCACTGGGCAGGCTCTCCACTATGTCATTCACTTACAAATTCTCAAATAATGTTACTTATCGTCCATTGACGGATTGTAATAAATCATGGAGACAATAAAAAAAAGTAACTTTTCAATTTTCACCACCAAATCTTAAAAATCATCATTTTGGAACGATTACAAGTATATCGTATATACTGAGGGGTAATTCACTAAGGTTTAAACCGTACAATAGATTGCAGTCCCTAAAGATTGCACAGAGATTTTAAAAGATTTTTGAGATTGTCAAAAGATTTAACAAGATTTTATAGATTATAATCTGGATTTTGCATGATAACAATGATAAGATTTTTGTGGGATTGCTTCGAAGATTTTAAAAATTTTTCTGAGATTTGACAGATTTTTATTAAGATTATGAAGATTGTGCGGGATTTTACTGCTTTTATAAAGATTGTAGAAATTATATAGATTGAAACAAGGATTGATAAGATTTCTACTGGATTGTAAAATCTATGCGATTTTTAGTGAAGATTTTATATATAGGGTGTTTTTTTAGCTACATGAGAACTTCAAAATGAAATAAAACATTAAAAACCTGACGGAATGTTTTGGTTATAATTTTTTTATGAAAGTACAGTTAAAGGCATTTATGATTTGAATATGACTTCCGGCATGTGACCACCACGACTAATGGTTACGAAGCGCATCCGTTCAGTCCAATTTTTGACCACTTTTTCCAATATTTCTGGCTTTATTTCATAAATGGCTTGCTGAATATTAGCCTCCAATGCTTCTAGAGTTGTTGGTTTGTTAGCATAAACCATGGATTTAACATACCCCCACAGAAAATAATCTGGAGGTGTCAAATCACACGATCTTGGAGACCAATTGATAGGACCACGTTTTGAAATAATGTTGTCACCAAATTGTCCTTTCAATAAATTGATGGTTTCGTTGGCTGTGTGGCACGTAGCACCATCCTGTTGGAACCATAAGTTGTCAATGTTTAGCTCTTGAAGTTTTGGAAACAAAAATGTATTGAGCATGTGTCGATATCTCACACCATTCACCGTAACGGTAGCTCCTTCCTAATTTCGAAAGACATATGGACCAATGATGCAGTTGGCGTGTATTCCACACCAAACAGTCAATTTTAATGGATGCAATGGAGTCTCAAGATAATGTCCCGGATTGGTCTCACTCTATATACGGCAATTTTGTTTGTTCACATACCCATTTAACCAGAAATGTGCCTCGTCACTGAACAAAATTTTACGGTAAAAAAATGGATCCACTTCCAATTGGTTGTGAGCCCAATCTGCGAACTCACGACGCAATCGATGATCATCAGGCTTCAGTTCTTGAACCAACTGGATTTTATAAGGTATTAAATGAAGATCTTTCCGTAAAATTTTCCATGTAGTGGACGGACAAAGCCCAAGTTGTTGAGCACGATGGCGAATTGAAATGTTTGGGTCCTGTTGCACACTTTCACTCACAGAACTGATAGCTTCTTCGGTACGCACATAATTTCGTCTTGCTGGTGTTTTTATATCACGCAACGAAGAAGTGGTACGAAATTTGTCTACCACCGCACGAATAGCTTGCTCAGAAGGTCGAAAATGTCTAACATAAAATGGGCGAAGGGCTCTATATGTTTGGCGAACAGAGCTTTGATTTTTAAAATATATTTCTATAATTTGGTAGCGTTGTTCAATGGTCAATCTATGCATTATCAAATGCCAAACCTTGCTAAACACAAATGTCAAAAAACTGTTTCCATAGCAATCTTGATTCAATTGTTATCCCTATTGAAAGTTCTCATGCAGCTAAAAAAACATCCTATATAATCGGGATTTTGCCTGACAACAATGCTAAGATTTTTGGGATTGTTTCGAAGATTTTAAAAAATTTTCTTAGATTTTACAGATTTTTATTAAGATTATGAAGGTTGTTCGGGATTCTACAGCTTTTATAAAGATTGTAGAGATTTTATAGATTGAAACAAGGATTGGTAAGATTTCTACTGGATTGTAAAATCTATGCGATTTTTAGTGAAGATTTTATAGATTATAATCTGGATTTTGCCTTGGTGTACAACAGATTTTTGTAGTGATTTACCCCTCGGTATATACCAAACGATTTCACTAAAAAAATTGAATTCTTGATGATTGGAAAGGTTAAGATATCTCGTTAGAAAAGGGGGTTGATTCTGTCAGTTACAAATCAATTCAAATTATTTTAAGAACGGAGTGCTACATCTGAGAAAATAATAGTTATTTATGGTACAAGTGTGTTATATGACAAATAAGTCACGCGAGAAAAGTTTAGCCCGCGAGGCCGTAAGGCCGAGAGGGCTATTTTCTTAAGTGACTTATTTGTTATTAACACACGCGTGCATGGCATACAAAACTTTATCCAATATCTCGTAATAATACTAATTTAAAATGTAATTAAATTTTTGATATTTGACGTTTTAAAATGACAAATTTAAATTCTGGAAACTAGTAGCTGTAAAATATAGTCACTACGGCAATTAACAATGTAAATGATACCCAGTTTCCTTACTCACTAGTGAGTTATACATTACTCACTCAGTGAGTTATAAGGCACTTTACTTATTTAAAAAACCATAGTTATACCTCTATTATTGCGAGATATTGGATAAAATATTTAAAGGGTCAACACAATGAATCTATAATAATTATTATTAATACAAAATATTAAACACTAGTACTACTGGTTAACATCAGCAGAGATATAAATTATTCCACAGCTTTATGAATAAAATTAATTAATTGGTCAAATTATTCATCGTCTTCTTAGCGAGAAGATAATTATTTTTAAGTTCTATTTTTATAAAAGGAATATTTTTTTTCAAAAAATTTAGACGTTTCCGCTGTCAAAGTTGCTTCAATATTAAAATGCTTACTACGCATAATATTCAACGACCATAAGTGATAATTCGATAAGTATTGTCATCTTCCAAATTTGTTGGTGCAGCAAAAAAATTCTTTAAAAACATATTTTAAGAATTGGAGAAAAAACTTGAAACAAATAATAACAAAAAAGATAAAATAAAAGCGGACACTACACATAAATTAAACGATTCGCTACATGAAATCAAGGAAAAGTTGGAAATTATCTTAGAATCAATAGGAGAATCCAAGAAATCCAAGAACGAACAACTCAAGAAATTGATGAGATAATCGTAACAAAATTAAATGATAGAAATTTCGAAAATAAAAAAAAAATAACAAACAATAAATTAAAAATCACATTGAATGAAAAAAATAATGAACAAAATAATAAAGTGGAAGAAGCAAATGTAGCTGAGATGGTTCAAGGCCAATAGATTATAAAGCAGTATAGGATAGAATACTGAACCAAGAAAAAACATCATGCCTTCATAAAATGGACCGTTGAAGAAAATAAGAGTTTTAGTTGCGTTTGTATTCAGTGAGTTTGCTTATAAAAAACAGGTCATATACTTTCTGTTATCCCACATCCCCAGTTAAAAAAAAAGAATTTAAATTTCAAAAAGAATTTTCTTTTTTTTTTTAATCAATTTTGGAAAATATAAAATGTTATAAAATTTACACTATTTAATATATACTGTACTGATATTCACCCTTAAAAATGAATGATCACCCCAAAAAGGCCCCAAAAACTAACGTTACGCCGGAGTAGAGTTTTTCTCTTCCATAGAGTCGATGGGTTCGACAAACGAAATAAAAGGGCAATTCGAGTAACACATAATTTATTAATTGAAAATAATTAAATTGTAGAAATTTGCATCAAATTACGTTTGACAATAGATTTGTCCCAAACCAAATGTGTTCATGTGTAATAATTCAAAAGACCCAAGTCACATTTAAATTCTCAATTACGGAAGCTAAACCTGGGTATTTTGATTATTCGTGTAAAAGGTGTAAATAACGGTTGTGTACAAAATTTATTAACAAATTCATTAACAACACATATCGTTGTTGCATTACTTGAATTTGTCAAATTAAAGCAAATTTTCTACCTTACAAATGGTAAACTTCTTAGATTTCTCTTGTGCCACTGTAAGTTGAGTCGACAGCAATCATCACCTGTTCTTTCGTCTTGAGACCTTGAGAGCGCCAGATGTCCCAAACTTTATCCAATGTTCCAATTTTGAAGTCAATCTCCAACAACTTCGAAGACACGTGCAGAATTTTTATAATCACTTTCTATTGTAGGTATCCAATTAACTGATACCTTAATTCGTTGGAAATTACACAACTGCTCACTAATTTTCAATCGTAATTAGCGAATGCGCGAAAATTTGATTTTCGCAAATTATTCACCTTTTTAGTGAATTCACAAAATTGCACTTCCCTGATCTTTAGATCAACAAGAAGTCTCGCGAGTTCTTCCTTCTTTCAGGATCACGAAAGAACTCCTCTCCGCTTGGAGGTCACTTAGGAACTGCCTGTTTCTGCTCGCTCGCCGCTTGCGTTTTTCAAAGTTCAAAATTTTGATTTTTGTGGTGGGAATCGCTATTTCTGTTTACCAAAATCACACCTACTCCCAGGTACCATAAAGCTGTTAATCGTGTGCGCACTAATTTTTATTTTCACTTTTATTTTACAGGAAACTGTCGTTGTCTTTTAAAAAACAAAATCATACACAGGATGTTACAAAATATTTGTTTTACACAAATAACTTCAAATTGTTTTGTTTTATGTGTAAATTGTTACATGTGGTGGTTTGTTGTTAATTTGATGCAAATGTTTTTTATATCAGCCATATCAACTGATTATTGACTCAAAAATTAAATAAAATTAAATCACTACCCTTATTTGCTTGCCTACACCCTCTAATGATCAAAATACCACCACAATACTTAGACGATGCTATACGTAAATGGAAAGAACAAATCACTTATTATACAACAAACCTAAACAATAGGGATTTTGTAGTTACCATGCTCTTTGCAGACGACCAGGCTCTAATAACGAATAATGAAGATTGCCTACAACTTGCGATATTTAAGCTGAGCCAAATACTAGAAACATATAATATGATAATATCGACGAACAAAACGAAGGTAATGGCTTTCAGAGGTCAGGAGCCGGTAAGATCTAAAATAGTACTGAACAACCAGACTATTGAGCAAATAGGAAACTTCAACTTTTTAGGATGCATGATATCGCTATATGAGGAAAAAGACATACAAAGCAAAATTGAAAAGTTCAACTATATAAACGGAACAATACGAAGAACTTTTAAGAATAAATCAAACCAGAACACAGCAATCAAGTTCTACAAAACAATATCCATCCCAACGATCACTTATGGAAGTGAAACATGGACGATAACAAAAGAGAATGAAAGGCGCCTACAAAGTTCAGAAATGAGGTTCCTCAGAGCAATAGCAGGATATACAAGAATGGATAGAAAGCGCAATACGGACATCAGAAACGAACTAGCAATATTCAATTTATGTGAACGGATTGAAGAATACAGACTCTATTGGCTACAACACCTAGAAAGAATGGATGATACCCGTATACCAAAACAGATCTTCAGGTACAAGCTCCGGGGAAAGAGAAACGTGGGACGACCGAAGAAGAGATGGGCGGACCAAATCAATTGAGTGGCGTAACGGACTATAAGTCTATCACGTGATGATGATGATAAAATTTACAGTGTTTCAAAATCAAGTTTAAGAAAGTTTATTCTTTTAAAATTTTAAATTATTTCCTTTTAGGTTGGGCGATGTGATCTGATGACAGATAAGATGATTTATTTTTTATATTGTAACTCAGCCGATACAAAAGCTAAGAGTTGTGTATTGAAATACACAGTAAAAAAAAATTTGGTAATTTAACTTAAAATAATGTTAATTTGCCACAAATCGCATGGCAAATAGGGTCCACTTCATAATAATGGTAAATCGACAACGACCTGAGTTGGCAACGCGTACCTTTAAATTAAGATAAATAATATCCTAAGTAGCCATTGTTGATTTAACATGCGGTTTGTTAATTTCACCAACTGAAGTAAGCAAAAATACTTTAAATCTCTTGTTATATCAGTTAAATTTGTAATAAATTTACCATTAAAGTTTGATAAATATTATTATAAATGAGATTATTTACCCAACGCCAACGGATCTAAAACATTCATATTATAATATAAAGAGAATTTACATATTTAAATTGGTAATTGAATAGCACTTTATGTTTTTCAATACTCATCATAATGTAATAAATAGAACATTGATAAACCAGCTAAAAAATAAGTGAAATTAACAATGGATGGCAATGAAAGAAATTTTGTCTATCAAGGTTGAGAAATTTATCAACTAATATTTTACCAGTAGGTAAAATTTTTAAATTAAGTGAAATTGACTAAAATATTTAGTCAATTTTACCATAATAAAAATACCAATGAAATAATGAAAGTTTATTTATTGGCTTTTTTTACTGTGTATCTTTTATCTACAATAAACAAATTTATCAAATTATGTAGTACTTCCAAAGTAAAGTGGTTGAAGAACCAGAATAAAATTTTTCATAAAATATTAAAAAAATTGTTAATTCCACGACCATACTTATTGAAAATACACTTCTTCTTCTTCTTCTTCTTAGTGCCATATCTTCTTTAGACGTAGAGGCGATATTCCTGGCTAAGCCAGGAAGACTTTACTAGGGAAATATTAATGGGGTGGTTTCCCTTTGCCTTTCCATAGTCCACAGATCGATTTTAGACTTTTTATTAGATCACAGCACATATCCGACTTAATCAGGATTAGAACCGCGGTTTCCCGCTCTGTAGTCGTCTATTCGTGTTTGATTTACGCCAGACTGCTGTTCTTATTTTGAAATTTAAAACCTTCCATTTTAGATTTTATAAAGCATTCGTTGGGGTTTAAATCACCATCTACATAACAAAAATTACAAAAATTACAACAAATACACAATCGTGTGTATTTGGAAAGTGCAAATACCTCTGTCATCAAAACGAAACAAACTGAAGCTATTAGGATACTCATTCTAAAGGTAATTGCAATGCTAACTTATGTGAAAATACAATTTTATAAAAAGTTACAAAATTTAGAAAAACAAACTTTGAAAGGTCTCATTTCTGATTCAAAACAATCTCTTGGTTGCACCGACCAATTTGGAAGACGGCAATATTTTTGGAGAATACGGTAATGCGAAGTATGATGGGGGATATCCCACCATAAATTAATTATTTTCTCACTGTTCGTACTACAATCAATAGTTTACTGAGCCTGATCTTGTAAAAATAAAACTTTTTGGTGAATTGCCAGTGCTGGTTGTTGTTGCTTTGCATTAATGCACTCATTGGAGCTGTTAACTATAAATGTTTGCTGATAGAGATTAACCAAATTGTATGTAATTACGAGTATGTAGGTATAAACAATTCCTGACGAATTATTCTTTTTTCGTGGTGAATCTTTATTATTATTATTATGGCATAGGATCACTACTTGATGATAGCCAGTGGCGAGTATACGTTTATAGTTGAAATATATTATATAACCCATTTTTTGTCAGTGGTTAAAATCATATATAAAAATTTTCCTTTTAGTTAATGGGAATTTAATCGTACGCTACCCATAAACTTCATTTACATTATACGTATTATGAATTATTGTAAATTATTAGAATCAAGGTCATGCTTTGTTTTCAACAGAGTCTTATTTCCTCTTAAGAGTTTTGTTGTTTAAAAATGATCATACATCAATTTTTTTCAAAATTTGTAATCCATTTATCGAAAGAAAAGCTTCGTTTGTACAATTAAGAATTCTATACAAGTATTTAACTATGGAATTTTTGAATTATAGCATAATATTTACATGGATTTATCACCAAATATTTGTAACTTGAAAAAAAACAATGTTGTAAAGCTGCCAACAATTTAACTGCTAAAATATATCACATTATGAAAATTAATTTTTTTCACTGCGTTAAAAACATTAAAATATATTTTTTCTACATTTCATTTATAATATGGGTCAATAGATTTTTTAAACGAGGCCTATGTCAAGATAAATAGTGTGTGGTTTTGCGTAAAGTATTAAATTTTTACTTACTGCATGGATATATTTAGAAAGAACTTGGGATACATAAGTGTTTCGGCGTCGAACATAATATTGCAACATAAGCTTCAGCAATGAAAGCACGAATTATTATTAACCGCGAATAACATTATTACAGTTATCTAGTTTGCGTGTATTATTTTGCTGTATGTGTTGGTTCAACAAATAATGTGTGATAATATCAATAATGACTTCGAAAGGTTTAAGACGGAAGAAATCCTCACTTTCAGAAGTTAAAATTGCAGTTATTGGCGCTCCTTTTGTTGGAAAGAGTGGTAAGCAATTCCATTTAAAATAGATATAATTAGAATTAATATCTAGTTTTGATTAATACATTAGTACAATCCACCTTTTGATATGTATTATTTATTGCATCCTTTGTTTGCATTGTTAATTTTCAAACAGTCAGCCATACAAAAATCAACAAATATTAATTGAAAAACGAATAGTGCAGACATACATAATTTAGTAATATAATAGAATCAATAATAGTATGTAATGTACTAGAATAAAAATGTGTCTATCCATTCTCTAAGTCAGGAAAATTATTTTCCAGATATAGATCGCACTGATATGAAGAAGTTCAAGAAACAATGCTTTAGCTTTAGACAGTTTAGAGTTTAGACAGACCGAAACCTAAAACTAATTTAGAAATTTTAAATTAAGTAGGTTGAAATGTACCATAGTTTTTGGTTCTCAACAGATTTAGCTGGTTATAGTATACAAAGAATTTCATAACTGAAAGACTATAGCATATCCACGTGTTTCTTGTTATTCTCAAATATATATTTATGTTCATTTGTAGTTCGTTTATACCAGAGATTGAAGCCTAGAACTTCTAATTGTCATTGAAATTCTAAAATTTGTCAATTTTAGTGACGAAAAGATTATGATGATTCATAGTTCTTTAGATTGCAAACTAATTTTATTTAAAGTAACAGTGTCTAAAATCACTTTTTCTAATAGTGTTTGAAAAAGTCTTACTTTGTGATATTAAAAAGGGTGAGGAAAAGAGAAGGGAAAGTTCAGAAACATTTTTTGTTTTCTTTTTTTTCTTTGTGCCACGTGGTAAATTGCAGATAATATGGCTTTCATATTTGCAGCTCGATTTCTGTAGAATTAGAGCTTGAACCGCTAATGCCGCCGATTCCTCAACATCCGAACATTCCGACATATCTGACATTTTTCAGCTATTCCAAATCCAAAACACAATAAATTAAAAAAAAAACGTGTAATCACTAACCTGTTGTATTTGTAACTGATCATGTAATCAGTGCTGCCAGTTTGAGCGACTTCAGTATGCGTCATTGTGCCCAAAATGGGCGATTTGAGAATGCGCAATTGGCGCCGATATAATGATCTAAGGCGCCACCGATTAAAATATTAAAATAACAGATTTTGAATTTTCCGCTCTTGGAATATTGCTAGATGGCGCCAGGCTAAGATAAGTGTCCTGAGTTAGAGGACATGGGAACAACCAGTTTCAATCAAAGCAAAGAATGTAATATTTTGGGTTCTATGTCTATCAACCAAGTTCAAAATTTTTAACTGCAGTTTAACCAATCAACATGGTTAAATACGGAGTTTAAACTGAGTTCAAAGCTGAAAGAGGTTTAACCGAGGTTGGTATAACGGCCCCTTATTGTGTTTGCCTGTCTGAACCTTCATTTTGTTACGGTGCCGGTCTGCAACCCAGATTGAAGATCATGAAATAGATGATACTGTGATCGACATTTTTGAAGTTATTGATTTGACAGTTTCTTCTATTTTAATTCCAAATTAATAAAAGGAAAGGAAACTTGTATTTTTAATTACATTTATCTAATACGATCGGGGGGGGGGGGTTAAAATTATAATAAAAAACAATTTCAATTCAATAACACAGGGCAGGAAATCGTAGTAGAAAAAAAGTCATTCAAAAAGAGGGCCCCGCGCTGGCATTTCTTTTGTTGGCGACTTTTGGGCGACATCTGTTAATTAATCTGGCGACCACTGAAAATAAAAACTGACAGCACTGCATGTAATATACAGTAATATAGTGTACCAAAGTACAGTTGGTAGTCAATAATACCACGGCTACCAACCGTCATATTCAAATTTAAATATTAAATCTATTTTCATTATTCATAAAGTATATTTTTAGTAAATTATTTTAAATTAAGTATAACAAGTATGTTATTGGTTCTTTATCAAACACTATTAGAAAAAATATTGTTCAATACGCGTCGAAAAGTATCTTTTTCCTAACTTGTATCGAAAATGTCTATTTTGCACAGTTTTATGGTTATAGGATTCAATTAATAAAAATTATTTTATAGATTACCAAGGCATATTTTAAAGTTTCCATTGCAATTCATAGCTTTCTATGCTGTAAAAGGTCTTGGCTCTCTTTTATATAATTATGTGATGTGTTTTATCTGGTGTTATCATACTTATACTCAGGACTGCCGCTAGGGGTACTTCCGCCCGTGTGCAAAGTTTAATTTGGCCGCTCTTGTAGCCGATTTTTTTGGTATTTTTAATACAATTTCCTAAATTTCTACTACTTATTCCCTGCCATAAAGTATTAATAATTTTCTTAACACCTATTTTTGGAATTTTGGCCGCCTCTAGTTTTGGTAGCCCGTGTGCTTTGCACACTGTGAACAATAGAGCGCGGCAGCCCTGCTTATACTTTATTTAGAAAATGATTTATCAAGTAGATTACACTTAGGAGCAGTGGTTTGCTATTGCCTTCGGAGTGAAAATGGTCAGAATGAAGTTGTTACTTCTCTTAAAATTGAATTGAAAAATATCTATCAGCAATCAAACACTTTAACCGCTAAGATGTGACCGTCTTTGTAATCTATTTTAGAAACCTTAAATTTTTTGATAAATATAAAATATTATATTAAAACAAATTGTAGATGCCATATCAGCAATTGATTCTAATGTAATTTTTAATGTAAGTCTATTAGTAAATTAGAAAAATCCATTTGCCAAATTAAAAAAAAACAATAAATTAACGTTTTTCATTTTGAATTCCAATCCAATTTTAAAATAAAAAGCGCGTGACTAGGTCGAAAAATTTAAATTAAATTTATACGCATGAAATAGTTTGTTTATCCTGGCTAGCATAGTCAGTTTACAATAATGTGAATTTTTAGTATTCATTGATAACAAATATATATTTTTGTAGGTATATAAAATATAAATAAACTATATTTTTATCTAAAAAAAAAATTTTACTTTTTATTTTTTAAAGGCCAGTTACTTTTTATGTTTATATGAATTATTTGTTTGCGATATTAAAAGTATTCATTGTGTTTGAATAGTAATCTCAGTTTTAATTAAAAAGAACTTCAATTATTAAAAGTTACCTCCTAATTGAAGCATAAGACTATATCCTAACACACAAAAATGCTTTTACTAGAAACAACTATTATTATAGAATAATATTAAACTAACTTAAATGCTCAATAGGTGGTACTTTATGAAAAAGTTGAAAAATTTGAGGGTTAGTGTAATAATATACCTTAATATTATAGCATAATTCAATCTAAAAAATTCCACGATTTTAATGCTTTTATTTAATGATTTTAATGCAGGATAAATAAAACGTCTTTAAAGTGTTTTTTGAATAAAATTTCTATAAAGTGATAATACCCTTCTATTACAATTAAAATTCTAATAGTATTTTAGCGCTTAGTTAAGTTTTGTCAAAATCACAAATATTCTTGAAAACTATTTTAAAAGATTTACTTCTATTTTCTAGCAATTCTGTATAAGTTTCATTAATTTTACGTCTGTACGTCAACTTAGGAGTTTGATTGGACACGTGGCTGCGCTTAACTTCAAGTGGTCGGTATGACTGATAATAGGGCCGGCAAATCGGTGGCAGGTGACTATCTTTTTTTTGTTATTTTTTTGCATAATCAACAATTTGCAGAATATTAAGAAGAAACGGAAAATAATCATCAACGACAAAGAAAATTATTATTTCAAAAAGGGAGTTCTAAATCTCTTATTTAGCATCCCCATTTAATTGTTTTATTTATCATTACTTCATTATTGAACTTCTGATATTTTATTTCTACAGAACATTTAGAGCAATAGAAGAAAGTTAGCATTTAAAAAATAAGTCTAGCTGGCGTAAAAATTATTTACTTTCTTGCAAATCCAAGACAGTAATTTAAAACCCCTATCCCCTAAGTACAATAATTGTAGAACAAAGTAGAGCAATAACAAAAATTAATTTTTTTAGAAAAATCTGGGTCACTCACATTGTAATTACATGAAACCATATATTTCTATAAATATTGTATGTAACTAAAATAATAAACATAAATTATTCAAATAAATAACTTATTTCAATATTTCGCGGTAGAAATTTTTCTTATAAATCTAAAATAGTTTATAGCTGTAAAATTAGTCTTACTAATTATTTATTTTAGAAATTAATTCCTTTTTTTTCTGCTAAAAGATATAACTACGTCATTTTTATATCTACTATTTTTATGCAAAATTTGTATTTTAATTTCTGATTTCCTAAAATATATTTAATTTAATACCTAATTTGAATTAATAATTTATAATGAATTTGGGTGATGTGATATAAAATTCCAAAGCTGTTGGTAAATCCAAAAATGGAAACTGTTCTTTAAATTTATTATTATATTACTTAAATATAAATTTAAAAAAAATTAAAAAGTTCATAAGAGAAGAATTTGCAGAAAACATAAAAAAAACGGAATACCGTTTAAAATTAATATTGATAAAATAATGCTAAAATAAAATTTTATCTGATTCCGTATGAAAAAGTCGACTTTTGTTAGTAAAAGAACGTGAAAAGTGAAACATTTTCCATGAGGAGGGTGAAAATATATTTAAAATAGTTATCTTTATTAAACTTTAGAACGAAATCAGATAAAATTTTGCATGCAATACGTATAAAAATACATTATCCCACCAGTTGCATAAATAGTCATTTTCTATGATCATGTTGAAAATTCAAATATCAAATATTATCAACAAGAGTTTGGAAAATATCACTTTGCAACACTCAGTGCTGCATGAATCTTGCCTTGCTTTTGACCATCTCCATAATTAATAAGTCAGTTTTTGTCACTTATTTTGTTTGGTTATATAACAACCATTTCATTTCTTTATTTAATTTTGCAATTTTAAAAACAATAATTAAAATATAGATTTACAAAAATACCATAATATAATTCAGAATTATTCAATGTATCGTATAATTATACATGATTTGATTTTGATTCCTCTTTGAATATTTTTGAAGCTTTATTAAAATATTTGATCTGCATATAAAGTTAAAAGGACTTTTACTACTCACATTACTTCTTGAGGACACATTTTTTCAAATATTTGTTTTTGGGTTAATTTTTTATTACGGGAGTTAACATTCAAGTTAAAATTGCTTTAATCTTTGTTTACACTTTTAAAGAATAATAAAAAATAAATAGAATAAATAAATTCCGATATTGGATTAAAACTATTCCCGAAAACTTTTTAGTGATTGTACAACACAGACGAATCTGCCAAAATAAACCAAACGCTACTGTTTATTTTTTTGGCTTTGTATACATTAGCATCTGATTTTATTTTATATTTAATTGGCTTATAAAATAATTAAACTAATGAATTAATAATCAAATAAAAATATCCTTTGAGTTTTCCAATTAAGTATTCTACTTATATTTATAATTTTAGAAACTTGACTTGAAACTACATTAAATTTCTATTTTTATTGGAATTCAAAATTTAAATCAGCATTTCTCGTAAAGCTTCAGTTAAATACTTTTTTCAGGTCGTAAATAACAGCCGCATATCAATTCGTTAAATTTCTATTTTTCTTTATCCAGATGTAGCCATAAATTCATTCATAAACGAAAACGTTAAAAATTATTTTTGAAACTTAATTTGAAATCACATAAATATTTAATTGGATATTTATAGCTGATTTGAGTGCTACACTTTCACTGTACAAACTGAAAATAATTTAAATTCTTAGTTGTTGATATGTCAAAAAGCTTTATTCATTAAAACATATTTAACGAGCTTTACAAAAATAACACATTCGATAAAATTGAACGTTAGCCATTTTTGTGCAGAGCATGATAAATTAAAAATCAAACAAGTTGGGTCTGAAAATCACTGACGTGAACAGAATCGGCATAGGAACCCAGTTATCCAACAACGGGAAGAAAGATCGACTATCTAACAGCGAAATAAAATCAACTCAATTGTAATTCATCGTCCAACGCGATCTAGTACAATGGTCAAAGCGGAAAATCAGTCCATACTTGTATAAAGGAAGATATGACGGTTATAATAGTCAATGCTATAACATCGACAAGTTTTTCTACACATTGTCTGGAAACGGGACACTCGTTAGATTTCAATCGCATAGAATTACTGCATTATGCAGGCAAGGGCCGCATGCTGACTCTCTTGGAGGGATTTGAGATAAAGAAAACGATTTTAAACAAAAAGGAGCTACACCTTTAACGATTAGATTAATTCATTTTTGTTTACACTTTCGTCTTTCCATTCCTCCCTGTAGTTATTTAACAGCTCATCCATTAAGCCTGTACGGTTGGTGAATGGTGACTAAATCTTCTTACGGCAAATTTTACTTGTTTTATTTTTGTAGCTTTGTGTACCTACTTGATAATGAAGTAGTAAATCCCTGCTCATTGCTTGAGCAAATATTGGCCGATATAGAACGAAGAAGGACTTAAGTCAAAAATTGGCAAATTTCATTAGCTATTAGAATTAAGTCAATTTTGTATGCTCTTACGATTGGTACTAAGGACTTAAGTGTAATCCTTTTCATTGATGAGATATAGAGTGGTCTCAAAATATTAAGTTAATAAAAATTTTTTTGATCTGTATAAAAGGCCGTAAGTCCTTTTAATATCCCTTTTATCCCTTAATAATTTTGTCTTGATAGACATAGAAGGCGTAAGTTGAGTTGAGATCGCTTTACCTTGGATTTCATAAAACTTTTAACAAACCGTTAAATCTAACCGAAAAGTGATGAATTGCAAATTTCAGTATCATCCTCTTCGTTATCCTCTTAAATATCTCTTTAAATGTTTGTTTCTTCCTTTGTTATGATGTTCGGTTACCTTTTCCACATCATCGCTCTCGCCTGCTAGTGCTAACATTAGACTTTTGATTTTAGATCTGTTCGTAATGCATGAAGTAAACTGATAGGTTTGATAATGACATTCATTTGAATTATATTGAAAGAAGTTTATGATTTAAAATTTTATTGATCATTTCTTCGAATGAAAAATCTAGAACTTATTTTGAAATACGCCTTATTTCAGTAAATTTTGCAATTTACATATTATTTGTTTCGCAGACCAGTATAAATTATTTTGTTTGTTCTCTAAGTAATAATATTATTACAGTAGCATCCGAAAGAGTATATACGAAAATTATACTTGTTTAATGTTCCTATGTAACTTCCATAGAATATTAATTTAACTGATGCATTTCAATCATCATGTAAACATATGAATACTTCAAGAATCAATTAATTTTTTTCCATCATTGCTTCAATCATTAAATACAAGGGTACTTCTGTCAGGGTCAACAAATTCTCTTATAAACTGAACTGCATTTCCTTGAACCATGCATGATTATTATAATCTATTAATATGGCAGTTCACTTGTTTAAACTTTTATATTCAATAAACTTAACCAATATTCTTTATAACAACAGTATCATTTCAATTTGGCGTAGTATTAGTAGTCGAAACTGTTAACTAATAAAAGGATATAAGATATTTTCTTATTGTGAAATGAGTTATCTATAAAATTTTAAAAAAATGTACATAAACAAGATTTTTGGAACATTTATTATGAACCATAAATGAGTCACTCATGGAGTTCCCTTTGTTAATATAATTAATTCTGATTTGATTACCATTATAAATAAAAAAGCCTACCCAATATCTAAAATAAATTAATTGATTAATGCGTCTGAAACCAATAAATATGTTGGCTTTGAAATTAAAGATAAAAGATGGTCCAACATCAAATTAATGTTAATTAAGTGCAATTTACCTATTTAATATTTTAAAAGGTGTTGAAATACGTAGCCTTGACATATAATTAAAATATTCAAATAGCTTTAATTCTATTTATATCATCAAAAAATAATAAGTTAAGCACATGTTGAAGGATATCGACACACTAAATAAGAATCAATTAGGATTGACAAGCTTTGATGAGTATATTGTAATTTCCTTTTTTGTTTCAGCCCTATCAGTTCGCTTTCTCACCAAAAGATACATTGGTGAATACGATCATCAATCAGGTAAATTAGGATTATAGTACAATTTCAAAGTTATAAATATTGAAGTGGGGTTTGGTGTACAAATCATTTATGTTTTAATGGTCAATTAAAAGCTTCGTTATTATATTTCCACTGAGGAATTCTAATTTTCAGACACCAGACAGCAATAAAACTGTGATAAATTAAGATGTATACTACTATACATATTAACGTAATACAAAATATTACGGAATAATGAATGAAAAGGCTAGATTTACGAGATATTTCAATGAATTAGTTGTTATAATACTATAATATTATTATTAGCAAAATATCAAAGATATTTAATACTTTTAACTTGATAAGCGCCAAGCAAAATTAAAAATAGTAGGTAGTACATAATATTATTATAGTTCAAGCGCGCACACATCTTTTATTCCTGAGGGTGGTCCAACCGAGAGCCGCAGGCGGTTTTTCTATTTTAAGGATGGATTACTTAGACTTGGACTGATGTGATTACTAGGAGGTAACTTCCCAAGGAACATGTACCGTTATCGCTATTTTTCAGATTACGTATTAAACTGTAGGAACTTCTACAGCATTACTCAACGTGATCATTTTATCGCCAGAGCTGGTACTATCAAGGCTGGTAAACTGATATATTACTTACTATAAAATTCTCTAAGAATTAGCTTTCTGCTATTAGTGGAAGATTAAGTCTGTTATTGTTTACTTTAGTTTAAATACTATGATCTTGAATATTGGTTATTTGAAGGAATATAAGTGCAAAACATTATAGGAGCCGATAAAGTGAGAACGGCAAAACTGTTTCCCTTGTATCACTTTTCCGGTCTAGTTCTGTAAATATATTGAAATGTTTTGTTCCACCTTTAAACCCTCCAAGAAAAACTCCTTCGTTTCCCAGGGTAAAATATTTTAAAACTTCTTATTTAATTTTCAACCGTTAACTATTTTTCTTCTTAAAATTCTTATTCTAAAATAAAATACTACACTTATAATTTTCACTCGCCATTTAATCTCAAAATCAAATAAACTTTTACAATTCAAATTCATTTCTCTCAAAAATTGACTGTCCGCAACTTGGACCACCGCACGAAAGCCTCTTATCTTCCCTGCACCGGAATCTTCGTTTCGCAGCGACCTCGACCAGCCGCGCAATTCAAATTCAAAATTTTACAAATTTTTTCAACAAAATTTTCTACAAAAGCTAAACTAAAACTAAAACGAAACTAAAATTCCAATTATTTAATATTTATTTATGTAGTTATTTAATAATAAGAGAGGCGGTCGGAGCATAGTGGTCACGCGAGTTGATTATGAACGCTAAATACCCGGTTCGAATCCGGGTGAAGTAATAACTTTATTCTGGCCGCTTCTCTGGTCCTCCAGGTTGGGGGTTCTACGTCGGGCTTGCTCCTCGTCGTAGGTAAAAAATGTAAAATGCTAACAAAATCCAATAGCCAATTTGGCGTTTGGAGAACCGGGATGCTGCGTATTGCGGTATAAACCGGATATATAGATACATAATATAGTTATTTAACAATGCATTTTTTTTATAAATATAAATAAAATTAAAATAAAAGAAATAAAAAAACCATGGAAAAAACTGCACAACCTTGTATTGGTAACATAGCAGCATTAGTTAAATATTAGACGATCAACCTTTATATCGATTAATTAATTGGTTATAATGGACGAATTTTTATTGAGGTTTACCGATCGAGTTTCCGGTAATCGACAAGATTACATCGAACAAGTCGGCTGGTAACTGTAAATCAGTAGGGTGAAATTATTTTGACTTGACTAGGCGGAGCCAAAAGTACATTATAATCTGTACCACGAGTCACACATCCCATGAGAGAGAATGAAAACATTGCGTTTATTTTATAATCTAGTATCTACTACTCGGATATTTCTCACTCCCTGAAGGTTGAGAATCACTATATTAGGGGACTAATGGTGGATTTTACAAATGATAACGACATGCATAGTAGTTAACCCATTAGGTACCAAATTAATTTTTTTTGAAAATTTAAAAAAATTTTTGTTATTTTTCTTTTAATATACATACTAGAGTAATATAAAAATAAAAAAAAATTTTTTTAATTTATACTTTTGAGTTATGATAGGTCTTATAAATAGGACACTGGCACTCAATGGGATCAAATTACACTACTAACGTCTACAAAAAAAAATTTATTTTACCGCTATGATTGTATAAGCTAACCTAATCAGTTTAAAGCAGAAATTATAAATCAATATTCTAAGAAAATGCCGTTTTTATGATACCAATTGTATCAAATGTTTATGTTGAAACGCTGCTAATAATATAATTCCAATTTTAATCGTTATTTATTCAAAGAGTATAGTGAATGTTGTCATGATATAGTACTTTTCATCACTAGGCTGTAAAACGCCGTTTCCCGTCCGCGGGAGCGATAGTAGGAGCCGAGAGCGGAGCGTAAGCGGAGCCGAGGCTTCGACCGCTCCCGAGGATGTAGCGGCGTTTTACCAGCCGAGTTGAGGAAATGCACTTTTCATCAGTTTCTCGTCCGGAGGGATGAAAAAAATTTTTTGAGAAGGGTTGGTATCTAATCTAAGCACCTTGCCAGTTATAAAAAAATTTAAACAAGATTTAATTGTTGATACAAATTGTTATTCCTATACTGTCCTATAAATAGGACACTGGTACCTAATGGGTTAATTACTGATTAGTTAATCTAGATGAGCTGTGAACCAATGGAAAATATCTATTAACGCTAACGAACCTTTTGTACTGGTTAATAGTTTTCGTTCGTGAAACCGACCATTAGCGTACTGATTATTATAATTCGTCACCATCAATGTATCGCGGATCACCACAATTGCACAATTTTCAAATTAAAATAGGGGAGAGGCAAGATGACACATCAGATGTATTGGAAAACCTATGGCGCTATTTTCATTGATAATACTATACTACTATTGTAATTATCGGTAAATCAGTGGTGAACTTAATCTATTTCAAGAAAAGTGTACTGTGTGAGTTTAAATTGATATTTTGTGAATTTTAACCATCTCAATTCAATGTAGCCTTTCCTTTCTTAGCCTCCAGTTTCACTATTTATTAATTAATTGATATGGTTTCCACACACACCTTCTTACACGGCTTTTTGCGTTATATGTCGTAAAATAAATATGTATTATTATAGGTTAAATATTTCTTATTGACGAAATTTCAAGTTAACACCCAACCAGGCAAGATGACATAGTGCTATGTCATCTTGCCCATCCGTGATCTTGCCCGGATCTTTACCTCACTTACCCGGTTGCTTGTATTTCTTATAAAAAATCTTGTAATTCTACAAGATTCATCCTCAGATGAAGAAGCTATTGCTGATGCAGTTTTAAATTCGGATGGGTAAAGTGACTGCGGCTGTATATACTGCAATGATTTACACAGCCGTTCCAAATCTGGTGAGTACTGGCTAAGATGCCAGTCTTGCAAAAATTGGTCTCACGCCGCGTGTGCTGGACTTTCAAAGCAGTCCAAGACTTTTATTTGTGAATTGTGCAATTAATTTTACATTGTTTATGCTATATGTCATCTTGCCCAATAGGGTCGGGCAAGATGGCTTTTGTGACCTTTTAGTTTATTGTTTAATTATGGAAACAGTTATAGGAATATTCACTTGATATTTTTTTATTCAATGGTATATGATATGAGCTATTTAAAAAATATGCGCAGCTTCCAAAATATTCTGTATTTTCAAAAATAAAAATGTTAAAACACTAAGTATGTCAACTTGCCTGCCTCTCCCCTAATTACTCAATTTTAGCAGGTAACTATAAATATTATTTTGAACAGATTGAAATTAATACGATAAGGATTAAATATTAAAATTTATAATCGCTAAAAAGGTGATTCAAAATTATTTATATGCTTCACTAAGTCGTAACATTATACATAATGGCATGATTTTAAAATTTATTTTTATTTCAGAAAACCGATATAAACATGAGATATTAATTGACAACGAACCGATACTTTTTGATATTCTGGATACCTGTCCAAAAGTAAGTAACTGCAAAGGCAGATCTACATATTATAGAAGCTAATGTTAAATTTCAAACCCCCCAATATATCGGGAGTCACTCAAAAGTTCATAAACCTTTAGAAAGCTAAAATTTAATATTTATTCTTCAAATATTTTATTTTGACTAATTTTATGGCTACGAGGGGCTCCATAAAATATCTAGCTTTAGGACACAACAAGGCTAGGCCGGCCAATGATTAGGTATATTATGTCACAAATATATCTACTGCATGCAAACGAAGTAATTTTTTAAAAGAAATTTTACTTTGGTTTTCAGAATGAAAATGACTTACCTTCGCAAGAAACAATCAATTGGGCAGATGGAGTGCTTCTAGTTTATTCAATTACCGATCGTCAATCATTTGCATATGTAAAAAAGGCAGGTTTAGCTCTTACCAAATGTGATACGCCTATATATTTATTAGCAAATAAGTGTGATATGGTACATTTACGACAAGTAAGTAGTGATGAAGGAGCTACATTTGCCAGAAACTTTGAAAGCTCATTTTCGGAAGTAACAGCTGCTGAACAGGTAGGACCAGTAGCGGCAGCATTCCAAGATCTATGTAAAGCTATTTTGCAATCTCGCAGAAAATCTAAACAGTCGTTATTTGAGAGAATGTTAGGAGGAAAATCAAGTTCTGTAAGATTATATGTACGAGGAAAAAGTGATAGTGCCTTACCTAAAGACTAGTCACTGACATTTTATTCAATAATATTTTTTACATTTAAATGTGATAGTTGTATAGATACTAAAAATAAAAGTGAAGATGTAAATAATTGTAAACTATTATGTAATTGTTAATTCCCTAAACTAATCCATTGTCAATAACTCGATCTCTCCACACTGTCCCGTCCGTTGTTTTGTTAGAACTTTTTTCTTTGTTTTCGTGCATTCGTTTTCGTCTTACATGATCTAACCTTTCTTGCGATATGAAAATTCTTCCGATTCACACACTCATTCTCTCAAAATATCCAAACCAACATAAGACCAAAATTACTTATAAATTACATTTTATTAATATATAGTCATTGTTAACTTATTAGACATTAATATTATTTATTATATCGCTGTACTAGAATAATAGTGAGATAACTTGAAAATGATAGTTTTGAGGTAAGTTTAAAGTTTCCAAAGCATATAAAACTTTAATAAATTTCAAAATTCAAACAGTTTCTATTCTAATTTCTATTTGGAAATTACGTTATCTGACTCTTTTACCAGGTAGAGGACCCCTCAGAGATACATAATTTCAATTTATCTCATTTTCGGAAATTTTAAGTTATCTTACTATCATTCTAGTACAGCGATATATTATAATAGTTACTATAACTTAGTATTAATATAGTAGTATTATATAAGTTTGTAACTCTTCCAATACATAATAAATAAAAAAAAATTAAATATTTGAACTTTCAGTTGCGATTGCAACTTTCATTTTTTTTTATTTATCTTTATTTTTATCGTGTAGCGCTACAACTCTGATGGGTCTTGGCTGATGACCATTGTAATATTAACTTTTAATATCAAATGGCATTCACAGCATTGCAGTTTTTACCTACGACGGGGAACCAGCCCGACGAAGAACCCCCCAACCTGGAGGACCAGAGAGACGACCAGAATAAAGTTCTTACTTCACTCGGATTCGAACCGGGTATTTAGCGTTCATAGTCAACTCGCATGACCACTATGTTCCGACCGTCTCTTTCTTTAACTTTAACTTTCATTATAAATAATAATCAATTTTGTATTATTTATTGGATTTTGTCCATGTTAACTCGACAATATTTTAAAATTTTTTATTTATTGTAAAATATTATTATTAGCTTGTGAAAAATAATAATTCATTTAAAATTCAAAATTTAACAATCTAATTACGCATGTACATATAAATAGTTAACGATTAATCCTTAATGTATTTCAGATGCGTATTAGGTACAAAATTGTTAATAGTATTTCAAGTGGTTTAATTAATTATATTTTATTTATGATTTTAGTACTTATTGGTAAATAATATTATTTATTTTTACTATTAAATTTGTAATAGGTATTCTCATTCATAGATGTTTAAACAGCTTTTTATAAAACAAAATATGAAAGAAAATTTAAGAATTTGTAAGAAAAATTTTATTGTAAAATAATCTAAAATAAAAGTAGTGTAAAAATTATAATAATTTAATATGATATTTTAGAAGAATTTTTTAATATTTTTTTTACATAGAAATATATACAAAATTAATAAACAAGAATTGTAACATTACTATTAATACATTATTAATATGGAAGTATGGTTAGGTATAGCGCATATTATACTAAGCTATTATAACTAAGGGAAGTAAGTGATATCACAAAGAACACAAACTTTTGATGGCTTGCCAAATTTTTTATACTCATAATAACTATATTAAAAATTTCATTACCTTTGTGACAGTTTGTAAATATGTACCTAAATGTGAAAATAAATACCGAACATTATAACCAGTTATTATTGGCATTTGTATTGTCTAAATTCAATTTTAAATATCATTGACCTATCTGATAGTATATAAGGCTATCACACTTGTACCTACTATAATATTTTTTCTGACTTTTACCAAAACTGACATTTATGTTCACTATTGTTTGGTAAATCATTATGACAAATTACACAGTTGCACAGCGAATGTAAATTGTTAAAATGTATTACAAAAATAATGCATGTTTTCGATCTACGTTTCGCTCATTACATGAAATTTATAATCATAATCGACCTACAGCGTTTACTATTAATAATAATTTAAATAAAAAATTCCAGCCAAGTCGTAATGTTTGCGATGTTAAGAATCCCATCCATCGAAAACCTAAACGTACTTTTGCTGAAGATATCGATGCTGTGAATCAAAGTGTGAAGGATAAATCCAAGACAATCAATTTCACGTCGTTCTCAGGAACTTGGAGTTTCTTCTCCATTGTATGTTCCCATTAGACTTTTTTCTCTGAGGTTATGTGAGATCATTGGTTTACTCTAATAAACAACAAACACTCAATGACCTTAAAATCAACATCATGCATGTCATTGGTGAAATCAATTTAGGTAATAATATGAGCAAATATTGATGTTCCTGAATGAATATTATATCTATTATTTTATAAAGGGAGGATGGGAATTCAAATTTAATCTTAATTTCAATATTTCCGAAACCTCTAATTTCAAAAATAATATATTAGAATTTAATTTTTACGTTTTAGATTTATTTTTAGAGATTTTAAATTATTGTAATATAATAATATATATTTATCATAGCGTACCTATTCTTATATATTTTTAAAACGTAATTTGGCGAGCCTCAATAAATTAAATAAAAGCTTAATACTTCTGTTGTTTTTGTTTTTATAACTAACTTATTGCTATTATTTTACATTTCTTGCCAAATTCAGTCTATTTCAGAATTGTTGTATTCATACAATTTTACCTTTGTACCAGGGTGTAAAACGATTATAATGCTCATCAAATCAAATAGTATCAAGTGTATCCGTGAGTGTATCTAAACTTGACACAATGGTAATACAGGATATATTGTAGTCCTAAATTAAATGAAAAAGAAGTCATTGTCACCATAAAATTATTATCCCCATAATTTTTAAATAAAATTATATTTTAGTTTCTTTCGCTTTGTGATGCTATACCGATGACAAGTGTCGCTATATTTCAGAAGTGTGTTAACAATTTAGGTCACTTCCCTTTCAAGAGGTAACTAAAGAGAGCATTATTTTAATGCCTATTGGTTAAGAAAACTGCAATATCGTATATTGCTCGTATATTGCTCTAGTAAGCTTTTAAATGTTTATAGTCAACTTGTGCAATTAACATCTTAAAACATAAGATTTCCATTAATCGTTTTTCTCTATTCTATTACTGATTCCTTATGAATTGAATTGTGAGGACGTCAATTTTTCAAGGTACGAATTCTTGGTAGAGCTAATTTTGGAGTTTTCGATTAAACGGGTTTATAAAATCAATTTATTCAGTGTTTGATTTTTAGATGTTTGACTAGTCGTTAGTTGAGAATGTGTTCCTTCAAGGATGATGACGATTTATGATGCGTCTTCATAATCACCCTAAAAGCTCAGATTTGAGTAACTTCGATTGTAAATAGATTTGTAATTTAACATCAGTTCCGACATTGTGGAGTATTTTTTTTTTACCGGAAGGCAATCCACATGCTCTTTCAATTAAATAATTCATTCAGAACACGTTATCATCTGATTTGGAGTAAGTATAGACGCATTATTAATTGTTAACTGAGTTGTAATACCTTTTTCTGTCTAAAAACTACTCAGGGGATACCCTAGTAAATATGTTTTATTCACGAATTAATAATAAATCAATTTTAAATACCCCAGTAAATAATAAGAAGGGAAATCTCCCCCGTAAGGTAAATGGCAAGCCTGCTTCCACTTTACCGGTATACCCCTAGAGCGGAAAAAGAAACTTGGATCTCTTGCAATCGGTTTACACCTTCTTCAAGCCACTTTGCCTAATGCAGGATTTCAAGATACGATCATCCTCGATAAGCGCTCCAAACCCAATTGTCAATAAAAAAGTACCCAGTATCACTGCAAATCCCATATTGGACTGCCAAGGGGTTGAGAACTCGCAGATTGCGACTCCACAAAACTCCCGAAAGAGTCACCTTATAGGATCGACAGAATAACGGGCTGATTGGGAGACACGGGAATCTACGACAAATCCTCGATAAAGCATCAAGTAGTAACCACCCCGGAATATCGCCCTCAAGTAGAGGCTACCACCGTTAAAATCCTCACGAGTAATAACGACTAGTTGCAAGCTTTACTCAGTATACAGATACCAATCCACTACCAAGTCGATTAGCTCAGATATTACCAACTTCTTGGGGGGGGGGAAGTTATCATCGACGGTGATCTAAATGCAAAACACCCTGCTTGGAACAGTTGCTAGACCAACCAAGCGAGCATCAATCTTCTCTGCCTATTCGACATCAATAATTTTGTAGTAGATGCTTCAATCGACTACACTTAGGTACAGCAGGTACAACCCAAAAATTATCAGGAACATTCTCGCTAACAACTGCCACCCTAATCCCTCCCAAGATGTCGTGGATATCGTAATAATCCAAAACCTGAAATTTCTATACAGACTCACAGCTCATAGTAGATAAGATCTCCTCCAATCATAACCCCGTCCTCCTCCAACAAGGAGAGGACAGGCATGACAAAACCAAATTCATGAGAGAAAACTTAATCTGGTCAGCATTCCAACGTCTCTTATGTATGGTAAAATAATCTGTGCCCAATTCCGCTTCTTCAAACTTCAGACGACTTGGAATAGTACGTCGAAGAGTTCGATGAAAAACTCCCCCGAGATATTAGGGGAGCTTATCTGGGAAAAAAGCTTGGCAAAAAAGCTTGTCCAGCATACTTGCCACCCGGATGGGTCGCGCCGCCTACAATGCTCTCAATGATTGCGTAAAGCAAGAGATCAGAGAGCACAAGTAGTCAACATGGAATACCGAGCTGGAAGAACTGTCCTTTCAAGATCTCTCAGGTTTACAGCTTGGAGAATTATTAAAGGCCTTAAAAACAAGCCATGATTACGGCAGTTAATGCGGGTATGGCGACTGAAGCACTTTCCCTCCAGATGGAAAGTGGCCGACGTCATTTTAATAGCAAAACCAAAACAAACCTCAGAAATCCCGGCTCATAGAGACCGATCAGTCAGTTACCTTAATTGGGTAAGGTCTGCGAAAAAATTGTCCGCACCAGACTGGTCAACTCCGCCATGTTGGAAAAACGTTTATTTTTCATCATCAATTAAAGGATTGTAGCTTTCCGTCCGGGACATTCAACGATACATTCCATATTAGGGCGAGTGGAATTTATCCTCCATAGCTGTGAATATGGGCGAAGCTAATTTAGACATCTCCAA
Organism: Rhagonycha lutea; assembly: GCA_958510855.1. Classification (NCBI taxonomy): domain Eukaryota; kingdom Metazoa; phylum Arthropoda; class Insecta; order Coleoptera; family Cantharidae; genus Rhagonycha; species Rhagonycha lutea. Next base: position 61,726,503 of record OY294036.1, read on the forward strand.
AGCTTATGATAGGGTATGGCCGCAAGGTCTACTATTCAAAATGTTCGCTGCAGAAAACAGATAATTTCGGGTGAAGATGGGGTGACGATGGAAGTCATTCGGTCCACTCTGAGGAGTATCTCATTCATCAGATCACATTCTACTAGGATGATGCAAAGGTGTTCATCAAAGGTAAAGACCAGAATTAACTTTAAAATCGATTTTTGGTTAAACTAATTGATATTTGGGATTTCCTCACCTTAAACCAGGGGTTTATTTAATGCTATCTATCACATCCCGTTGAGGTGTTTTTTAATAACTATGTTATCGTCGGTGTCGGTTTTTCGTACTCAAATCCAATATTGTTGTATTAAAAATTAGTATCTAAAAATGTTACATTCATAGTTCAATTAGCAAAAGTAAGTAAAGCTAACTTTGATTGAAATTATGAATAGGAAATTGCAGTGCTAACTAATTTATTGTTTATATTTTAAAAAGCTCTATCTGAAAGTAAAGCCGCAGCGTGGAGTGATGTAACCGCTGCCTGGTTGAGTTACAGAGCAGAAATTCAGGATTCAAATAGCGGATTACAAAGGATTTCTTAGCTCGTCCTTCCTGTGGGCATCCACACATTGTGGTGAAGTCAAATGTAGTGGAAGGGGCCTGATTAGTGGCTCCTTCCTCCACAATTTCATCACGTTCTAATATGGAACGGAGTACAAAAGACCTAAAGTTTCAGTACAAGTGTATAAACCACACCCGGCGTTAAACGATAATGATAATGATCTGAAAGTAATTAATGTGTATTAATAATATCGATCAATCGCCATTAAAAAGTGGATGATAATATGCATGGCAGCACAAAATAAGTTTAATTTATAATAGCGTAGTGTACATATCGACCGTGGAAAGGCAAAAAGTCTTAAGCGACATTCACTCTAAGGCTCAATTTCGTGTCTGAACGTCATTACTACAATTATAATGTGAGCATTAACGCTAATGTCGCTTAAGACTTTTTGCCTTTCCACCGTCGATATATAGGGCAACTTGATAGTAAACATATCATAATTTTTTAAACAGACTAAAAATGTATTAAACACTTTTAGAACTAAATATATAACGTTGGGACAAATGTAAAATATACTGAAAATATACAGGAACTGCTTTATCACCTGACGAGTTCTTGTATAACGAAAACGTTTGTGAATTAAATTATACTTTCAGTATATTTTACATTTGTGACAATTTTATATTTTTAGTTCTATTGTTCAATACATTTTTAGCCTGTCTAAAAATTATGATACTCGTATGTTTACAAAAAAATGTTCTGTTTTTGTGCACAGTATTTAATATCTGCACATCCCAAATCCTTTGTTACAAAATATTTAATTTACATATTTTATAATAAATTGTTATCAGCTATAATGAACCGAGGGCGATGATAATTACGCAATAATTTTGGTTAATAATTTACGAAAGTGTGTTGCTTAGTAACTGCCCTCCGCCTATGGCGCTTAGTAACTGCACGACGCCATAGGCGGAGGGCAGTTACTTCAAGCAACACACTTGAGGGAATTATTAACCAAAATTATAAGGATTTATCATTGACCGAGTTACATTCGGTGAGATAACTTCCTAAATAAGCAATGTAATGTACAATAATTTAGAAAAAGAATAGTAAATGAATTATATTTCTACATCACAGGCAGCTGCTATAAAATATAATTCAATAGTTACCTATGAAATAAAATTTTTATTTGTCAAATATACGTCAATTTTAGGTATGTTTGACAGAACTAAATTTTATTTCATAGGTAACTATTGAATTTTAATTTAGCGGGTAATGATCAGCTCAATTTTAACAAATAGCCCGCATTTTGCGGGTACTTATCGCTTCGAATCTGGTTACCATGTAAAGTTTCTTTGGAGTAGTCAATGTAACTCACGTGATCAAAAATGCATTATTCTGATTGGTATAATATTAATGTAGGAAGTTATCTTTATAATAAAACTGTTTTATTTATAAATAAATGTATTATAGGGTAAAGGTACCGAATATGGAATACTTTTTTTTTCAAAGGCTGGAAGCGTTATTTTTCAAAATAAATTCAAATAAACTTGGATCTGGTTTTATTAACATATTAGTTACATTATCCTCACTAATAAAACAACACTATTATGAAAAAGTGGGAGTAATTATAGAAAATACTAAAAGTTACATTTTTCCATATTAGGTGCAGGGGGTTTCTATTATGGAATACTATGTGGTCCTAATATGGAATACAACATAAATCATATAACTACTGTCAGTGTTAGATCTTGAAATGTTTTAATAAAAACAAAACATAGATACATACAAAGTAAATAATAAAAAAAAGTTGTTTCTTAGTTATCTGCAAAAATCACACACCAAGTGAACACTATCGTCACCACCTGGCGCCCATTCCTTACATAAGATTTGCATATTCCATATTAGGAACTACCCTCACTTAAGAATAATGTTTTTTTATTGAAAGCCAGGTTATATTTTCCTTAAAAGTAACATACGTAATGTTATCAGTCAACCTTCTGCATGCTTATAAATGCATTAAAAATAAGATAAAAACAAAAAATTAATAACATTTTTAGTAAATAACAATAACAATTTTAAACACGACAGCAACTACACAAAAGTTTGCTACTGAAAAACAATTGGTGACGATGTTTTAGGTGTCAATAATGATTTGGTAGTGTTTTGTTTTGAGAAAATTATAATATTGAAAAAAAGGGACTTCAGTTTGAATACTTACTTTAAAGTTTGCATTTATTTTTTTATTTGCAAATTGTTATTGTTTTTTACTAAAAATATTATTATTTTTTTGTTTTTTTCTTGTTTTTATTGCATTTTTAATAAAATGGGAATTATTTGAAATGATGGACCCCACATGTTATATATCATTGAAAGCCACCCTGTACAGGAAGATATTATATTTTTACAAATCATTATAACAAAGACAACTACAATCAGGACCGTCCTGAATTTTGAATCCAGAATTTTGAATTTTTAAATTCAAATTTTAGAAACTCCATTTTAACAGTGTAAATCTAGGATATCATAGCAAATGTGGTCTCTGTTGAGCTTAATTTTTAGCGGTATAAGTTCATATGGAACTAAAATTATACTTCTTTATTACTCTCTTCATTTTCCAAAAGGTCATCATCATAATGTGTATTATGTTTACTCGTCTATCGTCTTCTCAAACAATGATGAGAATAATGGTTGAAATTGAATAACCGACATTTTTCAAATTAGTGTTTGTACCATCTGATCCCTTCCAATCGACACCATTAAAGTTTTAGCTTAAGGTTGTTGCGTTCTTATCCTGATGAAATTCGTATTAGAGAAGAGAATACAATTAAATGGCTATGAAAACTTTCAAAACAAATTCAAGTTAATCTCCAATAAAGCGTAACTGTGCAAACGTAAATATCTCAAGTTTTCGGTAATAAAACAAAACACAGTAAGTTATATAAAAAAGAGATTATTTTCGGGTAGACCCAATACTTAAAATAAAGTAGCACTTAAAAATTCTTACTAATGCAGCTCTCTCCAGTCAAAATGTAGCAGCTTCAATGCCGCTCTTCAGTTGCAGATTCCGCTCCAAGCCCCGGAAGTACGAAACTTGATTGAAGTCTTAGTAATATCAGTAATTTTGTTAAAATGCAACAATTTCGTTAGAAAATATTTATGAAAAAAATACCATTTTACAATTTTCACTATAACCAAAAAAAGAATTAGTAAAGAAATTAGTAAATAATAAATTGTATATATTTATGTAATTAGTGTAAATAGAAATAATAGCAAATAGTACACCGCGAGATATTTTTTAATAAAAATAAAAATAATAAAATTTAAATAATCGAAGTGACGTTTAAGGTGCGTCTGCGCCTGCATCGGGGCGTCGTTTTATTATGAGATTTGGTCCAGAAGTAGTGAAGCTGAGCATTCGCCATGAATGTTTGTATCATTGGAACACTAATTTTGTTTACATTAGTAATTGGTGCTTCTGCAAGTGGTGAAAAGATCCCTTTAGGTAAATCGCATGTTTTTATTAATTTTTAATAAACTCACGAATAGCTGATTTTCGATATTAAAAAGGTTTCCATTTAACTTATGAATATACCGCATTACATAAAAACCAAGGTTACAAAATCAGGCTATTTCTCTATTAAATTACTTGGGGTAATTGTAGTATTTTAAAGTTTGTATGTAAATAAGAAGTAATAGTTGAAGCAATTAAGCAAAACGAAGTCCCTATTACAAATTAACTTAATGATACACGAATTGGTTAAAGTAATTTCCATAAATGCAATGCTTTTAATATTTAGTACCTAATACTTACTTCTGTATTTTTTTTTCGAAATTACGTTTAAATAAAAATACGAACATAATATGTAGTTATTAAAGGATTGCAAAAATATCCATCAAGTGGGTATTCTCCATTAATTAACAATCGTATTTTAGGAATAAATTACTATCATATCAATCATTAAACATAATAATAAATTATAATGATACAATATAGTTGTTGTTCGTTTTATAATCATGAATTTTTGAATCTGTCCCCTTTATAGAATGTATTTTCAGAGAACCGAATAGTTTTAACAATTTTCAATGGATTATCTAATTGACTTCGTTCAAACATAAACAAACAAAAAATGTGATTATTACAACTTAGTTTATCTCATTTCAGTCAAAATTTAATTTCAATCACACTTTTGTACCTACATAATTATAATGTAGCGGATTAAGATTAAGGCAATCAGTTTTGAGTTCACCTATTTTAGCTCCACCTTTGAACTACATACGTATCTTTCCTTTAATCTTTAATTTTTGGAATGCTATCAGGTAATCTAGTGCTAATCGCATGTATTAATTTTTTTAATATCAAACTAAAAATAATATGACTAAAAAGTATCAGCTTCTCATGGGGATTACTTTCCCTTTCAAAAACAGAATAAAATAAACACTGCGAATAGTTCTTTTGAGTTTAATTATTTTTGTTACTTTGTCAATTTTTAGAATTATTTGCGGTTATTTCACATTTATACATTTTGTGTAAATTTTCTGTTTGTTTTGTTTTGTTTTGACATAAGAAAACTTTTTAACATAATAAAAAAATGTTTCTATTATCACAACAGATACAACAATTTTTCATAATGTTGGAAAATTTATCCACTTTCCATTAAAAAAAGAATAATTATAATATCTATACATTGGTACAGTAAACGAAGGCATCTAAACAAGCCGGAAATATTTCTAACTCATTTTTTTTGTTAACAAAAATTCCCAGTATAAGAGGGGAGCAAAAATAAAACACACAATAATATCATACAAACGTTTCGGCGGATTTACTGCTAACCATCATAAGGCTACAAAAATCAATTACAGAACACTTAAAATATTACTACAAGGCGCAATACTTTTGGTAAAACCTCATCAAAATGCATCTGAAAGTCAGTGCTACTGTCTAATTACATTAAAAATAAGTAGCCAGGACCTAGATCGTGACCAGGATCATAAAATATAGTGCACTATACAGGGTGTCCCCGCACTCACTTTACATAACTTAGGTGGTGATAGAGGACACTTTTCTAAGAACAATATTTAACAAAAATTTTTTTCTAAATTCAAACCCTCGAGAGTTAGGCCTCTTTAAAGCATTTTTTTTAATTTCCACCTTCACGTGGCCATAACGCCGAAAATATTGATTTTTCAGTAAAAATTCTTTAGTAATTTTTTAAAGAGCGTGAAATAATCTACAAACTAGATGCACATCTTTTATTGTCTAAAATCAATGGCTTTCGAGTTATGAATTAAAGTAAGTTAAAAAATGTCGAAAAATTTGAGCTTTTATTTTTTTTTGATTTTTTCAAACCCTGTAACTTTTAAACGAAACATTTTACAAAAAATCTGACGCCCCATTCCGGATAGGAAATTTAACGGACTACAACTTTTGTCTTATAAAAATTTTTGATAAACCAATCCATTTCACAGAAAATCAGAAAATTATAAACAAGGCAGCTACAAAATAAAAAATTAAATTCACTAAATTTTTTATTTTTTTGAAAAATTATTTTATTAATTAATTTTATACTAAGGTAAAACACCCAGCACTTGAACACCGCAAGAAATGGAACTAGTACTTGAACAGATTTTTGAAATTGTATTAATGCAAAAACGGAATATTCATAATAAGTAATATCCGTATTTTATAATTACTTGATGATTTAGCAATTGATTTCTATAAGTTTTTTTAAATTATAAATCGAAATAATTATATTTTTGTTAACTTAAAAGTTGGCATGTGGAATAGCCGATAAGCATGCTACTTTTGCCATGGAAAGTTACTAACCGTAAACCGCACAATCACAGTTTTTAGGTTATGAACTTAAACTCGAAAAAACTAACATAAAATGATCACGTTTGTCCATTACGTTTGTCATACATAAATAAATCAATGTTGCCAAATGTATCTTTAGAATATCGATTGGATTTTTGTTTGATTTTGACTGATTTTGACTATTTTCACACGTGTTCAAGTACAACCACCACCGGAGTGTTCAATTACGGCTGCGATTCAAAATAGATTGTTCAATTACAGCTGCATTTGAAGTATATTTTAAAAACCTTGTAAAAATATGATAATTTTATTAATTATTCCTTTTTTCTTTGCTATTATATGCAAAACTATCTATATTTTTATAAATAACATATTTTAATCAAATTAATCGAATTTTATTTGCTTAAATTAGAGTGAAATAGGTTTTACTTTCAAAACTGTTCAACTAGTGGGTGTTTTACCTTATTACATTATGTAGGTAAATGTTGAAAATAACCACCCTCATTTTCAATACACAGTCGTGATCGTTTTAAAAGATGTTTTATAGTATTATTTATAAAATTTCCTCTTTGGTTAAGAGCCACTATTAGAAGTGGTGGTCAACAAGGTCGAGGGATCGACCGGTCGATCACGAGGCCAATTTTGGTCGATCGGTGAGTGTGAAAAAGTGTCAAAAAATCGAATTTCTGCGATTAAAAGTGTCGAAAATTCAACTTTTTTCGATTTTTTCTCAACAAACATCTTTTAAAACAATCACGACTGTGTATTGAAATGAGGGTGGTCATTTTCAACATTTACTTAAATAATGTAATAGTTTAAAATTAATTAATAAAATAATTTTTCAAAAAAAATAAAAAATTTAGTGAATTTAATTTTTTGTTTTGTAGCTGCTTTGTTTATAATTTTCTGATTTTCTGTGTAATGGATTGGTTTTTCAAAAATTTTTACTAGACCAAAGTTGTAGTCCGTTAAATTTCCTATCCGGAATGGGGCGTCAGATTTTTTTTAAAATGTTTCGTTTAAAAGATACAGGGATTTGAAAAAAAACCCAAAAACAGAAAGCTCAAATTTTTCGACATTTTTGAACTTACTTTAATTCATAACTCGAAATCCGTTGATTTTAGACAATAAAAGATGTGATTCTAGTTTGTAGATTATTTCACGCTCTTTAAAAAAGCACTAAACCATTTTTACCAAAAAATCAATATTTTCGAGGCTATGGCCACGTGAATGTGGAAATTAAAAAAAATGCTTTAAAGAGGCCTAACTCTCGAGGGTTTGAATTTAGAAAAAAATTTGTGTTAAATATTGTTCTTAGAAAAGTGGCCTCTATCACCACCTAAGTTATGTAAAGTGAGTGCGGGGACACCCTGTATATAGCAAGTCAATATTGCCAAACTTGAAAATTAAAATGCATGTCCAATGAAGTATTTCATGTTACTTTCAAACTCCATCTGAAATAAGAAGATGACAAAACCTCAGGTAATTGCATTATATGGCTACTAACTAGAGTTTAGCCACTCTAACTTGGCTGGCTGTGACTAATGCACAGAAACGAAAATCCGTCCGATCCGTTAACATGACAGCACTGGCACGTTCTCCCTCCACCTCTACTGCGCAAGAAATAGATCACACCCGGTCAAATTAAAGTGGCTAAACTCGACACATCATATTAAAAAAATACATATATAAGTAAACAGCGGTGTCATTCAAAAAGTTTACATAATATAACAACACAAAGAACTGCTTAAAGTTTTGGTTTCAGAAATAATATTTTTGAAATGAAAACCACGAAATTGAATGGTACTTTCCCAATATCTCTATTTTCAATTGACGGATTTTAGGGAACTTTTTTAAAGAATGCTTTCAGCTGTGCTGACGTATATGGTTAAAGTGTGTATGCTATAGACAGACATTTTCCATACATACCTTGTCTTCGTTTATTGCACTAATAGCCAATTTTGCGCTAGGTCCTTAAAATCGTATAAACTCTTCTTCTTTCTAGAAGTAATTCTCTAGAGAATTCTCTTTTAGTAGGCCAAGGCCTGTTATTTCCCAACACGTGTTAGAAACTTTGAGCATATAAATATTTTACATCCATCAGGTAGCTTGCTAGACTTGCCTTCAGATGTACCTGTATCCTGGTTTTTATGTTAATGGTAGCAATTCACTAACCCAGGGGACCACCGACTTAACGTGCCTTCCGAAGCACGGAGACTAGCCATAAGAAAGTTTGACTCTCCCCAGGTGTGAACCCGGTGCCCCATATTCGCATCCAACTGCGTTAGCTGCAAGGCAATGACCGTCTCTATCTATATCTACTCGTTATAATGGCCGTACCCTCGCGGAATTTAAATTTTACGCAAAACCCAACTTGAACGCAATTAAATGTAGATAGCACCATTTTTATTAAAATTGTATAGGGCTTGTTAATAGTATTGGCTAAGAAAATTATGGATAGAGGTTCCACGAGGTACTAAAGCAAGTCAGAATTTTTCTGCAAGCTTTTCTATTCGACCGATGACTTTTCTTCTGGTCTTCTGCCTTCTGGCGGTCAGGGTTATCACTACGTTACAATAACACATCTCTCATTGGTTTATTTATATGTAACCAATATAGAAATAGATCAGGTACCAAGCGAAGGTGAATTATTGCAATGTAGTGATAACCCTACCAACCAAGGGATGCAGGCCAGCCATCTGTCGAATTGGAAAGTTTGCAGCAAAGTTGTGAAGTATACACCAGGTATAGCTGATGATGGTTCCTGTTCCTCTGTACATTCTCTTTGAAAGTAGGGAAAAAATATAAAGCAAATAGCCAAAAACGGTAAGGTGGCCAAAACCAGTGCCTTTGCCCTACTAAATAATTAAAAAAAGATCTATAGCATAGGGATTAAATCCTAAACCTTTGGGATTGTAATCTAAACAATTATACTATGCATGTATGCCAGTCTATGCTGATAAAATATTAATCAAATATATTCTGGGTAAAATTTAATTTGAACTATTATAATATTGAACTTAACTGACGGGAGGTCACACGTAGCTAGGGAGGATTTAACTCCTTACTGCATGGCACCTTCTATAAATTTGAAAAAAGGAATGTTAAATCGGGAGGCATTGCGGGCATTTTGCGTTCCAAATATTTAGTGCTTTATTTTTATTAGCTACATCACAATAGACTATTTTGTGATAATTTTATTATACATAATATAGAAATTAACAAAAATATTTTCTTATGCTGTTTGTCACGTCGCTTGTCAAATTTAGGTGCCACCTCATACGGGGGGTCCTTATTCTCAAGTGTAACGCAGCACTTGACGAGTAGGTATATTATAAACAATAATGTTTTTGAACCTTTCGGTTTGTACGGTTTTCCTATATGTTATAGATTTTAATCCATTTTTACGATTGTTCTGAAATATTTCCATTACCAAAACCATTAGCTGTTTCGGAGATGCGTTGCACAAACTTGGGGGCTCTATTCGCATCATAGATAATTTTATTATTGCTTTGTCAGCATTAAACTTAGACGAGACAATGGCGATAAACGATGGTCATCTCGGGTTCTGAGTTGACAATTTTAAAGTTTAATTTAATTATTTCTACGCAAAGTTAAGTCAATTAACTGTCAGTAATTTTGTGTTCTTTGTTTTATCTTTGAAGCTATTTAAACAGTTAATAGATAGCAACTCCAGTGGAATATTCGCTAATAAATTAAAAACAAACATAGTTAAATTTCTACTTCGCTAGAAATTTTACATGACTGAAAAGAATATAAAATTTTCAAGTGATAATAATTATTTCTACTTCACAAATAATTGCATATTGCTTTAATTTACTGCATACTGATTTAAAAAATTTTAATTTTACAAGCAACTTTTTTAAATTATATTTAGTAGTAAATAATGCAAGCATAATTAACATAGTTTGTTTTTGAAAGTTTTAAATTTCCATTTACAATAATTAACCTATAACGGAAATTTTTTGTTTCAATTTAAAATACCTACCACGAAGTGTCAATATTGTAACGAAAAACTATTGAACCAGTTATAAATTTTTCTAGGTCTCATTTAGACTTTTAGTATATACAGAGTGTTGCAAGAAGATGTAGTGGTGTTTTAAGAGATATTTTGCTGACTTATCTCCTCAATTTCTTTGACAAGATAATTAGGGTTCTCTTTCTAATGGTTTGAAGATGGCTGCTGTTCTTCCGTTTTATAAGATAGGTAATATTCTCTTCCGTTATCTTCTCTAAAAATATTAGCAAATTAGAGCCCATGAATGCTTTTTGCACCGAGGCCCACTCAGGGCTAGATCCCCTACTGGCTACAAGGCAGCATCCTGCAGCTTTGTTCTGTGATTTGAGAACAGCTTCAAATATGAGGAATCATCGCCGCTTAGTTCCACGTTTACTTGTTTGATGAATGATGATACATAATATACAGTTTATCAAAATCAACTATATGACGTTCAGATGATGTTCAACATATTGGAATGTAATCGCTATGCGGTGCTGATGATATTTTAAAATCGAGACATGTACTTTGGAATTTAAGGCTATGACTTTTAAATTTGAAATTGTTGAAATGTTTAATAACTCCGAAATAAGTGGATTTTACACCAATGCATAAAAAGACTTTTCTTATTTTTAAGATTTGTTACCTACAACAGATTTTCAATCCCCTATAACTTCTAAATTTCACGGTAATTAAATAATCTTCTTTTGTAACTTCTTAGCAAAATCTTTAATTAATTAAAAGGCAATTCAAAGTTTTATTGTCCAAAATATATTTATATAAATAATTATAAATTTATAATTTCAACCTTAATCCTTATATTTATTTTGCCTTGAATATTTATTAAATATTTCTTTGAAAAATTTAGTTTTGCAGTAAACAAATTTGAAAATTGGATGGCAATTACGAACAGTTAAGAAGTTCAAGTTGTTAATCAAACACTCAAGAAAAGTGCTTCAACACTCAATAAAATCTTAAGTATGGTACTTAAATTTACTTTGATGCACCAAAACCGTATCGATTTTAAATGCAATATTGAAAAGCCCTCGATGCTATCAAATAAGGAACAAAGACTTCGAAAATATTCTTTGTGTCAATAAAATTACAAAGCTAAATAAATATTTTGATTACATACGACAGTAGTGATTGTATAAAATAAATCCTTAGTTATTATTATTACAACCAACATTTTATTTTATTCCGGAAAGCAATCGACTAAATTACAAATGGGGTGTTTCTAATATTTTTAAAATATTAAAACGTTCCATTTATCTGATAAGCTACATATTTCAACCATCATCATTATTCATATTAAGGTTTTACATTGTAGAATGAATTTGACCGTTTCCCCAAAGGTTTTATTATAGTAAATTAGTAATCATATTTTTCAAGATTCCAAAAATAAAGTTATATACCGGAATATATTATTATT